>JBBDGP010000296.1:5000-1477500 GCA_037952835.1 Lithobates septentrionalis
GAGAGCTGCAAAATACTCACCATGCCTCTCAGCAAATAGCTTGGGGTGTCTACTTTCCAAAATGGGGTCATTTGGGGGAATTTTGTGCCATCTTGGCATTTTATGGCCTTCGAAACTGTGATAGGTAGTGAGGAGTGAAATCAAAAATTTACGCCCTTAGAAATTCTGAAGGCGGTGATTGGTTTTCGGGGCCCCATACTCAGGAGAAGCAGGAGAATGTATTTTGGGGTGTAATTCCACATATGCCCATGGCATGTTTGAGCAATATATCATTTAGTGACAACTTTGTGCAAAAAAAAAAAAGTTTGCAATTTTCCCGCAACTTGTGGCAAAATATAAAATATTCCATGGACTCAACATGCCTCTCAGCAAATAGCTTGGGGTGTCTACTTTCAAAATGGGGTCATTTGGCGGGGGGGTTTGAACTGTCCTGGCATTTTATGGCCTTCAAAACTGTGATAGGTAGTGAGGAGTGAAATCAAAAATTTACGCCCTTAGAAATCCAGAAGGCGGTGCTTGGTTTTCGGGGCCCCGTACGCGGCTAGGCTCCCAAAAAGTCCCACACATGTGGTATCCCCATACTCAGGAGAAGCAGCAGAATGTATTTTGGGGTGCAATTCCACATATGCCCATGGCCTGTGTGAGGAATAGATCATTTAGTGACAACTTTTTGTAATTTTTTTTTTTGTCATTATTCAATCACTTGGGACAAAAAAAATTAATATTCAATGGGCTATGAGCAATTTCCTGGGGGTTTCTACTTTCCAAAATGGGGTCATTTGGGGGGGGGTTGTACGGCCCTGCCATTTTAGCACCTCATGAAATAAGATAGGCAGTCATAAACTAAAAGCTGTGTAAATTCCAGAAACTGTACCCTAGTTTGTAGACGCTATAACTTTTGCGCAAACCAATAAATATACGCTTATTGACTTTTTTTTTTCCAAAGACATGTGGCTGAATACATTTTGGACTAAATGTATGACTAAAATTGAGTTTATTGGATTTTTTTTATAACAAAAAGTAGAAAATATCGTTTTTTTCTTCAAAATTTTCAGTCTTTTTATAGCGCAAAAAATAAAAACCGCAGAGGTGATCAAATACTGTCAAAAGAAAGCTCTATTTGTGGGAACAAAAGGACGCAAATTTTGTTTGGGTATAGCATTGAATGACTGTGCAATTAGCAGTTAAAACAACGCAGTGCCAAATTGTAAAAAGTGCTCCGGTCAGGAAGGGGTTAAATCCTTCTGGGGCTGAAGTGGTTAAACTCCACTTTGCACGTAGTTTCAGGGAGCTTGCAGAGTGCCACCATTCATTTGCTACACCTGCTAAAAGCAACAGGGTTGTAATTGCATTTGTGGCAGAGTTGGTTTGGGACGCAAATCCCAATGCAACAGGCTGTGCACACCTATGTATGTTATGAACCAGGACACTGGATGGACGGTTAGTGCTAATCCTCCTACTCTCAGCCTTTTATTGTTTAGAAATTTAGAGGAAAACAAGAAGCTGATGCCAAGTCAAATTCAAGACCTTAAAGCGGAGGTCCACCCTAAAAAAAAAAAAAAAACAAAAAAAAAAAAAACATAAAAACGCTCCTTTAAATACATTAAAAAACATTTGAAAAAAAAAATTTGACTTACCAGAAATGCTTGTTGCTAGGCAGATCATCCTAATCTGCCACTTCCTATTCCGCAGTGATCTTCAGTCTTCTCCTCCTCGCATAAATTTCTGGGAAATTTGGGCGTGGTGTCTTCTGGGACCTGTGTGTGTCACAGAAGACAGCCGCCCATTCAGAAATCGCTGGGGGAC
The DNA here is from genome assembly GCA_037952835.1 of Lithobates septentrionalis. Lineage (NCBI taxonomy): Eukaryota > Metazoa > Chordata > Amphibia > Anura > Ranidae > Lithobates > Lithobates septentrionalis. The sequence continues at coordinate 6,807 of JBBDGP010000296.1, forward strand.
TCGCGCATGCGCAGTAGGAAAAGGGCAGTGAAGCCGCAAGGCTCCACCGCCTGTTTCCCTTAGTGAGGATGGCGGCGCTGGCACACGATATGAGGGACGGATCGGCCTCGGGGGGGGCGACATCGCGGGCGCCCTGGACAGGTAAGTGTCCTTATTAAAAGTCACCAGCTACAGTGTTTGTAGCTGCTGACTTTATAAAAAAAAAATTTATGACTGGAATACCGCTTTAAAGATGACCCTGCATTCCTTTACAAAGGCTTATTCACCAAGTGCCCCATCCCCCATCTAAATTGTTGCGCAAAAATGTCAAAACATCTGTGGAGGAAAGAAAAAGGTTAATATACTTGAGAAAAAGAAGAGGGCGGGACTTTGAATGAAGCACGCAGTCAACAGTGAGGGGTCAAAAATTGTATATTGGATATATATCATAATAACATTTATATAGAGTAATAAATAATGTCACAGTATAATATATCTATGTACATATAGGAACAGGTAATACATGACAGTGGAGAGAAATTATGACTACACCACAGGTGGGACTTCCTATTACATTAAAAGTTATTGATAAGGGGCCTGGCACTACCTAATGTTAAGCAATATTTCTTAGCTATAATATTGAACAGAATCTCTGATTGGAAATACCATAAAGATTCCAAAATATGGGTTCATCTTGAAATATCATTAAGTCAATCTAATCTTTCTACCCAAATCTGGATTCCAAGGAAACATAGGTCTTTATCCGCAAACACTTTGCCACTTACACATTCAACTCTCATGATTTGGGACTCTCTGTGTAAGACATATAAGTGGCATTACAATTCCCCTCTGCTGCCACTTACTGGCCACGAATATTTTTCACCCGGCAACATGGATCCCAAATCTTTCACCTGGAATTTGGGTAACACACCTCTCCTACATCAAGTTACCACTCCGACGGGCATAGTACCCATATCCACATTGCTACCTAACACAATGTCCACGTCAGATCCTACACCTGTAGAGGGAGCCTTCCTGGATGATCAACCAGTCGAGAAACCTATCTCATACTTCTACCAGGCATTACAGTCTCTATCTACTTCAGGATATCCTAATTTCATAACTAATTGGAAAAAAGACCTTCATAAAGAGATAACAGAAACGCAAGTATCTACTGTTCTGTTGATGGCCCATACATCCTCCTCGGCATCAAAAACAGCTGAAGTAAATTACAAGTTGCTCACAAGATGGCACAGACCCCCCTCCCCCTGCCTCCCCTTCCTTCTCTTTTTTCCATCTTCCTTATTCAATCTTTTCCCTATTCTTTTCCCCACCCCATCTCTTTAACTATCATATCCTTTCTTTTTCTCTATACTGAGGATTGTACTAAGGTCAGATGGCTTGTGACGGGCTCTCATAGAACACTGTTTACTGTATAGACAACAGACACCATCTATAACTAAGACCATATAACATACTTTTATACTATTCTACAGTTGGTCTTCTGTCGTGATCACAACGCGCCATTCATAACAGATGGCCCATCACTGATTGTGTTATGTACACTGCTTGGTATACACTATGTATGTTGTATTCTTTTTCTTGATTTTTCAATAAAAACTAATTAAACAAAAAAAAAAAAACTTATTGATAATAATATACAAATATTCATATGAATAAAGTTGAATACATGATCGGTTTAACCATTGCATGTACAAGAGGCTTGATGTGTTTCGTGGAATTTTATCCACTCTTCAGGAGCAAACGTGTATATCTGAAATGAAATATATGGATTTCTAAGTCACTGCCTTTATAAGGGAAAACAAAAGAAAGAGTGTGGATTGGGGTTATCCCCTTATCTGGAGAATACTCAAAACTGCCATGTAAAGAAAGTGCAACATTGAGAGCTGGAAAGCTCCCCTAAGGGCATCTTTTCCGGGAGCTGTGGCGCATGAGGGGCCCCCACATGACAATACCAGGGGAGGACAAATGTCCATGAAGTGGTGGCCCCTAAAAGTGGTTGCAAGTGTAGCCAAAAACGTCTTGTGGGGGCTTCTATAAAAAATGTGGACATGTATAATTAGCATATGTGCCAAATATTCTGTACTCAAATATAGAGCACAATGGTGCAACTATATCTGTAGTGGTGTCAGTGAAGCCCAACCAAAGAAGAATGAGAGATGTAGAGAGTGATATAGGGAGACCAATACAACCAAGAGGAGACTCGAGTACCCATATGTGAACTGTCAAATTATAAGTGAACTCATATTACTAACATGATACCCGGTGCTGAGTCTTATGAAGCCATGATACAAAGTGATAAGTGCTATCCATAGGGTGAGGGAGAACCAACAGGATGGATAAGCCACCCCAAATGGGATCTATAAGGGCCCACACGCCAAAGACTCCCAAACGCCACGCTAGCGTGCAAGGTGAGGGGGAGGCGCCAACACCCGAGCGACCAAGTCACTCGGCGTCTGGCGCCAAAAACACCTCCCATAAGCCACAGGTGGAAAACACTGACGGCATGATAGGGCTCTGAATGATGCCACACGCACGATGTGCGTGACGTGATGTTGATGCACAGGAGGTATTCGCCCGCCCCAGGGATGGGGGGGGGAGAAGGGAGATCCCATGGTGTGCATCGCAGCTCCCAGAAATTATGTGAGCCATAGGCTCATGGATCCAGATCATGGGGCACTGACATCACAGCGTGTGGAAATAACTGTCTGGTGGATGAATGGAACAGGCAGGAACCAGCCTGATGGATGTCTAATCCCTTGGCAAGAGTGAAAAATAAACCATAATAAACAAAAGACTGATTAAATTGATGGTATAATATAACCAACTGCAAGTTTGATACTGCTACCGACTGTTGTTTTCAGACCTAGCTCTGTAAAAACTGTGTGTTTCCATCCCTAATTGCATTAGCAAGGAAAAATGGGGGAGTTTTGGGACTTGAGGAATGAGGCAGAGACCTGGTGAGGTCACATGCTTCCATCCCTGTCTACATGAGAAATAATAGAGGGTGGGACTTTGAATGAAGCACGCAGTCAACAGTGAGGGGTTAAAAAAAAATTATATTGGATATATATCCTAATAAAATTCATACAGAGTAATAATTGTCACAGTATAATTCATCTATATACATATAGGAACATGGTAATACTAATACTAGTTATCAGGCACTAGAATCTAAAACAAAAAATTTTACATTTTACTACATTGTAATATTTTACCAGGATTGGAATGATTATTTTCCTTGTAAATAAAAAATAGAAAATCTGATTGGTTGCTAAGGAGAGTTTTCTTTTAATTGTTTGTCTTTACTTCAGACTCCATCCTGTAACTATAGAAATATAGTAAAATGCATTAACAGTTTTAGAATGTTATCAGCAGGAAATCGGGAAGAGCTTCTACAAGCATGAGGAGCAAAGGCATATCCCTTATATTGGGTTGAATTCAGAAGGCTATATTTCAGGCTCCTTGTTATTTTCAGTCTAATTATTCTTTTATTACATGTTTTTATATAGCACCGACAATTTCCACAGTGCTTTACATACCGTACATGCAGATCAGTCCCGACCCTCACGTAGCTTACAATCTAAGGTCTTTATCTTGCGTTCCAATTTAGACAGTGGCAATTAACCTATCCGCATGTCTTTGGAGTGTGGAAGGAAACTAGAGTACTCAGAAGAAACCTCCGCAAGAACAGGGAGAACATGCAGAAAACCATGCAGATAGTGTCTTAACTAGTATGTGATCCAGCAAGGCACGTGTGCTAACCCCTAACTGTGACTGTGCTGCCACAAAATAGTTGTGACTGCTTTGATTATGCTGTTGATAGATCATTGAGTAGATTATCCAGGAAAAAAATACTGAAATTACAGGCAAGCTAGATAAGTGACATGACACCTTCAGTATATACAATATATTCTAATAGTCTTTTGAGTGTGGAAAAAGACATATACTGAACATAACTGCCAAATACTATTGCCTATCAATTTAAAATGTAATTTTTAGCATTGACTAAAATATAAATGATAGTTCCTAAATACAAGTAAGATGAAATGATTGATATAAAATCTGGTTGTAAAGCATCAGTGTTTTGTTTGTTTTTTGTTTTTTAATGCCCAATCCTCAAGCAGCACATACTCAACTTTCCTTCACCCTCCACCATGCTTTTCAGCTGCATTAACCAAAACATATTGTGTACTTCTGGTTATGGAGAAATATGTCTCACTTCCCATAGTCTCCTGCTGGTGCTTTGGCGTTTGACAACACTGAGCCAATGTTCGTGGGGAGAGAGTCATTCAGTAAGCTCAAACAAGAGTGACTCAAAGGTTATTGGTGCCTAAGTGGACAGAAATAAAGTTGAAGATGTGTTGCTGGGGAGTGTGTCATAGATGCAAACCTATTGCTTTGTCCTACATGGGAAAATTATGTTTGTTTTTAAATGTGTTAATGCTGATGACATATTTGGTAGGAAATGAGACATGGGTGCAGTGCTCAGAACAGGAGAACCACTCTCAGACCAAACCACAGGTGGGTGCTCTGGCTCGGATGTCGTCCAACCATCACAATAGCTTCAAACCAAGTGAAAGAGCCGACGACTCCAAATCAATTTAAATGACTTTATTAGTTCACGTGACAGTGATTTTTAGAAAGGTCTAACGCATTTCGGCGAGTAGCCTTGATTACAGCACAGTGGTAAACATAAAGACTTTCACATAACGACCTAGCCCTGTTATTATATTGGCACTGCAAACAAACAAGTATTATTATACATCATGCAGAGGAAGAGTAACAGTGAAAGGGGGGGACTTGCTGCTTCTACCAACTCCTTCTGCAACATAAATCCTTACCTGAACCTTACTTTGTATGAAAATGAGAACGTGACTTGCAGCTTACAGTTCTAAAGAACCAATTTCCCTGGACCCGTCTTTTTTTCACACGAAAGACATTCATTCATAACAACTAGCAAGAGACTAATTCTGAAATCATGATTTTGTGGTCAAAGAACCCTTTAGTAACCCCCAAACTATTTCTTATATATGGCAAACAGGATCTGGTGATGCAATATACTACTATACATCTGGGAATACATCCTACTGAACCCTTTCTGGCAGCAAGTGACTAATAACACTCACCCACTCACAGGTCTCCCTCTCTTCAACAAACCAAAAGCGTTTCTCCTACATCTTATACTCTGTCCACGAGAAAACTGAAATCATGATTGATGCATCTCACTGAACCAATGCCACGCATCTGAAACATGTGGAATCAAAGTGCTTCTCTGTCATTTGGAAGCAAGGGTAAACAACATTATGGTCTCCACACCTCAGTTCTCTCACTCTAGCATATTTAAACATAAAAATAAAAATGTAATACTATATTGCAGGTTACCAGTATGTAGTATTTGCATTCATTTTAATTTTACAGGCTGAGAACATTTTTAACAAGTGCAGAAAATTCCTGTTGAGCTTTCAAGAAATCTTTTGTCCTTGTCCCTTCCTGTGATCTGTAAATAAAGCACAGTCATCCTTATCTTTCTTTTTATTTCCATCAATCCACCATGGAATGGAGATGAACAAAGGCAGTGCCCGGATTACAATAAAGTGCCAGAAATGCCAGCAATGCCACTGCCAGCAATCAGTGCCAACCAGTGCCCCCAATTGGCACCAATCTGTGCCCACAAGTGCCAGCTATCAGTGATGCCAGTCAGTGCTGGCTATCAGTTCTGCCCATCAATGCCCATCACTGGTGCCCATCAATGCTCATCACTGCTGCCCATCAATGCCACCCATCAGTGCCGCCCATCCGTGCCGCCTATCTGTGCTGCCTATCTCTGCCCAGTGCAATCCAAGGGCCACCCATCAGTGCTGCCTATCAGTGCCACCTATCAGTGCCCATAAGTGCAGCATATTCGTGCCTCCTCATCAGTGCCCATCAGTGCTGCCTCATCAGCGCCCATCAGTGAAGGAGAAAAATTAATTATTTACAAAATTTACTGACAGAAACTAAGAAATACTTTTTTTTTCCCAAATTTTTGGTCTTTTTTTGTTTTTAGGAAAAAGTAAAAAACCCAGGAGTGATCAAATACCACCAAAAGAAAGCTCTATTTGTGTGAATAAAATGATAAAAATTTCACATGGTTACAGTGTAGCATGTCCGCGCAATTGTCATTCAAAGTGTGACAGCGCTGAAAGGTGAAAAATGGCCTGGGCAGGAAGGGGGTGTAAGTGCCCTATATTGAGGTGGTTAAGAGCAGTGGAAAGAATATACACTGTATATTGTAACTACATCCCTAACTAGACATTTTACTGTACACCTGCCCACAATCCCTGCCTACAACTTTTTGTTGTGGAACTGTTGATAAAAGTGTAACTTTTACTATGCTCTTTTAGATGTATTAACCTACTGTACAAGTCATTCAAAGAACTCCTTGTATCAATTCTCGTTTTATTGGATGAGGTGGAGATCCTGACATCACCACCCCACCTCTCCAGGAAGGAACTCATTATCAGTTCTCTTTTCCTGTGTATATAATGAGAGGTCTGTATCAGATTGCAATGCAAAGCATAACAGTCTAAGTATACCTGTTTTAAGCACACATTGAGGACAAGAACATGCATGTAAGTCTGCATAAAAATCACATGTGCCATAGTGATTCTTCCTGCCTTCCATTTTACATAGTGATCCTTCCTGCCTCCCATGTACCATAGTGATGCTTCCTTACGCCATAGTGATCCTTCCTGCCATCCATGTGCCATAGTGATCCTTGCTGCCTTCCATGTGACATAGTGTTCCTTCCTGCTTTGGATCTACCAAAGTGATGCTTCCTGCCTTCCATGTGCCATAGTGGTCCTTCCTGCCTTCCATGTGCCCTAATGATCCTTCCTGCCTTCCATGTGCCATAGTGATCCTTCCTGCCTTCGATGCACCATAGTGATGCTTCCTGCATTCCTTTTGCCATAGTGATCCTTGCTGCCTTCCATGTGCTATAGTGATCCTTCTTGCCTTCCATGTACCAAAGTTATCCTTTCTGCCTTCCATGTGCCATAGTGATCCTTCCTGCCATTTATGTGCCATAGTGATCCTTCCTGCCATCCATATGCCATAGTGATCCTTGATGCCTTCCATATACCAAAGTGATCCTTCCTGTCTTCCATAGTGATCCTTGCTGCCTTCCATGTGCCACAGTGATCCTTCCTGTCTTCCATGTGCCACAGTGATCCTTCCTGTCTTCCATGTACCAAAGTTATCCCTCCTGCTTTCTATGTGCCATTGTGGTCCTTTCAGCCAGCCATGTGCCATAGTAATCCTTCCTGCCTTCCAGGTGCCATAGTGATCCTTCCTTCCTATCATGTATCATAGTGACCCTTCCTGCCTTCCATGTACAAAAGTTATCCTTTCTGCCTTCCATGTGCCATAGTGATCCTTCCTGCCATCCATGTGCCATAGAGATCCTTCCTGCCTTCCATGTGCTATAGTCATCCTTACTGCTTTCTATGTGCCATAGTTATCCTTCCTACCTTGCATCTACCAAAATGATCCTTCCTGCCTTCCATGTACCAAAGTGATCCTATCTGCCTTCCATGTGCCACAGTGCTCCTTCCTCCCATCCATGTGCCACAGTAATCCTTTCTGCCATCCATGTGCCATAGTGATCCATGCTACCTTCCATGTGGCATAGTGATCCTTCCTGCCTTCCATGTACCTTAGTGATCCTTCCAAGTGTCATAGTGATCCTGCCTTCCGGTGCCGTAATGGTCCCTCCTGCCTTCCATGTGCCATAGTGATCCCTCCTGCATTCCCTGTGCCATAGTGGTCCTTCCAGCCATCCATGGTCCATAGTGATCCTTTCTGCCTTCCATGTGGCATAGTGATCCTTCCTGCCTTCCATGTGCCATAGTGATCCTTGTTGCCTTCCATTTGCTGCGGCGATCCTTCCTTCCTGCCTTCTATGTGCCTTAACAATCCTTCCTGCCTTTCATGTGCCTTAGTGATCCTTGCTGCCTTCCATGTGCCATAGTGATCCTTCCTGCCTTCCATTTGCCATAGTGATCCTTCCTTCCTATCATGTATCATAGTGACCCTTCCTGCCTTCCATGTACAAAAGTTATCCTTTCTGCCTTCCATGTGCCATAGTGATCCTTCCTGCCATCCATGTGCCATAGAGATCCTTCCTGCCTTCCATGTGCTATAGTCATCCTTACTGCTTTCTATGTGCCATAGTTATCCTTCCTACCTTGCATCTACCAAAATGATCCTTCCTGCCTTCCATGTACCAAAGTGATCCTATCTGCCTTCCATGTGCCACAGTGCTCCTTCCTCCCATCCATGTGCCACAGTAATCCTTTCTGCCATCCATGTGCCATAGTGATCCATGCTGCCTTCCATGTGGCATAGTGATCCTTCCTGCCTTCCATGTACCTTAGTGATCCTTCCAAGTGTCATAGTGATCCTGCCTGCCGGGTGCCGTAATGGTCCCTCCTGCCTTCCATGTGCCATAGTGATCCCTCCTGCATTCCCTGTGCCATAGTGGTCCTTCCAGCCATCCATGGTCCATAGTGATCCTTTCTGCCTTCCATGTGGCATAGTGATCCTTCCTGCCTTCCATGTGCCATAGTGATCCTTGTTGCCTTCCATTTGCTGCGGCGATCCTTCCTTCCTGCCTTCTATGTGCCTTAACAATCCTTCCTGCCTTTCATGTGCCTTAGTGATCCTTGCTGCCTTCCATGTGCCATAGTGATCCTTCCTGCCTTCCATTTGCCATAGTGATCCTTCCTGCCTCCCATGTACCATAGTGATGCTTCATTATGCCATAGTGATCGTTCCTGCCATCCATGTGCCATAGTCCTCCTTGCTGCCTTCCATGCACCATAGTGATGCTTCCTGCCTTCCGTGTGTCATAGTGATCCTTCCTGCCTCCCATGTACTATAGTGATGCTTCCTTATGCCATAGTGATCCTTCCTGCCATCCATGTGCCATAGTCCTCCTTGCTGCCTTCCATGTGCTATAGTGATCCTTCCTGCCATACATCTACCAAAGTGATCCTTCCTGCCTTCCATGTGTCATAGTGGTCCTTCCTGCCTTCCATGTGCCTTAGTGATCCTTCCTGCCTTTCATGTGCCATAGTGATCCTTCCTGCCTTCCCAGCACCATAGTGATGCTTCCTGCCTTCCATGTGCCATAGTAATCCTTCTTGCCGTCCATGTACCAAAGTGATCCTTTCTGTCTTCCATGTGCCATATGTTGTGATATAGTATCGTGTGGGTAGATAATGAATTAGTAGTTACTATAATCTTGATGTAAGTACTCTTTCTGCAGCCAGGGGCGGAACTACCACCATAGCGACCCATGCGGGCGCTATGGGGCCCGCAGCCGAGTGGGGCCCAGTGAGGATAAGAGCACCGGTGGCACAGTCTCCCAGCCAGGGGAAGAGAGAGGAGAGGAAGAGGTGAGCTGTCTGTATCAGCAGAGAGCTGAATTGCCCCATGTAATAGCTTTCATTAGAACTTCCAGCGTTCCCGGGGCTCACGTCACATAGCTCCACCTCTTGGCCCGGCGCCTTTGATAGACAGAACGCCGATCCAATGCGGGACATGTGACGTCATCAAAGGTGTCGGGCCAAGAGGTGGGGCTATGTGACGATGAGCCCCGGGAAGACGGGAAATTCAAATGAAAGCTATTACAGCAGGCAATTCCGCTCTCTGCTGATCCGGGTGGCTTGCCTCTTCCTCTGCATAGGTGAGGCTGTATGGGGCACAGGCAGACCAGGCTGTATTGGGCACAGGTCATGCTGTATGGGGCACAGGTCACGCTGTATGGGGCACAGGTCACGCTGCATTGGGCACAGGTCACGCTGCTTTGGGCACAGGTCACGCTGTATGGGGCACAGGTCACGCTGTATGGGGCACAGGTCACGCTGTATTGGGCACAGGTCACGTTGCATGGGGCACAGGTCACGTTGTATGGGGCACAGGTCAAGCTGCATGGGGCACAGGTCACGCTGCATGGGGCACAGGTCACGCTGCATTGGGCACAGGTCACGCTGCATGGGGCACAGGTCATGCTGTATGGGGCACAGGTCATGCTGTATGGGGCACAGGTCACGCTGTATGGGGCACAGGTCACGCTGTATGTGGCACAGGTCACGCTGCATTGACACTAGGGCAGCTGTGGGGGGGGCTGTTTGCAGGGGGCCCCATACAACATTTTTCTATGGGGCCCTGCTATTTCTAGTTACGCCCCTGTCTGCAGCAACCCAATTCTTCCAGAGAGATGCACTTTATTGACTTCCAACACAATACAAAGTCCACAGATGACAAAAATCCAACAGAGTAAATATAACTCAGAGTCCCATTTTTCCTAGACCTGCGCCTTCATAGTCACACACACACAAGACTGACTGAATGCCAGCTTGAATATCTCCTCAAGTACTGGTCTGACACTGGGGGGGGGGGGGGTTCTGCTAGGTTAACCAAATGTTTCCCACGAATACCCCCTCGAGTCTAATTACCATCAATAAATACTTCTTCTATGGTCCTACATCATCTTTAAGTATGTACACAATGTACCCTTTAAAATGTTCAATTAGGGTAACAGGCCATACCTCACACGCCTAGGTAGACTTGCATAAGATTAACACATCAAAGGGTCTTCAGCTGTCCCTTTGATATGTTAAAATTCAGTTGGCTTGACAACTCAACTGAATTTCTGGTCAATATGGTCCTTTAATACAATATCCTACATAAATCGGCCAACATATTACAACACCTTAGTGATCCTTCCTGCCATCCATGTGCCATAGTGATCCTTTCTGCCTTCCATATACCAAAGTGATCCTTCCTGTCTTCCATGTACCATAGCAATCCTTGCTGCCTTCCATGTGCCAAAGTGAATCTTCCTGCCTTCCATGTGCCACAGTGTTCCTTCCTAAGGCGCCTCAGATGACGTCTTGATGACGAAACGCGTAAGGCGTGGTCACGTTGGTACGCATACGTCGCTGTTACTTCCGGTTTTCGGCAGCTCGGCTGTGGAACGCAAGCCGCTGCCTCGTTACTGTTCCAGCCATCGGCCTTACACTAGCCGGCGGAACAGGTTCATCTGTTAGTCACTGTTTTTAACTATTCTTTGTAAGTGGACTGAACAAATAAAAGTCAATTTGGATTTACACTATGAGGCTCCTCTCTTCCCCATACATATGGACATGATCTGGTGGACTTATTTGGAGGACCATTGACAGCCCAACCAGGAAGAAGATCACGGAAACACAGAGGGGGATATCGATCGATTTCCTGCTGGTGGATTTACATTCATTTGCCCATTACCCCTGCAGGGGTTGGGCTTTCCGGTGAGTGGGGACACAATTGGGGGTTCCAGAGAAGGAGATTACACAACGATCACAATTATTTACACGGGATTCGTTTGGAAGCACTTCTCACAGAGTTTTTTCCTTTTTATTTTTATATATATAGAACTTTAAATCTGCTCGGACACTAATATCTTTTGGGTGGTGATTTTTTCTGCTACATCATTACACTATTTATAATACTATTGTCCATATCTGCACATATTTTGGATATATAATTTGTTTGGGTATCTTTTTATGCTTTTTCCTTTGCGATTTTGCAGATCAGTACTATTATTTTTTGCTGTCCTTTTTTGAGTGCACGTATATTTTTTCTAGGATTATTTACACCGCATTTATACTTGATTTTTCAATCATATGTTTTATTATATGTTGTCTGACACCTGTGACACATTCACCTGATATGTTATTTGTTCATGATTTTTTCACAGTAGTTTTTATATACTACAACCAGGTTGTAGGATATTAGTATCCTATTATATATATTTTTGAACAGCGCCACATTCCCCACCAGAGATTTCTTCAGCGTTCCTTCCTGTTTTCCATGTACCAAAGTGATCCCTCCTGGCTTCCATGTGCCATAGTGGTCCTTCCAGCCAGCTATGTGCCATAGTGATCCTTCCTGCCTTCCATGCACCAAAGTGATCCTTTCTGCCTTCCATGTGCCATAGTGATCCTTCCTCCCATCCATGTGCCATAGTAATCCTTTCTGCCATCCATGTGCCATAGTGATTCTTGCTGCCTTCCATGTGCCATAGTGATCTTTCCTGCTTTCCATGTACCTTAGTGATCCTTCCTTCCTTCCATATGTCATAGTGATCCTTCCTCCCTGCCTTCCATGTACCCTAATGATTCTTCCATGTGTCATAGTGATCCTTCCTTCCTGCCTTCCAGGTGCCTTAATGGTCCCTCCTGCCTTCCATATGCCATAGTGATCCCTCCTGTCTTCCCTGTTGTCATAGTGGTCCTTCCAGCCACCCATGGTCCATAGTGATCTTTGCTGCCTTCCATATACCAAAGTGATCTTTCCTGCCTTCTATGTACCATAGTGTTCCTTCTTGCCTTTTATGTACCAAAGCAATCATTTCTGCCTTCCATGTGCCATAGTCATTCTTACAGCCTTCCATGTGCCATAGTGATCCCTCCTGCCTTCCACGTGCCAAAGTGATCCTTGTTGCCTTCAATGTACCATAGTGATCCTTCCTGCCATGCATCTACCAAAGTGATCCTTCTTGCCTTCCATGTGCCACAGTGATCCTTCCTGCATTCCATGTACCAATGTGATCCTTCCTGCCTTCCATGTGCCATAGTGATGCTTCCTGCCATCCATGTGCCATAGTGATCCTTCCTGCCTTCCATGTACCATAGTGATACCCTTCCATGTGCCATAGTGATCCTTCCTTCCTGACATGTGCCATAGTGATCCTTCCTGCCTTACATGTACAAAGTGATCCTTCCTGCCTTCCATATGCCATTGTAATCCTTCCTGCCATCCATGTGCCATAGTGATCCTTCCTGCCTTCCATGTGCCATAGTCATCCTTACTGCCTTCCATGGGGCCATAGTCATCCTTACTGCCTTTCATGTGCCATAGTTATCCTTCCTACCTTGCATCTACCAAAATTATCCTTCTTGCCTTCCATGTTCCATAGTGATCCTTCCTGCCTTCCATGTGCCACAGTGATCCTTCCTGTCTTCCATGTACCAAAGTGACCCCTCCTGCCTTCCATGTGCCATAATGGTCCTTCCAGCTAGCCATGTGCCATAGTGATCCCCTTCTATGTGCCATAGTGATCCTTCCTTCCTGCCATGTGCCATAGTGTTCCTTCCTGCCTTCCATGTACAAAGTGATCCTTCCTGCCTTCCATGTGCCATAGTAATCCTTCCTGCCATCCATGTGCCATAGTGATCCTTCCTGCCTTCCATGTGCCATAGTCATCCTTACTGCCTTCCATGTGCCATAGTGATCCTTCCTGCCTTACATGTACAAAGTGATCCTTCCTGCCTTCCATATGCCATTGTAATCCTTCCTGCCATCCATGGTGCCATAGTGATCCTTCCTGCCTTCCATGTGCCATAGTCATCCTTACTGCCTTCCATGGTGCCATAGTCATCCTTACTGCCTTTCATGTGCCATAGTTATCCTTCCTACCTTGCATCTACCAAAATTATCCTTCTTGCCTTCCATGTTCCATAGTGATCCTTCCTGCCTTCCATGTGCCACAGTGATCCTTCCTGTCTTCCATGTACCAAAGTGACCCCTTCTGCCTTCCATGTGCCATAATGGTCCTTCCAGCTAGCCATGTGCCATAGTGATCCCCTTCTATGTGCCATAGTGATCCTTCCTTCCTGCCATGTGCCATAGTGATCCTTCCTGCCTTCCATGTACAAAGTGATCCTTCCTGCCTTCCATGTGCCATAGTAATCCTTCCTGCCATCCATGTGCCATAGTGATCCTTCCTGCCTTACATGTACAAAGTGATCCTTCCTGCCTTCCATATGCCATTGTAATCCTTCCTGCCATCCATGTGCCATAGTGATCCTTCCTGCCTTCCATGTGCCATAGTCATCCTTACTGCCTTCCATGGTGCCATAGTCATCCTTACTGCCTTTCATGTGCCATAGTTATCCTTCCTACCTTGCATCTACCAAAATTATCTTTCTTGCCTTCCATGTTCCACAGTGATCCTTCCTGCCTTCCATGTGCCACAGTGATCCTTCCTGTCTTCCATGTACCAAAGTGACCCCTCCTGCCTTCCATGTGCCATAATGGTCCTTCCAGCTAGCCATGTGCCATAGTGGTCCACTCCTATGTGCCATAGTGATCCTTCCTTCCTGCCATGTGCCATAGTGATCCTTCCTGCCTTCCATGTACAAAGTGATCCTTCCTGCCTTCCATGTGCCATAGTAATCCTTCCTGCCATCCATGTGCCATAGTGATCCTTCCTGCCTTCCATGTGCCATAGTCATCCTTACTGCCTTCCATGTGCCATAGTGATCCTTCCTGCCTTACATGTACAAAGTGATCCTTCCTGCCTTCCATGTGCCATAGTGACCCTTCCTGCCATTTATGTGCCATAGTGATCCTTCCTGCCATCCATATGCCATAGTGATCCTTGATGCCTTCCATATACCAAAGTGATCCTTCCTACCTTGCATCTACCAAAATTATCCTTCTTGCCTTCCATGTTCCATAGTGATCCTTCCTGCCTTACATGTGCCATAGTGATCCTTCCTGCCATTTATGTGCCATAGTGATCCTTCCTGCCATCCATATGCCATAGTCATCCTTACTGCCTTCCATGGTGCCATAGTCATCCTTACTGCCTTTCATGTGCCATAGTTATCCTTCCTACCTTGCATCTACCAAAATTATCCTTCTTGCCTTCCATGTTCCATAGTGATCCTTCCTGCCTTCCATGTGCCACAGTGATCCTTCCTGTCTTCCATGTACCAAAGTGACCCCTTCTGCCTTCCATGTGCCATAATGGTCCTTCCAGCTAGCCATGTGCCATAGTGATCCCCTTCTATGTGCCATAGTGATCCTTCCTTCCTGCCATGTGCCATAGTGATCCTTCCTGCCTTCCATGTGCAAAGTGATCCTTCCTGCCTTCCATGTGCCATAGTAATCCTTCCTGCCATCCATGTGCCATAGTGATCCTTCCTGCCTTACATGTACAAAGTGATCCTTCCTGCCTTCCATATGCCATTGTAATCCTTCCTGCCATCCATGTGCCATAGTGATCCTTCCTGCCTTCCATGTGCCATAGTCATCCTTACTGCCTTCCATGGTGCCATAGTCATCCTTACTGCCTTTCATGTGCCATAGTTATCCTTCCTACCTTGCATCTACCAAAATTATCTTTCTTGCCTTCCATGTTCCACAGTGATCCTTCCTGCCTTCCATGTGCCACAGTGATCCTTCCTGTCTTCCATGTACCAAAGTGACCCCTCCTGCCTTCCATGTGCCATAATGGTCCTTCCAGCTAGCCATGTGCCATAGTGGTCCACTGCTATGTGCCATAGTGATCCTTCCTTCCTGCCATGTGCCATAGTGATCCTTCCTGCCTTCCATGTACAAAGTGATCCTTCCTGCCTTCCATGTGCCATAGTAATCCTTCCTGCCATCCATGTGCCATAGTGATCCTTCCTGCCTTCCATGTGCCATAGTCATCCTTACTGCCTTCCATGTGCCATTGTGAGCCTCCCTACCTTGCATCTACCAAAATTATCCTTCTTGCCTTCCATGTGCCATAGTGATCCTTCCTGCCTTCCATGTGCCATAGTGATCCTTCCTGCCTTCCATGTATCATAGTGATGCCTCCTGCCTTCCTTGCGCCATAGTGATCCTTTCTGCCTTCCATGTGCCATAGTGATCCTTCCTGCCATCCATGTGCCATAGAGATCCTTGCTGCCTTCGATATACCAAAGTTATCCTTCCTGCCTTCCATGTACCATAGTAATCCTTCCTGCCTTCCATGTGCCATAGTGATCCTTCCTGCCTTCTATGTGCCATAGTGATCCTTCTTGCCATCCATGAAAAAGAGGGGTTTTGGGCATACAGGGCAGATAATCCTTGATAAGTGATACACCCATTTTAAAATGCACAACTGTGCGCCCGGTCCTCCCTCCACGAGCTCCTCCCTTAGCTCCCGGACTTTACTCATATGGTGGCCTGTGACTACGGATCTTATGGGGTTCTGGACTGCTAATCCATACTTGGATATTTATCATGTTACTATGTTATTGTTTATCAATAAAATGATTTTAAATAATGGTGACTGATCCTTTGGCCTCACTTGTCCACCTCATGCAAAGTTCCAAAACCCCTCTTTTGTCATGTATGCATAGGGACAGAGACCTGTGTCTCATTCAATGTCCCAACCTTTCTTCTATTCCTGCCATCCATGTGCCATACAGATACTTCATGCCTTCCATGTGCCATATTCATCCTTGCTGCCTTCCATGTGCCATAGTGATTTTTCCTGCCTTCCATCTACCATAGTAATCCTACGTTCTGGCCTTCCATGTGCCATGGCGATCCTTCCTGCCTTCCATGTACCAAAGTGATCCTTCCTGTCTTCCATGTGCCATAGTGATCCCTACTGCCTTCCATGTGTTATAGTGATCCTTCCTTCCATATACCATAGTGATCCTTCCTGCCTTCCATGTACCATAGTGATCCCTCCTGCTATCCTTGTGCCATAGTGATCCTTCCTTCCTGTCTTCCATGTGCCATAATGATCCTTCTTGCCTTCCATGTACCAAAGTGATCCTTTCTGCCTTCCATGTGCCATAGTGATCCTTCCTCCTATCCATGTGCCATAGTGATCCTTCCTCCCATCCATGTGCCATAGTGATCCTTTTTGTCATCCATGTGCCATAGTGATCCTCACTGCCTTCCATGTGCCATAGTGATCCTTCCTTCCTACCATGTACGTTAATGATCCTTCCTTCCTTCCATGTGTCATAGTGATCCTTCCTTCCTGCCTTTCATGTACCTTAGTGATCCTTCCTTCCTTCCATGTGTCATAGTGATCCTTCCTTCCTGCCTTCCATGTACCTTAGTGATCCTTCCTTCCATGTGTCATAGTGATCCTTCCTTTCTGCCTTCTGGGTGCCTTAGTGACTCTTCCTGCCTTCCATGTGCCATTGGGACCCCTCTTGCCTTCCATGTGCCATAGTGGTCCTTCCAGCCATCCATGGTCCATAGTGATCCCTGCTGCCTTCCATATACCAAAGCGATCCTCCTGCATTCTTTGTACCATAGTTTTCCTTCCTGCCTTTCATGTACCAAAGCGATCCTTTTTGCCTTCCATGTGCCATATTGATCCTTCCTGCCATAATGTGGGTGTGAAGAGGCCTTTAATGCATGAAAACATGTATATTAATGCAATATATGGTGTGAATGGACCTTAAGAAACTTACAGAAAACCTGTATGGAGGGAAATATGGAGGCTACCATTGTTGATCTCTTAAAAATGATAGTTGCCTGGCTGTTGGTAGCTTTATACTTAGTCACTGACCCAAAAACGGCATGAAAGTTAGAATGTTCGAGTGAAATTAAAACTTATCTCCATACCTGTTTAATGGATCATCATGCCGGTCAGGCTTTTAAAAAGATACACCGCTGTACCTTCTACACAGACACAGCAGGAAGTAAAAGGGGATCTCAGCAAATCAAAGTGACATCCCCTCTCCAGTTCTCACTGGAACAAGTTTTCTCATTGGGCGATTTCTTCCCACCTCCTGTTCCTGGGACATCTCAAAAATTTTACATTTCTTATCACTTTCTGTACTGGAGATGATGGTCACAAGGACCAATAAAAAGGGAGAATCTCCCCTCACAGACACAAAGACGGCAAAAAACCCTGACATTCTCGCCCTTCCACATTCTATCTCAATTCTCTATTCCCTAATCTATACTCCAACAGAAAAAACATTTTATGCACTTTAACAATGCAAGTTTTTGTGGTCATGTTCCCTATATAATTTCACGTATGTTCGTTATGTGTAATTATAAAAAAAAAAAAACTAAACACAAATTCTTTCCTGCATACATCAATACAGTTACTCTGGCACCATACTGTAGCTATATGGTTGATTAACAAAAGCAATATTATTTTTTCACCCATAAATCATGTATTTGCTAAAACAAAACTTCAATCATGTAAAAAGTTCCAATTATTTTTACTTTTGATGCACACAATTGGGTGTATGATGGGAGTGATGGTTGTGTTGGCTAAATTTTAAACAATTTACTGTTAGCCAGTCATTAATTTCCAATATGTTAAATCAGTCTTAAATCAGTTTTTTTTTTTTTGCTGTAAGAGGCTTAACAGCTTAGTGGTACTTAGTGTGTATGTACAGTGGGTTAGTTGATTTTCTATGGTAGAAAGAGGTGGATCCCTTGTAAGATCCAAAGCAAGGCCATATTACTTAACTTTATATTCATGAGCGTTTACCCATACCAAATTTTTGTAACAAATTTCCACTGTATATATTAATAGCAACATCAATGAATGAACATTCTTCCACATTTTTTAAAATCTCGGTGAAAGTAGTAATATATACTTTTAATGCCATCATAAATGATTAATCCCAAAGAATCCATTCATAATGTTTACCTTCTGTGCCAGGTTCTGACAAGATATTTTAACATAATTTATGCTGTACTCTAATTGCTTCCGCTCCCCCCCCCCATTTTTTTCTTTCTTTCCCCCCCTTTTTTTATCTTTCCCTATCTTTCTCCATGAGTTTTGTTTTGAAGATTGTTTATGAAGGGCAGTTACACAACTCAAACTTTATATACAGATGTCAAAAAATCTCTTTCTTACCTACTTTGTGGAGCTGTCATCAAAAAACACAGTTTATGCCCCATAGTGAAAGGAGCATAAGTAATGCTAAGGGGCTGTGGAAGTTTGTATTTCATACAATTTGTATAACCTGATGTTGTATGACATTTTTACACATGCGACTTACAGTATGTTGTATGGTGCCTTATTCAGAACTGTCTTCCTTATATGTTTGTGCTTTTTCAAAACAACAAAAAATATTGAAACATAAAAAGTGAAGAAACTAGAAAAGCAAAGGGAAACGGAAAAGGTTGTAGGAAGGAATGAAACAAGAGGATAGAAGGGTAGGGTGAGCAGGGGGGAGAGGGATGCTGGAGTTGTGGGAGCTGGAGAGGGAAAAGGGGATTTGGGAGGTTGGTAATGGGGGTGCCTATAGCCCATCGATGCACCCCTTATGGAGTGTCATATTAAATGAAAGTTGTAGTAGACGTGGATGAGAAGTAGGTGAAGGGAAATGTGTAGATTTTGTCAAATGTGGCCATTCTGTTCAACAGTTTTGCCTTCTTTTTCTCATAGGTAAGGATCTCCTTGATATGCATTTTGACTTTTTTGAAATCTAGAGTTAGAGAATTCCAGTTTTAGGCAATGCCCCAAAACTTACCAGAGCTGTAGTTTAGTTGTGGTGATTATGTAAGTTAAGAGTTTGAACTGGCTCTTGGTAATGGCATCTGGTTGTTAAGCAACGCCTCACAAGGGTTCAGAGGCAGAATGCAGCCCAGAATTATAGTTATGTGTCTATATACTTTGAAACAAAGCACATGCACCTTCAGGCAGGGCCACCATATGTGCATAAAGACCCAAGGATACATACAACCACAAAAGCACAAAAAAATAATTCAGGCAAAACTTAGCAATTCATGAAGATATCAGATACCACCTAGAGAGTAGTTTGAAAGTGTGTTTTGTGAGCATAATTTGGTTGTGGACCATATCTTTGTCCACGTTTCTTCACTGAGAGGGAAGCCTAAATCTGCTTCCCCATTCTTGATGTATGTTGGAGGAGACTTAGAGAGGGGATGTAGCAGTGAAAAATAAATTGAGATCAGACCTGGACTATGCAGCTCATCTCAGCACCTAAGCAAAAATATGGTACATACAGTATGTCATGACGTTTTTGTGGTTTAGAGATGCTAGTGATATACAGTAGCTTCTAATCTGGAGGCATTTGAAATATATTTATATGCAGAAATGTTGTATTTTTCCAGATATTCTTTAAAGGAACAAATACCATCCAGGAAGTCTACCTTGTGAAAACTCACGTTCTTAGCTGATCCACAGCTTGAAAGATTCTGGAGAGTCAATACCAGGTGGAAAAGATGGATTGTATAAATCACATTAGTGTGGAAGGTGGGACTATACGAAGTTTGTAAGGATTGTATGAGGGATTGAGAAAGGGATATATATTAAGTGCTTTGGATTTGGCATTTAATAGCTGGCCTAAAATGTTGGCAAATGCAGAAAGGGCATCTGTTATGTTGGGTATTGAGGTAGGAGGGCTAGCGAGAAACCTATAGGGAAAAGCCCAGGACGCGATGGGTTTATGATTAAATATTACAAAAAAATCAAAATCAATTAATTCCAAACTTGTGTGACTACTTGAACAAAATAGGGGAAATTAAGAAATAAAGATGAGAGCCCATATTACAATAATACCCAAAGTGGGAAAAACTATCAGATAAAACTATCTGCTCTAATTATAGGCCCATAGCGTTACTGAATGCCGATACAAAGACTATGTGCAAAAATCCTGGCATCAAGATTAAAAAAATCGATGCCAGAGTCAGGGCTTGGCAAATTTGCTTGGAATCTAGGAGCCAGCTAAAAAAGTTAGGAGCCAGTTTTTTTTTTTTTTAAACGACCGACAGCTTTATTTTCAATATAAAAATTAACCAATCTTAAATTTACACAGAGACGTCTAGAACGAATGTGACTGCTTTTATTTCCTGCCATGCAGGGACATAAGACCGCCATATTCCCGCTAAGGATCCAATCAGATCCGCCTGAAAAACTGACAGGCGAACCTGATCAGACAGCCCATGTGAAAGGGGCCAAGCAGGGAGATGACAAATAATAAATTCATTTTAATTAACCACTTCCTTCCCGCAGGACGACTATATACGTCTTGTCTTTGAAGAGAAATACCGTTGTTATGGTAGCAGCTAGCTACCATAACCCCGGTATCTTCTTCAAGAGCCGGCAGTTCTCTTTCAGATAAAAGTGGTCTCTGCAGCAGATTCGCAGCGAGATCACTTTTATCGGCGGCAGGAGAAGGCCCCCCCCTACCGCCGCGCTCCGGTGCCCTTCACCGCTTACCGTGGCCGTCGGTAACGGCGGAGGCGATCCGGATCTGTCCCTGGCCTGACATGGAGACGAGTGAGAGGAAGATGGCCCCCCCGTCCATCTCCAAGTCATTGCAGGGCGGAAGCGACGTCAAATCTTCACTTCCACCCATAGCTCTTAAAGGGACATTTTATTATTTTTTTTTTCAAATGACAATTTTTTTTTTTTAATGCATTTTAGTGTAAATATGAGATAATATCTTTTTGACCCCCAGATCTCACATTCTGGTCAGGTCCTGTCATGCTTTTTTTCTATTACAAGGGATTTTTACATTCCTTGTAATAGGAATAAAAGTGACTTTTTTTTTTTAAAAGAACAGTGAAAAAAAAAAAGTTAAAATAAATAAGAAAAAAATTTTTTTTTAAATGTGCCCCATCCCTTGTAATAGAAAAAAAAGTGACACAATTTTTTTTTTTTTAAAGTGTAAAAATAAAAAATAAAAAGTAAAATATATAAGAAAAAAAAAATTTTTTTAAACGCGCCCCGTCCCGCCGAGCTCGCTTGCAGAAGCGAACGCATATGTGAGTAGCGCCCGCATATGAAAGCGGTGTTCAAACCACACGTGAGGTATCGCCACGATCGTTAAAGCGAGAGCAATAATTCTAGTCCTAGACCTCCTCTGTAACTTAAAACATGCAACCTGTAGAATTTTTTAAACGTCGCCTATGGAGATTTTAAAGGGTAAAAGTTTGTCGCCATTCCACGAGCGGACGAAATTTTGAAGCGTGACATGTTGGGAATCAATTTACTCGGCGTAACATTATCTTTCACAATATAAAAAAAATTGGGCTAACTTTACTGTTTTCTTATTTTTTAATTAAAAAAAAGTATTTTTCCCAAAAAAGTGCGCTTGTAAGTCCGCTGCGCAAATACGGTGTGACAGAAAGTATTGCAATGACCGCCATTTTATTCTCTAGGGTGTTAGAATAAAAAATATATATAATGTTTGGGGGTTCTAAGTAAAGGGAAGGAGATGAGCGGGCAGTGAAAACAGGTAGGGAAAGCTCCATTAGCATTGATGGATGTCTTGTCATACCAACGGCCACCACCAGAGGGCGCCTGATTGCAGAAGGAACCATAGGACTGCAGTAGGCCGCAAAGCCGCGGCCTCAATTACCGGCGTGGCCCATCGCGATCGCGCCGGGAGGGGGGGGTGTCGAACAGACACAGGATACCCCAGCTGTGCCGCCCCAGGTGCCAGGTCGCTAATTCTAGTCGCAAATGCGACCTGGCACCCGGGGTTTGTCGAACCCTGGCCAGAGTGGGTGTACCCAGAGCAAACAGGGTTTGTACCGGAAAGAGAGGGTAGGAATGATAATAGTATAAAAACAATGTTAATTTTACAAAAGGGAAAAAACTGGATCACCAGTACTGCTCCTGTCAATTGACGTGGAAAAAGTGTTTGACAGTGTAGGGGATTCATGACGGACACGCTACAATCTAGGATTGGGACCGAAAATCATGCACTGGATTAAAAATCTATACAGCTGCCCTATGGTGATGGTGAAGCTTAGCGGAAATATGTCACCGCCTTTTTAAATGTTTAATGGAACAAGACAGGGGTGCCCACTCTCGCCACTCCTGTATATATTGTCGCTGGAACCATTTCTGGCGACTTTGCGGAATAACGGAGATATTGGAGGGGCGAGAGTGGGAGAGGATGAACATAAGGTGGCGGCATACGCAGATGATATCTTACTGTATGTAACCAAACCAAGGGTGACACTGCCAAACATAATTAGAGAAATAAAAAAATATGGGGAACTCTCGAATTTTAAAATTAATCCCAAAAAACAGAAATACTAAATATAGGGGTAGAAAAAAAAGAAGTACTTGCATTACAAAGGGAATTCACATTCACGTGGGTGGGAAGAGAACTATCATATTTAGGAATTAAGCTGACATCTACAGTAGAGAAGTTATACTCGGCTAATTATATCCCATTATTGAATGAGATCAAAGTGGAACTAAAGAAGGTTTCATTGAGAACTCTATCCTGGATGGGAAGGATAAATGTGTTAAAAATGGCAATCCTTCCAAAAATAATATATAAATTCCAAATGATACCAATAGCAATACCACAAAGTTTTTTTAGAGCAATAAAAACAATGATGCTAAAATATATATGTCAAAATAAAAAGCCGAGAGTTAAATTTGCATCAATCACTAGGGAAAAAAAACACAGAGGTTTAGCAGCACCGGACATAAATAGATACTACAAAGCAGTTATCATTTCACGAATGGTAGAATGGGTAAACAAAAAAAGTGAAAAAAAGTAGATTAGGATCGAAAACACTTTAAGTAGGACATTACTGCACAAAAATATATGGGCATCAAGTAGGAATAGAACATTAGACTTAGAAGTACACGACCTGACTATAAACTTATTTAAAATATGGGATTCAATTTATCGACAGAGAAAATGGATATACAATTCACCACTAATTGCACTCACAGAAACAAATTTTTTTATCTCTGGGAAGGAGATACTTTTTTGGTAGTAGAATGGGAAATGCACAACATTGCAGGATTTAAAGGAAACAAATGGGTGGAAGATTAGTGAGTGGGAATACTTGCATTTAAAACATTTGGTAAATAAATTTACTTAACCAATCAGAGATAGAAAGAATCTGAATCCACTAGAAAAACTTTGTCGTACACAAACTCCATTATAACATGGGATATCACAACTATACGGAATTTTGACAGACAAGGGTTGCCCCCTTATAAAGGGAAACGAGAAAAAGAAATAGACACGAAACTAGATGAACAACAAGTAGAGAGAATGATAGGAGCAGTATATAATTACGCAATGGACATAAATACAATAGAAATTAACTACAAGTTTTTGGTAAGATGCTACATAACACCAGACAAAATCCATAAATACCAGCAGGATAAACCCCCACATTGTTGGAGGGAATGTAAACAGATCAGTACAATGACACACATCTGGTGGGATTGCCCAAAAATAAAAGATTACTGGCAGGAAATTCAGGACTATATAGGAGAGATAATTGGTGAAAAGATAATAAACAACTTACAGACATGTTTGTTTCATGATACAAAAGATTCAAAAAAAGCACTATAGGAAAACATTGACTCCAATATTGTTAAATGCCGCAAAAGGGTTGATACCAAAGAAGTAGTTATGCGTAGAAAAACAGATATAAAGGAGTGGTTTGAAAGAATAGAATACATCAGTAAAATGGAATACCTATGCAGCAGAGATATAGGGCAAGCGGAAAAATACAACAGTATCTGGGGAAGATGGATTGATTTCAAGGCTTCGGAGAAATATTTGGAAAAGATGATGGAGGGCAGCAGGGTTTGAAATAGGAGAGATGGGAGACGGAAAACCATAAAGGGAGTAGGGGGGGGGGGGGGGGGAGGAGGGAGAAAAACAGGTAGGGAAAGCATAGTATCTCATAAATTAGACACAGTTGTTAACTGTGTTTTTTATTTTTATTTTGTCTACTTGTAAATAGAAGAAATTAAATAAAGTTTTGGAGGAGTACCACAATGATGTGGAACTGAGTTGGAGACAATAAATCAACGTAAAGTTGAATAAGTCTCTCGATAGCGTTCTCTGAAGTGGTAATAAAAAATTAAAAAAAATATTTCTTTACTTTATGAATCAATTTTATGGCACTTTGAGTGCTGGCCTAAAGCTCCTAATAGAGCATTGTTTCAAAAAATGTATTATCCTGGACTTTTTCAATGAGGTCAGACCTGGATAGAACGGCAGTATATCCTAATTTTGGATACCCAGTGCACACACTTCTCCCTCCTGGGCTTTGCCACAGGTGATTGCCTGAAATGCTCCCCCCTCACTACAGCCATTTTTTTGCCATACGCCCTTGACCTTCTGCCTGTTTTCTGATCCTGTTTGCCTGTCACCTGCCCTGACCTCTGGCCTTTTTTTTGCCAACATAGGGGTCCTGTTTGCCATAGGCCCTTGACCTTCTGCCTGTTTTCTGACCTTGTTTGCCTGTCACCTCCACTGACCTATGAATTTATTTTATTTATATTTTATTTACTTTTCATGTAATGTGGTTTAATATTTTACACATATTGGAAAAATTGAGGTACCGTTACACTTTTTTGTATTATTTACTATTATTTATTGTATTATTTGGTTCAGTAGGTGGGAGAACACACATCAGTATTTAGCTGCAAACCCTGTGATATAACAGTTTGATACATTGCAAGATTGTAGTTATCATAGTAGTGCGGTAGTATTTGTACATATAAGCACCAGATATAGTTTTGTTCATAACAGATTGACACTCATGACGTAGGTTTAGCCCAATTTTTTGCACATTTCTCATAAGGTTCTACCTCAACCTCAGGATCCAACTGGCTGAGCCAGTGTCATGGTTATGCAATAGAGTTTGTCGATCAGCATACCTGTCTCCATGTGTTCATCTCTAGAGACCAGCTGATCCTCACCTGACTGTTTTTATAACCTGTCCTCTAAGCATGGCCCCACCCCAGGCCCTATCAGGGAACCCTATATTAACCTGTGCACTGCAAGCCAGCAGTGCTGATCAACCATTGTGTGTTAGCCTCTGTGTGTACTTGCTGTGTTTCCTATATCTGATTCCTGTTACCGACTTTGGCCTGTTCTTAACTATTCCTGTCTGCTCGTGACCCTGATCTTTGGCGTGTTCCCGACCATCTCTGTTTGCCTGTGACCCTGAACCTTGACGTGTACTCTGTTGTCCTTGTCTGCTAGTTGCCCCGACATTTGGCTACCTCCTCACTATTCCTTGCTGTCCTGGGCTGCTGTTTCCTCTCCATCCTCCTGTAGTCTACCGTGAGCGTGAGCTGGGAGACCCTGGGGGCCGCGACCTGGAGCCAGTTGCAGCGCAGTCCATCCTCACCACTAGGGGCTCTGGTGAACACCAACTGGCTCTTAGACTCCGTGCCCTGGGGAATCTATGCTCTAACTCACTGTGGGATCCGTGTTGGTGCTCCAGGGGACCTGCCTTCCTGAACCACCCCGAGTTCCATCTGCAGCAGTCAGCCTTAGGGTCCACTATCATAGCGGTGCACTCCTGACCCCAACGGGGTGCATCTGTCACCCGGATACAGGTGACCTGACAGCGAGCTTTGCCTTGAGATTAGAATCACGTTCATTTCCCACTTAGCAGTTGAAATACACTGCTGACTAGTATATTTTTGGTTTGATCTGCTTGGTATGTTGTACAAGGTGTCCTAAATATGTTGTTTATACAAAGAAGCTGTGTTTGTGGTTATGCTGCAAGTAAGAACACCAGAGATGATTGATCCAGGGAATATCCAAATGCTTTAGGGGATCAAGAAGGATTTGCTTTCCTCCATAAATTAAAAAAAACTCACTATAAATTAAAAAAAAACTCAGGTGCCCAATGTAGACTTTCTCCACCACTACATAAAACCCCAGTTTTTTGGAAGATTAACACATCTTGATAAAATTATTTACTGTAAGCTTATATCATAAATATATCTTAATAACACTGAAAAAGCTATATCTACTGTAAAGTCACATTTCATTTTTTTCCATATTTCCATATATTCAGTGTATTTCAAGCCAAAATGTGACTACAAAAAAAAGACCCTGTGGTATTCCACTATCTATAGAGGTGAAAGAGGGACAGTAGATACAGCAGCAGTATCTTTGCTCTTACTTCTCCTGTTCCAGTGTCCTCTGCTTTGAATACCACCCATCCTGAACCAAATGAGCTGTTGATGTTACTAATGGGAGGGTGGATGTTATAGGAGGCATATATTGAAGGTACTGTATATGGAAGCTACCATTGCTGACTGCTCCTTCTGAAAATGCCAGTTGCCTTGTTGTTATGGTATACTAATGAATTTGGAACTATGAGTCACTGACATGTAACAACCATGCAGATAAGTGGCTGGTTAGAAGATCTGACTTGTTTGCTGTGTGCTTGTTACAGGTCAGAGACTCCCAGTATTGAAGTCAATCTTGGCCAGGCAACTAATATTTTCAGTCAGCAATGGCAGTGTACAAATTTTTCTTAGTATAGTTTTTTTTTTTTAAAGGGTCAGGGTAAGGGTCAGTGTGAAGGGGTCCCAGCGTGAGGCATCACCTCTCAGAGCAGGAATCTCTTTCTAGGAGTTGATCTCCTGCCACTTAAAGTTAGGCGCTGCTTTTTTGTTTCAACCTATGTTAAGAATTGGTGTCACAGTTTTAATAGTAGCTGATTATTATCTTGCTCTCTGTGACCTGGCGTGGATTTACACACATATTGTTATCACTTAAAGGTAATGTTTCATTGGAAAGAACCATCATTGCAGATGCTCTTCACTTTGGAAAAGTACATGTATTATCAATATGGTATGTTTGAATTTTGAAAAAAAAAAAAAAAAGTTAAAGCTGTCTCCAGCTAAAACTTTTTTTTTTTAGAAGGATTGGGGAAGGGTTAGAGCATCTTTTATTATTATTTATTACTGCAGTCTTTCTTCCTATTGGGAAGATTCTCCTAATTTCCCAATAAGGACACAGACAAACACAATAACACATTTTTAGTAGAGTGAGGAAGAGTAACAACTAAATGCTGTTGCGCCTTCCTGTCTCCTATGTACTATTCACCCCATCTTGTTAGGCAACACAGAAACAATGAGAGAAAATTCTCTCTAATAGAGTTACAGAGCTAAAAAAGAAATAAAAACCTTCAAAATCTGTAACTCTTTCCCACTCTATCCAAAACAAAAAGCACATTTTGGCATGAGTTTGCTTTATGCATTATTGGAGAAAGAAAATCTTAACTCTTATTAGAATGCATTTACATAATTTTATGTGCACATCAGTGTACAGAAACAGAAGGTGGTTAGAAAGCAATGTTTTATTAATTTGATTTGGTTAGTATAGCAATAACTATTTTTTCAAGCACCCTTGGACCAAAATCACAACATGTCTATAAATTGCTCATGATCTGAAACAATAAAGCATATTTATTATGTTAGTAACAAAAAAATAAAAACACCAAAAAAAGCAATGAAATCAAATGACTGTGTGCTCTAAAGCGTGGATTTAAACATGATAAATAATCCAGTTCATGGCTTATATGCAATCACTAAGCCTGTCTAGAGAGAGGAGGGAGCTGTTTCCATGTGTTTGTGTGTAAAGTGATGTCACCCTGCAAGTGAGCACAGCAATTGATAGGCATTTTACAGGGACACCAATCAGAATGCAGATTTAAAAAAGGGTGGACTCTGCCAAATACACGACTGGAGTAACAGCTACCATACTTTACTGTTGAATACAATTTTTTTTATCTAGGTTAACAAACATTATAGGAGATATAAATGTGACAGCCAAGTTAGGAGGCGCTCAGCCAAATCTCTATCTGTCAAACAGTCATCAAGTACCTGTGTGAATGCAAGCCCAAAATCAATGAATTCCATGGAAATTCTAGACAGGAAAAAGTAATGTTACAATGTAAAAAATCGTTACATTTTAAGAAAAATTGTTAATGACAGTTTTCAGCATATTTTATCTGTATATACTTACTGATACCAATATCCTATGTATGAAAAATAATATTTCATGGGGTAAGCAAAATGAATGACTGAGGAATGGAATCCACAAACATAAACCCTTGCTGTGTTGATTAATAAGGATCTGACATCACAATCCTATGTATAAAATATATATATATTATTACATGGACTAAGAAAAATGTTACCTGATGAATGGAAGCCACAAGTTTAAATGCTTGCCAGATAGATTAGTAAGGAAGTGACCTCACAACTCTATGTATTAACACTAATATTACAAGGGGTATTCATATGATGGCTGATGAATGGGATCCACAGAGTTAAACCCATGCTATGTGGATTAGTAATGATTTGACATCACAATCCTATGTAGGAGAAATACTATTACACGGAATAAGTAAATTGCTGCCTGATAAATAAAATCCAGAGACCTAAACCCTTGCTATGTAGAATGAAAAGGGACCTACTTCAAAAAGCTATGTAAAAAAAAAAATACATGATGTAATCAAAATGACGCTTGCTGAAATTGATCTAAAGAGTTATACCCTTGCTATGTGGATTAGTAATGATTTGACATCACAATCCTATGTACAAAAAATAGTATTACATGTCATGGGGCAAGAAAATTGCTGCCTGATGAATGAAATTCACAGACAGACCACTTCTATGTAAATTAATAATGAAGTTGGGTTAAATCACAAACCTATATATAAAAATATTATTACATGGGGTAAGCATAAGGATGCTTGCTAAACATGATCCAAAGAGTTAAATCCTTGCTATGTGGATTAGTAATGATCTGACATCACAGTCCTATGTACAAAAAAATACACAAATCAAGGAAACTGCTGCCTGATGAATGAAATTCACAGAATTAAACCCTGGCTATGTAAATGAATAATGAAGTCAGGTTAGATCTCAAACCTATGTATAAAAAATACTATTACATGGGGTAAGCAAAATGAAGTAAATTGCTGCCTGATGAATGATATCTAGAGACCTTGCTATGTAGAATAATAAGGAACCTTCTTCACAAACCTATGTATAAAAAATACTAATACATGGTGTAATAAAAATGATGCCTGCTAAATATGATCCAATGAGTTAAGTCTTTGCTATGTGGTTTAGTTGCTGCCTGATGAATCAAATTCACAGAATGAAACCCTTGCTATGTAAATGAATAATAAAGTCGGGTTAGATCACAAACCTATGTATAGAAAATACTATTACATGGGGTAAAAACTACATGTGGATTAGTAATGATCTGACAGCACAATCCTATGTACGAAAAAGACTGTTACATGGAGTGAGTAAAATGATGCCAGATGAATGAAATCCACAGACCTAACCCATTGCTATGCAGCTTGCTAGTGAACTGACATGACAATCCTATGTACGCAAAATACTATTACACAGGGCAAGGAAATTGCTGCCTGATGAATGAAAATCACAGACTTAAACCCTTGCTATGTAGATGAATAATGAACTCGGGTTAGATCTGATATCTTGCCTAATCTTCAGGCCAGGGCTATTTGTAGCAAGCCTCACACTTATTTGCCAACAGCATTTCATTCTTGCTCCCTCCCTCTTCTTTATTTTTATTCCCCCGGCAAGATCCCTCCTCCTCCCCCTCCTCTCTCTCTCTCTCCTCCTTTCCTTTTCTCATCTGTCCTGCCAGGCAAATCAAAACAGCTGTACTCATCACTGCCCGGCTGGATGGTTTTATGAGGTTATCTGGTGAGAGATCACAGAGGGGGAAAAAATAAGGATTTTTTTATTTTTCTAGAAAAGCGGAGCCTTTCAGGAGTCAGCTTGATGAAGAAGGAGGATCAACTCGTCGGCTTGGCCAAGGCGCTGTCCGCTGGTGTGTGGTGCTGAATCAAGCAGCGTCCATTCTGTGTTGGCCAAGGCGCTGTCCTGGAGGTGCCAAATCAAGCAGTGTCCAACCTAGCACGGCCAAGGAGCAGTCCGCAGGCTGAATCTAGTAGTGAGGCGCTGTCCACTGGCGTATGGTGCTGAATCAAGTAGCGTCCATGCTGTCTCGGCCTAGGCGCTGTCCATTGGATGTGTAGTGCTGAATCTAGCAGTGAGGCTCTGGCCCCTGAAAACCAGCCGTATCCACTCCGTCTCAGCCAAGGCGCTGTCCGCTGGCTTGTGATGCTGAATCTAGCAGTAAGGCGCTTTCCATTGGATGTGTGGTGCTGAATCCAGCAGTGAGGCGCTGTCCGCTGACTTGTGGTGCTGAAAGCAGCCGTATCCATTCATTCTCAGCAAAGGCGCTGTCCGCCGGCTTGTGGTGCTGAAGCAAGCAGTAAAGTGCTGTCCCTGGGCGCTGAAGCAAGCAGTAAGGTGCTGTCCGCTGGTGCTGAATCTAGCAGTAAGGCACTGCCCGTTGGTGCTGAACCTAGCCGCGTTTATTCTGTCTGTGGAGGAGGCGTGTAGAGAAGAGTACCTCAGCACTGGCAACGGCAGGCAATCCTGTCCCTGCCATCCCTACCCACCTTCCCTTCCATGCCCTCTTTGTTCCCCCCATTGCATGCCTTTATTTTGACACACTATGCGTTTCTCTCGTGACACCTACTACTAGCTCATTGTTTCCTATGCCGAGTCTGGAATTTATCACCAGGCGTACATGAGCGTTCCTCCCCACCTCTTGGCTTGTTCTTCATTGTCTATGTTGCGCTGCTTCCTCGGTTGCCTGTGATCTGTGTAGAGCTTTATTGAGTGGGTCTGGCCCTGTCTTTTCTCATGACATCAGTGTATGTAAAGGAGAGGCTATAGAAGAAGACCCCCCCCAACACACACACACACA
Organism: Lithobates septentrionalis; assembly: GCA_037952835.1. Classification (NCBI taxonomy): domain Eukaryota; kingdom Metazoa; phylum Chordata; class Amphibia; order Anura; family Ranidae; genus Lithobates; species Lithobates septentrionalis. The sequence goes on from JBBDGP010000296.1 coordinate 38,183, forward strand.
CACACACATACATCTACACACATCTACACACCAGCCATGGAGGAAGAGCTGAAATGCCCGGTTTGTGGCTCCTTTTTCCGGGACCCGCTGATCCTGCCCTGCTCCCACAACGTGTGCCTGCCCTGTGCCCGCACCATTGTAGTGCAGACCCCAGAAAGCGAGCACCTACCTCATGCGGCCAGGCCCATGCTGCTGATGGGAGCAGACTACGATTACCCGGAATACCTGGATAAGATGAGCCTGCACAGCGAGACAGACAGCGGCTACGGCTCCTACACCCCCAGCCTCAAGTCACCTAATGGGGTGAGGGTGCTGCCTCCGGCTCCTGCCCCAAGCTTGGGGGGCTCGGCTGGAGCCTCCTCCCGGGGTCTACATGGCAGCCTGTGTAGTTCTTCCTCCATCACCTGTCCGCAGTGTCACCGCAGCGCCTCCCTGGATGAGCGGGGACTGCGGGGCTTTCAGCGCAATAGACTGCTGGAGACCATAGTGCAGAGGTATCAGCAGCAACGCGGGGCAGCGCAGGCCGACTCAGAGGGCAGCGGGACGCTGGAGGCAGCTGGAGGAGTGAGCTATGCTAGGTGCCAGCTGTGTGACACCAACCCAGCAGAGGCCGCGGTCATGTGTGAGCAATGTGATGTCCTTTACTGTTCTTCCTGCCAGAAAAAGTGTCACCCTACCAGAGGACCTTTCGCCAAGCACAGGCTGGTGTCACCCGCTCAGCTAGCACCTTCCAGCATCAACAGACTAAAGCCGGTGTGCACAGCTGTAGCGCCACCCAACCTCACAAGAAAATTCCCAACCTGCACCGACCATGAGCTGGAGAACTACAGCATGTATTGTCTGCATTGTAGGACACCTGTGTGCTACCAGTGTCAGCAGGAAGGAAAGCATGCCAAGCATGAGATGAAAGCGCTGGGGATTATGTGGAAGCAACACAAGGTCAGTTCTGGAGTTATGTCTATTTATGCTTAAAATCACTTCTGTCAAAGCTGAACTCCAGGCAAACTGCTAAATGCATAATATGAGCTGTTGTAGCTGCCAAAATATTTGTAGTTTTGACAATTACAAGACTTTCTAGCCACTTACCGATTATATACGTCCTGACTTTGAAGAGGGATATCTCGATAATGGCAGCAGATGCTGCCACAACCGAGGTATCCATCTCTTCAGGCGGCGGTTCGGTTAACGACACTGGTGGTCTCTGCGGCGGATTCACCGCAAGATCACCGTTATCAGTGGCGGGAGAGTGCCCCCCTCCCGCTGCTCTCCCGCATCCTCCGCCGCTTACTGGAGCCGTCAGCAGAGGCGGAGGTGATCGGGTCCTATCCGTGGCTGGGTATGGAAATGAGTGAGGCTAAGATGGCCCCCACCTGTCTCCATACCATAGCAGGGTGGAAGAAAACGTCACTTCCGCCCATACGTCTTAAAGGCACATTTTCTGTTGTCATTTTTTTCAAATGACAATTTTTTTTTTCTTTTATTGCATTTTAGTCTAAATATGAGATCTGAGGTCTTTTTGACCCCAGATCTCATATTTAAGAGGACCTGTCATGCTTTTTTCTATTACAAGGGATGCTTGCATTCCTTGTTATAGGAATAAAAGTGACCCAATTTAAAAAAAAAAACAGTGTAAAAATAAATAGAATAAAATAAAATAAATAAGAAAAAAAATGTCTTTAAAACGCCCCGTCCTGACGAGCTCGCACGCAGAAGCGAACGCATACGTGAGTAGCGCTCGCATATGAAAACGGTGGTCAAACCACACATGTGAGGTATCGCCGCGATCAAGAGCAATAATTCTAGCCCTAGACCTCCTCTGTAACTCAAAACATGCAACCTGTAGAATTTTTTAAACGTCGCCTATGGAGATTTTTAAGGGTATAAGTTTGACGCCATTTCACGAGCAGGCGCAATTTTGAAGCATGACATGTTGGGTATCAATTTACTCGGTGTAACATTATCTTTCACAATATAAAAAAAATTGGGCTATCTTTACTGTTGTCTTATTTTTTTATTCAAAAAAGTGATTTTTTTCCAAAAAAAGTGTGCTACGCAAATACGGTGTGACAAAAAGTATTGCAATGACCTCCATTTTATTCTCTAGGGTGTTAGAAAAAAATGTATAATGTTTGGGGGTTCTAAGTAAATTTCTAGCAAAAAAACTTGTTTTTAACTTGTAAACACCGAGTCTGAAAAAGAGGCCTGGTCTTAAAGTGGTTAGGCAACATAGCCAGCCTGGTGACCTAACATTTTTGCACAGCCGTTAAAGCAGAATTCCAGCCCGAGAAAAAAAAAATTAAAGTCATCAGCTACAAATACTGTAGCTGCTGACTTTTAACCACTTCAGCCCCAGAAGGCCAGGCTATTTTTTGCAATATGGCACTGCGTCACTTTAACTCACAATTGCGCAGTCGTGCGACGTTGTACCCAAACAAAATGTATGTCTTTTTTTTCCTCCACAAATAGAAGTTTCTTTTGGTGGTATTTGATCACCTCTGCAGTTTTTATTTTTTGAGCTATAAACAAAAAAAGAGCGCCAATTTTGAAAAAAAAACACAATATTTTTAACTTTTTGCTATAATAAATATCCAAAAAAAATGTAAAAAAATGAATTTCTTTATCAGTTTAGGCCAATATGTATTCTTCTACATATGTTTGGTAACAAAAATCGCAATAAGTGTATATTGATTGGTTTGCACAAAAGTTATAGCGTCTACAAAATAGGGGATATATTTATGATTTTTTTTTGACTAGTAATGGCGGTGATGAGCGTTTTTCAGCGGGACTGCGACATTGTGGCTGACAGAGCTGACACTTTTGACACTTTTTTGGGACCATTGACCTTTATACAGCGATCAGAGCTAAAAATAACCATTGATTACTGTATAAATGTCACTGGCAGGGAAGGGGTTAACACTAGGGGGCAATTAAGGGATTAAGTGTTCCCTAATGAGGTGTTTCTAACTGTGGGGGGAGTGTACTGATTGGGAGTAGAGCGAGATTGCTGTTTCTGATCACTAGGAACTGCAGATCCCTCTCTACTCCCCTGTCAGAATGAGGATCTGTTTGTTTACAGCCCCCTATACCTCTTAAAACATCTGACGTACACTTACAGCCAGGGGCGTAGCTATAGAGGGTGCAAGAGTCGCGACTGTGGCTCCCCTGTCAGTTTTGTCTACACTTGTGTGAGTCAGAGCCGGAGTCGGGGGCGGAGCTGGGAGGCGGAGCTGGCGGTCCTAGGTACGGAAGACTGCTTGCCTCTTCACTTTACACTCTGGATGCAGCTAGCACCAGGCTGGATAGAAGGGCCGGCGGGGCGGCATATAGGAGAACCAATCTCCTCTGCTCTCCTCATGTCTCCTGCAGGTCTTTCAACAGCTGCAGGAGCGGGATCGGTTCTCCTATATGCCACCCCGCCCGCCCTCCTATCCAGCCAACAGGCAAGCAGTCATCCATACCCAAGACCGCTAGCTCCGCCTCCCAACTCCGACCCCCCCCTGACCCTGGCTCCTGCTTCCTGTCTCAAGGCTGTTCCTGCCGCTGGAATGGTAGGAGAAAAGCTCCCTGCCTGAGGCCGCTCCTGGTAAGCCACAAACTCTCTGTCACAGCAGAGAGTAAAAGAATACTGCCCAGCGAGTATAGTGTTCCAGGTGTGCTGCTGACTATAACTCTGCTCCCTCCCATACTACCCCCCCCCCCCTCCCATCATGCTGTCCCCCCACACTGCCCTCCACTGCCTCCCTCCCATCAAAAACTGTAAAAAAAAAACCTATAAAAGCTAAAATTATTTAGTAAAACGGAAAGATAATAAAAAAAACTACTGACCCCATTCTCTGCTCTACTGACCCTGTCCATCGCCCTACTGACCCCATGCACTGCCCTACTGACCCCGTCCACCGCCCTACTGACTACGTCCACTTCCCTACTTACCCTGTCCACCGCCCTACTAACCACGTCCACCACCCTACTGACCACATCCACTTCCCTACTGACCACATCCACTTCCCTACTGACCCCGTCCACTGCCCTACTGACCCCGTCCACTGCCCTACTGACCACGTCCACCGCCCTAATGACCACGTCCACCACCCTACTGACCCCATTCACCGCCCTACTGACCACGTCCACTGCCCTACTGACCACATCCACTTCCCTACTGACCATGTCCACTGCCTTACTGACCACGTTCACTGCCCTACTGACCACATCCACTGCTCTGACCACGTTCACTGCCCTGCTGACCACGTCCACTGCCCTTCTGACCATGTCCACTACCCTACTGACCACGTCCACTGCCCTACTGACTGACATCATTCTCAGTCCACACTGACACCACTGGCCGAACTAGGGTTGCAAAGGTCGCACTTGTGACTGGGCCCTGGCTTTCTGCCACCATGGCAAAGCCCAAGACTGAAGGACTGCACAACATGTGAAAGGGATCCGCTGTGGGCCGTAAAGGGTCATGGGATCAGTTGGAAGGGCTTTGGGCTTGGAGGGAATGGCTCAGGTCGGAGGTCGGGGGGGGGCCTTCATGATTTCTTGCACCAGGGCCCTGAAGGTTCTAGCTACGCCTCTGCCTACAGCGGTTGGCACAGCCGTGCCAACCTGCCGCCATATAACGTCAGCGGCTGATCAGCAAGAGGTTAATATAAGGACACTTACCTGTCCAGGGAGCCTGCAATGTCGGCACCCCAAGCCGATCCATCCATCGGCCTTGGGTGCAGACGTCGGCATTGCAGGTAGGGGAAACTGACAGTGAAGCCTTCGCACGGCGCTTTCTGAATGGTCCCATTGTCTTCTGGGACACTCACAGGTCCCATAAGGTAGCGGGGGGAAGTAGGAGGGTCGGATGCAACTGTTGAAGTGACGACCTTGTCTCGGCAACATAGGACAGAAGTTCCAAAGAAAAAATGCTAAAAAGTTACCAAAAATAAAAAAAATCTCCAAAAACAAGGGGAGGTGGGGTGGTCAATTGTTTGAGACCAAGTTTTTGTTTTGCCTGTAATTTCGCTTTAAGCAATACAGCTTGGTCACCGATCTTCCCCAGCATGTGATTAGACAGTATAGGAGCAGCAGCAAACTGGTGATTTCACTCAACTGATCAGCTTTGCCGGCATATGTTTATGTATGTAGCAGAGTCTGATTGGTTCAGAGATTGGATGCTCATTCTTTCAGCTATTGGGAGCTGCTGTAAGGAGAACTACAGGGGATGATATCAATAATGATTCGTGTAAGAGAACTGCTTTTTAAATGCATTTAAAACTGTGGATTTTTATATCTGCCTGGAGTTCAGTTTTAGAGCAGATGGAAATTGTAGGATGTAGGCTTTATTGTACTAACTTTTATATTTACCACTTTACAATTTCAGAGAATTATAAGGGGGTTGATTTACTAAACCTGAATAGTGCAAAATCTGGTGCAACTGTGCATGGTAGCCAATCAGCTTCAAACTTCAGCTTGTTCAATTACAGCGATACTAAAGTCTCATTTTTTTTTGTTTAAAAATTACAATCCTAAAAATAAAAAAAAATAACAAACCTGTCATACTTACCTGCTCTGTGCAGTGGTTTTGTGCAGAGCAGCCCAAATCCTCCTCTTCTCGGGTCATCACCGGCGCTTCTAGTCCCTCCCTCCTGCCGAGAGTCCCCACAGCAAGCAGCTTGCTATGGGGGCTCCTGAGCTGAGCCGTTGCTCTGTGTGTCCATTCAGACAGGGGGTCGTGGCTCGTCCCTGTCCCCTCTCTCTCCTCATTGGCTCACTGACTTTGTTTGACTTTTTATTGGCTCTTAGCCAATCAGGAGGGACAGCCAAGTCTCTCGTGCAACATCACTTGATTTCTATGTAGAGCTGCACCAGATTTTGCACTCTCCAGCTTTAGTAAATCAACCCCTAAATGACTGTTTAAAGAGGAACTTTAGCCAAACTTTTAGGAAGAATTCAGAAAGTTAGAGCTTCTGTAAGACTTTTATTCCTTTGCCCAGCAATGTTAATGAAAAATGTTCTTATCGGGTCATTTGATCCAGTGTCAAACGTTTAAGTGATATTAAAGGTTCCTTTTTTTTTCAAATAAAGTAATAAACATGTCATACTTACCTCCTCTGTGCAATGCAGAAAGCAGCCCCAATCCTCTTCTACTGGGGTCCCCCCGCTGGTGCTCCCGTCTCCTCCTCTTGCCCTCAAAGGAAGCTGATTTCTATGGGGGCACTCGTGCGGGCTCGCACCTGAGCTGCCCTGTCAAAGTGTATTAACACAGACCGGGGGACTCACCCCCGCCCCCTGCTCCTGCTGCTATCAATTGGTCCAGTGAGGAGAGACAGAGCCAGGAGAGCTTCAGCTCTCGTGCACCTTGCTGGATCGGGAATGGGCTTAAGTAAGTATAAGGGGAGGGGGTAGGGTGAGATTCTGTTACACAAAGGTTTTTTACCTTAATGAATAGAATGCATTAAGGTAAAAAAAAAACTTTAGGCTTTAGCGCCCCTTTAAAGTCAAGACTCTCTCTTATTTTGGAGACACAGCTATAAAAACCTAACAAGGGTTGTAACCTTTCCCAGCCCTATGCAAACATAAAAAACATACATTCCACTTTTACTCACTACATACTGAAAGTACTTCAATATGAATTTATTCATATTGCCATGGTTTATTGATGTTAAAATATCAAATAAATTTATTCAAGCATCATAAAAATGCTTAAATGCGTGAAATGAAACATGGTGGCTGGGTTCAGGCTGTTGTTTTGCACTTGCTGCACTTACTCATTATGTACGTTGGTGCACTGCCGTGCCATTCATTCTTAATGACACCCCAATGCACCTTAACAACAAAAGCGCATTGCACTACACCACAGCGCATGGTGTGGTTTGTTGCATTAGAGAAAAGAGCATGCACTTTTATTAGTGTATTTTGGTGCCATGGGCAGCCCATCAAAATAGATTAGTTGCAACATGTTAACATACAACATAATGCACATTACAAGCTGTTCTTCAAAGAGGCCATGTCACCAACTTAAAAGAACTACAGGTAAAAGCACAAAAAATCAAGTATTTTACATGCTTAGTTTCTTTTTTCCATCCATAAATAAGTTTTTTGTTAATTTGTAACCTTAAACTTGCTAGGAAATGTGACTAGCCAATTTCATGGCACAACCTCTCCCACCTTTTCAGTTCTCTCCTCTTCTAGGAGGGTGTAATTACCTTCTATGACAGTGGTTCTCAACTCCAGTCCTCGGGACCCACCAACAGGCCAGATTTTATGTATTACCTTGGGGAGTTGCAGACTAGAATACTGCAATCACTGAGCAGCAAGTGATATCACCTGTGATGTATTTCAGCTATCTTGCAAACCTGGCCTGTTGGTGGGTCCTGAGGACTGGAGTTGAGAACCACTGTTCTATGATAGCCCAGCTCCTATGCCCGTCTCTTCTCTCCTTTACATAACTTTTTATGTAGCGGGGGGGGGGGGGGGGGGCAAAGTAGCGTAGAGAAATACTATAAAATATTACAAGTAGGCAGTGCCCAGCAGCAGCCTCAGGGCTCAGAGTCATCAGAATGCCTCTCATGAAAAAAAAAGTAATTGGATTCAAGTTCACATTCCCTGATTTTATTAAGTAATTGGGTACTTGGTCTTTTATATTTTTTCAAATATATCATTAAGAGCCCTTTTACACCGAGCCACCCATAGCGTCGGCGCTAAAACGCCCCTATTTTTAGCGGCATTTTACCGTCGGATTAGCGGCACATTTCGGCCGCTAGCGTGGTGCTTTTACCCCCCGCTAGTGGCCGGGAAAGGGTTAAAACCTCCTGCAATGCGCCGCAATGGCGGCGTTTTGCCAGCGGTATCCCAGCGCTGCCTCATTGATTTCAATGGGGAGCAGCGGTGGAGGAGCGGTAAACACACCGCTCCTTCACCGCTCCAAAGAAGCTGCTGGCAGGACTTTTCCTGACATCCTGCCAGTGCAGCGCTCCGGTGTGAAAGCCCTCGGTGTGAAAGCCCTCGGGTGTGAAAGCCCTCGGGCTTTCACACTGGAGACAGTGCTGCAGCTGTTTGAGGGCGGATTGCAGGCGCTATTTTTAACGCTATAGCGCCTGCAAAACGCCCTCGGTGTGAAAGGGGTCTTAAGGACAGTTATTTTTACAAGTAGCATTTTTGCAAAAACATTTGTGGTTTTGGATATGGTAGGGGCGAGTTAGATTCTCACTTGTCCTCACCTAAAGTGACATGAAGTGAGGGGAAATCTTTCAAATACAGACAAAATAACAACAGAAATTCTTTGTAAAATGTGAGAAATATAGAAGCTATCTCAAGTTTACCTGAATTTACAGTGCCTTGAAAAAGTATTCATACCCCTTGCAATTTTCCACATTTTGTCATATTACAACCAAAAACCTAAATGTATTTTATTGGGATTTTATGTGATAGACCAACACAAAGTGGCTCATAATTATGAGGTGGAAGGAAAATGATAAACGGTTTTCAATTTTTTTTACAAATAAATATCTGAGAAGTGTTGTGTGCATTTGTATTCTGCCCCCTTTACTCTGATACCCCTAACTAAAATCTAGCGGAACCAATTGCCTTCAGAAGTCACCTAATTAGTAAATAGAGTCCACCCGTGTGTAATTTAATCTCAGTATAAATAAAGCTGTTCTGCAAAGCCCTCAGAGATTTGTTAGAGAACCTTAATGAACAAACAGCATCATGAAGGTTAAGGAACAAACCAGACAGGTCGGAGATGAAGTCGTGGAGAAGTTCAAGGCAGGGTTAGGTTATAAAAAAATCACCAAACTTTGAACATCTCATGGAGCACTGTTCAATCCATCATCCGAAAATGGAAAGAGTATGGCACAACTGCAAACCCACCAAGACATGGCCATCCAACTAAACTGACAGGCCAGGCAAGGAGAGCATTAATCAGAGAAGCAGCCAAGAGGCCCATGGTAGCTCTGGAGGAACTGCAGTGATCCACAGCTCAGGTGGGAGAATCTGTCCACAGGATAATTATTATAGTCATGCACTCCACAAATCTGGCATTTATGGAAAAGTGACAAGAAAAAAGCAATTGTTGAAAGAAAGCCATACAAAGTCCTGTTTGCAGTTTGTGAGTAGCCATTTGGGGGACACAGCAAACATGTGGAAGAAGGTGCTTTGGTCAGATGAGACCAAAATTTAACTTTTTGGCCTAAAAGCAAAAAGCTATGTGTGGCAGAAAACTAACACTGCACATCACCCTGAACACACCAGCCCCACCGTGAAACATGGTGGTGGCAGCATCATGTTGTGGGGATGCTTTTCTTCAGCAGGGACAGGGAAGCTAGTCAGAGTTAATAGGAAGATGGATGGAGTCAAATACAGGGCAATCTTAAAAGAAAACCTGTTAGATTCTGCAAAAGACCTGAGACTGGGGCGGAGGTTCACCTTCCAGCAGGACACTGACCCTAAACATACATAGAGCTACAATGGAATGGTTTATATCAACGCATATTCATGTGTTAGAATGGCCCAGTCAAAGTGCAGAGCTAAATCCAATTGAGAATCTTTGGCAAGACTTGAAAATTGCTGTTCACAGACGCTCTCCATCCAATCTGACAGAGCTTGAGCTATTTTGCAAAGAATAATGGGCAAACATTTCACTCTCTAGATGTGCAAAGCTGGTAGAGACATACCCAAACAGACTTGCAGCTGTAAGTGCAGCGAAAGGTGGTTCTACAAAGTATTGACTCAGGGGGGTAAAATACAAATGCACGCCACACTTTTCACATATTTATCTGTAAAAAATAATTAAAACCATTTATCATTTTCCTTCCACTTCACAATTATGTGTCACTTTGTGTTGGTCTATTACATAAAATCCCAATAAAATACATTTACATTTTTGGTTGTAACATTACAAAATGTGGAAAATTTCAAAGGGGAAGGAATACTTTTTCAAGGCACTGTAATAGGAGAGAAAAGGTAGATCAGCATCCTAAGGATGAGCCATGAAGTACCTTATTTGAAGCTGCATTCTTAGTTGAATAAGATCAGAGTTATTCTTTTGTAAAACATAGTTGGAAAATGTGAAAAAGCACTCCTCCACAATTTCCCCATTTCCTCAATTTTCTTAAAGTAAAGCTATCATTTGCCCCAAAAGATAGCTCTCTTGATAGTTTACCTCTTCTGCTACAGAATACTAAACTTCCTTGCACTGTCCAGCTGCCCAATTCACCTGCTGGATTCCCAAGTTAAAAGCACTGTGTAAGTTGGCCTGTGTTAGAGCTTACACAGGGCTAAGGACCCCCACCTCCACCTGACAGTGATCAGACAGACCATCGGGGACAGGATCACTTGCTACTTCATACCTAGAAATATCAAGTATTTCACACTGCTCTGGCAAAGAATGGCCTATCCGTTGAACTTGTTAGTTTGTACCGAATGGCTAGCTACCATGTAGAAAAGATCATTTTTAATCTTTTATTTTCATGGCATTGGTATCATTCCTGTTTATAAACAAATGATCCATAAAGAGAGTCATGCCTCTAAATATCATGAGAATTATAAATGGTCAATTTAATGGTCAGTACTTTATAGTTGGATCCCTGCGCAAGGACATTAGGAGAGTATGATTTGGTTGCTGACCAGATTTCAGACCAGTCTGCAATGTCAAGGGTACGCCCAAGATCCGACTCCTATTTCAGGGTGTATTAAGGTTTGCCTGAGTCAGGTTTGACTAGAAGCTGGGAATAGAGGGATGAGATCAGTCCTCGTCTGGGTCACTTTTACATGTAGATTCAAAGCTAATGAATTGGTTTAGAGGAGTGTCTGTGCTTATATTGGGCATGTAATAGTTTTTAATTTGGAGGTATCTGAACAGTTCTGAGAGTCGGGAAGGGGATGAAATTTGTACTTGTGACGAATTTATGTAGTCTTAATAAGCCCAAAGATGTCCATGCATTGAATGCCTTAGGGAAGTCCCAGGCAGAGTAGAAGGCCGGGTTTTTGAGGAAGGAGAGGAGAGGGTTGTGAGGGGATTGCAGGTGAGATTTGAGTCTATCCCAAAAAAGATATAAAGTGTTTGGGGACGGATTTGTGTAGTCTAGGGTGGTCTTTTTGACGCAGCCATAGTAAGTTAGAGACCGATAGGGGGTCACATTCTGCTGATTTTATCATCAACCATAAGGGAATTTCATGCGTGGCATGGTATTTGGATAGGCTGGCAATGTGTGCTGCTCTGTAGTAGGCTGCGAAGTTGGGAAAGCTGAGGCCCATGTGGATTTTAGGGAGGTAGAGTGTGTACTTAGGTATGCAGGGTTTGGATGAGCCCCAGACGAATGTCGCTGCTGGTTTTTGCACAAGCTGTGTGTAATAGGCAGGGATTGGGATCGGTAGGACTCTAAACAAATATAGTAGTTTGGGTAGGATCACGATTTCTATAACATTGATTTTGCCTAACCATGATAATGGGAGAGAGGACCATTACCCCATCAGGTTTGTCACCTGTCTCAGGATTGGTGGGTAGTTAGCAGAGAAGAGTTCTGAGATAGAGGCTGTGAGGTGGACCCCTAAATATGGGATTGTTTTCACCGCCCAGGTAAAGGGGAGCGCAGTTATTGCTGACTTTAGCTCCACTTTGGAAAAGGAGATATTCAGTGCTAGATATTTCTTAGGGTTGACTGTTGAGAATGGATAAGAGGTTGGGGCCTAAGAACTGTGGAGATGATAGAAATAGCAAGATGTCGTCTGCAAATAGGCATAATTTGTGTTGGTAGCCTCCTAATTCTAGTCCAGTTATCGTTGGGTCTGATCTAATTAGATGAGCTAGTGGTTCAATTAAAGGGGCAAATAAAAAGGAGGGGAGTGAGCAACCCTGCCTCTTTTTATATTAAAGGAGTCGGATTTGTAACCTGCGTATTTTATGTATGCTTGGGGTTTGTCGTAAAGTGTTGCAATCGATTTGGTAAAGTGAGGGCCAAAACCCCATTTCTGGAGGGTATAATGTAAATAGGGCCAGGAAACAGAATCAAAGGCCTTCTTGATATCAAGAGAGAGAAAGCAAGAAGGAATGCGGCGGGTTCTGGCTATAAGTGCTAAGAGAACTGCCCGGCGTACATTGTCTCTTGCTTGGAGTATAGGCATGAAGCCCACCTGATCGCGATGTATAAGACTGCCAATGATTCTGTTTAGGCGAGTTGCTAAAATTTTGGCTAAGATTTTGATAGCAAGGTTTAGGAGGGAGATGGGCCGGTAATTCGTGCAGGAGGTGTCGTCAGAGTGGGGTTTAGGGATCATATAGATTATTGCCGTCAGTGTCTCCTGTCTGAAAGAGTATCCATGTAGGAGTACATTGAAGGCAGTGGTAAGGATAGAAGAAAGGGTCTCTGTGAATGTTCTTTAGTATATGGCTGAGTATCCATCAGGGCCCGGCCTTTTGTTAAATTTTAGTTCTTTGATTGCGTTAGATACATTTTCTATTGTTATGGGGTCTTCAAGTTGGCTTCTTTGGGTTTGAGACAGCTCGGGTAGGTTTATACGGGAGAAAAAATTGTCGGCTTCAGTAGGGTTAAATTCGTTCACTGCCGAGTAGAAGGAGGCTAGGTGGGAATGGAATTTGTGAACTATCTATACCGGGTTACTAGTGTAGACATCGTTTGACAGTTTAAGTCGGATTGGCTTGGTTGGTTTGTTTAAGGATTTGAGTGTGCGCGCCAGTAATGTATCAGGTTTATTGGATTTCATATAGAAGGCATGTCTAGAACAGCGTAGGGATTTGTCAGCAGATTCAGTGAGAAATAGATCGTATTCCAGTTGGGCCTTATCCAATTGGGTTTTCGCATCTGGGGTGGGGTTAGTCCGAAAGGATGCAAAGGAAGTATTGAAGTTTTCGTGCGAGATTTCTACATTCACGATTAAATATTGCGGATTGCTGCTACAATTTAAATTCTTTAACAGTAAGTGCTGGTTCACACTTGTGTGAGTTTACATTATTTTCAATGGTGCCCATTCTCATCAATGCGACTGAGCACAGTGCGATTTGGTGTGATTCATGGTGTGACTTGGCTCCATAGAATATGCAAAAACGCAGCCAATTTGCATCAAAGTTTCACTACATAATCGAACTGATAATCGCAGCAAAATTGCATCGCAGTAGTGTGAATCGAGCCTAAATGTCTTGTCTAAGAGCAGCCATTACAAGGTTTCTGATCTGTCCTTTATAAACCAGAAAAGTAATAAATAAATATAATGCGCCTTCTCTAATTTACATTGCTACCCTACCTTAATGGTTAAGCTTTACTAACTGCCATCCTCCAGCTCTGTGAAAGTACCCTTGCTGGTCACTGAGGAAGTCTCATTGGGTTTTGCAGTTGGTAGGAATTTGTTATGAGATTGGGGAGTGTTAGATGTACTAGCAGATTTAAATACAGTAACAATATTGAAGCTGAACTCCAGCTAATACTTTATAAGCAGTTACAACACACATTTTTATTCCTTTTCTGGTAAAAATTTTACATAAATAAATAAAAGCTGATCATTTTAAGCACCCCAGCCAGAGTTAAATGGTTTGTCTTATCCATGTAACTGAGGTTGTTCCGTTGAGAAACAACAGGCTTACTGGCTGGATCACCAGATGAAAATACAAGAGAGCATAAAAAAAAAGAAAGTTAATGCAGCCATCACATCTAAGAATTTGTAAACTGTAATATAATAAATTATTGCTTTTGTAATGATCAGGAGTAAGTTTTATTTGCTAAGTGCTGAACATTTACCATCGTATGTAACAGTTTGTTTTGATATTGATCTACATAGCATTTGATTGTTAGAATAGTTCTGATATCATCTTTTAGATATTCCCAGCCTCAACCTTAACAGAAGAGGACACATTTAACATTGCATGATATTGCATCAGACTCTCTAGGAGTTGAAAACTAACGTTCATCCACGTTTTACTCATGCTCATTGTTAATGGATTAAAGAGAAAATCACAAAATGAATGAATATGAACACTACTGCAAAAACTACTGTATTAATATAACTGTATGCAGATCATACGTGCATGCAGTGATCAAACCCAAATCCCTATTTTTATTTCACACACTATTGTTTATATTTTTTTAAAATTTACATGCAGACCAAAAAGTGATGGACTGGAATAAACTATAACATTGCCAAGGATGTTTTAACAATTGCAGAAACCTTTTTTTTTTTTTGGCAGTGTGTCTCAACCCTTTTCACTGCCCATTTTGCTTGAAAGATTGGCCATCATGTTAATGTGCAGAAAAATATAAATATTAGCAACTGAAAAAAATAAATAAATGATACACATACTAAATATAATCATTATATGTAATAAGTTGCTCTATGGCTCTTTTTAAAGAGAAATAAAATCTACATTGTATTTATAACCTAATGGCTCCATTTACTGTATGTAAATTTACATTTTATATAACGTTAAAGCGACGATGGTCCATTTTGCAAGCAGGATATTGAAGAGTATATATTATGAGTTTCTAGTTGGATTATTTTGGGCACAGCAGCTGACACTTTTTACTGTCCTGGTGCACTCAGGACTGGCAGGTATAATAGGTGATGGCCACTAGGGATAAGCCGAACACCCCCCGGTTCGGTTCGCACCAGAACCTGCGAACAGACCGAAAGTTCGCACGAACGTTAGAACCCCATTGACGTCTATGGGACTCGAACGTTCGAAATCAAAAGTTCTCATTTTAAAGGCTAATTTGCATGGTATTGTCCTAAAAAGGGTTTGGGGACCCGGGTCCTACCCCAGGGGACATGTATCAATGCAAAAAAAACTTTTAAAAACGGCCGTTTTTTCGGGAGCAGTGATTTTAATGATGCTTAAAGTAAAGAAAAAAAGTGAAATATTCCTTTAAATATCGTACCTGGGGGGTGTCTATAGTATGCCTGTAAAGTGGCGCGTGTTTCCCGTGTTTAGAACAGTCCCTGCACCAAATGTCATTTTTAAAGGAAAAAATCTCATTTAAAACTGCTTGCGGGTTTAATGTAATGTCGGGTCCTGGCAATATGGATGAAAATCAGTGAGACAAACAGCATGGGTACCCCCCAGTCCATTACCAGGCCCTTTGGGTCTTGTATGGATATTAAGGGGAACCCCGCACCCAAATTAAAATAAGGAAAGGTGTGGGGCCACCAGGCCCTATATACTCTGAACAGCAGTATACAGGCGGTGCAAACAAGACAGGGACTGTAGATTTGTTGTTAAGTAGAATTTGTTTGTCATTTTGAACGGGTACATTTTTAACGTGTTTAGCTCCAGCCAAAAAATCTTTTTTAAGCTTTTTGGAAAACATAGGAAAGGGTTATCACCCCTGTGACATTTGTTTTGCTGTCTTTCCTCCTCTTTAGAAGATTTCACCTCACTTTTTGTCCCAATGACAAATGCTTTTTGAGAATTTGGGGTTTTTTGTGGAACAAGGATTGGAAAGCATCAGTGGAAAGGAGAAATGTTTTTCCCATATTAACTCTTACAGGACAGAATTTCCCTTCCTAGGGGTAGATTTCATCTCACTTCCTGTTGTCTCCTTCCGTTTGCAAGTAGGAGTCGTTTGTAAGTTAGATGTTTGAAAGTAGGGGCCTGCCCTATATACTCAGCAGAAATTTGGGCCTTAGGTGTTGTTGTGGCCACAACACTGTAAGCCTTCACAGGGCCCTGCTGTGAAATATTAGATCAAGAATTGTAATTACATGCCCCTGTTGAACAGGGGCAGAAAAACTGGGCCTTTGGTGGTGGTGGTGGTGGTGCTGGTGCCACAACACTGTAAGTCCTCACTCGCTCTTGGTGGGTGCAGAAATGGGCCCTGCTGTGAAATATTAGATCAAGAATTGTAATTACATGCCCCTGTTGAACAGGGGCAGAAAAATTGGGCCTTTGGTGGTGGTGGTGGTGGTGGTGGTGGTGCTGGTGCCACAACACTGCAACCCCTCACAGACACTCTAGTTGGAACGCAGGAACGAGCCCTGCTGCAAAGTATTGCATCAAAAATTGTAATTACATGCCCCTGTTGAACAGGGGCAGAAAAATTGGGCCTTAGGCACTGGTGCTGGTGCCACAACACTGCAACCCCTCACAGACACTCTAGTAGGAACGCAGGAACGAGCCCTGCTGCAAAGTATTGCATCAAAAATTGTAATTACACGCCCCTGTTAAACAGGGGCAGAAAAATTGGGCCTTAGGCACTGGTGCTGGTGCCACAACACTGCGACCCCTCACAGACACTCTAGTTGGAACGCAGGAACGAGCCCTGCTGCAAAGTATTGCATCAAAAATTGTAATTACACGCCCCTGTTAAACAGGGGCAGAAAAATTGGGCCTTAGGCACTGGTGCTGGTGCCACAACACTGCAACCCCTCACAGACACTCTAGTTGGAACGCAGGAACGAGCCCTGCTGCAAAGTATTGCATCAAAAATTGTAATTACATGCCCCTGTTAAACAGGGGCAGAAAAATTGGGCCTTAGGCACTGGTGCTGGTGCCACAACACTGCAACCCCTCACAGACACTCTAGTTGGAACGCAGGAACGAGCCCTGCTGCAAAGTATTGCATCAAAAATTGTAATTACATGCCCCTGTTAAACAGGGGCAGAAAAATTGGGCCTTAGGCACTGGTGCTGGTGCCACAACACTGCAACCCCTCACAGACACTCTAGTTGGAACGCAGGAACGAGCCCTGCTGCAAAGTATTGCATCAAACATTGTAATTACACGCCCCTGTTAAACAGGGGCTGAAAAATTGTGCCTTAGGCACTGGTGGTAGCGCCCAGAACCAAAAATGTCCTTACAAGCTATCAGCGTGATGATTGAGGAGGAAGAGGATAATTACTCAGGGATAGCCACTCAGCATCAGCATAGGCAGTCTTTGAAGGGATCTGAGATTTCAAAAAAAATTATTCGGTTACATCAGCATCAGGTGCTTGGTAGCTGGTGGTGATCCAAGACTGATTCATTTTTATGAAGGTCAGTCGATCGACCGAGTCGGTGGACAGACGCACCCTGTGATCGGTTACAAAGCCTCCAGCAGCACTGAATGTGCGTTCTGAAAGAACGCTGGATGCAGGACAGGCCAGTAGCTCAATTGCATAATGTGCAAGCTCTGGCCAGTGATCCATCCTCAAGACCCAGTAACCCAGAGGATTTTCGGTGGGAAAGGTGTCCAAGTCTGATCTTGCCCCTAGGTATTCCTGCACCATGTAAAACAGACGCTGGCGATGGTTGCTGGAACCGATCATACCTTGGGGCTGCGGACCAAAAAATTGTCTGAACGCATCGGTCAGACGGCCACCTTCTCCACCGCTCCTTCTTTGACTGACCGAAGCCTCAGCAACACGTTGTCCAGAAACAGGAGTTTGTAACCTCCCAGTCTCTGGGAACACGTTGCACAGACCTTTCTGCAAGGCCTCCCGAAGATGTTTCATCCTCTGCTCCCTCTGCGATGGCAAGATAAGGTCCGCAACCTTACCCTTGTAACGTGGATCAAGGAGGGTTGCCAGCCAGTATTGGTCCTTCTCCTTGATACCACGAATACGAGGATCCTTACGCAGGCTTTGCAGGATCAGGGAGGCCATGCAGCGTAGGTTTGCTGAGGCATTCGGCCCGGAGTCCTCTGGGTCACTAAGAACGACATGGTCCGCAGCCACCTCCTCCCAGCCACGTACAAGTCCATGTGTTTCTTGGGACTGATCCCTTAAAGACTGCTGCTGATGCTGAGTGCCAGGCTCCACCTCCATACTGACACAATCTTTCTCCTCCTCCTCCTCCTCGTCCTCTTCCTGTGTGATCGGCGGGCACGCAGGAACACTGTCTGGATAAAGGGGGCCTTGAGAGCTAAGGAAGTCCTCCTCTTCCTGCCTCTGTTCTGCCTCAAGTGCCCTGTCCATTATTCCACGCAGCGTGTGCTCCAACAGGTGGACAAGGGGGACAGTGTCACTGATGCATGCACTGTCACTGCTCACCATCCTCGTGGCCTCCTCAAATGGTGACAGGACAGTGCATGCATCCCTGATCATGGCCCACTGGCGTGGGGAAAAAAAACCAAGCTCCCCTGACCCTGTCCTGGTGCCATAGTCGCACAGGTACTCATTGATGGCCCTCTGCTGTGTGTGAAGCCGCTGCAGCATGGCCAACGTTAAGTTCCACCTGGTGGGCATGTCACAGATTAGGCGGTTCTTGGGCAGGTTAAACTCCTTTTGGAGGTCCGTCAGCCGAGCACTGGCATTATATGACCGGCGGAAATGCACACAGACTTTCCTGGCCTGCCTCAGGACATCCTGTAAGCCCGGGTACCTGCCCAAGAACCGCTGCACCACCAAGTTAAGGACGTGAGCCAAACAGGGCACATGGGTCATTTGTCCCTGTCGGAGGGCAGAGAGGAGGTTGGTGCCATTGTCGCAAACCACCATTCCTGCCTTAAGTTGGCGTGGCGTCAACCACCTCTGAACCTGCCCCTGCAGAGCTGACAGAACCTCTGCCCCAGTGTGGCTCCTGTCCCCCAAGCACACCAGCTCAAGCACCGCATGGCATCTTTTGGCCTGCGTACTTGTGTAGCCCCTTGAACGGCTACGGAGCACCGCTGGTTCCGAGGACAAAGCACAGGAAGAGGCCATGGAGGAAGAAGAAGAGGAGGGGGTGGAGGAGAGAGGTGTGTCACAATCATTAGCATTTTGGAGGCGTGGTGGCGGAACAACCTCCAACACTACTGCACCTTGTCCTGCATCCTTCCCAGCTGCCAGCAGAGTCACCCAATGCGCCGTGAAACTTAGGTAACGTCCCTGTCCATGCCTGCTGGACCATGAGTCAGCGGTAATATGCACCTTCCCGCTGACCGCCCTGTCCAGCGAGGCATGGACATTGCCTTCCACATGCCGGTAGAGAGCCGGAATCGCCTTCGATGAGAAAAAGTGGCGTTTGGGTACCTGCCACTGAGGAACCGCACATTCCACAAACTCACAGGAGGGGGCAGAGTCTACCAACTGAAAAGGCAGCAGTTGAAGTGCTAGCAATTTTGCCAAGCTAGCATTCAACCGCTGGGCATGTGGATGGCTGGGAGCAAACTTCTTTCGGCGGTGCAGCAGCTGGGGCAGGGAAATTTGCCTGGTACAATCTGACGTTGGTGTACCAAAAGCAGATTGCCCACAAGTACTTGGCTGTGACACACCTAATTCTACACCTTCATTCCTCTCAGTGCAGGTCTCAGAGAGGACTGAAGGTCTAGTGGGGTTGGAAATCTCAGCTGATGAGGAGCAAGGAGAGGTCCTCTTTGTTCTTTGGTGTGGGTCTTTTAGATACGCTTGCCAACGAACTGCATGGCAGGTCAACATATGTCTGGTCAAGCATGTGGTACCCAAGCGGGTGATGTTTTGGCCACGCGAGATACGCTTGAGACATATGTTGCAAATAGCAGCGGTGCGATCTGATGCACTCGTCTCAAAAAAGGCCCACACGAAAGAACTTTTTGAATAACGCGCAGAGACTGCAGCGCCCTGCACATGTGGAGCTTTGGGGTGTGATGCAGTCAATGTGCTGCCCTTAGGCTGGCCCCTGGAGGGCATCCTGCCTCGTTGGTGATGTGCCGCCTCCTCCTCCTCCTCCTCCTCTTTCCTATCAGGCACCCACATTGAGTCAGTGACCTCATCATCCGCTCCCTCCTCATCACTTGAGCAAACCTGGCAGTATGCTGCAGCTGGGGGAGCATGACTGCCAGATTGCTGACCTTCTTGGGCACCCCCTCTGTCCATGCTCATGTTACTGCCTTCATCGAGCTCAGTATCATCATCAGAGCCTTCCAAACGCTGGGCATCCTCCTGGAGCATGTACCCAACACTGTGGTCAAACAGTTCGAGGGACTCCTCAGGAGGACATGGTGGGGCTAGGGAAGGAGTCACTGATGACATTGAGCCGAGGGAAGAGGCCGCTGCT
Organism: Lithobates septentrionalis; assembly: GCA_037952835.1. Lineage (NCBI taxonomy): Eukaryota > Metazoa > Chordata > Amphibia > Anura > Ranidae > Lithobates > Lithobates septentrionalis. Next base: position 58,107 of record JBBDGP010000296.1, read on the forward strand.
TTGCCAGACAAAGTACCCTGGGCATGGGTGAGAGAGGATGAGGAGGATGAGGACGGCTTGGTCATCCATTCGACCAAGTCTTCCGCATGTTGCGGCTCAACACGGCCAGCTGCCGAAAAAAAGGCCAAGCGTGTCCCACGGCCACGTGCTGATGAGGATGCACCGTCTCCACGACCAGCACTAGACACAGAGCCTGCTTGCCCTCTCTTATTGGCTTGTATATATATATATATATGTACTGATACTGCAGCTAGCAAAATCAACTGCCTGCCTGTAGAATGAGAACACCACCAACTTGTAGTTTTAGCTGAACACTGTGAGCAGGACGCACAGCACTAACTTGTAGTTTTAGCTGAACACTGTGAGCAGGACGCACAGCACTAACTTGTAGTTTTAGCTGAACACTGTGAGCAGGACGCACTGCACAAACTTGTAGCTTTAGATGAAAACTGTGCAGAGGTCTCACTACACCAACTTGTAGGTTTAGCTGAACACTGTGAGCAGGATGCACAGCACTAACTTGTATTTTTAGCTGAACACTGTGAGCAGGACGCACAGCACTAACTTGTAGTTTTAGCTGAACACTGTGAGCAGGATGCACTGCACTAACTTGTAGCTTTAGATGAACACTGTGCAGAGGTCTCACTACACCAACTTGTAGGTTTAGCTGAACACTGTGAGCAGGACGCACAGCACTAACTTGTAGTTTTAGCTGAACACTGTGAGCAGGACGCACAGCACTAACTTATAGTTTTAGCTAAACACTGTGAGCAGGACGCACTGCACTAACTTGTAGCTTGAGATGAACACTGTGCAGAGGTCTCACTACACCAACTTGTAGTTTTAGCTGAACACTGTGAGCAGGACGCACAGCACTAACTTGTAGCTTTAGATGAACACTGTGCAGAGGTCTCACTACACCAACTTGTAGGTTTAGCTGAACACTGTGAGCAGGACACACTGCACTAACTGTAAATAGTCTAGTTGCCTGACTGTGGTACTAATAGGATCAAAAGAACACCAGCAATTTTATTCAGGTAGCTGTAAATACTGTAACAAGACAAGCCTGCCTGTCAGTAAGAAGATAACAGGAACGGATCTAGCTGAACACTGTGAGCAGGACGCACTGCACTAACTTGTAGCTTTAGATGAACACTGTGCAGAGGTCTCACTACACCAAATTGTAGGTTTAGCTGAACACTGTGAGCAGGACGCACCCCACTAACTTGTAGGTTTAGCTGAACACTGTCAGCAGGACGCACTGCACTAACTGTAAATAGTCTAGCTGCCTGACTGTGGTACTAATAGGATCAAAAGAACACCAGTAATTTTCTTCAGGTAGCTGTATATACTGTAACAAGACAAGCCTACCTGTCAGTAAGAAGATAACAGGAATGGATCTAGCTGAACACTGTGAGCAGGACGCACTGCACTAACTGTAAATAGTCTAGCTGCCTGACTGTGGTACTAATAGGATCAAAAGAACACCAGTAATTTTCTTCAGGTAGCTGTATATACTGTAGCAAGACAAGCCTGCCTGTCAGTAGGAAGATAACAGGAACGGATCTAGCTGAACACTGTGAGCAGGACGCACTGCACTAACTGTAAATAGTCTAGCTGCCTGACTGTGGTACTAATAGGATCAAAAGAACACCAGCAATTTTCTTCAGGTAGCTGTAAATACTGTAACAAGACAAGCTTGCCTGTCAGTAGGAAGATAACAGGAACGGATCTAGCTAAACTGAATACAGTGTATATATATATATATGCAACACCTGGGATGCATATATATACACAATACACTGTAAGTGCAGCTAAACTGACTGACTGTTCTGCCTAATCTATCTAACTCAAATCAAATGTCACTGTCTGTCTCTCTCTCTCTCTCAATGAATGCCGGAACACACACTACACAGGGCCGCCGTGCAGGTGGCCTTATATAGTGTGGGGCGTCTACTAAATCCCCTGAGCCATAATTGGCCAAAGCCTCCTTGGCTTTGGCCAATTACGGCTCTCTGTTCAGACGGCGCTGTGATTGGCCAAGCATGCGGGTCATAGTGCATGCTTGGCCAATCATCAACCAGCAATGCACTGCGATGCCGCAGTGAATTATGGGCTGTAACGCGCCACACGAATTTGGCGCGAACGGCCCATATCGTTCGCAATTTGGCGATCGGGCGAACAGACTATGTTCAAGTCGAACATGGGTTCGACTCGAACACGAAGCTCATCCCTAATGGCCACTATACTCTGGACATTCTTAATGTTTTATCTGCATAGAATTATATAAATCTACTGTGGAACCTACACAAATTATAGCCATTGCCCAGTCTGGCCCAAAAATAGTCAACATTTAGACATATGTTTGTTTTGATATTGTTATAAATACATGCCATTAGGGTTAAACTAAGAAACATAAATGGCTGTCCAGATTTTTATGCATTCTTTATGTTCAGTTTTCATTCTTTTCCAGTACAAACAGTATCAAAACACAGTGCAATGCATAATAGGTACAGTGACCATATATGACAACAGCACAGTGATGTAACAATTCAATGTGATTTACAAGAGAAGTCTGAGAGGCAGGATGTCAAAATATGTATCATCTGAATGATGGCAAAAGCCTGAAGGCTAGGTAGAGAGAAAGCAGGTCACTGGATTCGGCTGCATATAATCATGATGTCAGTCAATCTGACATGGGTAATTTATCAGGCAGTAATATGCTAAAAGGGGGACTACTCTATGAGAGAGGAAAAGTGAGAAAAAAAGAAAATAGAGAAGACTGCTGTTGATAGGGTGTGATGAGAGGGGACCAATGGTAAGGTGTGAATAGAGAAAGGGACTTAGGGAAAAAAAGTGTGTAGGAAGGAAGGAATGAAGAGAGGCAGAAGAGAGGAGAACATTCCTAATGGTGCAAATGGTGGTGATGGTGGAGTGATGTTAGCCCCATCCCATGATGAAGGTAAGGAAAGGAAGGGAGTGATGTGAGGGTAACTAGGAGGGAAGTTTAGGAAGGTAACATGGAAAGTGAGATGGGCAAGCAGGCAGGTGTATAGGTAAGTACAAAACTTGGGGACAAAGCCCTGGGACATGGCAAGTGTCAGGACAGGGTTAAGCAAGGCCCAGACAGCAATTTACGGTTTAAATGCTTCTGTGAGCGAGCATTCTACAACTGCCCAGTTTTAATCTGAGAAAGCAAGAGACAAGAGTCAAAATCCACAGGTGCACCACTCAACCTCTAACAGCCCCATATTCCACAAACACATACAAAAAAACTTTTCCTGGGGTCATATGTGTTCAAGGATAGATATACCAGTACACAGTAGTTCCTATAATAGAAATGTTCAAAGGAAACTCATTTCTGACATTAAATTCACTCACTGTACGTAAATCGATTTGATATTGTAACTATTTTTACTTTGATAATTCTCTCCTAAAGATGTTAATTTCACAAAGATAATAATGTCGTAAGCGTGGAATCATTTTTTATCAATAAAGTGCCTTTAAAATGCACAAAACCTTATGCCCCGTACACACGGTCGGACTTTGTTCGGACATTCCGACAACAAAAAATAGAATTTTTTCCGACGGATGTTGGCTCAAACTTGTTTTGCATACACACGGTCACAAAAAGTTGTCGGAAAATCCGATCATTCTGAACACGGTGACGTAAAACACGTACGCCGGGACTATAAACGGGGCAGTGGCCAATAGCTTTCATCTCTTTATTTATTCTGAGCATGTGTGGCACTTTGTCCGTCGGATTTGTGTACACACGATCGGAATTTCCGACAACGGATTTTGTTGTCGGAAAATTTTATAGCCTGCTCTCAAACTTTGTGTGTCGGAATTTCCGACAACAAGGTCCTATCACACATTTTCCGTCTGAAAATCCGACCGTGTGTATGGGGCATTAGTCTCTCATTAATGATTAATTTTATCTTAAGGAGTGTCCCTTTATCACCACGTCAAATCCCTTATTTTCCTACTGTCCTCAATAGACACTCTGTGACTAGACATCTGCTCACATGCTGCGCTGGCCACGCCCCCCCCGTAACGGTGAGTTTGCCGCGCTGGCCACGCCCCCCCGTACATCCTGTTTCCCATTTGCAGCGCGGAGCATCCTGGAGGTGTGAGGGGGAGGGGAGGAGCGCGCCAAGTTCGGGCACCAGGACAGATGTGCGCCTCTCATATCCCCGCACAGCATGTACTTTGTCAGCACATATGCATGCAGGAAACCTTATTGGTGACACCTAACTGGCTGCTGATGTGTCACTGTAAATGGGATTACAAGAGACTGACAGCAGAGCTGAGAATCTCTATTCCAGGCTGATTGAATAATTGTTGGAGGATCTCCCCATCACCACTGATCTTGTCTTCAGGTCTTTGACACAAAGACAAACACTGCATCATTCCCAGGGATCCCTGCAACTGAACTTTGATGCAACATTCATCTGGAGATGCCTATGGAGTCTTAAAGAGCCTGGTGGGAGATCATCTGGTGCCCTAATACTGAGCCCAGGGGTGGCTCCAAAGCGTGTTTGGACACAGCTAAACCCTGTGTCACACGCTCTGAGGTGAGCGCAACAACTTTGGGGGTCACCAAGGCACATCTGGGCACTGTGGTTCTACGATTCGTTTTTCATGTGAAGCACCTCTATGCACTGTAGTTCACCTTTGGAATCTTTTCCACTACACATCGCTGTGTGATACGGTTTTGGAAGATTTTTTCACATTCAAAGGACTATTATTACCTTAAACATTACATATTAATTATAGATATTTATATATGCCTTTTTATCACTCATCACTTGTATGATTTATTGCAGTTTGTATGTAATATTTATAGTGCATGTTTTTTTTCACTTGCTATTATTGATTATAAGAAGGTTTTATTTGCACACTGCACCTTGGATTGAATACACGCATGGCACTTTGATGCAATTTTTAGGCACATTTATTAGTTTCTTATTTATTGATTAGTATGTGAACAATTTATTTATTTTTTGTGTATGAATAGATCGCTTATCATTAAGCACATTATACTTGAAGTTTGATATCCAGTAACACAGTATATTTAATATACAGAACTATTTAATATTTAGTACATTGTGCTCTTGGATGTGGCATATAGTAGCACTATTTTCGGGTTATACGGATTGGTTTGTGATTCAAAGCACAGGCATTGGGCACCTTTATACTGATAAGGTGAATGCATATATTGGTTCATACCTAAGCGCAACACATTTTTTTCATTTACACAGAATAGCCACCAGACCTCTCTCGCCAGGAAACCACCCCCCCCCCCCCCCCGCCCAATACTGGCCCGTCTCCTGAATTATAGAGACAGGGAAATTATCCTGAAATTAGCCAGAGAAAAGAGAAATATCCAGTACAATGGCACGCGGATTTCATTCTACCCAGATTTCTCGGCTACAGTCCAGAAGAATCGCGCGCGGTTCTCGGAAATTAAAAAACGCCTGCAGAGAGTACAAGCCTCTTATGCAATGCTTTATCCTGCGAAACTCAGAGTTACACTAAGGGGCAGAGCACACTTCTTTGAACACCCGGTGGAGGCCGCAGACTGGCTAGACGCTAATGAAAATGAGCTTCGTCAGGACAGGAGACCAGAAGCGGAGATAGATTGACATCCCTAACAAAGGCCCAGGAGTCTTTCCTTTTCTTTTCCCCTCGGAGGAGGGTAGTGCCGGAAACATATATCGATTCATTGCCTACAAAAATGCGAGTTCGATGATGAGATGGATCATGGCAATGTACTTCATAGCAAGTACCAGAAAATATGCCATTGTTGTTCAGAACCCCGTGAGGGGCTGGAGGGACCGGTTGTCCCACACAGTTTTGTTATATCAGTTGACACATCGGTGTCGTGGATTACAAGAAATAGTTGCCTTTCAATGCGACAAGTGCATATTGATGGATAATTCATGTCAGAAGAGGCACTTTTGTTCGATTTACGCACCGTTGTGCGTTCTAAGATACTCCTACACACAAGTTTGTTCCAGAGCGATCGAGGCATCACGGTTTTTGGATAGAGCCGTAACTTTCTTTTTCTTACACTGGCAGATTCGTCACTTGTTAGCCCTTGCAGGGTATGACATGATGGATCCCCCCCCCCATGGATGGGAGTCAGAGGGGCAATATATGGTTTTACCCTGTTAACTACCAACTAGTCACCCAAAAATGACGACAGTAACTGTCCTTTCTTGGAATGTTCGGGGCCTGCAAGATCCCCTAAAGCGGACGATGGTATCATCCTTATTGAGGAAACGTCTCCCGGCTATATGTGCTTTACAAGAGACCCACCTTACTGCCGATTCTCTGTCATGCATTAATTTCAGATGGGTGGGTAGGGCATATCACTCCACTCACACCTCGTATTCTCGGGGTGTGAGTGTACTGATACCTGGCTCCATAGATTATGTGGAGTTAGATTCTGAGCTTGATGATGAGGGGAGATATGTATTTTTATGTTGTAAATTGTTTACCTTTAAATGTATACTAGCATTTGTATATGTACCCCCTCCGTATAATAATCTGGTGTTAAGGACCCTGGTGACGTTCCAAATGAAGTATCCGGAGACGCCAATGTATGTCTTTGGGGACTTCAACAATTATACGGACTCAGTACTAGATAAGCATCCGCCTGTGGTCGGAGGGAGGGGGGTACACCGCACGGCTCTTAGGAAATTTATTGAGGAAGTAGGATGGAAGGACCCATGGAGAGCCAAAAACCCGGGGGTAAAACAGTTTTCTTGTTTCTCAAAAAGTTATGCATCACTATCAAGGATAGATTTATGCCTATGCTCTAGTGCGGCTGAACGACACATCTCTGAGGTGACTTATGCTCTTAGGAGTGTGTCGGATCACTCCCCATTCATAGCAACTTTAGAGGTACGCCCCCCTTCTACGGTGGCAAAAGCCCCATGGAAAATGAACGCTTTTTGGTTGAGTCTCTTCCCTTCCCATGAGCAAATAGAATCTCATATAATAGACTTTTGGCGCCTACATGAGGCCGATGAACGGTGGCCTGTGAACTGGGAAGCCTTTAAGGCTGTCCTGAGAGGCCTTTTTATAACTGAAATTCAAGCTGTTAAGAGAAAGACACATGCTCAGAGGGAGGGAATTGAAAACATGGCAAAGGATCTGGAGAACAAATTTATCACAGATCCGACCCAAAGTAACAAAGAGGCGTGGCTCTCGGCGCAAGATGCGTTGTATAAAATCACGACATCTACAGCAGAGAGAAAGAGATTTTTTCATAAAGCAGCATTTTATGAGGAGGGTGAGCACACTGGACGCCTGTTAGCAACCATGCCCATCAAACCTCCCCCTCAATTGGGGCGTTACGTACGCACCTTGGCGGGCTAACCAATGCCCCAGACCAAATCTTAGCAGAATTGGTAGAATTCTATTCCTCCCTCTATGAGTCTAAACAAACATATACCCTAGACTCCTTATTCGAATATCTGGACAATATCCAGCTCCCCAACTTACAAGTGGCTGCTAAGGGGGAACTTAACGCCCCCTTGACCGTTGAGGAGCTGCAGATGGCGACCAGTCTGTTTCCCAATTCCAAGGCTCCGAGTGACGATGGACTCCCCATCGAGGTATACAAACAATATGGCGAGCATATACTTCCACGTCTATTAAAGGTATTTAATGCAGCAAAACAGAGTGGCAGCCTCCCTCAATCAATGACTAGAGCAAATATAGTTTTGATACTAAAACCCAATAAGGACCCTCTCGACCCGGGGTCATACCGTCCTATACCTCTTCTACAAACTGACGTAAAGATATTAGCTAAAGCATTGGCAATCCGCATGAATAAAGTCATATCCAGTATAATCCACTCGGATCAATACGGGTTTATGCCCCAAAAGTCGACTGCGATAAACCTCCGCAGACTCTTCCTCAATATCCAATCCCAGGCAGACAATAGGGGAGATAGAGCGTTGCTGTCACTGGACGCCCACAAGGCGTTTGATAGCGTCGAGTGGGACTATCTATGGGCAGTGATGCGAAAATTTGGAATTGGGGAGGGCTTTATCAAGTGCAGCTACTCTATTCGTCTCCTATAGCAGCCATTAGAGAGGGAGGAAGGATTTCATCACCCTTTAAACTATACAGAGGTACGAGGCAGGGGTGCCCCCTGTCTCCACTCTTGTTTGCCATGGCCATTGAGCCCCTAGCGGCTACGGTACGAGCTAATCCCTTGATACAGGGTTTTAGATATGGAGACATTCAGGAGAAGGTTATTATGTATGCAGATGACACCATGCTGCTACTGGGTGATACATCTAACTCACTGACAGAAGCAATGAGAGTAATTAGACAGTTCGGGAAATACTCAGGCCTAGTTATTAACTGGACCAAGTCCTCTCTACTACTGCTGGACCGTGACCTGCCCCCAACCCAACAAAATATGCAGGACATCCCAGTCTCGACATCCTTTAAATATCTGGGTATACAGGTTACAGCCCGTATATTGGACTATGTTAATCTTAACCTAACCCCATTGATCAATAGATGTTGTGATCGGGTCAAAGTGTGGAGTAAATTAAAACTGTCCCAAGTAGGCAGAATAAACTTAATAAAGATGATCCTCATGCCACAACTACTATATGTGCTCCACAACTCTCCAATGGTTATTACTCTGAAAAAGTTTAGAATCATCAACTCCCTTTTCCGTTCATTTATATGGCTTTCAAAGCCTCCTAGAATTAAACTGGAGCAGCTACAACGTCCTAAAGACAATGGAGGCTTAGCATTGCCTAACCCCTGGGTATATTATTTGGCCTCCCAGCTACAACACATTGCTAGAGCCATAGGTCCCGGGGAGGACTTGGAGATGAACCTGAGAGACCCTTCGGCCCAAATACTCCGGTTCACTTCCAAGAGAGAGGTAGTGGATGGTTTAGAGGCCTTACAATATAACAAATCCAATAAGCTTTTCCCAACCTACGCACTTATGCAGAAAATCTGGAACAAGGTCAGGATGCTGCAGGGGGTGGAGTGCTTCACCAAGTATAGCCCCATCTGGGAAAACAATCACTATTCAGAAATAGCTAAAATACTCTATGGCTTTAAATGGCAACAGTACGAGGTGTCCCACATAGTCCACATACTTAGAGACGGTAAATTGAGACCCTTCTCAGAGCTCAGAGAGGCCTTTCAATTGCCGGGTTCTATGCTCTTTTATTACAGACAACTTAAACATGCGATAGATGCACAGAGGGGTTCTGACATTTGGAACCTGCAACCCACTCCTATTTTCAACCACCTACTTGCCATAACCACTTATAGAGGATTTATATCTGACTGCTATGCCATGCTTCTGAACCTTTTCCTAGGGGACGTGCCTCTGAGAGTCGTATCCCATGGGAACAGGATGTTGGCTCTTTTGAGGAGGAACAATGGGAGGAAGCCTTGCAGGCAGTTCCCACGTGTTCGTTAAACGCTGCTCAGAAGCTCTCACAGCTTTATATTATCTCCAGAGTGCACTACACGCCGGCTAGACTGGTCCGTATGGGATTGGGCACTGATCCTACCTGCACCAGATGCTCAAGAGATCATGGAGATCTCATACATCTCCTGTGGAGATGCCCAAAATTGCACCTCTATTGGAGCGAGGTCATTAACACCATTAATAGAGTTTTTCAAATAGTGATACCTTTGGACCCCAAACCATGTGTGCTGGGGATTGTGGATGATCTACTGACTGAGGATATCCTTAAGCAGGCTATTAGAAGAGCTTTGTTTCAGGCCCGCCTGCTTGTCCTCAGGCACTGGAAGTCCACGAGTCCCCCCACGGTGCAAGAATGGATTACACAAATGGGGGCCACAATCCGTATGGAAAAAATTATATACCAGCATAGGGGAGCTTCACAAAAATATGAGAAACTATGGGCTCACTGGTTGGATGTATCAGGCCTAGCGCCAGTGGATTTGGTATATGATCGCTTATTCTAATGGTGGTCCTTCTTAGCTTCAATTCACATAGGATGTATGTTGTGCACTATATAACTAGCCAGTACGCTAAGAGGTGACAAGTAAAATATCCATTGAAGGAACGTGGATTGCCCACAGATGGCTCTATCTGATGAGAGGTTATTTTCCTTCTTTTTTCTTCTTTCTTTTCTTTTCTTTCGATGTAATGGATTATATGCCCCCTTTTTCTGTGCTCTTTTGTTTTTTATCTTATTACATATGTAAGATGTGACTTCTACTCTGTAACATGCTGTATGCGCTCTGGAACTGTATACACTTATTCAATTTTAATAAAACCTTTTGTTTAAGAAAAAAAAGAAACTCACCGTACTAACTAGGCAAGAGCTGGCAGTAGAAGTGATAACCTATGCAACAGTCCTTGTGATTTACTTTTATAGTCCAAATACAAAAGCTTGGTAAAATAATATTTCCTGTCGCATCATGGCAGCATACACGTTGGGTTGTGACTCCGCCTCCACAACCTGATAGGACCACATAGCTATAAATTAGAGAGCAGGCACCTGCCCCAGTATTCTCTTATTTTTCCTCACCTGTCAGGACGCACGGATCAGCACCCCCTTACCGCTTCGCCCCAGCCAGGTTCTAGCCTCTCCTGGGTGGAAGTCCTTCTTGTACAGCCTCTAAATGAGCTAAATGGAAGGAGCCCCACTCTGGTGGTCTCAGGGGCACTCATCTCATCTTAAACTGTTGCCAGAAGACAAGCCTTAAACAGGCTTCAAGTGCAAACAGCCCGCAAAAGCCTTAAACAGGCTTGCTGGAGGATTGGCCAGGGAACCATCTATATGGCCTCAAGAAAGTAAGCCTTAAACAGGCTTCATTGTGTGCAGCGGTCTCCATGTCCCCCCCCCCTCTCCCCCTCTCCCTTTCCGGCATACCTGGGGTGTCCTGCTGGGCTCTGTGGTCCTGCAGTGCTGTGAGGGACCGCCGAGCGTTCTCGGCGTCCTCGCGCATGCGCAGTACGGCTCTCTGGGCGCTGCTGAGCTGTTTTCCAGTCTCCAAGATGGCGCCGGGCGCCTCGCGGCGCTACTGCGCATGCGCGGGCGTCCGACGCTAATGGCGGCAGATTTAAAAACCACAGCATTGCTGTGGAAACTGCTGATGGTTGCTGCACGCTACAGAAAGCCTGCCCCGCGATCCACAGCAAGAGAAAACGCTCTACAAAGGTGGGTCTTAACCCCCCTCCCCCCCCCCCCCCACCGTCCAGCTGGGTCAGCTTCTACATTGCTGCTTATTTTTTCCTTGCAGGTTTCCAACCTATTCACCATGGAGACCGCTGCCCCAGCAGATCACCGCCAGCCGACTAGGTAAGGGGGGGAAGAAGTGGGTAAGTAAGAAGATTGAAAAAGAGAGCACTTCTAACGCTACCTAAATTGGTCAGCCCTACCAGGTCCTCAGGAACGTCTGCGTCAAGACATAGAGAATCCTCACGCAGGAGAAGTCGCTCTAGACACAGACGAAGCCGCTCCTACCATAGGAGGAGTCGCTCAAGAGGAAGTCGCAGAAGAAGCCACTCCAGATCACGTTCTCGGCATGGTCGATCCCGCCACAGAAGGTCGTCCTCACGTAGGCACCGCTCTCCTGCACGCCATGCCCGTCCTGCTGGAAACGCATGCTGGATCTGTGGTGCGGCGGCTCTTCCGGATAAATTGGTCTGTCAGAGATGCCTAGAAGAGGCCACGAGAGAGAGAGCCTCAGAAGTCGGGGACTCAGCCCCTCAGGCCTCAATACCGGATGTGGATCTTTCCACTATTACCTCTCCAGCCCGGGCCAGCACATCAAAGGAGCAAGACTCCCTATCTGATAATGAAGGCCTGGAGGTGTCGGCAGGATTCGACTTTGGCCTCATAGAACCGTTTGTTAAATCGGTCAAGGAGGCAATAGGATGGGAGGAACCCCAGGATGTCCAGCCAAAGCAGAGAAAATATTTTCCGCAGCTTAAAAAGGAGCCTGAAACCTTTCCGTTCATTGATGAGCTGGAGGATTTAATCAAAGAAGAGTGGCAGAGGCCAGAGAAAAAATCTAGTCTGAACAACAGACTCCAGAAACTGTACCGACTCAAGGAGCCTAAAGTGAACCCTCTGGTATCCCCTCCGGTAGTGGACGCATCCTTAATGCGCCTTGCCAGGCATGTTACCCTCCCGCTAGAGGATGCGGTTACGTTTAGAGACGTTCTTGACCGGAAGATCGACACGGATCTCAAGCGGGCTTACCTTTCGGCCGGAGGTGCATGCAGGCCTGCGATAGCACTCGCGGCAGTAGGAAGGGCCATCTCGAGTTGGTCTTCAAACACGCGGTGAGCACCTTTTCGGGACAAAATTAGATACGGCCATCTCCAAGGTAACTGGCGGAAAATCCGGGCTCATTCCCTCAGATAGGAGGCCCAAACAAAGACCTCCTCCCTTTAAGCGGAATCTCCCAGAAAGGTATAGAGACGCGAAAGCGTACAGACCAGGGAAGGAGTATAGAAGGAACTGGAAGAACCCTCAAACTTCCTTTATGAAATTCCAAAAACCTAAGACCTCCGCTCCCAGTGACCAGAAGCCTTTTTGAAGGTGCGCCCGTCCGGCCAGCAGTAGTGGGAGCAAGGCTTTTCAGTTTCAGGCTGGTTTGGACGGAAACCATACACGATACCTGGACCCTGGCCACCGTCAGTTTCGGCCACAGATGGGCCTTCAAAAATCGACCCCCAAGAGATCATTTCTACCCAACCCATATTCCTCCTCCCGGAGAGAAGAGGTTATCCCTTCTAACCTATATCCTAGAGCTGCTTCAAAAGCAAGCGATAACAGAGGTTCCGCCAACACAACGAGGCAGAGGATTCTATTCTCCACTATTCCTCGTCAAGAAGAAGTCAGGGGACTTTCGGCCGGTTCTAGACCTGAAGAAACTCAACAGGTCCATCAAAGTGGAGTCGTTCAGGATGGAAAGCCTGCAGTCTATCCTCCAGGCCATAAACTTGGGAGACTGGATGCTCTCCATAGATCTCCAGGATGCCTACCTACGGTTCTCGGTGGGCCAGGAACACTTTCAATTTCGAAGCCTCCCTTTCGGGATCTCTACGGCACCCAGAACATTTACAAAGGTTCTGCTGCCAGTAATAGCCTTTTTGAGGGAGAAGGGTCTAAGGGTCCACCATTACCTGGACGACATTCTTCTCCTCTCAAACAGCCAGGAATCACTCGTGCAACATCGCGAGATCTTAGTCTCCACCCTAACGAGTCTGGGCTGGATAATCAACTGGCAGAAGAGCAACATTCAGCCTACCCAAAGGATGGTCTTCCTGGGAGCCGAGCTGGACACCCGGGCCAACACGGTAGAACTACCGAGGGAGAAGTTGTCCCTACTAGTTCAGAAGGTGAAAGATGTGGTTCCAGCATCATACTTACCGGCCAGAGCATACCTCAGCCTGCTGGGGTCCTTATCAGCAACCATTCCAATGGTCAGGTGGGCGCAATGGAATACCAGACCTCTGCAAGCCTCCTTCCTGTGCCAGTGGGACGGATGGTCCATGTCCCAACCGATTCGCATCTCGGAAGAAGCCAGACTATCTCTACGGTGGTGGATCCACCCCGGCAACCTCAGCAGATGCAAACAGATAGTCACTCTCCATCAGGAGGTAGTGACTTCGGACGCCAGTCTGGAGGGATGGGGGGCATACTACCTACATTATGCAGCTCAGGGCCGCTGGCACTTCAGAACCAGAGATGTTGTGTCAAACGTCCTAGAGATGAAGGCAGCCTTCCAAGCCCTCTTGGCATTCAGCTCTCTTCTGAGAGGGAAACAGGTCCTGATCCAAATGGACAACCGAGTGGCTGTGGCCTACATCAACAGGCAGGGGGGTACCAAGAGCATCTCCATGATGCGGGAAGTTGGTCCGGTGATACAGTGGGCTCAACTGAATCTGCAGGACCTGAAGGCGACGTATATTCCGGGAATTCAGAACGAACTGGCGGACTCTCTCAGCAGAACATTCGTTTCCAACAACGAGTGGTGTCTAAGCCCGCAGGCCTTCGCCCTCATATGCCAGACATGGGGTCATCCAGACATAGATCTCGCAGCAACACCAGAAAACAGGAAATGTCAAAGGTTTCTGTCGAGGAACCCCTTCCCCTCAGCGGAGGGAACGGACTGTCTCCAGCATCCCTGGAACTTTCGCCTAGGTTATATTTTTCCACCAACGCCACTGATTGCCAAGTTCCTTCTGAGGCTCAAACACTCAGCAGCTCTAGTACTGGCTGTGATTCCCTTCTGGCCACGGAGGCCTTGGTTCACCACCCTCCTGCAACTGAGCACAGCGGATCCAATTCCTCTTCCGGTGACAACGGATCTACTAACCCAGGGCCAGCTGTTGCATCCGAATCCAGAGAGATTGCACCTAGCGGCCTGGAGACTGAAAGGTCTAGGTTCCTAGATCAGGGCTGTTCACAGAAGGTAGTCGAAACCCTGCTTTTAGCCAGGAAATCTTCCACGAATTACACCTATGAGAGAGTCTGGGGGAAGTTCTCTTCCTTTGCTCAGGAACAAGGTTGGGATCCGTCTTCCCCATCAGCAATACAAGTGCTTGAGTTTCTACAGTCAGGCCTAGACAAAGGCCTTAGATCTAGCACCCTGAAGGTCCAAGTCTCTGCCATCTCTGCTCTGACAGGGGTTAGATGGGCACTCAACCCTCTTGTAGTTCAGTTCCAGAAAGCATGCCTGAAGCTAAGGCCTCCCAGAAAGCCTTCATTTCCAACATGGGACCTATCAACTGTCCTGCAAATTCTATCCGGAGAACCATTCTCCCCTCTTGAAGATACCTCCCTCTGGGACCTGACTCTAAAAGTCTCATTCCTAATTGCCATCACTTCAGCGAAGAGGGTCTCGGAAATGCAAGCCTTACTTATCAAGGAACCATACCTGATGATTTACCCAGACAGGTTAACCCTAAAACCTTCAGACAAGTTTATCCCAAAGGTCTCTTCTGCATTTCACTTTAACCAGGAGATTGACCTCCCGGCTTTGAACACAGACCAGGGCGTTCCTCATCCCCTGGATGTTAGGGGCAACGTTCTGCATTACCTCTCGGTGACCAAGTCGTTCAGGAGATGCGAGAACCTTTTAGTCATCCCACATGGGTTCAGGAAGGGCCAGGCAGCCTCTGCCCGTACCATCGCCTCATGGCTCGTGAAAACTATCAAAAAGACCTACTCCTTAAGCACCTTGCAAATCCCGGAAGACCTTAGAGCGCATTCCACCAGGGCAATGGCTACTTCATGGGCAGCTTACTGTAAAGTTTCGGCGGAAACCATTTGTAGAGCGGCCACTTGGTCTTCAAGGAACACCTTCATTTCCCATTACAAAATAGACGCTGCACGCTTAGCAACAGTGGAATTTGGGAGGGCCGTCATACAGGCCAATTCTTCTGTTCCTTGTCAATAAATGTGATTTTTTTTGCACTCCCACCCAGTTTGGCGAGTTACTCCCCAACGTGTATGCTGCCATGATGCGACAGGAAAATGGAAAATTGTATACTCACCTTTCCGTAATTTTCCTTTCCTGTCGCATCTTCATGGCAGCATACAATCACCCACCCTCTGAGGTGACATGTGTATATATTTACGGAGAATACTGGGGCAGGTGCCTGCTCTCTAATTTATAGCTATGTGGTCCTATCAGGTTGTGGAGGCGGAGTCACAACCCAACGTGTATGCTGCCATGAAGATGCGACAGGAAAGGAAAATTACGGAAAGGTGAGTATACAATTTTCCGTTTTATGATATTAATTTGGCTGATTGATGTCTTGAATACATTTAAAAATTAATTTCTGATCCTAAAATAAAGCAAATAGCAAACATTAAAGAAAATACTGCATGTTTTTTCTAGATTAAGCTCTATGTGTTATGTCTGCACAATAGAAACTGTGGGGTTGATTTTATATGAGGCTTGGTTCACACCTATGCAGTTTGCTTTTGATCCATTTCTGCAGTGCTGTTTGCACATGCGTTTTTATGCATTTTTCACACATTTTTTGATGCGTTTTGCATTTTCATGTTTTTTTTTTGGCCAATTTGTTGTTGGGTGAATTAAAAACTGCAAATTGCGGCAATAAAGCACTACATGCTGTTCTGCAGCTTCTCCATTGACATCTATTGAACCAAAAACACACCATTTTTCTTTTAAAAACTCCCTGACCCTTTCCAAAAATGCAGCAGCTGAAAAAAGCATAGATGTGACTGTCTCCCATAGGAAACCATGTTGAATGGATTGTAGTGCCTTTCTGCAAAAAGCATTAAAAAACACATAACGTTTAACTGAAAAGTGAAAAGTCTGATGCAGCTGTGCATGGCAGCCAATCAGCTTCTAACTTCAGCTTGTTCAATTAAGCTTTAACAAAAAAAAAACTGGAAGCTGATTCGTTTCTATAGAAAGCTGCACCAGATTTTGCACTCTCAAGTTTAAGTAAATCAACCCCTATGCGTATTTTATTTAAGACTGCATTTTTTTGCAAAATCAAGGTGGCTAGCTACAAGAGTCATATATAATGCTAAATAATAAGTTACATAAGATAAAGGCAAATGCCCATGGAAAATCAATCAATAGAGCAATTGATTGAAATGTTGCTAATGCCTCTATAATAGCTCCTGTTACTGGAACTAGAACTATTGTGATAGAAATTGACTTGTATTTTGGCAAATGTGATTGGTGAACATGTTTCTAAATAGAAACAGATTAGTGAAGACCTAAAAATGTTCCTTTGTTAAACAGGGAAGCTAAATTATTGGCAGAATTGAGTAATATGATTTGTAAAATGTAGTGTAATGCTGCGTACACGCGATCGGACATTCCGACAACAAAATCCTGGATTTATTTCCGACGGATGTTGGCTCAAACTTGTCTTGCATACACACGGTCGCACAAATGTTGTCGGAAATTCCGAACGTCAAGAACGCGGTGACGTACAACACGTACGACGAGCCGAGAAAAAAGAAGTTCAATAGCCAGTGCGGCTCTTCTGCTTGATTCCGAGCATGCGTGGAATTTTGTGCGTTGGAATTGTGTACACTCGATCGGAATTTCCGACAACAGCTCTCAAATTTTTGTTGTCGAAAATTCCGACAACAAATGTCCGATGTAGCCTACACACGGTCAGAATTTCCGACAACAAGCTCACATCGAACATTTGTTGTCGGAAATTCCAAACCGTGTGTACGTGGCATAAGAGTATGAAGAATCAACTAAATGATCAGACAGAGTACATGTAACTTGAAGTTTAATAAATATGTGTAGAGTAGGATGAACAACGTAGACAGGGTCTGAATGGCAAAGAGTATGCATACTTAAAATACAAAACAAAGTTAAACAGATTATGAAGCTGTTCAAACAAGATTTTCTCAAAGTAATGCCTCTGAGGCTCAATCAAAGCAGTATGTGTCAGTACAGCACAGTCCCTATAAGGCTCTATAGTAGAGAAAAAGAACGAATTCAGTAAACAATACACAAACACTACTTGCGCTTATACTCACAGCCAAAGTCCCTCACAGCAAAGTCCAGGCTAGGTTTGACAACACAGGCAAACAGCTGAAGGGATCCCAGGATGGGTAGCACAGAACAGCAACTGGAGCAACCAGGCCACCCTGCTTGAAGGGCAGTACTCTAGTAGAAATTGGAGAAGTATACTCTGCTCTGCAGTGACTGGGTCTTCCATACAAAGCTATGTTCTATTGGGTTCCTGCCCAGCGGCCCATTTGTCAAGACTAACAGTGCATCACTATAGACCTGACTGCAAATCACATGCCCAGCCACCTCTGTTTCATTAGGTGCAGTCTCTCTGAACCCCTGAAGGCAGGAAGCAGGAAAACTATATCTCCTGGACCTCTCCAGAAGTCTAGGAGACTATGGGAACCTTGTGCCTGCCTAAAAACATGGCAAGTAAGGTGACACTCTGCTACAATAAAACAGGTAAAAGATATTTGTTCTTTTAGTCCTCATGCACACGGACGATTTTACAGCTGCTTTTTTGAGCTTTTTTTGCAGCTTAAAAAGGCCTGTCTATGTTAGTCTATGGCTTCATGCCCACCTAGGCGTTTTTGAGCTGCAAGTGGCATAGGCGTTTTTAAGCTGTAAAAAAAACCCACTACCAGTGGGTTCTGAAAGATGTTTTTCAGCTGTAAAAATGCTCTAACGCTGAAAAACGCTCAAAAACGTCATTCACCAACGTTTTTAAACTTTTTTGATCCATTGAAAAAAAAAATTTGAAAAAAAAACCGCTAAAAAACGCTAACGCTCAAAAACGCTCAAAAACGCTATTGCAAAAACGCTGAAAAAAGTTTAAAAAAATCACTGCAAAGATACTGGCGTTTTCATAACGTTATTTTAACAGCCTGTGTGCATGAGGCCTAAAAGTCATCTTCCCCCCAGGAAGCATCTCTCTCTCTCCCTTTTCCCTTCATTTACTGTCCCAAGATCAAAACTGCAAATTAAATTTACATTTCCCTTCACATTGTACCATAGTGACAGTGGTCAGAAGGCAGGTCAGCAAGTAAGAGAGTTCTAAACCTTCCTCATTCTGCCCTAAACTAGATAAAATATGTTGACTGGTCCTCCTCATTTAAAACAGAAAGCTAATATGGGAAAAATTGAAATATGTTAAAAACATTTTTTCATTCATACAAAATATGAGAGCAGGTTCTCAAATTTTCGACAACAAAATCCGTTCACGGAAATTTCGATTGTGTGTATACAATTCCAACACACAAAATTCCACGCATGCTCGGAATCAAGTAGAAAAGCCGCACTGGCTATTGAACTCTATTTTTCTCAGCTCGTCATACATGTTGTATGTCACCGCGTTCTTGACGTTCGGAATTTCCGACAACATTTGTGCGACCGTGTGTATGCAAGACAAGTTAGAACCATCATCCGTCGGAAATAAATCCAGGATTTTGTTGTCGGAATGTCCGATCGTGTGTATACGCGGCATAAATCTAACAAGTTGGTCTGATTGCTTTGAATGCCTCCATTACTGCTACACAGGTACTTGACCAGCAGTGAAAGGAAGCACTTCCAAACTTTTCAAGTGTCTGTTACTTCTACCCTAAAGCATTTTTATTAAGGAAAAACCTCTAACAAACATTTTTATTTCCAGTTCCAAGACCCAGTAATGTTATGCTCCCATTCTGAGCGCATGCTCCTTCGAATTCCCCCACTTGTCTGAGTGTTTGTACAAGCTGTGGGAATCCTATGACTTATGGTTCAGACAGTATACAGCAAGATGCAGAAGAAATGGGGGAGGGTGGGATATGTGAGTACTTAGTTGATAAAGATAACTGAATGACTGTTAGACCATTTTATTGGTTAACACAGCACACCCTGAAGTTAATCCCTTGCTGGCCTTACATTGTGACATATTATTTGAGATTTGAAGTAATTGCATCATGAAAGCCTCCTACAGGCATGAGCCATGATGTCATACTTATTTACTCTAGTACTTTGTGAACAAGTTGTTACAATACAGGTTTCAATGTCAGATAGAAGACATGAATTAATGGCCACTTCTTAGAAGTCATATGATGCTCCGCAGTCCACATTGAATGAGCTCATTTATTGCTTGTTCTTTTTCCTCAGGAAAAATCTGCAGACAAATGGTGTATTACAGCAGAGGGGTAAATCAATATACCATTATTGCGTTTAATTTAAAAGAAGGCTTGGTATGTGAACTTTAGGAATGGCGTTAAACCTAGTCAGTGAGCACTTTAAGGATACATTATGCCATGCCAAATGCATTATGAATTATGGTAATTCAATCTTCAGATGGCACTCTCTTACTATTAAAACTCCTTTTTTATTAAAGCTTTTTTTAAATGTATGTTAAAACAATCTTGAAATGCATCTGAAAATAAAAACGTGTATCTTTATTTTACCATTCCAAACTTCAGTTAACCAATCACGTTAATCAAAATACTCCACTGGTGTCTTACTGCTGTATAATCCTGACTTCATTTTTCTGTACTATTACAATATTATTCTTCACACTTTTTTTTTCCCTTCTTGAAATTAAAATGTTCAATCTAATTTTATTGAGATTTTTGATACAATTTTATAAAACAAAAAATATTTCAACATACTGCAATTAAACGGAAAAAACATACTACACTATAGAAATATACATCGCATAAAACATATTACACATACATATATACAAAAACCCTACAAAAACCCTTGCCCAGATGATGGCCTCAATTAATTAAGGTACTATTGAGATAAGTCCAACAATATGTACGCTTAAATATTAGGAAAAAAAAATAAGATGAACTACCAGACTACTCAGGTTGTTGGACCCCCCCGGTTCGGTTCGCACCAGAACCTGTGAACGGACCGAAAGTTCGCGCGAACGTTAGAACTCCATTAAAGTCTATGGGACTCGAACGTTCTAAATCAAAATTGCTAATTTTAAAGGCCAATATGCAAGTTATTGTCCTAAAAAGGGTTTGGGGACCCAGTCCTGCCCCAGGGGACATGTATCAATGCAAAAAAAGTTTTAAAAACGGCTGTTTTTTCGGGAGCAGTGATTTTAATGATGCTTAAAGTGAAAAAATAAAAGTGAAATATTTCTTTAAATATCGTACCTGGGGGGTGTCTATAGTAGGCCTGTAAAGTGGCACATGTTTCCCGTGCTTAAAACAGTCCCTGCACAAAATGACAGTTTTAAAGAAATAAAAGTAATTTAAAACTGCTTGCGGCTTTAATGTAATGTCCGGTCCCGGCAATATGGATGAAAATCAGTGAGACAAACGGCATGGGTACCCCCCCAGTCCATTACCAGGCCCTTTGGGTCTTGTATGGATATTAGAGGAACCCCACACCCAAATTAAAAAAAGGAAAGGCGTGGGGCTCCCAGGCCCTATATACTCTGAACAGCAGTATACAGGCGGTGCAAACAAGACAGGGACTGTAGGTTTGTTGTTAAGTAGAATCCGTTTGTAATTTTGAACTGGTACATTTTTAAAGTGTAGCTCCAGCTAAAAAATCTATTTTTAAGCTTTTTGGAAAACATAGGGAAGGGTTATTACCCCTGTAACAATTGTTTTGCTGTCTGTTCACCTCTTCAGAAGATTTCACCTCATTTTCTGTCCCAATGACAAATGTTTTTTGAAAACTTGGGGGTTTTAGTGAAACAAGGATTGGTGATAAAGCATCAGTGAAGAGGAGACATGTTTTTCCCATAATTACTCTTACAGGAGATAATTTCCCTTCCTAGGGTAGATTTCATCGCACTTCCTGTTGTCTCCTTCCGTTTGCAAGTAGGAGTCGTTTGTAAGTCAGATGTTTGAAAGTAGGGGCCTGCCCTATATACTCTGCAGAAATTGGGGCCTTAGGTGTTGGTGTTGCCACAACACTGTAAGCCCTCACAGTTACTCTTGGTGGGAGCAGGAACGGGCCGTGCTGTGAAATATTAGATCAAGAATTGTAATTACATGCCATTGTTGAACAGTGGTAGAAAAATTGGGCCTTTGGTGGTGGTGGTGGTGCTGGTGCCACAACACTGTAAGTCCTCACAGTTACTCTTGGTGGGCGCTGGAACTGGGCCTGCTGTGAAATATTATATCAAGAATTGTAATTGCATGCACCTGTTGAACAGGGGCAGAAAAATTGGGCCTTTGGTGGTGGTGGTGGTGTTGTCATAACACTGTAAGCCCTTACAGTTACTCTTGGTGGGCGAGGAATGGGCCCTGCTGTGAAATATTAGATCAAGAATTGAAACTGCATGTCCCTGTTGAACAGGGGCAGAAAATTGGGCCTTAGGCACTGGTGCCACAACACTGCAACCCCTCACAGATGCTATAGTTGGAGTGCAGGAATTAGCCCTGCTGCAAAGTATTGCATCAAAAATTTTAATTATACGCCCCTGTTAAACAGGGACTAAAAATTTGGGCCTTGGGCACTGGTGCCACAACACTGCAACCCCTCACAGATACTCTAGTTGGAGCGCAGGAATGAGCCCTGCTGCAAAGTATTGCATCAAAAATTGTAATTACATGCCCCTGTTAAACAGGGGCATAAAAATTGGGCCTTAGGCACTGGTGCCACAACACTGCAACCCCTCACAGATGCTATAGTTGGAGCACAGGAATGAGCCCTGCTGCAAAGTATTGCATCAAAAATTGTAATTACACACCCCTGTTAAACAGGGGCATAAAAATTGGGCCTTGGCCACTGGTGGCGGTGCCCAGAACCAAAAATGTTCCTGCAAGCTATCAGCATGAAAATTGAGGAGGAAGAGGATTGTCACTCAGCATAACAGGATAGTCACTCAGCATCAGCATAGGCAGTCTTGAAAGGATCTCACATTAAAAAAAAAATCAATCGGTTACATCAGCATCAGGTGCTTGGTAGCTGGTGATCCAAGACTGATTAATTTTTATTAAGGTCAGTCGATCGACCGATTCGGTGGACAGGTGCACCCTGTGATCGGTTACAAAGCCTCCAGCAGCACTGAATGTGCATTCCGAAAGAACGCTGGATGCAGGACAGGCCAGTAGCTCAATTGCATACTGTGCAAGCTCTGGCCAGTGATCCATCCTCAAGACCCAGTAACCCAGAGGATTTTCGGTGGGAAAGGTGTCCAAGTCTGATCTTGCCCCTCGGTAATCCTGCACCATGTGAACCAGACGCTGGTGATGGTTGCTGGAACCGATCAGACCTTGCGACTGCGGACTAAAAAACTGAATGCATCGGTCAGATGGCCACCTTCTCCACCGCTCCTTCTGTGACTGCCCGAAGCCTCAGCAACATGTTGTCCAGAGGACCAGGAAATTGTAACCTCCCAGGCTCTGGAAACGCGTTGCACAGACCTTTCTGCAAGGCCTCCCAAAGATGTTTCATCCTCTGCTCCCTCTGCAACGACAAGATAAGGTCCGCAACCTTACCCTGGTAACATGGATCAAGGAGGGTTGCCAGCCAGTAATCATCCCTCCCCTTGATACCACGAATACGAGGATCCTTCCGCAGGCTTTGCAGGATCAGGGAGGCCATGCAGCATAGGTTTGCTGAGGCATTCGGTCCAGAGTCCTCTGGGTCACTAAGGACGACATGATCCGCAACCACCTCCTCCCAGCCACGTACAAGTCCATGGGTTTCTTCGGACTGTAAATGATCCCTTAAAGACTGCCAGGCTCCGCCTCCATGCTGACACCATCCTCCTCCTCGTCCTCTTCCTGTGTGATCGGCAGGCACGCAGGAACACTGTCTGAATAAAGGGGGCCTTGAGAGGTAAGGAAGTCCTCCTCTTCCTCCCTCTGTTCTGCCTCAAGTGCCCTGTCCATTATTCCATGCAGCGTGTGCTCCAACAGGTGGACAAGAGGGACAGTGTCACTGATGCATGCACTGTCACTGCTCACCATCCTCATGGCCTCCTCAAATGGTGGCAGGACAGTGCATGCATCCCTGATCATAGCCCACTGGCGTGGGGAAAAAAACCAAGGTACCCTGACCCTGTCCTGGTGCCATAGTCGCATAGGTACTCATTGATGGCCCTCTGCTGCGTGTGCAGCCACTGCAGCGCGGCCAACGTTGAGTTCCACCTGGTGGTCATGTCACAGATTAGGCGGTTCTTGGGCAGGTTAAACTCCTTTTGGAGGTCAGCCAGCCGAGCACTGGCATTATAGGACCTGCGGAAATGCACACAGACTTTCCTGGCCTGCCTCAGCACATCCTGTAAGCCCTGGTACCTGCCCAAGAACCACTGCACCACCAAGTTAAGGACGTGAGCCAAACAGGGCACATGGGTCTGTTCTCCCTGTCGGAGAGCAGAGAGGAGGTTGGTGCCATTGTTGCAAACCACCATACCTGGCTTAAGCTGGCGTGGCGTCAACCACCTCTGAACCTGCACCTGCAGAGCTGACAGAATCTCTGCCCCAGTGTGGCTCCTGTCCCCCAAGCACACCAGCTCAAGCACCGCATGGCATCTTTTTGCCTGCGTGCTTGCGTAGCCCCTTGAACGCCTACTGAGCACCGCTTGTTCCGAGGACAAATCAGCACAGGAAGAGAACATGGAGGAAGAAGAAGAGGAGGTGGTGGAAAAGAGAGGTGTGGCAGAATCACCACTAGTAGAATTTTCACCCAGAGTCACCCAGTGCGCGGTAAAAGTTAGGTAACGTCCCTGTCCATGCCTTCTGGACCATGAGTCAGCGGTAATATGCACCTTTCCGCTGACCGCCCTTTCCAGCGAAGCCAAGACATTGCCTTCCACATGCCGGTAGAGAGCCGGAATCGCCTTCCATGAGAAAAAGTGGCATTTGGGAACCTGCCACTGAGGAACTGCACATTCCACAAAATCATGAAAGGGGGCAATGTCTACCAACTGAAAAGGCAGCAGTTTAGGTGCTAGCAATTTAGCCAAGCTAGCATTCAACCGCTGGGCATGTGGATGGCTGAGAGCGAACTTCTTTTGGCGGTTCAGCAGCTGGGGCAGGGAAATTTGCCTGGTACAATCTGACGTTGGTGTAACAATAACAGGTTGCCCGCAAGTACTTGGCTGTGACACACCTAATTCTACACCTTCATTCCTCTCAGTGCAGGTTTCAGAGAGGACTGAAGGTATAGTGGCTTTGGAGATCCCAGCTGATGAGGAGCAAGGAGAGGTCCGCTTTGTTCTTTGTTGTTTGTCTTTTAGGTACGCTTGCCAACGAACTGCATGGCAGGTCGACATATGTCTGGTCAAACATGTGGTGCCCAAATGGGTGATGTTTTGGACACGCAAGATACGCTTGAGACATATGTTGCAAATAGCAGCGGTGGGATCTGATGCACTCGTCTCAAAAAAGGCCCACACCAAAGAACTTTTGGAATAACGCGCAGAGAAAGCAGCGCCCTGCACATGCGGAGCTCTGCGGTGTGATGCAGTCGGTGTGCTGCCCTTAAGCTGGCCCCCGGAGGGCATCCTGCCTCGTTGGAGATGTGCCTCCTCCTCCTCTCTCCTATCAGGCACCCACGTTGAGTCAGTGACCTCATCATCCCCTCCCTCCTCATCACTGGAGCAAACCTGACAGTATGCTGCAGCTAGGGGAACATGGCTGCCAGATTGCTGTCCTTCTTGGGCACCCCCTCTCACTGGGCTCACGTCACTGCCTTCCTTTAGCTGGGTACCATCATTGGAGCCTTCAAAATGCTGGGCATCCTCCTGGAGCATGTACCCAACACTGTGGTCAAACAGTTCGGGGGACTCCTCAGGAGGACATGGTGGGGCTAGGGTAGGAGTGACTGATGCCATTGAGCCGAGGGAAGAGGCCGCATTGGCAGCTGCTTTGCCAGACAAAGTACCCTGTGCCTGGGTGAGAGAGGATGAGGAGGATGAGGACAGCTTGGTCATCCACTCTACCAAGTCTTTGGAATGTTGCGGCTCAACACGGCTAGCTGCCAAAAAAAGGACAAGCGTGTCCCACGGCCACGTGCTGATGAGGATGCACCGTCTCCACGACCAGCACTGTTGCCTCTAGACACAAAGCCTGCTTGCCCTCTTTTATTGGCTTGTGACTGTCTGCATCTCCTTGTTGGCCATCCAGACATACTAATGGCCTGCAGTGAGATGTAGCTGCACAAAGCTGGGATGTATATATATACTGATTCTGCTAGCAGAATCAACTGCCTGCTTGTAGTATTATTAATATGAGAACACCAGCAATTGTCTTCGGGTAGCTTTAGGTGCACACTGTGCAGAGGACACAGTACACTAACTGTAAATAATGCAGCTGCCTGCCTGTGGTATTCATAGGATCAGAACAACAGCAATTGTCTTCAGGTAGCTTTAGGTGCACACTGTGCAGAGGACGCAGTACACTAACTGTAAATACTGCAGCTGCCTGCTTGTGGTACTAATAGGATCAGAAGAACACCACCAATTGACTTCAGGTAGCTTTAGGTGCACACAGTGCAGAGCACACAGTACACTAACTGTAAATACTGCAGCTGCCTGCCTGTGGTATTAACAGGATCAGAACAGCAATTGTCTTCAGGTAGCTTTAGGTGCACACTGTGCAGAGGATGCAGTACACTAACTGTAAATACTGCAGCTGCCTGCCTTTAGTACTAATAGCATCAGAAGAACACCACCAATTTTGTTCAGGTAGCTTTAGGTGCACACTGTGCAGAGGACACAGTACACTAATGCCCTGTACACACGGTTGGATTTTCCGACGGAAAATGTGTGATAGGACCTTGTTGTCGGCAATTCCGACCGTGTGTGGGCTCCATCACACATTTTCCATCGGAATTTCCGACACACAAAGTTTGAAAGCTTGCTATAAAATTTTCCGACAACAAAATCCGTTGTCGGAAATTCCGATCGTGTGTACACAAATCCGACGCACAAAGTGCCACGCATGCTCAGAGTAAATTAAGAGACGAAAGCTATTGGCTACTGCCCCGTTTACAGCCCCAACGTATGTGTTTTACGTCACCGCGTTCAAAACAATGGGATTTTCCGTAAACTGTGTGTGACCGTGTGTATGCAAGACAAGTTTGAGCCAACATCCGTCGGAAAAAATCCATGGATTTTGTTGTCGAAATGTCCGATCAATGTCCGATCGTGTGTACAGGGCATAACTGTAAATACTGTAGCTGCCTGCCTGTGGTATTAATAGGATCAGCAAAACAGCAATTGCCTTCAGGTACTTTTAGGTACACATTGTGCAGAGGACACAGTACACTAACTGTAAATACTGCAGCTGCCTACCTGTGGTATTAATAGGATCAGAACAACAGCAATTGTCTTCAGGTAGCTTTAGGTGCACACTGTGCAGAGGACGCAGTACACTAACTGTAAATACTGCAGCTGTCTGCCTGTGGTACTAATAGGATCAGAAGAACGCCACCAATTTTCTTCAGGTAGCTTTAGGTGCACACTGTGCAGAGGACACAGTACACTAACTGTAAATACTGCAGCTGCCTGCCTGTGGTATTAATAGGATCAGAACAACAGCAATTGTCTTCAGGTAGCTTTAGGTGAACACTGTGCAGAGGACGCAGTACACTAACTGTAAATACTGCAGCTGCCTGCCTGTGGTACTAATAGGATCAGAAGAACACCACCAATTTTCTTCAGATAGCTTTAGGAGCACACTGTGCAGAGGACACAGTACACTAACTGAAAATACTGTAGCTGCCTGCCTATGGTATTAATAGGATCAGAACAACAGCAATTGTCTTCAGGTAGCTTTAGGTGCACACTGTGCAGAGGACACAGTACACTAACTGTAAATACTGCAGCTGCCTGCCTGTGGTATTAATAGGATCAGAACAACAGCAATTGTTAGATGCACACTGTGTGATAGGACCTTGTTGTCGGCAATTCCGACCGTGTGTGGGCTCCATCACACATGCAGAGGACACAGTACACTAACTGTAAATACTGCAGCTGCCTGCCTGTGGTATTAATAGGACCAGAACAACAGCAATTGTCTTCAGGTAGCTTTAGGTGCACACTGTGCAGAGGACACAGTACACTAACTGTAAATAATGCAGCTGCCTGCCTGTGGTATTCATAGGATCAGAACAACAGCAATTGTCTTCAGGTAGCTTTAGGTGCACACTGTGCAGAGGACGCAGTACACTAACTGTAAATACTGCAGCTGCCTGCTTGTGGTACTAATAGGATCAGAAGAACACCACCAATTGACTTCAGGTAGCTTTAGGTGCACACTGTGCAGAGCACACAGTACACTAACTGTAAATACTGCAGCTGCCTGCCTGTGGTATTAACAGGATCAGAACAGCAATTGTCTTCAGGTAGCTTTAGGTGCACACTGTGCAGAGGATGCAGTACACTAACTGTAAATACTGCAGCTGCCTGCCTTTAGTACTAATAGCATCAGAAGAACACCACCAATTTTGTTCAGGTAGCTTTAGGTGCACACTGTGCAGAGGACACAGTACACTAATGCCCTGTACACACGGTTGGATTTTCCGATGGAAAATGTGTGATAGGACCTTGTTGTCGGCAATTCCGACCGTGTGTGGGCTCCATCACACATTTTCCATCGGAATTTCCGACACACAAAGTTTGAAAGCTTGCTATAAAATTTTCCGACAACAAAATCCGTTGTCGGAAATTCCGATCGTGTGTACACAAATCCGACGCACAAAGTGCCACGCATGCTCAGAGTAAATTAAGAGACGAAAGCTATTGGCTACTGCCCCGTTTACAGCCCCAACGTATGTGTTTTACGTCACCGCGTTCAAAACGATGGGATTTTCCGTAAACTTTGTGTGACCGTGTGTATGCAAGACAAGTTTGAGCCAACATCCGTCGGAAAAAATCCATGGATTTTGTTGTCGAAATGTCCGATCAATGTCCGATCGTGTGTACAGGGCATAACTGTAAATACTGTAGCTGCCTGCCTGTGGTATTAATAGGATCAGCAAAACAGCAATTGCCTTCAGGTACTTTTAGGTACACATTGTGCAGAGGACACAGTACACTAACTGTAAATACTGCAGCTGCCTACCTGTGGTATTAATAGGATCAGAACAACAGCAATTGTCTTCAGGTAGCTTTAGGTGCACACTGTGCAGAGGACGCAGTACACTAACTGTAAATACTGCAGCTGTCTGCCTGTGGTACTAATAGGATCAGAAGAACGCCACCAATTTTCTTCAGGTAGCTTTAGGAGCACACTGTGCAGAGGACACAGTACACTAACTGAAAATACTGTAGCTGCCTGCCTATGGTATTAATAGGATCAGAACAACAGCAATTGTCTTCAGGTAGCTTTAGGTGCACACTGTGCAGAGGACACAGTACACTAACTGTAAATACTGCAGCTGCCTGCCTGTGGTATTAATAGGATCAGAACAACAGCAATTGTCTTCAGGTAGCTTTAGGTGAACACTGTGCAGAGGACGCAGTACACTAACTGTAAATACTGCAGCTGCCTGCCTGTGGTACTAATAGGATCAGAAGAACACCACCAATTTTCTTCAGGTAGCTTTAGGAGCACACTGTGCAGAGGACACAGTACACTAACTGAAAATACTGTAGCTGCCTGCCTATGGTATTAATAGGATCAGAACAACAGCAATTGTCTTCAGGTAGCTTTAGGTGCACACTGTGCAGAGGACACAGTACACTAACTGTAAATACTGCAGCTGCCTGCCTGTGGTATTAATAGGATCAGAACAACAGCAATTGTTAGATGCACACTGTGTGATAGGACCTTGTTGTCGGCAATTCCGACCGTGTGTGGGCTCCCTCACACATGCAGAGGACACAGTACACTAACTGTAAATACTGCAGCTGCCTGCCTGTGGTATTAATAGGACCAGAACAACAGCAATTGTCTTCAGGTAGCTTTAGGTGCACACTGTGCAGAGGACACAGTACACTAACTGTAAATACTGCAGCTGCCTGCCTGTGGTATTAATAGGATCAGAACAGCAGCAATTGTCTTCAGGTAGCTTTAGGTGCACACTGTGCAGAGGACACAGTACACTAACTGTAAATACTGCAGCTGCCTGCCTGTGGTATTAATAGGATCAGAACAGCAGCAATTGTCTTCAGGTAGCTTTAGGTGCACACTGTGCAGAGGATACAGTACACTAACTGTAAATACTGCAGCTGCCTGCCTGTGGTATTAATAGGATCAGAACAACAGCAATTTTCTTCAGGTAGCTTTAGGTACACACTGTGCAGAAGACGCACTACACTAACCGTAAATACTGCAGCTGCTTGCCTGTGGTACTAGTAGGATCAGAACAACAGCAATTGTCTTCAGGTAGCTTTAGGTGCACACTGTGCAGAGGACGCACTACACTAACTGTAAATACGGCAGCTGCTTGCCTGTGGTACTAATAGGATCAAAACAACAGCAATTGTCTTCAGGTAGCTTTAGGTGCACACTGTGCAGAGGATACAGTACACTAACTGTAATACTGCAGCTGCCTGCCTGTGGTATTAATAGGATCAGAACAACAGCAATTGTCTTCAGGTAGCTTTAGGTGCACACTGTGCAGAGGACGCACTACACTAACTGTAAATACGGCAGCTGCTTGCCTGTGGTACTAATAGCATCAGAACAACAGCAATTGTCTTCAGGTAGCTTTAGGTGCACACTGTGCAGAGGATACAGTACACTAACTCTAAATACTGCAGCTGCCTGCCTGTGGTATTATTAGGATCAGAACAACAGCAATTTTCTTCAGGTAGCTTTAGGTGCACACTGTGCAGAAAACACACTACACTAACTGTAAATACTGCAGCTGCTTGTCTGTGGTACTAATAGGATCAGAACAACAGCAATTGTCTTTAGGTAGCTTTAGATGCACACTGTGCAGAGGGCACAGTACACTAACTGTAAATACTGCAGCTGCCTGCCTGTGGTGCTAATAGGATCAGAAGAACACCAATTTTCTTCAGGTAGCTTTAGGTGCACACTGTGCAGAGGACGCACTACACTAACTGTAAATACAGCAGCTGCTTGCCTGTGGTACTAATAGGAAAAGAGCAACAGCAATTGTCTTCAGGTAGCTTTAGGTGCACACTGTGCAGAGGACGCACTACACTAACTGTAAATACTGCAGCTGCTTGCCTGTGGTACTAATAGGATCAGAACAACAGCAATTGTCTTCAGGTAGCTTTAGGTGCACACTGTGCAGAGGACGCACTACACTAACTGTAAATACGGCAGCTGCTTGCCTGTGGTGATAATAGGATCAGAACAACAGCAATTGTCTTCAGGTAGCTTTAGGTGCACACTGTGCAGAGGATACAGTACACTAACTGTAAATACTGCAGCTGCCTGCCTGTGGTATTAATAGGATCAGAACAACAGCAATTTTCTTCAGGTAGCTTTAGGTACACACTGTGCAGAAGACGCACTACACTAACCGTAAATACTGCAGCTGCTTGCCTGTGGTACTAGTAGGATCAGAACAACAGCAATTGTCTTCAGGTAGCTTTAGGTGCACACTGTGCAGAGGACGCACTACACTAACTGTAAATACGGCAGCTGCTTGCCTGTGGTACTAATAGGATCAAAACAACAGCAATTGTCTTCAGGTAGCTTTAGGTGCACACTGTGCAGAGGATACAGTACACTAACTGTAATACTGCAGCTGCCTGCCTGTGGTATTAATAGGATCAGAACAACAGCAATTGTCTTCAGGTAGCTTTAGGTGCACACTGTGCAGAGGACGCACTACACTAACTGTAAATACGGCAGCTGCTTGCCTGTGGTACTAATAGCATCAGAACAACAGCAATTGTCTTCAGGTAGCTTTAGGTGCACACTGTGCAGAGGATACAGTACACTAACTCTAAATACTGCAGCTGCCTGCCTGTGGTATTATTAGGATCAGAACAACAGCAATTTTCTTCAGGTAGCTTTAGGTGCACACTGTGCAGAAAACACACTACACTAACTGTAAATACTGCAGCTGCTTGTCTGTGGTACTAATAGGATCAGAACAACAGCAATTGTCTTTAGGTAGCTTTAGATGCACACTGTGCAGAGGGCACAGTACACTAACTGTAAATACTGCAGCTGCCTGCCTGTGGTGCTAATAGGATCAGAAGAACACCAATTTTCTTCAGGTAGCTTTAGGTGCACACTGTGCAGAGGACGCACTACACTAACTGTAAATACGGCAGCTGCTTGCCTGTGGTACTAATAGGAAAAGAGCATCAGCAATTGTCTTCAGGTAGCTTTAGGTGCACACTGTGCAGAGGACGCACTACACTAACTGTAAATACGGCAGCTGCCTGCCTGTGGTACTAATAGCATCAGAACAACAGCAATTGTCTTCAGGTAGCTTTAGGTGCACACTGTGCAGAGGATACAGTAAACTAACTGTAAATACTGCAGCTGCCTGCCTGTGATATTAATAGGATCAGAACAACAGCAATTTTCTTCAGGTAACTTTAGGTGCACACTGTGCAGAAGATGCACTACACTAACTGTAAATACTGCAGCTACTTGTCTGTGGTACTAATAGGATCAGAACAACAGCAATTGTCTTTAGGTAGCTTTAGGTGCACACTGTCCAGAGGACACAATACACTAACTGTAAATACTGCAGCTGCCTGCCTGTGGTGCTAATAGGATCAGAAGAACACCAATTTTCTTCAGGTAGCTTTAGGTGCACACTGTGCAGAGGACGCACTACACTAACTGTAAATACAGCAGCTGCTTGCCTGTGGTACTAATAGGAAAAGAGCAACAGCAATTGTCTTCAGGTAGCTTTAGGTGCACACTGTGCAGAGGACGCACTACACTAACTGTAAATACTGCAGCTGCTTGCCTGTGGTACTAATAGGATCAGAACAACAGCAATTGTCTTCAGGTAGCTTTAGGTGCACACTGTGCAGAGGACGCACTACACTAACTGTAAATACGGCAGCTGCTTGCCTGTGGTGATAATAGGATCAGAACAACAGCAATTGCCTTCAGGTAGTTTTAGGTGCACACTGTGCAGAGGATACAGTATACTAACTGTAAATACTGCAGCTGCCTGCCTGTGGTATTAATAGGATCAGAACAACAGCAATTGTCTTCAGGTAGCTTTAGGTGCACACTGTGCAGAGGACGCACTACACTAACTGTAAATACGGCAGCTGCTTGCCTGTGGTACTAATAGGATCAGAACAACAGCAATTGTCTTCAGGAAGCTTTAGGTGCACACTGTGCAGAGGACGCACTACACTAACTGTAAATACGGCAGCTGCTTGTCTGTGGTACTAATAGGATCAGAACAACAGCAATTGTCTTTAGGTAGCTTTAGATGCACACTGTGCAGAGGGCACAGTACACTAACTGTAAATACTGCAGCTGCCTGCCTGTGGTGCTAATAGGATCAGAAGAACACCAATTTTCTTCAGGTAGCTTTAGGTGCACACTGTGCAGAGGACGCACTACACTAACTGTAAATACGGCAGCTGCTTGCCTGTGGTACTAATAGGAAAAGAGCATCAGCAATTGTCTTCAGGTAGCTTTAGGTGCACACTGTGCAGAGGACGCACTACACTAACTGTAAATACGGCAGCTGCCTGCCTGTGGTACTAATAGCATCAGAACAACAGCAATTGTCTTCAGGTAGCTTTAGGTGCACACTGTGCAGAGGATACAGTAAACTAACTGTAAATACTGCAGCTGCCTGCCTGTGATATTAATAGGATCAGAACAACAGCAATTTTCTTCAGGTAACTTTAGGTGCACACTGTGCAGAAGATGCACTACACTAACTGTAAATACTGCAGCTACTTGTCTGTGGTACTAATAGGATCAGAACAACAGCAATTGTCTTTAGGTAGCTTTAGGTGCACACTGTCCAGAGGACACAATACACTAACTGTAAATACTGCAGCTGCCTGCCTGTGGTGCTAATAGGATCAGAAGAACACCAATTTTCTTCAGGTAGCTTTAGGTGCACACTGTGCAGAGGACGCACTACACTAACTGTAAATACAGCAGCTGCTTGCCTGTGGTACTAATAGGAAAAGAGCAACAGAAATTGTCTTCAGGTAGCTTTAGGTGCACACTGTGCAGAGGACGCACTACACTAACTGTAAATACTGCAGCTGCTTGCCTGTGGTACTAATAGGATCAGAACAACAGCAATTGTCTTCAGGTAGCTTTAGGTGCACACTGTGCAGAGGACGCACTACACTAACTGTAAATACGGCAGCTGCTTGCCTGTGGTGATAATAGGATCAGAACAACAGCAATTGCCTTCAGGTAGTTTTAGGTGCACACTGTGCAGAGGATACAGTATACTAACTGTAAATACTGCAGCTGCCTGCCTGTGGTATTAATAGGATCAGAACAACAGCAATTGTCTTCAGGTAGCTTTAGGTGCACACTGTGCAGAGGACGCACTACACTAACTGTAAATACGGCAGCTGCTTGCCTGTGGTACTAATAGGATCAGAACAACAGCAATTGTCTTCAGGAAGCTTTAGGTGCACACTGTGCAGAGGACGCACTACACTAACTGTAAATACGGCAGCTGCTTGCCTGTGGTACTAATAGGATCAGAACAACAGCAATTGTCTTCAGGAAGCTTTACGTGCACACTGTGCAGAGGATACAGTACACTAACTGTAAATACTGCAGCTGCCTGCCTGTGGTATTAATAGGATGAGAACAACAGCAATTTTCTTCAGGTAGCTTTAGGTGCACACTGTGCAGAAGACGCACTACACTAACTGTAAATACTGCAGCTGCTTGCCTGTGGTACTAATAGGATCAGAACAACAGCAATTGTCTTCAGGTAGCTTTAGGTGCACACTGTGCAGAGGACACAGTACACTAACTGTAAATACTGCACAAAATGAGGAAAATCTTGCGAGCCACAATAATCCAATGCTCAATGTGCATACATATGAAACGTGAACCTCAGAAAATAAAACATAAAGAAATATATGTAGATATATGTAATTATCTAGCCGCAAACGCAGTTCACGCATTCATAATCGTGCAAAGGTTTAAATAAGAAATGTTTGCGCTGCGCTTGATAATCTAAAAAATGGTGTCAAAGATCACTAATATATAAATATCGAATAAATAAATGAATACAACTTAAAAACTTCCCATATATATAGTGTGCACATTGACTTCTACATTGTGCTTACATATCAGACAATTAAAGTGCAATGTGCATATACAATAACGCCAAAGCAAACTTAATCAAGTGATGTATCAAACAACATGCAATATCTCGCATCTAGTGCAGCATGCAAAAAATCCAATAACATAAAAATGAAATAGCATAAAAGTGCTCAGTGCTTCCTAAACGCAGTCAATATAATCTGCGCTTAGTGATCTGCTATATTATAGTGTCCATAAATGTCCAAATCAAAAGTGCATCTGTGTCCAGCGAAATCCAAAACATCCAGTGCAATGAATTCGAGTGCTGCAAACAACCGTGGTGTGTTCTGGTAACCCCCCAAAGTGATTGAGCTCACCTCAGAGCATGTGACACAGTGGCTAGCTATGTCAAATCACGCTTGGTAGCCACTCATTGGGCTCTGCAAGGTATAATGGATGCGATCTCCACTCACTCTGGGTTGACAGGCTCCAAAGACATCCTTATGTCAGAAGCAGGTGAAAAAATGAATAGCACGTTTTTTGTTTCTTTAAAACCAGATAAGGTGGACCCACTTGCCAGTAGCAGTGGGTCAATCGAGCATGTATTGGCCGAAAGCCTGGGAATCAGATGCTGTACGAACCAGGATGAGACTGGAACCTGGAGGGTGATCAGTCCAAACACAGTGGACCCACTTGTCAGCGAGGATGGATCAATGGAATACGTGGTTTTTTTTTGAGTTATCTCTTATCATTGTATTAAAGGGACTGAACGTGTTCACAGGTCTATATCCCTTTTAGTGAGTGGATTCCTGGAGATGGGGTCACCCAGTGGCTTCTTGAGAGATGTACTGGTCTCCTATGTGGAAAGTAACAGGTAAGGTTTTCTTCGGGCAAAGTAAGTAGACTGTGGGTAGGGCAGGAGAGCCTCTGACTACAGGGGATGGGCTCTGTCCGGCCAAACAAGTGGAAGTTGGAGGGGCTCCGTCCGGCCCACTGCAGCTGCCTGCCTGTGGTACTAATAGGATCAGAAGAACACCAATTTTCTTCAGGTAGCTTTAGTTGCACACTGTGCAGAGGATGCACTACACTAACTGTAAATACTGCAGCTTCTTGCCTGTGGTACTAATAGGATCAGAACAACAGCAATTGTCTTCAGGTAGCTTTAGGTGCCTACTGTGCAGAGGACACACTACACTAACTGTAAATACGGCAGCTGCTTGCCTGTGGTACTAATAGGATCAGAACAAAAGCAATTGCCTTCAGGTAGCTTTAGGTGCACACTGTGCAGAGGATACAGTACACTAACTGTAAATACTGCAGCTGCCTGCCTGTGGTATTCATAGGATCAGAACAAATAAATACTGCAGCTGCCTGCCTTTAGTACTAATAGCATCAGAAGAACACCACCAATTTTCTTCAGGTAGCTTTAGGTGCACACTGTGCAGAGGACACAGTACACTAATGCCCTGTACACATGGTCGGATTTTCCGACGGAAAATGTGTGATAGGACCTTGTTGTCGGAATTTTCGGACATTTTTCATCGGAATTTCTGACACACAAAGTTTGAAAGCTTGCTATAAAATTTTCTGACAACAAAATCCGTTGTCGGAAATTCCGATCGTGTGTACACAAATCCGACGCACAAAGTGCCACGCATGCTCAGAGTAAATTAAGAGACGAAAGCTATTGGCTACTGCCCCGTTTACAGCCCCAACGTATGTGTTTTACGTCACCGCGTTCAAAACGATGGGATTTTCCGAAAACTTTGTGTGACCGTGTGTATGCAAGACAAGTTTGAGCCAACATCCGTCGGAAAAAATCCATGGATTTTGTTGTCGGAATGTCCGATCAATGTCCGATCATGTGTACAGGGCATAACTGTAAATACTGCAGCTGCCTGCCTGTGGTATTAATAGGACCAGAACAACAGCAATTGTCTTCAGGTAGCTTTAGGTGCACACTGTGCAGAGGACACAGTACACTAACTGTAAATACTGCAGCTGCCTGCCTGTGGTATTAATAGGATCAGAACAACAGCAATTGCCTTCAGGTACTTTTAGGTACACATTGTGCAGAGGACACAGTACACTAACTGTAAATACTGCAGCTGCCTGCCTGTGGTACTAATAGGATCAGAAAAACGCCACCAATTTTCTTCAGGTAGCTTTAGGTGCACACTGTGCAGAGGACACAGTACACTAACTGTAAATACTGCAGCTGCCTGCCTGTGGTATTAATAGGATCAGAACAACAGCAATTGTCTTCAGGTAGCTTTAGGTGAACACTGTGCAGAGGACGCAGTACACTAACTGTAAATACTGCAGCTGTCTGCCTGTGGTACTAATAGGATCAGAAGAACACCACCAATTTTCTTCAGGTAGCTTTAGGTGCACACTGTGCAGAGGACACAGTACACTAACTGAAAATACTGTAGCTGCCTGCCTATGGTATTAATAGGATCAGAACAACAGCAATTGTCTTCAGGTAGCTTTAGGTGCACACTGTGCAGAGGACACAGTACACTAACTGTAAATACTGCAGCTGCCTGCCTGTGGTACTAATAGGATCAGAAGAACGCCACCAATTTTCTTCAGGTAGCTTTAGGTGCACACTGTGCATATTATGCACTACATTAACTGTAAATACTGCAGCTGCCTGCCTGTGGTATTAATAGGATCAGAACAACCGCAATTGTTAGATGCACACTGTGCAGAGGACACAGTACACTAACTGTAAATACTGCAGCTGCCTGCCTGTGGTATTAATAGGACCAGAACAACAGCAATTGTCTTCAGGTAGCTTTAGGTGCACACTGTGCAGAGGACACAGTACACTAACTGTAAATACTGCAGCTGCCTGCCTGTGGTATTAATAGGATCAGAACAGCAGCAATTGTCTTCAGGTAGCTTTAGGTGCACACTGTGCAGAGGACACAGTACACTAACTGTAAATACTGCAGCTACCTGCCTGTAGTATTAATAGGATCAGAACAACAGCAATTGTCTTCAGGTAGCTTTAGGTGCACACTGTGCAGAGGATACAGTACACTAACTGTAAATACTGCAGCTGCCTGCCTGTGGTATTAATAGGATCAGAACAACAGCAATTTTCTTCAGGTAGCTTTAGGTGCACACTGTAGGGAAGATGCACTACACTAACCGTAAATACTGCAGCTGCTTGCCTGTGGTACTAGTAGGATCAGAACAACAGCAATTGTCTTCAGGTAGCTTTAGGTGCACACTGCGCAGAGGACGCACTACACTAACTGTAAATACGGCAGCTGCTTGCCTGTGGTACTAATAGGATCAAAACAACAGCAATTGTCTTCAGGTAGCTTTAGGTGCACACTGCGCAGAGGATACAGTACACTAACTGTAAATACTGCAGCTGCCTGCCTGTGGTATTAATAGGATTAGAACAACAGCAATTGTTAGATGCACACTGTGCAGAGGACACAGTACACTAACTGTAAATACTGCAGCTGCCTGCCTGTGGTATTAATAGGACCAGAACAACAGCAATTGTCTTCAGGTAGCTTTAGGTGCACACTGTGCAGAGGACACAGTACACTAACTGTAAATACTGCAGCTGCCTGCCTGTGGTATTAATAGGATCAGAACAGCAGCAATTGTCTTCAGGTAGCTTTAGGTGCACACTGTGCAGAGGACGCACTACACTAACTGTAAATACGGCAGCTGCTTGCCTGTGGTACTAATAGCATCAGAACAACAGCAATTGTCTTCAGGTAGCTTTAGGTGCACACTGTGCAGAAGATACAGTACACTAACTGTACATACTGCAGCTCCCTGCCTGTGGTATTATTAGGATCAAAACAACAGCAATTTTCTTCAGGTAGCTTTAGGTGCACACTGTGCAGAAGACGCACTACACTAACTGTAAATACTGCAGCTGCTTGTCTGTGGTACTAATAGGATCAGAACAACAGCAATTGTCTTTAGGTAGCTTTAGGTGCACACTGTGCAGAGGACACAGTACACTAACTGTAAATACTGCAGCTGCTTGCCTGTGGTACTAATAGGAAAAGAGCAACAGCAATTGTCTTCAGGTAGCTTTAGGTGCACACTGTGCAGAGGACGCACTACACTAACTGTAAATACGGCAGCTGCTTGCCTGTGGTACTAATAGCATCAGAACAACAGCAATTGTCTTCAGGTAGCTTTAGGTGCACACTGTGCAGAGGATACAGTACACTAACTGTAAATACTGCAGCTGCCTGCCTGTCGTATTAATAGGATCAGAACAACAGCAATTTTCTTCAGGTAACTTTAGGTGCACACTGTGCAGAAGATGCACTACACTAACTGTAAATCCTGCAGTTACTTGTCTATGGTACTAATAGGATCAGAACAACAGCAATTGTCTTTAGGTAGCTTTAGGTGCACACTGTGCAGAGGACACAATACACTAACTGTAAATAATGCAGCTGCCTGCCTGTGGTGCTAATAGGATCAGAAGAACACCAATTTTCTTCAGGTAGCTTTAGGTGCACACTGTGCAGAAGACGCACTACACTAACTGTAAATACTGCAGCTGCTTGCCTGTGGTACTAATAGGATCAGAACAACAGCAATTGTCTTCAGGTAGCTTTAGGTGCACACTGTGCAGAGGACGCACTACACTAACTGTAAATACGGCAGCTGCTTGCCTGGGTGATAATAGGATCAGAACAACAGCAATTGCCTTCAGGTAGTTTTAGGTGCACACTGTGCAGAGGATACAGTACACTAACTGTAAATACTGCAGCTGCCTGCCTGCGGTATTAATATGATCAGAACAACAGCAATTGTCTTCAGGCAGCTTTAGGTGCACACTGTGCAGAGGACGCACTACACTAACTGTAAATACGCAGCTGCTTGCCTGTGGTACTAATAGGATCAGAACAACAGCAATTGTCTTCAGGAAGCTTTAGGTGCACACTGTGCAGAGGATACAGTACACTAACTGTAAATACTGCAGCTGCCTGCCTGTGGTACTAATAGGATCAGAACAACAGCAATTGTCTTTAGGTAGCTTTAGGTGCACACTGTGCAGAGGACGCACTACACTAACTGTAAATACGGCAGCTGCTTGCCTGTGGTCCTAATAGCATCAGAACAACAGCAATTGTCTTCAGGAAGCTTTAGGTGCACACTGTGCACAGGATACAGTACACTAACTGTAAATACTGCAGCTGCCTGCCTGTGGTATTAATAGGATCAGAACAACAGCAATTTTCTTCAGGTAACTTTAGGTGCACACTGTGCAGAAGATGCACTACACAAACTGTAAATACTGCAGCTACTTGTCTGTGGTACTAATAGGATCAGAACAACATAGGATCAGAACAACAGCAATTGTCTTTAGGTAGCTTTAGGTGCACACTGTGCAGAGGACACAATACACTTACTGTAAATACTGCAGCTGCCTGCCTGTGGTGCTAATAGGATTAGAAGAACACCAATTTTCTTCAGGTAGCTTTAGGTGCACACTGTGCAGAGGACGCACTACACTAACTGTAAATACGGCAGCTGCTTGCCTGTGGTACTAATAGGAAAAGAGCAACAGCAATTGTCTTCAGGTAGCTTTAGGTGCACATTGTGCAGAGGACGCACTACACTAACTGTAAATACTGCAGCTGCTTGCCTGTGGTACTAATAGGATCAGAACAACAGCAATTGTCTTCAGGTAGCTTTAGGTGCACACTGTGCAGAGGACGCACTACACTAACTGTAAATACGGCAGCTGCTTGCCTGTGGTGATAATAGGATCAGAACAACAGCAATTGCCTTCAGGTAGTTTTAGGTGCACACTGTGCAGAGGATACAGTACACTAACTGTAAATACTGCAGCTGCCTGCCTGTGGTATTAATATGATCAGAACAACAGCAATTGTTTTCAGGTAGCTTTAGGTGCACACTGTGCAGA
The DNA here is from genome assembly GCA_037952835.1 of Lithobates septentrionalis. Classification (NCBI taxonomy): domain Eukaryota; kingdom Metazoa; phylum Chordata; class Amphibia; order Anura; family Ranidae; genus Lithobates; species Lithobates septentrionalis. The sequence goes on from JBBDGP010000296.1 coordinate 98,616, forward strand.
GGACGCACTACACTAACTGTAAATACGGCAGCTGCTTGCCTGTGGTACTAATAGGATCAGAACAACAGCAATTGTCTTCAGGAAGCTTTAGGTGCACACTGTGCAGAGAATACAGTACACTAACTGTAAATACTGCAGCTGCCTGCCTGTGGTATTAATAGGATCAGAACAACAGCAATTTTCTTCAGGTAGCTTTAGGTGCACACTGTGCAGAAGACGCACTACACTAACTGTAAATACTGCAGCTGCTTGCCTGTGGTACTAATAGGATCAGAACAACAGCAATTGTCTTCAGGTAGCTTTAGGTGCACACTGTGCAGAGGACACAGTACACAAACTGTAAATACTGCAGCTGCCTGCCTGTGGTACTAATAGGATCAGAAGAACACCAATTTTCTTCAGGTAGCTTTAGGTGCACACTGTGCAGAGTACGCACTACACTAACTGTAAGTACTGCAGCTTCTTGCCTGTGGTACTAATAGGATCAGAAAAACAGCAATTGTCTTCAGGTAGCTTTAGGTGCACACTGTGCAGAGGACGCACTACACTAACTGTAAATACGGCAGCTGCTTGCCTGTGGTACTAATAGGATCAGAACAAAAGCAATTGCCTTCAGGTAGCTTTAGGTGCACACTGTGCAGAGGATACAGTACACTAACTGTAAATACTGCAGCTGCCTGCCTGTGGTACTAATAGGATCAGAAGAACACCAATTTTCTTCAGGTAGCTTTAGGTGCACACTGTGCAGAGGTCGCACTACACTAACTGGAAATATTGCAGCTGCCTGCCTGTGGTATTAATAGGATCAGATCAACAGCAATTGTTTTCAGGTAGCTTTAGGTGCACACTGTGCAGAGGATGCACTACACTAACTGTAAATACTGCAGCTGCCTGCCTGTGGTACTAATAGGATCAGAAGAACGCCACCAATTTTCTTCAGGTAGCTTTAGGTGCACACTGTGCATATTATGCACTACATTAACTGTAAATACTGCAGCTGCCTGTCTGTGGTATTAATAGGATCAGAACAACAGCAATTGTCTTCAGGTAGCTTTAGGTGCACACTGTGCAGAGGACACGCTACACTATCTGTAAATACTGCAGCTGCCTGCCTGTGGTACTAATAGGATCAGAAGAGCACCACCAATTTTCTTCAGGTAGCTTTAGGTGCACACTGTGCAGAGGACGCACTACACTAACTGTAAATACTGCAGCTGCCTGCCTGTGGTATTAATAGGATCAGAACAACAGCAATTGTCTTCAGGTAGCTTTAGGTGCACACTGTGCAGAGGACACGCTACACTATCTGTAAATACTGCAGCTGCCTGCCTGTGGTACTAATAGGATCAGAAGAGCACCACCAATTTTCATCAGGTAGCTTTAGGTGCACACTGTGCAGAGGACGCACTACACTAACTGTAAATACTGTAGCTGCCTGCCTGTGGTACTAATAGGATCAGAAGAACACCAGCAATTGTCTTCAGGTAGCTGTAAATACTGTAAAAACACCTGCTTGCCTGTCAGTAGGAAGAGAATAACAGGAACGGATCTAGCTAAACTGAATACAGTGTATATATCCTTGTTATACTCACTGTGGAACCTAAGGTGTTAATCCTGTACATTGTGTAAAAAGGCTGTTTTATCCTGTCTTCTATGATGCTCCCCTTCTTTCACTGTACCCAATCCATCTCCTGATAAGACAGAGCATTTGGAGTCACTCTGCATATGCTCAGTTTGGTGTGTATTGCTAGAGAGTTATTTTTTTTTCTTGGGAGGGTGCATGTGATCAGCACAGGGCCAACCAGCACTGTCCAGATAGAGGGTCAGGGGTCCTGCAGCCTCATAGGACAGTCAGAATAGAATGAAAAAAACATTCTACAAGCTTTAACCTGACACTAATAAAAGTCCCAAGACTGCTATATACTACTGATGAGAAAAGACATTTAGCAGTTTATTTTTACTAAAACAATTGCATTCCCATGTTCTGTGTACTGTGGGAGACCAGACATAGCGAATGCAGGGTCCTGGGTTTAGTAACACGTTAAGTTTCTATGCAATAGGAACTCATGCAGCTACAGTATATCACATTACCATCCTCCTTTCTGTAGCTATTTTCCAAGTGTATTACCATTGTCATTAAAGTAAACAAATTAAGAGCAGCCACTATGTCTTGGGATCATAAACCTCTTAAAGCGGTATTAAACCCAAAAGAAAACATTCATTATATTGCAGCTTACCAATTCTTAGATGTGATGGCTGCATTTGTTTTTTTTAGGCTTTCTTTACCTTTTCACCTAGTGATCAAGTCAGTAAGTCTGTTGTTTTTCAACAGAACAAGCTGTCTGGCAGATGAAGCCGTTAGAGGTTTGCTTCAAACCATTTAACACTGACAGGGGTGCTTACACTGGTCAGCTTTTATTTATGTAAAACCTTTATCACAAAAGAAAAAAAAAACTGTTGCTGTAACTGCCTATAAAGTATTAGCTGGAGATTGGCTTCAATTTGTTAGCATATTCTACTCTTCTAGTGCATCTAGCACTATCATTCCCCCCGACTTACAATGCTGCTGTCTAAAGGTGCCCCTTTGCTCCTTCATCCAGAGTGGGGGCATCATCAGGTGAAAACATATCTAATGATTGGTAAGCTGCAATTTATTACATTTTTTGTTTTGGGTTAAATACTGCTTTAAATCACAATACTCCCAACAGTGTGATGTCTAAACTAGACCTGACAGTGGTTTCTATATGGAAATAGAGCTATTTCTTCTATACTTGACTGTACAGTAATACCTTGGATTACAAGCATAATTCGTTCCAGAAGCATGCTTGTAATCCAAAGCACTCATGTATCAAAGCGAGTTTCCCCATAAGAAATAATGGAAACTCAGATGATTTGTTCCACAACCACTGCTGGTGTATGCAGTACTGTATGTGGCCAGAGGTGCAGGGGCGCTGGTGATGCTCGGAGATGCTCTGAGACATTTGGGAACTGTTGAAACTTTTGGGGTACTCCTACACATGTTACACCTGCCCCACCCAGCTGGGAGTGTCTCCGAGCGTCTCCGAGTTATCCAGGAAGCACTGGGAGCCACCAGCGCCCCTGGACCTCTGGCCACATATGGTAATATATACACCAGCGGCTTGAGTCCTGCTTGTCTTGCGAGACAGCACCTGCAAATCAAGTCAGAATTTTAAAAGAAATATAGCTCGTCTTGTGAAACGCTCATATACAGCATCACTCGCTAACTGAGGTATCACTGTATTGTATTTCTCACTCTAACATTTCCTCTGAAGTTTTTTTTTTCATTTAAGTAATATGAACAACTGGAAAAAAATAACTAACATTGTTATTTTCTGTACATCATCCCAGGGGTGAAATTTTAAAATATATGCCCCTTACAAATTTATACAGTTCATTACTTTTTTCTCCTTTTTTAAATCTACGAGTCAAGGCTTTTCTTTAAATGATACCACTTTGGGGGACTTTGTCAACAGGTTTTGGGCTTGTAACACCAGTTTGAAGTGATCCAAAGCTCATCAACACAGACCTTGAGGCTGGGTTCACACCGCAGGACAGAGCGGCTCACAGCAGGGGTCCGGTGCCTCCCTGTTCACTGTTTCAGGTCAAATTTCAGCCCAAATTTTTGCCTGACATTGGACCTGAAATGGATCAGAAGACACACAGGGCTCCTGTGCAATTCGCAGCGGAGTCGCCCCGAAGATGTGTGAGAGACGGTCACAATCTCCTGACATGCGAATTGGATGTGGGGAAACCGCATCCAGTTCGCAATAGTGTGAACCCAGCCTGAATCATAAACAAACACGCACCCCAAACTGATATTATATTCTTTAGCTAATCCCTTTGGTTATAATGTCTCAAACCTCCTAATTCATTGTCCCCTTATACTGTAAAATAAATATATTAAGTTTTATGTTTAAATTTAAACACAGAAATGTCCCTTATTTTTACCAATGCAAGTGTACTTTTTTAGTTATTCGCCAATGAGATCGTAAAAAATACATTACTCCCATGTCTGCGCCACCTGCACTTTGTGACATTATCAAAACAACAAAACCATCATCAAGGCTCACACAGAAGTGATCTTTGTTGCATACCTGTAAATTATCTGTGCATATTGTATCTCTAAACTAAAGGTCACAGCCTAATAACAGCTTGCAAGAACACATGTACTAATTAGAGAATGTTCTACCCTTTCATTGTTCGCTTTGATCATTTCAGCAACCTGCTTACTCACACTGACATTGGCATTGGCAAATTTGGATTTGTATACAGGTTTTCATGCCTCCTAATTAACAAAAACCTGTAAACATTTTGGGATTGATTTGGGCGGTATCCTAAATAGAAGCGGCAGATAACGGCAAGGAATGATGGAAAGACTATAATGGGTGACAAATAAAGAAACATTGAGAACAGAGACAGCATAAACATGTCACAGGATAGCCTATGTAGAAAGAAGGATTGCAGAAGTTCATATCTACTACATTTGTAGCATACAGAACAACTAGTAATCATATTTTCCATAAATTTCACAATAAGGACTACAGTTATTGCACAATTTACTAATTCTGCAACCAATACAGTGTATCAATTACCATTATTTGTTTCATATAAACCAACAAAGCATGTTGGTATAAAATGCTGCATACACACGTACTAATGCCTATGTGTATACAGTGCATTTATTGTGTGCAGATAAGCAAATTTGCATTCTCACAATATCTGCTATGTCACTGCGATGCACATGGATACACATGCTTGTTCACAGCGTACCTGATGCGGACTCTGATTTTCTCTAGTGTTTTTGAGTCTAAAGGAAAGCTGATCAGTTATCCTTTAAAGGGATCTTTGAATTAGCGTTGGTAACAAGTGGTTCTAAATCCGAACTTGAAACCCAAAGCACAGTCACAGGAAATAAGCTCCAACCTCCACAACAAGTCTCGGCAGCATACATTTAGGCCTATCCTACCACCCCCAAGTCCTTCATCAGAAGAACGCTAGGTCGAAAGTTACACAAGCAGAACACATTGGTGTGAGATCCAGCACCCACATGTTCACAGACAATGGGGCAGATTTACTAAAACTGGAGCACTCAGAATCCGGTGCAGCTGTGCATGATAGCCAATCAGCTTCTAACTTCAGCTTGTTCATTTAGGCTTTGACAATAAAACTTGAAAGCTGATTGGTTTTTATGCAAAGCTAAACCAGATTCTGCACTCTCCGGTTTTAGTAAATCTCCCCCATTGAGTGGATGCCAGCCAGGCCCAAACAAACTGCACACACAAAGTCTAGTTCCTCTATCTTTTCCTTGATCCTTTGCTGAGTACATATAAAATGCTGCTTAGCCCAGTGAGGGGATGTTTAGTTGGGTACAGTAGTAAAAAGGAAACTTTACCTTTATGTAAAGAAACGTAAAGTAACTGCAGGGCTCAAATAGTCTCCTCCAGGGTAAATCAATGTAGCCTAAATCTCCCCCAGTAGAGGCTTTCTTCTCTCAACCAGTCTTTCTTTACAGTGGAGCACTAGCGCCCCTTAAGGAGTAACCCCTCCCCCAACCAGGCCTCTTACTAAGCTTACACCAGTCCATTTTCTCCCGACTGACAGCAATCCCTCCTCCATTCACTCTCCTCCTCAGGCTCCACCCATCTGTCAAACTGACAGTTCAGTCCTGCACAATGTAGGCCATGGCTTGGCGATACAGAGGCTGGGGAGGCTACAACAGTGCCTCCCAGAGCACAGTTACCAAGGTGGGTGCCTCTTTTGCCCCATCCTTGGCCCTACCCTGGTCAAGAGCATATTAATGTTTTGGAACTGAAGAAAACAATTCTGATAAGCCTATTTTTCAGGTGTAATTTTCATTGACATTTACAGTTTCTGCATCCAATATCCTGCCCCTAATTAACTCAAGAAAAAAAAAACAACTGCAGATATATTGCAGAATTGCTAACCCCCTCTGTGATATCCCTCATTTTGGTAATCTTTGGATGGTTGCACCCACAAATGTCTTCAGTGATTTTAGAATCAAACTATGATATTATGCTATTCCAATTTCCAAATCGTTTGATCCTCTCGAGGAAGTAGATCTTTGGTCTGAGAAACATGTTGAGGACTGTATACCTCCCTGCTTCAGTGATCCCTAATATGACCAGGACAACATGTGATCATTATATGGATATTATAGAGGCAAAACACTAAATAAGAAATAAGATATATAATTGCTCGGTAGCTGTTGTAAAACATTACATTTTTGTGGAATTGTTGCATATTGATCTGGATTTCTCTGGGTCAACTATTGGTATTGGATAGTGTATATGGAGGTTTTCCTATTTGAGTGTATTGGTGTTTTTATTTTTCTTTGTTGGTTGAACTAGATGGTTTTTTGTCCTTTTTCAATCAGATTAACTATGTAATACTATGTAATATGTATAACTTTTATGATAGAATATGATTATGTGAACTTTTTAAACTACTGTTTAGAATAAAGCAAAATTTTTAACAATATTTGCTTTGGACTATTGTACCCTAAAAGTCTGATTTTTTTTTTGTTAATTTTTCATTCTTTTGAAAAGGTTACTGGGATGTGGGTACAAATATGTAGCTATATCCTCCCATACAGTCTCATACATTGTATTGCTCAAGATATAATACTTCCCCATTTTATGAAAAGTGCTTTTATTTTTATGTTTCCCTGTTGGAGAGATTTACCATGACTTCCTGTTCTGACAGAAAGTAGGCACAAATCTTTCTTGTAGGGTCAGAGATGGCAATGGCAACCTGTCAGAGGCTCTAACTCTTTCCTGCCCTCTGAAGTTTTGGTTGGATTTGGACTTCAAGTATTTTCCCAATGGTTATGATAGTAATTTGCTATGAGGATAGATTAGAGGAACTAAATTTATTCTCTCTAGAGAAGAGGAGATTAAGGGGGGATAGGATTAACATGTATAAATACATAAGTGGTCCATATAGTGAACTTGGTGGTGAGTTATTCACTTTAAGGTAATCACAGAGGACAAGGGGGCACTCTTTACGTCTAGAGGAAAAGAGATTTAATCTCCAAATATGGAAAGGTTTCTTCACAGTAATGCCCCATACACACGGTCGGACTTTGTTTGGGCATTCCGACAACAAATTCCTAGGATTTTTTCCGACGGATGTTGGCTCAAACTTGTCTTGCATACACACGGCCACACAAAGTTGTCGGAAAATCCGATCGTTCTGAACGCAGTGACGTAAAACACGTACGTCAGGACCATAAACGGGGCAGTGGCCTATAGCTTTCATCTCTTAATTTATTCTGAGCATGCGTGGCACTTTGTCCGTCGGATTTGTGTACACACGATCAGAATTTCCGACAACGGATTTTGTTGTCGGAAAATTTTATAGCAAGCTCTCAAACTTTGCGTGTCGGAAAATCCGATGGAAAATGTGTGATGGAGCCCACACATGGTTGGAATTTCCGACAACAAAGTCCTATCACACATTTTCCGTCGGAAAATCCGATCGTGTGTACGGGGCATTAGAGTTGTGAAAATGTTGAATAGACTCCCTCCAGAGGTGATGGCCAGCTCAGTAGAAGGCTTTAAAAAAGGCCTGGATTATTTCCTAAATGTACATAATATAACTGGATACTAACATTTATAGGTAAAGTTGATCCAGGGAATATCTGATTGCCTTCCGATGAGGAAGGAATTTTTTCCTCTGCTGTAGCAAATTGGATCATGCTTTGCTGGGGTTTTTCGCCTTCCTCTTGATCAACTGTGGGTATAGGATTGTGTATATGAGATTGTATGCATTTTATTTTTAATTTTTTTCTCTTCTATTTGTTGAACTAGATGGACTTGTGTCTTTTTTCAACCTGACTAACAATGTAATTTGACATTTATAGAAATTCTAAAAATAAGAGGTTTACTTATGAGTTGGGAAGACAGGAAAAGTATAATACTTTGATGCAAATGTATGGGTTGAGATGGTTACATTTGTGAGCTTATACATTTACATGTAAGGTGTAGAAATCAAGTGCTTACAATTTCTTGAATACTAATATATGTAAATGGGGTTCACATCTGTTATTTTCCTTCACAGTCTCAGCTTTCCCAGGCTTTGAGCGGAGTTTCTGATAAAGCAAAAGAAGCCAAAGAATTCTTGGTTCAATTAAAGAACATTCTTCAACAAGTCCAGGTATAGTTTTCCAGAATGTTGCCAATCTGATCTTTGTTACATCTGCTTCTTCTGAAACCAGGATGTACATCTAGCGCTGCAATTCTTGGTCAGAAAATATAATCTATCGCTAAAAAGCATCTAAAACCAAGACTTTTTTATTTCTTTATTTCAGTGTTAAAGCCACTGTTAGTTTTTTGTTTTTTTTATTAGTATTGCTGTCTGTATCCCCACTGGGAAAATGTACCCCCTCTCTATATGTCTTGGAGACCATTGTCACTGGGACAGAAAGTGATGAGAATAAGTCAATAGTGACACCTGTTCCAGTGACAACCATCTAAAAGAGGATTCCCGTCACTTTGGAAGGATTTCTTCTCACTTGCTTTTGTCTGAACTGTTAAAAACAGAAAGCAAAGGGAAATCTCCCTAATGGGATGCAGACAGCAAATGAAAAAAAAAACAAAAAAACACTCTATCAAAATAAAGTTTTGTTCTTAGATATACTTGAAGGAAGTGTATACAAAATAAAAAAATATATATACATAAATATATTAATATAATGCTGATATTATAGTGGCAAACTATATCCCCCAGTATGCACAGTATCACATTTGGTTGTTTCTGTAGCAAATAAAAATAAATACATAGCTGGTAACCCCAGTTATGTATAGTAATATAATGTGCTGGGTAGCCTTAAATGTGGAATCCTACATTTTCCAGGTCAGACAACTTGAAGTTACTTGAGTGCATCAACAACCTATTGCTATAGTAAAGAACTTTTAGGCTTGGTTTTATATTTATGTTGACCTTTCATGTTATCAACTGTTCGATCCAATAATTTTATTCAATGAAAGGATCTAAAAGATCATTCAATACAAAACACATAACATTTACCCACATTAATCTAGTTGTTTTCTGTGCTACTAGTTAACTGGAAAGAGAACATTTTAGAGTAATTTTCACCATACATCACACAATCAGCTCAAAAATTATTCCTTTTTATTTCATTACTTTTTTATGTTGGATTTGAGTATGAAAAATCTGTTAAAAATGTTTAAAGAGGTTGGTAAAGCAGTGCACACAATCACTGCCAGCCCCTCTGCTAGGATAATCTGTAGTATATACTGTATGCTGTTTTGTAAAATTCATCTTCTAAATACATTATTTCTTCTCCACGATCAGTGGTCACGTGACCGCCCATTGCTCTTTTCCTCTGATATATGTACTGAGGAGGGAGGGGCCGAGATCTCCTTTTGACGTTTTCCAGGTGGTCAAATGATCTCCCTCTGTAGTGCATACACTGGAGGAAGACAGCCGCTGTATCAAATCGTTGCAACTCAAGTCGCAGCGACTTTGAAAAAAGGTTCCTGCACTACTTTTCTGCGATGTCATTGTGACTTGCATTGACTTCTGTTAAAAGAAGTCGCAAGCCACAATGAAATCGCACATCAAAATTGCACTGATAAGCGGCTTTGAAATCATGCTGAAGTAGCGCGATTTCAAAGCCGAACTGGTGTGAACCAGGGCTAAAAAATAAATCCAGCCAAAGGTTTTTTGTAGTTTTGGGCATTGTTATTGGAGGCTTTTGTAAAAAGGTTATGCCTCATTTCATCTCATGGTAATTGTGACCAGGACATGAAATTAGTAAAAAATCTCCAATGGGGTGACAGATAAAGTGGATGTACACCTTAGCCATGAATTTCTATTTTTTGCTTCCTTTTGGTCCCTTAATTATAGCATTATTAGTGTTCTGGTATATCTGCTGTATACCTTTGTTGACTGCAGACTAAATACACTTCGTGTCCTAAGGTGACAATGCTACTCCTCCAGGTACAGTACAATGAGTGCATGTTATCACGCTAGGACAGGAAGTGTGTTACCCGCAAAATCACCAGGTGTAAATAAAGGATAAAAGCCAGTAAAAGCGAATGCAGCTACTACATGCTGCAATATATTACATTCACGTTCTTGGGTTTACATACACTTAACAATAAACAGCTGATGGGGGTTATAGCCCTCTCCTATTTGATATGATTTCTAACACCAGGTCTTCCCTGCCAACAAATGGCATGTATGCTATAGGGCCAACAAAGATGGACATTTTACCTTGGCAGTGCATTTTTTTTGTATTGTACACCCCCTGCTGAGTCAGAACTAGAGCTGTCCAATCAGTAAAAACAGGTCTAGATCAGCAGGGGGGTGAGTCAAACCTATGCAGAGAGACCACATCTTCCACATAGAGGGCAATTGTCATTTCCAGCTATGGCTGCCTTTAAAAGAAAACAATCCACAAAACTTTGCATAACTTTTTTGACACATCTGGAATGCATTTAAACGGAAAGTTCATTGTTTGCTTTAAATCTGGTCTATTATATACACATTTTTGGTCAATAAAGAAATACTGATACCATATAGTTTGTATTTAACTTGGAGTTGGAATTATATAAGACCTTTTTCCAGAGAATGTCAGGACACTGATGAATGCAGTCTAATACCTGCGCCACCAAAGATTGATTAAAATTTTCTTTTCAGATTTTCTTTTAGCTTTGTGCTACAGTTTAGCTAACACCTCTCGCACGATTGCCTTCCTTTTAGGAAAATGGTCTGGAATATGAAGCATGCTTGGTTGCTCAATGTGATGCTCTGGTTGATGCATTAAACCGTCAGAAAGCGAAATTGCTTACCAAAGTCACAAAAGAACGTGAACATAAATTCAAGGTGAGCTGCAACATCACAGACATTGGGATAAAGAATTTATATATTTTTTTTATGTAGTTCTAATAATGATAGTTCAAATGATAGTATAATTCATATAAACAAAACCATATTTAAAGGCTTAACTCTAGGCAAATGTATAATGATGGTTCCGCTAAAGTTTTAGTAAAAAATGGCAAACTAATGTTAAATACAGTAAGAATAGAATGAATCGCTCGTGGGAGTATATCGGTGCCAAAAGCAAAATCAATCAAGGTAGTAAAATTTACAAACTTTAATTAATACATCATAAAAACATGATAGTTGAAGATATAGATAAAATACACATGTCCGTAGTATGGTCAGCTTTGGTAGTTTATACAAATGCTGCTAATGTAGTGTCTGCTCCCGACATGTTTCACCAGTGATGGCCTCCTCAGGGGACTTGAAAGAAACGAATAGTTAATGGACCGAGCATTCATCGAACAGCTCCTTACTGGCTGCCAGCACCAAAGAATAGAGAGAGGGCGCCGTGTGGCCACAGTTGACACATACAGACCAGGAGAGTGTGTGAAAATCAATGGTTTAAATCGAAGACAATATTGCTGAACATCAGGGCAAACAAAAGCAACGATGCAGCCGTATCCAAACAGCCCTCGGGAGCATTTGTTAATACATACTCATACATCATCATCTTCATTCTGTGCGTTGCCATGCATTGTGCCACACTGCAGTGCACATCCGTCAGCAGGTGTGATGGGGTGCCATTCAGAATGCACGATGCAGTAAAGCAGTGACTCACTCATTACAACACCATAGTGTGAATGGTCCCTTAGGAAAATTTACTCTCTCTATTTGTCCTGCTCACCACTGTTACCTGTAACTAAAAGTAATGGAAAATCCAGAATTTTAGTTTGCCATCAGATCAGGGACCTCTGAGCCTAGGTTCACACTGACTGCGGGTTAGAAATCGTGCGAGTTCAGCTACATGCCCGCATGTCAGTCCGACTTCGGGAGCGATTTCAGAGATATCTGTGTGGGTTTCTGCACAGATGTCTATACAAATCGCCCCCCAAAGGTGCCAAAAGTAGTACAGGAACTACTTTTGGGAATCGGTGCAGCGCCAACAATAGCCACCGATTTGGCATGCGATATGACAAATCGCATGCCAAATCCGAACAATGTGAACCTAGGCGAAAGGGATTTTATTTCTTACTTCCTCTTGTGCAGGACAGGAAAAGAAGGTAAATCTTCCCAGTGGGACATAGATGATGAAAAAAAACCTTACCAGGGTTTTATCCATTCCCTTCTCTATGCAATAAAGAAATAAATATACTGTAAAATATTTTAGCTATCATGTAATAATTATTTTCTTATGATTACTTATGAGTGTAAACGTATTCAGACCAAGCAGCATTCAAGTCCAACTCTAGACAAAATTCTACTTTTTTTTTAGATTTGGATAAAGTAGGGGGGTAGACATACATTTTTGTCAGATTTTTGTTCTTGTCTGTGATGTTTAAGACGCTCTAAGCCAGGCATGTCAAACTAGTGTTTTTTGGGCCACAAGTGGTCAGTGGTTCTAGCATTTTAACTGAAAAAGGCCACAGATGTTCTCCAGTTGACACTGCCCAACCCAGTTGAAGTTTTATTTCGCTCAGTTCAGCCCCCTGATTCATTTGAGCTTGACTTGCCTGTGCAAGGTCTTCCCACTCTACTAAAGATGTGATTTTGTAACCGTCACAGACGTTCCACTCACTTCCTTTCCAGACAGGGAATGAGTGGAGCGCAAGGCATAACATAGATTATACAATTTTCTTTCCTTCAACCATGAGATGAAGGAAAGAAAATCGCTCAATTCCCCAATCAAACGCTGACTGTGTGGATGGGGGAACTCCTCCCAGTATAATAATCACTGCTGACGGCTATAGCCGCTGGCAGTGATTGCATGGAAAAAACTGACAGGCTGGTTGTACGGAAGTTGATCAATAGGCCAACTTCAGTACAACCAGCCTGCCCATAGTTGTATTGAAATTCGGCAGGTTCCTGCTGAACTGGCCAAATTTCAATCCATCTATGGCTGGCTTTAGTCTTTCCAAAAGGGAAACAGACAGCAATAAAAACGTGACCCCTTTCTTGCTGAATCCATAAATTACAAAAAAGGAACATTTGCTAGTGTTGGGCTTAAATTTAGAGAATGCCTTAAGAAAAGTTTTTTGTTGTAAAACGAATATGTGAAAAAGAGCCATAGACTAGTAAAATAAAAAGATTGATGCACCAACTGTTGAAACCGCTTAGTGGTAATGTATGCATTTCTGTTGAGAGTATTGAGAGGATTAAGAGAGGATCTGAATGCTTTTTTAATATTGGTATCCGTTAGTACATTGTGCCTTTGTCCGCTGTGTTGTACAGGACATGTAAAGTAGAACCAAAAGACATGTGGCTGCTGACAACATGCACTTGTGAGCTTTCATCTTGCATTAGCCCTACCAGTACAATACACTAATCTATTGTAAAGGGAATTATTTTATATGTGTGGTTTATTTCCAGGTTGTCTGGGACCAGATAAATCATTGTACGCTGAAACTGCGCCAGTCGACTGGGCTGATGGAATATTGCCTTGAAGTCATCAAAGAAAATGATCCCTCTGGTTTCTTACAGGTAGATGTGCAAAATAATCCTTTTGTTAAAACAAGCAAGATATTCACAGGTCTCTTGTTTCATGTACCTGTGACTGATAAGGATTCTGTACTGAACACTTATGTCTATATGAAATCTCTGAACCTCAAACAGGATTATTCTCCAGGCTAACTAACATACACATGGTCTTATATTGCAGAAACTGCTTTTAACCTATTTTTTTTTTTTGTTATATATATTTATTATTGTTATATATATCAATTACATATAGAAAATAAAAGCTCCTATATTTTACAGGATTGCTAGAGAAATTTAAAACTTAACAGTGTCATATGCAGTTCCACGAGATAAACAATTCCTCTTTTTAGCAATCCCTATAAATCCACCTTCTGTTTCTGTCTCCTCAAAGCCAACCTGATATTACTTTCAAATAGACCAGGCATCACTAAATGGCGGACCGCAGTCCGAATCCGGACCGAGTTCATGTCCTATCTGGACCACGGACCATGGCGGAACCGCCATTTAAAAGCTAATCTGCCTAGAGCTGTCACTGCTACCGCTTTCATTCTTATTCTCCCAGAGTCGACAGCGGGTGGTGGGGCAGCTCTGGATAGAGGGAGGGGGCTGCCCAAGTTAACAAGCAGGTGACTGGTTGCTAGGATGCAGGGCATTCTTACCAGCCAATCACCAGCTTGCAGCTCCTGCTTTCTGGCTAAACCTGCTGTGTCTCCTGTCCTCCTCCCTGTCTGTGTAAGGTAGGACAGGAAGGGGACAATGTGAAGGCGGGCTGAGGACAGTAATGCTAAAAACTGTAATGGAGGGGCTCAGGACAGTTAAAGGGGGCGCTCAGGACAGTTAAAGGGGAACTCCAGAGGGTTGAGCGGGGTTCAGGACAGTTAAGGAGGAGCTCAGGACAGTAATGGGGGATCTAGACAGTAATGGGGGGACACAGGAAATTAATGGAGAGTCTACAGATAGTAATGGGGGACTGAGGACAGTAATGGGGGGCTCAGGGCAGTAATGGGGGGGGCTCAGGGCACTAATGGGGGGCTGAGGACATGAATGTGGGGGCTGAGGATAATAATGGGGGGCTAAGGACATTAATGGGGTCACTTTCGGCCATACATGTCCAGGACAATTTTCAGCTTTCAGCGCTGTCACACTTTGAATGACAATTGCGCGGTCATGCAACACTAATGGGGAGAAGGCACTGATATGTAGAATTGATGGGCACTGATAGGCAGCACTGATGGGCACCAATAGGCAGCACTGATATGCAGCACTGATGGGCACTGATAGATGGCACTGATAGGTGGCACTGATGGGCACTGATGAGCACTGACTGTCAGCTGTGATGGGCACTGACAGGCGGCTGTGATGGGCACTGACAGGCAGCACTGATTGGCACTGATAGGTCGTACTGATTGGCACTGACAGGTGGCACTGATGGGCAGCACGGATGATGAGGTACTGAGAGATTACTGACAGGTGTTACTGCTGGGCACTGATTGGCACTGTGGTGGGCTCTGATTGGCACTGTGGTGGGCACTGACACACTTTATTGTTGGGACACTGCTGGGCACTGATTTACAGGTGATTTGTGCTGATAATCAATGTGCTGATTATCAGCACAGACCCCGCCCCACCCTGACAGGGAGAGCCATCGCTCGGCTCTCCCTGTCAGCGCAAACCGAGAAATGCCATTTACCGCCACTTCCTGGTTCACGCGATGATCAGCTGTGATTGGTCACAGCTGATCACGTGGTAAGAAGCCTCTGACAGAGGCTTCTTATCACAATCTGAGATGTGGGGTGTCAGAATGACACGCTGCACTCACGATCGCCACACTGCGCGCCCCCATGGGCGCGCGCCGGCATGTTATCCTACTGGATGTCATTAGACGCCCAGTCAGGATAACAGAACCACTTCCCGGCCGTCATTCTGCATACAGCGGGCGGGAAGTGGTTAAGGTGGTAATTAAACTCACTTGGTGCCTTATCTGCATTTAATTAGCCTCAGAACCTGTGTAATTCAAAGGTTTTCAGGTTTAAAGGGATGAGGTGGCAACTCTAATTAAAGTTTATGTGCATGTAAAGGCAGGCGTCCCAATACTTTTGGAAATATAGTGTATCAACAATGAAATTAAACAATTTTCAAATACAATAAATGCTAGACTAATATGTACTATACCACAAATGTATTGTACACTCACAATTTACACTGTGAATTGTATACAAAGGAAGATCAGCTGTATATAAAAGCACTGGAACACAAAGATACCTCTCCACCTTCAACCACCAGCATGCCAAGGAAAACCAACCACACGTTTGTAACACACATAGGTGTGCGCAGCCTATTGCATTAGGGTGTGCACCCTTAAGCTCAAACACACATGCATGTGTCTACATATATATGAACCCGGCACATTGTTCTCCCTGCCGGCACAGTGAAAGAGAAGAGCATAAACACTTTTCTTATGGCAGAGCAGGTAAGAGGAAGATCTTTACCATGTTCCTGCTGCTACACAGAGTGATAACACTAATGCGCATGGGGTGATTAGGGTGTGCCTGAGCACACTTGGCACACCCTGTGCGCACCCCTATGGTAACACACATATACTGAGGCCACAGAAACCACAGCTTAGGAGGCAAAGAAAACTCGAAATGAAGGGATAACCACTATAGAAGAGTGTCAATACAGGAAGTAGTTAAGACCCAATTAATAAGCCCCAGTTTTCCTTGGCATGCTAGTGGGTGAAGGTGGAAAGGTATTACAGGGCTTTTATATTTGGCTGATCTTCCTTTGTATACAATTCACAGTGTGAATTATAGGGGGAACCATACATTTTGTGATATGGTACATATTCGTCAACCATTTATTGTACTGAACATTGTTTAATTTCATTGTAGATATGTCACACCCTGCTACCCCTGAGGAAGAAAGCGCAGGTGTGTCCCAGCTCAGGGATTGGTGTGGACAAGTCAAGCACTATGAGAATGTTTAAAGTAACTGCCTAATTAGGGACTTATGGGTAGTGTTATGTATATACTGTGATCTTATGTACATGTATGTTGTACCAGCCACCATAGATTTTATATTCTTTTAATTGTTGTAAATAAGGGTTGATTCTTGTATAACATGGTTCATACACTATTGCCTGGAAAGTCCAATGGGAATTTAGTGTGGGTCATTGGTTGACCTAAAAGACGTGAAATTCTGTCCACCTGGGTGATGATCAGTGGGCTGCTCACCAGACCTGTTTCATAGAAGTGGTTTACAGAATTATTTAAGCACAAGAAGTGGACTTTCTAATCACAGCCGAGGTTCACATTTGTGCGAACACAGACATTGCGTGTGATTCACACCCGCTCTGCGAGGCCGATCACATGCGATGTCTTTGCAATGCTAGTTCAGCCATACAGTTGTATGGCTAAACTCGCATTGAGTTTGCAAAAAAAAGGTGCAGGGACTTTTTTCCCCCGTACTGAAATCGGATCGCGTGGGTGTTCTCACCTATGCAATCCAATTCCTGTGCGAGTTCGCAATGCGATCTGTGAACCGATCTGTGGATGTCATTAACAATGTAATGACACCCGCAGTGGTTCGCAGAGGGTAGTGTGAACTACCTGCGGGAGAGATGCGATGCAGGAACCGGCGTTGTAATCGAGCTGGTTCCCACATCGCACAAGTGTGAACCTAGGCTCAATGTTTATATATCGAATTTATTGGCGTATAACACGCACTTTTTTCCCCTTTAAAACCAGGTGGAAATCATGGGTGTGTGTTATACACCGATCCCTGCTGTCTCTGAGGGAAGAGGAGTGAGCGCAGCTGAATTACATAGAGCCGCAATTTCCTGTGTACCCGGCACTCCGTCACTCAAAGCCAACCCTCATGGCCCCGCATTGGGCCACTGTTCCGTCTATCATATGAGCAGGGCCAGGAAGCGTGGCTGTGAGTGACGGAGTGCCGGGTACACAGGAGATCGCAGCTCTGTTTAATTCAGTGCCGCTTGCTCCTCTTCCCTCTGAGACAGCAGGGATAATCCAACACTGGAGAGGCTGCAATGATGGAAAAGGTGAGGCTGCAGATGGGCACTGAAGAGGCTGTATTGTTGGTCAATTTATAGACTGCTGATGGGCACTGAACAGGGTGCATTGTTGGGCAATTTAATGGCTGCAGATCGGCACTGAGCAGGGTGCATTGATGGGCAATTTAGAGGCTGCAGATGGGCATTGAGCAGGCTGCATTGATGGGCAATTTAGAGGCTGCGGATGGGCATTGAGCAGGGTGCATTGATGGGCAATTTAGAGGCTGCGGATTGATTGAGCAGGGTGCATTGATGAGCTGTGACCCTAATTTTGCCTCAAAGTTACTTATTTAAAATGTAAGATCTTTTCCTTAAACTTCCCTCTTAAAATTGGGGTGCGTGTTATACGCCTGTGCGTGTTATAAACCGATAAATACGGTAATTAATTAGCACCATCACTATTATATGACTGAATAAATACAATTTTTGATGACTGATTACTAGGCGGTGTTATTGTGTTTTGCATATTTTAATTTTACATTGTCATCAGCAACAGTTATATATACATTGTAAAGTCTTATTCTACAGATCAAATAGATTATCAGACATTTCTGCCCCATTTGCTCTATAATTCTCTGCAAGCTTCAGCCATATGTGCGATGCGGGAACCAGCGCAATTACAGCACACTGCCCACTGCCAACCACTGCAGGTGTCAATACAATGTTAATGACACCCCCAGATCGGTTCACAGATCGCAGTGCGAACTGTGAACTCGCACAGGAATCGTATCGATTGGGTGAGAACACGGGGAAAAAAAAAGATGCTGCACTATTTTCGTGCGAATCCAATGCGAGTTTAGCCATACAACTGTATGGCTGAAGTTGCACTGCACAGACATCGCATGTGATCGGCACCTGTGGTGCCTGTGAGATCGCACATGTGTGGCTGTGCGTTTGTGTCTAGTAGACTGTGCGTTTGGTTCTAGCAGATATCTGTTGCAACTCAGCTTCATCTTGAGAAAGAAAAAGCTGCTGATTATCTGACATGTATTTGTGAACAGTGCAGCTATATCTATATGCAGTCACAGGTGTTTGTGCAGTACAGAAATCAGTGCATCATAGCTCAGCAGTTCCAGCAGCAGAGATAATTCTGGAAACAGCAATCCTTGTAATTCCTCAAGCAAATTCAGTACACAGAAAACTCCTATGTATGCACAGCTTTCCAACCTGAAGAAAGGTTTGCTTCTAATTAGGATGCTTTCACAATGAGGAGTTTTTCAAGCGCAAAAACCCGTTTAACTAATTTTTAGGAATATTTGTAAATTTAAATATTTGTAAATTCAAAAATTCGCAAATGTGAAAATCCGGAAATTTTCAAACATTCGTAGATTCGAAATCCGAAAATAAGAACGAAAATTGAAAGAACGTATATCCGAAAATTCCAAAACCCGAAAATTCGAAAATCTGAAATAATAAATAACTAATAATAACTTAAATATTACTATTAAACTATAGGTATTGGAATTTCCTTTCAAATTTGGATACGAGAATACGAGTTTATTCAAAGTTACGAATTATCCAAAATAACGAATGCTGCATCTAAACGAATTTGAAATTCCAATACCTATAATTTAATGGTTAGTTATTATTAGTTAGTTAGTTATTTAGAATTTTTGGATTTTTGTTCTTTCGAATCTTCGGATTCTTTCTTATTTTCGAATTTCCGAATTATCGAATTCTCAGCTTTTCGGATTTTTGAATTTTTGAATGTACGAATTTTCTACTTTCCGAATTTTCTAATTTACGAATTTTTGAATTTACGAATTTTTAATTATAACAAATGCCCCGAAAAACGAAAAAAAAAAAAGAATGAAACGAAAACCAGCAAAAATTTTTTCAGCAGTGCACATGTCTAGCACCTGGTTTTCAGCCACTTCGAAAGCACTGCCCATTCATTCCAATGGGCAGGGGCGGTCTGGGAGCGGTGTATACATCGCTTCCAAACCACCCCAAAGATGATGCTTGCAGAACTCTTTCCAATGTCTCGCAAGTTCACCGCCCCAGTGTGAAAGCACTCAGGCATGGGAGGCGGTTTTCAGATGCTATTTCTAGCGCTAAAACACCTGAAAACTGCCTCAATGTGAAGGGGTATTAGTGTGAGCAAACAGATGAAAATGTTGTAGAATGTAAACTGATCCCCAGCTGCTGCTAAGCATATCTATGTAATGCAACATATTGTCATACAGAATGCAGACAAGGCCATGTGTTTACTGAGGCACGGGTAAAGCCCCTTTCACACGGGTGGACTGATCGGGTCCGCCTGTCAGTTTATTTGGCAGACCCAATCAGACATTCCATTGCCCATTATGGAGCAGCAGGTGTCAACAAACATGTTTCCATTGACACCCGCGATATCCTATCCACTAAAAACAGACAGATGGGGATCCATTCCCCAAATGTCTAGCGGATCGGATGGCCGTCGGGTGTAGAGGAAAGCAGGCTGTGTCTGTGTCTGTGTCTGCTCTGCCTTCTCTGCAGGGATCAGTGGACAAATTTCTGAGCAGCTGAGCAGGCAGGCTCCTGCTGTGGTCTGCCCCATGTAAAAGGGGCCTAAAACTTCACAACAGATGCAGAAGAGCGTATAAAGGCTTTAGAATTCTGTCTTCTCACTGTTCTGTTTCAAATGCCGCTCTATACATGACATACCTGTTTAAGCCCAGTCTGTCCAGTATGGTCACCTGCTGACCTTCCACTATCCACAGGCAGTTTAACTCTTCAATAAGACACAGAAGTTGAATCCAACACAATTTTACTTCATGAATAAAGAAATTAAATGGCACCTAAATTTTACAATTTTACTTCAGCTAACTGCAGTACAAAATATGTTTTTCTAGCCTTTTAAAATGCAAGAACACAATGACTTTCCTAAGCCCTGTCTCTGTGAATAACTAACATTGAGGGAACATGGAAGAAGAAGGATGGGGGGTCTAGCTAGGACTAAACTACCAATAAACAGGTGGGGAGTACAGAGGAAGATACCCAAATTCCATTAGTGAACAAGTTGTAGTGGTCAGAAACCACACAGAAAAATAATAACTTAATGCAGATCGATAAAAGATGTAAAAATACATGAAAGTGGGGCATAACAAATGCAGAGTATAAGGCTGGTGGTGCAGCAGGAGTACTTGCCATAATGTGCAAGTATTCATGGAATACTTGCACTTTATAGCAAACTTACCTATGACTTTGCCATGCACCAGGAATAGTATATTTATTAGCATTTTCTATGTGGCATGATATTCACGCACATGTGTATCAAATGCAAATTCTCAGCAAAACATACACTAAAATTAATGTTAGTGAACACAAACACAATATATTACTAAGTTTATTACATATACAGTGCCCTAAAAAAGTACTCATACCCCTTGAAATTTTCTACATTTTGTCATGTTATAACCAAAAATGTATTTTATTAGTATTTTTTGTGATAGACCAACACAAAGTGGCACATAATTGTGAAAAAAAAGGAAAATGATAAATCGTTTTGAACACTTTTTTACAAATAAATATGTGAAAAGTGTGGCGTGCGTTTGTATTCAGCCCCCGAGTCAATACTTTGTAGAACCACCTTTCGCTGCAATTACAGCTGCAAGTCTTTTTGGGGATGTCTCTACCAGCTTTGCACATCTAGAGTGACATTTTTGCCCATTCTTCTTTGCAAAATAGTTCAAGCTCTGTGAACAGCAATTTTTAAGTCTTGCCACAGATTCTCAATTGGATTTAGGTCTAGACTTTGACTGGGTCATTCTATCACATGAATATGCTTTGATCTAAACCATTCCATTGTAGTTCTGGCTGTATGTTTAGGGTCGTTGTCCTGTATTTGGCTCCATCCATCTTCCCATCAACTCCGACCATCTTCCCTGTCCTTGCTGAAGAAAAGCATTCCCACCTGATGCTGCCGCCACCATGTTTCATGATGGGGATAGTGTGTTCAGGGTGATGTGCAGTGTTAGTTTTCCACCACACATACCGTTTTACTTTTAGGCCAAAAAGTTCAATTTTGGGCTCATCTGACCAGAGCACCTTCTTCCACGTTTGTTGTGTCCCCCACATGGCTTCTCGCAAACTGCAAATGAGACTTCTTATGGCTTTCTTTCAACAATGGCTTTCTTCTTGCCACTCTTCCATAAAGGCCGATTTGTGGAGTGCACAACTATTAGTTGTCCTGTGGACAGATTCTCCCACCTGAGCTGTGGATCTCTGCAACTCCTCCAGAGTTATCATGGGCCTCTTGGTTGCTTCTCTGATTAATGCCCTCCTTGCCCGGCCTGTCAGTTTAGGTGGACAGCCAAGTCTCGGTAGGTTTGCAGCCAGTGGCGGCTGGTGCTCAAAATTTTTGGGGGGGCACAAACTGAAAAATTCTGAAAAAAAAACCCATCAATTGCAGCCTCACTGTGCCCATCAAACGCAGCCACTGTGCCCATCAATTGCAGCCACTGTGCCATCAAATGCAGCCACTGTGCTCTTCAATTGCAGCCACTGTGCCCATCAAATGCCACTGTGCCATTAAATGCAGCCAGTGTGCCCATCAAATGCTGCCACTGTGCCATCAAATGCTGCCACTGTGCCCATCAAATGCTGCCACTGTGCCATCAAATGCTGCCACTGTGCCCATCGTATGCTGCCACTGTGCCCATCGTATGCTGCCACTGTGCCCATCGAATGCTGCCACTGTGCCCATCAAATGCTGCCACTGTGCCATCGAATGCTGCCACTGTGACCCTCCCCGCCCGCTCGCTGTCTCATCGGCACTTACCCTGTCTCGGTGGGGCAGCAGGTGACAGCGGTGAGCGGTGTCCTCCATGCGTCTCCTCCCGTCCTCTCCTCCTGATAGGTATCCAATCACAGCGCCTGTCATTTCAGCCAATCAGGCGAGTACCTGATTGGCGGAGGGGCGGTTCAGTGTTAGGAAAGCGAATATTCATTCGCTGTTCTAACACACCTGGGTGAACTGCAAGCGCCAAGCATGGTGCTCTCAGGTCACCTTTTTTGACACTTATTAGAGCCTATGGCTCTAATCAGGTGCTTCAAAAACACCCCCGCCGGGCACCTGAATAGGGGGTGGCAGCTGCGGCAATGCATGAATCTATCCATTGGTCATAGAGGAGGTGGCTGGAGGGGGGGGCGGCGCCCGTGCGGCCTTATGGACGCACCGTCACTGTTTGCAGTTGTGCCATACTCTTTCCATTTTCGAATGATGAATTGAACAGTGCTCCGGGGAGATGTTCAAAGCTTGGGATATTTTTTTTAACCTAACACTGCTTTAAACTTCTCCACAACTTTATCCATGACCTGTCTGGTGTGTTCCTTGGCCTTCATGATGCTGTTTGTTCACTAAGGTTCTCTAACAAACCTCTGAGGGTTTCACAGAACAGCTGTATTTTTTCTGAGATTAAATAACACACAGGTGGACTATAGTTACTAATTAGGTGACTTCTGAAGGCAATTGGTTCCACAAGATTTTAGTTAGGGGTATCAGAGTAAAGGGGGCTGAATAGAAATGCACGCCACACTTTTCAGATATTTATTTGTAAAAAATTTTGAAAAACATTATTTTCCTTCCACTTCACAATTATGTGCCACTTTGTGTTGGTCTATCACATAAAACCCCAATAAAATCTAAAAAAAATACATTTACATTTTTGGTTGTAACATGACATAATATGGAAAATTTCAAGGAGTATGAATACTTTTTCAAGGCACTGTAAAACATGAGGTTGGGATGAGTAAATAGATAATAATTAGGGATGGTCCCGGTGTCCGCATGTTGATGGGGACAGGAGCCTCTTCACGGCAACCCTGGCCGGTTGTTGTCAGGGTCTGCGGGTGGGGGGGCTTATCGGAATCTGGAAGCCCCCTTTAACAAGGAGGACCCCAGATCCCCCCCCCCCATGTGAATGGGTATCAAGTACATTGTACCCCTACCCATTCACCAAAAAAAGTGTCAAAAAGTCACAACAGACAGTTTTTGACAATTCCTTTATTTAAGAAAAAAAAAGTGTCCCGCTATGTCCATCCATCTTCAATCACACCACCCGACGGACCCAAAAAATAGAAAAAATGAAAAATGCTCCGCCTCGATGGGAGGTCTCCCAGGGACTGCTGTCTCTTGCCTTTGACAGCTGTTATATAGGCCTTTCGATGTTATGTGAAGTCATGTGACATCAGAGGGGGTGGGGTCATCCGGTTACGTCAGCCTGTCGCCCTGCTCTTGCCTATAAGAGCTATCAATTGGAAATGAATGGCAAAGTGTACAGATTAATATGGTGTGGAATGGGAAAGGCACTGCTCAGTGTACAGAATGAGGCAGTGTGGAAGAGGAAAGGTAGAGTGCAGTGTACAAAACAAGGCAGTGTGGAATAGGAAATGTACAGTGCTGTTTACGGAATGAGGCAGTGTGAAATAAGGGAGGTACAATACAGTGTAAAAAGACAGTGTAGAATGAGGAACGTACAGCACAGCATAAAGAGTGAGGTGGAGTAGAATAGGAAATGTACAGTACAGACTGAGATGGTGAAGTAGGGCAATATACAGTGCAGTATACAGAATGCTGCAGGGTAGAATGGGGAACATACAGTGCTGCTTATGGAATGAGGTGGTGTAGAACAGGTAATGTATAATGCAGTGTACAAAATTAGGTGGCATAGAATAGGGAATGTAGAGAGCAGCATATAACACACAGTAATACACGGTATATGTATATGCATTGCAATGCAATTCACTATTAATTGCACTCCAATGTAACGATACTGTGCACTATAGAGCACCACAGTGCAAGTGAATTTTCTGTACATTGTGGCGTGCTACATTCTTAAAGTGGTTGTAAACCCCATTCATTAAATCTGACCTGGGCACATATATCTGTAGTGTTTACTTATCTCTCTCCAAACCTCTAAGTCCCGTGTCTTTCTGCTCCTCCATTCCTCTGTTGTCAGCATGATAAATTCTGACAAGTTCTCCAACAGGAGATAAACGCAGTTGGGAATTTGTGTTGAGGAGGGAACTTAGAGATAGAGAAGCAGAGAGCTGGTCTATTCAGACTGCAGCTCTGCAAGTTTCTTCATTCCTCTGTCTATGTGGATGGGGGGGGAACTCCACACCCACTGCTGAAACAGGGAGAAAGATTTCTAACACAAGCTGCCCTTTCCAAAGTGTGTAGAAAGCTGAAGACAGAAGTTATACATGTAAAACTTATGCAGGGGGATTTGTTTTACAACCGGGTGACCCCGCCCCCTCTGACATCACGGGGAAACCCATAGGGAAGTCCCCGTCAAGTCCCCGTGCGTCATAGGGGGGCGGGGTCACCGGGTGGCCCCATCCTCCGTTATTTAAGAAGTGTCAGCAGACGAGAAGCGTCACACAGCGGGAGCCTCCCATCATGGATGCGGAGCGGCCCGAGAACGAAGAAGGGAGAAGACGCCACGGAGGAAGATGCCGGACGAGAACACCAGAGCAAGAAGCAGAGGATCGGAAGAAGAACCAGAGGAAGAAGAAGATGGAGGAAGAAAGTGAAGGAAGATAGAAGAAAGAAGATAGAAGAAAGAAGATGGAAAGAAGAAGACTTTAAATAAAGGCATTGTCAAAAATGTCTCTTGTCATTTTTAACATTTTTGACACTTTTTTTTTTAAATGGTAGAGGTACTTTTGTACCCTCTTACCATTTCACACGGGGGGGGGCAGAATCTGGGGGTCCTAATGTTAAAGGGGGCTTCCAGATTCTGATAAGCCCCCCTCCCGCAGACCCCCACAACCACCGGGCAAGTGTTGTGGGGATGAAGCCCTTGTCCCCATCAACATGGGGACAAGGTGCTTTGGGGGGGGCCCCAAAGCACCCTCCCAATGTTGAGGGAATGTGGCCTGGTACGATTCAGGGGGCTGCTCTCTCATCCCCCCATCTTTTCCTGCGGCCTGCCAGGTTGCGTGCTCGGATAAGGGTCTGGTATGGATTTTTGGGAGAGCCCCACACCAAATTTTGCCGCAGAGTTCCACCCCCACGCCATTTAAAAAAAAATAGTTTTAGCGCGGGGTTCCCCTTAATATCCATACCAGACCTGAAGAATTTAGGGGGACCCCCACGCCATTTTTTTTTTGGTTCGGGGTTCCCCTGTGGGGAAATCCCATGCCGTTTTTATCAATGAACTTTTATGTGTATTGTCGGACCGACAATTCATTAATAGCCACGAGTAGTTTTAAATGACTTCTTTTTCCTTTGAAATGTCATTTTGCTGTCAGACTGTTCTAAACACGGGAAACATGCGCCCCTTTACAGGCATACTATAGACACCCCCCAGAAATTTAAAGGAATATTACACTTTTATTGGTTCACTTTAAGCATTATTAAAATCACTGCTCCCGAAAAAACTGCCGTTTTTAAAACTTTTTTTTGCATTGATCCATGTCCCCTGGGGCAGGACCCAGGTCCCCAAACACTTTTTATGACAATACCATGCATATAAGCCTTTAAAATTAGCACTTTTTATTTCTCCCATAGACTTTTAAAGGGTGTTCCATGGCTTTCGAGTTTGCCGTGAACACCCCAAATTGTTCGCTGTTCGGCGAACTGGCGAACAGGTGATGTTCGAGTTGAACATGAGTTCGACTCGAACTTGAAGCTCATCCCTATTTAGCAGACATATTTAGGAATAGTGTGCCCTATAAATTATTTTTTGTAAGCAAAATATTGCCAGACTCACACTTTCACTGCAAATGAAGAAACTGACTTGCCAAGTTGTCAGTGCTGCCAGTGTGTATAATTTTTTCACTTTCTGCATGCAGGTCAAGAATAAATGTGTTGAGTATTGAGGGATGACTTACTGAATCAACATGAGGTCCTGGGTTTCTGTCCCCTGAGGGCTGCCTAGTATAGTGTCTCTTCAGATGATCTAGTACCTAGAACTATTATAAAGAGGAACCAGTCCACTCCTGGAATACTGCCAGCAGCAGTATTTGTAATGACATTGGCCATCATCTATTTTGCATCCTTAATCCCTCCATCCCCTTATTGTGCACCCCAACTCCATATAAACACTCATCACCCCCAGGCTCAGTTGTAGTTGGAGGAATTCCAGTGCACAGTGTTGGTGGTGGTCCCTGGGAAGATAGGAGAGGAAGGAGAAGAGAAATCAAAGCCATCTTCAACTGAACCAAGCAGCGCACTGCTACACACTGAGCGGGAGCATGCTACCCTTCTCAATTCCACCCACTCTAACTTAGGGCCACTCATCTGGGCCTAACCATGCATAGAGGGATGGAGAGAGGAGGGAGCCTGATGTTGACAGGACCAGAACAGGAGCACACAGAGACTGATCTCCCACATCTTTTCACTTTGAATCCTTACTCATTTTGAATCCTTTCGAATTTTGCACCCAAGGCAACCGCCCACGTGGCCCCTCTCATGCTACACCACTGCATACTGCTCAGTGTTGTGGATCATGCAAGAAAGCCTGCAGGACAATTCAGGACACTGTACAAAAGCCAGGTACTATCCTGCAAGATCTGGGAAACTTGGCAACCATGTGAATGGCCCAGCGATATAAGTGGGTCACATGCTCCTCTGGTTGTTTTGACACCCAGTGCTAAATAAAGGAGCAGAGAAATGAAAGTAAGTATATGCTGCTGGGGATGGGGAGAATTAAAGCAAATCTCTTGCTTTACCTTGAATGGGCAAAGCATTGATTGCAGTTAAATAGTTCTTTATTGGAGCAATAAATTATTTACAACATGAAAGTACACTTTTGCAGTAATAAAATTAAAAATGAAATACTGTGCTATTCACTATGTCTGGTTAATTTAAAACCTTTATTTTTATGACGAGGTCTTCAAAATACTCCTCTGGCTTGCTTCAGTAGAGTGTAAAAAGTGGGTTTTCATGAGTAACGCCGCGTACACACGAGCGGACTTTCCAACGGGCTAAACTCCGTCAGCATTTCCGATGGAAAGATTTAGAACACGTTCTATATCTGAATCCGTCGGAAATGCCGACAAAATAAGTCTTTTTTTGTCGGGAAGTCCGGCCGTGTGTACGCGGCATAAGGCCCGATTCACACCTATGCATTTTTAGTGCTTTTTGCATTTTGCAGATTTGCACTATTGAATGTGTTTTATAGGAAACCATTTTAAATTGACTGCAGTGCAAATCTGCAAAATGCAAAAAGCACTAAAAATGCATAGTTGTGAACCAGGCCTAAAGAAGAGACACTGCAGAGAATCATCATCCCCAATTTCCTTTAGCTAAGCCCATCCCATGTGACCTTGGCCAGCCAGCTTGGATTAAGCTTTTGGAATCATGCCCATCCAAATGGATGCTGATTTTGACAAAGAGAAAGCTTACCATGCGAGTAGAGAATATCCAAGACATTAATAGGCAAGAGCTAAATTAGGGATAAATTTTTTTTTTTTTAATACAGGTTGTCTATCCAGCATATTACAAAAATATGAAAAAATATTTGTACTAGGCTGCATTTGTACTTATATTGAGGTAGTGAAAAGTGAAGCATTTATTCATTGTCTCTCTTCCTACTCTTTCCTCCTACTGCTCCCCCCCCCCTTTTTTATGACTCAAGACCTGCCTTTCAAATTATAGTTCCATTTGGAACACTAGTAAGTAACATTATTTCACCCTAAACAAACAGTAAGTGATTCCTGCAGCATATCCATTTCTAGAAGGAAGAATTTATCAGCTATTATCTGATGATTCAACGATTACCGCTATGTTAGTTTTTACTTTTTACAGGGAAATGAGGTTAAGATGCTTACCTTTCTACTTGTTGTATATATTCATATAATGTTTTTACTGGTTACCTTTTTAGAGGTATCTAACATAGAATTTATGACAAACTTTATATAATTGCTCTTTCATTTAATACAACATATGTCAAAACCATTATCACATGTAATGATGCAAACTTATCTTGTTATGGTTTTTCCTTTCAATAAAATAAGATTAAACTGAAAAGTGAAGCAAGCAATACATGCTGAGATATGTAAAATTATATTTCTTAGAAAACGTTAACGTTTTTCTTAAAGCTGCCAGAGTACTGCAAGAGACAGTAAATCTATATTTATGGCAATTGCTGCTAGTAAAATCTATGTAACATAGTCTTTTAGCGGTCAATCAGTGTTTGTGGGTTTCAAAAATAAAAAGAGTACTTGATTTTGTGTAAGGAATTTTCATCAAGTTTAGAATTATGTGTAACCCCAATGGCTGATTTACTAAAGACAAGGAGAATGTTCATTTTGCTTAGAAAAATGTTTTCACAGCTCAGTGAATATGGTGAAACTCTGCTGACTTCCATCATGCAATCACGTGCAAGCAAAAAATGCTGTTTTTTTTTTATTTCTCTTGCACATGAATGGGTATTCTTTACAAAGTAAAGTTTCACCATATTCACTAAGCTTAAGGGAAATTTCCCTTGCAAAGTGAAACTTTCACTATTTCTGTTGCACTATGTCTATTTCAGTCTCTCCTCCAGCATCACCACGAATGCCTGTCTTGACCGTAGCCTTATTAAAAGACAATTTTGGGAGTCTGAACTTTATGGCCTTATTTAGAAAAAAGTTTTCTAGAGGTAATTCATTGTTCATTTTGAAATATGTTTGGGAACAGACTGCAGAGAAATAGTGCGTGACTTTTTATTTATTCACTTCACTTGTCTGCAATGTTGCAGACATCAGTTATTTTTGATTGTCCATGAGTTTACCTGTGGCAAAAAAATAACGCATGGTCGAACCCAATTATACACCAACATACACTCGGTCAGAGTTTTTTTTTTTTATTATTATTATTAAAACATCAGTAAACTAGATTTTTGTAGTTCTATGTAATCATCTGACAGATTAGCATTACGATAGACAGAACACAGTTTATCCTAAAAATAAAAGATTGCTTCGGGGCAGGAAAATAATTAAACTTCAGATTATTTTCTGTTGATTTATGTTTAGTAATGAAAAGCTGGTATAATCACCCCAGAGAAAGTGAAATAGATTTACTTAGTATAACTCTGAAAACAACTTAATTTTGAATTGGCAAATGCCAATTAATGCATGTGTTGTTTTGTCTTAATGTTCCCCAAAAATACAGATTGCTTTTCGTTGTTTGCAGAGAACTAAATAAGAATAAATACTGATAAGACACACAGAGACAAAAAAAAATATTTTGCTGCTGGAAGCACAAATGCACCCAACACTTCAGCCCCGGAAGGTTTCACCCCCTTTGTGATCATGCCATTTTTTGCAATACGGCACTGCGTTGTTTTAACTGACAATTGCGCATTCATGCAATGCTGTACCCAAACAAAGTTTATGTCCTTTTTTTTCTCAACAAAAAAAGACCGACAATTTAGAAAAAAAACAATATTTTTTACTTTCTTCTTTAAAACACACCCAATAAAAAAAATGTAAAAAATCAAATGTCATCATCATTTTAGGCCAATATGTATTCTTCTACATATTTTTGGTAAGAAAAATCCCAATAAGCGTATATTGATTGGTTTGCGCAAAAATTATCGTGTCTACAAACTATGGGATATTTGTATGGCATTTTTTTTTTTCACAATAGGATTTGTATGGCATTTTTTAAAATGTTTATTTGTTTTACTAGTAATGGGGGTGATCAGCGATTTTTAGCGGGACTGCGACATTGTGGCAGACAAATTGGACACTAACTGATACTTTTTGGGGACCAGTGACACTAATACAGTGATCAGTGCTAAAAAATGCACTGTCACTGTATAAATGACACTCGCAGGGAAGGGGTTAACATCAGGGGCGATCAAAGGGTTAAGTGTGCTCCTAGGGAGTGGTTTCTAACTGTATGGGGGGTGGTTTAACTGGAGGAATAGAGAGATTCCTGATTAGCAGGAACACAAGATATCTCTCTTCCTCTCTGACAGAACGGCGGTCTGCCATATTTACTGCCTCTCCAGCGAATGATCGGCGGGTCCCGGTGGCCATAGCGGCTGTCGGACCCACTGATTGACTCCTGCTGTGTCCAATCACGCACGCACACATCCCAGACCCAGAAGAGGAAACAACATACAGGCACGTTGTTTTGCGCAGCCGGGCCGCCCTGCCGCAGTAATTGTGCAGTGGGCAGTCCGGAAGCAGAGCAAAGAAAAGCAAAGAAAAAAATAATAATATAGCATATACAATTGCGATACAAGTCATATTGTAATTGAATGTTATTAAAAATTATCTTTCCTTTTCAATCTGCAGCTCTGTAATTTTCTGTAAAGTGCAATGCAATATGGCTACCTGGAGGTGTTCTGTACACAGAATGTGTACAGAACGTCCCCCAGAAACATCACCTGCTTGTGTGATTGGCTCACTGATTTTCTCAGAAGTCTACACTAAGATAAAAGTCAGATTTTTGGCATCCCCTGCAACAAAAATGTTATTTTTGGTAAGATACTCCCAATAGGAAATAACAAAATAAAGGGATGCAGACCCTTTATTTTCCTCATTAGAGGCCTGATTCTGCAGCAGATGGTTGATAATTATGCAACCACTCCTATTAGACTCACTCAACATAGGGGCAGAGAGGAACAAGTAGTGATTTCTTCAGAATAACAAAAGGTAGGAATCTGCAATGTTTGTTAAAATCCTTGCAATGTACATAGATCACCCAAAGGGGAATGTTTTTTTTTCTCCACCAAAGTGGAGAAACTGTTGTGTGTCTGCTTGACACAAGGCAGATTTTCTTGCTTTCCCTGCCTCTGTCAATTAGCTGATTTCACTAAGCTGCTTTGGCATTTAGAGCAGTATTAAGCCCCAAAACAAAAAGTACTATATTGCAGCTTACCAATGCTTAAATGTGGTGACTGCATTCTTTTTTTCTTTTATTTCAGCCTTTTCCTTTATTTTCTACTGATGATCCAGCCAGTAACACACTTCGGGGTGCAGCTGTGCATAGTAACTGTAACGCTACCCCAAAGGAGCAATTGATAGATTTGGGTCCTCTGCTCTTTCCTTGGCCCTAAGTGGAGCCCCACCCATGCTGACCAATGTTGCCAACCTACCAGATTGAAATTTACTGACACAACACCCAAAATTTACTGGCACAGCCGCGTTTTTACTGGTATTTTCAAAAGTTACAAAATTACAGTTTTAAGCGCACATTTTAGTATTTAGGCTGCAAACAAGTACAATATGCAATTAGTAATGTGATTTAAGGTAGTTATTAATGAAAAAACAAATATTTCTTATTTTTTATTTTACGGTAGAATATATGATAGATTTACTACTCAGGGACAGGACTCAGGAAACAAGAAATTAAAATGAGCAGGCATGCACACGTGAAATTGACTCTCCCGGTGACCCTGACAGCAGTGTGCAGCAGCACAGATGATAATGAGAGCTCACCAACACGACGCGTCCCCTCCTGATTCACAGTGATGGCCACTCTCTCCACGCCAGATGGTCCCTTCAGTCCACTCCAGTCCAAACAGCACTGACAGTCCTACCCCCAGCTTGTCTTGCTCACACAAGGTTCCGGCCGCTTGGCTCAGCTCCCTTGCACCTTGACATCACACAAAATGTTCAGGCACTGATTCCACCAGACCCGCCCCCCACCAGCTCTGCTCGAACACACTGTAGAGGGCACTCAAATGTTCTTGGCCGGACTACGCATCACAGCCATATTTTTTACTGGCAACCTTTTCCTGTCACTGAGAAAAGTGCCCTTTTTTTACTGGCTGCCAGTAAAAATACTGACAGTTGGCAATACTGATGCTGACACCACCAAAATACCTTGACAAGGAGTCTTCTGACAGTCACACAAGAAGGATACACACCAGCTTTGATAAAACAAACAGGTTATATTGGTAACAATAGAATGGTAGGACAATGCAACACTTTAGATGTTAGCCATTAAACACAGTGAGTTAACACAGTAACAATACAGTACAGTCAAATACCCTTTAAAGTGTGGTCACCTATGCCCGGCATGACCAAGACCATAAACAATAGCCCTCTGACTGGAAGATCACTCCTCAAGTGAGATGTATATGAATAGAAAGGAAACAACTTGTTTGCTCACTTGTAGGCCCTCAGTCAGGAGAGTCCAGGTTTGAGCCGGAAATCTGTTAGACCTCCTGCAAATCAGTACTGCTAAAAGAATATACCCTAGGTATGAAAACAGTCTGAATATTGAGACTTCTGGCGCCTTCGTTGGGAGCCTTGCGTTGGTGCGCAATGTAAGGTGCTGTCTCTTTGAGATGTGGAATAGATGGGACAGTTCCCTTTAGGAGACAAGGTTATTAGCGCTGTAAGAGATGAAGTTGTTGGCACAGTTCACTTTATGAGATGAAGTTGAACCTAGGCAGCAGAGGCACCCTCTTTTAGTGGCCTGGGCCAGAAAAGAGGCATTTAAAGAAAAAGATCTGCCAAGCAGGGAGCAATTTTAATTATTTTATTTTAATTATTTCTGTTATAATCAGTTTATTCAGTTTAAGGAATGTTCATAGCCTAGACAAGTCTAGCTGGCAACAGGAGCTAACTGTAATTTATAACAGTGAAACATGGGTCAATGTCTTGCGGTGGGGGCCCCCTTTCCCTGAAGATGTGATTATAGCGGTGGTGGTGACTTGCGCACTCCTGCAGCTGAAGGGTCTCCTAAGAGCAAAGTCTCCTTCTCAGATTCCTCAGCTATACTGCACACCTTGGCTCAACCCAGTCAGGTTCGGAACAGCACAGGTCAGCACAGATTCACACACACTCCTTCCTGCTGCAATGTCTCTCTCCAACTTCCCCCTGTGTCTTCCTGGGCTTTTCTTTTTGTATTCTTCCGCCCCTTGGCAATTGCTTATGGGCTCTGTAGTGTGACTTCAGCTTTACTGTGAGGAAAGTTCTGCTTCCAGCCTACAACTCCCAGAAGGCTCTGAAGACCTGTCTTAGGGCTATGGCAAGTAAAAGTGCTCAACGCTGCCATCTTGTGGATAAATAATGTTCTGCATTCTCAGTAACAACCCATAGTGTTACTTAACCAATAAGCTTCTAACTTCAGCTTGTTCAATTAAGCTTTGACAAAAAAACCTAGAAGCTGATTGGTTACTATGCACAGCTGCACCAGACTCTGTGAGCACCAATTTTAGTAAATCTCCCCTTTCCTGTCTTAGGGTGTCTCCACACTGGGTGAAGGAACAACAGAGACCCCTTTGGACACAGCAGCATCATCAATCTGGGGAGAGGGTAGTGCTGGATGCATTAGCAGATTTAGATGGACTTGACTAACAAATTAATGCAGTTACAGCAACTATAAAAATATATGAATACACGCTGACCCTTATAACCACCCCTGTCAGTGTTAAATGATTTGTCTCAACACACTAACTGACACTTTTGCTGGACAGCTTGGTCTGTTAAAGGAGGTTGAAAAATAACAGGTCAAATCACCAGGGGAATCATAACGGGAAAAAAACACAAAAAAAAACGAATGCAGCTGCCACATCTAAGAAATGCTAAGCTGCAGTATAAAACATCAATATAAAGTGCATTAATTCATAACAATTAAGCAATCAAGTAAAACATTCATATATATCAAAAACTGTAATTAAGAGTGTGTTAAAAAAACATTCATAAATAATCCAGTAAAGTCCATCAGAAAAAAGAGGAAAATAAGTGCTCTTGTGCAAAAAGTTCATTTAAACTTGTGTATCAACAAAAAAAATATTTCAGTGTGGATAGCAAAGTTTTCACACCCAGAAGTGCACACCAAACTCTCAACCGCTTACATGCTACTCTGACCCTAAGATGATGGTCTGGCTGCACTATATCCCAGTATCACCATGGGATGGATGGAAATCAGGAGCCAACATTCCAGGATGGGTTACCATACAACCAGGATGTTCAACAGTGGGCTCAGCAAAAGGGAGAGACAAAGGAGGAACTCATAGGGGTTGATTTACTAAAGGAAAATAGACTGTGCACTTTGCAAAGTGCAGTTGCACTCTGCGAGAGCAGTTGCTCCAGGGCTTAGTAAACAAGGAAAAGCTCTGCTGAATTCCATCATCCAATCATATGCAAGCAAAAAGGCTGTTTTTTAAATTTTCCTTGGATGTGATTGGGTATTCTTTGCAGAGTGAAGCTTTACCTCATTTACTAAGATCTGGAGCAACTGCACTTGCAGAGTGCAATTGCACTTTGCAAAGTGCACAGTCTATTTGCCTTTAGTAAATCAACCCCATAGTGTAGTAATTAAAAATGCAGGCTTTTTAATGAAGGTTAAAACTACTTACAAGAAGGCAGGAGTAAAAGCGCATATAAAACAATTAATCACACACAGACACCCCAGCAAGTGTGATAAAGCTGTAGCTCCTCCTGACTAGTTTCCTTCAAAAGAACATTATCAAAGATACTCCTTTATCCCTTGATAATGTTCTTTTGAACAAAAGGAGTTCTTGGAATCTTGGCTCCTGATATTCATCCATCCCATGGTAAAACAGGGATAAAGTGCAGCCCTACTCCCATTTGGGATCAGAGTAGCTGATAAGCAGCTTGAGAGTTGGGTGTGCACTTTTGGGTTGAAGATTTTGCTATCCATACTGAAATTTGGATTTTTGTTGATACACAAGTATAAATTAACTTTTTGCACAAGAACACTTCTTTTCTTCTTTTTTTCTGATGGACTTTACTGGATTATTTATGCACGTGTTTTAACACATTCTTATTTACAGTTTTTGATATATATGAATGTTTTACTTGATTGATTAAGTGTTATGAATTTATGCACTCTATATTGATAGCGCAACATGTTTTTCATTAATGTTAACCCCTTCTTGCCCACGCTGTAACCGAAAGACGGCTACAGCGCAGGCTTAAATTGCCAGGAGGACATCCATGTACGTCCTTCCGTGCTCGAGCGGCCTGGGCGCCCCCTGCGGGGCTGCCTTATCTGTGCCCACCAATGCCACCTACCAGTGCCCACCAGTGCCACCTATCAATGCCCACCACTGCCAATCAGTGCCTCATTATCAGTGCTGCCTATCAGTGTTACCTACCAGTGCCTATCAGTGCCACCCATCAGTGCCCAACAGTGCCAACTATCAGTGCCCATCACTGCCACCTATCAGTGCTACCTATCACTGCTACCTGTTAGTGCCCTTCAGTGCCACCAATCAGTGTCACCCATCAGTGCCACCTATCAATGCCCACCAGTGGCACCTCATCAGTGCCCCTCAGTGCTGCCTTATCAGTGCCCATCAGTGCCCCCTTATCAGTTCAGCCTATCATTGCCCATTAGTGCAGCCTATCAGTGCCCATCAGTGCAGCTTCATCAACGCACATCAATGAATGAGAAAAATTACCTATCTGCAATTTTTTATAACAAACTATGAAAACTGTTTTTTTTTTCTTTACAATTTTTGGTCTTTTTTTGTTTGTTCAGCAAAAAATAAAAACCTCAGTAGTGATTAAATAATACAAAAAGAAAGCTCTATTTGTGTGAAAAAATGATAAAAATGTCATTTGGGTACAGCCTTGCATGACCGCTCAATTGTCATTCAAAGTGCAACAGCACTGAAAGCTGAAAATTGGTCTGGGCAGGAAGGGGGTTTAAGTGCCCAGTAGGCAAGTGGTTAATATGTATAATGTTTATGTGGACATTTTGTGAGTGAAGCTGTCACTGAGTAATTTTTTATTTTTTTACTATTTGGTGACACTTTTTGCCCAACTTATTTTTTGGTTTAGTTTTTTTTTCATATTTCATTTTTGTTTTTTGATTTAATAGAGCTTTAAAGTGACCCTGAACACACCTCGATGTGGGCTAGTAAGATTGTGGCGGTTAAAAGGCAAGCTTTAACACTGTATGCAAATGTCAACGCTGTGCCTGTCAAATTGGCCCTGTCGATTTGACCAGAACAGAGGGGTAGTTGAAGCTGCTGGAGATATGTATGCCTCCAGCAGGTTTTTTTTTTTAATCACTGTATTTAAAACTGTGGAATTACTGATATATGACTTATCAGGTATGTTACTAACTTTGCCATGTTTTCTAAAATGTAAAATCAGGCAGACCACGTTAGTTACAGGATTTTGTGGCTCATGGTTACATTCTATGTTGTCTTTTTCTTTCTTCTACAGATTTCAGATGCTTTGATAAAACGAGTACAAGGCTCTCAAGAACAGTGGGTAAAAGGTGCTCTGGAACCCAAGGTCTCCCCTGAATTTGACCTCACCTTGGACAGCGAGCCTTTGTTGCAGGCCATTCACCAGCTGGATTTCATTCAGATGAAATGTAAGGGTGAGCTCACAGTTCTTATCCACTTTGTGTTTGAGTGCTGTCTGTGAGAAAGGTGCAAATGTAAAAAACCCATGGCAAGAGAATGATTGTTATCATTTAATGAACACAGGTGCATCACTGAAGAGATGTTAAGGTGGATAGAAAATATCTAATGACTGACATGTCAAATGCAGACTCTGAGAACTTTAGTGACATTTTGCTATATATAAATACAGTGTGAACCATTTTCTCTGCTAACTTGCCAACTTCAAATAACAGTCTGTCTTTAGAAGCCTGCAAAGAAGAAGTTTTCTTTTTCTCACAAGTAAAATCTTCTCTTCGTCTGGAAAGCAGATATGGTTGTGCTCAATTAAAGTTTAGGGCTAAACATTAAAATGTTATTGTTTATATTTTGTTTCAGATGAGTAAATTTTATATATATATATATATATATATATATATATATATATATATATATATATATATATTTATACTATATTACCAAAAAGTATTGGAACGCCTGCTTTTAATTCCAATATTTTTTATTGTTTTGAAGGAATCACACTATATAAGTTATAAACGATACATAACATAAACCATATATAATATACACGGTACAGTTCGCATAAAGTATAGTGCATGAATATTTTGCGACATTACATGTCCGGTGGGATACAAAGTTAGTGAGGTGTTGGTCCTGGAGGACCATCTTTAATATGGTGGTAACATTGTCAGTTGGAGGTTTAACATAAACATACATACACACCTATTAGTGATTCCGGAACTAAGCTGGTGAAAAGGACCAGTATTCTGCATGGGCAGAATTTGGTCGTACTAATACTAGTATTGTTAAAGTAACATAAATAATAATAATTAATTAAATTAAATTAAAACAGAAACAGACTATATGCAGCTTTCAATTTTGCCTACTTCGATTGAGTGTAATTTGCAGGTAGTCAGCACGAAAGGAACTTGACCCTAATGGGTGCGAGCGTACCATTTTTCCCAACTAGCCCATTTGGATTGTGATTTCGAATACTGACCCTTGGCTGCTGCAAACATACATTCATAGGAGGCGTGTGTATTCGTCAGTTCTATAATTTCACTAAGGGTGGGGGGTTTAGGATCTTTCCAATGTCTGAGAATTGTTAACCTGGTGCTAAGTAATATATGTAGAATTATAGTTCTGGTTGCCAGCGGTATATTTTCTATGCCTAGTGAAAGGACCGCCAGATCTGCTTTCGGTATAACTGTAAGTCCTGCTATTGTTGATATTAGATTAAACACTTTTTGCCATAGTTTATGTAAACTTGGGCATTCCCATATAATATGGTGAAGTGTACCTACTTGTCCGCACTTTCTCCAACATAAAGGTGAGGTTTGTCGTGCGAATTTAGAAATTCGGTGTGGTGTTAAATACCAGTTAAGTGTTAGTTTATAGGTTGTCTCCCACAGGCTAACGCATTTGGTAGCTGCAAATGTGTTTCGTAGGGCTTTTTGCCATTGTTCTTCAGAATAGGTTGTGCCCAACTCCTGTTCCCATGTTAAGATGTTGTCAGTTTTGATAAACACCTGTTTGTTGTTGAGCAAATTGTAAAACAAGGATATGCCTTTAATGTTGGTGTTGGGGTTTGTAAAATAGAGGAATACTCGCCAAGGTACTGCGATAGAAGTGTAGGGGTATCTTTGAAGTAAATGTGTTATCTGGATGTAGCTATAGTAGTCGTAGTCTTCCAAGCTATACTTGGCTTGTAGGGACTCGAATGTTTTAGGTATTGAGCCATTCATGAGGTCCTCTAGTGATAGTATGCCTCTAGATATCCAATGTGAGATACGTAAGTTTGGTATAACCAATGTTAAGGTGGATATAGTAATCGGAATGCCTTTGGTTGTTTGATCCGTGTATTTGGATGCTATGAATGTCTTCCAAGCTAGTAGTGTAGCCACCATTGTGGGAGACAAGTGTGTTTGGGTGTATGCCTGGAAACTGGAAGAAAATAATAAGTCGGTTAGACTTGCCCTAGGCACCTGTGCTGTCTCTAGCTCTGTCCATCTATGGACCTGAGGCTGGGACAGCCAATATCTGATTTGTGAAAGTATTGCTGCTATGTAGTAGTCTTTTAGTATAACGTGTCCAATTCCCCCAGCATCTCTAGCTCTAGTGAGTTTCATGAAGGCGCATCTAGCCTTCTTGCCCTGCCAGAGAAATCTGTTTATCTGAGATTGTGCACTAAAAAA
This sequence comes from Lithobates septentrionalis, assembly GCA_037952835.1. Lineage (NCBI taxonomy): Eukaryota > Metazoa > Chordata > Amphibia > Anura > Ranidae > Lithobates > Lithobates septentrionalis. Next base: position 137,669 of record JBBDGP010000296.1, read on the forward strand.
GAAGGAGTTGGGGACAGGGACCGGGAGCGTTCTAAACAAGTAGAGTAGCTGAGGTAGAACCATCATTTTAAACGCTGCCAGTCTACCTGTCCACGACAGCTCCACCTTGGTGATGTCTGCAAGTTTCTTTTGGAGGGTTCCCAAAAATGAGGTGTAGTTAGCAGCTACTAGGTTATCTATATTTGCAGTTAGGGTTATGCCCAAATATTTTATCCCATTATTATCCCAGGAGTATGGGAATCTTGAGCTAAGTTTGTCTTGTATACCAGGGTCAATGCCTATCCCCATTATGTAGGACTTGTTCTCATTTACTTTGTAGTAGGATATTTTAGTAAACATATTTAATGCGTTATGTACCAAAGCCAGGGAAGTTTCCACATTGGTCAAGATCATGATTATATCGTCCGCGAATAAGCTTATCTTATGGGTGGATTTATCTATACAGAAGCCTTCAATGTCAGGGTGGGAACGGAAATATATAGCCAGAGGTTCCATGAGTAAGTTAAAGATTAATGGGGACAGGGGGCACCCCTGTCTAGTGCCAGTTGTTATGTTAAAAGGCCTAGATAATGCTCCAGATGTAAATACTTGGGCTGAGGGTTTGGAGTACAGGGCTAGGATTGCTGAGAGAATGGTGCCAGAAAATCCGAACCTACCCAAAACCTGAGTGAGGTATCGCCAGTGTATGCAGTCGAAGGCCTTCTCTGCGTCCGGAACGCCTGCTTTTACACGCACATGAACTTTAATGGCATCCCAGTCTTAGTCCGTAGGGTTTAATATAGAGTTGGCCCAGCCTTTGCAGCTATAACAGCTTCAACTCTTCTGGGAAGGCTGTCCACAAGGTTTAGGAGTGTGTCTATGGGAATTCCAGAAGCGCATTTGCGGAGGCGTAACTAGAACCTTTAGGTCCCTGGTGCAAAAAAACATGAAGGCCCCCCCCCCCCTAGGTCCCTGGTGCAAAAAAACATGAAGGGCCCCCCCTCCCTTTCCATCGGTCCCGGGGCCCTTCCCTCCGGGCCCAGGGCACTTCCCACTGATCCCAGTGGCATGCAGTATGAATTATACCCCCTGCTGAACTTGACTGATTCAAGTGAATGGTGCTGCTCTGCAAGCGCCCCACAACTGCGTGCAATGCACATGGTTATGGCATGCTAGTGCGGAATTGAAAGGGTTAAAGTAGGCAGTGCAGAGGCAATACAATACCTCCTTACTGCCTGCCAAATGATCGATGAAGAGAAATCTGAATGTGGATTGCTCTTCTGAGACCAAAGCAAATCCTTATTTTTTTTACATTTTTTAAACAAAATTTTTTTATTGACTTTTTTTGACATGTTTAACAGCCATTTGGTGAAACATCAGGGCTCTAAACAGACCCCTGATAGCTCACTTTTGAGATAGAGACACCAAGTGGCTCCATGTGGTTTGGTGCGTGTGAAAATGCAAGGGTTAGCAGACATGTTTGGGTGCCATTAACGATTAATGGCACTGCTGTGCATCTACTAAAGGTCAGTGTGTTTCTGTGTGTGTCAGGAAAGCCACAATTTTGTGCACATTCCTGGCATGCAAAGGTGTGAACCTAGCCTTATAGTGGGCGCACATTAGTGTGCTGCAATTTGGCCGCAACGGGATTGTATGTGTGCTTTACTTGCAGTTATAGCTGCGCTTCCCATTGAATTTTAATAGGCAGTGAGTTTTCTGAAAGCGCGGCAAATATGCAGCATGTAGGAATTTGATGTACCTTTGTGAAAACGCATGTAAACTTTTCATACTATCACACTGCACCCAAACTGCAGCACACTGATGTGAGTCCACTATTAGGCCCCTTTCACATGAGTGGACTGATTGGGTCAGACTGTCAGTTTTTCAGGCAGACCCGACTGGACCCACACTGATGTGAGTCCACTATTAGGCCCCTTTCACATGAGTGGACTGATTGGGTCTGACTGTCAGTTTTTCAGGCAGACCCGACTGGACCCTCCATTCTCCTCCTATGGAGTGTAAGGTGTAAACAGACATGTGCCTGTTTACATCTGCCTACATCTAATCCAATCTCCTAAAAACAGACGGATGGGGAACAGTTCCCCATTCATCTGGTGGATGGGATTACATGGCAGTTGGGTGTAAATGGACAGGCGGTCCGTTTACATCCGACTGCCTATCAAAAAGAGAAGGCTGTGTCTGTGGCTGCTCTGCATAAGCGGATTGGACACGGACCAGCCATCTGCCTGCTCAGGCGGGATCAGCGGAGAGATCACCCGGGGCCTTAGTGGTAAGAAAATGGTGAATAGGTGGGGGTCTAAGTAGTAAGAGTATGTGTTCATGAAAGAGTGCAGAGAAAGTGCTAAGGCTACAGTATAGGGACAGGACAGTTAGAGGAGTAAACTGGGATGGAAAGGGTGTCAGATATATGGGAGTGTGGAATGTCCAGAACTGAGGGGGGGGGGGGGGGGCTGCTGCAGGGACATGTGTAGTGATTTATGGGGGGTTAAGCAGATAGGAGAAGGGATAAAGGTAACAGGAAAAAAAAGTTCGGGAGGATCGCTGCTAACTTACTGCATGATTGTGTAGAAAAGGTAGAGAGAGATGCAGACTGCTGGAGAAGATGAGCGAATCAAATGGGACCAAAAAAGAAGGTGAAGTGACACAGAAGAGAACATGCTGAGGGCTGGAGAGGAGTGATTACTAGTTGCAGGCAGAAAGAGAGATAAGGCAAAGTTGGAGCGACTGGAACTGCAGTGTTGGGGAATCAGCACATCATGCAAACGAGTGAGAATAACAATCTCTGCTGGCCTGCACAGAGTTCTAACTTCAGCCCAATAGAACACCTTTGGGATGAATTAGAGTGGAGAATGCGAGTCAGGTTCTCTCGTCCACATCAGTGCCTGACCTCATAAATGCGCTTCTGGATATCCCATAGACACACTCCTAAACCTTGTGGCCAGCCTTCCCAGAAGAGTTGAAGCTGTTATAGATGCAAAGAGTGGGTCAACTCAATATTGAACCCTACGGACTAAGACTGGGATGCCATTAAAGTTTATGTGCGTGTAAAGGCAGGTGTCTCAATACTTTTGGTAATATAGTGTATATATCAGCCATACATAACCTGTCAAGGCATTGATCTCTATACTCCACTAGACCTCTGAAGGTATGCTGTTGTATCTGGCACTAAGCCTTTAGTAGCATATTTTAAGCCCTGTAAGTTGCTGTGTGGGGACTTCTTTTTCCAGCACATCCCACATATGCTCGATTGGATTGAGAGCTGAAAAATTTGGAGGCCAAGTCAAAACCTCAAACTTGTTGTGTTCCTCAAATTATTTTTTAATTCTTCAGACCAGGTCACCATCTTCCATTGCTCCATGGTTCAGTTCTGATGCTTACAAACCCATTTTGGCTATGGACATGGATAAGCATGGGCACCCTTACCAGTCTGCAGCTACGCAGCCCCATACACAACGGATTGCGATGTTCTGTGTATTCTTACACCTTTCTGTTAGAACCAGCATTAACTATTTCAGTCATTTAATTGTTTTGATTAGCTTGAATGCAACCTGCAATTATTTTCCATAAGTGGAATCCCATTATTTACTCCTATAATTGTGTTACATCTTGGATAAATATTCTTAGTGTTCTAGATATATAGCTGAACTACTTTTCTTTGTCTTTACCAAAATTGTCATGTACAAAACTACCTTGTTATCACCTGAAAACAAAATTTCTATATTTCACTATTTTTGTTCAGCCAGGATTCAGATCCATCCACACCAATGAGGTGGATTAAGAAATGGAAGAATTCCCCAAAACGCCCCCCTCCTCCCACTGCGGTCAGAATACACTAGTCATTTGCTGCAGCCGCTGATTGAGAAAGAATTTCCAACATGTCCCTTCAACAGCAGTTGATCAGTCAACTTCACTTGAGCAGGGACTACCACACTTTGATTAAAATTCAGTCTCTGCTGAACCTAGTGAATTTTGATCAATGTGTAGCACTACCCCCGTAGGAGTTGAAAATGTCAGGGTCCCCCACTGCTGCACATCCAGTCACACGGCATTTCCTTCTTGCATAAAAAACACAGAAATCAGTCCTTGTTTTTTTTTTTTTTATTATTAGGGGATGATAACTTGGACGGGATAAGATATTATGGGATGTCCAACTTGAAAATGTCCAACATACAAAACCAGGGACAACTTCCTCTCTATTTATAGATTCCTCTTCTTCCTTCCTTCCTCCTGCACAAATTTGGTTCCTTTTTGTACAGTATCTGCTGAATAACTCCTGGAGGAATTAACAGTCTCTCGTTAGCTCAGCAACAGCCCATCACAGGCTAGGAACTCTCAGTCCCTTGGTATAGTAGCACATGTGGAGTGAACAGCATCTCACACCACCTTCTGCTTCCCTGTAGAAACTGATCCCAGCTCTTGCTGCTACAGCTGGCAGTCTCTCCCTTTCTCTGTCCCTGCACCGTGCTGATCTACTCACTGTCTCTCCTTGCCCCTTCTGCCTCTCCGGTTCGGGTCCCTCCAACTGCGTCCTGTGGTGGGATCCTTCCAGGCCAGCCTACTGAGCTCCAGTCTGAAGTAAACCCCCCCTGGCAGGGGTCCCTCAAGGGCCACCAATAGACTCCCCTCAGCACTGCTTCTCCATCTTCCACCCAGCTCTCTGACTGGCATGGCTCATTCCTATTTAAGGGCTCCTTTGTCCCCTGCCAGGACCACTTGCTTGGGATTGGCTAAGGGCCCCTAAATATTCAAGGCAACCCCTCCTAGCTTGCGCCCACTCTCTTCTAGAACATTCTTCAACACTCTAGAAACAGGGGGAGACACCAAAGAGCTGCCGGGATGAGTCATTCAGTCCTGACCTCTAATAACCCTGAACCAAATTTCATGCCTCAGGTTTATACCTGGGCCAGATAAATGTGCATGTGTTGGGTGCTACAAGTGTATGGCCAGTTGTAGAAAGAATAAATGATGTCCTAAACCCCATTGAGTTTTCAGTTTAAGTTAGTTTAACACAGACCAGGTGTATCAAAAAATAAGGTGTGCAAAGTCTTTTAGTGTGTTTTTTTTTTTTTAAATATGCAGCCACAGCCTGGGTAGAAAAACATGTGTCCTGCCAGCATATTGCAACGTGGGGAGCCTTGTTCTCTGTGTGATAACAACAATCTCTGAAATGCCCCTTGATAAGCCAGATCCCAAGCTTTCTGCTTAGCAGGAACACGAGCTTTGCTAATTACAGAGCTTTAGGTCTGACTCAGTGGGGGGAAGGAGGGTGTCAGACTTGCAATGCTTACCCACAGAAAACAAGGATCCCACTCTGCAGCTGCTAGCATTGCACAGTTTTTTAAAAATAGGTCGTAGCAGCTTCAAAATTAAAACAACTAAGAGAAGAGAGAGAGGAGATGCAGCCATGTACAGTGCTGGATCGATTGAGAAACAGATAAGTATTTAGGGATGTGGGGGAGCACAGCAAGTTTTTTTACCCTAATACAGGGAATGCATTAAGGTAAAAAAATGTTTTAGCTTTAGAACTGCAAGCTTTTTAAGGCAAGCTGTAATGGCTAGGAGCCTGATGGCTATAGATGGATTGAAATTCAGCCGCTTTAGCAGGAACAGGCTGAATTTCGATCTATTTATGGCCATTCCCATTTGAGAGAAGTCAATTTTAGTGATCAACTCAATTGTTGGAAAATTTGTGTTTGATCAGCGCATGTATTAGCTGCAGCTCTGATCACTGTATTCTGGCAAAGCAGAAGTCTAATTCTCAAAATCAAAACCTCCTTCTCATTCCCAAATACCGCTACAAAGCAAAGGGAGAACGAAGGTTTGCAGTCCAAGGACCTCGACTATAGAACGCACTTCTGCCCCACATACGCATGGAAAAAACCATCTGGCTTTCAGGAAAAAACTCAAGACCTTCCTCTTCTAGAAGCTGTCAACACCAACGCATTAGCGCCTTGAGGCGATTCAGTTCGCATTTGCAGCGCTCTATAAATTTTTCATTCATTCATTCATTCAAAATACAATTGAGCAGCAAGGAGGAATCCTTTATCCACCTCGAATTTGTGGATGGGGAAATATGTTAATTATTATTTTTTGGTCAGCCAGCTGGTAGCTGGGCAGGAAGTGGCTGGTGGGGCCAAGCCACCCTGTCTGTGTCAATAGACACAGATAGGGTGGCTGGGGAACAAGCCCGCATTAGTGCCCCCATAGGAAGCAGCTTTCTATGTGGGCACTCATCGCAGAGGCCACGAGCACTGGCCCAGAAGGGGGTAAGTAAAACATGTTTGTTATTTTAAAGGGAAAAAAAAACGAAGCTTTAATGTTACTTTAAGGCTGTTTATGTCATATTTAATATGGTTGTGAAAGCCCTATGTACACTAGCATTTAACATTTAAAAGTATGGAATCACTAAGAAATTACTTTCTTTTAAAACATTGATTTTTTTTTCGATAGCACCATTAATTTGTTTTAAAAATATACACAAGCCATAACCAATGCAAATGGCTATTACTGTTTGAAATTAAAAAGAAAATTGCCTTTCCTCTGGTCTTTTAATAGTCCTTTTTTAGGCCAAAATGGCCAAAACAAAATAATGTTAAGAGCTTTTTTGGCCTTGAATGCAGCAGTTTGATGAATGTTTGATATATGAATGGCTGCCAGTGCTGTCACTTGTTGCTTTGTATATGGTTGTTTGCATATTTTGCAGGATTTCATGGTCTTCTAATAGTCACAAGTGTGAATGGGACCTGATGTTACATTTTAAGTTTTATTAATTTTAGTTTAACTGTATGTTATAACAAATATATTTTATTTAAGCATAATTCGAATAGTGACTCTGCATCTCCATAGTGTATGTTATTAAGTAATATGAAAATATTTGAATAGTATATAGAGAAAATAAAATAATCAGAGGTTGAATAGCTTTCTCCAAAACTTACATATATTCAATTGGTTTATAATTTGTTCTCACTGTCTAAGCATCATTAAAATCACTGTAATTACTTTACATCTGGACAAACTGTACCTTTGATGTCCTAAAGTAAAAAGATGCATAGTGTCAGCCATCTCAGTCCTGAGACTTCATGATCATTTCTTTGGTAATGTGTTTTTATATTTTAGCACAAGAATTCACCTGTATAAAACAGCTGGGGACGCAAGGGCAGAGTTACACTAATCTGTATTCAGTTCCCATTACAGTGCCCCCAGTACCCTTACTGCAACTGGAGAAATGCTGCACTAGAAATAACAGTGTCACTCTAGCATGGAGAATGCCACCCTTTGCCCACAACCCTGTGGATGGATATATTCTCGAACTGGATGATGGAGATGGAGGCCTATTTAGGGTAAGCAAGGACATATTTTTCAGTCATTTGAAAGATATGCAGAATGTTATAGTAAAAACCGCTAAGTTATATAATGTCAACTGCCAAACTGTAAAAATGTTTCTGGCTAAGCTAAGTGATGATAACAGACATACAGTATGACATGGTGTTATGGTTTGGCCTGTGTTGATGGGCTTTTTCCTTGTGTTGATGGCATCAAGTGGCTGGCTGCTGCAAGTAGGTTTTTTCTTCCCATAGACTTGTAAAGGAATACATGCCTGATTGAAGTGAACAAAAGTCCCTTGACACAGGCCTTTACTCTCCTCCAGCAGAGCAGCCTGTTAGTTATCAGCCCTGAGCAGGCCCGGACTGGGACAAAAAATAGGCCCGGGCATTTTTGAATGAGCAGCCCATGACATCTTAACCGGCCCCTTCCCCACTCTCCATCCTGACGGATCTCCCGGGAGAGGGGAGGGGGAAACCCGGCAAAGGTGCGGGGGGCGAGGGGGACAGGGAAAGAGCAGGGGGGGCAGAGAGCACAGGGAAGAACTTTGAGAACATGGGGTGGGGCGAGATCACAGGCGGGCTGGAGAGAACTGTGGGGGGAGGCGGAGAGCATGGGGGGGCAGAGAGCACAGGGGAGTGGCAGAGAACACAGGGAGGAAGAGGAGAGCACAAGGGGGTCGGAGAGCATGGGGGGCTGGAGAGCACAGGGGGTGGGGGGTTGGAGAGCACAGAGGGAAGCAAAAACACAGGGTGGGGCGTAGAGCACAGGGAGGGCAGGAGAGCATGGGTCGGAGAGCACAGGGGGGAGCTGGAGATCACTGGGGGGGCTGGAGAGCACTGGGGGAGAGGCGTAGAGCACAGGGGGGCAGCCTAGAGCATGGGGGAGGTGGAGATCACGGGGGGGGGGGGCTGGAGAGCACCGGGAGGGCTAGAGAGCACTGGGGGAGAGGCAGAGGGCACAGGGAGGCACCATAGAGCATGGGGGAGGTGGAGAGCACAGGGGGGACTGGAGAGCACTGGGGGAGCTAGAGAGCACTGGGGGGCTATAGAGCACTGGGGGAGAGGAAGAGGGTACAGGGGGGCAGCGTAGAGCATGGGGGAGGTGGCAAGCACAGGGGGAGAGACGGAGGGCACAGGGGGCAGCGTAGAGCATGGGGGGAGGTGGAGAGCACAGGAGGGAGGTGGAGAGAAGAGGGGGGCTGGAGAGCACTGGGGGGCTAGAAACCACGGGGGGGGGGGCTGGAGAGCATTGGGGGAGGTGAAGAGCACAGGGGGAGAGGTGGAGAGCACAGGGGGAGAGGTAGAGGGCACAGGGGGAGAGGTAGAGGGCACAGGGGGCAGCGTAGAGCATGGGGGGAGGTGGAGAGCACAGGAGGGAGGTGGAGAGAACAGGGGGAGAGGAGGAGGGCACAGGGGGCAGCGTAGAGCATGGGGGGGGTGGAGAGCACAGGGGGAGGTGAAAAGCACAGGGGGAGAGGCAGAGGGCACAGGGGGCAGCATAGAGCATGGGGGAGGTGGAGAGTACAGGGGGAGAGACAGAGGGCACAGGGGGGCAGCATAGAGCATGGGAGGAGGTGGAGAGCACAGGAGGAGGTGAAAAGCAGAGGGGGAGAGGCAGAGGGCACAGGGGGGCAGCATAGAGCATGGGGGAGGTGGAGAGCACAGGGGGAGAGACAGAGGGCACAGGGGGGCAGCGTAGAGCATGGGAGGAGGTGAAAAGCACAGGGGAAGAGGCGGAGGGTACAGGGGGGCAGAATAGAGCATGGGGGATGTGGAGAGCACAGAAGGGAGGAGGAGAGCACAGGGGGGGGCTAGATAACACGGGGGAGCTAGAGGGCACTGGGTGGGCTGGAGAGCACTGGGGGAGAAGTGGAGGGCACAGGGGGGCATCAGAGAGCATGGGGGAGGTGGAGAGAACAGGGGGGCTGGAGAGCCCTGGGGGGGTGCTAGAGAGCACTGGGGGGGCTGGAGAGCATGGGGGGAGGTGAAGAGCACAGGGGGAGGTGGAGAGCACAGGGGGAGAGGCAGAGGGCACAGGGGGCAGCGTAGAGCATAGGGGGAGGTGAAAAGCACAGGGGGAGAGGCGGAGGGAACAGGGGGGCAGCATAGGGTATGGGGATGTTAAGAGCACAGAAGGGAGGAGGAGAGCACGGGGGCTGGATAGCACAGGGGGCTAGAGAGCACTGGGTGGAGGTGGAGAGCACAGGGGGGGCTGGAGAGCACTGGGGGAGAAGTGGATGGCACGGGGGGCAGTGGAGAGCATGGGGGAGGTGGAGAGCACAGGAGGGAGGTGGAGAGCACAGGGGGCAGTGGAGAGCACAGGGGGAGAGAGGGAGGGCACAGGGGGCAGCATAGAGCATGGGGGGAGGTGGAGAGCACTGGGGGGGCTGGAGAGCATTGGGGGAGGTGAAGAGCACAGGGGGAGAGGCGGAGGGCACAGGGGGGCAGCGTAGAGCATGGGGGGAGGTGGAGAGCACAGGGGGGCCTGGATAGCACTATGGGAGAAGTGGAGGGCACAGGGTGCAGCAGAGAGCATGGGGGAGGTAGATATCATAGGGTGGGAGGTGGAGAGCACATGGAGAGAGGCAGAGGGCACAGAGGGGCAGCAGAGAGCATGGGGGAGGTGGAGAGCACTGTGGGGGGTAGAGAACACTGTGGGGGCAGCAGAGATAAGCAGGACAGGAGGAGCGGTGGGGGTGGCTGCATATAGAAGAATTATTCTCTCCATCTTCCTCCCGCAGTACCTGACAGCCTGCGAGAGGGAGAGGAGCAGAAGCAGGCATTCAGAGACTGTGGGAGGGAGATGGAGAGAATAATTCTTCTATATGCAGCCGCCCCCACTGCTCCTCCTATTCAGGTTACAGGGCGCCACACTTACCTACGTTCTCTCTGATCCGGCTGCAGCAGACTCCTCTCCTCTTCGTGGCCACGCCCCCCCGCACCAACGGCTGAACTATACTGGCGGCCGTGGAGAGGTGTCTCCTCTAGCTCCTCCCCCTTCATGTTTCCATCCCCCTGTTGCCGATGGCTGAGCGGCTGAGCCTGAGCTGAACTGGCAGCCGGGCGGCCGCGGAAAGGTCGGGGACTGTCGCGGGCTTAAAGAGCAGCCTGCCTTGGCCCTGCAAGCAAAAACATGCGGCCCGGACGCCCCGGCCCACCGGGCATTTGCCCGGTTTGCCCTATGGCCAATCCGGGCCTGGCCCTGAGTCATATACAGCAGACTGGTAATCTTATGGGGCATTAGAGCTCGTCACTGGGATGACAGTTCTGCCCTGCTACAGTAAAAAATAAACAATAAATAATGACAAAGGAAAATATCTATAAGCCATCATGAAACAGATCCATGTGCATGAAGTGAGATGAATGGCAGCCTCAGCTTGGATCTTCCCCATATTTAAGCTCCAAGGGGCGGAGCGCAACACGTTGGAGATGCGGTCTGGCTGGAGTCCGGGCTGAGGCTGCCATTCATCTCACTTTATGCACATGAGTCTGCTTCAAAATGTGCGGCTTATGGATCTTTTCCTTTGACATTTCTGCAGCTTGGGGCTAGGACGAGCTCCCCGTCCCTGCCTGCACTCACAGCGGTCTAGTTGGTCTTCACCTCTCTACCTGAGCGGCACCTAAATTTTGTCTTTTTGAGTCACAATAAATAATGACACACTTACCTGCTGGAGAGTAGAGATTCAGAATTTTACAAATGCCCCTTTATGACTGGTTCTCTCTAAAGCTAGATATAACATTAATCTTTTGCTAAATAAAACTGTCTAATAAAGACCATTACATACTGTAGTTGGCCCCTTCAGGTACCTGCATTGCCTACATTAATAAAAAATCGCAGGTCTCCGATGAGGAAACAATAATTAGCTTTCATCTACCCTGATTTGCCTCTTTTTATTGTAGGTTGGGGGGGGGGGGACAAGTAAGGGCCAGGGACAATCAAGGGAATTCAGTAAAGGCTTATAAACAGTTTTCTGGTGCTAGCTTCCCCTACAACTACCTGGGCCTAATTCATCAAGCATTTGTGCCAATGTCTGTATTATTACTGACACATATGGCAAGATCAGGTAGTTCTTACTACTGCCGGTTTAAGAACCTAATGCTATGCCAGCGACAGATTCTTTATGAAATATTGTCAGTTCTTAGATTAAGAAGATGGCAGTAATTAAGACCAGCTCTGAGCTGGTGTACAGAGCTACGGCAGTACTCAGAGTGGGGCATGTCATATATGTAACAGCTTCCCACACAGTGCTCAATCACTGGTCATATTCAGCTTTCAGCTGGGAGATTCCCTGGCCAAAAGCTAAATGTAAAGAAAGGAGCCAGGGATACAAGCGATATCATTACCCAAATATGGCAACGCCCTGGCAGTGTCATATGGCAAATGACTTGTCACTGGGTGGGAGGTGCCTCTTAGGGACTGGGAGACTAGTTCCCCATCAGGTATGTTTTACTTTTTGCTGACAGTGCACAGTGGACTGAATAATGGCTATGGATCCTCCCACTCCTGTGTGCTGTTAATCAAAAGTAAAGCAAACTTGATGGGGAACTAATCTCTCAGTTCTCCATCAGTCTCCACCCATCCCTAGTAAAAAGAACTCCTTGGCCATGCACCTGTCAGTGTACAGGTGCAGTGGCTGGGGAGGGAGGAAATGCACTGACAAAGGAATCTCCAGTATGGACATTCTGAACCCAGTGCGTGCACTGAAAGATTCATGTACCTGTCTATGAGACCCTTCATAAATTCCCCCCAATGGAGGGTTTCCCCATCAGTGTGCTTTACTTTCTCAGATCAGAAGACTTTGCAAGACATTAGGAAAAACACACAAACACCCATCAGTGTCAACTACTGCATTTTATGCATTGTATGGTGATTGTATGAAACAGGACAATATAACAGAATAGAGAATCATACACTTTGGCCCTTCTAGGGGCTCAGATGATCCACTGCCCAGTCAAACCTGAACACAGGCCTAAAAACCCCTTCTCTACAACCTGTTCTAATGATTAGACGAGAGCAGACTTTATGGTGGCACCCTCGATACCCCTTGGCATCTCTCACCCTACCACACCCTTTTTTTAATCTCTTTTCCTCTTTACCCTACCTTTCTTCTCACCACTGTTGACCCTCCTTCCCTCCCTTCCTTTTCTTCACCACCTGTCCTACCCAATATTATACTTCTCCAAAGACCCCAACTATACTTCCTTCACCATTCCTCAAAAACCTCACTAACCCATCACACCTTAAACCTAAAAAGCCCATCCAAAGTCAGAGGGTCAAATTCTTTACTAAATAACTTTTGCATGTCGTTGTTAAATTGCTGTTTGAGTCTTGAAATGAAAATAAATACTAAAAAAATAGAACACTGGAAACTGGAAAACTCCAATTTTATAACGACATCATCAGAAAAGACAATATCATTTAATTAGAAAATCACTAACCTAATCTCTAATTAGAACCCTGGTCTGATATGATCATAATATAAAGTGTCAGTAATGTTGTACAATTAACCAATAAGGGAAGAACATCCACAAAAGAGATGTGTATATACAGAACTGTTTTTATACATAAATACAAATGACCTCCAAAATACCAACAATTTTACACAAATAGATCCAACATGAAAGGTGCATCCACAAAACAAATAAAAGCCCTTATGAACACGGGCGTTACAAAAAAAAAACAAAACACATTTCAAAGCATTTTTTGTTTACGGATCTGAATGCAAAGTGTATAATTTTCAATGGGACCATACACACAGGTATGTAAACAAGCACTGAGTTTCACATCCATAACCAGAATTTTAAAAAATCGGTTTCTTAGGAAATTATTTTTACGCACGTAAACGCATGCATGTATGCGCATAGACATAGCTGCAAAAAGTGCATTCTGGTATTGAAAAAAGTCAGGAGAATATAGAACTAGAATTTTACATATTTAAAAATGTTATCTGAAGGCAAGAATTTACTGATTTACACAAGCAAGCACTTTTCTGCCAAAAAACCCTTGCCTATATGATCAGTAAAATTCTGACTGTGTACATGTAACCTAAAAATAGTATCACAAAAAGCTTTATGGTGTGCATTGATATCGTGGGTATGACAGATCGCAGGCTATGTGCAGAGGTTCTGATTCTTGTACTCCTGAACTTTTTCGCTAGCTGCTACTTCAAGGCGTACGTATTTGGGACTTATTGAAGTTCAATACCTTTTCTTTTTTTTTTTCAGATATAAGTTTTTATTATAGGTACGCACCAAGGGAGAAATCCCATCATTACAGCAAAAGTATACATGTCATTACACATGAGATACAAGGTGTTTGCGAACATTGAACCTGTTCCATCAATATCATCAACGCATGCATGGAATATTCGTGTATATTAAATTACATGTGACTATGGTAGATGATCCTCCCCAAATCTTTTTCTTTAACAATACTAGTATAGTAATAACCGAACTATAAAAGAGTGGAAATTGATATAGAGAAAGGGGAAAAAGAGGGAAAGGGGAAACAGCGACAGGGCGAGGGCATGGAGTGACGTAGCTCTATGTCCCCAGGAGGGTTGTCCCCTCGTCGGAGTAAATAAAAATGTTCCAAAGACTCCAGGTCCTTGTGTATTTCTCATGGTTGTGTTGTGCAGTGATCAAGTCCTCCATTTTGTTTATCTCCTCCACCTTTCTCAGCCAGCACCCAGTGGTTGGTGGGCACTGCTGTTTCCAGTAAAGGGGTATGCACGCCTTAGTGGCATTTAATAGATGTCGTATTAGTGATTTTTTGTAAGTTTTGGCTGAGATCTTGGATAAATGTAAGAGGAAGAAGGATGCGTCTGCAGGGATTTTATATTCTGTAAACTTTTGTATTATACTGTGTACGTCTTCCAAGAAGCTCCCTAGTTTTGGACAGGACCAAAAGATATGTAATAGGGATCCCTAGTCTTCCCCACAATGCCAGCAAAGGTCTGAGGCTGTTGGGAAGCATTTGTGTAGCCTAGTGGGTGTGAGATACCATCTGGCAAAGATTTTAAAGTTTGTTTCCTGAGTTTTAGTGCACATGGAGGACTTGATGGCAAAGCTGATAATGTGTTGCTTTTGTGTCTCTGAAAATGTTCGATCAAGATCAGCCTCCCATCTTTCCAGACATAGGAGACGTAGTTGTTTAGAGGGTGAATTTAGTAGGGAGTACATTTTAGAGAGTGTTTGAGATATTGAGCAGTAGTCCTCAAAAGTTGTCTGTGGACGAGAAAAGGTATACGGGGCCGGGATTGAATGCAGGAAATGGTGTAATTGGGCTGCCTTCCAGAAGGGAAGACGGTAGTTGCCTGACATGTCAGTTAATTCCGCAAGGGATCCCAGCGACCCGACATCAGAAACCCGGAGGCCTGATCCCATCCCAGATCTCTCAAGTTTGTATAGTCCGCGTGTTGTAGGCCTGGTGTAAAGTTCGGATGACCTAATATCAGGTACAGGGATGAGGTCTCCATCAATACCTTTTCTTTTAATGGTAGTTTTGATTGGGAAGTATACCTTTATGCTGCTAGCGGCTAATTTCTATTGTCAGTGCAATCTTCTGTACACATTTACTATTTTTTTTTACATTTATGTTGCTGAGGATTGTCATGGCCTATTTGCACCCATTCATATTATCTTGTCATGTTGTACTATTTTGATGTATATCATTAAAAAAAGGATTTTTACAAAAAAAAATATTAACACGTGATGTGTGTAAAAGTTTATGGATGTTTATAAGGTAACACATTAAGGTAAGTGCAATGTGTAAATTATTCTCAGGGTTGCTATACCTGTTGTAATTCCTGAGTGAGAAATAGCATGCGCACTATATTTAGTGAGCTGTCTCGATTTATCTTTTAATGGAACTTCTGTATGTACTTCAGGGGGGAAACATTACTGTAAAATCCATTTAGGATTAGAGTAATACTATCACTGTGAGTCTCTCTGAAGTACCAGCCAAAGAATAATTACTAATCCAGATAGTGACATGTGTCAGAGATTTATATTGTTACACTGGATTTGGAGATATTTCAAACTATTTGGAATAAGACTTTAGTATCACAAAGCTTTCAGACAATTAAGGAATTAGTAAAGTCAAATATAGTTTAACAAATGAAAGGAATCTTCAGTGGCTGCCCCAGAAAGTTGAGCTAAAGTTTTACGGAAAGTCAAGGGAAAATTCTAACTTGATTGATACTTTATGAATTCGGAGTATGTATCTGTGTATATCATCTTTGTAGCATTTATTCATATAAAAGTGAAGAAATACAGACAAAAGTGAACCTGTAGCTTGGAAGCTAAGTGAAAAAGGGCTGTATAAATTGCCACCTGGGCTAGATTTTATACATTAAATCAACCTCCTCATTATGCTCTTTACCCTTCATACTGTATGGCATATATCCCATAGATACAGTACAACATTTCTAAGAATAAAATAAAACTAGTATATTTGAATCAGAGAGTTTTACATTTCATATGGCCTAAAAGAAATGACTAAATAATGAGGGTACTGAAAATGTGCTAAAGCTGAACTCTAGGCACATAGCTAGATACACAGTTAATACACATATATAAACTGTCTCATCTGCTGAAGGATTAGTAATTCTGTCTAGGGGCATTTTTGGTTCTTACACCTCTGCCAGACAAAACAGTTAGGGGGTGACACCATTTTATCTGTTAGAATTAAAGTCTATGTCCAGAATACAATGTTTTCTGGAGGATTAAAGAAAAGAAAACAGCAGCTCTAGCTGCAATACCCACCTTAAATTCAGAGCTGCCCCCAACAGTACCTATTCTCTGGCACAAGATGCTCTCAGTCAATGAGACTGAAGACATATCTTGGGTGTGTGGCTTCATGGAACCCAAGGGAGTTTCACCACGGTGCCCTGCATTCACAGTGTACTGTTGCAGGGAGTGGCGATGATATCATCGCAAATGCTGACAGGATGATGAAATGCTAGCTGTATATAAATTTCCATTTATTTTTATACAAATACACAACTGCATTAAAGTTTAAGGAAGTAGACTGGATGTAATCAAAGCCGCAAAGACAAACTACGTTAGCAAAGGCTGAACCTAGAAATTGCTAATGTTTGGCTATTAAATCCAATCCCATAAGTTTATGCAAATATATAAACTTGAATAAAAAATCTGGTTAATATAGTGCTTCCGAAAGATAAATTAGGAAACTGGAAAAGACAAATCAAAAGCTGAGATTGTGCATACAAGTCTTCTATCTGTCTTTACAAAGGAGTTAATAGTGTTAGGGAAAACTGTGGGCAGACGAAGCAAATGTTACCTGTTTAGCATTACTTGCCTAATGCAGGAAGAGGTGCAGTTACATGCAAACAAGATTATGGTAGATAAAGCGTCTGACCCAGATGGCATCCATCTAAAGGAATTAACCTTTATTATTGATTGCCCACTATAAGTATCCTGTGTTCTCAGACTCTCTTTTGACTGGGATAGCTCTAGAAGGCGGGAATAGGGGAACTATAGACCAGTAAGCCAGACCTCTGCCGTATTTAAATTATTGCAGGATATATTAAAGGAAAAAATATATATGGCAGACAATAATCTAATAACAGAAAATCACTTTGGATTCTTGAAAGGTAGGGAGCATCTCATTTTTATAATCCGTTTTTATAGATGTTGGAAGTGATATGGATTTGATATGTTTGTATTTTGAAAACAAAAACTTTTTAATACTGTTCTTCATAGTAGCCTGAAAGTAATAATGCAATGACTAGGGCAGGGATATGCAATTAGTGGACCTCCCACTGTTGCAGAACTACAAGTCCCATAAGGCATAACAAGACTCTGACAGCCACAAACATGACATCCAGAGGCAGAGGCATGATGGGACTTGTAGTTTTGCAACAGCTGGAGATCCGCTAATTGCATATCCCTGGTCTAGGGTGTAGGCACCCCTGTAGAAGAAAAAGCAGGGCAACAGCTGATAAAAGAGCATTGTAAAAGGCAGAGCAAGAAAGTGTAGGGACTGACGGCAGAGGAAACAGGGCATTACATTTTATATAATGAGAAAAAGCCATTTTATATTTTTGGGGGCTTAAACTAGTGTAATTTTATCTAATATAATTTGTAAAGGTTTCCATGGATGAAAAGATAAGTAACTGATTCATAATGTATAAAAAAACTCCTTTAGATCAAGCAATAAAAGTAAAGAGTGTAGGAGCCTATGTCAATAGGCTTTGAGCTTGTGGAGATGGAAAAATGCAGCCTGCTTTTGAAATCATCTTGAGACATTTCTAAGATCATTTAGAATTTAATGACAGATGCTTTTAACCTGCATTTGACCTCTTTTTGATCTGAATGCGACCTGATTCAAGCTGATTTTGCGCTCCTATAGACTAGTACAGGGAGAGAAGCAGGCCTAATGCAAACAAAAGCCTATCAACATTGGTCCTAATTATAATAAGTGTCATAAACCATTGGCTCATTATGTAAACTACAGGTAACCAGTTCAAGCAAACTACTAAATTAGATGAGGGCAATATGTACTGATTATTATATTACTTTTATAATGTGGAGGAAATGTAAAGATCCAGAATAACAGCCTTACTTAAAAATATAAATCATTCACAGATTTCATCTTGGTTCATCTTAATTAAACAGAAAAAACATTCAAGAATTTCAAGATGACATTATTTGGATTTTCTCCATTTGGTTTGAGATAATACATCTGTATTTCTATACCTTTCATTTCCAGTTCCCAATAAATTTGGGTACATTTCACAATAATTTATATTCTTTTCCTAAGGCTGTGCTAGTTTATTAACACCATTCACATACATGTGAAAACACTTTGTAGACGAATTTTACAAATTTCGTTATATACTCATACAATTGAAGTACTCAAACAATGCAGTTTAATCATGTTTACGTGTAAAAATATTTTAAAATAATATTTTTTGTTTAATAAATAGGAAGTTTACGTGGGAAAAGAAACTCTGTGCACAATTGATGGCCTTCACTTTAATAGCACTTACAATGCAAGAGTTAAGGCCTTTAACTCATCAGGGCTTGGACCTTATAGTAAGACAGTAGTTTTGCAGACTTCTGATGGTAGGTAAATCCAAGAAATGTATTCTATTAAAGATGTTTTTTTTTTTTTTTTTTTTTTACCACACTGGAAATTACCCTGATACCAAACCCAGCTTTGATTCTGTTTGACAACAGTAACGATCCATCCACCCTCTTAAACTATTGTGAACATTTTTCTAAAGCTGTGAAAATAATGTTACCCGATATTCAACAACCATTCAATGGAGTTTAATTTTTTTGGTGCATGTGTTTTCAATTACAGTGATTGATTCCATTCCAGTGAATATTTGGTGAATGTCACATCCATTGCTATATAAATATGCCCCTTAGTTTTCTGTCTGCTTTATTATGCCAGGAGAAAAATTATCCTTTATTGTAAAATCTCTAGTCCAGCTAAAATTACTGAATGGAAAAAAATGATTGCTAATGCACTTCCCATATAAAAGCTGACATACATGAGCATTAATTGTCTGAAAAATATGATAAAATATAGGCCAAATGGATTGAAAATCATGACCACCCTCACACTTTTTCTCAATGGCCTGTGTACATATTTAGCAGTATTCCTAATGTTATAAATAAAATCTGATGGTCCACAAGAATCGTACACCCACACTTGAGGTCCCACCACTGCACCAGGGACACACTAAATATAAATGAATAAATGAAAAGCTGCCACTTTAAACAAAATATGAAAAGCATTTACCATATAAACAAATACAAGTAAATAGTAGCCCTAGTAGCTAAAATCATATAACACCCAGTGACAAGTGTTGGTGACTAGTAAACTGATGATACAAAATATATAAATATGACCATAATCTGTGACTAGATAGTCCATATGTAAGATACTGTATGATGTCTCAAGCAAAACAGCAATCTTGAATTCTTCCACCACACCATGTGCACTTGGTGATTTCACACCCCTCTGGATATGCTCCAATAGTGCAGGAACGTTGTGGTAAATTTTTTTAAATTAAAAAAGTTCAAACGTTACGCTCACATGAAAATAGGTAAATGAAAGCATGTATATAACCACTTGCAGCAGCAAGAACTGGCATGATATGGTCACAGCGGACCCAGCGTGTGGGAACTGTATCTCACCCACACAAGATCGTGAACCTTGGAATATCACTTCCGGTATTGCGTCAAACACCACAACTGGTTGCCATACAGCCACGTCCCGAGGCGTTTTGTCATCACAACTTACTCATGGGATTGTGGCTGTATGGCATGGCAACCTTCCCTTTATAATATCTCATCTATTGATGACAGCAAACATCCTATGGCGCATGCGTTAGCTTTGTGTCCCCGCAACCATATTGCAGCCAGTCCCTCCTCTGCTTACAGTTGATTAGCAGGGTATCATATTAATCCAAATAAGCATATTAATACTAAAAATATACAACATCACACATAAGCGATTCTGCAACTACTCATAACGAATTAAATGAAGAGAATGCAAGCTATATAATTAGTATAGAAGCACATTAACAACCCAATTAACATAAACACATTGAATTGAAATCTGTCTATATAACATTTAATTAGTTCTTATAAAACCACAAAATAATTACTTCATAAATTCTAAACCACGTGAACCCATTCCTAAAATTAGGCTGACAGACCAATTAAATCATATTAAAAATTATTTATAAAACAATTGAGATGCAGCTCAATGTTTAACCCTCCAGGAGCATGAGAGTGCAAGGCATCTTCATCTGGTGAGTGCATATCCAGAGGGGAGTGGAATCACCAAGTGCACGTGGCGTGGTGGAAGAATTCAAGATTGCTGTTTTGCTTGAGACATCATGTCTTACATATGGACTATCTAGTCACGGATTATGGTCATATTTATATATTTTGTATCATCAGTTTACTAGTCACTAACACTTGTCACTGGGTGTTATATGATTTTATCTACTAGCGCTACTATTTACTTGTATTTGTTTATATGGTAAATGCTTCTAGTATTCCTAATGTACCTAAGACCTAAACTTCTATTACTTTGTGTCTAACCAGATGTGAATCGTAAACTATGTTTGCATATGTATGTACCTGCTTAAGGACAAATGACAAGAAACCAATCTTGTCACCATTTTTCTAGGTAAATATATTTCTAAAGTTGCAATTGACATGAAATTTCATAACATGTCGGTAAAAACTCATGCAATTCATACGTACAAAGAAACCAAAACAAATACGTTCAGAAATTATGTGTAATAAAATGCATAGCTCATGGGTGATTTTGGCCCATTCTTCCACACAAACAGTCTTCAAAGCTTCAAGGTTCCATGAGCCTCTTCTATGAACTCTGAACTTTAGTTCTAGATTTTCTGTTGGATTTAAGTCAGGTGATTGGCTGAGCCATTCTAGCAGCTTTATTTTCTTTCTTTGAAACCAACTGGGAGTTTCTTTGGCCTTGTGTTTGGGATCATTGTCTTGCTGAAATGTCCACCCTCATTTCATATTCCTCATCCTGGTAGATTGCAGCAGATTTTTATAAAGAATGTCTTGGTACTTGTTCCATTCATCCTTCCTTTAATGATATGAAGTTTGCCAGTAATGTATGCTGAGAAACAGCCCACACCATGATGTTCCCACCACCAAGCTTCACTGTTGATATGGGGGTATTTTTGGGGTGATCCGCAGTGCCATTTGACCTCCAAACATGGTGTGTACTGTGGCATCCAAAGAGCTCAATTTTGGCCATATCTGACCAGACTATAGTCTCCCAATATTTCACAGACTTGTCTAAATATTGTGCAGAAAACTTTAAATGAGCTCCAAAATGCTTTTTCTTTAGCAATGGAGTCTTGCATGATGAGCGCGTATACAGGCCATGGCGGTAGAGTGGATTACTTATTGTTTTCTTTGAAACAATTGTACCTGCTAATTCCAAGTCTTTCTGAAGCTCTCCACAAGTGGTCCTTGGCTCTTGGACAAATCTTCTGATAAGTCTTTTCACACCTCTGTCAGAAATCGTGCAAGGAGCACCCGGTTGTGGACGGTTTATGGTGAAACAATGTTCTTTTCACTTTTGGATTATGGCCCCAACAGTGCTCACTGGTAGATTCAGAAGTTTAAAGATCCTTCTGTAACCAATGCCATCAGTATGTTTTGCAACAATAAGGTTGCAAAGGTCTTGAGAGCTCTTTGCTTTTACCCATCATGAGATGTTTCTTGTGGGACACCTTGGTAATGACACATCTTTTTATAGGCCATCAGTTGAGACTGAACCATATTTTTTTTAACAGAAAAGTTTTTTATTGAATAAGAGCAAGAACATACAATTAGTTAAATTGCACAACAATACATATCATAAGGAAAGTTTTGAGGGTGGAGATTAACCCCAGGGTTTACACCTGACAGCAAAAAACAAAAGAACATTTACCACCATATATGCAAGAGAAAAGTATGCCCTCTACTCATAACTACCGAACCTATTTGTGGATCACATATGTTAATTACCTGAGGGATTGGGGTTAGGAAAAGGGAGGGAAAGAGAGTGGGGGGGATCCGGAGCAACATAATCTTTGGGATATGAAGGTAAGAGCTGAAGGGGGAGGAGAAAAAGGGTGGGGGGAGGTAGGGGGAGAGGGAGCAAAGGATAAACCAGTTCGATTGAAAAATCACAAACAGGTTTCCACAAGCTCAATAATGGGGCTTAACCACAAGCACTGATCCAGTTGGACTAGATTTTATCAAACTTCTTTTGGGCAATTTCTGCTCTCATACGTGTTAGGTGAAGTTAACAGTTTGCTGCCATGAGGCTCGTTTAGGGGGATCCACAGACTTCCATCTTAACAAAATTTCCCTTCTCACATAAAATAAGGTAAAGGTAAGATAGAGCTTAGTATCCCTATCCTCCTATATCTTCCAAGTGACCCAATAGTAAGACAAGTGGGTTCAAAGGCACAATAGTACCACACAAATTGCTCAGAGTATCAGCCACTCATTCCCAATAAGGATGGAGCCTAGGGCAAGACCATACCATGTGCCAAAATGTGCCAGGTTCGATGGTGCACCTAGCAAACAGTGGGTCGAGTTGGGGATAAATATTAGCCAGTCTTTGTGGGGTATAGTATGCCCTGGGAAGGAATTTAAGTTGTATTAATCTGTCTCTTGCTGCGATCATGGAAGGGACGAAGAACCAGCTGATATTAATTTGCACTGGATTGCTTTCTAATTACTAATTTCAGCTGGTATCTTGGCTTTGCATGCTTTTTGCACCTCCCTTTCTTTATGTGTTCAATACTTTTTTCCCTGTGTCATTCCATTTTATTACACATAACTTCATTTCTGAACTTATTTTTTTTTGGCTTCTGTGTATGTATGAATTGCATGGGTTGTTACCGACATGTGGTGAAAATTTCATGTCAATAGCACCTTTAGAAATATATTTACCTAAAAAAATAATGACGTGTTCAATATTTATTTTACCCGCTGGATATACATACTGTATATATATTTTATCTTGCCCTCCCTAAAAAAATACAATTTAGCGGACTTCCCACTTGGCTATAATAAACGATTCCCTCTTTTAATATCTTTAGCAGTACAACTACGTTCTAAGTCAGGGTCCCTACCCCTCTCCCTTACCACCCTCTCACTCCCCTCTATACCCGGTTACCCAAATGTTTGTAATGCAGTTGTTTTGCAGTGCCTATTATAAATGTCTAAAAAGAGTTTCTTCTCTATTGCAATTCCAGTGGCGGCAGGTGCTCCATTTTTGGGGGGGGGGCAGGAAACAAATCCCCTGCCCACTCGCAAGCCCGCTCGCCAGCCATGCTTGCAAGACCGCAATGCCTGCACTTACCCCTGATCGTGTGCGGCTTTTCCTCTCGGTTGCTTTTCCTCCTGGCCAATCCGATCTCAGGACTCGCTTCCTGTCCTGATTGGCCGGGAGGAGAAGTAGGAAGACAATAGAGAATGTAAATTTGCTATTGTCACAAGTGGGTGGACACAGGCACAGCGCCCTGCACCCTGAGCCCAAACTTTTTGAAGCCGATTAAAGCCTCAAGCTCTAATTATGTGCTTCACAAAAATAAAAACGTGTAGAACTCTATGCGTCCAGCGCCCCGCACGGAGATTAGGGGCCGGTGCATAGAGATTAGGGGGGCGGCGCCACTGCGCACCTTATGGATAGGCTGCCGCTGTGCAATTCCCTATATAATCATATAAATGTAGCTCTGTTTTTTGGAACCAAGTTTGTTTTATAAAAAGCAGCATAGGCAGGCTGTACTCACCTTCCCTGTGTGCCCCCACCACCAAAGCCTCTCAGATATGAAAATATATGACATTCCCCTGTCTACTCAGAATGCAGCATTGGGTACCTGAACAGGTAGTCACTAGGTCAGTGCTGTCACATGGGAAAGGAATCAGACAGATGAGCCCTAAACAAGGTTCCAGCTTTCATAAAGTCAAAGCACACGCATAGTGAGTTGCTCTGGCATCAGATCAGGCCAGTATGAGCACACTATGAAGTGAAGTACAAGCCGCCTATGGTGCCTCCTACAAAGCAAACCCGTTACTTTGCCTAGTATGGATAGAAAACAAGTTCACTTTAAGTAATGGCAATTATTTAAGAAGTCAATTTGTCCTTTCTAATAAAAAACGTTGCTTTTCTCTAGTGGCATTTTTCACATTTGACTCGAATACTGCACATCGGGATATTGTACTGTCCAATGACAACATGACAGCCTCTTGTAGCAGTTACGATGACAGAGTTGTTTTGGGCACAGCTGCATTCTCCAAAGGAGTTCATTACTGGGAGGTACAAGTTGACAGATATGACAACCATCCTGATCCAGCATTCGGTGTTGCCAGAATTAATGTGGTAAAAGATATGATGCTTGGAAAAGATGACAAAGCCTGGGCTATGTATGTAGATAATAATCGAAGCTGGTTCATGCACTGCAACTCTCATACTAATCGGTAAGTCATAATTAGTGATAAGATCTTTTTAATTCATTTGTACTCTAAACCAGTGGAACCTGGGAGGGAACTAGTTCTTACGCAATCTACGTCTAGTCTTCATTTCTATAATAAAATTTAAAAATATTTAAGAAAACGTATCATGGCAAAGAAAAACATGTAAAATTGGCTATGATTAAGGCTATTTGCCGAAACATGTAAACTGTTATGATTTGCCAGCTCTCTTCATCTATCTGCAACATGTAAAATACAGTAACATATAGCAGTGAATCAGCGGTAATTAGTCAAAAGTAAAGCTATGCACTTTGCACATCGATATTCTCCTTTCTATATATACACTATTTCTGCTGTTTGTCCCCACTGGGCAGATTCATTCTTACTGAATGTCCTAGTGACCACTTTTACCAGGAAAGAAAAAATTTACATTTGTTAGGAAAGAACTAGATGGGAAATCTCCCCTAAGGGATACCTATCCGAGTGATATCTGTCAAAGGTTGACTTTCCCAAAGACTTCCCCTGGCTTTCGTTTGTATCTCTGGGACTGGAAATAAGGAAAAATGTTCAGAATGAGAACACAGAGTGCAGCTAGCATAAAAGCTTTGGCTGAAGTTCCATGTATGGTGATCTCCCTGAACACTCTTTGGTTATTGCTTCTTCAGAAATTAATGTTTTAGCTCTGTCAGTTCATGCAGTGCTCCAAATTGAGTAAGAGTTGTTTGTGTGCTTGAAACATATACTTTTACAACTGTTAAGTGTTTCAAACTTTTTTGGCATTCCCTTAAACTTGTATCGGGAGAAAAGTAGTTTGGATGTGAACAAACGGCCATTGACAGAAGCCCTTATCTAATGCTCAGTATTTTTGCAGTAAAATAGCACTGTGTTCCACCAGTTACCTAGATTTTTTTTTTTATGTATGTACATAGTACAGGCTGTACATAAACTACTAACATATGTTTCCATTTACAGAACAGAAGGAGGTGTAAGCAAAGGAACCACAGTTGGCATACTCCTTGATCTTAATAAACACATACTAATATTTCATATTAATGGCAAGCAGCAAGGACCTGTAGCTTTTGAGAACATTGATGGTGTGTTTATGCCAGCAATTAGTCTCAACCGAAATGTACAAGTAAGTCATGACAAAACCTGCCATGTGACAATCTATCTCTACGCAGAAAGTTTCAAAACCATACCTTATCTTAAGGTAGCTATTGTCAATTCGTTAAAAAAAAATCCAACCTGTGCAGCAGACCTTTCCTTTAAGAACTGTTGTTCAGTTATTTGCAGAATTCATATGGTTCATACAGTACATCTCAAGTGTTGCTGACTACTGATGAAATCAGCAGGACTGAGCAATTCTTTTCTAGCAGTGCTTCATACTATCCTATTCCCTTCGAAAACCTATATTGAGGTGACAAGAGTAAAGCTGGCCATAAAGGCATTGAATATTGGCCAGTTTAGCAGAAACTAACAAGTCTACCGATTGACTTCGGGAAAACTTCCACTTGATCAGTGCATGCAGCCAATAGACTGCAGAACTGATCGGTGTATTCTGACAGTAAGAGAGTGCCACTTTAAGAATACAATGACACACAATGCAAAATTGGCTCGTTTTTTTGCATTTAGCTGGCTGGCTGAGGGCAAAAAAAGTGAGTAATGTATGACTCAAGAAGAGAGTTAGGGTGAAGAAAGATGAGCTCTGCAGTTAAGCTTAACCTGGTAGCCTAGAGCTCCACCTCTTTGTTGGAACCTGTAAAAAAATGAATGCTTTATAAGTAATATTTTAAATTTATCCTTCTAAACAAAAAGTATACTATAGTATTTTTTTTACATTGTACATAATAAATATAGAAAATAATATAGAAAAAAACACTAAATTTCCAAAGAGCCACACTTTTCTAAACAGCACTGCATACTACAAGATATTAAATGGGACTAAATTCTAGATATTGAAAACTGAGGAAAAATCTGAGTGCTTTAGGAACATATTAAGTAAAGATATTATCCAGCACATTCAAATGGGCAACAAATATAAAAGGTCTAAGGTTTAACCTGGGTGGCTAAACTTTAACATAAAAAGACATTAAAGAGAAAAAAAATGGCCTTTAAAAATATAAGGCCAAGGAGTCATCATTGTTGGTATTCCAACACTACAAGAAATGCAATAAGAAATGAGTGCAATCAGAGCAGCTAAAATAGACTACAAGAGGCACATAGCTGAGGAGAGGTCAGAGCATATAGGCCCCATAAATAATAATCAGGGGAAGTTGGTTACAAATGACAAGGAGAAGACAACTGTGTTAAATGCATTCTTCTCCTATGTTTTTACAAAGGAAAATGAGGGATATAGTATTCAAGACTGTATCATTAGTAACAGAAGCCATTGTCCAAAAAGGACCGGAAAAACGTTAACGCAAATAAATCACCAGAACGAGATGGCTTACACCTGAAAGTCCTCAAAGAACTTAACCAGGTTATAACCAGGCCATTATTCCTGATTTTTATAGACAGCTCAAGACTGGAATGGTACCAGCTGATTGGCAAAAAGCCAATGTGGTACCAATATTCAAAAAAAGGGCAGAGATATACTGTATACCTGGAAACTGTTAGGGGGTGATAATGGACTATATCCAAGAATTTGCATATGAAAACAGTATCATTAGTAGTAATCAGCATGGATTCGTGAAAGATTGTTCTTGCCAGACCAACCAGCTAACATTCTATGACTAAGTGAGCTGCCATCTAGATAAAGGAGGCCTATGGATGTGGTGTATCTGAATTTTGCAAAAGCATTCGCTACAGTTCTGTCAGGAAAGGTTTCACCTGCTGGTGGCGCTGTCAGATCTATGGGCCACAGTACTGGTGTCCACCAGCGGGTGTCTGGAGCCGACATCATCTCCTGCAATCAGGCGTCACCTGAGACTGATTGCAGGAGGTGTACTTATACCCGGTAGATGCTTGCACTCATCTTCTTGGTATTGTTCCTTGAGCCCTGACCTGTGTTTGCTATCCTGAAACCTGTATTCCTGAATCCTGTAACCTGTACCTTGTATCCTGTGTTCCTGAACCCTGCATCCATCCCTAGACTCCTGTTTCCCAGACTGATCCCTTCCTCCTGTTGTCCTCTCCCTGTCCCAACCTGCTCCCTGTTCTATCTGGTTGTTCTCCCATGTATGACCCTGGTTTGATTAAGTTTAAGACTATATTTTACACCTGTATATACGTTTGGTTTGGAGAGTTATTGTGTCACCGTGGTTGGTTGCTGGTTTAGTTTATTGTTTATTACGTATCCTTTTAATAAATCATATTATTATTACTTTACATGCGTTTGGTCTTCCCTATTGCATAGTCCACACATTTCTGGTCGCACGGGTTCATGACATAATGCCAAGGCTATCCCTGACCAGAAGTGGCTGCACAGAGGAGCCATCTTGGTTCTGTTGTTTTTGCTAAAATGCATCAGGAAGTAGTTGTCTATCTTTCTATACTGGTGACAGAGGATAATAATTATTGCCATCGGGTATTGAAGGAGTGGGCTGGAGATCAACTTTTAGAGTGTATCCGTCTTGCTCATTCCCTAGTTGATTGGGGCAGTATGTTGTTTGAAAACCTTCAGCCTTTGATTCAGGTGTGTGCAGAGCTAGCTTTGTCCAGTATTCCTAAAGGCAGTAATGACTTTTCTCCCCCCTTCAGTATGGCTCAGGTAGAATCATTAGTGTGGCTTTTGGAGGATGACTCAGCGTATTTCCTTGAGCACTATGCAGCATGTTCCCAACAGGTGCTAGTGGAGTGTGTTAATGCAGTACAGTCTCTTGTCAGACAGGCAGCATGTAAACTGAATTTTGTTCAGCCATTACTACAGGCATGGTCAGATATATTGCACTCAGCCTCAATCAACTTGCAACAACCCATTCCTACTGCCAGACATCTGCCTGCTCAAATGTCTCTCTCTCCATCACCCACGGCAATCGCAGTCTCAGCCCAATATACCCTGATACAAACTTACAGTCCTGCAGTCACTTACAGAACTTCAGTGGCTAAACCAAAGAAGAAACGGAAGTTTTCCCCAACCCATGCAATCTTACCATTATCCCAGTCTGCCTCCACACCAACCGATCTGCTCCAGCCTGCTTCCACACCAGCCAATCAGCTCCAGCCTGCTTCCACGCCAGTCGATCTGCTCCAGCCTGCCTTCACGCCAGCCGATCTTCTCCAGCCTGCCTTCACGCCAGCCGATCTTCTCCAGCCTGCCTTCACGCCAGCCGATCTGCTCCAGCCTGCCTTCACGCCAGCCGATCTGCTCCAGCCTGCCTTCACGCCAGCCGATCTGCTCCAGCCTGCCTTCACGCCAGCCGATCTGCTCCAGCCTGCCTTCACGCCAGCCGATCTGCTCTAGTCTGCCTCCACGCCAGCCGATCTGCTCCAGTCTGTCTCCACGCCAGCCGATCTGCTCCAACCTGCCTCCATGATTGCCAATGGGGTTAGGCTAGCCTCGATGGTCCTGAACCTGATGACCCACCTAACCCTGCCAACCTTCTGCCTGCTGTCCAGTCTGATGTTCCAGTGTCCATGGTCCAGCCTGAAGTTCCGGTGCTTGCGATCCAGCCTGAAGTTCCGGTGCCTGCGGTCCAGCCTCAAGTTCCGGTGCCTGCGGTTCAGCCTGAAGTTCCGGTGCCTGCGGTCCAGCCTGAAGTTCCAGTGCCCGCAGTCCAATCTGATGATTCTGGTGCCCGCAGTCCAGCCTGAGGTTCTGGTGCCCATGGCCCAGCCTGATGTTCCGGTGCCTGTTTTCCAGCCTGATGTGCCGGTGCCTGTTTCCCAGCCTGATGTGCCGGTGCCTGTTTCCCAGCCTGATGTGCCGGTGCCTGTTTCCCAGCCTGATGTGCCGGTGCCCGTTACCCAGCTTGCTGAGCCGGTGCCCGTTACCCAGCTTGCTGAGCCAGTGCCCATTACCCAGCCTGTTGAGCCAGTTCCCATCACCCAGCCTGCTGGGCTGGTGGCTGTTACCCAGCCTGCTGATATGGTGCTTGCTGAAAAGGTTCCTGATGCCCAGCTCGCTGCTGCCACTGCCCAGCCTGTTGTTCCAGTGCCCACTGTTCGGCCTGTCACGCCAGTGCCCGTTGTCCGTCCTGATGTTCCAGTGCCCGTTGTCCAGCCTGATGTTCCAGTGTCTGCTGTCCAGTCCGATGACCCAATGCCTTAAGTCCAGCTCGATGACCCAGTCTGATGTCCCAGTGCCCGCTGTCCGGCCTGATGTTCCAATGCCTGTTGTCCGGCCTGATGTTCCAGTGCCTGTTGTCTGGCCTGCTGTTGCAGTGACTGCTGCCCGGCCTGATGTTCCAGTGCCTGCTATCCAGTCTGATGATCTGATGCCCGATGTCCGGCTTGATGATCCAATTACTGACACCCGGCCTGATGTTGCAGTGCCCACTGTTTGGCCTGATGTTTCAGTGCCTGCTCTCCAGTCTGATTATCTGATGCTTGACAATCCAGTTCCTGATGCTCGGCCCGATGTTCCAGTGCCTGCTGTCCAGTCTGATGATACAATGCCCGATGTCCGGCTTGATGATCCAGTTCCTGATGCCCGGCCTGATGTTCCAGTGGCCACTGTCCAGCCTGATGCTCCAGTGCCTGCTCTCCACTCTGATGATCCGATGTCCAGCTTGATGTTCCAGTGCCCGCCATCCGGCCTGATGTTCCAGTGCCTTTGCCTGTCGTCCAGCCTGATGTGCCTCTGCCCGCTGCTCAACTTGATGTGCCTCTGCCCGCTGCCTGGCTTGATGTCATGGACTTTGCAGCTACGACTAGTTGGAGCGTCCGGAGGTCGCTCCTTCGAGGAGAGGTACTGTCAGGAAAGGTTTCGCCTGCTGGTGGTGCTGTCAGATCTATGGGCCGCAGTACTGGTGTCCACCAGTGGGTGTCTCCTGGCAGTCTGGAGCCGACATCATCTCCTTCAATCAGGCGTCACCTGAGACTATTGCAGGAGGTGTACTTATACCCGACAGATGCTTGCACTCATCGCCTTTGTATTGTACCTTGAGCCCTGACCTGTGTTTGCTATCCTGAACCCTGTATTCCTGAATCCTATAACTTGGACCTTGTATCCTGTGTTCCTGAACCCTGCATCCATCCCTGGACTCCTGTCTTGCAGACTGATCCCTTCCTCCTGTTGTCCTCTCCCTGTCCCATCCTGCTCCCTGTTCTGTTTTTTCTCCCGTGTATGACCCTGGCTTGATTACGTTTATGATTATATCTTTCACCTGTATATACGTTTGGTTTGGAGAGTTATTATTGTGTGTCACTGTGGTTGATTGCTGGTTTACTTTATTGTTTATTACTTATCCTTTTAATTAATCATATTATTACTTTACATGCGTTTGGTCTTCCCTATCACAGTCCACACATATCTGGTCGCACCGGTTTTTGACAAGTTCCCCATAAGGCTTAGACCTTAGGGTATGTACCTGGATTGAAAACTGGTTACAGGGGTGCGATAAATAGTGAAAACTGGTCTTCAGTAGTAAGGGTGGTACCTGGGACCAATTATGTTTAATTCATTCATAAATGATTTAGAGGTTGGTATAAATAGCTCAATCTCAGTGTTTGCTGACGATATAAAGCTAAGCAGGGCAATAACCTCACAGCAGGATATAGAAACTTTACAAGAAGTCTTCAATAAAATAAAGGGGTGGGGAACTACATGGCAAATGATGTTTAATGTTGAAAAATTTAAGTAATGCACTTGGGGGGTTAAGAACAGGAAGTTACTTGCTAGGTGGAGAACCTTTGGGGGAATCTAGGATAGAAAAAAGATCTGGGGGTCCTAATAGATCACAGACTCAGCAATAGCATGCAATGCCAAGCTGCCACAAGCAAAGCAAGCAGAATATTAGCATACATCAAAAGGGCATTTACTCAAGGGATAAAACTATAGTTCTGCCACTTTACAAGACTCTGGTTTGGACACATCGTGAGTATGCCATCCGGTTCTGGTCACCAGTACTCAGGAAGGATGAGCTGGAAATGGAGAGAGTCCAGAGAAGGGTAACAAAGCTAAGAATGGGGCTGGAGGACCTCAGTTAAGAGGAACAGCTACAAACATTAAACATATTCTCCCTGGATAAGAGACACTTGAGAGGAGATATAATAGCAATATACAAATACCTCAATTGTGATTCTAGCTTAGGGAACAAACTATTCAGTTTCAAGGAGCCTAAAAAGACACAAGGCCCCTCAATGAAATTGGAGGAGAAGAGGTTCAACCATAAACTGCGTAGGGGGTTCTTTAATGTTAGAGCCGTAAGGATGTGGGACTCCCTTCCACAATCATTGGTGTCAGTGGGAAGTTGCCTAAAACTTAGATGGACATTTTATCAAAGTCAATATACTGTACAGGGATATAAGAAATTGACATAAACACACACATACACAACCATACAGGTTGAACTAGATGGACTGATGGACTGGTATCTTTATTCAACCTTACCAACTATGTATTTATGTAACCAAACATTCCTTGTAAGTCTTTTGCTTTAAATGTTAACCTATTATTACAATGTTTTGTCTCTGCAGGTTACTCTCCATACAGGCCTGGAAGTGCCATCAATCTTCAGACAAAGCAAACCACCAAGCTGAATCTGTTCTCTTTTCAATGGTGCAGAATTTTTACATTTCTCTGTTTATAAGTGGGGTATCATTATCATCCAGGGCTTAAGATTTTAAAGTGGCCATTTCACCCACATTGTTCATAGTTTTCACGTAATGTTTGCGTAACATCCTTAGATTGCCTATGTTGAAGGAAATGCCACCATAGTTGTTTGTGAAACATGGGAAATGAAAAGGCTGTAGTATGCAATTCAAACAAAAACATGCTAAATGAAGGCACAGTTTAAAAATAGCTATGTATTAAGATCACAATGCAAGGAAGAAAAGCATGGTATTCCTTAGGATATTAACATTGCATATGGATGTAAATATTAATGAACCAAGTCTGCACAAATCTTATCCTGGCCATGACAGTACCGGGTATAAAGCAAGGCAGGAGTAAGGGGAATACCACCCCTTTCCTAGACGCACTACTATATTGTCTTTTCAGTAGGCTTTTCTATTGTTTTGGTTTTTTTTTTTTTGGTTTTTTTTTATCCATCAATAAACCATTTTATACGTTTACAGATTGTAAAAAAAATATACAATTCTCTTGGTTCCTGGCAAATAAAACACATTTACCCAGTGGCATATGGAAAGCATATACCCTTTTGCCCAAGTTGTTAAATATTAAAAGTAGTTCATTATTTATAAAATGAATAGGAAGATAATTTGTTAGTTTGTGTAGTTAGTGATATAATGTTATGTCTTTAGAGGCTGTGGAACTATAACTGAGAATTGGAAAGCAGCCTTTGGTGCTAAACTGTTCTCAATGACATGTACAAGTGTTTATATCTTTTGCCTGAAGGACCACGGGATGATTCCAGGACATGGAGGACCTGTGCTGTCTTACAGGCATCCTTAAATACAGGGTGACTTACTTCTGATGTAAGTCTATACAGGGTTATTGCAACCTTTCCAAGAAAGATTTTCAACAGTGAAAGGAATGTGTTGATGTAGTGACTGACTTCATATAAACCTCCAAGTGCTAACACAACACTATATGTAAATATATAAAGTAATTAATGTTTTGTGCATCAATTAAGCGTGCTACAAAACACAATAATTCATGCCGTTCTCTTAAAATGTTATGTTATATAAAAAAAAAAAAACATGAACATTTACATCTGTCAGAGTCACCAACTGAAAGCTTCATGTTTCAGTCATCACAGTTTAAATTAACTAAATCAGTAAATCAGTAAATCAGGTAAACCAATGGAACATCAGATTTCATCAGTCTGACTACAGTATACTATTGGTTGCCACAGGTTACTCCATGTCACTCATGTTTGTGCCCTCTACTAAGATAAGGACAATTATATTTAAATGTCAAAGCATTTACCTTCCAGTGATGTCTTTATCTTAAAGCAAAACTCCAGGTAGATATGAAAAACAGCAAATAATGCATGTGTTTTTTCATTAAGATTCATTACAATTAAAAAGTAGGTACCTGAATTTGACATGGCATTAGTCTCTTGTAATCCTCTGTACAGTAGATGTTGACTAACTTAGAGAGTCAGGGGCAGCTCTAATAACCAATCAGGTGTGCTGCAGTATACTGTATATGTACTGACAAGAAATATGCTGTTTGAAGGCGAGGGCAGGGAGATGGCCAGACTTTTGCTGCTCTTTGCCTGTGCGGTCACAGGTTAGGGCAGTGAGGTGGTTCAGTTGGTTCTTTAACCGCTGCAGAGAAAACTCAGGTCACCAGCCTGGCAGAACTGTGTAAAATTCGGGACTGGAATATATGGACAGAAATACAGATCCTTTAGTAGGTAAAACAGCTCCTATATAGGTATATTATCTATGTAGGCTTGCCTAATGTTCAGTAATAAGGCACCTCTAGGCCAGTGTTTTGAATGACAAGGTTAGGGGGATAATATAAATCCAAAAAATACAGCTGATTGTGGTTAAATTATAACATATTTCCATAACCTAGTCATATTTGGACACTTGTGAGTAAATCCAGCAAAAGGTAGGAAGAATTAGGTGTGATGGCTATTAAGTGGTATTACAGGAAGAATTGGGTGTAATGGTTATTAAGAGGTTCTACAAGGCGTTCGCTAGCTCAAGCAATGTATATCTACCTTCCCTCTTTTCTTGTTTGGTGGACTATACATTTAAAGGGTAGCAGTGCATATAAAGCACACAGCATGCTGTCACTAGTTGTACATTCAAGTTTCAGCTTTACAAACAAAGTAATGAGATTAAAGGAGTTGAGCCTGTACACTGGGCAGGTTTCCCTTTAGGCAACAGATGTCTACACTTTTATTACTTCACCATAACAACGCTGGATCAGGAGATGTATTTTCTTAAAAAGCTACATATCCCTTTAACCCCCACTAAAATTTTCATTATAAGGTGCCCCATGATATGTTCGCTTCTCTAGCAAAAGCACTCTTATGCCCCATACACACGATCGGACATTGATCGGGCATTCCGACAACAAAATCCATGGATTTTTTCCGACGGACGTTGGCTCAAACTTGTCTTGCATACACACAGTCACACAAAGTTGACGGAAAATCCGATCGTTCTAAACGCGGTGACGTAAAACACGTACGTTGGGACTATAAACGGGGCAGTAGCCAATAGCTTTTAAAAGGATAAATAGATGATTGCGCTAATATTAACCAATTAATACCAAACTGCGTGCTAGAATTCCAAAAATACTGCGTGCTAAAATACGCCCTTCAATACAAGTAGATGTGTATGGTGTATAAATAAATAAACTTCCGTGCACAAATGGTAAGTGATTAAAATTAAAATAGCAATCACTGGTGTATAACATACAAGTAGATATATATGATGTATAAATAAATAAATAAATAAACTTCTGTGCATAAGTAGTGAATGACTAAAGGTAAAACAGCAATCACTGGTATATGACATACAGGGATCTTCTACACATAAAAATGGGACTATGTAGGATGTACCAGAATTTTTTGTGTGAAGCAAATGCTGATAATATAGTCCGCTTTATGTAGAATGA
The DNA here is from genome assembly GCA_037952835.1 of Lithobates septentrionalis. Lineage (NCBI taxonomy): Eukaryota > Metazoa > Chordata > Amphibia > Anura > Ranidae > Lithobates > Lithobates septentrionalis. The sequence continues at coordinate 172,637 of JBBDGP010000296.1, forward strand.
AAACCAATTTCCACAGAGCCGACACCTAGTGGGACAAGCAAGGATTGGATGGTTCCGTTCACCAGCTGGTGCTTAATGGTGTGATTCTCAGCCCTCAACGTCCATCCCCGGTATAAAAGACAAAATAGGGAAACAGAGCCATTGCGCAGGGATGAACACATGAATGATTAAAATAGATGGATTAATCTCACTCACGTTCCCCCTTTTCTAAGATCGCATAGGGTAAAATGGTCAGCTACATTAGGCTCCAAGCTGCAGTCTCCTCATTCACCTAACAGTTTCCACACTGCTGAGAGCATCACAGGCTCCTCCTCCCGACGCGTTGCATCACCAGACACGTGACTTTTTCAAGTGCACCCTTGAAAAAGTCACGTGTCTGGTGACGCAACGCATCGGGAGGAGGCGCCTGTGACGCTCTCAGCAGTGTGGAAACTGTTAGGTGAAGGAGGAGACTGCCGCTTGGAGCCTAATATAGCTGACCATTTTACCCTATGTGATCTTAGAAAAGGGGAAACGTGAGTGAGATTAGTCCATCTATTTTAATCATTCATGTGTTAATCCCTGCGCAATGGCTCTGTTTCCCTATTTTGTCTTTTATACCGGGGATGGACGTTGAGGGCTGAGAATCACACCATTAAGCACCGGCTGGTGAACGGAACCATACAATCCTTGCTTGTCGCACTAGGTGTCGGCTCTGTGGAAATTGGTTTTCATTCCACATAAAGCGGACTATATTATCAGCATTTGCTTCACACAAAAAATTCTGGTACATCCTACACAGTCCCGTTTTTATGTGTAGAAGATCCCTGTATGTCATATACCAGTGATTGCTGTTTTACATTTAGTCATTCACTACTTATGCACAGAAGTTTATTTATTTATACATCATATACATCTACTTGTATGTTATACACCAGTGATTGCTATTTTAATTTTAATCACTTACCATTTGTGCACAGAAGTTTATTTATTTATTTATACACCATACACATCTACTTGTATTGAAGGGCGTATTTTAGCACGCAGTATTTTTGGATTTCTAGCACGCAGTTTGGTATTAATTGGTTAATGTTAGCGCAATCATCTATTTATCCTTTTAATATTTTGTGCAGTTCACATATTGTTTGCAGCTGTATTATTTGGGCATCTTTTAATACATTCTCACATAACTTGGTTTTCACTTCAGCGCTTTAATAATTTATTAAATTTTAAAAAAGCCAATAGCTTTTGTCTCTTAATTTATTCTGAGCATGCGTGGCACTTTGTGCGTCGGTTTTGTGTACACACGATCGGAATTTCCAACAACGGATTTTGTTGTCGGAAAATTTTATAGCAAGCTCTCAAACTTTGTGTGTCGGAAATTCCGATGGAAAATGTGTGATGGAGCCCACATATAGTCAGAATTTCCGACAGGGTCCTATCATACATTTTCCGTCGGAAAATCCGACCGTGTGTACAGGGCATTACTATTTAGTTATGACAGTCTGATGGTGTGAGTACAGCTAGTTTGCACATAGCTCAACTCCTCATCATGAGTAATTGTGAATCAAAATTGCATATAAAAATGGATTAAAGATGCGTAGGAGAAATTATATTTAAAAATAAAAAGGTTACGGTTTAACTTACAGAGTATCCATGATCAATGGTAAGCTTAAAATTGGGAACAGGAGGATAGGGAATTGCTGATTTAATGAGATGATAATTAAGTGGCTTCTTTTTTATGTTAATAGAACACTAGCTTACTTTTTTGCTATCGCATTTATAGGATAATGGAAAAAGCATGTACCATAGATGCCATTATACAAAGAAATTTTATGAAATTGACACTTTTTTAAATAGGCATGATATAATGTCAAATATGCCAAAGAAGTATAACCAGAGAGGACATTATTTGTAGAAGCAGCTAGTAATAAATTGGCCATAATTAAACTTTAAAGACAAACTACGGCAGATAAAAAATACGCAAAATAATGTTTCTGGGTATCCAATTAGGTTAGTAAATGTATTTATGTTAAAGCAGCTAGCCTAAGTAACTGAATTTCACTTGGCATCAACTTTTTGCCGTTTCCTAAATAGCAGAAGACTGGGAGAAGGAGAATCAGGACTGGGGGAAAGTCAGGTGTGCTATATCTAAGCTGGATGACAAGGAACATGCTAATAGAAGAAAAGATTTAGCAGAATGGTGTCCTTAAAAGTCTGCTTCTGCTCTTTTATTGTCAAATCAGCAGACCAGGGGAAAGACAGAACACCACTGTATTCCATAAATATAGGTGATGTCATGTGGTTGGGTTGTATGTTGGGGCTTTGTAAATCTTAGAACTGGATGGAGACAAATAAAAATGCTCAGCAGGCAATATATGTATTTAATTTCTGTATATAGCTGTTTTCCTGGAGTTCAACTTTAAGATATAGATAATATAATTGGTGCATAAGACACAAAAACAAAGATAAAATTTAACATATGTTTTTATTTATTGCATTAAAAAAGCATATTGTAGCATAACCGAACATTTTAAAGTAAGTGGATATGTAGTTGGTTTCCTTGTGTAAGAAGGATACAGAGACTAAATATAAACTGTGGGGGGAGAATAGCTGTTTCTCCAATGGCCAAAGCTATATGAGCTTGTATGTGTGCACTTCATGGAATTTGCAAATGGCATTACAATAGAGAGACGTCTCTGCAGTTATTTAATGCATTAATAATATATTGCCTTTATAAATTTTATAATGGTAACAGTGGTATCATTTAGATTGAGAACTACTTTAATCCTTATGGTGGTTGTGGAATAGGATAGGGAAGTGTATACCAAAGTATGGGACTACATGTATTTACACAGGTGCGGCTTACATAGGCAGATCATTTACCAAGGATGGTGGTAGTGAGAGATCCACCGTTACTTTTTTGTGTTTTGTGCTACTGGTACACACCTCAATATTTCTTCCTGACAATGCATACAAACTGCTGTGCCGTAGAGAGATCTATATCTTTTTATGTAGAGGCTGACAATATTGCTGAGTGTTATAACCAACACTCATATTTTGAAGTGACCACTCTCACCCTGCAGTTAAACCTTACTCTGCATTGCTTTTAAATAATGGCTATGTTTGACAGTCATATCATGGTGTGACCCAAATGGAACTATAAATTTCACTGTGAAATTGTTACAATTTGTTTCTGCTTGAAAGAACTCTCGGATCATTTTATTTTACCTAAAGCTGCAAGGACTAATTGCTCCAAGGGTACAGCAATTTTATTTTCCCGATCTTTCTTTTACACAGGCTCCTCTACACCAGTGGTTCTCAACCTCAGTCCTCAAGTACCCCCAACAGGCCATGTTTGCAGGTTTTCCTTTATCTTGCACAGGTGCTTTAGATCAGAGTCAATGGTTTAGTATTTTGGACAGCTATTTTATCTAAGAGAAATTCCCAAAACATGGTCTATTGGGGCTACTTGAGCACTGAGATTGAGAACCACTACTCTACACTGCTAGATTAGTCCCCGCAGGCTCTTTTTCCTTACAGCACTGTCTGCCAGCAAAGATGGGGATCAAGTAGGTAACAGTGCTCTTTCGGTCCGCTATACAGAAATGGGCAGTTACCCTCTGCAGTGAGGGGGCGCAGCCCTACTGTAGGTAAGGACTTCTAGTTTTCCTGTTAGTCTTTAAAAGTACATCAATATTCTAGATATTCTCTTAAAATGAACTGTTATGTCTTAGAGTGTATGATGTAAAGGAAAACTTTTGTTTTTGTTTTGTATAGAGTGGACAGAGGAAGGATTACCCCGTCGGGTTTTTCATTGCTGTTTGTGTCCCCTCTAGGGATGAGCCCGATGTTCGAGTCGAATGTAAGTTCAACTTGAACATCGGGTGTTCTTCTGTTCGCCGAACAGCGAACAATATGCAGCGTTCGCGGCAAATTCGAAAGCTGCTGAAACACCGTTAAAGTCTATGGGACACTAACATGAAAAATCGAAAGTGCTAATTTTAAAGGCTTAAATGCAAGTTAATGTAAAAAAAATTCAAAAGCTGACGAAACACCGTTAAAGTCTATGGGACACTAACATGAAAAATCAAAAGTGCTAATTTTAAAGGCTTAAATGCAAGTTAATGTCATAAACATGTATCAATGTAAAAAATGTAATTCAAAAACGACCGTTTTTTTGGGAGCAGTGATTTAATGCTTAAAGTGAAACAATTAAGATGAAATATTCCTTTAAATACTGTGCCTGGAGGGTGTCTATAGTATGCCTGTAAAGTGGCACATTTTTCCCATGTTTAGAACAGTACCACAGCAAAATGACATTTCTAAAGGAAAAATTGTCATTTAAAACTGATCGCGGCTGTAATGAATTGTCGGGTTTTGACAATATAGATAGAACTCACTGAAAAAAAGAGCATGCGATCCCCCCCCCCAGTCTATTACCAGGCCTGTTGCGTTTGGTATAAATATTAAGGGGAACCCCAAACCAAAATTTAAAAAAAAAATTGCGTGGGGGTCAACCCTAAAATTCATACTAGGCCCTTGGGTCTGATATGGAAATTAAGGAAAACCCTGCGCCAAATTTAAAAAAAAATGGCGTAGGGGTCCCCCCCAAAATCCATATCAGACCCTTCAAGTCTGGTATGGGTTTTAAGGGGAACACTGCCCCAAAATTTTTAAAAAATGGCGTAGGGGTCCCCCCAAAATCCATACCAGACATGCAACCTGGCAGGCCGCAGGAAAAGATGGGGGGGTGAGAGAGTGCCCCCCCTCCTGAACCGTACCAGGCCACATGCCCTCAATATGGGGAGGGTGCTTTGGGGTAGCCCCCCAAAGCACCTTGTCCCCATGTTGATGGGGACAAGGGCCTCATCCCCACAACCCTTGCCCAGTGGTTGTGGGGGTCTGCGGGCGGGGGGCTTATCGGAATCTGGAAGCCCCCTTTAACAAGGGGACCCCCAGATCCTGGCCTCCCCCCTGTGTGAAATGGTAACAGGGTACAAGTACCCCTACCATTTCACCAAAAAAGTGTCAAAATGTTAAAATAGACAAGACACAGCTTGAAACAAGTCCTTTATTAAAAAAAATAAAAATGTCCCACGATGTCCATTCATCTTCTTCTATCACTCCGTGACGGACCAAAAAAGAAAAAAAAAAGCAGCGGCCGACCCATGGGAGGCTGCCGCCATGTGATGCTTCTTCGCTTGTTCGACAGTTCTTATATAACTGAGGGCGGGGCCAGCCAGAGACGTAACTGGGTGACCCCGCCCCCTCTGATGCCACAGGGACTTCCCCATGGCGTCAGAGGTGGGCGGGGTCACCTGTTTACATAAACACTTTTTATGACAATAACTTGCATATAAGTCTTTAAAATGAGCACTTTTGATTATTCATGTTCGTGTCCCTAAGACTTCTACGGAGTTTGTGTGTTCTGAAGAATTTTTTGCCTGTTCGCATGTTCTGCTGCAAACCGAACAGGAGGGTGTTCGGCTCATCCCTAGTCCCCTATAGAGAAATTCACCCCTCTATTTGTTCTGGTGACCAGTGTGATGCACACTCGTTAAATCAGCCTTTTCATTATGAATGAGCTGTCAATGTACCACAGAGTACAATGTGCAACATGCATGATCCTTTTTTTTTTTAACACAGTACATACAAAACACAGTATATGCATTGTGGTGTGTTGCAGCGGGCCCTGCTGTAAAAATGTGTTAGTGTGCCATTCACTTTGAATGACAAGTCAACATATTGCACATAGAGCAGCTGCATTGCCATGCATTGTGGTAATGGTATATGTACAGCGTGCATTGTCACAACGCACAAATAGGATATGGCCCTTAGTTGTCAAAATACAAACAAGTGGCCCTTAGAGTTGTCACCTGAGCATGAAGTGAGGGAAAATCCTTCAGTAGGGACACCCATCCTCAGACATCTCTGTAAGGTAGAAATTTTGTTCACTTTATAAAGATTAACTCCCATTTCCTTTTTGTATCTTCAGGACATGAAACAAAGGGAAATCTCTGCAGTGGAACACAGGCAGCACATAAAAACTTGCTAGGCGTTTTTCACCTATCTCTACTCTATATAATATAAGAAAAAAAACTTCTGGCTTTACATAAACTTTTAATATCCAGATTGTAAATAGAAGCTTTCAGTATGTTATCTACTTATCTTCCATATGGATTTTCCCCAGAACATTCCATTTTAGTGAGGGAGCTGAGCAAAAACTATGCCGAGTCTCATGAAAAACTATTGAGCAAGTGGGATTCAGTTTATTGAGTTAGAGTCCTGTCACATGGGCACTCTAATCATATCCTCCATCAGTTTTTCAGGCAGATCTGAACAGAAGTTCAGTGTTAGCCTATGGACAGGCGGATGCAAACAGATGTACTATCCTTTAAATACAATTACCTTCGAGTCCCTCTTGGTCTGAAGAAGAAAAAAAAACAGAAAAGGTTTGCGCACTTTTCCATTTTTGGCCCTGAATATGAACGATCACAGGTAAAAGGATGTAAACAGATGCTTGTTCGTTTACATTCTGCTGCCATAGACCTAACGTGAGTTCATCAAGCTCCACATCTTGTGATGGGGGAAAGAAACGGACGGAAACAAATGTCATAAAAGCAACATCCATTATGTTCTGCTCTGATTCAGAAGGATATATGTTTACGGATCCTCTGTTAACTAGGAACAGATGCTACCTGTGTTAAAGGACCCTTAGGGCTTCATTTGCACTGAGCAATTAGCACACACTGTAAATTCTAGTGGCAAGAATCTGCAGATTTCTGGGGCTGGAATGGTAAGTGTGTGCATAGAGATGAAGCCCAAACAAAGCAATGGTAGGCTGAGGGCTGCCACAGCTATCCGTGACTGTTTTCAGCTGTTCGCACATCTAGCAATTACTTGCAGTTAGGGACAGATAATTGTGGCTGGATACACTCTGTCTGCATCCAGTCATTATCATCTGCCCCGAACTACTGATTATCATTTTGTATGGGCTGAGCATCTGCAACTCTTTGCTGCTTTAGGGTTCTTTCACGTGCTGCTGCTCCACTCCATTCAGCAGGGGATCCCTGAGCATTAGTTTTGTGACATCCATGCCAGTTTAAAGAGGAAAGGATCGCCACTAGTCCTGAACAGCCCAGGTGAATAAACTATAAAGAGCAACCTCAGCCTACATGTCTACACCACACCACACACCCTGATGCATTTCATTCTGCCCGCCTTAGACATAGGGCACCCAATGAATAAGCCTAGTGAAATGCATCATGATGTGTGGTGAAGACATGTAGGCTGAGGTCTCTCCTTATAGTTTATTCACCTGGGCTAGTTGGGACTCGGGAGTAGCGTCAATCCTTTCCTCTGCACACTTACTAGCCCTCTGAATTGGTATAAGGATAAGCCTACACCCCATGTTCTGAGATACAGGGATATGCTTTCACCTCTGCTTTGAGTGGTACCAAAAGCAATATAAGAGATCCATGCCAGTTCAGTTGTATTCACATTTTGATAATTGACTGTGGTGAACCCCTTATGGCTCCAAGGGTGGCTGTCGCATTTAGGTCTGGAAAAATGGAAAAGGAAGCAGTCCAACGGAAATGGAGGTAAACAGACACAAGTCCATTTACGTCTGCCTACCCATAGAGCTGCACGGAGCTTCCGAAAAGATCCACCTGAAAAATGCAACACCTGTGCATGCCCGTGCCAACAAAACGTGGCCCTGCACAGGGCATGGATCAAATCACCCTTTGTAAACAAGGCCTAAGTCTTTGCACACCTTTTGTTTTGATGCACCTGAAAAGGTTTCAGCTGATTTTCAGCTGGGCTGAGTTCAATTAGGCTTTAAAGATGCATGTCCATGCAGGCAAAGCAACTGGTCCACTGGATTCAGCAGCTGCTTATTACTTTCTTCCTTAGTCCACAGCTGCTTGGATCACCTGTGTGAACGAGAAGGTGAAGCCATGTGTAAACCCCAGGTTAGACCAAGTTGGAGACTACAGATGGTTGAGGACACTATTTCTAAACAAAATGTAAGTAACAGCTCCAGGGGGTGGCATTAGGCAGGCAAAGCAAAGCGCAGGTACACTTTAATGGGAGTATTTGATGGTAAAACATTATCTTTACCTACATTTCATATGAGGCCTACTGTTACCACAATTACTCATGTAAAAAAAACTACACATCTGTCTTGGTCACATGACTTCACCTTGGCATATGTGAAGCATTAAAATGTTTTGCCATCTTCATCTCGCTTACATAGAAATTGTCACATATGTTTAGTGCTTCAGAATTGCGGTCGCCAAAGGATCATATAGTTTTTACCACTGTGATACATGCACTTCTGGAAGCATTATCTTCTCTAGTTGCTTAAAGGGTGAACCTCCAAACATGTTTTTCTTTTGTCTGGAACGCATTACAATTAAAGAGGCCTCTCTGTGATTCAGATATTATTGTACTACAGCATGAGAAGTGGCCTTTCAAAAAATCTATTTAATTCATTGTAAAAAATAAAAAAATAAAAAAAATGCTTTTCTACAACCTGGTGAGGTGCCGAAAAAAAGGAGTAATATTTTTTTTACTTGCATGAGAAGTCTCCCCTATTTAAGGGGTGGAGTCATATCTCTATCAACACCTTACCATAAGTTGGAATACAACTTTCCTTTTGTGATTGTAAATGTAGTGTATGTAAGGTATTGTGTGTCATTGTTTTGTAATTGCTTCACATTGTACATATTAAACAACAATGTCTCCTTGTCTCATTTTAAACTGTGGCAAGATCCCAGGTGGCCACTCAGAATGTCATGTTGATGTATAATGATGCTAACAAGGCACTAAGTATCATATTTGGAGAACACAGGGATCACATAGTAAATTCAAATGCATGTTCAAGTGATGTTTACCTTCCGTAAGTGATTATAAAGCATGGATGATGGTCATAATCGTTGGCAAGATATATTAAAGGGTACATTTAAAAAGCTTGCATTAATCCCTTGAAGATATTGTTTTCTCTTTAAAGAGGACCTATTATTAAAAAAAAAACAATAGGGTTGATTTGTAAAGAAATAGAGGATATTCACTTAGAACAGTGAACACTGATTTTGCAGAATAAATGTCAATAAATCACGTATGAGTGAAAAAAAAAAACATTTTCTCTAGACCATAACTGGGTATTCAAAGTCAACAGTGTCACCCTGTTCTGTAACATACATACCATTCAGGTTTCATCTACACTACTGCAGACAGTTGTGGTGCACTACATTACCCGCAGTAAGGCACCCTATTCATTATGAAAGGGTGACTTGATTATTGCATCCCCTCCTCAGTCCATCAACCCCTTATGCCCTGTACACACGGTCGGACATTGATCAGACATTCCGACAACAAAATCCATGGATTTTTTCAGACGGATGTTGGCTCAAACTTGTCTTGCATGCACACGGTCACACAAAATTGTCAGAAAATCTGATTGTTCTGAACACGGTGACGTAAAACGCGTACGTCAGGACTATAAACGAGGCAGTAGCCAATAGCTTTCGTCTCTTAATTTATTCTGAGCATGCGTGGCACTTTGTGTGTCGGATTTGTGTACACACGATCGGAATTTCCGACAACGGATTTTGTTGTCGGAAAATTTTATAGCAAGTTCTCAAACTTTGTGTGTCAGAAATTCCTATGAAAAATGTGTGATGGAGCCTACACACGGTCGGAATTTCCGACAACAAGGTCCTATCACACATTTTCCATCAGAAAATTCTATCGTGTGTACAGGGCATAAGTGTCCACCACTACACTTTGTCAATCCCTCCATTGGCTTCTAATTGCCCAACGAATAAAATTAGAAAGAACAACATATAAAGCCATGCACAACTTTGTTCCCAGATATATTACCATACTCTTCTCAAAATATCATCCAAACTGTCCCCTTCGTTCTTCTTAAGACCTCCTGCTTTATATTTCCCGTCTCCACCCAAATTTGCATCCAAGATGTCTCCAGAGCCTCTCCCATCCTCTGGAACTTTTTTCCGCCTTATGTACAGCTATCTCCTACTCTGCTACCCTTAAGGGTTGCCTGAAAAATCACCTCTTCAGAGAAGCCCATCTGGCCTCTACCTAACAACTGAAAACACCTCCCAGACAATTAATACCTTTTGTATCACTTGCCCTTCGCTTTTTTTTCTTAATTGTATTGTAAGGCTGGCCATAGACAGAGTGATTTTCTTTCCTGCAACCATGGGTTGCAGGATTGACTGTGTTGATAGGGGAATCCCTCCCGCAGGGCCATTGTGTTCTCTGGCAGGGGAGGCTGTCCCTGCCGGGAGAACACAGTGAATATTGCTATTGGCTATAACAGCCGCCAACAAGCTGGTTGTACATGAATACATTTAGCCTGCCCATACATGGTTCAAATATCAGCCAGTTCCTGCTGAACTGGCCGAGATTCAAATTGTCTACGGTCAGCTTAACTATACCGTCTCCCCTTATTTTTTAAAGCATTGTGCGAACTGTTGGTGCTATATAAATCCTGTATAATAATAACTATGAATGAGCTGCCAATGCACCAAAAAAATGCACATAGTCCATATTCCCATCGCACACATTCCTGGAATAAGCTCTAAAAGTACCGGGTGCTGTAGCGACTGCCAGCTGGATACTGGAACATGCACGATAATGTAGATCATCACATGCCTGATGAAGGGGTCCTGCGTGACTCCAAAATGTTGCACTACACTGTTATGTGATTTTATCTTTCTTTAATTGAAAACCATTTGGATGAAACTGAAGATCCTTGGTGTGCAACCCACCATGTTGTGATGTGCTGCCACATATTTGCATTGGCCACTTCTGCAGCCGCTTTTATAATGAATTCCACTACTATGTCATTCATTATATCACAGTAACATATCGTAAGACGCAAATTTAACTGTGCACTCTGCAACCTGTAGGTGCAAATAAGCCTTCACTTTGCTAAATGAACACCCTCTACTACTTTAGTAAATCAACTGCATCGTACAAACTGGTACAGTTTTGAGATAAGAGGCGAAACAAGGCGCAAGTACATAAAATGGTACTGTAAAAATTCTATTCCAGTGCACCCCCTCCCTGAGAGCCCCTGAAAGCAGCACTTGTTCAGTATGCAAATATTTAGTCGGAGCTCAGATATCCCCCCCCCCCCCTCAACAATGCAACATGACAACCTCACCTTGTGGTGCCTCCATTTATGCCATTTTGTACTATATGTTCTATTTTCAGGTTTGCTTTGAAGATGCATATTTCTTATTTCTAATGCTGAGTGATACAGGTGAACAGGTGTAGAGATGTAAAGAGGACCAGTCACCAGAGAGATACTCCAGTTGCACATCTGTTCAGCTAATTATCTTAACTAGAATGACAACGCTTAGCATAGTCATGTTTCTTTACCGTCCCCTTATTTCTTTTCTGCTTTCACCAATAACAATAGCAAGAATGTGGACAGCAGTGACAGAACGTTATAAAAATGCCAGTTATCATATTGACAATGTATTGATGGAAAGAGTTTGAAATACATCTTCTGATGCTTTTATAAAATTTACCATGATTAGTTTCTGTTAATACAATGTGTAATACATCAATATTTGAATAAGAATAAAATCTCAATGTGCTCCACAAGCTATGATGTTTTATTCTGACATTTTATTATGACCTTTTAGTATTTTCTTGGATTAAGCCCAGATGGGCCATCTGATATTTTTTTTTAAAGTATTTTTATTGCGTTTTTAATAAATGAAGAAACTGACAAAAATAAGAAAGCGGTGTAATCTTTCACACATGGCAGTTCTATCATCACAAAAAAAGTTGTTTAATACATTAAAATGGACCTGGTATCATTAATTCATAAGAAATTAATATGTGCATACTGTAGAAATTTTTCATGTTAAACACATACATGATCAGGAATATGCAAGTATATTACCTTTTACAGACAGTGGTCTTGATTTAGAAAAGGCAAATAGACTGCTCACTTTGCAAGGGAAGTTGAATTGTATAGGGACTCTTCCCCAGGGGTTAAGTGAATGTGGTAAAATATCAGTTCGCACTCGGAATTAGCTTCTGAGAAAGATCTGAACCATTGTTACTTTTCTTTACATTCTACGTACAAAGGTATATTGAATGTTAAGGTCCTCACCCGATGGTATATAGTCTCAGCAAGCTTTTCCAAACCTCCTCGCCTCTATGCTTTTGGGGCTATTATTCTTTTGGCACCATGTTTCATATCTGGTGGGAATGCCCCAAAATCCGGGGCTTCTGGAATAGGGTTTTTGTTCTGATACGAAAGATTACGGAAACTACCCCGTATTGCTTTACTGAATAAACAGGTAGAAAATATACCAAGAGCAAAGCAAAAGTTGATTCACTTTATGTTTTTAGCCACCAAACTTACCATAGGCCGATCCTGGAAGAAAGCCTCAATCCCTATCAATATGTTCAGACACAAGGTTTCCTTGATTATGCTCAATGAGCACCTTGCTAGCAAACTTAAAAGAGAAGTATGGGTTTCTGTTTTTTTTCAGATACTACTTACCTAGGTGGATGCAGCATCAGTCCGATGCTGCATCTGTTCCCCGGTGCCTCTAACACTGAGAGCCGAGCGATCAAATTCAGCTGATTGCTCGGTTCTTATAGCTCCTTGAGCAGAGAGCTGCTGAGAGTCACAGTCACAGCTATCTGCTCAGCACCTCCTCACTCACTGGAGCGCTGAGCTGTGGAGGGGGCAGGGGCAGCCGACTCAGGCTCTCAGCGGCCCGCTGAGAGGCTGAGCTGGGTATTAGTCCAGGAATCTGGTGGATCCAGACTCCGTAGTCGTGATGGTGCGGAGCCTGGACAGACTTCTGTGACCTCAGCAGAGAGGGGGCTGAAGAACGAACTGCACTCCTGTGTCCTGTGATCCATAGGAGGAGTACAGCCAAACAAGCTTTGGCTGTACTTCTCCTTTAACCGCTTGTGAACCAGCGCGCAATGATGTACGTCGGCACAATGGCACAGCTGTGCAAATGGGCGTACCTGTACGTTCCCTTTAAATAGTGGGCTAGTGGGTGCACGCCCGCCATGCGCCGCATGCCCGCAGACTCGATGTCCGCCGGTGGCCCGCGATCATGACACGGAGAGGCAGAATGGGAAGATGCCTCAAGGCATTTCCCTATTCTGCCTAGCAACATGACAGGGATCTACTGCTCCCAGTGATCGGGAACAGTGATCTCTGTCATGTTCTAGTGAGCCCATCCCCCCTACAGTTAGAATACAGTGAGGGAACACAGTTAATCCCTTGATCGCCCCCCTAGTGTTTATCTCTGTCATGTTCTAGTGAGCCCATCCCCCCTACAGTTAGAACACAGTGAGGGAACACAGTTAACCCCTTGATCGCCCCCCTAGTGTTTAACCACTTCCCTACCAGTATCATTTACACAGTACATTTTTATAGCAATGATCGCTGTATAAATGTCACTGGTCCCAAAATAGTGTCAAAAGTGTCCGATTTGTCCGCTGCAATCTCGCAGTCATGATAAAAATCGCAGATCGCCACCATTACTAATAAAAAAAAAATTCCATAAATTTATCCCCTATTTTGTAGACGCTATAACTTTTGCGCAAACCAATCAATATATGCTTATTGGGATTTTTTTTTACTAAAAATATGTAGAAGAATACATATCGGCCTAAACTGAGGAAGAAATTTGTTTTTACATATAACTTTTTGGGATATTTATTATAGTAAAAAAGCAGTTTTTCTTTCAAAATTGACGCATTTTTTGTTTATAGCGCAAAAAATAAAAACCACAGAGGTGATCAAATACCACCAAAAGAAAGCGCTATTTGTGGGCAAAAAAAGGATGTCAATTTTGTTTGGGTGCAACGTCGCACGACCACGCAAATTGTCAGTTAAATGCCGTATCGCAAAAAGTGCTCTGGTCAGGAAGGGGGTAAATCCTTCAGGGGCTGAAGTGGTTAATAATAAGATACCATGGTTCAGGAAGGTATGGGAGCCATGGACCGGCTATGTTCATATAGACCTCTAGGGATATTTCCTGTCCTTATCAGCGCTCCATCTTTCTTTAAGACCTTGTAGGGTCAATATCTGGGTTTCCCTCTCCCTGTCCGGTCTCCTTTTCTCTTCTCTGTTTCCAGGACCTACTTTTTTTTTTCAGCTAGGTCCACTCTCTCTCTCCTTTTTGTCTTTTACCTTCTTTCTATTCCACTTTTTGTCTTTCTAATGCTAGGGACTAGACCCCATATTATTCTCAGTATGTGAACCCTGCCAGCAGGCTCCCATGGCCTTCCTGGCCACTCGGAAATTTTAGATGCTTATTTGTTTATTTGCTGTTTATGTTTTCTTTTGGGTAAAATATAGTAAAATATAGCATTACGTGCAAAGAAAAAACGGCATTTTTTTCTTTCACGCAATTGGATGATAGAAGCCAGCAGAGCTTCACCTCATTACCCACAGCTATGCTCTGAGGAAAATCCTCTTGCAAAGTAAGCAGTTTATTTGCCTTTTGTAAATCAACTCCAATGCCTTCATCTTCATTCAGATCCTGGTGCTTGTGCACTTTTTGCGTTAACAGGTGTCTGACACAGATCAGCCCTACTAATGCTGCATCTCATCTGTAAATTGGAAAATTACAATGATAGAGTCTGATCACTGTGGGGAAGAGGTGGTGGAGGAAATACTTCCTCTTGCCTGCAGCAGACTGTTGACATCATCTCAGCCTAGGTAAAGTATTTTTAATGCTAAAATGTACCAATTGTTTTAAAATATATACTGTTGCATTATATTGTGACATGTCAGAGATGTTTTTCATGTAGACATATACTTAAAGGTCCACATAAAAGTTTCATATGGCCTCAATGAAGAGGGTCATGTAATATTGTACATTTTAATAAACAAAAACCCACGCTACATGCAATAAAACATAAGGGACTGCTGCTATTCATGAAAGGTGTAATATCCCTGAACTGAACAATAAAAATGATAGCACTTTCCCTATACATAAATATAATAAAGATAGTGTTATGTGTGGCACCAAAAATGACATATGTACACATAAAATATGTACAACGTTTCGCATCAGTTTCCACAATCAATAAAAATAATAATATAAATAATAATAATAATAGCAAATGAAATCAAAAGTCATATATTGTGCAGTCTCTATAAAGTGCTGTGCATGAAGAGCACAGCACTTTATAGAGACTGCACAATATATGACTTTTTATTTAATTTATTATGATTATTATTATTGATTGTGGAAACTGGTAGGAAGCGGAAGGAGAGGAGCTGCTAAAAGTTCACTACATTGTACATGTTTTACGTTTACATATGTAATTTTTGGTGCCATACGCAACACTATAACAACTATTATATTTATGTATAGGGACAGCACTGTCACTTGTGTTTTTCATGTAGACATACATGGCAATGTTCTTTTTTTAAGACCAATCATAGATAGAATTACAGTATGTTGATAAAATTGGTACAGTCAGGAATGCATCAGCCCTGGGAAAGAGGGCGAGAATTTAAAAAAACTGGTATTGTGCTATATTGAAAACCTACAGTATGCATCTATAGCTTCAACTGGTCAGGATATAGGCCTGTCACTTCAAATATACTGTACAGAACAGAATGCCAAAATGACATCTCCACATTTGGGTTTCCTCATATTTGCTGTACAGTTTTGATCTATGAAGTTTTGAAGTTATTTTTCCATTTTCTACACTTTTATTTTATGTGAAATATTTGCAAATATCTTCTAACAAAACATAAATTATGGATTTTTTGCATAAGTGAAAAAAAAAAAAATCAGGCATCTTAATTCTCTAAAACAGTCAATCAGATGGCTCTTGGCAATTCTAAGTGGCAGAGGAGAATACCTCCCTTCTTGAAAGATTTTAGCCATTTCAGGGTAACTAAATATGATTTTTAGGACAGGCAGGTGTGTCACTGAGAAGGATGGAGTAAGTAGAAAGAAAAGCACCATAAGGCTACTGAACCAGTAAAAACGTATGAAGTGAGCCTTTTGAACTCCTGTAACGAGTTGGTATTTCCCTAGCTCTCTGTGACAAATAAACGTTATCTCTACAACTAAAAACCTTTTAGTGTCCTCTTTTCACTCAAAGACGCCAATTTGAGAGACATACTATCGCCATGGTCATTTTGAGTGTGGTCTGTATCTAATAAAGACTTCTACAGCCAGCTGAGTAATTCACTTATAACAGAATCCAGCACCCTACAGCATCTTGTTTCACTGAGAATTAAGCCAATTAAGCTGACCATATACTAGCAGAATTTTGCTCAAAAATATAAATTTTTAGAACGTTTGTTGGTTACTGTTTAATGGTTAGTAGGGTCAAATTGATGGTTGTTTTTACCAGTAGTGATGAAATATTTAATGGAACAGAATGGCACTTTTTTCTTGAACGAATTAATTTATAACAGTGAATATGCTGTAGATATGCTGTAAAATCAATTTAAATTTTGAGGTGAACAAGTCTCTGATTGAATTATCAAATGTATTGACAAGATTTTTATACAAACATTCATATGAAAATCAACCAGTGTATTGACAGTTTTAGACATATACCTGTCCTCCAACTTACTGGACACCACCACAATTATTTGATCATTTTGACCTCCATATATTAATATTGCAGGAGGTGATACTTTTTTTTATTTTTTTTTTTAGGTACATATTCAAGGTTGTAGACATTCTGATCTATTGAGTCAAAGACCCAGAATAAGGATTCAGCCAGTAAAGTCATTTACTGGAAGTTAGCATGGGGAAGGATTAAAACACTTGACAATTTGACAATGCATTTATTGCTCTCTTATGCCCTGTACACATGACCGGTTTTGGCGTCGGAATAAACTCTGAAGGTTTTTCTGACATAATTCCGCTCAAGCTGTCTTGCATACACACGGGCACACCAAATTCCGACCGTCCAGAACGCGGTGACGTACAACACGTATGATGGGACTAGAAAACGGAAGTTCAATAGCCAGTAGCCAATAGCTTCCGTCTCGTACTTGCTTCAGAGCATGCATCAATTTTGGTGCGTCGGAACAACATACAGACGAGCCTTTTTTTTCCGATAGTAATTTGTTCCGTCGGAAAAATATAGAACGTGTTCTCTAACCAAGTCCGTCTGAATTTTTGACAGAAAAAGTCCAATGGGGCATACACACGGTCGGAATATACGATACAAAGCTCCCATCGGACTCTTTCTGTCAGATATTCCGCTCGTGTGTGCGCGGCATAAGCCTTTGGTTCTCAGTGACAACCCACATTTCTTGTATGGGTGTCACATGGAAAGAAAGTGAGGGAAAATCTCCTCAAGGGGGTCACAGACATACTGTAAATAAAAATGCAACAATAATTGTTACTCTTCCCTATTCAATCCAAAGCTTAAAAAAATGCCTGGAGTTAGGCTTTAATAAAAGGTTAGAACAGGACCCTCCTTGCATAGAGATTCTCCAACAAGTTGGAAAATCCCTGTGTATGGCAGCAAATGCTTTCAGCAGTCATAAGCACCTGTCACTGCACCCTGGGGCAGGGATCATTCCGTAGAACAGTCAAGCCTCATCGCTCACTCCATCTCACATCCAACGATACATACGTAGCGTTTCAAGCAATGCTGCTCTCCTTAAGCGGGGAAACTCCAAAGCACAAGGAAATAAAGGAGGGCGCCTAGTGCATTACCTCCAACACCATTTAATTTATTAAAAAGCCAAATACATACTCACAAACATGACCTCTGGGGAAGGGGGCTCGTCTCCTGAAACACGTCAGTTTTCCAACTACAGTGATCTGGTATCCACCATGTTGGAGTTGTGATTATATATGCTTGAGATTTCCTCGTGTTTGTGAGTATGTTCTTGGTTTTTAATAAACTATATGGTGTTGGAGGTAATGCACTAGGCGTTTGTACCCTCCTTTATTTCCTTGTAGGGGGTAATTCTGTGCCTAACATCCCTAAATGCAATCTCGTACTGAAGAAGATGATTATCACTGAAAACTAAAAATAATAAAAAAAGAAGAAAACAACATAATCTTATGGAGTATATATTGACTTTATTCTTATTGGCATATTAAGAATTATTTAATAAAGGTCAACTATGATAGCTGGCTTTTACTTTATACCATTATATATGTATTTAGTGTGTGCCCTTGGGGTAGGTCCTCATTTAGTTCCTAAAGTTTAAGATCACTTCAAAATGAAATAATTTTAAACTAAAGGTTTTTACTTTATTAATTTAAAAATTTGCGTTTTCTCTAAACACTTCTTGCTTATTACAGATGAAAAATTTCACAGTAAGAGCGCCGGGGCCTGATTAATATCCATAGGTTGATTGACTGTGCTGGTTAAAATATAAGTGACCATACTGCAAGTAATATTAGAGTACAAGACATGCTGGATAATAGAAAGCAGCTTATAGCTGAATGTATGGTGTTTGCTTTGATGGATATATTGCAAACATAGTACAGTTGCGATATTAGGTGCTCTTAGGTTTACTTTATTTTTTCTTTCCTTTATTACATTTTATCTTTCCCCATATTAAAGTCATTGGTGAATTATTGTTTACTTTTATATTTGTACCATTATGGAAATAGATAATGTCTTTTCTAATTTTGTACTGCTTCATGTTTTTATGTCCTAACTGGGAGAGTTCAATTGCTTCTCTTCCCTTTTCACACTTTGTAAGAATGAGAGCTCTGTTTCATCTATGTGGTTTTTCAGATTTTGAATAAAACTCTTCTAATACTGCCAACCATCAAACTGTCTGTTTTTTCAATGATATTTTGTTCACCATATTTATTAACTAACAAAAGCTAGTCAAAAGAATTAAATAACTTAGAGGGCAGGAGAACATTTAGGTATGGTCCTACTGGACTATAAAAAAAGAGTGATTTGTAAATGTGCGTTCAGTTCAGCTAAAGATAAATGGTAATGGGAAAATACATGGAAAAAGGAAACATCAGGATGTCAGCTCCAGTGTGTTGCATGCTGAGATACAACAGCAATTGAACAAGGCGTGTAACTTGGTGGATCCATTCTATGTCTCTCCATAATGGGTAGCAGGGCCTGGCTGAAGGTACTATAGCTATGGGTCAATCCAATTAAAAACTCTCATATCTGTGACTACTATGTCTGAGTCTATGTTCTGCAAACTAAATAGTGACAATCCCATAAAACCTCAAAAAAGACAAAATAACAAAAGAAGTGTAGCGCTACACAAAATATAGTGAATGTCCTTATAATAAATAGTTATAGTCCCATGTGCAATCAATCCTATTAGGTAGAAAGTCCTTAATGGGTTCCAAAGATCAATCGCGACTGTGTGGTGTGCCAGAACACTCACCAGAGAGAATTTAAAACAGCATATAATCATAAACTTGAAGATCCGTGTTTTGCTCCGTGCTCCTTAACCACTTGCTTACTGGGCACTTACACCCCCTTCCTGCCCAGGCCAATTTTCAGATTTCAGAGCTGTCGCACTTTGAATGACAATTGCGCGGTCATGCAACACTGTACCCATATGACATTTTATTATTTTTTTCACACAAATAGAGCTTTCTTTTGGTGGTATTTATTCACCACTGGGGTTTTATTATGTTGCTATACAACCAAAAAAACCCTGAAAAAAACAAAAAAACAAAACTGTTTTTATAGTTTGTTAGAAACTTTTGCAAACAGGTCATTTTTCTCCTTCATTGATGTGCGCTGATGGGCACTGATAGGTGGCACTGGTTGGCAGTGCTGATATGCACTGGTAGGTGGCATTGGTGGGCACTGTTTAGCAGCAGTGGGTCTGGAGTGTGCGTGACCAATGTCTTGTTTACTTCAGAAAGTAATCTGATTTTTTTTCTCCGCACACTGTCAGCGTGAGGGAAAAAAAAGCCGATTACCAGCTCTGTTTACATCACATGATCAGCTGTCATTGGCTAACAGCTGATCACATGGTAAGGGGCCAGGATCGGGCTCTTAGTGGTCTCATTAACTCGCTGATCAGAGCAAGCCGGGCACGCAGGCAGCTCATGCACGTGACAACATACATGGACACCCTCCTGGCAATTTAGGCCCGCGCTGTAGCCGTCTTTCGGCTATAGCGCAGGTGGGAAGAGGTTAATAGTGGTATCCCTTCACCATTCTTTTTTTTCTAAATTCTTTATTTATACAAAAAGGGCTGAGAGTCCATTAAAATATCTAATTCTACAGAATACATTCACAATCTCTTTTAGTATCAATACATTTTAGGGTAGCTTTATATTCCACAACTATATATATATATATATATATATGTGTATGTGTATATATATATATATATATATATATATATAAATAATTTTCTATCTTGGGCCGAGAGCACTAGATCCTCCATGGCACCGATACTTCTAACCCTGTTAAGCCACATAGCAATAGAAGGAGATTTAGAGTCTCTCCAACATAACAATACAGGCTTTGCCGGCATTATCCAGATGACATAGCACAGAATTTTTGTATATCTGTGGTGGAGTTTGTGAACAGTAAAGCAAAAAAAAAAAAAAAAGCAGGATCTTCTGATATTGGAAAAACTGTAAGTTTTTGAGATATTCTCTGTACCTCCTGCCAGCAATGTTTAATCTTTGGACAAGACCAGAAACTGTAAAATAAAGTCCCCTGTTCCTCTCTGCATCGCCAGCAGTGATCCGAGGTCTCTGGAAAAAATTTGCAAAGCCTTGGCGGGATATAATACCATTGCGTCAATAATTTATAGTTCGATTGTCTGGATTTGCGTACAGATAGATGACTTCAAGGAGAGATAGATAATATTCTGATGCTGAGCTGGTATAAAGGTCTTTTTGGGATCTCTTTCCCATTTACTAAGGCCCGGCATCACAAAATCATCTAAAGGGAGCAATTAACAGAGCATATATATTGGAAATTGTCAGAGGAAGTGGTTCCTTTTCATCACAATATGATTCAAATGTTATTTGCTGACGTTGATATTTTGTTGGTGATCCTAAGGATCCGAAAAAATGGTGTAACTGCAACGCCTGCCAGAAATTTATTTCATACCGGCCCCACCGGTTGCATCAATGAGCCGACCGTGGGCCAGGTCTCGGAGTTCAAAAAATGTGAAGTCTGAAAACAGCCCTTCTCTAAGAGACTGTTAAACGTGCCTGGTTCTATACCTGGGGAAAAACGGGGGTTTCCCAGAATGGGAAACAGTGGTGATTGTATCGAACAAAAATTAGAGTTCCGGCAAATCCTAGATCCAATTTGCAGTGTAGGAACTATAATAGGGTGCGTTTTAAGAGAGGCTGGTAAGGCTGTATAGCACCAAGACGCTCTCTGCATGGGTACAGGGCTAAACTGTTGTTCTATATTTGTCCAGAGTTTAAATTCTGTATGTCTGCACCAATCAATCATTCTGCCGAGGTGGGCAGCTTGATAGTATTTAAATTAATCAAGGACAGCTACAGGTGGCATATACTATTCCTTGGTCGTTTATTGTCCCATATAAATTTAGTAAAAAGGGCACAGACTTGACAGAAAAAGGCTGCAGGAATGGAAATAGGTAGTGCCTGGAAAAGCTACAGAAATTTTGTCAGAATGCTCATTTTAATGATGTTACATTGGCCAAACCAAGAGTGTAAACCTTGGTGCCATTTATCGAATAGGGATCGTACTGAATTATATAAGGATGGAAAGTGCCGCAAAGGTACTGCCTAAGTTTGATGGTATATATGTACTCAAGTACTTTAACACGGAGGACGCCTATTTAAAGTTAAAGTTAAATTGTATAGTGTGATGCACTGACAGAGGCAGTGGGACTCCCATAGCTTTGGATTTAGTGTAATTTATTTTTAGATTTGATAAAGCTCCGTATTCTTCTATTTCCTTCATGAGGTTAGGCAATGAGATGTGTGGATTGGGCATAGAGAAAAGCAGGTCGTCTGCATAAGCTGAAACTTTATAGTTGTGAGCCCCAAGATATCAGGGTTTTTCCGGATTTTATTCAATAATGGCTCTAACAAAAGAGTAAATAACAAAGGCGAAAGAGGGCAGCCCTGGCGGGTACCATTTGAGATCTTAAAAGGTTTTGAGAACCCTCCATTTACTTTAACCAAGGCCTGTGGAGTGGAATACACCTTGGCAAGCCATTGAAGCATATGGTCTCCCAAACACATATGCCTAATGCCCTGTACACACGATCAGACATTGATCTGACGTTCCGACAACAAAATCCATGGATTTTTTCCGACGGATGTTGGCTCAAACTTGTCTTGCATACACACGGTCGCACAAAGTTGTCGGAAAATCCGATCGGTCTCAACGTGGTGACGTAAAACACGTACATCGGGACTATAAACGGGGCAGTAGCCAATAGCTTTCGTCTCTTAATTTATTCTGAGCATGCGTGGCACTTTGTGCGTCGGATTTGTGTACACAAGATCGGAATTTAACCGATCGGATTTTGTTGTTGGAAAATTTTATAGCCTGCTCTCAAACTTTGTGTGTCGGAAATTCCGATGGAAAAAGTCCGATGGAGCCCACACACGATCTTAATTTCCGACAACACAATCCGATCGCTCTTTTTCCGCCGGAAAATCCGACCGTGTGTACAGGGCATTAGGACTGCAAACATAAAGTGCCAGTTTACTTTATCAAAAGCTTTTTCTGCGTCAGTACTCAAAAAGGCGCAGGGGAGGTTTGTTTTGTTAGCATAGTGGACCACATTAAATACCTTAACCACTTAAGGACCGCCTCACGCCGATGTACGTCGGCAAGGCGGCACGGGCAGGCAAAATCACGTACATGTACGTGATTTGCCTCCCGCGGGTGGGGGGTCCGATTGGACCCCCCCCGGTGCCCGAGGCATTCCCGTTTTGTTCCCCGGCGATCGGAGGGGAGGGGGAGGCCATCCGTTCGTGGCCCCCCCCTCGCGATCGCCGCTGGCCAATGGGAACATTCCTTTGCTGCTGTATGCTGTGTCAGGGCACCCGCCGTTTATTACCGAATAAAGGTTTAGCCCCCCTAATCGCCCGGCGGTGATATGCGTCGCCCCAGGCAGCGTCAGATTAGCGACAGTACCGCTAACACCCACGCACGCAGCATGCGCCTCCCTTAGTGGTATAGTATCTGATCAGATCAATATCTGATCCGATCAGATCTATACTAGCGTCCCCAGCAGTTTAGGGTTCCCAAAAACGCAGTGTTAGCGGGATCAGCCCAGATACCCGCTAGCACCTGCGTTTTGCCCCTCCGCCCAGCCCACCCAAGTGCAGTATCGATCGATCACTGTCACTTACAGAACACTAAACGCATAACTGCAGCGTTCGCAGAGTCAGGCCTGATCCCTGCGATCGCTAACAGTTTTTTTGGTAGCATTTTGGTGAACTGGCAAGCAAGCACCAGCCCCAGGCAGCGTCAGGTTAGCGCCAGTAGCGCTAACACCCACGCACGCACCGTACACCTCCCTTAGTGGTATAATATCTGATCCGATCAGATCTATACTAGCGTCCCCAGCAGTTTAGGGTTCCCAAAAATGCAGTGTTAGCGGGATCAGCCCAGATACCTGCTAGCACCTGCGTTTTGCCCCTCTGCCCGGCCCAGCCCACCCAAGTGCAGTATCGATCGATCACTGTCACTTACAAAACACTAAACGCATAACTGCAGCGTTCGCAGAGTCAGGCCTGATCCCTGCGATCGCTAACAGTTTTTTTGGTAGTATTTTGGTGAACTGGCAAGCACCAGCCCCAGGCAGCGTCAGGTTAGCGCCAGTACCGCTAACACCCACGCACGCAGCATACACCTCCCTTAGTGGTACAGTATCTGAACGGATCAATATCTGATCCGATCAGATCTATACTAGCGTCCCCAGCAGTTTAGGGTTCCCAAAAACGCAGTGTTAGTGGGATCAGCCCAGATACCTGCTAGCACCTGCATTTTGCCCCTCCGCCCGGCCCAGCCCAGCCCACCCAAGTGCAGTATCGATCGATCACTGTCACTTACAAAACACTTAACGCATAACTGCAGCGTTCGCAGAGTCAGGCCTGATCCCTGCGATCGCTAACAGTTTTTTTGGTAGCTTTTTATTGAACTGGCAAGCACCAGTGGGCTAGTACACCCCGGTCGTAGTCAAACCAGCACTGCAGTAACACTTGGTGACGTGGCGAGTCCCATAAGTGCAGTTCAAGCTGGTGAGGTGGCAAGCACAAGTAGTGTCCCGCTTCCACCAAAAAGACAAACACAGGCCCGTCGTGCCCATAATGCCCTTCCTGCTGCATTCGCCAATCCCAATTGGGAACCCACCACTTCTGCAGCGCCCGTACTTCCCCCATTCACATCCCCAACCAAATGCAGTCGGCTGCATGAGAGGCATTTTCTTTATGTCCTCCCGAGTACCCCTACCCAACGAACCCCCCCCAAAAAAGATGTTGTGTCTGCAGCAAGCGCGTATATAGGCGTGACACCCGCTATTATTGTCCCTCCTGTCCTGACAATCCTGGTCTTTGCATTGGTGAATGTTTTGAACGCTACCATTCACTAGTTGAGTATTAGCGTAGGGTACAGCATTGCACAGACTAGGCACACTTTCACAGGGTCTCCTAAGATGCCATCGCATTTTGAGAGACCCACACCTGGAACCGGTTACAGTTACAAAAGTTAGTTACAAAAAAAGTGTCAAAAAAAATAAATATATAAAATAAAAAAAAATAGTTGTCGTTTTATTGTTCTCTCTCTCTCTCTCTCTTCTCTCTCTATTGTTCTGCTCTTTTTTACTGTATTCTATTCTGCAATGTTTTATTGTTATTATGTTTTATCATGTTTGCTTTTCAGGTATGCAATTTTTTATACTTTACCGTTTACTGTGCTTTATTGTTAACCATTTTTTTTGTCTTCAGGTACGCCATTCACGACTTTGAGTGGTTATACCAGAATGATGCCTGCAGGTTTAGGTATCATCTTGGTATCATTCTTTTCAGCCAGCGGTCGGCTTTCATGTAAAAGCAATCCTAGGGGCTAATTAGCCTCTAGACTGCTTTTACAAGCCGTGGGAGGGAATGCCCCCCCCCCCACCGTCTTCCGTGTTTTTCTCGGGCTCTCCTGTCTCAACAGGGAACCTGAGAATGCAGCCGGTGATTCAGCCAGCTGACCATAGAGCTGATCAGAGACCAGAGTGGCTCCAAACATCTCTAAGGCCTAAGAAACCGGAAGCTACGAGCATTTTATGACTCGCCGGATGTAAATAGCGCCATTGGGAAATTGGGGAAGCATTTTATCACACCGATCTTGGTGTGGTCAGATACTTTGAGGGCAGAGGAGAAATCTAGGGTCTAATAGACCCCAATTTTTTCAAAAAAAGAGTACCTGTCACTACCTATTGCTATCATAGGGGATATGTACATTCCCCGAGATAACAATAAAAATAATTAAAAAAAAAAAAAATGAAAGGAACAGTTTAAAAATAAGATAAAAAAAGCAAAAAAATAATAAAGAAAAAAAAAAAAAAAAGCACCCCTGTCGCCCCTGCTCTCGCGCTAAGGTGAACGCAAGCGGCGGTCTGTCGTCAAACGTAAACAGCAATTGCACCATGCATGTGAGGTATCACCGCGAAGGTCAGATCGAGGGCAGTAATTTTTGCAGTAGACCTCCTCTGTAAATCTAAAGTGGTAACCTGTAAAGGCTTTTAAAGGCTTTTAAAAATGTATTTATTTTGTTGCCACTGCACGTTTGTGCGCAATTTTAAAGCATGTCATGTTTGGTATCCATGTACTCGGCCTAAGATCATCTTTTTTATTTCATCAAACATTTGGGCAATATAGTGTGTTTTAGTGCATTAAAATTTAAAAAAGTGTGTTTTTTCCCCAAAAAAATGCGTTTGAAAAATCGCTGCGCAAATACTGTGTGAAAAAAAAAATGAAACACCCACCATTTTAATCTGTAGGGCATTTGCTTTAAAAAAATATATAATGTTTGGGGGTTCAAAGTAATTTTTTTGCAAAAAAAATAACTTTTTCATGTAAACAATAAGTGTCAGAAAGAGCTTTGTCTTCAAGTGGTTAGAAGAGTGGGTGATGTGTGACATAAGCTTCTAAATGTTGTGCATAAAATGCCAGGACAGTTCAAAACCCCCCCAAATGACCCCATTTTGGAAAGTAGACACCCCAAGCTATTTGCTGAGAGGCATGTTGAGTCCATGGAATATTTTATATTGCGACACAAGTTGCGGGAAAGAGACACATTTTTTTTTTTTTTTTTGCACAAAGTTGTCACTAAATGATATATTGCTCAAACATGCCATGGAAATATGTGAAATTACACCCCAAAATACATTCTGCTGCTTCTCCTGAGTACGGGGATACCACATGTGTGAGACTTTTTGGGAGCCTAGCCGCGTACGGGACCCCGAAAACCAAGCACCGCCTAAAGGCTTTCTAAGGGCGTGAATTTTTGATTTCACTCTTCACTGCCTATCACAGTTTCGGAGGCCATGGAATGCCCAGGTAGCACAAAACCCCCCCAAATGACCCCATTTTGGAAAGTAGACACCCAAAGCTATTTGCTGAGAGGTATAGTGAGTATTTTGCAGACCTCACTTTTTGTCACAAAGTTTTGAAAATTGAAAAAAGAAAAAAAAAATGTTTTTTCTTGTCTTTCTTCATTTTCAAAAACAAATGAGAGCTGCAAAATACTCACCATGCCTCTCAGCAAATAGCTTGGGGTGTCTACTTTCCAAAATGGGGTCATTTGGGGGGGGGGGGGTTTGTGCCACCTGGGCATTCCATGGCCTCCGAAACTGTGATAGGCAGTGAAGAGTGAAATCAAAAATTTTCACCCTTAGAAATCCTGAAGGCGGTGATTGGATTTCGGGGGCCCTGTACGCGGCTAGGCTCCCAAAAAGTCCCACACATGTGGTATCTCCATACTCAGGAGAAGCAGCTAAATGTATTTTGGGGTGCAATTCCACATATGCCCATGGCCTGTGTGAGCAATATATCATTTAGTGACAACTTTATGCAAAAAAAAAAAAAAAAAATGTGTCACTTTCCCGCAACTTGTGTCAAAATATAAAATATTCCATGGACTCAATATGCCTCTCAGCAAATAGCTTGGGGTGTCTACTTTCCAAAATGGGGTCATTTTGGGGGTTTTTGTGCCACCTGGGCATTCCATGGCCTCCGAAACTGTGATAGGCAGTGAAGAGTGAAATCAAAAATTTACACCCTTAGAAATCCTGAAGGCGGTGATTGGTTTTCGGGGCCCCGTACGCGGCTAGGCTCCCAAAAAGTCCCACACATGTGGTATCCCCATACTCAGGAGAAGCAGCTGAATGTATTTTGGGGTGCAATTCCACATAGGCCCATGGCCTGTGTGAGCAATATATCATTTAGTGACAACTTTTTGTAAATATTTTTTTTTTTTTGTCATTATTCAATCACTTGGGACAAAAAAAATAAATATTCAATGGGTTCAACATGCCTCTCAGCAATTTCCTTGGGGTGTCTACTTTCCAAAATGGGGTCATTTGGGGGGGGTTTGTACTGCCCTGCCATTTTAGCACCTCAAGAAATGACATAGGCAGTCATAAACTAAAAGCTGTGTAAATTACAGAAAATGTACCCTAGTTTGTAGACGCTATAACTTTTGCACAAACCAATAAATATACGCTTATTGACATTTTTTTTACCAAAGACATGTGGCCGAATACATTTTGGCCTAAATGTATGACTAAAATTTAGTTTATTGGATCTTTTTTATAACAAAAAGTAGAAAATATCATTTTTTTCAAAATTTTCGGTCTTTTTCCGTTTATAGCGCAAAAAATAAAAACCGCAGAGGTGATCAAATACCATCAAAAGAAAGCTCTATTTGTGGGAAGAAAAGGACGCAAATTTCGTTTGGGTACAGCATTGCATGACCGCACAATTAGCAGTTAAAGCGACGCAGTGCCAAATTGGAAAAAGACCTCTGGTCCTTAGGCAGCATAATGGTCCGGGGCTCAAGTGGTTAATGGTGTTGGCTCTCGCTTCACGAGAGGGAATAAATCTCACTTGATCTAAGCGAACCAGATGGGTAAGCTGTGATTGAAGACGGGAGGCAAGTAAACATCCATGACAACATTTATAGGAAATATTGCAACTCAGAGAATGGTGACACCATCCTCCGATGCAAAATGTACTACATAAGGGCAAATATTTTACAAAAAATATTTGGCATAAAAATAAATTGGTTACATGATTTTAAAACATAAAAATAGATAGATATTAGAATGGAAGCCAAGATTAGTCACAAAGTTGTATAACTGCATACAATAATGATTAAAAATTTGTAACTGAGATATTCATGACAATGTAGAAAATATAAAAAATATATACAAAAATGGGAAAATGCATCCTGGACATTATAAATATCTCATGCTTTGTTAATTAAGGCATTGATGTCACACTCTATGTTTAACCCCAAAGGGGAACGAGACTGGAGTTCATATATCCAGAAAGTTTCAAGGCGTGACACGGCTACCTCTGGAACAGTGCATTCTGGTATATCTAATACATCGCTTTTTAATCTACCTGTTCAGACGTCTCCGACTATCAATATTTTTAGAGATGTAGTTCTTAAGAACCTAGAAGTATTACCTGTTAAAAAAACCTATAACCATTCCTTCTCAAGTGTGGGACTCAAATCCCTTTGCGATATGAAAGATCTAGTCATCCGCCCTGCCGATAAAGGCAGGGGCATTGTCGTGTTATACAAAGTGGATTATCAAAAGGAAATGGACGAGGATTCTAAGCGATCGGGATACTTACAGAGAGTTACTTTATGATCCCACCTCTAGTTACAAGAGGGATTTGGTGAATCTTGTCATCAAAGGGTTCGACCAACACATTTTAAATACAAAAGAAAAAGCCTATTTGGTACCCATAGCACCGAGAATACTGACCATTTACTATTTACCTAAGATCCATGAGGATTCATTATATCCCCCTGGACATCCTATTGTGAGCGGTATTGACACCTCACGTGTGGGGCGTTATATTGACATTTTTCTCCAACCATTGGTCACGCAAATGCCCTCATACCTTAAAGATACTAGGGATACTATCAACTTGTTGGAGAGCATTAATATACAAGGTGATTACATCATGGCCACGGTGGACTTGGCCTCCCTGTATACATGTATACCCCATCAAATGGGGATAGAGGCAGTCCAACACTTTTTGGGTCAAGATCAGACCTTGACTCAGTCTCAGGGTAGTTATATTATAGAATTGCTGGAATTTGCCACCCAGCATAATTATTTTTGGTTTGACCAACGTTTCTTTTTACAGCAAAGGGAAGTGGCTAAATTTGCCCCCAGCCTCGCCAATTTGTTTACTTTCAAGTGGGAGCAGAATGCTGTCTATGCTCAAAATAGATCACAATTGGGTGAGGTACATAGACGACATCCTCCTCCTATGGGTTGGCAGGTCCGATTCTCTCTATCAATTTTTGTTTCCCTGAATGAGAATGACCGAGGCATCTACCTAACTTATGTATCCAATCATCAGAAAATTAATTTTCTCAACTTAGAGATAGAGATTTGCGAACGTCGGTTTAAATTTAAAACACATTTTAAACCCACTGACAGCAATGGGTTTATACCCATCGACAGTTGCCACCATATATCTTGGTTATGTTCCATCCCATGCAGCCAATTTTTACAGTTGCAGAGGAACTGTACCGACAAGGAAACAATGTTTTGAGACAGAGGTTTTTGGACAAGGGTTATGATCGGGCTGAAGTTGACTTGGAGCTTCAAAGAACCGTTGAAATTAAGAGAGGCTCCTTGTTGATTGATAGGCCACGTTGTGACTCCAATACCTCTTTAAAACGGTCACTACTAACCTCATTTTCCACCCAACATGGGCATATTAAGTCTATTATTAAAAAAATATTGGGGGGTTCTGAAGAGGGATAGAGTTTTGGGTTCATTGTTGCCCGATCAACCACAGGTGGTATATAAGTGTGCCCCATCATTACAGAGCAAGATTGTTCCACTTATTATTAATCCCCCTGTTAGAGCAACTTTTTTTCACAGTCTTGTTGGGTATTTTCCTTGCAAAAAAAGTAATGCATGTCATTATAAACACACGTGGCAGATGTAAGACGGTACAATTCCAATCTGCCATTACTAAACGTTCTTATGACATTAAACATTTTTGCACGTGCCACGAAGAACTTTGTTTACATGCTCACCTGCCCTTGTGGGAAGCAATATGTTGGCAGAATGATTCGTTCGTTCTTAGTGAGGGTTATTGAGCATATAGCTCTAATAAAAAAAAAGGTGACACCAAACAATGTGCCCAGACATTAATCAAGAGTGTTACAATCAACACCCAAGGGGTACCGAATTTTTGATCATTGATAGGTATGAAGAGGCGGAGCCACGACCAGGGGCGTGTCACACCTTGAAACTTTCTAGATATATGCACTCCAGTCTCATTCCCCTTTGGAGTTAAACAGAGTGTGACATCAATGCCGTCATTAAAGCATGAGATATTCATAATGTCAAGGATGCACTTTCCCATTTTTATATATATTGTTCATATATTTTTTATACACTCCTTTGATTTTATATTTTCTACATTGTCATATTATATGATTATCTCACTTACTTATTATTACTTATTCTAATATCTATCTATTTTTATGTTTTAAATTCATGTAACCAATTTATTTTATGCCAAATATTTTTTATGTTAAATATTTGTCTTTATTTAGTACATTTTGCATCGGAGGGCGGTGTCACCATTCTCTGAGTTGCAATATTTCCTATAAATGTTGTCATGGACGCTTAGGACGTTTATATTTAAAGCGAGGCTTGGTTACAGTGAAGTTCTGTCTGTGCATGACTTTCAATAGGGAGATTGATGGTATCGTTGATACGGAAATTTGACTCGCTGACAAAAGTGAGGCTTGATCCGCTCGCCTCACCACAACCTTGATTTTCGTTATGGAGATTGATGGTGTTGTTGATTCGGACGTTCGACGTGCTGTCGAAAGTGAGGTTTGACCCGCTCACATCACCACAGCCCTCTGAGCATTATGCTGACCAGGCACGATCCAGCCCACGTTTCATAGTGAGGCAGGACAGGAAGTGACCACAGTCATACACTTTGGAAGCCAGGATCGAATCACAGGTTGACATTCACAATTTTGGGGTCATATTTTCTTTATAAACGCAATGACTAGAGCAAGCTCACACCCCAGATGATGTCTCCGTAGACGACCATGTGTATGTGACCGTGTGTACCACAGTCATACACTTTGGAAGCCAGGATCGAATCACAGGTTGGCTTTCACAATTTTGGAGTCATATTTTCTTTAAAAACACAATGACTAGAGCAAGCTCACACCCCAGATGATGTCTCCTTAGACAAAACGTGTCGGGACGAGCTCTGCTGATGTCATTGTGTTGCTTTTATTCATGATTACAAGTGCTTGTTTTACTCTTCCCAAATGTGAGTGTTCCCATTTTCTTTACATTAAACTTAGTATACCTACGGGTTTACACTATGTGAAGTTTTCCGTTTACTTCTTGGTTATACTGCATGTTACAAGGTTAAAAGACACATCCCACTGAGACTTGTGGACCCCGGTCTTTCTAAATAGAGCCCGGTCTGAGCCCTTTTCAGTATATGGAAGAATCTCCCATCTTGGCAAAAACCATACGTGTGGATGATCCATCCTCTGGTGTTTACACCACAAGCTTTGGCGACTCATTGGTCATATGCCCATTTGAGTCCATTTGTTCCAGCAAACTTTGGCGACTCATTGGACATATGCCCATTTGGGTCCATTTGTTCTGGTAAGCCGGTCTTTCTAAACTAAGCCCTTTTCAGTATATGGAAGCATCTCCCGCCTTGGCATAAACCATACATGCAGATGACCCATCCTCTGGTGTTTACACCACAAGCTTTGGCGACTCATTGGGCATACAGTGCCTTGCAAAAGTATTCACTCCCCTTAGCTTTTTACCTATTTTGTTACATTACAGCCTTTAGTTCAATGTTTTTTTTTAATCTGAATTATATGTGATGGATCAGAACACAACAGTCTAATGCCCCGTACACACGATAGGATTTTCTGACGGAAAATGTACGATGGGAGCTTGTTGTCGGAAATTCCGACCGTGTGTAGGCTCCATCGGACATTTTCCATCGGAATTTCCAACACACAAAATTTGAGATCTGGATCTCAAATTTTCCGACAACAAAATCTGTTGTCGTAAATTCTGATCGTGTGTACACAATTCAGATGCACAAAGTTCCACGCATGCTCGGAATCAAGCAGAAGAGCCGCACTGGCTATTGAACTTAATTTTTCTTGGCTCGTCCTACGTGTTGTAAGTCACCGTGGTCTTGACGTTCGGAATTTCCGACAAGATTTGTGTGACCGTGTGTGTATGCAAGACAAGTTTGAGCCAACATCCGGCGAAAAAAAAACATGGATTTTGTTGTCGTAAAATCCTATCGTGTATACAGGGCATTCGTTGGCAAAGTAAAATTAGAAAAATATATACACACTATTTTTCAGAAATAAAAAAACTGATAAATGGCATGTGTGTATGTATTCAGCCCCTTTGTTATGAAGCCCATAAAAAGCTTTGGTGCAACCAATTACCTTTAGAAGTCACATAATTAGTGAAATGATGTCCACCTGTGTGCAATCTGTCACATGATTTGTCATTACATATACACACCTTTTTGAAAGGCCCCAGAGGCTGCAACATCCTAAGCAAGAGGCGCCACTAACGAAACACTGCCATGAAGACCAAGGAACTCTCCAAACAAGTAAGGGACAATGTTGTTGAGAAGTACAAGGTCAGGGTTAGGTTATAAAAAAATATCCAAATCTTTGATGATCCCTAGGAGCAACATCAAATCTAAAATAACCAAATGGAAAGAACATGGCACAAACAGCAAACCTGCCAAGAGACGGCCGCACACCAAAACTCACGGACTGGGCAAGGAGGGCATTAATCAGAAAGGCAGCACAGAGACCTAAGGTAACCCTGGAGGTGCTGCAGAGTTCCACAGCAGAGACTGGAGTATCTTTACATAGGCCGGCCATAAGCCGTACGCTCTATAGAGTTGGGCTTTATGGCAAAGTGGCCAGAAGAAAGCCATTACTTTCAGCAAAAAACAAAATGGCACGTTTTGAGTTTGCGAAAAGGCATGTGGGAGACTCCCAAAATGTATGGAGGAAGGTGCTCTGGTCTGAAGAGACTAAAATTGAACTTTTTGGCCATCAAAGAAAACGCTATGTCTGGCGCAAACCCAACACATCACATCACCTAAAGAACACCATCCCCACAGTGAAACATGGTGGTGGCAGCATCATGCTGTGGGGATGTTTGTCAGCAGTCGGGACTGGGAAACTGGTCAGAGTTGAGGGAAAGATGGATGGTACTAAATACAGGGATATTCTTGAGCAAAACCTGTACCACTGTGTGTGATTTGAGGCTAGGACCGAGGTTCACCTTCCAGCAGGACAATGACCCCAAACACACTGCTAAAGCAACACTTGAGTGGTTTAAGAGGAAACATGTAAATGTGTTGGAATGGCCTAGTCAAAGCCCAGACCTCAATCCAATAGAAAATCTGTGGTCAGACTTAAAGATTGCTGTTCGCAAGCACAAACCATTGAACTTGAAGGAGCTGGAGCAGTTTTGCAAGGAGGAATGGGCAAAAATCTCAGTGGCAAGATGTGGCAAGCTCATAGAGACTTATCCAAAGCGACTTGGAGCTGTGATAGCCGCAAAAGGTGGCTCTACAAAGTATTGACTTTAGGGGGTGAATAGTTATGCACATTTATTTTTTTCTGTTATTTTGTCCTATTTGTTGTTTGCTTCACAATAAAAAAAAAAAAATCTTCAAAGTTGTGGGGGCATTTTCTGTAAATTAAATGATGCAACTCCTCAAACAAGCCATGTTAATTCCAGGTTGTGAGGCAACAAAACACAA
Organism: Lithobates septentrionalis; assembly: GCA_037952835.1. Classification (NCBI taxonomy): domain Eukaryota; kingdom Metazoa; phylum Chordata; class Amphibia; order Anura; family Ranidae; genus Lithobates; species Lithobates septentrionalis. The sequence goes on from JBBDGP010000296.1 coordinate 206,641, forward strand.
AAAATGCCAAGGGGGTGAATACTTTTGCAAGGCACTGTATGCCCATTTGGGTCCATTTGTTCCGGTAAGCCTTCCTGCAGTCGGTGGTGGCTGTCTTTCACATCTAGTCACGTCTTAAAGGACTATAATTTTCCTATTAGATCCAGTCTTATCATATATGATCACAACTTTTCAGTTTTTGCACTATATGGACTATTTTCACGAATATTATTACTATATATACGATTATTATTTCTGTTCATAGATTTATGAGCACTAACAGTTATTGATTTCTGTAGCCTTGCAGAATTTTTTTTTCACTAGCACTGCACAAGTGTTATAATCACTGGTTTTGCATTTTTGTCTATTGCTGTGCTGGCTGCTGTCTATTCGGGTGTCAGCACGATAAATTCCTTACATAATTTTGTCTTAAAGCGGAGTTCCACCCAAGATTGGAACATCCGCTTTAAGTGATGTGACCTCCTGACATGCCACATTTGGCATGTGATTTTTTGGGGGAGGGGGAGTGGATACCCTCTTTTTAGAGGCACCCAGCTCCCACTTCCTCCCGGGGCTCCACGACGCCAGAAGGAAGTTCACCTCTCCCCCCTCCCTGCAATCTTCTGGGACACATCACAGGTCCCAGAAGATCGCCCGGCCAGTCACGGCTCACGCAGTGCGTGCCTGGCTGTGCGCCCAGTTACAATGCAGGCTCCTTTCACACTTATACGACTTCAAAGTCGCACGATTTTACCGCGATTTCGCGGCCGCGATTTGCCGCTATTTTACCGCGATTTGGGAGTAGTACTACTTTGCCACGTTTTTGGCATTAACAAACGAAAACATACAGTAGTTGGTATGAATCATAAAGGGGGAACTCCACGCCTAGTTTTAAATAAAAAAAACTGGCGTGGGTTCCCCCCCAGGGGCATACCAGGCCCTTAGGTCTGGTATGGATTGTAAGGGGAACCCCCTACGCCGAAAAATCGGCGTGGGGGTCCCCCCAAAATCCATACCAAACCCTTATCCGAGCACGCAGCCCGGCCGGTCAGGAATGGGGGTGGGGACGAGCTAGCGCCCCCCCCTCCTGGACCGTACCAGGCCGCATGCCCTCAACATGGGGGGTGGGTGCTTTGGGGCATGGGTGGCGCCCTGCGGCCCCCCCACCCCAAAGCACCTTGTCCCCATGTTGATGAGGACAAGGGCCTCTTCCCGACAACGCTAGCCGTTGGTTGTCGGGGTCTGCGGGCGGGGGGCTTATCGGAATCTGGGAGCCCCCTTCAATAAGGGGGCCGCCAGATCCCGGCCCCCCACCCTATGTGAATAAGTATGGGGTACATGGTACCCCTACCCATTCACCTAGGGAAAAAAGCGTCAATAAAAAACACAGTACACAGGTTTTTAAAATAATTTATTAGGCAGCTCCGGGATCTTCTTCCGACTTCGGGGGTCCTCTTCCGACTTCGGGGGTCTCTCCGGCGTCTTCTCCCGGTGTCCGCATCTTCTGCCGGCTCCACCGCTATCTTCTGGCGCTCTTTTGCCAGCGGTGGTCCGGACCTCTGGATCGTCTTCTTCCCTCTTCTCTTCCAGAGATGTTGACACGACGCTCTCTCCAGCCAGAATGGTCTCTGTGCGCTCCGCAGCCGACTTATATAGGCGGTGACCCCGCCCCGTTATGCCGTCACAGTCCCTGGGCATGCTGGGACTGTGACGTTTTAGGAGGCGTGGTCACCGGGTGATGACCACGCCCCCTTATGACGGCACAGTCCCAGCATGCCCCGGGACAGTGACCTCATAAGGGGGCGGGGTCACCGCCTATATAAGTCCGTTGCGGAGCGTTCAGAGACCATTCCAGCTGGAGAGAGCGTCGTGTCAACATCTATGGAAGAAAAGAAGAAGGCAGAAGTCCGGACCACCGCTAGCAATTGAGCTGCAGAAGAAAGCAGAGGAGCCGGCAGAAGATCAGGACACCGGGAGGAGACGCCGGAGAGACCCCCGAAGTCGGAAGAGGACCCCCGAAGTCGGAAGAAGATCCCGGAGCTGCCTAATAAATTATTTTAAAAACCTGTGTACTGTGTTTTTTATTGACGCTTTTTTCCCTAGGTGAATGGGTAGGGGTACCATGTACCCCATACTCATTCACATAGGGTGGGGGCCGGGATCTGGGGGCTCCCTTATTAAAGGGGGCTCCCGGATTCCGATAAGCTCCCCGCCCGCAGACCCCGACAACCAACGGCCAGGGTTGTCGGGAAGAGGCCCTTGTTCTCATCAACATGGGGACAAGGTGCTTTGGGGTGGGGGGGCCCGGCAGGGTGCCCCCCATGCCCTAAAGCACCCACCCCCCCATGTTGAGGGCATGCGGCCTGGTACGGTCAAGGAGGGGGGGGGCGCTCGCTCGTCCCCACCCCCATTCCTGACCGGCCGGGCTGCGTGCTCGGATAAGGGTCTGGTATGGATTTTGGGGGGGACCCCATGCCGATTTTTCGGCGTAGGGGGTTCCCCTTAGATCCATACCAGACCTAAGGGCCTGGTATGCCCCATGGGGGGGAACCCACGCCGGTTTTTTCATTTAAAACTTGGCGCGGCGTTCCCCCTCTGGATTCATACCAGACAGCTGTCAGCACTGCCTGTCGCTCATCGGGAAAGGAAAAAAAAGTTTTCCTTTCCCGATCAGCGAGCCAGGCTTGTGCTTACAAAGTCGTACTAAAGTCGTGTCTATATTATTCAGGCACGACTTGCATGCTACTTCAGGGTTTAACATTGAGGTCTATGGAGTACAACTCGCATAGAAGTTGGACCAAAGTAGTGCAGGGACTACTTTCAAGTCGGCACGACTTAAAGTCGTGCCAATATGAATGGTAGTCATTGAAAATCATGGAGAATGACTTGTCATACGATTTTGCAGTACAAAATCGTGGGACAAGTCGTATAAGTGTGAAAGGGGCCTTAAAGAGAAGTCTGGCAACATTTAGAGTTTCCCCAACTGTGGAGTGTTGGGTAATTGTCGGTGGACAGGACCGCAGGTGTCCATGGCATGGTTTTTTACCTCAAGGATTTACCTCTTTAAAGATGAATTGGAAGCTGGAAATCACTGAAGTAGACACCGCAGCTCCAGGGACCTCCATTTTCTTCTGGGTCATGTGCTGAGCGGCTGGCCTGCTGCATTCTGAACACAGGAGGTAGGCCTCCTATAAACCCCTGTACAGCAGCAATCAGACTGGGAGAGGCAAAATTAGGAACTGTTCCTGTGCTGACAAAAGGCACAGAAGCTGAGAAATGATGTTGTGAGTCTGTTGATGTTTCATCATTGTCTGATTACAGGCTGAAGGTAGGGAGGAGCTCTAGTTGGGTTACTTAGTAAACTCCAGGCAGAAAAAAAAAGGAACAACATGTATGCCCCTCTGTATTCCTTAAAGTGTTACTAAACCCAGGACCCTGCATTCGCTATATCTGGTCACCCACGGTGATTACATGCACTCTCCCAAGAAATAAAAACCTCTCGAGCAATACACACCAAACTGAGCATGTGCAGCCTGACTCCATGGACAGGGGGTTTAAGGTGGTAATAAACGCAAAAGCAAACATTTATTGTATTGCAGCTTACCAATTCTTGGATGTGATGCAGTAGTTTTGTGTTTTAGGCTTTCTTTCCTTTATTTTCATCTGGTGATTTGGCCAGTAATGCCCCGTACACACGGTCGGACTTTGTTCGGACATTCCGACAACAAAATCCTAGGATTTTTTCCGACGGATGTTGGCTCAAACTTGTCTTGCATACACACGGTCACACAAAGTTGTCGGAAAATCCGATCGTTCTGAACGTGGTGACGTAAAACACGTACGTCGGGACTATAAACGGGGCAGTAGCCAATAGCTTTCATCTCTTTATTTATTCTGAGCATGCGTGGCACTTTGTCCGTCGGATTTGTGTACACACGATCGGAATTTCCGACAACGGATTTTATTGTCAGAAAATTTTATATCCTGCTGTCAAACTTTGTGTGTCAGAAAATCCGATCGAAAATGTGTGATGGAGCCTACAGACGGTCGGAATTTCCGACAACAAGGTCCTATTACACATTTTCCGTCGGAAAATCCGACCGTGTGTACGGGGCATAAGTCTGTTTTTCAGAAGAACAAGCTCTCTTGTAGATGTATCAGTTACAGGGATGAGACAAACTGTTTTACACTGACAAGGGGGCTTATGATCAGCTCTATCCCAAAAGGAAAAAACAGTTGCTATAACGGATTATAAAGTGTTAGCTGGAGTTCAGCATCAGTTTGTTAATATACAGTGAGTAATCTGCTAGTACATCTAACATTGCCCCCCCCCCCCCCCAGAATGACAATGCTACTGTTCAAAGGTACCCCTGTGCTCCTTCATGCAGAGTGGGGGGGGGGGGGGGCACTCTAATACAAGAGATGTGTTACTGGCGAGATCACCAGGGGAAAAAGCCTATTAAAGAAAACGAATGCAGCCACATCTACAAATTGGTAAGCTGTAATATATTACATTTTTGGTTTTGGGTCAAATACTGCTTTAGCTATTCCGTGCTCTATCCAATATCCCCCCCCCCCATACAGCAGAGCTCAGATCAGTAAAGGGAGAACCAGCCAATCTGTTGTACTGCAGTGTTCATGTGCTGATAGGAGGAGAGGGCGAAGCCCTTCCAGACAAGGATGTACTTGTATGGCACAGCTATGTAAAATGTACAAATCTGTGAAAAAAAGGGTAAATTGTTTAAAATAGACAGAGATACAAATCTTTTGGCACATAAAATGTTTATTTCATCCCTATATTTACCGGTGTGCCCGGGGTTCAGCTCAAAGATATTATAATTTTGCACAGAGACATCAGTTTTGCTTTTCTTTACAATTTTGATCATCTATTCTATTTACTTTTGCTTGTTTCTTGGTTCCTTTTTCTTTCATAAACATCAATCCTAGTTGTGACTTTTCTCCTCCCGATGTGTTTTTCTGCTTGCCATATACAGTATACAAGGCAGGAGGGATCCATGCTTTCATGTTGTTTACACCAAATTCTGACCCTACCATCTGAATGTTGCAGCTGAAATCGAGACTCATCAGACCTGCCAACGTTTTTCCAATCTTCTGTTGTCCAATTTTGGTGAGCCTGTGTGAATTGTAGCCTCAGTTTCCTGTCCTTAGCTGACAGGAGTGGGACCCAATGTGGTCTTTTGCTGCTGTAGCCCATCTGCTTCAAGGTCTGATGTGTTGTGCATTCAGAGATGGTATTCTGCATCCCTTGGTTAGAACGAGTGGTTATTTGAGTTACTGTTGGCTTTCTATCATCTCAAACCAGTCTGCCCATTCTCCTCTGACATCAACAGGGCATTTTCCACCACACAACTGCCACTCACTTGATATTTTCTCTTTTTTGGACCATACTCTGTAAAACCTAGAGATGGTTGTGCGTGAAAATCCCAGTAGATGACCAGTTTTTGAAATACTCAGACCAGCCTGTCTGGCACCAACAACCATGTCACATTCAAAGTCACTTAAATCCCCTTTCTTCCCAATTCTGATGCTCGGTTTGAAGTTCAGCAAGTCGTCCTCGCCACGTCTAGATGCCTAAATGCATTGAGTAGCTGCCATGTGATTGGCTGATTAGCAATTTGTGTTACCAAGCAATTAAACAGGTGTACCTAATAAAAGTGTCCGGTGAGTGTATTTTAAATGGAAAATTAAATTGTTGACTTACCCACCGAGAGATCTGAGAACAGCAAGGCATATATCTGGGCAATGTCAGCAAGACTAGAAAGTGGAAGAGTGGCAAGAATGTAGGAAAAATGTAGGAGAAGAGTGTGTTGTGTAGGACCAAATTCTTAACAGGATGGGGTAAAGATACATTGTAGTCAAGCAAGTACAATATGGATGTACAAGGGGACAGTGGAGGCAGAAAAAAATCATGTATGAGCAACTGTGCTTTCTTCTTGTAGGAAGGAACAACATTTTACACTTCAGTGCTAATACTATACACTGTCACTGCACTAATGACACTGGCTGGGAAGAGGGTAACATCTAGGAGCAATCAAGGGGTTAACTGTGTGCCTAACAATGTGTAATATGTACTGCTTTTACTAAGTGATCTGTTTTTTTCCCCTTTGCAGGGAATTTAAAAAAACAGCAAGATCGCCTGTCAGTGTACAAAGCACTGTGTTTTTTACCAACACAGAGCTCTTTCATGAATGACGAAGCCGATCAGTGGGTCCCGGCGATCACTCATTGGCTGGGATCCACTGACCGGCCTTTGCTGTAACAAATCATAGCACAGCTAGGGGGATTGGCACACGCGCCTTACCTGGAAGCGCTGGTCACGTACCAGATACGAAATCAGCACACAGCGGCTGCCCTGCCACAGTAAATGTATGTGGGGCAGTCGCTAACTGGTTAAAGTGATTCTAAAACACGTCAAACTTACCTGTTCTGTGTAATATTTTTGCACAGAGCAGCCCTCATCTCCTTGTTTAGGTCCCCTGCCAGCGCTCCTGGCTCCCCCCCACCCTGCTGAGTACCCCCATAATAAACTGCTTGCTATTGGGGCACCCGTGCATGCTCTCTCCTGGGTCAGCTCTGTTGTATCTATAAGACACACAGAGCACAGCTTGGCCCTGCCCCCTCCTCACTGGCTGTGATTGACAGCAGCAGGAGCCAATGGCTCCCCTTGCTGTGTCTGAGCCAATGGGGAGAAAGAGCGTGCCTCTGCTCTTTTGCACATAACTGGATCAAGATTAGCCTCAGGTAAGTATTTAGGCAGGGGGAGCTGCATACTGAAGTTTTTTTTTACCCTAATGCAGAGAATGCAGTAAGGTAAAAAATAAAAACCTTCAAGCTTTGGAACCACTTTCATTACACTTATTACAAATATAACAACAGAACCAGAAAAGGAGAGAAAATTTGAAGGGCCTCACTCCTGAGACGCTGGGCAAAAACTGAGCTCTGCGCTGCAGATGGGGGGGGTTTGGCCACCATGGGTGTTTTTTTAGCTTTGTTTGCACCTAGTGTCAAACTACTGCAGGTGGCTAAATCAATCCCAATCATCATAAAAATCTGCTGTCTCCTTCAATGAAAAGAAGAGAAATCTATAATTTAATAGAATCAGCATATTTAACTATTACACAGAACAGAGATAATAAAAATGAGAGACCCGTTGGTAGGCCACCAAAGTGTTTTCCAAAGTTTGCTACCAATGGTACAATAATGCTTGTCTGGTTGAAGGCTTCTGCTCATCGAGGTCCAACAGACAGTCTTTTCCCTTCAAGAGTGAAGGCAATAGAAGAATGATATTAGTTTTATTCAGCATATCAACCAGGAAACACCTGCAGTACTTAGTCCTTATGCTTCTCCCGTAATCTGCTTGATGCAACATTGTGCCCTCGCATATGCACCGATATCAGAAGACATTCCTCAGCCATCGTGTAGAATATATAGAATATAGGGTCATGTTTCATTTACTAACTTTGGATTGTTTAATCTTGGAAATATCTTTGCTACTCAGAATCAGTGCACCATCTCTAAACCTCCCGACCTGTCCATCTGGCAAAAATCCTGATGATCCTTTTCCTTTCCTTGATCTTCTGTAAAACATAAAAAATAAACAACAGTAACAAAAGACTGAAATACTGTATTATAGTGACATGTTATTAAAATGAATATTGCCAAAGTGAAACCACATTTCCACCACCATATATTTAACACAAAAAAGAGCAAAAAAGAATGGGTTTAAAATAGGCTTCTGCTCATTCTGCAAGCCACTCCAATGTATTCATCAACCACATGCCCGGATATAGATTGATGTTCTTAAATGGTACTAGGCCTGCAACGATTATTTTCATAATTGATTAGTTAGACGATTATTGTTTTCGATTAATCGGATTAAAAACCTCAAAAAAAAAAAAAAAAAAAAAAGTTTGGTGTATAATTTAATATGTAAAGTTAAAAAAAAAAAAAGACAAATTTTTCTTCAATATCTATGTGCAGTGGTAAATATAAAAAAACAACTATCTAATCCACTCTGAGAATAACAAAGGAGATATAAAACTAATAGAAGTTAAATCTGGTACCTATCATCAGGCTCAAAGATCAAAATTTTTATTCAAAGAAAAAAATAAATCAATAGTAAAAAGACCTAAAACACTGTTTTGCAGATTTTCAGACAGGATTATAATATAATATTATGCATGACAGACTCCCTTGTGATAGGCAGGTAGCTGGATACAAGCTACCTGCTCCTGCTGTCACTTATGCTGGCAATACATTTAAAAACTCTCATTTTAAGAACGTTCGATTTTCTAATTGTTAGTAGGGTCAAATTGACATTTGTTTTCGACCACAGTGACAGGAAAATTGGAAGAAGCCGAATAGAAAACTTCTCAATTAAATGAATTTTCAGACAGTGTATGTGGTTTTCATTCAGAAATGACATTCACTTTAAAATTGAATGTTAAAAGCAAGTGAAATTTTCTAACGCGGGTCGTGGTTTTGCACAGAGCAGCCCCGATCCATCCCTTCTGGGGTCCCCCACTGGAGCTTCTGGCTCCACCTGCCTTCAGAATACCCCTATAGAAAGCCCCAAAGTATAAAATAGAGTGCCTCTATAGCAAGCCACAAAGTATAGTATAGAGTACCTCTATAGCAAGCCGCAAAGTTTAGAATAGAGCACCCTTATAGCAAGGTAACCTTGCTTTGTGCACTGGTGCGCAGTCCTGTTGGAACAGGAAGAGGCCATTCCCAAACTGTTCCCACAAAGTTGGAAGCATAAAATTGCCCAAAATGTCTTGGTATGCTGACGCCTTAAGCGTTTCCTTCACTGGAACTAAGGGGCCAAACTCAATCCCTGAAAAACAACCCCACACCATATTCCCCCCTACACCAAATGATTTGGACCAGTGCACAAAGCAAGGTCCATAAAGACATGCATGAGCGAGTTTGGGGTGGAGGAACTTGACTGGCCTGCACAGAGTCCAGACCTCAACCTGATAGAACACCTTTGGGATGAATTAGAGTGGAGACAGGCCTTCTCGTCCAACATCAGTGCCTGACCTCACAAGTGCGTTTCTGGAAGAATGGTCAAACATTCAAAACAGACACACTCCTAAACCTTGTGGACAGCCTTCCCAGAAGAGTTGAACCTGTTATAGCTGCTAAGGGTGGGCCAACTCAATATTGAACCCTATGGACTAAGACTGGGATGCCATTAAAGTTCATGTGCGTGTAAAGGCAGGTGTCACAATACTTTTGACAATATAGTGTATATTCATCAATTCAAAACACAATGGAGGGCACCACCGAATGGGCATCTTCAGTACTATAGTTGAATGCCAGAAGTGCATATTTTTAATCCAATGCATTTCAACTTGCAGAGCGTATGAGTCTTCTTCAGGGGGTAGTTGCAATGTTGAATTCTCACAGTGATTGCGAATACGAAAAAATTAAAAGGTTGGGTGCTTTCACCGCCAACAAACTCAAAGGTAGACAAAGGCACAGTACAAGAGATACCCAAAGCTTTCAAAGAGACCAGACCATAAAATAGGATTTTTTCGTCATACTTACCTGTAAAATCCTTTTCTTTGAGTACATCATGGGACACAGAGTTAGGCTAATATTCATTACCTACTGGGTTATACTTCATCTCCAGGTGAATGGATAGGGTTGCCACCTTTTCTTCGAGCCAAACCCGAACACTTCAGCGGGGCTTGGCATTTTTTTTGTAGCATACACAATGAGATTGTAAAATACCTGGGACACCTCTGTGTGCCCTAGGGGAGTATTAATGCGGCACGCGCAGTGGTGAACAGTGGGTGTAGCCAATTGCATATAGTGCAGGTGTGTAATGTACAATATAGTGTATATAGTGCAGGCGTGTGTAATGTACAATATAGTGTGTATAGTGCAGGCGTGTGTAATGTACAATATAGTGTATATAGTGCAGGTGTGTAATGTACAATATAGTGTGTATAGTGCAGGTGTGTGTAATGTACAATATAGTGTATATAGTGCAGGCGTGTAATGTACAATATAGTGTATATAGTGCAGGCGTGTGTAATGTACAATATAGTGTATATAGTGCAGGTGTGTAATGTACAATATAGTGTATATAGTGCAGGCGTGTGTAATGTACAATATAGTGTATATAGTGCAGGCGTGTGCAATGTACAATATAGTGTATATAGTGCAGGTGTGTAATGTACAATATAGTGTATATAGTGCAGGCGTGTGTAATGTACAATATAGTGTATATAGTGCAGGTGTGTGTAATGTACAATATAGTGTGTATAGTGCAGGTGTGTGTAATGTACAATATAGTGTATATAGTGCAGGCGTGTGTAATGTACAATATAGTGTATATAGGGCAGGTGTGTAATGTACACTATAGTGTATATAGTGCAGGCGTGTGTAATGTACAATATAGTGTGTATATAGTGCAGGCGTGTGTAATGTACAATATAGTGTATATAGTGCAGGCGTGTGTAATGTACAATATAGTGTGTATATAGTGCAGGCGTGTGTAATGTACAATATAGTGTGTATATAGTGCAGGCGTGTAATGTACAATATAGTGTGTATAGTGCAGGTATGTGTAATGTACAATATAGTGTATATAGTGCAGGCGTGTGTAATGTACAATATAGTGTATATAGTGCAGGTGTGTAATGTACAATATAGTGTGTATATAGTGCAGGTGTGTAATGTACAATATAGTGTGTATATAGTGCAGGTGTGTAATGTACAATATAATGTGTATATAGTGCAGGTGTGTGTAATGTACAATATAGTGTATATAGTGCAGGTGTGTGTAATGTACAATATAGTGTATATAGTGCAGGTGTGTGTAATGTACAATATAGTGTATATAGTGCAGGTGTGTATAATGTACAATATAGTGTATATAGTGCAGGTGTGTGTAATGTACAATATAGTGCAGGTGTGTAATGTACAATATAGTGTATATAGTGCAGGTGTGTAATGTACAATATAGTGTGTATATAGTGCAGGTGTGTAATGTACAATATAGTGTATATAGTGCAGGCGTGTGTAATGTACAATATAGTGTATATGTAGTGTTTGGTGGGGAGCCTCCCAGTGCAATTTTGGGAGGTGGGGGGAGGTCTCCTGGTGTAGTATGGGGGGACAGGGGAGAGGAGGCTGACAGAGGGGAAGAGGGGGCTGACAGAGGGAAAGAGGGGGCTGACAGAGGAAGGGAGGGGGGCTGACAGAGGGAAAGAGGGGGGCTGACAGAGAAAGGGAGGGGGGCTGACAGAGGAAGGGAGGGGGGCTGACAGAGGAAGGGAGGGGGGCTGACAGAGGAGAGGAAGAGGGGGCTGACAGAGAGGAAGAGGGGGCTAACAGGGGCTAACAGAGAGAAGAGGTGGCTGACAGAGGAGAGGGGGCTGACAGAGAGGAGAGGGGGCTGACAGAGAGGAGAGGGGGGCTGACAGAGAGGAGAGGGGGGCTGACAGAGAGGAGAGGGGGCTGACAGAGAGGAGGGGGGGCTGACAAAGAGGAGGGGGGGCTGACAGAGAGGAGAGGGGGGCTGACAGAGAGGAGAGGGGGCTGACAGAGAGGAGAGGGGGCTGACAGAGAGGAGGGGGGGCTGACAGAGAGGAGGGGGGGCTGACAGAGAGGAGGGGGGGCTGACAGAGAGGAGGGGGGGCTGACAGAGAGGAGAGGGGGGTTGACAGAGAGGGGAGGGGGGCTGACAGAGAGGGGAGGGGGGCGGCTGACAGAGAGGAGGGGGGCTGACAGAGAGGAGGGGGGGCTGACAGAGAGGAGAGGGGGGCTGACAGAGAGGAGAGGGGGGCTGACAGAGAGGAGAGGGGGGCTGACAGAGAGGAGAGGGGGATTGACAGAGAGGAGAGGGGGATTGACAGGGAGGAGAGGGGGGCTGACAGAGAGGAGAGGGGGGCTGACAGAGAGGAGAGGGGGGCTGACAGAGAGGAGAGGGGGGCTGACAGAGAGGAAAGGGGGGCTGACAGAGAGGAAAGGGGGGCTGACAGAGAGGAAAGGGGGGCTGACAGAGAGGAAAGGGGGGCTGACAGAGAGGAAAGGGGGGCTGACAGAGAAGAAAGGGACCCTGACAGAGAGGAAAGGGGGGCTGACAGAGAGGAAAGGGGGGCTGACAGAGAGGAGAGGGGGGCTGACAGAGAGGAGAGGGGGGCTGACAGAGAGAAGAGGGGGCTGACAGAGAGGAGAGGGGGCTGACAGAGAGGCAGAGGGGGCTAACAGGGGCTGACAGAGAGGAAGAGGGGGCTGACAGAGAGGAGGGGGGGGCTGACAGAGAGGAGTGGGCTGCCACTGCGATCATACCTTTGGGTTCCCGCATCCCGCTGTACTGACAAGGTCTCGGGCTCCCCTGTCACCTCTCGTCTCCCACGGTCCCCAGCTTTGGTGGAGCAGGAAGAGAACGAGGCCGAGGCTCCATGAGATGAGGCCGGGAGGTCGGTCGGAGCTCGCAGCTGCTCGCCTCTTACGCAGACAAGCTACACCTGCGGTCTGTGATATGGAGCAGAGAGGCGCGCCCCGCACAGCCGCCCCGGCCACATAATAAATACAGAGCTACGGGGTGGAGGACGGGGCACAGACAGAGGCACTGGATATTAGTTGTGCCCGGGTTTCCAGGGGACAGAAACCCGGGCACAAGTTGCCAAACCCGTACTGTCCGGGTCAATCCCGTACGGGTGGCAACCCTATGAATGGACACTGGTAGAGCAAAAGGTCTTTAGACAGGAAGTGATCCCCTATATAACCCCTCCCATACAGGAAGTACTTCAGTCTTGTAGCAAGCACTGAATCCTCAAAAAGAGGGGAGGGACCTCGGTGTCCCATGATGTACTCAAAGAAAAGGATTTTACAGGCATGACGAAAAAAATACTATTTTCTTTTTCATACATTGGGACACAGTGTTAGGCTAATATTCATTACCTACTGGAACATCCCAGAGCAATAACATTGAGGGAAGGGTGACACAAATAGTCGTCAGACCTTATACGGCAGCCCGCAGTACACTGCGGCCGAAAGCTGAACCCTCGGCTGCTCGAACATACACTTGATAAAATTTTGTGAACGTATGGACTGAAGACCAGGTAGCAGCCTTACAAATCTGAGCCACAGATACCTGATGGCGAAAAGCCCAGGAGGTTTCTACACCCCCTGATAGAATGAGCTCTTACCTTAAAGGGAAGAGCTTTACGTTTCAGACTATAGGCCCGAATGACCAACTGACGGACCCAATTGGCAATAGAAGCCTTGAAAGCTGCCTGCCCCTTCTTGGGTCCTTTTGGTAAAACAAAAACTGAGTCTGATGCTCGGATTTCCGCAGATCTAGACAAATAAACCTTGACTGCTCGGACAACATCCAAGGAATGAAGTCGTCTCTCTTCTGCCGAACGAGGCTGAGAGAAAAAAGAAGGCAAAGTAATGTCCTGATTTAAATGAAAGGCTGACACCACCTTTGGCAAAAAGGATGAATGAGGGTCGTAACACGACCCTGTCGTTGTGAAGGATCAAGTATGGTTCCCTGCACGAAAGGACTGTCAACTCCGACACCCTTCTAGCCGAGGTGATGGCCATCAGGAAGGCTAGCTTGCGTGACAGCAAGTCTAATGGAATTTCCTTGATAGGTTCAAATGGTTGTTTCTGTAACACACACATCACCAAGTTCAAGTCCCAAGGACACATAGGTGACCTAATGGGGGGAAGCAAATGAGTTGCCCCCTGCATAAAGGTTCGGACCAGCGAATGGGAGGCTAAAAGGCCTTTGGAAAAATACTGACAGGGCCGAAATCTGACCTCTGATTGTACTCAAAGCCACTTAGACACCACTGGTCCCGATATGCCATGGTCCTTTTTAACACCCTGGCTTTAATAGCCATGCCGAGACTGTAAATTGTGGTGGAATATAGGACCTTGAGACAGTAGATCGGGGTGACGTGGAAGTGTTCATGACCCATCTATTGTCAGTCTCACAATCTCCGGGAAACAGGGCCTTCTGGGCCATGCTGGTGCCACCAGAATGACTGGAACCCCCCTCTTGCCGAATCCTGCGCAACAAATGTGGAAGGAGAGGGATCAGAGGGAAAGCATAAACCAGGGACAGAAACTGCTGTAGCTTGTTGTTGAACCTGGATGCCAGTAGGTCGGCCTCTGGCCATCCCCAATGCTGGCAAATTTCCTGGAACACCCCTGGGTGTAGGGACCATTCTCCCGGGCAGATCTGCTGGCGGCTGAGATAATCTGCCTTCCAGTTCATTACTCCCGGGATATGGACTGCCGATAGAATCGGCACATGTCCCTCTGCCCAGGCTAGTAAGTAGTTCACCTCCTTTAGAGCTGAACGACTCCTGGTACAGCCTTTGTGGTTTATATAGGCCACTGCAGTGGCATTTTCGGACTGAACCCGGACAGTCCTGAAGCTCCACCGTCCAGGACCGTAGGGCCTGTAATTCCAGGACGTTGATGGGCAGGATCTATTCTGTCCTTGACCATTTCCCCTGAGCTGTTAGCCCCTCTAGGGTTGCTCCCCAGCCTGAGAGACTGGCATCTGTAGTCAGTACTCTCCAAGTTACCGGGAGGAAGGATTTTCCCTTTCATTGGTTCTGATCCTGCAACCACCAGTGTAGGCTTAAGCGTGCCCGAGGAGATAAGAACATTGGATAATCCAGGGCTAGTCCTCTTTTGTTCCAAACCAACAAGATGTCTTGTAAAGGTCTGGAATGGAACTGGGCATAGGGCACTGTCTCGAAGGAGGACACCATCGTCCCTAGAAGACTCATACAGAGCCGAATGGAGGGTTGTCTGGTGTCTCTGACGCACCTGATCCTTCAGGACACAGATCCTTGTGGGTGGCAAAAAAACCCTTGCTTGGACCGTATCTAGGATTAGACCTAAATATAGACTTTAGACTTTGAGCTGGTCTCAAGGTTGACTTTTCAGTATTTATGATCCAGCAAAAGCTTTCCAAATACCGCACTGTGTATGTTATGCTCTGTTCTAGAGCCTGTAGTTAATGATCTCTGAGCAGGAGGTTGTCCAGATACCCGAGCACCAGGATCCCTTGGGCCCTTAAACGACCCAGTGCTGGTCCTAGGACCATTGTGAACACCCAGGGGAGCTGTAGAAAACCCGAAGGGTAGAGCCACAAACTGAAAATTACGTTCCTCTACTGCAAATCGCAGGAACCTGATGAGGCTGAAAAGATAGGTACGTGTAAATACGCGTCTTTTATATCGATGGAGGCTAGAAAGTCTCCCATCTGGAGTGCGGCTACTACTGAGCGGACAGACTCCATCCGAAAGGACTGGATCAGTAGATACTGGTTCAGGGATCTTAGGCCCAAAATGGGCCTTGTGTCTCCATTTGGTTTTTGAACCGTAAACAGGTTCAAATAAAACCCTGCACCCCTTTTGGGTACAGGAACCTCTACAATCACTCCTTGATGCACTAAATGATGCGGTGCCTGAAGCAATAAGTCTTTTTTTGGAGGATCCGAGGGAACGCTGGATCTTAGAAATCTCTGAGGGGGAACCCCCCGCAACTCCAGCTTGTAACCGCGGGATATAGTTGAGGTGACCCACTCGTCCTCAACTATTGTTCTCCAAATGTTCGCAAAGTGCAGCAGCCTACCCCCCACCCAATAGAGTGGGGGTGTTCCTCAAATAGAGGGCTTGGTGTGGGTTTAGAAGAGTTTTGGACCCAGGGCTTTTTCTGGCCCTGGCCTTGCGGCTTGCCCCTGGCTCTAGCGCCCTGTTGACGGCGGAACCGTCTTGGCGCTGAGACATTTGAGGAAGCAGTCCCCGAGGATCTAAACGAGGGACACCTGGTTCTTTTCTTCACAGGAAGTAGAACTCTTCCCTCCAGAAATCTTTTGGATATATTTGTCCAAATGATCACCAAATAAACATTCCCCATGAAAGGGGAAACCTGCCCCTTACTTTTTACAAGCTCGGCTGACCAGTTCTTAAGCCACAAATGTCTGCACGTATGTACAGACAAGAGAGCCAAATGAGAAACCTGCTGTATTGAATCCTTTAAAGGTGTCAACAGCAAAACACAGCGCTCAAAGAATATCTGTCTTATTTTCAGCCAGACCGTGCTCCCGGTTAGGCCTGTCAGGCCCTCTGACCTGATCATTTACGGACTGGCAGATACCAATTGCTGCAACAGCTGTCTGAATAGCTGAACTGGCCCAAGAAAAAGGAAGCTTTTAATAATGACTCCAATTTCTTGTCAACAAGGTCTTTCAAACCCTGTGCATTATCTACCGGACAAGTTAAGTTCTTGTTTAAGGAAGAGACTGCTGCCTCTACGGCTGGCATGCTCCACTTCTTAACAAACTTTTCAACCATGGGATATAAAAGGGAAAACCTTTTAGGAGGAACAAAAATCCTATCAGGATGTTCCCAATCAGCATACACTGCCAGTTCCAACAGAGGGTGTAAGGGGAAAGCCTGTGCAGCCTGAAGAGGCCTCAGGAACCCAAAGAGGACCAGGGGGGCTCAGTAACCTCTGTAAGAGGCAACTTAAAGGCAGAACGAACCATCTCGGTAAGAGACTGGATCAAAAGTCTCTGTGACTAAGAGGCAGATATCAACTGGATATCTTCTTGTCCAGATTGCTCAGAAGCAGACTCATCCGCCAGGCCCTCCACAGAATCCTGAGCTTTTAGCTCTTCCCCATCCTCAACCCATTCCTGCTCCAAACTAGGAGGCTCCGGGGAAGGGGAGCTGTCACGCTTCTTGCCACCCTGCGGGATGGAGGCAATCATGGCAGCAATCCTGTGCTCTAACCCGGCTAGGGCCGAGGAGAGTTCATTCTTGGTGATAAAGGGGGAAGCAGCAGCGTTGACTGTAGGCACAATACCAGATAGATGCAGCGGCTCAGATTGCCCGGAAGCCTCTGGTCCTTCAGGAGATACAACACTAGGGATACGACTAGGTTCATCAGGAACTGCTGACAACATAGGAGTGCCCTTACCTGTAGTGTTAGTCCTGCTCTTCTTTTTTGAAGACATTTACTAACCACAAAAAAAAAAAAAAAAAAAAAAAAAAAAAAAAAAAGTACCTGGGTGTAGTATTAACACACCTCAGAAGGGAGACCCTTTAATAGGGCTCACCAAGCCCCTATGCAACAATCCTGTTAAGCACCTTTAGCCTGCCAAGCAACACCTGGTGACTCACGTGACCCGGGTAAGGAGAAATGAACCGCTGCAAATGCCTGGTTCAGAACCTGCTCTGTGTCCCACAGCTGCCTTCTGGAAGCACCGCATGCTTGGCATACACAGCTTAAATAAACTGGCTGTGCACCGTAACGTTCTGCGCACACGTGCGCGGTCCCAGTGAGCGGGCGTGGCCATATTTGCGTATGATGCGCCCAGATAAAGACTATGGCGCATGTGTGGCGAAGCCGCATGTGCCATGGCCACCAAACTGCTGAGCCCAGCGGCGCTCTTGCGAACGCATGTGCGGCATGGTGAACCAAGGCAAAATGGTGCACCGTCGTGTACCATCATACAGGTAAAAAACAGCCAGACACAAGCAAAAAAGGTACACTTTGCAAACACCCACAGCTAACCCAAAACTCCCCCATATGGTCACCACGCACAGGTTTCCAGCCTCTAGCTAGCTTGACTGATTGTTACACTCACACCCCATAATAATAAATAAAGGGGTTTCACACTGCACAGGGCAGCTTAGAAACTAAGAGCCCGATCTTCACCCTTCACGGTGGGTTCCTGTCACATGAGGATCTTCAAGGACTGGGTACCCTTTTCGTGTTTAGAGTCCACAACCTTGGACCTGTACAGCACCCTGCAGGAATGCCTTAGAGCTGTAGTGTCCAGGATTTCACTTCGCAGGGTCCAGCGCCTGGAGGCCGCATTGCAGGCAAAACCTCGCAGGATCTTGAGTCTTCTTTGCAGGGCTCGGGTATCATTTATCTAAGCATATAGAGCCTATGTCAAATGGATCCAATCGGTCAATCCCTTGATTCATTCAAGAACCGTTTGTGGGACTAGAAACCTGGAGCTCAAACAACCGTGCCATCCACCTTGCAGACACTGGTACCAAAACTGAAGTACTTCCTGTATGGGAGGGGTTATATAGGGGATCACTTCCTGTCTAAAGTACTTTGGTCTACCAGGGTCCATTCACCTGGAGATGAAGTATAACCCAGTAGGCAATGAATATTAACCTAACTCTGTGTCCCATGATGTATGAAAAAGAAAAGCGCATAGGAACTCAAATGGTGGACTGTGAGGGTCAATTATTGCTATTCCATTCAGGGGGGAATCAAAATAGGTCCAAAAAAGTAGGATCCTAGATGGACCAACAGCAGAATCGATAGAGTAAGAACAAACAGCGCTATTGTGGTCAGTGGATAATAACATATTAGCTGTTTGCTCTTAAGCCGGCCATAGAGCGATTTTATTTCCTGCAACCAATGCATGTCTTTATACACACTGCTTTAGCAGACAAACTGTCATCCCATTTAGGTTCAGATCTTGTTAATTGATCAGCTCCTTGTTTATCTCAACAGATCAAAGTGTATGTAAACTCCAACAATTTAGGTGTTACCAAACCCAGGAACCAGCATTCACTATAGCTGGTCTCCCACAGTACACAGAACATGGAAATGCAATTATTTTCGTAAATATAAACGGCTAAATACCCTTTCTCATCAGCAGTATATAGCAACTTGTGACTTCTATCAGTATCTGGCAGAACACTGGTTAAAGCTTGTAAAAGTATTCATTCTTTTCTGACTGTCCAATGAGGCTGCATGACCCCTGACCCTCTGTCTGGACAGTGCTGAGTGGCTCTGTGCTGATCACACGCACCCTCCCAAAAAAACCTAAAAAACGCTCTAGCAATGCACACTACACTGAGCATGTGCAGAGTGCCTTCTAGGGCTCTGTACTATCAGCAGATGGATTGGGGACTGTGGAAGAAGGGGAGGATCACAGAAGATAGGATCAAACAGCCTTTTTACACAATGTGGAGGATTAACCCCTTAGGTTCCACAGTGAGTATAACAAGCATGCTTTACTGCATATACAGACTCATGTTACTATTGTGGGTTTAGTAACACTTTAACTTCTTGTATTCGCTCCCTTTTGGTTTGTTAAACATACCTTTGAAGGTGGTTTGTTATAAAATATACCTGTGGATACTGCTAGACATGGCTCCTAACTTACTGTGTACAGTGTTATCAGCCATTCACAGTTTACCTCTGGGTTACATAAACCCCCCCATGTTATGAAGATAAGTGGGGGTGGGGGGGATCTGTAGT
This sequence comes from Lithobates septentrionalis, assembly GCA_037952835.1. NCBI lineage: Eukaryota > Metazoa > Chordata > Amphibia > Anura > Ranidae > Lithobates > Lithobates septentrionalis. The sequence continues at coordinate 225,925 of JBBDGP010000296.1, forward strand.
CCTAACACACTTCCTGTCTTAGTGCGACAACACTGCTCTTTCACAGACACAGTAAAGGGAGTATGCATTGTCATCTTAGGACATGAAGAGGTTACTGACAGGATCAGGTAAATGTAAAGGATAAAAGCCTGCAAAAAAAACAAAACGAATGCAGCCGTAACATTTAAGTGCTTGTAAGCAGCAAAAGGTTATATTTTTATCTAGAGTTTAGTTTCACTTTAACTATAATGTAATCATAATGTCACTCCCCCGCCTCTCCATCTCATCCAATCAGAGAACACTTTGCAATCATTCAGAAAATGCAAAGCATCCTCTGAATACCACGTAGTCAACCTCCTGTGTTCAGAATGCAGCAGGTCGGCCACTCAGCACAGGACCCAGAAGCAAGTGAACAACAGTGGGGTAGTGGCCAGGTATTGTATATACATATTTACACTGGTCCCAGCTGTAACTATATATAAAATTAGCCATACCTGGAATTCATTTCTAATGTGTGAATCAAAGAGTTATATAGTATTATGGAGGACGATCTTCCTACAATAACATAAACCCCATACAAACTTACCTGACATTCTGTGTTTGTTTCGGTTTTTTCTTTACTGGTTCCATACTTTCCTAATTTTGGAGAATAAGGAAGATCATGGTGAAACTAGGCAAAACACAACTGGCACTAACAATGTAACATACCAACAGAAAAAGATTATCATTTCCCGGTTAAAGTGGCTGTAAACCTCAGACATGAAAAATGAACAAAGTACAGTACATCCTTCTATAGTGTGTACTAGTCTGAATCCAAAGCAAGCAGTTTCTTCGGACTCCACAGCCTTCCAGGAGACACCCCCCCAGCACACAGCAGGTGACTGACAGCCTCAGCTCTGTATAATTCCCTATGACAGTGTACAGAGTGGGTGTGTACCTCCCCTCACTTAGGTTTCAGGTTTCACTCGGCTCTGTGCTCTAGCGCTGCAGTGTGTGTGACATCACCTACCCACCTATTGCTTTCTACTGCTGGGAAAAATGTTTGATCGGTGTGTTTTATAAGGCTACATACATAGTTACATAGTAGGTAAGGTTGAACAAAGACAATAGTTCATCCAGTTCAACCTGTGTAGGTGCACATGTGTCAGTGTCTATAATTATTTCCCATATCCCTGTATGTTGTGTTCTTTAACCACTTAAGGACCGCCTCACGCCGATGTACGTCGGCAAGGCGGCACGGGCAGGCAAAATCACGTACATACACGTGATTTGCCTCCCGCGGGTGGGGGGTCCGATCGGACCCCCCCCCCCCCGGTGCCCGAGGCGGTCCTGTTATGTTCCCCGGTGATCGGAGGTGAGGGGGAGGCCATCCGTTCGTGGCCCCCCCCTCGCGATCGCCGCCGGCCAATGGGAACATTCCTTTGCTGCTGTATGCTAAACAGCAGCAAAGGAAATGATGTCATCTCTCCTCGGCTCGGTATTTTCCATTCCGGCGCCAAGGAGAGAAGACTGTAATGTGAGTGCACAACACACACACACACACACACACAGTAGAACATGCCAGGCACACAAAACACCCCGATCCCCCCCCAATCACCGCCCCCCCGTCACAAACTGACACCAAGCAGTTTTTTTTTTTTTCCTGATTACTGCATGGTGTCAGTTTGTGACAGTTACAGTGTTAGGACAGTTACGGTTAGCCCCCTTTAGGTCTAGGGTACTCCCCTAACCCCCCCTAATAAAGTTTTAACCCCTTGATCACCCCCTGTCACCAGTGTCGCTAAGCGATAATTTTTCTGATCGCTGTATTCGTGTCGCTGGTGACGCTAGTTAGGGAAGTAAATATTTAGGTTCGCCGTCAGCGTTTTATAGCGACAGGGACCCCCATATACTATCTAATAAATGTTTTAACCCCTCGATTGCCCCCTAGTTAACCCTTTCACCACTGATCACCGTATAAGTGTTACGGGTGACGCTGGTTAGTTTGTTTATTTTTTATAGTGTCAGGGCACCCGCCGTTTATTACCGAATAAAGGTTTAGCCCCCTGATCGCCCGGCGGTGATATGCGTCGCCCCAGGCAGCGTCAGATTAGCGCCAGTACCGCTAACACCCACGCATGCGGCATACGCCTCCCTTAGTGGTATAGTATCTGAACGGATCAATATCTGATCCGATCAGATCTATACTAGCGTCCCCAGCAGTTTAGGGTTCCCAATAATGCAGTGTTAGCGGGATCAGCCCAGATACCTGCTAGCACCTGCGTTTTGCCCCTCCGCCCAGCCCACCCAAGTGCAGTATCGATCGATCACTGTCACTTATAAAACACTAAACACATAACTGCAGCGTTCGCAGAGTCAGGCCTGATCCCTGGGATCACTAAGTTTTTTTGGTAGCATTTTGGTGAACTGGCAAGCACCAGCCCCAGGCAGCGTCAGGTTAGTGCCAGTACCGCTAACACCCATGCACGCACTGTACACCTCCCTTAGTGGTATAGTATCTGAACGGATCAATATCTGATCCGATCAGATCTATACTAGCATCCCCAGCAGTTTAGGGTTCCCAAAAACACAGTGTTAGCGGGATCAGCCCAGATACCTGCTAGCACCTGCGCTTTGCCCCTCCGCCCGGCCCACCCAAGTGCAGTATCGATCGATCACTGTCACTTACAAAAGACTAAATGCATAACTACAGCGTTCGCAGAGTTAGGCCTGATCCCTGCGATCGCTAACAGTTTTTTTGGTAGCTTTTTATTGAACTGGCAAGCACCAGCGGCCTAGTACACCCTGGTCGTAGTCAAACCAGCACTGCAGTAACACTTGGTGACGTGGCGAGTCCCATAAGTGCAGTTCAAGCTGGTGAGGTGGCAAGCACAAGTAGTGTCCCGCTGCCACCAAAAAGACAAACACAGGCCCGTCGTGCCCATAGTGCCCTTCCTGCTGCATTCGCCAATCCTAATTGGGAACCCACCACTTCTGCAGCGCCCGTACTTCCCCCATTCACATCCCCCACCAAATGCAGTCTGCTGCATGAGAGGCATTTTCTTTATGTCCTCCCGAGTACCCCTACCCAACGAACCCCCCCAAAAAAGATGTCGTGTCTGCAGCAAGTGTGGATATAGGCGTGACACCCGCTATTATTGTCCCTCCTGTCCTGACAATCCTGGTCTTTGCATTGGTGAATGTTTTGAATGCTACCATTCACTAGTTGAGTATTAGCGTAGGGTACAGCATTGCACAGACTAGGGCACACTTTCACAGGGTCTCTCCCAAGATGCCATCGCATTTTGAGAGACCCGAACCTGGAACCTGTATATAGGCAATAATGAATCAATTAAATTAGATAAATATATAAATACACAATTATAAATATATAAATATATAAAGTGTCTCTTCAGTATTGCAGCAGCGCTGTGCACCCCAATTAAACAGGGTCTCTTTCTTAATCTATTTCAGAAAGTTCAAACACGGATCTGATAGCCAGAGTCCCACCAATAAATAATCAAGATGTATTCTGTGAGGATAGTAATCCTTTCACCAAGCGATACACCACGTGCTGGGGTCCCCAATGAAACCTCACTCACCAGAAATCAGATCAATAAAAGCCTTGATTAATAGTAGTAAATCTGCATCAATATCCAAAGCGACCACCAGATGTCAGTATTATTCCCAGTAGTTCCAATAGGATATGTAGAAGAAACAAAAATGCTCACATAGCGTGATACTGCTAAACATCTTTATTTGAACCATCCAAACATCCCCTTAAAACCATGCGTACCAAAATTTAATAAACATTGAGCAAAGATAACAAAGTGCACTGTGCCTGATTGCGTCCTCCAGTCGTGAAAACCTGTCAGGAGCGCTCCCTGTGTGGTTACCTCAAAAAAGAGTACCTGTCACTACCTATTGCTATCATAGGGGATATTTACATTCCCCGAGATAACAATAAAAATGATTAAAAAAAAAAAAAAAATGAAAGGAACAGTTTAAAAATAAGATAAAAAAGCAAAAAAAAAATAATAATAAAAAAAAGCACCCCTGTCGCCCCCTGCTCTCGCGCTAAGGCGAACGCAAGCGGCGGTCTGTCGTCAAACGTAAACAGCAATTGCACCATGCATGTGAGGTATCACCGCGAAGGTCAGATATCGAGGGCAGTAATTTTTGCAGTAGACCTCCTCTGTAAATCTAAAGTGGTAACCTGTAAAGGCTTTTAAAGGCTTTTAAAAATGTATTTATTTTGTTGCCACTGCATGTTTGTGCGCAATTGTAAAGCATGTTTGGTATCCATGTACTCGGCCTAAGATCATCTTTTTTATTTCATCAAACATTTGGGCAATATAGTGTGTTTTAGTGCATTAAAATTTAAAAAAAAGTGTGTTTTTTCCCCAAAAAATGCGTTTGAAAAATCGCTGCGCAAATACTGTGTGAAAAAAAAAAAAAAGAAACACCCACCATTTTATTCTGTAGGGCATTTGCTTTAAAAAAATATATAATGTTTGGGGGTTCAAAGTAATTTTCTTGCAAAAAAAAAAAAATCTTTTTCATGTAAACAAAAAGTGTCAGAAAGGGCTTTGTCTTTAAGTAGTTAGAAGAGTGGGTGATGTGTGACATAAGCTTCTAAATGTTGTGCATTAAATGCCAGGACAGTTCAAAACCCCCCCAAATGACCCCATTTTGGAAAGTAGACACCCCAAGCTATTTGCTGAGAGGCATGTCGAGTCCATGGAATATTTTATATTGCGACACAAGTTGCAGGAAAGAGACAAATTTTTTTTATTTTTTGCACAATGTTGTCACTAAATGATATATTGCTCAAACATGCCATGGGAATATGTGAAATTACACCCCAAAATACATTCTGCTGCTTCTCTTGAGTACGGAGATACCACATGTGTGGGACTTTTTGGGAGCCTAGCCGCGTACGGGACCCCGAAAACCAAGCACCGCCTTCAGGCTTTCTAAGGGCGTGAATTTTTGATTTCACTCTTCACTGCCTATCACAGTTTCGGAGGCCATGGAATACCCAGGTGGCACAAAACCCCCCCAAATGACCCCATTTTGGAAAGTAGACACCCAAAGCTATTTGCTGAGAGGTATAGTGAGTATTTTGCAGACCTCACTTTTTGTCACAAAGTTTTGAAATTTGAAAAAAGAAAAAAAAATGTTTTCTCTTGTCTTTCTTAATTTTCAAAAACAAATGAGAGCTGCAAAATACTCACCATGCCTCTCAGCAAATAGCTTGGGGTGTCTACTTTCCAAAATGGGGTCATTTGGGGGGGGTTTTGTGCCACCTGGGCATTCCATGGCCTCCGAAACTGTGATAGGCAGTGAAGAGTGAAATCAAAAATTTACACCCTTAGAAATCCTGAAGACGGTGATTGGTCTTCGGGGCCCCGTACGCGGCTAGGCTCCCAAAAAGTCCCACACATGTGGTATCCCCATACTCAGGAGAAGCAGCTGAATGTATTTTGGGGTGCAATTCCACATAGGCCCATGGCCTGTGTGAGCAATATATCATTTAGTGACAACTTTTTGTAAATATTTTTAATTTTTTTGTCATTATTCAATCACTTGGGACAAAAAAAAAAAATATTCAATGGGTTCAACATGCCTCTCAGCAATTTCCTTGGGGTGTCTACTTTCCAAAATGGGGTCATTTGGGGGGGGGGTTTGTACTGCCCTGCCATTTTAGCACCTCAAGAAATGACATAGGCAGTCATAAACTAAAAGCTGTGTAAATTCCAGAAAATGTACCCTAGTTTGTAGACGCTATAACTTTTGCGCAAACCAATAAATATACGCTTATTGACATTTTTTTTACCAAAGACATGTGCCTGAATACATTTTGGCCTAAATGTATGATTAAAATTGAGTTTATTGGATTTTTTTTTATAACAAAAAGTAGAAAATATAATTTTTTTAAAAAATTTTCGGTCTTTTTCCGTTTATAGAGCAAAAAATAAAAACCGCAGAGGTGATCAAATACCATCAAAAGAAAGCTCTATTTGTGGGAAGAAAAAGACTCAAATTTCGTTTGGGTACAGCATTGCATGACCGCGCAATTAGCAGTTAAAGCGACACAGTGCCAAATTGGAAAAAGACCTCTGGTCCTTAGGCAGCATAATGGTCCGGGGCTCAAGTGGTTAAGATGCACATCCCAGAGTCACTTAAAAATATCCATACTCCCCGTAGCCACCATCAATTGTGGAAGAGAGTTGCACATCCTTATTGCCCTGACAGTGAAAAACCCCCTGCACAATTTAAAGTTAAACCGCTTCTCCTCCAATCTCATTGTGTGTCCCCGTGTCCTCTTACATTCCTTGAGACTGAATAGTTTTTTTCTGACCATTGAGGTATTTGTAAATCATTATCATATCTCCTCTCAAGCGTCGTTTCTCCAGTGAGAATAAATTTAGTGTTTGCTGTCGTTCCTCGTAATCGAGGTCCTCCAGTCCCCTTATTAGTTTTGTTGCCCTTCTTTGGACTCTCTCCAGTTCCAGCACATCCCTTCTGAGAACTGGTGACCAGAACTGGACAGGATACTCCAGATGTGGCCTAACCAGAGTTTTAGAAAGCCTGTGGTAAGATTGGGTGAGCACTTGAATAACATAAAGAATGGGTTTAGAAAGCACAGCCTTTCCTATCACTTTAGGCAGTTCCATATTAGGGACCCCTCTTTGCTTACCTTTATTGGTATGGATAAAATTGATAATCATTGGAGGGGCAATGATATGCGCAAAGCTGTATCACAAAATGAAACGAGGTGGATATATGAATTATTAACTCTGCATCCACAGGGAATGAATTTAGATATAGATTTAAAAATTTTTTTTTAACCAATTATTAACTAACTGTCCAGAAAAAAATGGTATTTAAAATCACCTGGGGTGGGTGGGAACTGCTAGTATCCGTTTGCATAAAAGTATTTTTACAAACTTTAACGTATTTCTATGAGCCTGCTAGCATTCTTTACACATAGGGAGGATTTACCGTATATACTCGAGTATAAGTCGTTCCGAGTATAAGTCGAGGCCCTAATTTACTACAAAAAAAAAATGGGAAAAACTTATTGACCCGAGTATAAGACGAGGGTGAGAAATGCACAGCTACTGTAAGTGGAAAAGAGGGTCAACAATGCCCATTTGCAGCATCACTGTGCCCATTTGCATGCCTCACTGTGTCCATTTGCAGCCATAGGTCCCCTGAATTTCAAACTCGGTAGTTAAGGGTTCCTAGATGCCCCCTAGCGGCAGCCAAAATTTGGGGTCTCTGAACCCAAAGGGTCCTGAAATGACATTGCTGCAGATGGACACAGTTGACCGAATTTGGGGCCCCGTATCTCGGGGCCACATAGTGCTAGGAACCCCCAAATTTGGTGTGCAAACCCAGTGGAACTAGCACCAAGTGGCCCCGAGATACAGGGCCCCAAAAATCAGTTCAGAAAATGTCAAGCACTTTTCTGCAGCAGAGAATGACATTTTCCATACCGGTTTTGGGGCCCCGTATCTCAGGGCCACTTGGTGCTAGGAAACCCATCTTTGGATATGTTATGGTACCAGTTCCACTGGGTTTGCACACCAAATTTGGGGTTCCTAGCACCAAGTGGCCCTGAGATATGGGGCCCCAAAGTCGGTTCAGAAAATGTCAAGCACTTTTCTTCAGCAGAGAATGACATTTTCCGAACCGATTTTGGGGCCCCGTATCTCGGGGCCACTTAGTGCTAGGAACTTCATCTTTGGATATGTTGTGGCACCAGTTCCACTGGGTGTGCACACCAAATTTGGGGTTCCTAGCACCAAGTGGCCCCGAGATACGGGGCCCCAAAGTCGGTTCGGAAAATGACATTTTTTGCTGCAGAAAAGTGCTTGACTCAAGTATAAGTCGAGGGGGGCACTTTCAGCACAAAAAAATGTGCTGAAAAATTCGACTTATACTCGAGTATATACGGTATATGTAGAATTATATATTTATGTAGATTCCTATATATTATCGCTACTAGATGGCGGTAGTGGGTCTTTTGTATAAAAACAGTATTTGAATTTAATTGATTTTAATTAATTGTAATTTTTATGTGTAAAATGTATTTTTATGATGGTGTAATAATAAATACCAAATTATTGCATTGATTACACCATCATAAAAATACATTTTACACATAAAAATTACAATTCAGCCGTGAAGATGAATTGCATTAGCAGAGTGCTGTGTGATATGTGCATTTACCACAAAAGAATCCATTATGGGAGTTCCCTGGAAACGTTGCCTGAAGGGTATATAAGGTTAATCACACACCTGAGTCCTTAGCTTTTGATGACGTCATTTGCCATGACGAAATATGTCAAGCTAGGACGCATGGTTTGTTGGATCAAGTTTTAGATGATATACAGCAAGCCTAAATCGATTTATTGGAGAGTTTGCGAGGACTTTAAATGATATACCAAGCTGTTGTTTTCATCAACCCGCTTGAGAACTGTATTTGGCTTTTAAAGTTTTATTAAAGAGCCGTACTGGTTTACACTATGTGGAGCCCACTTTTCTTTTCGAATACTATATGGTTGTCCATTTGGAGCATGGATAGTGGGAGGGAGCTGCGTGGTCGGAGTTCATGTGTGGAGCCTGTGACCGCCGAGACCTGATCATGGTCTGGATCTTGTACAGTGTGGGCGAGCTGAGTTTTTCTCTCTGGGCTGTTCCCCGGGACCACGGACCACAAGCTACCGACGGGAGCTGATTCCAGCCACCTTTGGACACACAGCCCACACATTGCTTTTGACCTCTCTTGCTGTAAGGTAATGAGGGTCAACTTCATTCGGTGAGTAGGGACCTTCACCTTTCTATGAATCAGTTGGGAGCACAATCAACAGTTTTTTTCACCACTGTGGGACATAGAGCACATTTACAATTGAGTAAGAAGTAGCTCACTTCCCCTGTAGAATGTCAACAGATTGGTCTGGCAAGAACGGCCTTTTGTAAACCCATGCTGATTACTACTTATAATTTTTTCTTCAGTACATTTTTGGATATAGTCCCTTATCCCCTCCAATAATTTACCCACTATTGATGTTAGGCTGACTGGCCTGTAGTTTCCAGGGATTTGTCTCTTTCCTTTTTTGAATATTGGTACCACATTGGCTTTTCTCTAATCAGCTGGTACAAATGCTGTCCAAAAAATAGGATTTTTATAACAGCTTACCCGTAAAATCCTTTTCTTGGAGTACATTATGGGACACAGAACCTTAAGTAATTACTTAATGGGTTATAGGCCACCTTCAGGTGATGGACACTGGTTATACCCAATCCAGGAAGTTCACTCCCTGTACAACCCCTCCTCCTTCCAGGAGCACAGCAGTTTTTGTAGCAAAGCGATATACTTAAATCCCAAAAAAAGAGGGTGGGGGACCTCTGTGTCCCATGATGTAATCCAAGAAAAGGATTTTACAGGTAAGCGGTTATAAAAATCCTATTTTCTTTATCGTACATCATGAGCCTTAAACACAAAAATGGAACTTCCGCTTTTCCGAACCCTCCCCCCCTCCGGTGTCACATTTGGCACCTTTCAGGGGGGAGGGGGGGTGCAGATACCTGTCTAAGACAGGTATGTGCACCCACTTCCGGCATAGACTCCCATGGGAGTCTATGCCTCTTCCTGTCCCTCCGCGCTGTCTTCTGGGAAACACACAGGTCCCAGGAGATAGCGGGGACCAGTTACGATGCGCAGCGCGACTCGCACACGCGCAGTAGGGAACCGGGAAGTGAAGCCGCAACGCTTCACTTCCCAATTCCCTCACCTAGGATGGCGGCGGCAGCTGCCGAGAACCGGGCGGGTTCTCGGCGTCGGCTGCCGACATCGCTGGACCCTGGGACAGGTAAGTGGCCATTTATTAAAAGTCAGCAGCTGCAGTATTTGTAGCTGCTGGCTTTTAATATTTTTTTTATTTCAGGCGGTTTAGGTGGACTCCCTCTTTAAGTAATTACTTGATGTGGCGTTCCATAGCAATGCTACTTGAGGGGAGGGAGACACAACACGGAGGGTACCCCCATACTTGAGGACCTATACTGCTGCCTGCAGCACACTGCGCCTGAAGGAAATATCCTCATACCTCCTTACATCCAGCTGATAAAATTTTGTGAATGTATGCATTGAAGACCAAGTTACAGATCTGAGCCATGGAGGCCTGATGACGCACTGCCCAAGCGCTTACCGCCCTAGTAGAGTGCGCCTTAACTTGAAAAGGGGGACTCTTACCCCTTAAATCATAAGTTTGAATTATAACTTGCCGAATCCACTTAGCGACAGTGAATTTCAACGCTGCCTGTCCTTTCTTAGGACCCTCTGGCAGAATAAATAAGACATCAGTCTTACGAATCTGAGCAGTTGCCTTTAAATATATTTTCACTGCTCTCACCACATCAAGACAATGCAGTGACTTTTCTTCCCTGGAACATGGTTTTGGAAAAAACGATGGCAAGACAATATCTTGGCTCAGGTGAAAACCTGAAACTACTTTTGGCAAAAAGTCTGTACGAGGGTGTAACACCACTCTGTCCTCATGAAAAATCAAATATGGCTCTTTACAAGAAAGAGCAGTCAATTCCTAAACCCTCCTTGCTGAGGATATAGCAACCAAAAATACCAACTTCCTTGTCAAAAGGACTAAGGGAATATGTTGTATCGGTTCAAATGGCTGTTTTTGTAACACAGACAAAACTAAGTTCAAGTCCCAAGGGTTCAAGGGAGGTTTGGCGGGCGGATTAAGCCGCGTTATCCCTTGTATAAAACCCCGGACTAAAGAATGTGTAGCAAGTGGTCTTTGAAATAAGACCGATAAAGCTGAGACTTGGCCTTTAATAGTACTCAAGGCCAATTTCATTTCTACCCCTAATTGTAGAAAGGCAAGAATTCTGCCTATGATATATCTCCGAGGGTGCCAACCCTTGGATTTACACCAGGAAACATAAGCCCTCCAGACCCTATAGTATATAGTTCTGGAAGTTGGCTTCCTTGCGTTAATCAGGGTAGAGGTAACTGACCCCGAAAGCCCACGTTTCTTTAGAATGTGGGTTTCAATAGCCAAGCCATTAAATTTAGAGACCGTAAGGAAGTATGGAATATCGGTCCCTGTGAGAGCAGATCTGGCCGTAGCGGGAGGGACCATGGGCCCTCCACTGACATCTTTACGATTTCTGCATACCATGACCTTCTGGGCCATGCTGGTGCCACCAGAATTACCAGCTTTCTTTCCAGCTTGATCCTGCAAAGAAGTCGAGGCAGCAACTGAATAGGGGGGGAATGCATAGAGCAGAGAGACCTGATTCCATGGGGTCATCAACGCATCTGTTCCGCATGCGAGTGGATCCCTTGTTCTGGCCACAAAGTTGACTAACTTCATGTTGAACCTGGATGCTAGAAGATCTACGTCCGGAGTCCCCCATCTTTGGCAAACAGCCCGAAATATGTCGGGGTGAAGAGACCATTCCCCTGGGAATAATTGCTGGCGACTCAAGTAGTCCGCCTGCCAATTCCTTTCTGCCCAAGTTAGAATATGGTTCACCTCTCTCTGTGCTGAGAGAGACTCCTGGTGCCCCCTTGGTGATTGATATAGGCCACAGCTGTGGCATTGTCGGATTGGATCCTGACAGGACAATCCCGTAACCTGAAAGTCCAGGCCTTTAGAGCCAGACGCACTGCTCGAATCTCTAGGATATTGATGGACAAGGTTCTTTCAGTTCTTGACCACTGTCCCTGGACAGTTGTCTTTTCTAGTACTACTCCCCAGCCGGAAAGGCTGGCATCCGTCGTTACCACTTTCCAGATGATTGGTCTGAAGGATTTTCCTTTCAACATATTCTGGGTTAGTAACCACCAAGTGAGGCTTTGGGACACTCTTGGGGACAGCCGCATTGGCAAGTCTAAAGCTTGAATTGTTTTGTTCCAAGCAGACGAGATACTGTTTTGCAACAGTCTTGAATGAAACTGGGCATAGGGAACTACTTCTAATGAAGCCACCATGGTTCCTAGCAACCTCATGCAAAGGCGAATGGAGGGATCGCCTTTTGACCTGACCATCCGCACCAGCTCTCTTATGGAGTTGATGTTTGCCTGAGGCAAGAACACATTTTCCTGTGCTGTGTCTATGATCAGAACCAAGAACTTCAGCCTTTTTAGCGGTATTAAGGAAGATTTCTCTAGGTTGAGAATCCAACCCAAATTTTTCAGATAGTTGGTTGTAGTGCGTATGCTTTGCTCCAAATGAGCCACCGACTGATCTATTAGTAATAGATCATCTAGGTATGCAAGGACTGTTATGCCCTGTGGGGCCAGCACTTTTGTGAACACTCGGGGTGCTGTGGCTAGCCCGAAGGGCAGGGCTACAAATTAAAAATGCTGCTGTTATAACTCGAACCGCAGAAACTTTTGGTGAGCGGTAAATATAGGGACATGCAGATATGCATGCCTGATGTTGATTGATACCAGAAGTTCTCCTCCTAGAAGGATAGAAACTACTGACCTGATCGTCTCCATGCAAAGGGAGCGGATCTTCAGGAACTGATTTAGATTTCTTAGATCTAGAATGGGTTTGACATCTCCACTTGGTTTTGGCACCATGAAAAGATTTGAATAAAACCCCAGACCTTGCTCTTTTGTGGGGATCTGTATGATCACCCCTTGAGATATTAATCGGTCTAGTGCCTGAAACAGAGATTGTCTTTTCTCTGGATCTTTGGGAACGCTTGACCTCGGAAAGTGAGACGGTGGAAAGTTGCCTCTTCATGATGAGGCTTTAGGATTCTGCTTTGCAGGTTTCTGACCCCAGGACTTCTTTTGAGCCTGGGTCTGACGGCAGAGGCCGTTGCCACTGCTTAGAGGCGGAAGCCCCTGGCGCAGGGAAAAGAGCCCGTTTAAATAAAGGGCGTATATACTTTCTTTTGACTGGCAAAAGAGTACTTTTCCCGCTAGAAATTGTTTGGATATATTTGTCCAAGTCTTCTCCAAATAGTTGCTCCCCATGAAAAGGGAACCTGGTTAGGAGGTTTTTACATGCTGCTTCATCTGACCAATTTTTGAACCACAGGATTCTATGCATATGCACAAGCATAAGCGTAAGGCGGGACGCCTGGTGAATAGAATCTTTAATGGCATCTATGGCAAAGCATAATGCTTTTGGTAGTTCAGCCAATTCCTGAGCTTGTTCTGCAGGAATCTCTCTAAGGGCCTGTCTAAATTGGTCCTTTATTGATTGACAGAAGCCTATTGCAGCGACTGCAGGCTGAGTAACGGCCCCTGCCAAGGAAAAAGTAGATTTTAACAGGGATTCCAACTTTTTTTATCTGTTGGATCCTTAAGCATTTGTGCATTGTCTACAGGACAAGTTAGGCCTTTATTCACACTGGAAATCGCAGCGTCAACTGCTGGTATGTTCCATTTTTTCCCATTTTTTTGAGAATTTCTCCTCCAGGGCATAGAGAATAAAGAAAATCTCTTAGGAGGGAGAAAATGCTTATCCGGGTGATCCCATTCAGCAAAAATAAGCTGTTCTAGTAATGCATGGACAGGAAACGCATGCAAAGGCTAATAAGGTTTTAAGGAAACCCAAGAAAGAAACCAAGCTTTCAGGAGACGTTAGGGGCAGCATGAAAGTGAAATGAACCATCTCCGTAAGAGCTTGTATCAGCAATTTCTCAGATTGTGAGGCTGAAAAAGGTTCATCTACCACAGAGGAATCATCGGTTTGTTTTTCCTCCTGATCGACTGAGGGTAACACCTCATCCTGAGCCCACTGTTCCCCTTGCAAAGGTTCTGAAGTGGGGGAGGGGGATCTAGCACGCTTCCTATCCATTTGAATGGAGGATGCAATTAAAGCCGCTAATCTTCCTTCCAGACCCTGCAGGGAGGAGGAAAGGACATCTTCAGTCACGTATACAGGGGCTGAGATGTGAGAAGCAGTTGTACCATCAATTTGTTCCAATGGCTCACCCTGGCTTGCCATAACTAGTAATTCAGGCTAGGATGACCGCGTGGAAATGCGACTTGAGATCCTAACGCCTCGGGGTGAAACCTCTACTTTTTTGTGGTGTCTTTTTTGGTAGGCATAGTCCTTAGTACAAAAACAGAGGCACTATACAAATTGCGCTTAATCACTGAATATAGTCATGACATTTAAAGCCGCTATAAAGTTCAGCCTAGTGCTGGGAAAAAGGTGTCCTACCTGTATCAGGAATGCCAGTTTGCAACCCTCATGTGTCCCACAGCTCCTGTGTCCCTGTTGCAGGCTGCTTGTTTCCTCCTCTTCAGCCGAGGAGAGACTGTCACAGCTTTGTGTTGTGGACGTTCAGAGCACCGCGCTTAGGCCCTGCCCCTTCTGAGAAAAATGGGGGGGGGGGGGGTTCATTAAAAATGTTCCCGCGCTCGTGCGCAGCGTTCTTGGGTCCACAGACACAACACGAGGGGGGGGGGGTCAGGGAGGGGAGGCAGAGACCCGTCCAGCAGCAGGCACCAACAACAGTAAAATCAGCCAGCAGTAATAAAAATTAGCAGTACCAGTGGGAGCACCACACCCCCCCATGGCGCTCGGGTGGGGGGTTCAGCGCTGATGTCCTCCTAACCCTCTGGTCCCTTCAGGAGGGAGAAAGAAAACATTTTGCAGATTTCTTTTACCTTGATAAAAATCTCCCTGCACACGCTGCTGCGACCACACACAGACTGAGCTTTATAGTAAAGACAACAGAGTAAGGTATGTGCAAAGACTCCCTCTAGTGGAGAATTAGAGCATGACAACATTTTTTCCCTAATGGTAGAATACATAGGTGTTTTTAATACCTAAGTTTCTTCCCTTACCTTATCCCTGCCGCAGGATTTGCTGAATTAAACAGACAATACAACCTTCATCCATCACGGCGGGCTGCGTTTAGCAAACCTTCAGGGACCGGGTCCCTAGATATCGGGGTTCCAACTCCCTTGGACCTTGTAAAGCACCCCACCAGGAAAACTAGGTAATGTAGCAAGACCAAAGCCCTGGGTTCCAGCCCTACAAAGAGAGGCGTTACAGGCAAAACCTCGTTCTTCGGATACGAGGCCCCTGGTACCATCCTTTTAGGCCTTAGTGGCACTTTGGATGGATCTGGTCTTTCTGGAGGCTATTTAAATCCAGCATGGATCCCTGCTGGAGCTCCTCAGAGCACATCTTCACTTGTGACCAACACCTTAGACACTGGTGAAAAAACTGAGGACTCCTGGAAGGAGGAGGGTTTATATAGAGAGTGAGGTTCCTGGATTGGGTATAACCAGTGTCCATCACCTGAAGGTGGCCTATAACCCATTAAGTAATTACTTAAGGCTCTGTGTCCCATGATGTACGATAAAGAAAAATTAGGAAGAATGGTCTGTCTTTAACCTGAGTTCTCTGAGGACTCTCGGGTGTAAACCATCTGGACCTGGTAATTTATTTGTATTAAGTTTATCTAGTCTTTCCTTCACTCCAGCCTCTGTTAGCCACGAGGGTATGCCCTGCGATATGTCACCAACAGTACTGTCACGTTTGGTATACCCCTCCTTTTCCTACGTAAAGACTGAGGAGAAGAAGTCATTTGGTATAGTTGCCTTCTCTGTGTCATTTGTAACCATCCCCCCTTCATCGTCTTTTATGTGGGCAATGTGCTCTAATTTTGCCTTTTTACTGTTAATGTAAACAGGAGAAACAGGAGAAAGGGCTGCAGATAAACAGGTACAACTTACGTATGAGGATTTGTTTCATATTAGTGTATCATCAGAAGCTAGTCACTTCACTGAGTATATGTAAGGGTTTACCACCACTTTAAAGAAAAATAATGTCTTGCCAAAAACCAAGGGATGTCACTGCTAACCTCATTTTTGAAAATGCTAATTGTCAGGCTTAATACTGACCCCAATGATTTGGCACTCTGAATAACTGACCCAAAACAAGCATATACATAAGGTCTTTCAACAATTTTCCAACTTTCTGAACCTGCAAAGTTGCCTTAAATTATTGAAGCCAGAGGATCTGAATAACAGCAACCCAGGCTATCTGCTTATAAAATATTTTTTTTGCCCTTCAAGCACACTAAGGCTCCATTCACACTTGGGCAATTTAAATTGCAGGCGGAAGTGCCGCAAATTCTGCCCGCGATACCACAATTGTGGCAATACACGGGACGCGGTGGTGATGCCATTACGTCTCAATGGCACCTTAAACGGCGTGCGATTTTGCGGCGACTGTCGCATGACAAATCGCGGGATGCGTGTCGTCCAAAAGAAGTTCTGGAACTTCTTTTGGGCAACACGCATCTCGTGATTTTTTTTTGCGTAATTTGTCATGTGTCAACTGCGGCAAAATCCCTCTGTTTGGGGTGTCATCGAGAAATAATGGCATTGCAAAACGCGCCCCGCGGGCTGAATAGTGGCGATTCCGCCTGTGATTCAAATCGCCTAGGTGTGACCTAGACTTTGCTGGGATCCTGAACACATGTGGCAAGAAAAAGTATGAAATGAAAGCAACATGAAAAGGTCTTTATGAATTAAAAAAAAATAAAAAAACGGAGTTACTTACCGGTAACATCCTTTTCCAGGAATCTTTCAGGACAGCACCATAGAGAGACACCGGCTCCTCCCCTCTTAGGAAACACCGCCTTCCAATTCAATATTTAAATCTCATCTTCCCCACGGCCCCTCAGTTCTTCACGAGATTCCTCCGGCCAGCTGGGGAGACACAAGAATACGTCATACAAATCTTTATCTTACCTGACGTTCTCATGCGATGAGTTCTCATAGATGATCAATAACCTGGGTGGGTACTAGTGCTGTCCTGAAAGATTCCTGGAAAAGGATGTTACCGGTAAGTAACTCCGTTTTTCCCCATTCATCTTTCAGGACAGCACCATAGAGAGGATAAGCGAGCACCTTACCTTAGGGAGGGACTACTGCCTGCAGCACCTTACGCCCAAAGGCTTGGTCTTTGGCTGACAGCAGGTCCAATCTGTAATGCTTCACAAACGTGGAAAAACTGGACCACGTTGCTGCTCTACAGATCTGCTCCGGAGAAGCACCAGCCCACTCTGCTTGAGAAGTTGCCACTGCCCTGGTGGAATGTGCTTTAATACCCTCCGGGGGCTCCAAACCCCCGACTACATATGCCTGGCTAATGGCCAACCTTAACCATCTGGCTATTGATCGTTTAGAGGCTTTGAACCCTTTCCTAGCCCCTGAAAATAATACAAAAAAAGAATCGGATTTCCTAAACTGTTTCGTACTATCTAAGTACTGAAGGACGCACCTTCTAACGTCCAGTTTGTGAAAAATATGCTCCTGTTCCCTCACAGGATTCGAACAGAAGGTAGGTAAAATAATTTCTTGGCCCCTATGAAAACTCGAGGCCACTTTTGGCAAAAAGGCCGGATCCGTTTTAAAAATCAAACGGTCCGGAAAAACCTGAAAAAAAGGCGCCCTAATAGAAAGGGCTTCAAGTTCACTTACTCTCCTTGCTGTGGTGATCGCCACCAAAAACACTGTTTTGAGGGTGATCAACTTCAAGGTACAGGATTCCAATGGCTCAAAAGGATCCCCTGTAAGAGACTGTAAAACTAAGGAAAGATCCCACACTGGGAATGGGGAACTTTTAACAGGCCTCTGTCTGCCTAAAGCTCTAAAAAACCTAGCTACCCAAGGATCTATAGCTAGTGGCTTTTCCAGGAAAACGCTTAGTGCCGATACCTGTCCTTTCAAGGTGCTAAGGGCTAATCCTTTGTCCGCTCCTGCCTGCAGAAACTCTAATACTGCTACAGAACTTTGTACATCGAAGGAGCTTTCTGTGCACCAACTGTTAAAGCGTTTCCACACCTTTAGGTAAATGGCTTGCGTCTCTCTTTTCCTGCAATTTAGGAGAGTTGTTACTAGCCGATCCGAGAAACCTTTGCCCTTCAGCAATTCTTCCTCAGTAGCCACGCTGCGAGGTTCCATCGCTCCACCTGAGGGCAACAGATTGGGCCTTGAGAGAGAAGATCCTCCTGGATAGGTAGAATCCAGGGAGGTTCCACTGTCAGACTCTTCAAGAGAGAGAACCACGGCCTCCTTGGCCAGTGTGGTGTTATCAGAATGAGGGTTGTGTCTTCTGACCGAAATTTTCTCAGAACTGCTGGAATCATTACGGGAGGGGGGAAGGCATAACACCTTGAGAAACGCCAGCTCTGAGCTAGTGCATCCACCCCGGCTGCTCCGTCCCATCTGTTTAGGGAAAAGAACAGACGAGCTTTTGTATTTGCCTTTGAGGCGAAGAGATCCACAGAGGGAACCCCCCACTTCCGAGTAATCATCTCGAAGATGTCCTGATTCAAGACCCAGTCGCCTTCCTTCAGCATTTTTCTGCTCAGAAAGTCTGCCACTTGGTTCTGCTCCCCCTTCAGATGTATTGCAGAAAGAGAGAGAATGCTCCCTTCGGCCCACCTGAGGATGGATTCTGCCAGACCCCACAAGGATTTGCTCCTGGTTCCCCCTTGCCTGTTGATGTAGGCCACCGCTGATGAGTTGTCCGAACGGACCCTCCCATGCTGTCCCAGGAGTTCTTTCTGAAAAGCTCTGAGAGCCAACTCTATTGCTCTCAGTTCCCTCCAGTTCGAGGACTTCTTTGCGTCTTCTTTTTTCCAGGTGCCTTGTATCATCTTGGCATCTAGGTGTGCTCCCCACCCTGTGCCGCTTGCATCGGTCGTAACCGTTCTGGACACTGGAAGAACCCACTCCAGACCCTGTGAGAGATTGGACCCTTTCCTCCACCACCAGAGGGACCTTTTGACCTGGCTTGGCACAGATATAAGAGAGTCCAGAGATGCTGGACTGTGGTCCCAGACATTTAGAATAAACAGCTGTAGGGGGCGAAAGTGCAGCCCTGCCCACTGAACCGCCGGAAGCGTGGAAGTCAGTAAGCCCAGCGCTGACATTGCTTTCCTTACTGAGATCTGACTGCTGCCCTGGAGCAGTAATATTGCTCTGTCCACCTTCTGGATTTTTTCTGTTGGAAGGAACACTTTTTGTTTTGTTGAATCCAGTACATAGCCCAGGAAGGTGACCTTTTGGGCCGGAACCAAACTGGATTTTTCCAGGTTCAAGAGCCATCCCAGGTTTTCTAGGCTGTCTCTTGCTACCTGAAGATCCTGGTACAACTGCTCCGGGGAAGGAGCAAACAGGAGCAGGTCGTCCAGGTACGCGACTACAGAGATGCCTCTGAGCCGCAAGAAAGCCAGGACCTCCACCATCACTTTGGTGAAGATGCGGGGGGAAGAGGATAGTCCAAAGGGGAGTGCTTTGAACTGTAGATGAAACGTTCCTTCCCCAGTTTTCACCGCCAGTCTGAGAAACCTCTGGTAACTTTCTGCGACTGGAATGTGCAGATAAGCGTCCTTTAGGTCTATTGACGCCATGAAGCAATTTGGGGGAAGAAGTGCTTTCACCGAATAGATAGAATCCATCCGGAATTTCCTGTAGGTGATTGAGACATTCAGAGGCTTCAGATTCATGATAAGTCTGAATTTTCCCGACGGCTTGCAGACCACAAAAATGTGGGAGTAAAAGCCTCTGCCTGTCTCCTCTACAGGCACCCTCACTATCACCTCTTGTTCCTCTAACTCCTGTAGGGAGGATAGAAGAGCTGACGCTTTCTCTGCACACTTTGGCAGCTCGGTGACCAGAAGTCTGTGCTGAGGGGGTTCTGAGAACTCTAGCTGGTAACCTCTTCTTATGATCCCTAACACAAACTGGTTGGAGGTGATCATCTCCCATTGTGGGAGGAAGGCCCCCAATCTTCCTCCCACCGTGGTTACCCCGTCATTGGGTCTTCTTGGGCTGTTCAGGAGGGCGAAAAATCGCCCCTCCCCGCCCCTTGCCCTTCTGCCCCCAAGCTTTTTTCTGCCGCTCTCCTTTTGGGGCTTCAAATTTTCTTTGAGGGCGAAACTTTCTTTTAGCCTGCTCCCCAAATTTCTTTTTAATGGGAAAGGCCTTTTTCTTATCGGCCGTCCGGTCTAAAACGGTCTCTAAACCTGGGCCAAACAAGAGATCTCCTGTGAGGGGAATTCCACAGAGTTTAACTTTAGACGCGCTGTCTCCTTGCCACGTCTTAAGCCATAGAGCCCTTCGAGCCGAATTAGTGAGGGCTGAAGACCTTGCGGACATGCGCACTGATTCGGCGGAAGCGTCCGCAATATACGCTACACCCTTAAGTAGCATGGGGAAGGAAGCCAAAATAGTCTCTTTTGGCGTTCCTGCCTCAATATGCGCTTTTATCTGCGTAAGCCAATATTCCATATTGCGGGCCACTACTGTGACCGCCATGGCAGGCTTAAGGTTTCCCTGTGATGAATCCCAGGACTTTTTTAAGAGAGAGTCCATCCTTCTGTCCATGGGGTCTACAAGAACCCCCATGTCCTCGAAGGCCAGATCTGTTTGCCTGGAAACCTGAGAAAAAGCAGCATCCAGCCTAGGGGTCTTATTCCAGACTAGAGACTCCCCTTCTGAAAAAGGAAACCTTCGCTTTAAAGCCCTTGAAAAGAAAGGTTTTCTCTCAGGATCTTTCCATTCATTCTTTATGGCCTCAACCAATACATCATGGACTGGGAAATCCTTCCTTTTTTGTTCCCCAAGACCTTTGTACATTTGGTCATGGAGCGATAACACTTTCTTTTCTTCCTGAATACCCAAAGTGGTGTGAATAGCTCCCAAGAGCTCCTCCACTTCATCCAGGGAAAGCTTATAGCGAGAGGTTTTTGTGGATTCCCCATCCACTTCCTCCACATCCGATTCCCTTTGAGAATATGAAGCGGTGCTATCTGGCTCCTCCTCAATATCCACTCTGGAGCCCCCTGGTCTCTCTCCACTAACAGAGGGAGTATCCACTGGGCTAGGTGTAACACTCTGCTGCACTGGTAAAGGACTGCTTTGGGCTTGCGGCAACTGGAAGCTGGAAAAGAGTGCTTTAAAGGACTGAAAGGTGCTAGAAAGCTCCTTGACGGATGCAGCAAGATCTGTACCCTGTTCTGCTGCCTGTTCCCTGACCAATCCATCAATGCACTCCTTGCAAAGTGCCTTGGACCAGGATTCCCCCATACTAGTTCTACAAGAGGGGCATTTTTTCTTTCAACCATGAGGCGACTTGCTTTTCTCTGTGGCTTTCTGAAGAAAGAAAGAGAGAGAGAGAGTCGCCATAAATGCCCAATCCCACCAGTGCTTCTACAGAGGTCCACCAGGAGTGCCCCCCCCAGGACCAACCACCACCAGGGTCCCAGACACACTCCCCTTCCCCCCGACCACCAGTGAGGGGAGAACACCCGTGAAGCTATCGGGATTTAGGTAAGGGAACACCACCCCAGGGTTCCACTTACCTTAGCATGGCTGGTGCTACTGTCTCCTGGAGCAGTTCTAGAGACCTCTGTCTCCGACATGTCCGCTGAGGATGGTGGTCGATCGTTTCCCCCGATAGCTGACTCTACAGCAAGGCAAGAGGGTCGCACCAGCCGAACGCTCGGTCCGTTTTCTATCTCCGCGTCCGGAACCGGAAGACGCGGAATCGTCGGAAGTGCCCGCCCTCGCCGGAACTGACGTCACCCGTCATCCGACCCGGCCATAGAGCTTCAGACGCTGGCTGCTTGAGCAAGCAGGAGAGACTCAGGCACTTCCCACAGCGCCCCCCTAGGCAGAAGAAATACAGACCCCCTCAGCTGTCTCTTTCTCCAAGAGAGGCTGAGGCGCGCTAATTCAGTTAAAAAACAGGTAAGTATGGCTTCCCCAGCCTTTACCTGACTGAATAAAAAATAATAGAGGGAAGAGCTAGAGAGACCCGACTCCCCCTCTTCCACAGACAGATTGTTTGGCTTCAGTCTCCCTGACTGATCCGCCTTGGTTCCCAAGCAGTGTCTCCCCACCGGAGGAAACACCTGAACTGAGGGGCCGTGGGGAAGATGAGATTTAAATATTGAATTGGAAGGCGGTGTTTCCTAAGAGGGGAGGAGCCGGTGTCTCTCTATGGTGCTGTCCTGAAAGATGAATGGGGAAAAATCTCCAGTGGCTGCTATAGATTGCAGCAATGTATTGGGTAATATGCAACTCCAACACAGTGATCAGCACAAGGAGGGTAAAAATGGAGAGAATTCCCAATTACAAGGATTATATTAATAGAAATAAACAGTAACTTGAATTTCACAAACCGTAAGGCTTCTTTCTTTTTTTGCTTGCTCCTGTTCCTTTATCCTCTCTTGATAAACTTTGTAGTTCACATATTCTCTTTTGGGGGGCTGGAAAGACAAAATTAATTCCTAAGGATGCAGTTTTAGTGGTAAAATGTGAAATGCTTCATGAACTAAAGCCTTCGTGTCCATATTTTAAAATGAAGCAAATCAAATATTAAATGACCCTGAATCCCAATTTGAAAAAATGACTAAACGCACATGGAGATAATAAAAAGCAGGTATTCCACTACTTACAATGTAGAAGATACACAAACAGAAGAATCGTTATTATGCAGTTCTTTTAACTGAATTATGTTGGAAAGTCCACAACAGTGTTAGCTGCTTGTGACTTTCAATCAATTACACTAATATTCTGCATGTAAAGCATAACACCTATGCTGCCTATAACAACCATAAAATCTTGATTTTGCCCCCACCAAAGCCTTGGTGGTAATATTATATAATAGGCACTTAGAGCATTAATTATAAACAGCTTCTAGTTTTTAAGAAACACACACCCCCAAGCACACTATTGCCGCATGTTAGCATGTTCTGTGTTAAAAGATAAGTTCACCTTTGGTAACATGTTACATCCATATTTAGGGTGTTAACATGTTACCAAAGAGTACCTGCCTGCGCCCCTCTGATCCCTTGCTTTAACAGCAGGCGCAGGATCTTCTCCCCACACCCACAATTTAACCACTTGCCGACCAGCCGGCGTCATTATACGGCGGCAGGTCGGCTAGTTCCTACAAATCGCCATACTGGTACGTTGCCTCTTTTAAGAGTCATAGCAGGTGCTCGCCCGCTGCATGGCGGGGAACCCGATGCGTGTGGCCGGCGGCCGCGATCACGGGCACGAGAGCCAGAATGGGGATTTGCGTGTGTAAACATACAAATCCCCGTTCTGACGGGAGGAGAGACAGATCTGCTGTTCCTAGTAATTAGGAACAGCGATCTGTCTCCTCCTCCAGTCAAGTCACATCCCCATGGTTAAAAAGAGCTTCGCCCCCCCCCTTTTTAATTTTTTTACAGAGTTATGTAAATGAATGAACTACAACTATCATCTTCTATTGTGGCAGATGGCTTGAAGCTCTCAATGAACTGGGCGCTGGTGAGCGCTTTCCTATTTCACTAAATCTTCCTGCTCTCCAGTAACTGTCTGCCCGTATGAAAGGTACGGGCAAGCAGCAATACTGAGATTCTGCAGGATCCTGGCATTGCAGCCAAAATCTGCTGATGGCAGTTGCAATGTTCTGCAGGCTCCAGAAAAAAAATACAAATAAATGCAGTTTTTTACCTCCAAAAATATGTTTATTATTCTCGTTTTAAAGGGTGAACTTAACCTTTAAGACAGTCTGTTCATGTGAATGGACTGCCTACCGCACCAAAAAAGGGCGCATGTACAATTTGTGGCAGTGCACCGCAGCACACAGTGCATTGCCACATGTTGCACTGTCCATCATCAAGATGCATAGCAGTATCATTTCAATTTCAAAGCCGCATGTCAGTGCGACTTGGCTGACATCTGTGTGACTTCATGCACAGATGTCTATGCAAGTCGCACCTGAAATCACCAAAAATAGTGCAGGAACTACTTTTACAAATCGGTGCGGCGCCGCAAAGTCGTTGTCTCACCGTTTCGAACAGTTCCACTGCTGACAATAGGGTGCGACTTGTCATGCAATTTGGAGCTGTCAAACCGCATGACAAGTCGCACTGATGTGAACATGGGCTAAAATCTGGAAGCTGATTGATTTCTCTGCACAGCTGCACCAGATTTTGCACTCTGCACTTTGCGTATCTGCTCTAATCTTGCAACCAACTGATTTAGCCTTTAAAAAAAAAAAAATTAAAGCGACTATAAATGGTCCATACAAGAACTTGTGTATTGAAAGGATATACTGTTAACACATTTTCCCTTCATTGACACTATAAGAAATTGACTCTAGAGAGAGCATGGCCTCTTAATAAGAACATTAGATTAGCACTAAAGTATCTGTCTATAGTTACCTTTGCTCCAAGCATAATTGCCCTGTCCTGTTCAAATTTTCTTTGCTTTTCTTTCTTGAAACCTGTAATACCAAACTTGTGAACCTCCAAACGTACCTGTGAAAAAAAAAAAAATCCATTTATAGAACATTTGGAAGAACATCCAACCATAGCGCAAGAACAGTCAACCAGAAGAGAAAATACCCCAAGAACATTAGACTTTGCCCCATTCTCACAAAAGCTAGTTAAAGGATAAGTTCACCTTTTTTTTAAAAAAAATAAGCGCAAATCTTTTTGCAGGTAAAAAAAAAACGTGCATATATTTTTTTTTCTTTATTGGGAGCCTAGAAAGCTTTGCACCCACAAATCAGCAGATCATGGGTGCAATGTGGGGCTCTTGCAGACTCTGTTGTAAGCTGTCTGGCCATACATTGTACAGCCAAGCAGTTACACACTAACAGGAAGCATCAATGAACTACCACGGTGCTCAACAGAGCCCTGCTAGTTCATCAAGAACTACAAGCCGACAGCTGCAAAGGCTGCTGGACCTTGTAGTTTTCCATTCACAGAACTCAGCGAATGAATGACGCAGCCGGGCAGGCATAGCCACGTTCTTTTGTTCTTTGCAGATTGTGACAGAGAGCGGGGGGGAGGGAAGAAGATCCCCCGCCACCTGTCACAACTAGACACCCTATGGGGGGTTTTAGCGGGGGCCAGTGGATTTGTAACATGTTACACTGTGAACATGGGTGTAACATGTTACAAAAGGTGAACTTATCCTTTAATTCCCACATAACAAAAGGTACATGCAGTTTCACTGAATAAATAGTTATGCAAAGACCCCTAAGATTTGCTCAGGTGATATGAATGATAGCAGACCCTCCTATTCAAGAATCAGTCTGGAAAGGACATGAAAAAAACAGCTATTTCTTCAGAACAGAAAAAAGGTAGAAATCTCCAACAAAACGTGTTTCAAATTCTTTCAAAAGTACATACTCTACCCAGAGATTTGTTTTTTTTTCGCAATAAAAGGAGAGAGTTAAACAAAGGAAACATACATAGAAATATAAACATACCTTTTCAAAATCAAACGTCGGATTTTTTTCTTCCTCTTTTGAGTCAATAATTATCTGTAAATGGTAATAAAAAAACCGTGATACATATAATGTATATATTTTTACTTTGATAGGTGTCTGGGTGAGCATCCTGGAACGTAGACAGTGTTTGTTTGGGGCAGCATAGCCACACACTTGTGAAATTGGGATAAGCCAAAACAGTGCTGTACTGCCAATCATATAAATGTGTGGATAATATAATAATAAATCAATTTTACCTGCAAAAACATGTGCAAAATACAATGTGCAAAACCTACAGTTTCAGTGCAAAATAGGGTGTAAAATTACACCTCCACCAAATTGCTGCTAGCGCCTGATCAAAAGAATAGAACGGCGCTGCGCTAATAACACATAAAATTGTCACATTTCAATTGTATAAATAACAGGGAAAGTCCAAAGTGACAAAAGTCTTCAAATCGAAGACTTCACCAAATAGTGCACAACAAATAAAAAGTGCTGGTGCTCTCCTCCACCTCGATATCCTAGCCGCTTACTTTAAAATCTGCCCCCTGTTTTACCAGCAGGTCAGATAAAGCAGATCCCCTCTGGAGGTAATCAATGAATCGGCCCGGCGTGCAGTTCCTAATCCCTCCATTTCACCCTCTCTCTCTTTACTGGCTTGACCAATCTTAGAACTCTCTCAGCTGACTCCGGTATGAATGAATGAATGACTTATATAGCGCTACCTATGCGAACTGAATCGCCTCAGGGTGCTTTATTTGCCACTGGTGTCCATCTGCAGTATAGCGCGGTCCTTTACCCTGTAGGGTCCCGACGTACAACATAGGAGAAAAGAAAACACCAGATCTAGTGCTCTCTGTATGCCAAAGGTTTATTTGTCCAGATAGGAACAACAAAAAAATACTCACAAACGAAGAACTTAAGCAGTGCGGGCTAAGGATGCTATGAACAGCACGATACTTGCGGGATGACGTCACCACTGCGACTCCTCCCCCCTATATGCATTACGTCAAATGGGCGTGACTTCTTCAGTAAGGGATCTTGCTGGTAAAACAGGGGTCAGAGTTTAGGGTGAGCGGCTAGGATATGGAGGTGGAGGAGAACACCAGCACTTTTTATTTGTTGTGCGCTATTTGGTGAAGTCTTCGATTTGGAAGGAACTGAAGACTTTTGTCACTTTTAAACTTTCACTGTTATTTATTTATACAATTGAAATGTGATCATTTTATGTGTTATTAGCGCAGCGCCGTTCCATTCATTTGATCAGGCACTAGCAGCAATTTGGTGGAGGTGTAGTTTTACACCCCATTTTGCACTAAAACTGTACGTTTTGCACGTTGTATTTTGCAGGTAAAATTGATTTATTAAAAAAAGAAAGAAAAAGTGTAGCGCTATAATGTGCCAATCAACATCAATGTGAAATGTATTATATAACACACCTGTGTGTATATCAAATACTAGGTCCTGCTAGACCTCGCAGAAAAAACACTAGACAAGTTAAAAAATCAAGTGATCTAAAAAACCATTACTAGCAACATGCTGTATGGTATAAAACAATGTGAATTATGTGTACACAGTAAAAATAATCCCAGACCCTCAGATCAAACACAAACATATATAGTAGGAATTGGGGTGGGGATAAATGGCAAGTCCCTGGGGTATTGGACAGTTCATTTAATCTAACAGAGGAATCCTGGAGCATAGATGTAAATCTCACAGTAGCATCTATTCCTATCCCCAGTAGACTCTTCCAATACTCGACCAGGCGGAAAGTAATGTAAAATGCCCTTACCGGACGTGGTAGACTCACAGGCCGTTGGCGGTGAGTCGTACGAGCTTGCACCGTTAGGTACGGTAAGGTTACAGCTGTCCTTGGTCCATGGCAAGAGGGTCCTGGAAGGGTCCCCAATCCTGAGCGGTACCACGGATTCGTCCTCCAGCGATCGTTTGGGTCTCATACAATTGAGACAGAGGAAGAAGGAGAAAAAAGGCTCCACATAGTATAAATTCCGGATTACCAGGAAATTTTATTGTATTATAAAAAAAGTTCCAATAAAAATTCGGGTAAAAACAAAGTTCATATAAGCGAAAAAAGATATGTTTAGCGCAGTAGACAGATGGTTGAGGTAGCGTCATACACCCGACGCGTTTCATCTGCAAAGACATCAACTGGGGTAAAGCTAACCTCTCATCTGCTGCGCTATTTATTTAGAAATGCTCAAATTTACATCGGGGACACCTGTGCGGCGTAACTTCCGGGATTTGTATCATGTGAGGGTTTTCCCTAGTCAGCTGACTGTCTTTCTAGCCTATCCAGGAGTTGGAAATAGCTAAAAAACCAAGCCTCAGCTTGGTCCTCTTACTCAACCAATTATGACTGAGCAATGAGGACATGTGATTACTACGTCAGAGCGTCCCAGCGTGGTGACGCGGATCGTAAATCACTCCTCCCTGTTAGCTGGCTGTTTCCTGGTTTGTGCGTCATCACGTTTTAACACGATGACGTCACGGGTCAGTCATACCCTCTCATTTTCAAGGGAATACGTCCAGTCGGAAACACGTCCTATCGCGCAAGCGCAACAGCGCGAACCCGAGGGTCCATCCCCCCTCAGTGCGTCAGGACGTGATGATGCAAACAAGCATCTATTGAGAACACCTCTTTTACCACGCCGGCCACTCATAATGCTCTTTGTGTTTACCAAGATCACCTGATCAAAACCTGGTTGGCTATCAGCACACAGAGAGAATGCAATCATTGGGACACAGAAGTGGTGTAGGTGTGCGGACTGTCAAATCATCGAAGGTGACTTTTTCCCTTGGATATGGAGCTGTAATAGTCACGACACACATGTTCCCCTATGTTTACAAATATTGCTTCTAGGCACTATCAAAATAGTAATTGCAAACATCTAAAAATAGAAGAATTACATAAACAATAAAAATAAAGATAAAATTAGACACATAGAATAGAAGTCCATTCTGTGCTTCACTGAACGAACCATCTAGCCCAGACGTATGTCCAGGAGGAGGGACATATATTCCTCCTATCTGGCAACCCAAAAATTGGTCTCAGGTATGCTCTAAATTGATAGCAAAAAAGCATATAAATAAAATAAAAATCCGTTAATGAAAAATCAGTAATAAAAAATCATTCCTAATAGAAACATTGTGGGAACGGTATAGTAGGAATAGTAATGTCTATTATAAAGTAACTGTACCTGACGAAAAACGCCCATGGATGGCATCCTATGGGGGCTTAACATAAAGAGGTAAACAGAGGGGCATGACTAGGACCTTATGACTGATTAATAAACGCATTAATGTCCCACTCAATATTTAAACCATGGGGTACGTAGCATTTAATTTGATGTATCCACCACGTTTCGAGTCTAGAGACTCCCCTTACGTTTGATTCCCCTCTCCAATGTGGTATAAATCTGTCTATGACCTGAAAAGTAGTCCCTGCTGGATTACGGTCATGATGTAATGCATAGTGTTTGGAAACTCTGTGATTGGTTTTGCCTTTTTTAATTGCTGTAAACACAAAGAGCATTATGAGTGGCCGGCGTGGTAAAAGAGGTGTTCTCAATAGATGCCTGTTTGCATCATCACGTCCTGACACACTGATAGGACGTGTTTCCGACTGGACGTATTCCCTTGAAAATGAGAGGGTATGACTGACCCGTGACGTCATCGCGTTAAAACGTGATGACGCACAAACCAGGAAACAGCCAGCTAACAGGGAGGAGTGATTTACGATCCGCGTCACCACGCTGGGACGCTCTGACGTAGTAATCACATGTCCTCATTGCTCAGTCATAATTGGTTGAGTAAGAGGACCAAGCTGAGGCTTGGTTTTTTAGCTATTTCCAACTCCTGGATAGGCTAGAAAGACAGTCAGCTGACTAGGGAAAACCCTCACATGATACAAATCCCGGAAGTCACGCCGCACAGGTGTCCCCGATGTAAATTTGAGCATTTCTAAATAAATAGCGCAGCAGATGAGAGGTTAGCTTTACCCCAGTTGATGTCTTTGCAGATGAAACGCGTCGGGTGTATGACGCTACCTCAACCATCTGTCTACTGCGCTAAACATATCTTTTTTCGCTTATATGAACTTTGTTTTTACCCAAATTTTTATTGGAACTTTTTTTATAATACAATAAAATTTCCTGGTAATCCGGAATTTATACTATGTGGAGCCTTTTTTCTCCTTCTTCCTCTGTCTCAATTGTATGAGACCCAAACGATCCGAGGACGAATCCGTGGTACCGCTCAGGATTGGGGACCCTTCCAGGACCCTCTTGCCATGGACCAAGGACAGCTGTAACCTTACCGTACCTAACGGTGCAAGCTCGTACGACTCACCGCCAACGGCCTGTGAGTCTACCACGTCCGGTAAGGGCATTTTACATTACTTTCCGCCTGGTCGAGTATTGGAAGAGTCTACTGGGGATAGGAATAGATGCTACTGTGAGATTTACATCTATGCTCCAGGATTCCTCTGTTAGATTAAATGAACTGTCCAATACCCCAGGGACTTGCCATTTATCCCCACCCCAATTCCTACTATATATGTTTGTGTTTGATCTGAGGGTCTGGGATTATTTTTACTGTGTACACATAATTCACATTGTTTTATACCATACAGCATGTTGCTAGTAATGGTTTTTTAGATCACTTGATTTTTTAACTTGTCTAGTGTTTTTTCTGCGAGGTCTAGCAGGACCTAGTATTTGATATATACACAGGTGTGTTATATAATACATTTCACATTGATGTTGATTGGCACATTATAGCGCTACACTTTTTCTTTCTTTCATTAATCTATACAATTAGTCTAATTGGTGGTGTTGGCTGCTTGATGTTTGTTTGGTTGGCGCAGCAGATTTTCCTTAATTTATTCTAAAATTGATTTATTATTAATCTTATTATCCACACATTTATATGATTGCCAGCACGGCACAGTTTTGGTATATATTCAAGTAATGTGAAGTGGACACGTTTTCTGTGTTAGCAGCAGCCGGGGGGGGGGGGGGGGGGGGGTATTTTGCAAATTTGCACTTTTGTTGTTATTTTGCACAGGTTTTTTAATATTTGTTGTCACCAAGCTTAAGTCTATTTGCGCTTTTGCGCTGATAGAAACTCAGTTTAAAATTGGGATACGTGTCTGTATCTGTGCAGCTGCTTCACCCCCATACACTTAGGCTGCCCATAAATTATACAATTTTCTTGTACAATTTTGCTTTGGATTTACCACTTTGGATTTGTCACATATGGGCAGTGCAAACAGTTCAACTTTTAACAGGCAAGAAACACATTAATGGTCCCCATAGACTAGACGAGACATTGTTTGAAAATCTGTCATTTGGAGCATTCATTTGTTTTTCGTCCAATTAATGTGCACATATAAACATATAAAAAAAAAAAAAAAAAATCACTTGAGTTTTCAGAGCTGTAAAAAAAAAATATATAAAATAATTAATTTTTTTTTCCCCTCGAAGAAACAGGTTGAAAAACTTCTGCCAAATGAACAATAAATTGAAAGGTTAATGTGTTTCTCGCCTGTTAAAAATTGCACTGTTTATATGTGACAAAACGGAAGAAAATCTGAATTACTTATGTCCATTGAACAATTTATCATTCGAAATTTGGTCATTACTTAATGGCAGTATCATTTGCTCTCCCGACCAAGTGTTCGTTGTTCGAAACCTAGTTTGAACGATTTTTCATATATTATATGGCTAGCATTACCTTTCAATTTATCGTACCTTCGGCAGAAGTTTTTCAACCTGTTTCTTTGATTTTTTTTTTGCTCTGAAAAGTCAAAAACGTTTTTTTATTTGTGCCCATTATCTGGATGAAAAACAAAGGAACGGTCCAAATGACAGATTTTCAAACAATTTTTTTGTCTAGTGTATGTAGACCATTATTGTGTTTCTCGCTTGTTAAAAATGACATTGTTCGCACTGCCCATATGTGACAAAATGGACGAAAAACTGATTAATATGTCCAATGAAAAATGTATCATTTGAAATTCGGTCATTACGTGATGCACTATCGTTTTCGG
This sequence comes from Lithobates septentrionalis, assembly GCA_037952835.1. Lineage (NCBI taxonomy): Eukaryota > Metazoa > Chordata > Amphibia > Anura > Ranidae > Lithobates > Lithobates septentrionalis. The sequence goes on from JBBDGP010000296.1 coordinate 257,260, forward strand.
TCACAGCCAAGTGATCGTTATTCAAAAACAAGTTTGAATGATTTTTCATATAGTGTATGGCTAGCATTACTTTTCAATTATCGTTCATTCGGCAGGTTTTCCAACCTGTTCTTTTCGTTTTTTGCCTCTGAAAAGTCAAAAACGATTTTCTACTTCTGCCCATTAACTGGACGAAAAACAAGGAACGGTCCAAATGACAGGTTTTCGAACGGTTTTTCATCTAGTGTATGTAGACCATTACACTTTTATGTTCCTTGGAAAGTTACACGCTCTCTTACCTTGGAATCTGCATCTGGCACTTCACTGCTCTTGGCTTGCTTTTTATCTTTACGACTGACAAATGTTACAACTTCAACATGAGGTTTTGAGACTGAACTACTCAGGATGTCAGTGCCTTTCGGCTGGCTGAGCAGTTCGTCCTTGATAGCGTTAAAGAAAAAGGAAGGATTTTTCTTTCCCCGTCTAGAGCTGGGAAATTCTAAAACAGGGAGCGGATGTTCCCTCGAGCCATTCACTTCTTCTGCTTTGAGATTGGGTGAAGCGCCTTCACTCTGTTCTTTACTGTTCTTTACTTCACTAGATACGGTCGCTTTGGTAGGCTCGAAATCATCACCTGCAAATATCAGGAAAATATACAAGTACATAAAAAAAATAAAAAAAAAAGAATTATTATGAATGGTACAGTTAAAAAAAAACCAAACTCTCTGATCTGCTACAATATCCCCATGCCTACTGATCACAAATCAGCTTTCACTGGTAGATCCAATTTGCTGAAATATAAAATGTGTTTGTAATGGATTACTGCATCCTAGTGTTCTTTGTACTGGATTATTAATCAAGCTTCAAATAGCCCATCAATACTAAATGCACACAGTTTATTTACATTGTCCCTGCTTTTTCTGAATATGGATGATGGTACTGTAATTATTTTAATAATAAATAAAAAATATATATATATATATATATATATATATATATATATATATATCACATATACTCGAATATAAGTCGAGTTTTTCAGCACTTTTTTTGTGCTGAAAGTGCCCCCCTCGACTTATACTCGAGTCAAGCACTTTTCTGCAGCTAAAAATTTCATTTTCGGAACCGACTTTGGGGCCCCGTATCTCAGGGCCACTTTGTGCTAGGAACACCAAATGTGGTGTGCAAACCCAGTGGAACTGGTACCACAACATATCCAAAGCTGGGGTTCCTAGCACTAAGTGGCCCCGAGATACGGGGCCCCAAATTCGGTTCGGAAAATGTCATTCTCTGCTGCAGAAAAGTGCTTGACATTTTCTGAACCGATTTTTGGGGCCCTGTATCTCGGAGACAATTGGTGCTAGAAACCTCAGCTTTGGATATTTTGTGGAGCTAGTTCCACTGAGCTTGCACACCAAACTTGGGGTTCCTAGCACTAAGTGGCCCCTGAGATACGGGGCTCCAAAGTCGGTCAACTGTGTCCATCTGCAGCAAAGTCATTTCGGGACCATTTGGGTTCAGAGACCCCAAATTTTGGCTGCAGCTAGGGGACATCTAGGAACCCTTAACTACCGAGTTTGAAGTTCGGGGGACCTATGGCTGCAAATGGGCACAGTGAGGCTGCAAATGGGCACAGCGAGGCATGCAAATGGGCATTGTTGACCCTCTTTTCCACTTACAGTAGCTGTGCATTTCTCACCCTCGTCCTATACTCGGGTCAATAAGTTTTTCCCATTTTTTTGTGGTAAATTAGGGCCTCGACTTATACTCTGATCGACTTATACTTGAGTATATACGGTATATATAACATTTTTCCCAATTGATATGCAGATGTCACATGACCCAGCTATTTCCCAGCGTGTTTGCAGGGAAACATGAGCTTCTAGTCCTCTGCTGCAGGTCACATGTCCCAAAAAAAAATAATTTAAAAAAAGCCTTTGGAATAGAGAGAGAAAATAAATATTTAATATCAATAAACTGTTTTAAATTGTCACATAAATATTTGAAATTAAATATGTATTATTTTTTGGCAATACCATGGTGTGGGCGGATTTCTGCCAGTCATAGGCTGTGTCACTCTCCTCCAGCCTGTGTCTTAGAGTAAGAGGGAGGTGAAGCCTCCATCAATTTACATGTAATATTCTGCCACCCATTGTGTTTAGCTGGTTAGTGGGCTAGTGGGGGAAGGAGGGAGGGAGTGAGCTGTCATTTACCACTGTGTATACACCCACATGTGTGACTCTAAAGTCACATTGGCTGCTCAGACGTAATAGGGAGGAAATGCTCCGCATAGAAACTCACTGAAAACTTAGCATGTGCAGAGCTGCCAACACTGCTCTGCAAAATCCCTAGCTGCATTGGGGACATGGAGAGAAGGTGGAGATAGCGAGCAGCCAGATCAACCAGGTTATTTGCAGGCTACAAAAAATGAATCTCATAGTAACTGAGTGAGTATGAACAGCATGTAATACACCATGTATTGATAGTTTTTTTGATGTGGGTTTATGACACTGAGGGTCAAGCATATGAAACACAAGTATGACCAAAACATTCCCATCGGACCAGGGACAAATCACAGGCCAGTTTTGTCACCGCAATCATAAAACATAATGCCAGCTAAACTGGCTGTCGTGGATCATTGCTGCCACCGAAAGCGATCCATGTAAATCTATGGAGCCGCGCGATTGCGATGCGGTATTTACAAGCTTTACATACTGCCACCTTACCGCCTGTCAAACGCATCTGAAAAGCGATCCATTGTGGATCACTTTTTATAAGGGTGGCAAGGGCTGCCACACATGTGAACAAGCCCTTAAGCTTCAGCAACATTCTTTGAACATGCATTTTGGGGTACATCCAATTCATAATATACCTGGCCCCCAACTCATGTCAACAAGTAAACATTGAACTGTGGTGTACTACATTGATCAATAATGGGTCAGGTACTTTTTTTGGGCGTGTTGAAGCTGGTTAAGGGTCACATAGTTACATAGTTAGTAAGGTTGTTAGTAAGGGTCTACAGAAAGTGAAAGGGCTGCTCAATGCCACGCACATCGATGCATGGTGAAGTGCACATGGAACAGTGTGAATGGGCTCTAGAAAATTCCATTGTTATGTTAATATCTCCTGATACTTACTACTTAAAAATGTCTCTTCTGTTGAGCAAAAAAAATACAGAATAAATTACTTAAAAGCGAAGTTTGCTGTTGTATCAGTCTAATGCTACAGCTGTCCCCCGCTGGCTCTAGGCCTGAGAACTGAGTAATCATATGACCGTTGATCACGCAGTTCTCGGTCAGCTTAGAGCAATGACTGCCAGTCGCCACTCTCTGCTCAGCCCCTCCAGGGCTCACTGGAGTGTCGGGCTGGTGAGAGGGCGGGATCAGCTGGCTTCTGCTCTCAGCTGTGCACTGGGAGCCAGAGCCAGCTGTCAATGAGGCAGCTGGGTGGATCATGACAATATAGCCAGGATCCTTCCAGAGCCTGGAGAGGCTTTGACGTCAACTAATAGCAGAAAACAGCACGCTATTTGCTGACTCTGGGTCACAAGAGAGCAAAAGTAAGTGCACTCCTGTGACCCAGAAGAGACATATGGCCAGAAAGCTTTGGCTTCACTTCTCCATACTTCTCTTTTAGGGAATGAGAATCTATTATTCCCCAATGGTATTATAACTTAGAATCTTCCCCCTAGGAAAAATTAGGCTGGCTTCAAATCTACGCTGTGCGGTAACACATGCCAGCAATGGTGCCAGTTTACGCTAATGTCCTTTTTGAACAAAAGCAGGACTGCTGCAGTGTGATATGAAAGGGAAGTATTCAACGCAAACTCCCCTGTCTATCCATGTCTCCATATTTTCTTTTGCTGAATAATCACTTTGAACCCCCCCCCCCCTAGCATTTCTAGCTGTGGCCATCTAGAGTAAGGGCAGATGATTCGTGTAGCATTTACTTCCCGGAATCCATCTGCCCTTAGTACATGAATGTAGGCAGCAGGGTGTGCTTAGCTGAAAAAACGGCTCCTCCTTTCCTCCAGATTAAAAAAAATAAATGCCCATGAAGACTTGGTGTAGGCCAAAAACCAGGCAGCAACTGAAGAAGTGTGTGTGTGTGTGTGTGTGTGTGTGTGTATCAGGGGCGGACTGACCATTGAGCGATTAGGGCACTGCCCGAGGGCCCTGGGCCACTAGGGGGCCCCATCAGGGTTGCCAGCCTCAGTAAAAACAGGGACAGTATGTATAAATCTGTGGTTTTTTTACATCTGTCTGTGTATACATGTATGTGTATACTGTGTGATTGTATACTGTGTGTATACTGTGTGGCCCCATAATCTCTGATTGCCTGGGGGCCCCATAATCTCCTATTGCCCGGGGGCCCCATGAGTTATCAGTCCGCCCCTGGTGTGTATATATATATATATATATATATATATATATATATATATATATATATATATATATATATATATATATATATATATATATATATAAAAAGTTTAAAAACAAGTAAATATAATATAGCTTCCTATTTATTTACTGATGTTAACAGTATTATGGCTTATTTACACTTGCTTTGGCTTCAACACACATTAAAGCGCCTACTGCTTCAACATGCTTTTATGATGTTTTTGATGCTTCGGTGGAGCGTCGGGGATGCTTCCCTGATGCTCTTTTGAAGCTTTGTTGAAGCTTGGCAGGTGTGTGTGTGTATTGATATCTCATACCTGCAATTTCTCCAAAACAAAGCGAAGCTAAAGCTGAATTAAAGCCTCTCAAAAGCTCCAAGTGCTTCAGGCAAAATTTGTCATAGACTTCTGTGGAAACTTTGAAGACGCTTTGAAGCACCACTAAAGTGACATGGGGTATAATTTTAAAGCGAAGCAAAGCAAACGCAAGGTGTAAACGGGACTGTAAGCTAACCATGTTATTTAGTGACAGGGACTTTGGCTGGCATTCAAAGAGCTTTAACAAAGTCTGTCCGAAGCCTTGTTTTGAAGCAAGTGTAAACTAGCCCTTAGGATTAAAAATAGTACATGTTGGTTGAGAGAGTGAAGTTCCACTTTAATCCTAAGGGCTAGTTTACACTTGCTTCAAAACAAGGCTTCGGACAGGCTTTGTTAAAGCTCTTTGAATGCCAGTCAAAGTTCCTGTCACTAAATAACATGGTTAGCTTACAGTCCTGTTTACACCTTGCTTTTGCTGTGCTTTGCTTCGGTTCCGCTTCAAAAATTATACCTCATGTCGCTTTAGTGGTGCTTCAAAGCATCTTCAAAGCCTCTATAGAACTCTATGACAAAGCTCCCTTGAAGCACCTGCGGCTTTTGAGAGGCTTTAATAAAGCTTTAGCTCCACTGCATCGTTTTAACTGACAATTGCGCGGTCGTGTGATGTTACACCAAGACAAAATTTGCGTCCTTTTTCCCCCACAAATAGAGCTTTCTTTTGGTGGTATTTGATCACCTCTGCGATTTTTATTTTTTGCGCTATAAACAAAAAAAAGAGTGACAATTTTGAAAAAAAAACACAATATTTTGTACTTTTTGCTATAATAAATATCCCCAACTTTTTTTGTAAAAAGGCTAATTTTTTCTCAGTTTAGACGGATACGTATTCTTCTACATATTTTTAGTAAAAAAAAAAAAATCGCAATAAGCGCATATTGATTGGTTTGCGCAAAAGTTATAGTGTCTACAAAATAGGTGATATATTTATGGCATTTTTATAAATTTTTTTTTTTTATATTAGTAATGGCGGCGATCTGCGATTTTTATCGTGACTGCGACATTGCGGTAAACACATCGGACACTTTTGACACTATTTTGGGACCATTGTCATTTATACAGCGATCGGTGCTATAAAAATGCACCGATTACTGTGTAAATGTCACTGGCAGGGGAGGGGTTAAACACTAGGGGGCGATCAAGGGGTTAAGTGTCTCCTAGGGAGTGATTCTAACTGTGGGGGGGATGGGCTCACTACAACATGACAGAGATCACTGCTTCCGATGACAAGGAGCAGTAGATCTCTGTCATGTTGCTATGCAGAACAGGGAAATGCCTTGTTTACATAGGCATCTCCCCGTTCTGGCGCTCCGTGACACGATCGCTACAACTAAAGTGACTTGGGGTATAATTTTTGAAACGAAGCAAAAGCAAGGTGTAAACAGGACTGTAAGCTAACCATTTTATTTGGTGACAGGAGCTTTGACTGGCATTCAGAGAGCTTTAACAAAGCCTGTCCGAAGCCTTGTTTTGAAGTAAGTGTAAACTAGCAGGTAATGTATGTTGAAGCCGATGCAAGTGTAAATGAGCCCTTACTCCACTTTCGTGAAAAATAAAAATAAAAAAAACACAAACAAAAAATATAAATATATAGTATATACAATTACAAGTCATATTGTAATTGAATGTTATTAAAATTACCTTTCCTTTTCAATCTGCAGCTCTGTAATTTTCTGTAACATCCAATGCAATATGGCCACCTGGAGGCATTCTGTACACAGATGGTGTACAGAACACCCCCCTGAAATGTCATTTCCTGCTTGTGTGATTGGCTTACTTATTTTCCCAGAAGTCTGTACTAAGATACAAATCAGATTTCAGGCATCCCCTGCAACAAAATGTTCAATTTTAGCGAGATACTCCCAAAGGGAAATCACAACTTAGGCTCCTTTCACACTTGAAAGTTGCGCAATTTTGCCGTGGCTTGAAGCAATACCTGTGTAATCTTGAGGTCTATGGACCTCAAGCTGCATCAAATATGGAACGAAAGTAGTGCAGGGACTACCTTGAAGTCGCACAGATATAAATGGTACTCATTGGAAATCATGGGGTACGACTTGTCAACCGACTTTGCAGTCCCAAGTCTCAGGACAAGCCGCACAAGTGTGAAAGGGGCCTAAAGGGATGCAGTCCCAGCCACTTTCCTCAGAGCCCTGCAGGTGCAGCAGCTGACTGACAACTATAAAATCACTTCCATAGAGATTCACTTTCCTCATGGACACAAACAGCTATTTCTTCAGAATAACAAAAAGGTAGGTAAAATGCACAAAGTTTGTTAAGATCCCTGCAATATACATATCCAGAAGAAAATGTTTTTTCCTCAACTACACACGATCGGATCTTCGCCAGGGAATTGTGTGATGACAGACTGCCTAAAATCCGACCGTTAGTACGCTCCATCAGACAATTGTTGTCCAACTTTCCGCCAACAAATGTTGGATGGCAGGATAGTAAATTTTCGGCAGTCTGTTTTTAGATTTTCCTATCGTCTGTACACAAGTCCGTCACACAAAAGTCCAAAGTACAAACACGCATGCTCGGAATCAATGCTCACTAAAACACGACATTAGCAGAAGGTGCCCAAATGGTGGTGCTCAAGAGCTGAAATTCCTCGTAGTACATCACTACGTTTGTGTTTGTTGGTCGACAATTATGTACCGTTTGTAGGCAAGACAAGTTCCTGGCACACGCCCTTCGGACAAAAGACTGTCGCTTTGTGGCCAACAATCCGATCGTGTGTACAAGGCTTAAGTCTAGAGGGAGATGAAAAGGCTATAACACCCGTTATGGGAATCAAAGAGGTGGTACTTCACTGCACAGATCTTTCTTTCCCCATTATGGACAGAGTTAAGCCTCGTACACACGATCGGATTGTTGGCCAACAAAGCGTCAGACTTTCGTCCGAAGGGCGTGTGCCAGGAACTTATGTAACGTTTGTATGCAAGACAAGTTCCTGGCACACGCCCTTCGGACGATAGTATGACGCTTTGTTGGCCAACAATCCATCAGGTCCCAGAAGATCGGCTGGTCAATAGGAGAGCGCAGCACAACTCGCACATGCGCAGTGCACGCCTGGCCGTGAAGCCGTAAGCTATCACGGCCGGGTGCCCACAGTTACCATGACGACACAGAGGAGAGGAGCTAGCCTCCAGGTGGCCACATCGCTGGACCGTGGGGCAGGTGTCGGTTTATTAACCACTTGCTTACTGAGCACTTACATCCCCCTCCTATCCAGACCAATTTTCAGCTTTCAGTGCTGATGCACTTTGAATGACAATTGCGTGGTCATACAACACTGTACCCAAATGAAATTTTTATCATTTTTTTCCCACAAATAGAGCTTTCTGTTGGTGGTATTTGATCACCTTTGCGTTTTTTTTTTGTTAAAAAAATTTAAAAAGACCGAATTTAAAAAATTTTTTTATATTTTGGTATATAATGTTAAAAAAGGTAATTTTTCTTCTTCATTGATGTACGCTGATGAGGCGGCACTGATGGGCACCGATAGGTGGCAGTGATGGACACTGATCGGTTACACTGATAGGCAGCGATGCTAGGTGGGACTGATTGGCACCACTGGTGGGCATTGATAGGTGGCACTCATGGGCATTATCAGGTGGCACTGGCAGGGGGTACTGGCAGCACAATTGAGGCAGAATTGCCTTTTTCTCTTCGGGGCCGATGTCCCTTTCTGATAAGCCGGTGATCGGCTTTTTTTTTTTCCTCGCGCTGTCAGCGTGAGGAGAAAGAAAAAAAAACGATCACAGAGCTTTTGTTTTGATCATGTGATCAGCTGTTATTGGCTGACAGCTGATTACATGGTAGGGGGCTGGGACCGGCCCCTTACTCAGATCGGTGATCACCCGAGTCTCAGTGACTCGGTGATCACAGCGCGTGCGCAGGGGAAGAATTCAGGTCCGCGTTGTAGCCGTCATTCGGCTATAGCGCGGATGTCAAGTGGTTAAAAGTCAGCAGCAATGCTTTTTGTAGCTGCTGACTTTTAAGGAACTAAAAAACGGGTGGAACACCACTTTAAGGTGGGAATGAGGGACACCTACCAGCAAACGTATGTAGGCATAGGATAGGCCCCCTACCACACCCCCTTAAAGGAGAATTAACTAAAAAAAGGTTCAATAAATCCACAAGGGCTTTTTTACCACTACTATTCCCTTATTTTGGCTTTTAAAATTTACAAGTGCAGCAATTTAGAATTTGGATGAAAGGTTTAGCGCTGGGAAACACTTTTTGAAAGATAAAAAGTGCATTTTATAACAACTATATGGATCAGACCAAAATGAGGGACATTACTCCAAATCAGGGACAGTCCCTCGAAATCAGGGACATTTGGGAGCTATGCTGTGGCACAGATCAGTGATTAGGAGACTTTCTCACTTACCGAAATCATACAGGTTACTGAGCACAGAATCCAGCTGAACCTGAACATCTCCTTCTTCCTCTCCCCCTGTCATTGTACCGAGCTAAGATCTGATCCAGCACATCAACACAAACACGTGTTGCAGGAGATAACCGGAAGTCCTGGATCCGTGCATCGATTGGGTCACCAGCAGCTAGGCGGAAGTCAGCGATGCATGCCCAATCTCGGTCCCCAGTACACTCGCTATCTGTCTATGTTTGTCCCGCACGGCTCCCGTAGCTGTCAGAATGGCCCTCGCCTTGCCAGTTGGGGTGATCCCCGCCTCTTCCTGTGCCTCTGTCTGACCACTTCACCCGGTGTGTGTGTGTAGAGGAGAGGGGGAGGACGATGATCACAGAGCCGAGGGATCGCTGAAGGGGAATAGTGGCAGAAATGGAGGCAGCTGTCGGCACCCCGTACTCAGTAAGTTGGGGGAATGAATGAGGAGATCCCCCTGTGGGAGTTGTAGAAGTGTTCACTGGAGTCAGATTGGAGAATCCTCCTCTATATGTGTGTTATGTCTTCCCATCACACTGCATGCCTGGACAGAACAAGGATTTAAAGTGCCACTAAACCCAGGACCCTGCATTCACTATATCTGGCCTCCCACAGTACACAGAACATGGAAATGCAATTATTTTAGTAAATATAAATTGCTAAATACCTTTTCTCTTCAGCAGTATATAGCAGTCTTGTGACTTCTATCAGTGTCTTGTTAAAGTTTATAGGAGGAGTTTTCATTCTACTCTGACTGTCCCGTGAGGCTGCATGACCCCTGGCCCTCTGTCTGAACAGTGCTGATTGGCCCTGTGGCACTGTCCAAAGAAAAAGAAAAACTAGCAATACACACCAAACGGAGCATGTGCAGAGTGCCCCCCAAGGCTCTGCACTGTCAGGAGATGTATTGGGGACAGTGGAAGAAAGGGAGTATCAGAGAGACAGGATCAAACAGCCTTTTTAAACAATTGAAAAGATTAACTCCTTAGGTTCCACAGTGAGTATAACACGCATTCTTTACTGCATATACAGACTGATTTTACTGTTGTGGGTTTAGTAACACTTTACATCAGGGGTCTCAAACTGACGGCCCTCCAGATGTTGCGAAACTACAAGTCCCATCATGCCTCTGCCTGCGGGAGTCATGCTTGTAACCTTTAGTCTTGCAATGCCTCATGGGACTTGTAGTTTTGCCACAGCTGGAGGGCCGCCAGTTTAAGACCCCTGCTTTAAGGGCTCTATTACCCCTGTGTTGTAGCCTGGTGTTGGGCTCATGGTTCCATCCATTAAAGTGATTCGAAAGTACCGCTTAGTATTCGGATCGGTAATCTGTGTCCAATGGACACAACGGTCACACAGTCACATTGATGTGCGCAGGAGGCACAGATCTGAGCGAACATACAAGTACATTCCCTCCAAATCGATGTTTGCCCCACCAGACTGTTTGTATGAAGTGGCTAGGTGGGAATCGGTTAAATAAAAAAGATGTTATACTTGCCTTCTCCATGCAACAATATTGCACAGAGCGGTCCCTTACCTCCTCTTTTGGCAGTTTCTGCCAGTGCTGTCATCTTCTTTACGTGCCACCTTAGCAAGACTGTGCTAGGGGGGCACCTGTGTGGGAGCACTCCCGAGCTGGGCTGTGTGCATCCATAGATACACACACAGTGCTGGTGAGCCCCGCCCCCACTCCCTCCTCACGAGAGTTTGACTGACAGCAGCAGGAGCCTATGGTCAGTGTCCTGAAAGCAGGAAGAGAGGAGCTTTGCTGGAGCCAAGACCGTGCTGGAGCAGTGACAGGAGCCAAGTAAGCCTCATGCACACTAGGCTCTTCTCAACACTTTTCTCCTGACAGAAGAAAACCGCATTTTTCAAATGCATTTAGGTGTGTTTAGACGCATTCAGGTGTGTCAAGAATTTGGGCGTTTATTCAATTCATTGGCCAGAATAGTCATTTATTCTGGCCTTTGAAATGAATGAATGCTCAAGAACTAAACGTATCTAACATTTAGGCGTGTCGGGCGTATTTTCTGCCCAAAAGCTCCTCTTCTGTACGCGATTTTGGTACGTTCAGATTTCTGCCCCTAAACACCCCTGCCTCTAAATCAGGGGTGTCCAAACTGCGGCCCAGGGGCCAGATGGGGCCCCTTGGTTGCTCATATCCGGCCCTTGGGGCACTATTCATCCCACAGATATGATATGCTATTCTGCCCTCTGACACCAAAAATGGGGCAATAATTCTTGCCACTGACATCAATGATGGGGCACTATTCCTTCCCCTAATACCAAAGATGGGGCACCGTTTTCTCCCACTGACGGCAGAAAAATGTTCTATTCCCGCTGGCCACAAACCAGCCCCTCTAAAGCCTGAAGAACAGTGAACTGGCCCTTTGTTTAGAAAGTTTGCAGACCCCTGCTCTAAATGCTTGTAAATGCCCATGTGTGCATGGACACATAGGCTAACATAGAGGGGCGTTTAGGGGCAGATAAAAATGTTGTTGGTATTCGACAGCTGCAGTATGCATGAGGCCTAAGAGTCTAGGGATAGAACTGATAGTGGGCCATGTTTTTTATTTATTTATTTTTATTTTTTTAACTTAATGCATGAGGGTAAAAAAACATTTAAACTTTAGAATCATTTTAAAGGGTATGGTTGGGGGCGGTAAAACACAATGAAATTAAGCCTAAAGCCTAGTAAAAACCCAGCAGGGCTGAACGAAAAAAAAACCTGACAGCTCAGGAGGAGCCGCTGTACAAATTGACATTAGTACAGCGATCCCCCCTGTTGTGATATTGTGTTTTGACACGGGGACGCCCCCCCGCCAGAACACTGCGGTCAGCACTCTCAGCCATTGGCTGACTCCAGTACACACGGGCCGAATGTTGGCTGGTTTCTATTGAACTGGCCAATGCTGCCTGACATTCGCCCCGTGTGTACCAGGCTTTACACTTCTAGTTGTTTCTTTGGAGCAGGTTTGTACACAGGACTGTATGGTGAGTTTGACATTGTTTAGAGTAGCTTGCAATGTGCAATTATGCGTCGTTCACACAGGGAGTATCTGTGTGTACACCCATCTTTTCCCACAGCGTTTTTGCTTACACATGATTGGATGATAGAAATCAGCAGAGTTTCCCCTCAGTTTAGAGTTTACCCCCAGATCTAGCGCAAGTGCACAGTATATTTGTCTTTAGTAAATCAACCCCAATGCATATCTGTGGTCCAAAAAACCCACCTGCTGTATTTTGTGCCCTGCACAAGGCATGTGTTTCATGCTGCATGTGTTGAAGTGACATGGGAGTAGTTGGATGTGTTTGCCACTGAAAATTAAAGTGTTACTAAACCCAGGACCCAGCATTCACTATATCTGGTCCCCCACAGTACACAAAACAGGGAAATACCTTTTAATACCTGCTAAATACCTTTTCTCATCAGCAGTTAGAGCAATCTTGTGACTTCTATCAGTGTCTGGTTAAAGCTTGTAGGAGGAGTTTTCATTTTCCCCTGATTGTCCTATAAGGCTGCAGGACCCCTGACCCTCTGTCTGGACAGTGCTGATTGGCCCTGTGCTGATCACGTGCACTCTTCAAAGAAAAAAAACAAAACCTCTCTAGCAATACACACCCAACTGAGCGTGTGCAGCTTGTCCCCAAGGCTCTGTTCTATCGGGAGTTGGATTGGGGACAGTGGAAGAAGAGGAGGATCAGGGAGACAGGATTACACAGCCTTTATACACTATGTAGAGGATTAACTTCATAGGTTTCACAGTAAGTGTAACAGGCATCCTTTACTACATACACAGACTGATTTTACTGTTGTGGGTTTAGTAACACTTTAACCACTTACGGGCCGCCACACGCCAATATACGTCCTAAATTTGAAGAGGAATATCGTTGTTATGGCAGCAGCTAGCTGCCATAACCCCGGTATTCTCTTCTTCGGCCGGCAGTCCGCTTTCAGATAAAAGTGGTCTCTGCGGCGGTTTTGCCGCGAGATCACTTTTTCTCGGCGGTGGGAGAGGGCCCCCCCTCCCGCCGCACTCCGCAGCTTACCGGATCTGTCGGAGGGGCGGAGGCGATCGGATGTTTTCCCTTGCTGGGAATGGAGACGAGTGAGGGGAAGATGGCCCCCACCCATCTTCATAACATTGCAGGGCGGAAGCAACGTCAAAACGTCACTTCCACCCATAGCTCTTAAGGGACATTTTTTTAAAATTACATTTTTTTTTTTTTTTTAAATTGCATTTTAGTGTAAATATGAGATCTGAGGTCTTTTTGACCCCAGATCTCATATTTAAGAGGGCCTGTCATGCATTTTTTCTATTACAATAGAATATTGTACAAATGTAATAGGAATAAAAGTGACACAATTAAAAAAAAAAAAAAAAAAACTGTGTAAAAATAAAAGGTAAAAGAAATACATTTTTAAACGCGCCCCGTCCCGCCGAGCTCGCGTGCAGAAGCGAACGCATAAGTGAGTAGCGCCCGCATATGAAAACGATGTTCAAACCACACATGTGAGGTATCGCCGCGATTGGTAGAGCGAGAGCAATAATTATAGCCCTAGACCTCCTCTATAACTCAAAACATGCAACCTGTGGCTATGGAGATTTTTAAGGGTAAAAGTTTGTCGCCATTCCACGAGTGGGCGCAATTTTAAAGTGTGACATGTTGGGTATCAATTTACTCTGTGTAACATTATCTTTCACAAAATAAAAAAAAATGGGCTAAATTTACTGTTGTCTTATTTTCTAATTCAAAAAAATTGTATTTTTTCCAAATAAAGTGTGCTTGTAAGACCGCTGCGCAAATACGGTGTGACAAAAAGTATTGCAATGACTGCCATTTTATTCTCTAGGGTGTTAGAAAAAATAAATGATTAATGTTTGGGGGTTCTAAGTAGTTTTCTAGCAAAAAAAACCCTGTTTTTAACTTGTAAACAGCAAATCTCAAAAAGAGGCTCGGTCCTTAAGTGGTTAACTGTAACGCACATACACCATGCTTTGTTGTACCGCATATTTCCATGTCCTACAACACTGCGGCTGAAAATTCAGTGCTCAGCTTTTCACAAGACTTATAAAACGATTTGTTAAAGTCAGATTTTACCTGCTATTATTCTGCTTGACAGCAAAGGGAATTCAGAAACAAGAAAAGGGATGTCTTCGAAGATATACTTGAAGAGCGTCGACAGTCAAGTGACCTGAGATATGCCATGAAATGTTTCTCACCTGTGATCTACAGAAGTCTCACACCATGCAAGCCAAGTGCCCTGAAAACCATGGTCTTACACTCCGAGCAGCTGCAATACGTTATCAAACAGGTTTTTAGAATTTTATTTTACTACAGTTTCTTGAGCGCTATTGTTTCCAATGCTCCTGCATGGCTTATGTTATTTCAAGCAGTGCTGTGTAACATACGTTAATCACTTCAGCCCCGGAAGATTTGGCTGCTGAATGACCGGGCCATTTTTTGCGATCCGGCACTGCGTCGCTTTAACTGACAATTACACGGTCGTGCGACGTTGTACCCAAACAAAATTGACGTCCTTTTTTTTTTCCCCCACAAATAGATCTTTCTCTTGGTGGTATTTGATCACCTCTGCGGTTTTTATTTTTTGCTCTATAAACAAAAAAAGAGCGACAATTTTGAAAAAAAAGCAATATTCTTTACTTTTTGCTATAATAAATATCCCCCAAAAATATATAAAAAATAATAATTTTTTCCTCCGTTTAGGCCGATTATGTATTCTTCTACATATTTTTGATTAAAAAAAATCGCAATAAGCGTATATTGGTTGGTTTGCGCAAAAGTTATAGCGTCTACAAAATAGGGGATAGTTTTATGGCATTTTTATTATTTTTTTATTAGTAATGGCGACGATCTGCGATTTTTTTTTTTTTTTATCGTGACTGCAACATTATGGTGGACACATCGGACACTTTTGACACTATTTTGGGACCATTGTCATTTATACAGCGATCAGTACTATAAAAATGCACTGATTACTGTGTAAATGACACTGGTAGGGAAGGGGTTAACCACTAGGGGGCGATGAAGGGGTTAAGTGTGTCCTAGGGAGTGATTCTAAGTGTGTGGGGGGGGGGCCTACCTCGGAAATTACAGCGATCTCCCGATCACAGGGAGCATTGATCTGTCATTACACAAGGCAGAACAGGTAAATGCCTTGTTTACATAGGCACTTCCCCGTTCTACCTCACCACACCGCAACCGCGGGACGCCAGAGAACATCTAGTTCCCGGGACCCGCGAGCATGCTCCCGGCACGAGTGCGCCCGAAAGGCGGCAAATTTAAAGGGACGTACCTGTACGCCCATTTGCCTGCCTGTGCCATTCTGCCGACGTACATCTGTGTGCGGCGGTCGGAAAGTGGTTAAAGTGATTCTAAAGACTGACGTTTTTTACCTTTTTAATACATTCTATGCATTAAGGTAAAAAAAAAACTTCCGTGTTCAGTTCCGCCTCCAGCTGTACGTAGCTTCCTGAAAACATCACAGCACCCTGCCTCAGTACCCCTTTCAAGAGCCCTAAGCCCTGATGCAAGCAGTGGTTTGGCTCTTTAGAGGATCTGTGCAAATAGTACAATGCCCTGATGGGTAAATGTCGGGTGCAGTGAAATCAGAGAAAGTCATTTCAATATAGCACAGGAGCCTGTACAGTTGTACATGACTAAAGGTAAGGCTGGAGTTCAGTGTTAATATGTTACTATACTTTGTGCATCATTATTGCTTATTATATGACCTTCATGATCTCACTGCAAAGAGGCCATGGTTAATATGTGTAATATATGGGACTCTTCTGTATTTTATCTGCAGATCAGTTTGGAATCTGGAGAATCATGCGATGATATTCAGGATCAGGCAGCTGATATCTTAGATGAAATGGGTCAAAATTTAAATCTTGCAGCTGTTCGAATGTTTGCTCTCACCTTGAGCAAGATCTTCAAAACACTATTCCAAAAAGTTTGTGTCAACGAGGAGGGCATACAGAGGGTAAGTGATGTTTAAAGAATAAGGCTGGGTTCACACTGCAGCACAGAGCGGCTCACAACAGGGGTCCGATGCATCCCTGTTCACCGTTTCAGGACCGATTTCAGTCTGAATTTTTGGCTGAATTCGGCTGAATTCGGACCTGAAACGGACCAGAAGATGCACAGGACCCCTGTGCAATTCGTACTGGAGCTGCGCAGGAGATTTGTGAACTGGCTCCATAGAGAGGCGGTCACAATCTCCTGACATGCGATTTGGAATGCGTGGAAATTCGCATCAGTGTGAACCCAGCTTCATTCCATTCCCTTTATAGTGCTGTATTGCATATTATGATTTGTGACTCATTTTTGCTTGGGAATGCCTTAAAGTGATTGTCAAGTCTCATTGTTTTTTATTTTATTTTTTTAATAAAAATAACAATGTTATACTTACCTGCTCTGTTGCAGTGGATTTGCACAGGGCAGCCCAGATCCTCCTCTTCTCGGGTGCCTCTTCGGTTCTCCTGGCCTTTCCCTCCTGTTGAATGCACCCAGCAAGCAATTTGCTATGGGGTAGCCGAGCCGAGCTGCAAGCTCCATGTGTCCATTCAGACACAGAGCTACGGTTCGGCCCCGCCCCTTCTCTCTCCTAATTGGCTGACTGACTTTGACAGCAGCAGGAGCCAATGGCACCTCTGCTGTGCCTCAGCCAATCAGGAGGGAGGGTCTAGGATGGTTGAGACACTTGTGGACAGAGATGGGGCTCAGGTAAGTATTAGAGGAGCTGAGAGGGGCTGCTACACACAGAAGGCTTTTTATCTCAATTTATTAAGCTAAAAAACCTTCTGACTTTACAAGCCCTTTTAAGCCGGCCATAAGTGGTTCAAATCTCGGCTGGTTCACCAGGAACTGATTCGATCCATCTATGGGCAGGCTGATTGTACCCAAGTCCACTTGGGTACTACCAGCATGTCAGATTTCTAGCATGCGATTATTGGCAGCGGCTATAGCTACTAGAAATAGTCGTATTCTCCTGATATTGATGGCTCCCCGCGCCCCCCAGCCAGTACAACACAATAGCTTTGCGGAAGGGATTCCCACTGTGTTGGTGGAATCGAGTGCTTTTCTTTCCAGCAACCATGAAAATGACATAATGTATGGCCTACCTTAGTCTAAGTTTATACTCGCTTCAAAAGCATGCGTTTCATGAGCGTTTTTGAAGCTCCATGAATGCCTGTCCAACATTGTGTGCTTTGTAGCGCCCAGTGTTGTTCACATGGTTGCTCTAGCATTGCATCGTGGTAAAACTGACCCGATGTGTCGTTTGAAATAAAAGAAAAACACTCGCGCCAACAATAGATCAATGCAGCTGCTATTTCAAATTGTGAAATGGTATATAGCTGGAAGAAAGAAAAGCACTCGGGTGTGATCCCTGTGTGCAAATAGCGCTTGTAATGTTAGACATATTACTGTATTACTGTATTACTTATTACTGTGAATTGTGTCAATAATATGTTCTCCAAAAAAATCGTAACAAATCATCAGACAATGGTTAAAACCAAAGCAAACATTAGTGTGACAGTATTCTGCCCCAAATAACTGCAGGCAATTGGTGAAAACCAAAAATAACTAGTGCTCAGTCCCAAGTAATTATATGACGTGCAATTAGCCAATCTTCAACTTGAGATAAAGTGTCTTGTGTTCCCTTCAAAGTAGTAAAAAGCTCCTGCGCCACCAATTCACCACATATGGTATATAGATCCCCACTCACCAGATGTAGTTGACCCTCTTGTCATATAATAATAATAATAATAATAATAATAATAAAAATAATACATTTGTTGTGCTAAACATGAGAAATCACAATTGAAGTGACATAAAATGCAAATGAAAATTAATATTAGAAAAGTGAGCATTCAGAAATTGGCCATAAGCACAGATAAATAAGTGTCACAAAAATTGAAAATGAATACAAAAAAAGAAAATATTGATGAATGGATGAAAGGATGAAAAAGTGAACAACTAAGTACAATGAAAATGATAAGTTCCAAAGACCATCCACCTTCACTGAGAGGGAGGGACGAGGGAGGAAGAGAGAGGGTCTCAATCTGAAGAGAGGGAGCTCTGTAAGTGGGAACCCTTACCAGAACAGGTGGACCCCCTCAAGAGCGAGGTCTGATACGCAGGCAGATTATGCCCTCTGCGGGGATTGAGGGACTGATGGGTTTCCGACACCTCCGAGATCCTCCAATTACGAGCAGGAATCACTTCAGCGACATACGGTAAAGAACAAGCAGAGACTCCAATCTGGAAACATACGCTTAGACTCAAAGCCGCAAGTGTAGAAGAGAGAAGGACTTCAATCGTGAAGTAACGTTTAAAAAGGGAAGCCTTTAATGTTTGTAAAAACAAGCGGTAACAACCGCAATGTAACAAATACAAATAAAACAGCTGGCAAGCTAAAAAACAGACAAACACCCGTGTTCCGGGGTCACATGTGGCGTTATGGTGTCAGTGTATAGCACCGCCCTACATGTTTCGTAGTTATGTGAGTCACAATATGGCGCCTAGACGAACACAAGGCTTGGTTGCAGTTGTGTGATATAAAAGTGATGGATCAGCACATCGCCCGTGCCTAGGAAGACGTAAGGTATTACCAAACATGTAAGGCGGTGCTATGCGCTGATGCCATCACGCCACATGTGAGCCCGGAACACGGGTGTTTGTCTGTTTTTTAGCTTGCCGGCTGTTTTATTTGTATTTGTTACATTGCGGTTGTTACCGCTTGTTTTTACAAGCATTAAAGGCTTCTCTTTTTAAACGTTACTTCGCGATTGGAGTCCTTCTCTCATCTACACTTTCGGCTTTGAGTCTAAGCGTATGTTTCCAGATTGGAGTCTCTGCTTGTTCTTTACCGTATCTCGCTGAAGTGATTCCTGCTCGTAATTGGAGGATCTCGGAGGTGTCGGAAAACCCATCAGTCCCTCAATCCCCGCAGAGTGCGTAATGTGCCTGCGTATCAGACCTCACTTTTGAGGGGGTCCACCTGTTCTGTTAAGGGTTCCCACTTACAGAGCTCCCTCTCTTCAGATTGAGACCCTCTCTCTTCCTCCATTGTCCCTCCCTCTCGGTGAAGGTGGATGGTCTTTGGAATTTATCATTTTCATTGGACTTAATTGTTCACTTTTTCATCCTTTCATCCATTCATCAATATTTTCTTTTTTTGTATTCATTTTCAATTTTTGTTACACTTATTTATCTGTGCTTATGGACAATTTCTGAATGCTCACTTTTCTAATATTAATTTGTATTTGCATTTTATGTCACTTCAATTGTGATATCTCATGTTTAGCGCAACAATTTTTTACATTTTTTTATTATTTTATTTACACCATAGGGATATTTGATGGTTTATGTTGCACCTTTTCTTTATTTATGTAGTGCTCTATTGTGGTATTTTTCTGATTTTTATCCTCTTGTCATATGACATAGAGGAGTCAAAAATCGCTTTTGTTTTTGCAGAAAATCGCCTGTTTGTTCCCAGCCTTAAAGAGTAGCTCTACTTTTGTTGAGTAAAAAACACTCACCTCTGGGTGATCTATGTACATTGCAGAGATTTTAACAGACTTTGTTGCAGATTCCTACCCTTTTGTTATTCTGAAGGAACAGCGGTTTGTTTGTCTGTGACCATGTGCCGAGTGAATCTGTATGGAAGTGGTTTTACAATTCTCAATCATCTGCTGCACCTGCAGGGCTCTGAGGAAAGTGACAGGGTCTGCATCCCGTTAGACCAGGGTTGATAAAAATCAATGATGTTTTTAAAAAAATCCGATTTTTTTTTTTTTTTTTTTTTTTTTTTATTCTTTATTTTATTTTATTTAAATCTGATTTTTTTTTTTTTTTTTATCAAATGTATTTTAATAAAATGCTTTTGGTAAAAATCTATCTAAAGATAATTTTCTATGTAAGATGCATTAATAAATGGAGCTTAGTTATGTAGCATGAGGCTGTATGTTCTGCATTATTTACATTTTTGGTAAACTCATTCAATGAATCCAAGCTCTGCAAGCTGTGATAACATGCACTGCATTAATGCATTCACACAATTTCGCAGTAACCATGAGATAAAACAAACTTCAGGAATATTCCTTTATCCCATTGTTTTGCAAATCTATGTACACTACAAACTATATGATTGAATCGGTTCTGATATCACTGTTTTACTAATCTGACAGCTTTTTATTCTAAATAGGAAACATAAATTGTGTTTGCAAATATTAAAGATTCTGACTACCAGCAAGAATGAGTCCTTGCGTTTAAAAGAGCACCTGTCATTTCAGATCCATCATGGCAGCGCCTGTTAGCGGGCATCCACTCGCCTGCTGCCGCACGTCCCTCACCTTGTTGTCACTGCCGCATCACCAGCTGTCCCAATAAAGTGAATGGGACTGTCTGTGAGTCTACAGCGGGTCAGAGAAGGAGCCTCTGTGGGACAGAGATGACAGTTGCTCTTTAAAAATGATGATTTAATTTTGGATTAAAAAAAAATGATGATTTAAATTGTGATTTAAGTCCATTCAACCCTGCGTTAGACATGATTTCCTTTTGGGAGTATCTCGCCAAAAATGATATTTCTTTATCATACATCATGGGACACAGAGCCTTAAGTAATTACTTAATGGGTTATAGGCCACCTTCAGGTATTGACACTGGTAACCCCAATCAAAGGAAGTTCACTCCCTATATAACCCCTTCTCCTTCCAGCAGCACATCAGTTTTTTTCGCCAGTGTCTAAGGTGTTGGTCACGAGTTAAGAAGTGCTCTGAGGACCTCCAGGAGGGATCCATGCTGGATTTAAAATCCTCCATAAAAAGAAGCCAGATCCATCCAAAAGTGCCACTGAGGCCTAAAGTGGAAGGTACCTGGGAAATCGAATCCGAAGCACAAGGTTTTGCCTGTAATGCCTCTCTTTGTAGGGCTGGACCCCAGGGCTTAGGTCTTGTTACATTACCTCAAGCTTCCTGATGGGGTGCTTATACAAAGCCCAAGGCAGTTGGACCCCGTTCTTACGGACCCAGTCCTTGAAGGTTTGCTAAACGTAACCCGCCGTGATGGTTGAAAGTTGGATTTTCTGTTGATTCAGCAAAATCCTGCGGCGAGGACAAGGAAAGGGAAGAAAACTTGTAAAAATCATCATATTAAAATAATCTATGCATTTTCTTTCATTTAAGGAAAAGATGTTGTCATGCCTTAAAATCTCAACTAGATGGAGTCTATGCACATACCTGTTGTCTCACTGTTTGCTCAGTTCAGTGTCTGGCTGCTCAGCGTCTTGAAGGAGATTTTTGCAAAGTAAAAAATCTGCAAAAAATGTTTTCTTTTCTTTCCCTGATGGGACCAGAGGGTTAGGGGGACAGCAGCGCTGCACCCCCCTTACATATCCCCCCCCCCCCCCGCTGTGTGGGATGCGGAAGGTCCTGCTATTTTACCGCTAGAGGTCTGTTACTGTGACTGTATTTTTTTCACATGTCTGTGCTTAGCTGCAGGAGGCTCTGCCGCCCCCCCGTTGGGTCTGGGACCCAAAAAACGCTGCGCTCCGGCGCCGGAAACTTTTTAAAATTAAAAGGGGGCAGAATTTTTTCGGAGGGGGGGGGGCCTAACGCAGTTGCCATGAAAGATCCACGAGGACGCACGGCAGGCTAATAGCAGATAATTATACAGCTGTGTCAGTCTTTCCTCTGCTGATGAGGAGGAAACAAGCTGCCTGCACACAGGGACACACGAGCTGTGTGTGGGACACGTATGGGTTGCAAAACTGGCATTCCTGATACAGGAACGACACTCTTTTTCCAGCACTAGGCTGAACTTTTATAGCAGCTTTAAAAAGTCATGACTATTTTCAGCGATTTAGTGCATTGTGTATAGCGCCTCTGTTTTTTGGACTTAGGACTATGCCTGCCAAAAAACACCCCACAAAAGCCAAAAGAGTATAGGTTTCACCCCCAGACATTGGGATTTCCAGCTGTATTTCCATGCTGTCATCCTCGCCTAAATTACCAATTATGGCAAGCCAGGGTGAGCCATTGGAGCAAGTTTATGGTGCAGCTGCCTCTCACTCTCACACTCTCTCGCCATCTCAGCACCTGTATACGTGAATAAAGATGCCCTTTCCTCCTCCCGCCAGGGTCTGGAAGAAAGATTAGCGGCTTTTTAATCGCATCCTCCATTCAAATGGATAGGAAGCATACTAGGTCCCCTTCCCCCGCTTCAGCTTTGCAAGGGGAACAGTGGGTACACGATGAGGTTTTACCCTCAATCGATCAGGAAGAGAAACAAACCAATGATTCTTCTGCTGAGGAAACAACGGTAGATGAACCTTTTTCAGCTTCTCAATCTGAAAAATTGCTGACACAATCTCTTACAGAAATGGTTCATTCCACTTTCATGCTGCCTCTGACAGAGTCTCATAAAAACTTGGTTTCTTCCTTTAGGTTCTTTAAAACCTTCACATCCTTTGCATGCGTTTCCTACACATGCATTTACTTAAACAGCTTATTTTTTCGGAATGGGATAAACTGGATAAACATTTTCTCCCTCCTAAGAGGTTTTCAATTCTCTATCCTCTGGAGGAGAAATTCTCCAAAAGATGGAAAGTACCAGCAGTTGACGCTACGATTTCCAATGTGAATAATAACTTAACTTGTCCTGTAGACAATGCACAGATGCTTAAGGATCCAACAGATAAGAAGTTGGAATCACTGCTAAAATCTGCTTTTTTCCATAGCAGGTGCCGTCATTCAGCCCACAGTCGCCGCGATAGGCGCCTACCAATCCCTAAAGGACCAATTTAAACAGGCCCTTAGAGAGCTTCATACACAACAAGCTCGGGATTTGACGGAACTACCTAAGGCATTATGATGCTATTAAAGACTCTATTCACCAGGCATCCCACCTTACGCTTATGCTTGTACATATGCGCAGAATCCTGTGGTTGAAAAATTGTTCAGCTGAAACACCATGTAAAAACCTCCTAACTGGGTTCCCTTTTCTTGGGGAGCGACTGTTTGGAGAAGACTTGGATAAATATATCAAGACAATTTTTGCTGGGAAAAGTATTTTTTTACCAGTCAAAAGAAAATATAAACGCCCTTCATTTAAACGGGCTCTTTCCCCTGTGCCAGGGGCTTCCGCCTCTAAGCAGTGGTGACGGCCTTCGCCGTCAGACTCTAGAGGAAGACCTCAGGGTCAGACCCAGGCTCAAAAGAAATCCTGGGGTAGGAAATCTGCAGAATCCTAAAGCCTCATCATGAAGAGGCAAACCCCCTTCACCAAGGTTGGGGGAAAACTTCTGCAAAAGTCTGGAAAAAGGAAATTCAGGACAGATGGGTCATCTCCACGGTAACGCTGGGGTACAAGCTGGAATTTCGTGACTTTTCACGGTCTTGCTTCCTGAGGTCAAGCGTTCTCAAAGATCTAGAGAAAAAAACGTCTGTTTCAGGCACTAGACCGATTAAAATCTCAGGGGGTGATCATACAGATACCCACAAAAGAGCAAGGTCTGGGGTTTTATTCAAATCTTTTCATGGTACCAAAACCAAATGGAGATGCCAGACCCATTCTAGATCTAAGAAAGCTAAATCAATTCCTGAAGATCCGCTCCTTTCGTGTGGAGACAATCAGGTCGGTAGTTTCTATCCTTCTAGGAAGATAACTTCTGGCGTCATTCGACATCAGGGATGCATATCTGCATGTCCCTATATTTCCTGCTCATCAAAAGTTTCTGCGGCTCGAGTTAGAACATTTCCAATTTGTAGCCCTAAAAGTGAAACATAAAATATCTATATGTATCCAAGCCGACCCAATCATGTAGGCGGGATGGGTACAGATAACAACCGTGGTTATATTAGATACATGAGTCTCAAAAATAGTGATATTTAGAAAGCATTCACAAAAGGGAACTTAAGAAAAATGTCCAAAATTATAGTGTCCAATAGTGGGGGGAATTGCTCCTCAATCTTCAACCAAAATAGAAGATACACAAATAGGCAGGATGAGCAGAAATAAAAATTCAGGTAGAAGGGTGGATACTCTTACCAGATCAGTTGGACACACGTACCATACAGCAGTGCGTCTATAAGGCTTGTGGGATACTGGATCCCCAGTGGTAACGCTAAAACTGGAAGATTTCCTGTAGGCCTCAAGCTCCAATCGACACGGGTAGGTGTGGGTTAAGAACAGAGGTCCTCAAGGCTTTAAAGGCCGCCAAACAGGTCCAGCAATGAAGATGGTCTATAGGTGGTCATCAGAGCTCCAGCATGGGGAAACAATAAAAAAAGGAGCTCCACATGGCGTAGGTCAACCAAAGTAGGTTTATTGGAAGATAAAATACCATATAAAAGTGATCACAAAAATAGATAAAATGGCAATGTGGGAAGCAGGAGATGCTGGCTGACGCGTTTTGACTAACAAGTCTTGCCCATGTGGAAGAGTGGTGTTACACCCTCGTCCAGGTTTTTTGCCAAAAGTAATTTCAGGTTTTCACCTGAACCAAGATATTGTCTTGCCATCGTTTTTTCCAAAACCATGTTCCAGGGAAGAAAAGTCACTACATTGTCTTGATGTGGTAAAAGCAGTGAAAATCTATTTAAAGAAAACTGCTCAGATTCGTAAGACTGATGTCTTATTTATTCTGCTGGAGTGTCCTAAGAAGGACAGGCAGCGTCAAATTTCACTGTCGCTAAGTGGATTCGGCAAGTGATAATTCAAACTTATGATTTAAGGGGTAAGATTCTCCCGCTTCAAGTTAACGCGCATTCTACCAGGTCGGTTAGTGCTTCTTGGACAGTGTGTCATCAGGCTTCCATGGCTCAGATCTGTAAGGCCGCAACTTGGTCTTCAGTGCATACATTCACAAAATGTTATCAGGTGGATGTAAGGAGGTATGAGGATATCGCCTTCGGACGCAGTGTGCTGCAAGCAGCAGTATAAGATCCTCAAGTCTGGGTGTACCCTGCGGGTTGTGTCTCCCACCCCTCATGTGGCATTGCTATGGGACATCCCATTAAGTAATTACTTAAGGCTCTGTGTCCCATGATGTACGATAAAGAAAATAGTATTTTTATTACAGCTTACCTGTAAAATCCTTTTCTTGGAGTACATCATGGGACACAGAGGTCCCGGCCCTCTTTTTGGATACAAGTATATTGCTTTGCTACAAAAAACTGATGTTCTCCTGGAAGGAGAAGGGGTTATATAGGGAGCAAACTTCCTTTGCTTGGGTTACCAGTGTCAACACCTGAAGGTGGCCTATAACCCATTAAGTTATTACTTAAGGCTCTGTATCCCATCATGATCTCCAAGAAAAGGATTTTACAGGTAAGCTGTAATAAAAATCCTATTTTTTTTGTTGCAGGGAATGCCCAAAATCTGACATATTTTAGTGCAGACTTCTGGGAAAATCAATCAGCCAATCACACAAGCAGGAAATGACAATTATGGGGGGTGTTCTGTACACATTCTGTGTACAGAGTGCCTCCAGGTAGCCATATTGCATTGAATTTTGCAGAAAATGACAGAGCTGCAGGTTGAAAGGAAAAGTGATTTTCAATAACATTCAATTACAATATGACTTGTGTCACAATTTTATATGCTTTATTATCTTTTTTTTTATTTGTTAATCTTTTTTCCCACAAAAGTGGAGTTACCTTTAAACTTCCCTAACCTAAATCCCAAACCAACCCCAACACAAATGAACCCCTGCATACTCATTTCATCATTTTTGTACCGAAAGCTTGCTGGTCCTGTACCAAAGCCATTGCATATCACGATTCTATTGCCAGAACTCGCTCCACCGAGATCTTTTTGTTGCATGTTACTTTTTATTTATGGAAAGTACTTTTATAATTATGACTGTATTGCAGATCATATGCATTTTCTTTGTAATTTAGCACATAAAAAAAAAAAAAGTTTAAAATCCCTATTTGCTTACATTTATGTTATTTGTTTGCAGCTGGCTCAAGCCATTCATGAGCATCCAGTTGTACTTCTACCAAGTCATCGGAGCTACATCGATTTTTTGATGATGTCCTACGTATTGTACACGTATGACCTTGCACTTCCTGTCATTGCAGCTGGAATGGGCAAGTATTGTCCTTATCTGCATAATCATTTTTGAATCATTCATTTCACCTTAAGGCCCCCTTCACACTGCTGTAAAAATGTTACTGATGTTATTACATGCGTTTTGTAGGAGAAAAGTTCCTGCGTAATGATCCGTAAAATACTTAAATGTGTTTAAATGCATAGACCTGTTTGCGTATATTTATTTTTTTTTTATAATGCTTTATTTTTCCCTTTTGATGAGATCTAATTTGCATGCTTACAAAAGTGTAAACATGTGTTTATTCACAGAAGTGTGTAAAGGGCATGATCTTAGATGCAGATGTCTCTATTGAAAACGATTCAGCTGCATTCAAATCCGTAATTAAAAAAACACTTGTATCTGCGTTTTCTTTTGTTTTTTTTACGGCTGTGTGAATAAAGCTTCATTCACACAGCCATAAAAAAATTGTTATGTTATTGCACATGTATTTTCTAGGAGTAAAATTCCTGCATAATCAGTAAAATACTTGTATACAAATACGTGCAAACACATAAAGACGTGTATGCATACATCATTTATTTTTCCTATTTGTTTTAGACTTAATTTATGCGCTTACAAACATTTTATATATTTTTATATTTTTTGGATTCTATGTTGCAGAACTGAAAGCAGCTCATGGTTTTTGCATCTGTATGAGTCCATTGAAAATAATGCAGCTGTGTTCAGATCCATAATTAACCACTTCACAACCATGCTATAGCTGAAAGACAACTACAGTGCTGCTCTCCCTTTCCAAGAGGACGTCCTCTCAGAACCATGCCCATGGCATGCTCTGTGATCGATGTGTCCTTCGGACACTGCTGATCACAGATCGCAGTAAGGGGCCAATCACAGCAGCCCTTTACCATGTGATCAGCTGTGTCCAATCACCAATGTAAACATACTTGCCGGTTATCAGCATTCCTTTACTCATGCGCTGTCAGCGTAAGGAGAGGAGAGCCAGTAACCGGCAAGTGTGACTGGGGACATGAACACAGATAATCAGGGCACTGATCATCAGTGTTGACAACCAGTGCTGCCCATCGGTGCAGCCTCATCGGCGCACATCAGTGAAGGAGAAAAATTACTTAGGGGATGATAAGGGACTATATACAAGATTTTAGTAACAAGAACAGTATCAATATCATGCAATGTCAAGCTGCTGCTAACAAAGCAAATCGAATATTGGCATGCATTAAAAAGAGGATCAACTCCAGAGATAAAACGATAATTCTCCCACTCTACAAGACTCTGGTCTGGCCTCACCTGGAGTATGCTGTCCAGTTCTGGACACCACTAGTCAGGAAGGATGTACTGGAAATGGAGTGAGTACAAAGAAGTGTAACAAAGCTAATAAAGGGTCTGGAGGATATTAGTTATGAAAAAAGGTTGCGAGCACTGAACTTATTCTCTATGGAGAAGAGACGCTTGAGAGGGGATGTGATTTAAATTGATAAATTCCGTAATGGGTGACCCCACAATAGGGATAAAACTTTTTCGCAGAAGGGAGTTTAACACACGTGGCCGCACATTAAAATTAGAAGAAAAGAGGTTTAACCTTAAACGACGTAGAGGGTTCTTTACTGTAAGAGCGGCAAGGATGTGGAATTCCCTTCCACAGGTGGTGGTCTCGACAGGGAGCATCGATAGTTTAAAAAAACTATTACTAAGCGCCTTAACGACCGCAACATACAGGGATATACAATGTAATACTGACACATAATCACACACATAGGTTGAACTTGTGTCTTTTTTCAACCTCACCTACTATGTAACTTATTTGCAATAACTAAGAAAAACTTTTTCTTTTTTTTTTTTTTAAACCTTTGGTCTTTTTTTTTTGTTTGTTTGTTTAGCAAAAAATTAAAAACCCAGTTATCACCACAAAAAAGCTCTATTTGTCTAGAAAAAAAAATGATAAGAATTTATTATGGGTACAGTATTGCATGACCGCGCAATTGTCATTCAAAGTGCGACAACTGAAAACTGAAAATCGGCCTGGGCAGGAAGGGGGTGAAGTGCCTAGTATTTGAAGTGTTAAAAAACACTTGCGTATGTCGTGCGTTACCTGTGCACACAGGAGACGGAGAGGTAGCACAGTTCTGGACAGGGGGAGGGAGCTAGCAGAGTGACTTTTCAGATTAACAAGCTGGTGATTTGTTCCTTAGGACCTAGCAACCAATCACCCAGGGGCTAACTTGACCAACTCCTCCCCTTGCCCTCCATCCTGATGTGTGCTGCCTATCGCTCTCCGCTGTTCACTGATGACAGCAGCGGAGGCAGAAGGGTGGGGGGAAAGAGGAGGACCGAAGGCAAGGGAGGCTAAGGGCAGAGAGAAGGCGGGGGTCAGCGGCGCAGATCCGTTCCCGGTCTACCTGTCACCTACCCGCTATCAACGGCTTGCCGACCCCGGATATAGGACATTAAGGACACTCTGTAAATAAGTAACCAACAGGTAGGCACAACAGCAAGAGGGGTGAGTCAGGCTGTAAAAGTCGAGGTTAAGAGCACCTTAGTTTTAGTGGTTTCCAGGGCATTGAAGATGCAGGACAACTGTATGCACAGAAAACTGGGGGGTCAGCCACTCACATGTAATCACTCATGCAGCAATCACATGTGAGTGATCGGCCCTGGAATGTGTGAGTGGCCACGATTTAATGTGAGAGCCTGCACTCTCATTGCTTTCAATGGGGCTGCCACTTGCAGCTAATCGCAGGAAGCTCCACTGGGATTCTCACATCTAATTGGAGGCAGTGCATATTTGCAGGTGTGAATGCATGCTTATGCAGGAGCACTGACAGATGGTGCATTGCAGGTTTCTTTAGGCTGGGTTCACATCTAAGCCGCATGCGGCTCACAGCAGGGGTCCGGTGCCTCCCTGTTCACTGTTTCAGGTCCGATTTGAGCATTTTTGGCTGAATTCGGACCTGAAACGGACCAAAATATGCACAGGACCCGGTGCAAATTCGGACTGGAGCCGCAGCAGAGATATGAGATGCCGGTCACAATCTTCTGCTATTGCAGGGAACCCGCATCTAATTCGCACTAAACCCAGCCTTAATGTAGTTGTAAAAGTGTACATAAAGTGGTAGGCTTTTGTATACAGGCTATTTTGACAGCTGTGTCCCAGTGTTTCGGACACAAACTTGAGGCACAAGTCTAAGCTAAAACTGTCACTGCTGATTGCATTTCTTATTGCATACGTTACTGGTCCCTTTGCAGCTAGACACATTTAGAGAAATGGACAGCGCAGTGGCTTAGTGGTTAGCACTTCTGCCTTGCAGCACTGGGGGTCCTCGGTTTGAATCCTGGCCATGGAGTTTGCATGCTCTTCCTGTGCTTGTGTGGGTTTCCTCTGGGTAATCCCAATTTCCTCCCTTACTCTAAAGACATGCTGGTTAATTGTCTCCCATCTAAATTGGCCCTAGTATGTGTGTACATGAATTTTTGGATGTGAAATAAGGACCTTCAAGTGTAAGCTACTTGAGGGCAGGGACTGATGTGGATGTATGGTATGTAAAGTGCTGTGTAAGTTGTTGGTGTTATACAAATGCCTCAAATGAATAAAGTACACTTCACTTCCCCTTTTTTAATTTTCTACAATGATTTCTAATGAATTACCCATGACTTGTTTGAAATCTGAGGTCCACGGGGTACAGGTGTTGCCTTTGGGTTTCTCTTCTGCAGTAGTCAGCGGTTGGGAGTGAGAAGAGTTTGTTCCTTTCTTTGTGTGTAATGATTTGTAACCTATATATATATATATTTTTTCTATTATTAGACTTCATGAGCATGAAAATTGTTGGTGAGCTGCTTCGTATGTCTGGTGCCTTTTTCATGCGACGTACATTTCGAGGAAACAAATTGTACTGGACAGTCTTTGCAGAATATGTGAAGACTATGCTGCGGGTCAGTATACGAAACAATCTGTTTCTTTTTCACGATGGCAACTTCTTTGAAAAGTCATAGGAAAAGGGGTTGTAATTTATGTTTTGATTTTCTGCTAAGGCTTGTGACACTCCGTTTTATTACTTTTTATTAGCATAAAGGCCCCTTTCACACCAGCAGACCGATCGTTTCGTTTTTCAGGCAGACCCGATCGGATCACCCATTGTTCTCTATGGAGCGGCTGTGTCCGCTGACATCCACCGGCATCCGATCCAATCTGGTCCACTCAAAACAGACAGATGGGGATCCATTCCCATTAATTACGGTGGATTGGATCTGATGGCAGTCAAATGGAAACTGACAGGCAGTCCGTTTCCATCCGTCTGCCCCACAGAGAACAGCGGGCTGTGTCCGTGTCAGCTCTGCATAGTGGAGTGGACACGGACCTGTCATCCGCCTGCTAAGTGGGGATCAGCAGAGAGATCCCTTTGCTGAGCAGGCGGATCCGCTTGACAGAGTCCGCCCTGTCTAAAAGAGGCCAAAGAGGAAAAATCTATACCTTTTTAGTATTTATGAGGATGTTGAAAGTTACTTTGTAATTAGCCCCAGAGTACATGGGTAGACATCTGACTAGCTGACACTTCTCCCTCTGCAAGGGAGAAGCCTAGTATATGTTGGCTTATTCTTTGCATGTGCAGCTGACTTTTGCAAGAACTGACATGTTGCTTCTGTATGGGTGATGTTATTAGTTGTGTGAGGAATTTACTAAAACTGGAGCAGAGGGAATCTGGATCAGCTGTGAATAGTGACCAGTCAGCTTCGACCTCCAGCTTGTTCAGTTAAATTGGCTGTAAACCCTTAAATGTAGCCAGTGAAGTTACTGACCTCTGGTGATACACAGATATTAAATTAATTATCCTATATACGTTGTACCTGTTTATCTGCAGTATTCTCTTCTCTACATCCATTCAAAGTCCAGGCTGTGTGCTGGAAATCCCTCCCCTGCCCCCCTTTTTTCTCTTGGTGTCAGTAAAACTTGTCAGAAGTTACTGCTGATAGCAGAGGAATTGGTCAGCAGACAGAAATGACACTTAGTGCTCTGGATTGTGACAAGCACACACTATAGAGGGATATGCTTTGTTCGTATTTTATGTTTGAGGTTTACAACCACGTTAAGCTTTGAAAATGAAAGCTAGAAACTGATTTGTTGCCATGCACAACTGCTCCAGATTCTGGCTGCTTCAGTAAATTCCCATCCCATCTCCCAGTCAATGACCCTCTAAAAAGCAAAATACGGATAAGGAAGATCGCTCCTCAATAATGGTCAGTAGTGACTGCTTCAGTGTTTTATGTTCTGACACATCTCCTTTTAGTTTTTATTATGTTTATTGTAAAGGTACTTGGTATTTGTTTATCATTACAAATCAAGTCAGTCCCATGTTCAAGCTCTGCTCAGATACCCATTTGCAGGTACCAAAGTGTCTGCATTCTGTAATGTATTTGTGATGTAAGGCTGATCATGAAGTACATGGTCCCTACGGAGATCTACCAAGAACTATACAGAGCCTGACTGATTGGATGTAAATTGAATATATTGTTTAGGCATTACTTAGTATTTTTAAATCTGAAGGAGATTGCACAGTTTGATTGTAATGTGTATGACCATTTTAAAGAGACATTGTATGTTTTTATAGACTGACCCACTGATACTCTCCTCTACAGCAATTCCCCTGCCACTCTTGTATTTAGCTCAGTCAGCAAAAAATCCCCAGTGCTTTTGGATATCAGAGAGCACGTGACCACCTTCCATGTGACAATGCTAGCAGCCAATCAGTAGGCCTGAGCACTCTGACATGATGGGGGTGACATGCTCCTCTGCTAGGCTCCTACATCAAGATCGATGTGACAGGTAAATTAAAACGGTACTAAACCCAAAACCAAAAATATAATATATTGCAGCTTACCATCTATTTGATGTAGCGGCTGCATTCGTTTTCTTTTGTTTTAGACTTTTCTTCCCCTCTGTTTTTACCCGGTGATCTGGCCAGTAACCCAACATGAATTAGTGTTTCCCCTCCTAGATGACGGAACACAAGGGGGGGCACCCTTGGACAGCAGCATTGTTAACCTTTGGGGGGGGGGGCAAGGAAAGTGCTGTATGTACTAGAAGATTACAGCAGTGGCGGCTGGTGAAGTTTGACCCCTCCCACTTCCCAGTCCTTTTGACCCCTCCCACTTCTCATAAGCCCCACCCCTTATATAATCCACCCACTCCGTCCCCTGTATTCCACTAGCTTCCACGCATAGTGTCAGAAGTATTTAGCGAGAGAAAAAAATCAGTGCAAAAAAATTTCTAAATTGCTTTACCGCTTCCCCACCAAACACTGCAGTTATACTGCGACAGGTTGGCTCCCCTGCATAGCTATATGTCGGCTTGCGGAGTCGGGATAGCAGGCGCGCGCCCGGTGCACAGCAGGGGTGACAGTGCTTGTGGCCGACGGTTGCGATGACCGCCGGCCACGAGCGATCATGAGGAGGAGAGACAGAACAGGGACGAGTGTGTGTAAACACACACTTCCCTGTTCTGTTCTGACAGGAGTGACAGATCGTGTGTTCCTATTAGCTAGGAACAATGATCCGTCACTTCCTCCAGTCAGTCCCCCCCCCCTTCAGTTAGAATCACATCCCAGGGAACACAGTTAATCCCTCGATCGCCCCCTAGTGTTAACCCCTGCACTGCCAGTGACATTTTTACAGTAATCAATGCAATTTTATAGCATTGATCGCTGTATTAATGCCAATGGTCCTAAAAACATGTCAAAATTGTCCGATGTGTCCACCATAATGTCAGTCATGATACTAATCATAGATCGCCGCCATTACTAGTAAAAAAAAAAATAATAAAAATGCTATAAATCTATCCCCTATTATGTAGACGCTATAACTTTTGTGCAAACCAATCAATATACGCTTATTGCGATTTTTATTTTTTTTTCCCAAGAATATGTAGAAGAATACATATCGGCCTAAACTGAGGAAAAAAATAGTTTTTTTTATATATTTTTGGGGGATATTTATTATAGCAAAATAAAAAATAATGCGTTTTTTTTCAAAACTGACGCTTTTTTTTGTTTATAGCGCAAAAAATAAAAAACAGAGGTGATCAAATACCACCAAAAGAAAGCTCTATTTGTGGGAAAAAAAGGGCGTCAATTTAGTTTGGGTACAACGTCGCACGACCACGCAATTGTCCGTTAAAGCGACGCAGTGCCGAATCACAAAGTGCTCTGATCAGGAAGAGGGTAAATTCTTCTGGGGCTGAAGTAGTTAAACAGCTTTACAAAACCATGATCTAACATCATATGTGACAGAATCAACAAAGACTGCAAATAAAAATGTCACTATAAAACATCATACTCAAAATTAAAGAAGTATTTTAAAATCAAATTTAAAGTAATTAAAATTAAATTAAACCCAACTGGTTAGCAAACAAGTGGGGTTTTATAATGCAAACAGCAATGTGCAAAATACTCTAGCCCATAGCAACTAATCAATAAGCGCCTTTCATTTTTCTGATATAAATTATGCATTACATATTGTAGGTGCTCCTTTAAATGCCCATATATTCATTGGTAACAGTAATGTATGGCGGTGGGTGGTACATGTAGGAGAGGGGTGCGGAGTGTATGGTGGTGGGTGGTACATGTAGGAAAGGGGCGCGGAGTGTATGGCGGTGGGTGGTACATGTAGAAGAGGGGTGCGGAGTGTATGGCGGTGGGTGGTACATGTAGGAGAGGGGTGCGGAGTGTATGGCCGTGGGTGGTACATGTAGGAGAGGGGTGCGGTGTGTATGGTGGTGGATGGTACATGTAGGAGAGGGGTGCGGAGTGTATGGCGGTGGGTGGTACATGTAGGAGAGGGGTGCGGAGTGTATGGCGGTGGGTGGTACATGTAGGAGAGGGGTGCGGAGTGTATTGCGGTGGGTGGTACATGTAGGAGAGGGGTGCGGAGTGTATGGCGGTGGGTGGTACATGTAGGAGAGGGGTGCGGAGTGTATGGCGATGCGGTGGTACATGTAGGAGAGGAGTGCGGAGTGTATGGCGGTGGGTGGTACATGTAGGAGAGGGGTGCGGAGTGTATGGCGGTGGGTGGTACATGTAGGAGAGGGGTGCGGAGTGAGCACATTATATAGGGCACAAGATAAAAGGCAGCTGCTGAACAGTGTAGAAGTAAATTGTGCATCCCATTGGAATGTAGCTGATCAGCTGTGCCTGTGTTAGGGGAGAGAGCAGATAATATATATGCTGAGCAGTTGGAACGTTGGGATCGGCAGAGAGATAGGATGGTTTGATAAGAGGGGAGTACAGGAGTGAAGGACTAAACCAGTACAATCAGTGGGACTGAGAAGAGCAGAGGATCGGAGCAGCTTTGCAGAGACAGAGGGGAGATAGATGACAGGGAGAGCGAGTGGAGAAGCATTTGGGGGGGGGGGGGGGGGTGCGGTGAGACACGAAGTTAGAGAAACAGAACAAGTGGAGTCAGACTAAGCACAGCCTAGTTGTCCTCCGGTCCCGGCTAATTAAAATAAAGGACAGGAGCCAGAGACAAATGAGTGGGGAGTGGGAGTGTTTGCGGGCGCAGAGCTTGTGCCCCTGACATGCCCTGAACGCGGGCAAATCGGCTTCCTAGCTTGCAATCAGCTGATTGCAAGCTTGGAAACTTCCCATAGACCGATGTGTGTCCGGCGCCTGGTCACTCTTAAAGTGATTTTTTTTTTTTCTTTTTTAGAACAGCTTTAGGGGGGGGCGGCGCCATCTATGGACGGGCCGCCACTGGAATACAGGTTACCGCAAACGGTTTTATTTTTATTTTTGGGATAAAGGTGTTACACAAATATTCAAAAGCTGATCGCTGTAGACATCTCTGCTAGTTTTAAATGGTTTGTCTCATTTCTGTAACTGATATGTTCTGTAAGAGACCTTGGTCTTTTCAAAAATTGACTGGCTATATCGCCAGATTAAAATAGGAGAAAGAAAGCCTAAAAAAGAAATGAATGGCAGCCATCACATCTAAACATTGGTAACCTGCAATATAATAAATGTTTGCTTTTGGGTTTCTTACCACTTCACATTCTGAGCGTTTTTTCATAGTATCATAAAAGTGATCACTTTTACTGGATAGCTGGCTGAATCGAATGATACCAAGCTCACGGCTGCTACTGAAACCGTGAGCTTGTCTTAACCACTTAAGAGAATTATTTTCCTGGAGTTCAGCTTTAAAGTCACAAGAAGAAGCTGTTGTTTGCTTAAGGGGAAAGCACAATGTATTTTCTCTAAGCTCATATTTTAGGTATATATAATAAAATAATTGTAGTGTTGAGCTAAAGTAAATTTTGATATGACTTTCACATTTTTAATCTAGCTCTATCACATTTTAATTGTTTTAACTTCAGAGATTTGTAGATTAGCCATCATTGTGAGCTTTTACTGTCTCAGTGCAAATATTCTGCCTCCCTCTTTAACTACTGTTGTGATATCAGCCACACAAAGTGCATTGTTCAGCAAGTTGGCCGACTGACAGACTAGGTATTGTGAGAAGGAGCCGTAGCATTGCCCAACAGCAAATATAGTTACACCCGTGTGTGTGTTTTTTCTTTTTTTTTTTCGTTGCTTTAAAGTGGTTGTAAACTCATGAAGAAAAAAATACCTGCAAGACAAAGGCATGATGGACTAGTATGCATCGCATACTAGCTCATTATGAATTACTTACCGAAGCTGTTGCAGCGGTCCCCGGACACCACTGTGACCAGCGACATGTCTCCCAGAGTTATTTCCGGGTTCACAGGCTCCGGCGCTGTGATTGGCCGGAGCTGTGATGACATCACTGCACAGCTACTGAAGAAACAGCTCAAGTGGGCCGTTTCTTCAGTGCGGATGACGTCGGCACATGCGGATACAGTGAATATCTCCTTAACTGTGCAAGTTTTGGAGATATTCACAGTATCTACAGGTAAGCCTTATTATAGGCTTGCCTGTAGTGAAATGTGATGTAACAGGGTTTACAACCACTTTAACTATACATAGACCGGCCATAGACTGAGTGAATTTCTTTCCTGCAACCAAGGCTTGGAAAATAAAAAATGTACTCTATTCCGCCATCAACACAGACAGTGTTGACTGGGGAATCCCTCCAGCCGAGCCATTGGGGTTGATTTACTAAAGGCAAATCCACTGTGCACTACAAGTGCACTTGGAAGTGCAGTCACCGTAGAGCTATAGGGAAGATCTGAAATGAGGGGAAGCTCTGCTGATTTCTATCATCCAATCATGTGCAAGCAAAAATGCGTTTTTTTTTTTTTGCTTGCATGTCCCCCTCAGATCTACAGTGACTGCACTTGTAGTACACAGTGAATTTGCCTTTAGTAAATAAACCCCATTGTGTTCTCCCAGCGGGGGAAGCTGTCCCCACCAGAAAGAGACACTGATTATCGCTAGCGGCTATAACAGCCACTTGCAATGATTGCATGTGAAAGCAGGCAGGCTGGTTGAACATGGGTACATTCAGCCTGCCCATACATGTTTCGAATTTTGGCCAGTTCAGCAGGAACCGGCCCTGATTCAAACAGTCTATAGCTGACTATAGACCAGTATTTTTTAATTAATGCATACGATTGAAAAGATTATATAACTGTAATGTAAATATTTTAACACAAGTAACTGTGAAAAGGCCGACTCACAATAATTGCCTCTCCAGCCATCCCCGTCGCTTTTTCCTTCATTACAGCTGACACCAAAATACCTGTTGCCGGCTGCTGTCAGATCCTGAAGGGAGCAGTGACATCACTCCCTCCTAGTAATGGGAGCTAAGCATGAGCATTGTCAGTTGGGAGGAGGCCATATGCTTCTCCATATTCCAGGAAACTCGTTATTTTGCACCAGGTGAGCTAGAGAAAAGAGCAACATGAGATCACTGAAGAGGTAAGTATCAGTGGGTTCGGGTGCCTTTTTACAGATACTGTCACATTGCCTGAATCAGAAAAGTTCTCTTTATGTCAGTCTTTCTTTAAACCCTAATTGCACCTTGAATCAGCCCTTTTGGTCATCCACCACTATATATATACTGTGGCACTGTGTTCCTGTGTGACACCCTGGGCTAATAGGAAGTAGGTTAAATGACATTAGGTGTCATTCAACTGAAAAGAGGACTGGTGCTTGAACACGGAGGGGCGAGCCTGCCCTTTCCATTAAAAAAAAAAAAAAAAAAAGCTTTAAAACCTGCTTGCTTTCAGTCAACCTTGGGTTAATATAAGCATTGGGATGGGCAGGTTCATCATGATCTCAAAATTGCAAAGTTGCTACCTGACCCACTGCAAGCCACAAATGCTTTATTGGAGATTTGCAGTGGACAAGCAGCTTTTCTTTGCTCTAATACATGGAGTCTTGCCTCCGACTGACAGCAGAATCCACCAAATATAGTGCAGGGCCATACAAATGTCCTTGCTAAACTGTAGAGGGAAAGGGTCTTCACCCTAAAGGAGAGGAAAGAAGAAAGAAAAGTTGTCGCTAGATTAGAAAGCCTTTACTGATGACCGGACAAGAAGTTGCATGGCAGGGAGCCATGAAACATCTTGTAGGTAGTGGTTTCTGCCCCGCTTTTTCCTGACCACATTGCATAGTTATGGTTTTTGTGATGCCCTTGTCGGGCAACATTATTGAATAATCAGTATTTTTCTGGAAACAAGTTAATAAAATACAGCTGCAATAAAAACATCTCCACACCTGCTTTACAGCACTTGTCCCTTTTAAAGAAAAGAGCTTCCCAAAAATAATTTCTTAAAGTAGAACTATAGGCACATTTTTTTTTTTTTTTCGGATAGAGCAAGGGAGTGTTATAGCCCATGTCATGTTTTTTTTTTTTTTTTTTTTCCAATTGTGGAGATTTTCCTTTACTTCCTGTCCCATAGCCAAACAGGAAGTGAGAGGAAATCCCTGCAAATTAAGGGATTCTCTTGGGGACCCCAAGGTCACCCAAATTAGTGTCCCTATTGGAAGATTTCCCTCTATTACATTTCTGGGGACAACCCAAAATTATTTTTATTTTACTTTCACTTTCAACGACAATGGTAAACAGGGAGAGAGGGGGTGAATCACTGTGACGACAAGTATTCTAATTCCTCTCCACTCTATCCAAAATAAAAAAAAAATAGTTTTCTTTCTCGAACATCACGGGACACAGAGCCACAGTAATTACTGATGGGTTATATAGGTATCACTGGTGATTGGACACTGGCACACCCTATCAGGAAGTTCAACCCCCTATATAATCCCTCCCCCTTGCAGGGATACCTCAGTTTTTACGCCAGTGTCTTAGGTGATGGACGTGTAAAGATGTCCTGTGCTGAGCTCCAAAGGGAATATCCTAAGATCCTATACTGGGGCAAGCCAGGCGAACCGGATCCATTCAAAGTGTCTTTTCATGGCCGAATTGAATGGTACCCGGGCCTCGTGTCCGAAGAAACGAGGTTTTACCCGTAAATTTTTAGAGAGCTGGACCCCGCAGATCAGAAAATGGCTTTAAACTTCCTAATTTCTGGCGAGGTGCTTTACGGTCCCACAACTGTTGGATCACCCTACTGATGGGGGCCCCAGTCTCTGACGGTTTTTTCAAACGGAGCCCACCGTGAGAGGTGAAGATTGGGTCTGTGTAAACAGCACCCTGCGGCTGGATAAGGTAAGAGGAGATTCCACAGAATTTTTGAGTTCTAGTGGTTTTTCTCCTTTAAGGTAAATGCATGCTATGCCTATTGTGACCACCGGGGGCTGCCAAGAGCACAAACCTACACATGCTGAATGTCTGTCTCAGGTGTTAATTGCTGATTATGTCCCAGCATCTCAAGCAGGCTGCAAACAGGTAAGGTGGAAAGGGGGATTTCTCATGTTTGAATGTTCCCCCCAGGCTAGGGCCACAGGGGTCTAGAAAGTGGTTATACCACCCGGGCTCTGCGGCCTAATGGCCACCATCTCTGAAGATAGCCGTCCAGGCAGATCTTGTTACCAGCCTTCCTCCCTCCCCTCCCCCCATCCCCAGCCTTTCTCCAGAAGCATGACAGGAGAGTCGGCAGCACGGGAAGCGCTAGTTTTTTTTCAAAGGTAGAGGGGGGGGGCGGGACGTCAGCACAGGTGCTTAGACTCCCACTCAGGCCAGCTGCAGGCTATTAGAGGCACTCTGTACAGGTGCACTCAGCCTTCTGAGAGACACAGAGCTGACGGTCGCATGTAAGGTGGGACACAGGCATTCTCCTAGGCAGCATTTACTGAAGTAACACCAGACTGAGCATTGGGTAGCAAGGCTTTTAGCCAGACTACATCGCTCAGCGGGCAGTGTTCATTTGTATACCTCACACCTTGTTGCTTTGCACTATGGGTAGAAGAGGTTCAAGCACCCCAGGAACCAGAGACACTAGGGGATCTCGTTCAGGTTCTGAGGGCCCCCTGTCGGCAGCATCCTCCCCCCCTAAAGATGGGCCAGGGACGGCTAGCCAGGGAGAGCCATCGGGGTCAGGGGCTACACCTGCTTCTGGCACTTCAGCCCCTGTATATATTACACAAGAGGTTTTTTCCTCAACCATTAATGGTCTAGAGGAAAGATTAATGGCCGTGATTACGTCTTCACTCAGTGGAAGAAAACGCACTAGGCTTTCCTCTGTTCCCCAAGACCCTCAGACAGAGGAGCTCTGGGATAAAGGAGATGAATCCCTTTCAGAGGATCGGGATGGGACGGATGATTCCTCTTCGGAGGAATCAGGTGGAGAGGGACTCTCTGCGACTTCCCAAGAGGAGAAAG
This sequence comes from Lithobates septentrionalis, assembly GCA_037952835.1. NCBI lineage: Eukaryota > Metazoa > Chordata > Amphibia > Anura > Ranidae > Lithobates > Lithobates septentrionalis. The sequence continues at coordinate 297,277 of JBBDGP010000296.1, forward strand.
TCTTAGTGCAGATCCTTACTGGATTGGTCCGCTCCACATTTAAGTTGCCCATACCTGAAACTGCTAAAGAATCCTCTTCTGCTTTGGGGTCACTGAAACCTTTCCAAGCAGCACATGCTTTTCCTGTTCATATTTTACTTGAAAAGATCATTTATTCTGAGTGGGATCACCCAGACAAACGTTTTTCTCCGCCGAGAAAGTTTTCAACACTTTATCCGATGGAAGAAAAGTTTATTAAAATGTGGGGAATACCGGCTATTGATGCCGCCATTTCCTCCGTAAATAATAGCCTGACTTGTCCTGTAGACAACGCTCAGATGCTCAGGGATCCTGTAGATAAAAGGATGGAATCCCTATTGAAGGATGTTTTCTCCTTAGCAGGATCAGTGGCCCAACCTGCAGTAGCAGCGATTGGAGTCTGTCAATACTTAAGAGACCATGTTAAGCAGGTCATCAAAGTATTACCTGAACAGCAGGCCCAGGGGTTTGCTAACCTTCCAGCGGCCTTATGCTTTGTGGTTGACGCCATTAGAGATTCTATCGTGCAAACCTCCCGTCTTTCACTGGGGTTGGTGCATATACGTAGAATCCTATGGTTGAAAAATTGGTCAGCCGAAGCACCATGTAAGAAGCTACTGGCTGGGTTTCCATTTCGTGGTGCAAGGTTGTTTGGAGAGGACTTGGATAACTATATCAAGAGAATCTCTTGTGGGAAAAGCACTCTCTTACCTGTCAAGAAGAAGAGTAAACGTCCCTCTTTCAAACGGACTCTTTCCCCAACGCCGGGGGCTTCAGCCTCCAGGCAGTCTCGACGGCCGCCTCCATCGGGGTCCAGAGACAAGAGTCAACCCCAGAGACAAAAGAAGTCCTGGGGAAAGAAGCCTACTAGGCAAAACACTAAGACCTCTGCATGAGGGGGCGCCCCCGCTCACTCGAGTGGGGGGAAGACTGCGACAGTTCTCAGAGCTCTGGCAGGAGGATTTCCAGGACAGATGGGTAATCTCCACGGTAACCTTAGGGTACAAGCTGGAGTTTCAGGAATTCCCTTCTCCTCGGTTCCTCAGATCAAGTGTTCCCAGAGACCCAGAGAAGAAACAGCCGCTCCTTCTAGCGTTAGAGCGACTTTTGTCGCAGGAGGTCATTATGATAGTTCCCGCAAAGGACCAGGGATTGGGCTTCTATTCCAATCTTTTTACGGTCCAAAAGCCAAATGGGGGTGTCAGGCCCATTCTGGACTTAAGGGATCTGAACCGATTCCTAAGGATTCAATCCTTCCGCATGGAATCAATTCGAACAGTAGTTCCCACGCTGCAGGGAGGAGAATTTCTGGCATCAATAGACATCAGAGATGCATATCTGCATGTGCCCATTTTTCCTGCTCATCAGAAGTTTCTGCGCTTCGAGGTAGGAGGGCGCCATTTCCAGTTTGTGGCTCTGCCTTTCGGGATAGCCACTGCACCTCGAGTGTTCACAAAGATCTTGGCTCCTCCTCTGGCCAGATTAAGGGCTCAGGGTATAGCTGTCATAGCATACCTAGACAGAATAATAGCTAAAAACCTTGCGAGCCACTTACGGACAAATGCCTATAGAATAATAAGTGAACAGTGGGGTCCAGCTGCAAACACTCAATCACGTTCCATATTCGTGTGTAGTATTAAAGTTAAAAATTATGTGTCTGCGCTAGAAAAAAATCACTACACTCAAAGTGCAGTATTAATAAACATAAGCAACCTGAGTGTTGAAATAAAATATAAAGTGCACAATACTATATAAACAGAGAATGTGAATGATCAAACAAAGTGACATATCATTTGAAATAACAAATAAATACTGGAGGGTATAGCAAATAGTGAATAAATAAAGTCCAAAAAGCGTGAATGTCCAATAATATCCAAAAGCGTGAATATCCAATAATACAAAAGTGCCCGAATAAATTAGTCCCAAAACTGAGTGATTTTCACATATTCTATCTTCCAAAATGTGCCACCAAGAAACATGCTGTAGTGTCTTCCAGCCGCCCCCACAGGTGTATATGCTCACCTTTCTGTGTGTGACACAGCGATTAAACTATGCCAAACAAAGCCTTGGAGCCACTCCTGTGCTCATTAGGAACCAGCTGTACAAACTTCCAATGTTCTCAAATGGAGATGGTTTATGCAAGAGAAAAAAACTCCATAGCGCAATATGTAGGTATAAAGCATTTAATAAAATAATTAGCTCCCCTGTCTGGGGTACTCACATATTGTGGGTGCGTGAGTGCACCAACCATAACAAGCATAAACGAGTGATCTCCCGGTGTGGCGTGCCACACCGGGAGATCACTCGTTTATGCTTGTTATGGTTGGTGCACTCACGCACCCACAATATGTGAGTACCCCAGACAGGGGAGCTAATTATTTTATTAAATGCTTTATACCTACATATTGCGCTATGGAGTTTTTTTCTCTTGCATAAACCATCTCCATTTGAGAACATTGGAAGTTTGTACAGCTGGTTCCTAATGAGCACAGGAGTGGCTCCAAGGCTTTGTTTGGCATAGTTTAATCGCTGTGTCACACACAGAAAGGTGAGCATATACACCTGTGGGGGCGGCTGGAAGACACTACAGCATGTTTCTTGGTGGCACATTTTGGAAGATAGAATATGTGAAAATCACTCAGTTTTGGGACTAATTTATTCGGGCACTTTTGTATTATTGGATATTCACGCTTTTGGATATTATTGGACATTCACGCTTTTTGGACTTTATTTATTCACTATTTGCTATACCCTCCAGTATTTATTTGTTATTTCAAATGATATGTCACTTTGTTTGATCATTCACATTCTCTGTTTATATAGTATTGTGCACTTTATATTTTATTTCAACACTCAGGTTGCTTATGTTTATTAATACTGCACTTTGAGTGTAGTGATTTTTTTCTAGCGCAGACACATAATTTTCAACTTTAATAGCATACCTAGACGACCTGCTCTTGATAGACCAGTCGGTAGCCTCTTTGAATGGAAACTTGAGGACCACAGTCAGGTATCTAGAACACCTGGGTTGGATCCTCAACTTAGAAAAGTCTTTCCTAAAACCAGTAAGAAGACTGGAGTATTTAGGTCTGATTATAGATACAAGCCAGGAGAAAATATTTCTACCCCAGGCAAAAATCGCTGCTTTAAGAGAGCTGATTCTGGCAGTAAGGACCAAGAAGGGTCCCTCAGTCCGCCTTTGTTTGAGGCTACTAGGGAAGATGGTGTCTTCATTCGAAGCAGTTCCCTATGCTCCGTTTCATTCAAGAATGCTGCAACACAGTATTCTGTCGACCTGGAACAAGAAAGTTCAGGCATTAGACTTTCCGATGCACCTGTCGCATGCGGTGCGTCAGAGCCTCAATTGGTGGCTCATACCCGAAAACCTGCAGAAGGGGAAATCCTTTCTACCGGTTACCTGGACGGTGGTAACAACAGATGCCAGCCTGTCAGGTTGGGGAGCAGTTCTGGAACAGGCTGCGGTCCAAGGGGTATGGTCCAAGACAGAGAGGACCTTACCCATCAACATTCTGGAGATCCGGGCGATACATCTAGCTCTAATAGCCTGGACTATCAGGCTACAGGGTTGTCCGGTCAGGATCCAGTCCGACAATGCCACAGCAGTGGCTTATGTCAATCATCAGGGAGGCACCCGGAGCCGAGCTGCTCAAAAGGAGGTGAACCAGATCTTAGTCTGGGCAGAGATGCATGTGCCATGCATATCGGCAGTTTTCATCCCGGGAATAGAGAATTGGCAGGTGGACTATCTAAGTCGCCAGCAGTTACTTCCAGGGGAATGGTCTCTGCATCCCGACGTCTTTTGGGCCATATGCCAAAGATGGGGGGTTCCAGATGTAGATCTCTTTGCATCCCGATTCAACAAAAAGATAGACAGATTTGTGGCAAGGACAAAAGATCCTCTTGCATACGGGACGGATGCGTTGGTGATTCCGTGGCATCGGTTCTCACTGATTTACGCATTCCCGCCTATTCTGCTATTACCACGACTCCTTCGCAGGATCAGGCAGTAAAGGAAGTCGGTACTTCTGGTGGCCCCCGCTTGGCCCAGAAGGACTTGGTATGCAGAAATAGTAAGGATGACGGTAGGTCCCCCGTGGACCCTACCAGTACGCCCAGACCTGTTATCTCAAGGTCCAGTGTTCCATCCTGCCTTACAAACGCTAAATTTGACGGTTTGGCTATTGAGACCCACGTTCTGAAGAGTCGTGGGCTCTCAGGTCCTGTCATATCTACCTTGATTAATGCAAGGAAGCCAGCTTCCAGGATGATTTATCATAGAGTCTGGAAAGCTTAGATAACCTGGTGTGAATCCAGAGGTTGGCATCCCAGGAAATATGTCATAGGTAGAATCCTTGACTTTCTACAATTAGGATTAGAGATGAAGCTGGCCTTGAGTACCATCAAGGGCCAGGTCTCTGCTTTATCAGTATTATTTCAGCGGCCACTTGCTTCGCATTCTTTGGTCCGAAATTTTATGCAGGGGGTGATGCGTCTTAATCCTCCGGTTAAAGCGCCCCTAAACCCCTGGGACTTGAACTTGGTCCTGGCTGTGTTACAGAAACAGCCTTTTGAACCAATAAGTCAGATTCCTTTGGTCTTGTTGACAAGGAAGTTAATTTTTCTGGTGGCCATCTCTTCTGCTAGAAGAGTATCAGAATTAGCAGCTCTTTCCTGTAAGGAGCCTTATTTGATTATACACAAGGATAGAGTGGTACTACGCCCTCATCCTAGTTTTTTTTACCGAAGGTAGTTTCTGATTTTCATTTAAACCAAGACATTGTTCTACCTTCCTTTTTTCCAGATCCCTGTTCTCCGGAAGAGAGATCTCTACATTCGTTGGATGTAGTAAGAGCAGTTAAGGCCTATCTCGGGGCAACTGCTCAGATCCGCAAGACGGATGTTTTGTTTGTGCTGCCAGAGGGTCCCAATAGAGGACAGGCAGCATCAAAAGCTACCATTTCTAAATGGATTCGACAGTTGATCATTCAAGCTTACTGTTTGAAACAGAAGATTCCTCCGTTTCAGATCAGGGCACATTCCACAAGGGCTATTGGTGCTTCTTGGGCAGTGCATCACCGGGCCTCTATGGCTCAAATCTGCAAGGCCGCAACCTGGTCTTCAGTCCATACATTCACCAGATTCTATCAGGTGGATGTGAGAAGGCATGAGGATATCGCCTTTGGGCGTAGTGTGCTGCAGGCAGCGATACAGGGTCCTCAGGTCTGATTGCACCCTACTTGGTCGTGGTTCCCCCCCCCCCCTCAGGTAGCATTGCTCTGGGACATCCCATCAGTAATTACTGTGGCTCTGTGTCCCGTGATGTTCGAGAAAGAAAATAGGATTAGGTCCCGCCCCTCTTCTAATACACTATATTGCTTGGCTACAAAACTGAGGCATCCCTGCAAGGGGGAGGGATTATATAGGGGGTTGAACTTCCTGATAGGGTGTGCCAGTGTCCAATCACCAGTGATACCTATATAACCCATCAGTAATTACTGTGGCTCTGTGTCCCGTGATGTCCTTCGAAAGAAAAGGATTTTACAGGTAAGCTGTTTTAAAAAATCCTATTTTTACTTTTTAGCATTATGTAGCGACTAGCTGCTCTATTTATTTGCATCATGTCATGACTTCAAGATCTCGCCCACAGAATGGATATGCTCCAGTGGAGTTCTTTGTTGAAGGTCAAAGAAGCAGAACATGCAAGACATTAAACCCAAAGTTTGGTATGTTTAGTCTTTTTGGGTGTTTTCTTTTTTCAAGATACTCGATAGATAATTATGTATTCATTAAAAAGCTGATATTGTGTTTTCCACTGCAGCAGTGAAGAAGTATGGCTCTGTGTTTTAATTTTCACTATATTTTACACAATATCAAATTCTCACTACTTGACGTATTTAATTATATCACAAATAGAAATTAAATAATCGAAATAAAGCTGAAACACAATGGGGTTGATTTACTAAAACCGGAGAGTTCAAAATATGGTGCAGCTCTGCACAGAACATCGGCTTCTAGGTTTTTAAGGTCAAAGATTAGAGGGTAACTCCACTTTCGTGGGGAAAAAAAATAGCAAATAAAGAAAAAAATAATATAGCCTATACAATTGCGACACAAGTCATATTGTAATTTGAATGTCATTAAAAATTACCTTTTCTTTTCTTTTTGTAGAAACCCCTGCCAGGTTTTTTGCTCCCTATTAGAGGAATTTCCTCTTGTTCTGCTGATACCTATTCCACCAAGAACGGAGAGTTCTTTTTTTTTTTTTTTTTTATAAGTAGAGTAGAAGGTTAGAACTACATCAGCATTTTACTGCTTGTTGTGTCCCTGCTGCAGAATTTTTCTCACTTTCTAACTAGTAAAACAGTTTTCAAAAGATTAGAGGAGAAATCTCTAACGGTGCTCCAGATAGCAGTGAAAGCTATAAATGATTCTAAGTTTTCCTCACTCTATCCGAAATCCATTTTGGTTGGAATAATACTTTTAATTTTCAGAGTATTTTAATAAAAATTTTGCACATACATGCCCCTTTTCCTGTGAGTTGAGCCTATCAGTTACACCCCCATGGTGGTGCATCATCACACACAGTGGCAGGAAAAGGTCAATCAGTGCCCAGGGGCGAAGATGCCAAATTGCGCCCCCCCTTCCTTCCCGGACGCAAGAATTACCCCCAACATTGATGTCGGTGGACACCTTAATCCCCAGCATTGATGTTGGTGGACCCAATAATAACCCCCAGCATTGATGTCAGTGGACACATTAATAACCTCCAGCATTGGTGTCAGTGGATTCCATAATAATAACCCCCAACACCGGTATCAGAGAACCGGGAGGGAGGGGGGGGGGAGAAAAATCCTCCCTCTAGCAGCTACTGCTGCCTGCTTTGTGCACTGTTCTGAATGACAGGAGTGACAGCAGCATGGTAGCTGGAGAGCTGAGTGCTCGTCTGCTCTCACCACCCGCTCTCCACATAGCGTTCCAGGGCACGTGCCCAAAACCCCCCCCCCCCCCCTCTGCTTGTCCCAGCCCTGATCACACAGGTTTGCTCACATTACTCCAGAACCAAGCAGCACTTGCATAGCATTATGTGAGTTCTGTTCAGTCTCGGAGGAAGACCCACTGACTACTGAGGAAAAAGAAGCTCCTGTGGGGAAACTGGACCAGTTAGAAGACAACAGTTATGCATAGATGTAGAATGTACATCTATGCAAAGATTTAATAAAAGATACATGTGGGGGGGGGGGCTTTAATGATTTAGGGGTTCCACTTTCAGGTTTGCGTTCTTTATGCCTGCATCAGGCATAAAGAACGCAGTCGGAACTGCTTCCCTTCCATAAAAGTCTAATGAATTGCAAAAAGCAGCTTGAAGCAGGTCAGAAGGATGTCAACTGCAGGTCAAATGCACCTGGTCAATGAATTCTGAATGATCTCAGAAGTGTCTAACTGATATCAAAAGCACACTGCATTTTCCCATTGATACAAACTCCAAGCCCATTGAACCTGGCCCTAAAAGTGGTTGGTGGTCCCATAAACTAATAAAAGCATCAAAGGGGCAAAACCAGGTGAATGAATGACTCGCTTTTTTTTAATTGCTTATTAAAGTGTTACTAAACCCACAACAGTAAAATCGGTCTGTATATGCAGTAAAGCATGCTTGTTATACTCACTGTGGAACCTAAGGGGTTAAATCCTCTGCATTGTGTAAAAAGGCTTGATCTTGCATGCACAGATCCTCCCCTCCCTGCACTGTCCCTCTGGACAAGTCCGGATAAGACAGAGCCCTTGGAGTCAGGCTGCACATGCTCAGTTTGGTGTGTATTGCCAGAGAGGTTTTTTTTTCGTGGGAGAGTCCACGTGATCTGCACATTGCCAGTCGGAACTGATAGAAATCACAAGACTGCTTTATACTCCTGATGAGAAAGGGTATTTAGCAGTTTATATTTACTAAAATAATTGCATTTCCATGATCTGTGTACTGTGGGAGGATAGGTATATGAAATAAAGGCTCCTGGGTGTAGTAACACTTTAAGTCAACAGTCTTTTGTTTATATTTGTAATCTATATGGGCAATTCTTGCAGGTCTTCTTAGTGTGATCATGGAGCCATTTTTCAAAGGGGAAGTGTTCGATACATATCTGGTACCGATCAGCATTAGCTATGAACGAATACTAGAGGAGTCACTTTATGCTTATGAGCTTCTTGGAGTGCCCAAACCCAAAGAATCTACATCGGTAATATTATCTGCACCTTTGTTTTTGCCTTCATTCAAATGTAATGTATGTATGTTAACGATATACATTGGGCTTTTTTTTGTTTGTTTTTTTAGGGCTTGTTAAAGGCCAGGAAAATTCTTAGTGATAACTTTGGAAGCATTCATGTGTTTTTTGGAAAACCAATGTCATTGAGATCTCTGGCCTCTGGAAGACTGAACCGATCCCAATATAATCTTGTTCCTAGGTATAGTTTCTTTATATGTTTTGATTGATGCTGTCATCATTTTTTTTGTCATAATTTTACAGAAACAGTAGAAAAAGCATACTAATTTAAAGTGGAAGTTCAGCCAAAACTAATGTTAAACCTACTCTCAGCTACATTCTAAGCCTAATGTCTAGGCCTGTAAAGAAGAGATTGCTATACTTATCTATTCTGCAACCGCTCCAGTCTGGTCCCAGGCTGAGCTGTCAGCAGTAGCTTCAGTTTGTAGGCATGTGCAGCGGAGGCAGCCGACAACCGAAGCCCCATAGTAACTATATGGGTGACATCACTTCCCAGGCATTTCCCAGCCATTGTCTCTGTGGACACAGCAGCTGCCGCTGGAGACTGGACCGAATCCGCTTCAGAATAGGTAAGTATAGCGTTTTTTAAAATTTTTAAAATTTTTTTACAGGGTCAAGCCCTGTACACAAAGGCTGAGTATCAGGTGGTTCAGTAGATGTATGGCAGCCGGTTCGACAAAAGCCAGCCAAACATCCGGCTTCTGTCAAAGGGGCATGACCGAAAAAGGTCTGTCGATCGGCATCTGATCAGCGCTCTCAGCCAGTGGCTGAGAGTGTTAACTGGGGGGGGTTCTGGTGCCCCCCTCCCCCCCTGTCAAAACACAGCTCAGTGGGGAGATCGCTGTACTGACATCGGATAGTTAGTACAGCGACTCCTCCGGAGCTCTTCAGGTTTTTTTTCCGTTTAGCCCACTGGGTTGAACGGAAAAAAAAACTGCTAGAGTAGGTTTTGACTGAACTTCCACTTTTTAACAAGTGCTTTAATATCTTCTCTATTTCACTACACTGCTGCAGAAGCTGATTTTTTACATGAACGATCATCTTAATGGTATTTTGGTAAAGCAAAAGAGAATGACTTAGTTTTGTAGGGAGAATTAGATCTGGTTGTATATGGAAACATCATTGCATTTTGTATTAAAAGAATCCAAACTTGGTTATAAGTTGGGAAAGAAAATGTAGTTGGAGGAAGTATAAAGCTGAACTTGGGGCTCTATTAGACCCCAAGTGTCTCCCCTGCCTCCAGTCCTGCCTTTCAAACACAGATTGTGTTTGAATAGCTGAATCCTCAACTACACCAGTTGAAGAATGACAGTTGTGCCCCTGGAAGTGACGTAATACATGTCGCTTCCAGGGTCATTTGTTGCAGGAGGGTTCAGGGAATGTATGTTTTCTGCGTTTCTCCTGTTCTCACTGTACAAGCTGTTTCCCGCGGTCCCTGGCTTCCCAAAATAACAGAAGAGCCCGGGAACTGGCAAGGGTGCTGCCGGTGGGAGGGGCACACTTTTAAAAATCCTACAAAGGTGATCGTGCGGCTCTAGAGCCTCATCAGAAAGCCCTTCACTGGCGCTTAAAGCTGGTACCAAGGTCACAACTGCAGCTATGTAACCACTTGTCTACCATGCCGTTTATAAACGTACCGTAATGTGCAGTGCCATGCTGCATGCTTCATTTTTGAACAGAAACTTTAGGCTGGGTTCACATGCAGTGGATATAAAAAATCTACACACCCCTGTTAAAATGTCAGGTTTCTGTGAAAAAAATGAGACAAAGATAAATAATTTCAGAACTTTTTCCACCTTTTAATGTGACCTATAAACTGTACAACTCAGTTTTAAAAACAAACTGAAATCTTTTAGGTGGAGGAAATAAAAAAATAAAATAATGTGGTTGCATAAGTGTGCACACCCTTAAATAAATACTTTGCTGAAGCACCTTTTGATTTTTTTTTACAGCACTCAGTCATTTTGGGTATGAGTCTATCAGCATGGCACATCTTGGCTTGGCAATATTTGCCCACTCTTCTTTGCAAAAACACTCCATATCTGTCAGATTGTGAGGGCATCTCCTGTACACAGTCCTCTTCAGATCACCCCACAGATTTTCAATCGGATTCAGGTCTGGACTCTGGCTGGGCCATTCCAAAACGTTAATCTTCTTCTGGGGAAGCCATTCCTTTGTTGATTTGGATGTATGCTTTGGGTCGTTGTTCCTCTTCATGTTCAGCTTTCTAGCATAAGCCTGCAGGTTTTGTGCCAATTTTGACTGGTATTTGGAACTGTTCATAATTCCCTCTACCTTGACTAGGGCCCCTGTTCCAGCTGAAGAAAAACAGCCCCAAAGCATGATGCTGCCACCACCATGCTTCACTGTGGGTATGATGTTCTTTTGGTGACGTGCAGTGTTGTTTTTGCACCAAACATATCTTTTGGAATTATGGCCCGAAAAAGTTCAACTTTGGTTTCATCAGACCATAACACATTTTCCCACATACTTTTGGGAGACTGCAGATGTGTTTTTGCAAAATTTAGCCGGGCTTGGATGTTTTCCTTCATAAGAAAAGGCTTTTGTCTTACCACTCTACCCCATAGCCCAGACATATGAAGAATACGGGAGATTGTTGTCACATGTACCACACAGCCAGTACTTGCCAGATATTCTTGCAGCGCCTTTAATGTTGCTGTAGGCCTCTTGGCAGCCTCCCTGACCAGTTTTCTTCTCATCTTTTCATCAATTATGGAGGGACGTCCAGTTCTTGGTAATGTCACCGTTGTGCCATATTTTCTACACTTAAATATTGATTGTCTTCACTGTGCTCCATAGTATATCTAATGCCTTGGAAATTCATTTCTACCCTTCTGCGGACCATGGCTTTTGCTGTAGGATGCGAGGGAGGTTCCCCTTTTTTTTTTTTTTTGACTGATGTTGGGTGGGGTAATGTGATGGAATTATCAAATGTGTTTGTTTTACTTTTTTGTTGTATAATGTGAAAAAATCCAATAAAAACTAGTTGATTGAAAAAAAAAAAAAAAAGGAAATTATTTTGTACCTGATACCTTTTAACAATGAGATCCCTCTGATGCTTTGGAAGCTCTCTATGGACCATGACTTTTTTTGTAGGATGCGACTAAGAAAATGTTAGGAAAGACCTACTAGAACAGCTGAACTTTATTTGGGGTTAATCAGAGGTACTTTGAATGATGGCAGGTGTGCACTGACTCCTATTTAACATGAGTTTGAATGTAATTGCATAATTCTGAACACAGCTACATCCCCAGTTATAAGAGGGTGTGCACACTTATGCAACCACATTATTTAATTTTTTTTATTTTTACTTCTCCCCCCTAAAAGATTTCAGTTTGTTTTTTTATAGGTCACATTAAAGGTGGAAAAATTTCTGAAATGATTTATCTTTTGTCTCGTTTTTTTTTACATCACAGAAACCTGACATTTTAACAGGGGTGTGTAGACTTTTTATATCCACTGTATATGCGAATTGGATGCGTTTTTAAACCACATCCAATTCACATGACCTGTGAACCAGCAGCCTTCTCTATTGAGCCAGTTTACAAATCTGCAGGCCAGCCCTGGTGTGTTTTTAAAAAGAGTCCTGTGCGTTTTTCAGTCCGGTTCAACTGCGATTTCAAGTAAAAATGTGCACCTGAATCGCACCTGCACCAGTGAACAAAACCGCACTGAGCTCTTTTTATAGATTCCCAAAAAAATGTGGTGGGACATGTGTGAACCAAGCCTTACTCTGCTTTAGGGTGTGTGCAGGCCAACAAATGACACCTTGAAACTACATGATTAATGCACATCTTATGTGGGTGAAAAACGCAAGGTGCAGGTAGGAGTTCATAATGCCTTTAAAAAAAGAAAACCAATGCAGCCATTACATCTAAAGGACTGGTAAGCTGCAAAATAATACATTCTTTAGATACGTTAAGAACCATGTTTAGGGAACTATGTTTTGGTGGCTTACCAATGGGTCTTTTCCTTTTTGTTTCTGTTAGTATGAGACATTTCTTGTGAGTTAGTTTTTTTCTCCTTTTATTACTTATCATTATGTTTGTGTTGTACACTATTATTAATAATTAGCTGTATATTATTTTTGTTAATGTTTTATCTTAGGCATCTTTCTCAGAAACCTTCAGAGGATATTCAGAAGTTTATCTCTGACGTGGCCTATAAAGTAGAGCTTCACCAAATAGCCAACATGGTGTTCAGCCCCGGAACCTTGATAGCAGCCATTTTGCTACAGAATTTGCCTTCACTCAGTTACAATCTATTGGTTGACAAGACTTTGTGGCTGAAGGATTTAACAGAGGCCTTTGGGGGATGTCTAGAGTGGCCTGGTATGTATATGAGTAACAGTTTGCATAAGAAGTAGTTTAACCGCTTGCCGTCCAGCCGCTGCAGTTATACTGCGGCAGGTTGGCTCAGCTACGGTACGGCGGTCCCTTTAATGGCTATAGCAGGCGGAGCCGATGCGTGTGGCCAGCGGCTGCGATGTCCACCGGCCACCTGTGATCGGTCCTCAGAGAGCCAGAACGGGGATCTGTCAATGTAAACAAACAGATCCCCGTTCTGTCAGGGGAGGAGTGAGAAATCCTCTGTTCCTAGGGATCAGGAACAGCGATCTCTCTCCTCAAGTCAGTCCACTCCCCCCCCCCCCCACAGTTAGAAACACCTCCCTAGGGAACACTTAACCCCTTGATCACCCCCTAGTGTTAACCCCTTCCCTGCCAATGTCATTTTATACAGTGATCAGTGGCTATTTTTTTAGCTTTGATCGCTGTATAAATGTCACTGGTCCTAAAAAAGTGTGAAAAGTGTTCGATCTGTCTGCTGCAATTTAGCAGTCCCACTAAAAATCACTGATCACCGCCATTACTAGTAAAAAAATAAATAGAAATGCCATAAATATATCCCCTATTTTGTAGACTTTTGTGCAAACCAATCAATATACGCTTATTGCGATTTATTTATTTTTGTTTTGTTTTACCAAAAATATGTAGAATACATATTGGCCTAAAATGATGAAGAAATGTTGTTGTTTTTTGGGGGGGTATTTATTATAGCAAAAAGTAAAAAATGTTGTTTTTTTTCAAAATTGTCAATTTTTTTTTTTATAGCACAAAAAATAAAAACCGCAGAGGTGATCAAATACCACCAAAAGAAAGCTCTATGTGTGGGGAAAAAGAAGGACCTCAATTTTGTTTGGGTACAGCGTTGCACGACCATGCAATTGTCAGTTAAAGCGACGCTGTTCCGTATCACAAAAAATGGCCTGGTCATTAACCACTTACGGACCGCCGCACGCCGATATACGTCCTTACCTTGAAGAGGAATATCGTTGTTATGGCAGCAGCCAGCTGCCATGACCCCTGCATCCCCTTCTTCGGCAGGCGGTCCGCTTTCCATAAGAGTGGTCTCTGCGGTGCATTCGCCGCAAGATCACTTTTATCGGCGGTGGGAGAGGGGCCCTTCGCCGCTTACTGGAGCCATCGGCAGCGGCGGAGGATGTTTCTCTTGCTGGGTATGGAGATGAGTGAGGGGAAGATGGCCCCCACCTGTCTCCAAACCATTGCAGGGCGGAAGTGACGTTTTTGGCTCTTACAGGGCAATTTTTTTTTTGCATTTCAGTGTAAATATGAGATCTGAGGTCTTTTTGACCCCAGATCTCATATTTAAGAGGTCCTGTCATGCTTTTTTTTCTATTACAAGGGATGTTTACATTCCTTGTAATAGGAATAAAAGTGACACCATTTTTTGAAAACTGTGTTCAAACCACACATGTGAGGTATCACCGCGATCGGTAGAGCGAGAGCATAAGTTCTAGCCCTAGACCTCTTCTGTAACTCAAAACATGCAACCTGTTAAATTTTTTTAAACGTTGCCTATGGAGATTTTTAAGGGTAAAAGTTTGTCGCCATTCCACGAGCGGGCACAATTTTGAAGCGTGACATGTTGGGTGTCAATTTACTCGGCGTAACATTATCTTTCACAATATAAACAAAAATTGGGCTAACTTTACTGTTGTCTTATTTTTTTAATTCAAAAAAGTGTATTTTTTCCAAAAAAAGGGCACTTGTAAGACCGCTGCGCAAATACGGTGTGACAAAGTATTGCAACGACCACCATTTTATTCTCTAGGGTGTTAGAAAAAATGTATAATGTTTGGGGTTCTAAGTAATTTTCTAGCAAAAAAAAAAAAAGTTTTTAACTTGTAAACAACAAATCTTAAAAAGAGGATCGGTCCTTAAGTGGTTAAAAGGGGGTAAATCCTTCCAGCACAGACACAAGAAAGACCATAAAATTTGAACTATGACCCACAATTTAACCACTTGAAGACCAAGCCAAAATTTTGATCGTTTGCTTTAAAAAAATAAAAATAAAATTTGTTTACTTCCACCCTGGACCGGAAGTAACTTTGTGACATCGCTCCGGTTTCCCAAGGCCATAGAGGCGATCAAAGATGATCTAGTCTTTTATTGCCTCTGTCACCAGCCGGCCGCACTGTTGGACCATTTCTCAGGCGGTAAGCCCAAGAAACACCGGCGAGCCGCTCAGAACGCTGTCAAAAGAAAGCCAGCCGCTGGCTGAAAAGAAAAATACCGGGATTATGACTGATATCTTTAGGGTAATCCCAGTAAACTACTTGCAAACCGCAACGTGTGTGTGTGTGTGTGTGTGTGTGTGTGTATGTGTATGTATATATGTTTGTATGTATATATATATGTGTATGTATATATATGCACAAATTATGGCTGGCGAAAATAGGGTTTTCACCGTTGTGCAGATAATGGCTGCCAAAAACACCTGTGATTTTAATGAGATTTTACGGAGCTTATGGTGTTTTTAATAGGTCATGTGACTCAAAAAATTCTTGCTGTGTTTTCAATGCATTTCAGTGGAGAGGTGCGTTTTTTTGTTTTTTTAACTGCACCAAAAATACAGCAAGCAGGATTTTTTTTAACACCACTTCAGAAGGTGCCGATAATGCTCTACAATAAATTCATATTCATTTAAATTCACAATATTAATTTAAAAAGTTGATTATAATACCATTTATTAATAAAAAATATATATATTTTTTAAAAACCGTCCATTTCGGTTTGGTCAAATGCATCCTGAATTTTCGGTTTCGACACTGGAATTTTCATTTCGGTGCACCACTAAATTTGTACGTGTTGTGGTCGGCAAGTGGTTAAATAAAATGCGCTGCAATACTGAATTATAGGTGAATCTGCACTTAGTTTTCCCTTAGTTCCCCCTACAAAGTCCTGCAAATACCTGTTGATCCTGCCAGTGAAGTCCACCTCATGCACTTGCCGTCCAGCGAAGTAACAGTATGTCTCTGGATTGAAAGGGTGATATCTTGGTCATGGCTGCAGCAACAATCGAGATATCATTTTTTTTAGGGCTCGTGATTCCCTTCAATGTAAAAGTGATCCTAGCAGCTAAGAAGCTGTTGGATTATTTTTACTGGTGGCGGGAGGACCGCCACCTTTCCCAGGCTCTCCCATGCGATCCACGAATCTTGTAACGATCCAACTGGCGGCATCTGGTTTTTGAGACACATTGAGAGAAATGGATGTCTTCCTCTCACTGTGTGGTAGCAGAAACCGAAAGCGAAGAATATTTCATTGCTCCCGGTTTCAATCTCATGTGAACAAGCCCTTAGGTGCGTAAACGAGCATCTAATCCAACCGATTTTGGTTTAATCAGAAGCTTTGGAGGGCAGAGTGGTCTAATGGGGTCTAATAGCCCCAGATCTCTCCATAAAGAGGACCTGTCACCGCCTATGCTATCACAAGGGATGGTTTTCATCCCTTTTTAATAGCAATAAAAGATTAAAAAATGTAATACAATAAACATTGTAAATGTTTTTTTAAATAAAATAAATCGTACTAATGCAAAGGCGAACACATACGTAGGTCAAGCATGCATATGTAAATAGTGTTTGCACCACACATGTGAGGTATCACCACAAACGTTATAGTGAGATCATTCTAGCAGCAGGCTTTCTGTGTAACTCTAAACTGGTGACTAAAAAAAGATTATGAGAGACACATGGCAGAGCAGAAAAAAAAATGGCAAAAGTTTTTTAGATATATTAACAGTAAAAAAGTGAGTTCAGAGCACATTGGCCATATAAGACGATGAAGGGAAGATGGTTACAGAGGACACAGAGAATGCAACTGTACTAAATGTTTTCTTTGCTTCAGTCTTCACACAAGAAAAGGAGGGGTATAACAACCACGACTGTATTGTTTAGGGCTGAAACAACTAATCGATTAATCGACAACTAATGGATTATGAAATTAATCGATTACTATTTTCATAATCGATTAATCGGCCAGTAACATAATGGGGTTAAAAAAAACTAAAACGAGCCCTTTATAGTACAAAAAGAGCAAATTATCGCTACTGTAGATGTTACTTTCACAGTTTTACAGTAAAAAAATTAACCCTACAGTAGTAGTGATCTGCTTTTTTTTTTTTTGTACTATAAAAGGGCCAATTTTAGTTTTTTTTAACCCCTTTATGTTACTAAACGTCTTAGACCTGGTTCACATCTATGTGTTTTTTGGTGCTTTTTTGTAGAAGCGCACTGCAGTTCATTAACATGGTTTCCCATTGGACACGTTCACATCTATGCTTTTTTCAGCCGCTGCGGATTTGGAAAGGGTCATGGACTTTTTTTTTAACGCAAAAACGGTGCTTTTTTGGTTCAATATACTTCAATGGAGAAGCTGCAGAAAAGCATTTAATGCGTTTTTGCAGCAATTTGTGTTTTTTAATCTGCCCAACAACAAATTGGCCAAAAAAAAATGCAAAACCGCAAATCGCCGCAAAATCACGTGCGCGAAAATCAAAACGCACAGCAAAAAGCACTGCAGAAATAGATCAAAAGCAAGCTGCCTAGGTGTGTGGCGAGCCTTATTCTGGCCACACGGATCAATTTTCAGACGAGAATATTCAGACGAAAAATCTTTGTACATTCACTGAATGAAAGAATGTTGTTTGAAATTTTCACTTGTTTTTAACATTCTGTTTTTAAAATGAATGTAATTTCTGAACGAAAACCACATACACTGTCTGAAAATTTCTTTCATCAAGAAGTTTTCTATTTCCAAATTTTCCCGTCACTGTGGTTGAAAATGAACGTCGACTTGACCCCACTAACGATTAGAAAATCGAATGAACGTTCTTAAAATGACTTTTTTTTTTTTTTTTGAAGGAAGACATTTGATCTCGGAGTCTGATAATATTTATCAGAGTCACCCTTTAATAGTATGTACAGTATATCTCTTCTCTAACAGTTTATACAGTATATCTCCTCTAATAGTATATACAGTATATCTCTTCTGTCTGTTATTCTCAGAGTGGATTAGATATTTTGCTCCCTATCCATATAGTTGGTTATCTATATTTACCGCTGCATAGAGATATGTAAGAATAAATTGCCTTTTTTTAAAACTTTACATATTAACTAAATTATACGCCACACTTTTTTTTTTTACGTTTATTAACCGATTAATCGATTAATCGAAACAATAATCGGCCAACTAATCGATTATGAAAATAATCGTTAGTTGCAGCCCTAGTATTGTTATTAACATGTCACAGGATGTACTCTTGTGGCTAACAGAAGCCGGTGTCCAGAAAAGATTAGAAAAGCTTAACACCAGGACCGGATGGCTTACACCCCAGAGTCCTCAAAGAACTCAGTCAGGGTATAGCTAGACAATTTTTCCTAATCTTTATGGATAGCATATTGACAGGAATTTTACCAGCTGATTGGAGAAAAGCCAATGTGGTACCAATATTCAAAAAAGGGCAGAGACATATACCTGGAAACTATAGGCCAATCAGCCTAAAATCAATAGTATTTAGACTATTGGAGGGGATGATAAGGGACTATATACAAGAATTTGCTGATGAAAACCGTATCATTGGCAGTAATCTGCAAGGGTTTATGAAAGGTCGTTCCTGGCAGACCAATCTGTTAACATTCTACGAAAAAGTAGGCTGCCATCTAGATAAGGGAAGGCCTGTGCACGTGGCGTATCTGGATTTTGCAAAAACATTCGATACAGTTCCCCATAAACACTTAATCTACAAACTAAGGTCTGTAGGCATGGGCCATAGTTTTTTCATGGATAGAAAACTGGTTACAGGGGCGTGTCCAAAAAGGTGGTGATATGGTGATAAATAATGTGTACTCAGACTGGTCTGGAGTGGCAAGTGGGGTACCCCAAGGTTCTGTCTTGGGACCAATTTTGTTTAATTTATTCATAAATTATATAGAGGTCGGTATAAATCGCTCAATCTTAGTTTTTGCAGACGACACAAAAATAAGCAGGGCAATAACTTCACATCAGGATATAGACATTTTAGTGGAAGACCGGAATAAAATAATGGAGTGGGCAACTACATGGCAGATGAGGTTGAAGGTGGATGTTAACCCGATTCATGAAGTTTGACCTAGACACAAATATCTGTAGTGTTTTCCTATCTCTCTCCAAAGCACTGAGTCTGTGTGTTTCGTTTCTCTGTTATCCGCATGATAACTTCTGACAAGTTCTGCAAGACGGGAGATAAAAGAAGCCTGAAATTTGTGTCAAGGGAGGTTGCTATAAATAGATTAGCAGAGAGCCTGTCTTGTCACTGCACAACTCTGCAAGTCTCTGCCTATGTGGAGGGGGGTGGTGTGCCTTTCCTCCAATCAGCTGTCTCCCAGTGTAAGCCAAGAATCCACACCCAGTGCAGAATGAGGAAGTAAAAATTCTACCACGATGTAGGAATTCTAAAGAATATAGAAAGGGAAAGACAGCAGATATGCAAGTAAAACTTATGTATGGAGATTTGTTTAATCCCTGTGTATCATCTGAGGCTGTTCACTTCCCTGGGTATAGGAGAGGATTTACATCCACTTTAATGTTGGAAAATGTTAGCCCCATATGGTTTAATGATACTTACCTGGAGCTGGCTAAATTGCAAAGTGGTGCTTAATGGGCAAAATATGGTCCAAAGGTTTTATCTCACAAAGTTATGCCATGCTTCTCCAGTCTTATATGGGGCAGCACCCCCTGAGGGTGATGGAATGGTGGGAATGTGATGTTGGCCAAATGGATAGAGACCAATGGGAGGAGGCCTTTTTAGGCAGTGGTTACATGTTCATTAAATGTATCACAAAGGCTGACTCCACGGTATATTCTTCTGAGGGTGTATTTTACCCCTCACAGGTTATGCTTAATGGGTTTATAAGCCAAATCTACTTGTATGAGGTGTAAGCAAGACCATGGGAATTTGATTCATCTCTTGTGGCGCTGCCCAAAACTGCATGCCTATTGGGTGGCAGTGGTGAATAGAGTCAATTCAGTGTTTCAGGTGACCCTTCCCCTAGACCCAAGGGCCTGCCTATTGGGTATATTGGAAGAGTAAGACTGGGAGGTGCACACTAGAGAGGCTGTACTTAGAGTCTTGTTCCAGGCACGAAAGCTGATCATGATACATTGGAAGTCGGAGGATCCCCTTACTGGGAGGGAATGGGTTAACAGTGTAGGTGAGCTGTTGCGATTGGAAAAGCTTATCTATCAACATAGGGTTAATGCACATCAATTTGAGAGGGTATGGGCACCGTGGTTAGATGTTACAGGACTTTCGCCGGTGGACTTAACCATGGACAGGTTGCTTCAATTCAGTGATGGCTAGGCTGTTTCCTCAATGCGAGGTATAATGCTAGTAAACCCGAGCGCTGGTGGTGAGGTCTCCGTGCTGGGCGCATAAAACAAACTACAAACGTTTCTTTGGTTCTCCTTTTTTATATGCATATTGGTTTTGGTAATGTACTAATGTGGTCACTATTTTTCAGGATTTGATCTTGGTGGCGGATGTGTTCCCACTGTAACTTACACTATTATATATTTGTTGGCAATGTATGCTGCTGCATTTTCAATTTTCAATAAAAATAATTTTTTTGGTTGGATTAAAAAAAAAAAATGTTGAAAAATGTAAAGTGATGCACTTGGGGGCTAAAAATAAAAACGCAAACTACTCACTAGAGGGAGAAACTCTGGGAGACTGGAGGACCTCAATTACGAAGTGCTAAATTTATTATACAAATACTTTAATAGTGATCCCAGCATAGGAAGGAAACTTTCCAATCTCAGGGAGTGTAAGGGGACACACAATGAGATTGTAGGAGAAGTGGTTTAACCTTTTAAGCTGCAAAGGGGGTTTTTCACTGTCAGGGCAATAAGGATGTGGAACTCTCTTCCACAATTGGTGGTGTCAGCGGGGAGTATTGATAGTTTTAAAAGACTCTTGGACATGCATCTTAGTAAACGCAGCATACAGGGATATGGGAAATGATTACCGACATTGACACACATGCAACTTCACAGGTTGAACTGGATGGACTATTGTCTTCAACCTCACCTACTACTATAAGTCATTTTCTTGCAAACAAAATTTAGATTGTTAGATTTAGGTGAGAAGTGTCAGAATTGGCCCGGTGTTGAAGTGGTTAAGCTGATATTAGTTGACTGTGTAGAATTGCTTTGTAAAGGAACAGTTAATTGCAATTGTAGCTGATATTCAGTAACCCTATACTAGAGTTAGCAAACTTGTTTGTAACCCATATGTTTTTTTTTTTTTCTCTCAAATCTGAATCCTCAAATTTGTTTTCTTTTTAACTATAGATAACATGTCTGCTAGTAAAGTGGTGCATTCCAGTCTGGACCTTCATGCAAATATCACAAAGCTTGTCGATGGTGAGGTCTACCTGTTTGACAATAACCCAGATGGCGTTCTCACAGAAGAGCTGGTGTTCAGTAGAGCAGTCTCTGTACTCATGTGTGCCTCCTACAGGAATCAGATGGTCAACATATACGCAAGACCTGCTCTGGTGGTTCTAGCGATGAAAATGGCACAGAGTTCCAGAAGCGGTGAGAAGATCTATTGGTTGTGTCTAGGAAGAGAAACAGCAAGAGGTGTAATTGTAGTTAACAACTGGTTTCTTTATACTGATTTTTTGGTTTTGGTAGATACTGGAGTGGTTAACTACTTAAAGCAGAACTTCACCAAAAAGGGGAAGTTCTGCTCCTCTGACAACACCCCCCCCCCCCCCCTTTACATTTGGCACCTTATTTCTTTTTATTTCTTTGTGGGAGCAGGTACCTGATTTTAACAGGTACCCACTCCCCCACTTTTGGTCAGATCGTTGCAGCGATCTGAGTGGAAGTTCGCCCCCCCCACTCCTTCCCCAGCAGCCTTCAGGGACACATCACAGATCCCAGAAGCCTGTGGGACCAATCACAAAGCGCAGCGCGGCTCACAAATGTGAATTTTGAAGCCGGCTATAAAGCCGCCCGTTTCCCTTAGTAAATTTGCCGGCGCCTACACCCAAATATGATTGAATAATCGTCTCGGGTGAGGACATCGCTGGATCCAGGGGCAGGTAACTGTCCTTATATTAAAAGTCAGCAGCTACAGTATTATTTTAGGGGAGACTGGAGCTCTTCTTTAACAGATTCTTATCTCTCGCTTGGATTTTGATGAAGTGCATAAACTCCCAGCTCTGTGCACCTGCTTAGAGCACTGTAGAAAACAACGTGCTTCTAGGGTACTAGGGAGTATGTCACTTTCCTTCCTTGCTCTGATGATGCTGTGTGTGAGTGGCCAAAGCACTAGGTCTGAGCCCTTTCACTTTTGGTGGTGGAGATTTTTAACCTATATAATATTAAAATAATATATCAACCTTGAACTTACACTGGGTTGTTACTCAGCACTCCAGTGGGGTCAGGGTCAGGTAGCGTGGAGCAGGGCTTGGCAGTCATGCTAGATCTTTATTTTGCTCAAAATGCAAAGTTGCAAAAATGTTTACACTATTAGTCCCCTGGTCTAATAAAGTGACACTAAACTTCTGCTTTTATTTTCAAGCTTGTATTCCTAACTAAAATTACGCTCCTCCAAATCTCCAAATTACTTTTATTTGCTGCTATGATCTGACTTGCTGTTAGAAGTTGGCTACATTCATTCTTCATGGCCCCACTGTATATAGAAGCATTGTCACCCTCTTTTGCTTACTCCTATGATGGATTATGAACTATGGAGTTTGGGATTTATAGTGTACATAGACTAGCGCACATGACTGCAAATAATGCACACTGCTCGTTCCAAACAAATGGGAACGTTTGGGAGCTCATGGTGGATTTTACAAGGAGGTAATAAACCACAGTAAGAAACAATTTCATGAAAAATGGATTACAAGGGCATTACATAGTGGGTGTGGATGGATTTTGTTTTAGAGAATAAGGAATCATTTGGTGTCACTTAAGGGCTAGCTTACAGTAGCATTTCTTTCTAAAGACCGATATGCTTTCAGATCGCTCTTTAGAGGTGGTGAGAAGGCACTGTATCGCCATCTCACTACCTACTTTTAACCCCTTGAACCCTGTGCCAGCCCATCACTACCATGTTGCCCCCCATTCAGTTGAACCAGTAATCGTTTTTGCTGCACTGCAATACAAGGATAAATGTTGCTGCACCGTGATGTGGGGATAACTATTGCTGCACTGGGATGCAAAGCATCATGGCCACAGCAGATGTACTCTACAGCCTTTAATGCTTAAGGGGAGTGGCTGTGGGGTGGTAAAAACTCGGCATAGCTGTATGTTTTTACCAACCCAAACACAAGCCTAATGAGGCTATATTGATGTAAATCTGATTTTAGTTTTCACAAAAATTTCAGTTTACGGGCTATTATCTCTGGCCAATTTGGCAGTATAATGAATACAGTTAATAAATTGATCAGTTTCTCTCTTCCTTTTTGGGGATTACCCTGTACGGTACTTTTCCAATATAAACGTGGTGATTCATACAATACCAGATGTGATTTATAAAATACCAGTCTGTCCTAGCATGTAAAGTGTAACAAAATGCATGGAAACTACCGCTGGACACTATGCTAGCCATGAGCATAAGGGAGGCCTGCATGACTGTGATTGCACTTTCTGGTTCCTTGATATCATTAAGGGTGCATCAGAGGTTACAGAAAATAAAATTAGAATAGAAAGTATAAAATGTATACATATGTTGTGAATAGGATAGAAATTGTGTTGCATGTGTTTTTATTTAAATTGCTGATTTTTCTTTTTTTTTTTTACATTTATTGACTATTGTTTTTCTTTGCAGAGGATGTTTACGAAATGTTTGACTTTCTAAGAAATCTTTTTTCCAAAGAGTTCATCTTCTTTCCTGGTTTTGAAAAGAAAGTAAGAAAAATATATTTAGCATTACAGTATGTAAGATTCTACAAAAGAGATGTGGGCACAGCAACATCGACTTAGCGCTCATTTATGCCGGAACGCGGTTCAGGAAACCTGCGTCCTGTGTGCATTTCACGCACCACATTCAGGTCGCACTGGATGTGCAATCTACTGCTGGTGTCAGTATATTTCTAACAATACTCCAAACCCAGATCGCAAGTGCAGTGCATTTCCCTGCACCAGATCGCGTGGTACTGCAGTACCATCTGATTTCGTGCTGTGCATTTTGTAAAAGTAGTACATGCACTACTTTTGTGTTTTAGTGCGATTTTAGCCCACTCAAATAAATGGGCTGAAATTGCACTGAAACACAGACTGCGTTCCTTTGTGATTCAGGTGTGTATTGGCTCTTAGGGCTAAAACATACATAAAATGGGAACTATGGACAAAATAAAAAAACACATATATGATACAGTCATTAGCATGTTAATAGCATATTCCCCAGAGTATTCAAGACCACATTCCTTTGTGATTCAGGTGTGTATTGGCTCTTGGGGTTAAAACATACAGTGCATATAAAAAGTCTACACACCCCTGTTAAAATGTCAGGTTTCTGTGATGTAAAAAAAAGGAGACAAAGATAAATCATTTCAGAAATTTTTCCACCTTTTTAATGTGACCTGTACAACTCAGTTGAAAAACAAATTCAAATCTTTTAGGTGGAGGGAAGTAAAAATAATAAAAAAATAATAATATGGTTGCATAAGCGTGCACACCCTTAAACTAATACTTTTGTTGAAGCACCTTTTGATTTCATTACAGCACTCAGTCTTTTTGGGCATGGCACATCTTGACTTGCAAATATTTGCCCACTCTTCTTTGCAAAAACACTCCAAATCCGTCAACTTGTGCGGGCATCTCCTGTGCACAGCCCTCTTCAGATCACCCAACAGATTTTCAATGGGATTCAGGTCTGGACTCTGGCTGGGCCATTTCAAAACTTTAAACTTCTTCTGGTGAAGCTATTCCTTTTGTTGATTTGGATGTATGCTTTGGGTTGTTGTCATGTTGAAAGATGAAGTTCCTCTTCATGTTCAGCTTTCTAGCAGAAGCCTGAAGGTTTTGTGCCAATATTGACTGGTATTTGAAACTGTTCATAATTCCCTCTACCTTTAATAAGGCCCCTGTTCCAGCTGAAGAAAAACAGCCCCAAAGCATGATGCTGCCACCACCATGCTTAATGGTGGGTATTGGTGATCTTTTGGTGACGTGCAGTGTTGTTTTTGCGCCAAACATATCTTTTGAAATTATGGCCAAAAAGTTCAACTTTGGTTTCATCAGACCATAACACATTTTCCGACATACTTTTGGGAGACTTCAGATGAGTTTTTGCAAAATGTTGCTGGGCTTGGATGTTTTTTTCGTAAGAAAAGGCTTCCGTCTTGCCACTCTACCCCATAGCCCAGACATATAAAGAATACGGGAGATTGTTGTCACATGTACCACACAGCCAGTACTTGCCAGATATTCCTGCAGCTCCTTTAATGTTGCTGTAGGCCTCTTGGCAGCCTTCCTGACCAGTTTTCTTCTCATCTTTTCATCAATTTTGGAGTGACGTCCAGTTCTTGGTAATGTCACTGTTGTGCCATATTTTCTCCACTTGATGATGACTGTCTTTACTGTGTTCCATGGTATATCTAATGCCTTGGAAATTATTTTGTACCCTTCTCCTGACTGATACCTTTTACCAATGAGATCCCTCTGATGCTTTGGAAGCTCTCTGCGGCCCGTGGCTTTTGCTGTAGGATGCGACTAAAAAAATGTTAGGAAAGACCTATTAGAACAGCTGAATTTTATTTGGGGTTAATCATAGGAACTTTAAATGATGGCAGGTGTGTACTGACTCCTATTTAACATGAGTTTGAATGTGATTGCTTAATTCTGTACACAGCTACATCCCCAATTATAAGAGGGTGTGCACACTTATGCAACCACATTATTTATTTATTTATTTATTTATTTATTTATTTTTTTACTCCAACCCCCACCCCCTAAAGATTTCAGTTTGTTGTTCAACCGAGTTGTACAGTTTATAGGTCACATTAAAGGTGGAAAAAGTTCTGAAATGATTTATCTTTTTGTCTCCTTTTTTTTTTCATCACAGAAACGCGACATTTTAACAGGGGTGTGTAGACTTTTTATATCCACTGTATATAAAATAGGAACTATGGACAAAATAAAAAATCACATATATGATAAGTAAAATAGAAATATATATGATAAGTCATTCACATGTTAATAGCATATTCTCCAGAGTATTCAAGAAAATCAAGGAAGAGCAGGTTGAGGATGATTGTCAGTGCTTCGTGATCATCCAAAAGAGCCTGGTGCTTAAAGTGGTTTTAAACCTTTACATATACCCAGTGAAGTGACTGGCCTCTGGTTATACACAGGAATGAAACTAATCCTCCTACATTAATAGTACCTGTCTATCTTCAGTCTTCTCTACATCTGTTCAAAGTGCTGAATTTTTAAGCTTGTCTGAGAATTCAGAAACAAGGGGGCTGAGAGCTGAAGTTACACTCTTCAGAGTTTAATGTGGAGAGATCTGAGAGCTGACTGGAGGAAAGGTACACACCCCCTGAATGACTTCCTGCACACAGGAACAGAGCTGACACTGTCAATCGGCTAGAGGGTCCCACCCCTGTCACCTTTTTTCTCTTGGTGTCAGGGAAACTTGTAAGAAACCATTCATGCTGATAGCAGAGAAATGGGGTAGCAGACAGAAATGACACTTTGTGCTCTGGATTGAGACAAGCACACACTATAGAAGGATATGCTTTGTTCATATTTCATGTGTGAGGTTTACAACCACTTTAACTGTATGTCACTGATGTTTCGTATTCCTGTTATGTTCCCTGCAGCGATGATCTTGTCTCCCACAGACCTATGTTACTATGTTTTTATTACTAAAGTAAATTCCATCTCATTACTTTATGCAATTCTGAATATGTGTCACATATTCAGTGTCATTTTTCCTTGTCAGGATTTTGAAGAAGGCTGCTTTCTGCTATCCAAATGTGATGTGGTTCAAGGCAGTCCACATGAACTGGTCATGACGGAGAATGGATCCAGTACAGTTGCGTTTTTGTTGAGAATGTTTCAGCCCTTCCTTGAAGGTTATCAGGTAGGTATGGACTAGAAACCAATTTTCAGATATTAAGCTCATTTGAGTGAGTTTATTATCAATGTAGGAATTTGGGGGGCAAATACTTTCACAAAAGTGAATCTGACATGAAATAAAATATTTCTAAGTTAAAAAAAAAAAGCTGCTGGGAGACTGAGCCAGCCGCTCCCCCCCCCCCCCCCCCAGCCTAGCGTTCCAGGGAGCGCTGGAGGAGTAGAGAGCTGGTGACTGACAGTCACAGCTCTCTGCTCAGAGTGGAGGGGAGAACTTAGCAATCGGCTGTGTTTAATCGCTCACTTCTCAGTGGAGTGTTGGCAGGAGACGGATGCAGCATCGGATCAATAGTGCATCCACCTAGGTTAGTATAAGGTGTGCGTGTGTGTGTTTTTTTTTTTTTTTTTTATAAACCCCATACTGCTCTTTTAAGCTAGTCATAGAATTTTCATCTGTAGAAATCTTATTCTCTGGTCTATTCTTAGTATTTCTGCTCTTTATCTCCACTGTCATCACTGCTCTCCTCTTATAAGTGGGTGGGGTCATGCAAATGTAATGCCTTTGGGCTGACTGTATTTCCAGAGCCTCTGGTTTGTCACATGGATACAGCTTAACATTGCAGAGACATTTATATCAAACTGCATACAGCTGTTGCAGGCTTGATTTCCACCATCAATACAGCGCTTGAAGGCAATGCCATCTGTGAATTAGAACTGCTATTATATGGTTATAGTAAGTTGGACTTAAAAGAACCCGTAGTTCTGGATGTACAGTTGGCCCAGGGGCATAAAGAGATGATTATCCTGGCTCTGCACATTATATTAAAGTGGGAAATATTCCCCTAATTTTTGTGATATGTGATGGAAGTAAGAGATGCGCATCTTCTATTATAAGGAGGCTCTATGAATATATTGTAACCTAACCCAAAAGTGGAACTTCCACTTATCTGTCTCCTCCCTCCCTCAGATGCCACATTTGGCACCTTTCAGGGGTGAGGGGGGGCAGGTACCTGCTTTTGACAGGTACCCTTTCCCCACTTCTGGAGATGGCGCTATCTCTCGGAAGTTTGGCCGCCCCTCCTTCTTTCTCCACAGCTTCGCGCATGCGCAGTAGGGAACTGGCTGTGAAGCCGAAAGGCTTCACTGCTGGCTTCCATTACCAGGAATGGTAGTAGCTGCACCCGACAGCGGATTCGAAAATCGGCTGGGCTGCCGACATCGCAGGAACCCTGAACAGGTAAGTGCCCTAGTATTAAAAGTTTTTACATTTTTTCAGGGGGGGGGCACCTCTTCAAGAAGAAAAAGTAAACCAGTACATTATGTTTTTAATGTAATGATCCCTATTTCATCTATTTTATTTTAAAGAATGATAATTTAGCAAAAACCAATGTGTACATGATACGCATTTTATATTTGTACCCTTTGCATTTTCCAGCTAGCCTTCAGACACCTATTAGAGGACGTGACTAAGAAACGGTCAGAACAGCAATACATATCTACTCTGAGGAGTTTTATCATGCAGTGTATCATAGCTGGTAAGCACAGAAGCCTTGTATTGTATGTGTATCTAAAATACAAGACTCACTCAGGCACTAAAATAAGCAGTTGTGACCCACAAAATGCTCCAACCCTTGGCAAACAATTGTATATTAGTTTACTGTAGTAATTTCAGTTAAAGTGTAGGTAACCCTAACAATGAACTCCCCTTATTTTCTCCCTTTTATTTTGTTAAATATACCATCAAAAGAACCTTGCAAATAGACAAAAAAAAAAAAAGTACTGCACTAATACTCCTATCTCTGATATCAGCCAACATGACACGTAATGAACTGGTGCAGATCATATAAAACCGCTTGTCAGGCTACGCTATGCTACAGAAAAATGTCTGCCGTTCGCACACAGGATGCCATCTCGCAGTGACCAACGTAACATGGCTTCTGCTCTCCACCCGCAGGAATAGTCCCTCCGACGCATTTCACCCCCTAGTGGGCCTGCATCAACAATTAAGCCCACTAGGGGGTGAAATGTGTTTTGGTAACAGTGAGTCAGTCCTGTGTGCGCAGTTGGCTGCCAGTTTTCTGTGTCAAATTTATTTTTTAAAGGTAACTTTATTGTTTGTAAAAGATACAAAATGCAAACCAGAGCGTATAACACTCGCATTGACATGTAGTATGGCATTAAACAGAATGTCCATTAATTATATAGCCATAACACAGAAAAAGTCTGAGCAACAACCATGACAGAGCATAGTATATACAGAATGCCCCCCCCCCCCCCAAAAAAAAAAAAAAAATCAAAAAGAACACAGTAATCGTGAAAATAAGGAAGTTTCCTTCGACTGCGAACCATACATACAAAGCGCACATTTACAACATCCATTGAGAAATAGATATGTTCTGGGGTTAGGAGCTACCACAACCTTCAGTTGCTATAGAACGTTCAGATTCTACCCAAGAGGACCAGATTTTGTGAATTTTTTAGGGCATCCCCTGGCCTTATATTGTATAGCAGAACTGTTTGGTTGATTAAAGTAATCCAGAAAGGTATCAGGGGGAGTTTGTAATTCCCAGTGCATGGCTACAAATTTTTTGGCATAATATCAAATAATTTTGGTATATCTGTTTGAAAAGCACAAAAGATCCATTGAACTTGTAACTTCCTGTGCTCTCTGCCTCTGTTGCATTGGACGTGTTCTGCAGCCCTAACACCTTAGGGCAGAAAGTGGGAAGGGGGGGGTCTGAAAAAGATAAATTGATGTAGCCACCATGTAGGACTGACAAGCTGCAATTTTATAATTTTTTTTTTTTTTTGTTCTTGGGTTTAAATACTGTTGTTTTTTTTTTTTATGAGATGATTTAGGATGAACTATTAGAGAGGGGTTACTTTTTAGATTCTTGTTTTCTGCCTTACTAAATACAGCTGGCTATACATGGGACAGTTTTTCTCATTCAGCCAACGGGTTGAGCGGAAGAAGCTGACTCCATTCCCCCATCCACACATTTGATGTGGAGATTGGAATCCTCCCTGTGTCAATGTATTCTGACAGCAGGGACACCTTCCTGCCATCAGAATACACAGATCAGCTCTGCAGTCTATTGTCTGAGGCGCTGAATGAGTGGAAATTTACCGACAGGGCGGTTTACATAGAGCAGAGCCCGGATAACAAACTTACAATCAAACTCTTTAGATTACACTGTGCCAGGGGCATTTCTGGTGTAACCTGTGGGATTCTACTTGTCAGTTTCATATCTGCTCATTCTCTGTGTATCCGGAGCCGCTGTCGGTGCCCCTGATGCAGAGTTAGACAGACTCTCAACCTGACAAAATCGCACAGATTTCACCGGTAATATTTGGGTCTGGGTTGCCAGTTTGACAGCGAGAGGCTTTTTGCTCCAGCTACCCTCACCACCACAGCACCCGAGGTGGGAAACGGTCATGCCCGTGTGTCACATTTTTAGACTGTCTATAAAAGGACCGGGGTTTTGTTTGAAATGAGGGGGCATTTCTGGCTATGTTGCCTAGTGGCCAATTGTAATTGTATTAATCTGCTTTTTTTTACATTTATGGGCTCCATTTCTTAAATTTAGTAACCGTGTCTAGTAATACCAAAAACTTAAATATATATTCACCTGCTATTACTGATTTCCCTTTTGAAAATGCTTCTTGCTTATGTAAAGTCAAAGAGGGGGGATTTCGGGACTTTGAATGAGGTGGATGAGAGTGGCTAAATTTATAAGTCGGTTTTGAAAAGGATACCTTTATTGTCAAAAAGCATCATGGCATAAATAAAATGCAGTTATGAGTAAATATACAATCACATGTTAAAAACTATGTATGGTGAATAGTAAGATCTTCCATTTGGAAACAAAATAAGATCATAAAAATCTAGTACATACAGTATATTAGAATCAATAAATCATCTACAGAATAGGTGCATCCAGTAGGGCTGACGCGTTTTGTGTGTATAAAATTACACTCTTCAGGGGAAGGTGCACTTGGGTCTGCAACAAAGCATGAATAAATAAATATGTACCATAGTTGAAACCATATGTGGGAGGGAGAAGTATATACATATAGGGAGAGAGATGTAAACTCATTCTTTTGGATACTTGCAAGCATGTAGTCTTTTTTTCCCACTTCCTTTCATGATGGTTCTTTAACCCACATCTTCACTGAGGCTATAGTCCCTCTAGCCCATTTATTATATCACACTCATATCCTTTAATTGGATTTGTGGTGTTGGGTTTCTATTATATCACATTTCACTAGTGGTACATTGTAATACATATTTACAATGCATCTATTGTAATTAATTTCCAGAATTTGAACCCACACTTACTACCATTTGGCTATGTGTTTCTCATCTTTGTTGGGATCATGGTATGCGCCAGTCTTTTCAATGCTGGGTTCCGTCCTCAGCACCCGGGAATGATATCTTTGGCAGCCCTCCCTGTCTAGATGCACAGACTTAGACTCTACAGGTTTGTAAGTATCCATAGGGAGGAGTTTACATCACTTTCCCTATATGTAAATACTTCTCCCATTTATGGTTTCAACCATAGGACATATTTATTTATTCATGTTTTGTTGTAGACCCAAGTGTGCCTGCCCCTGAGGAGTGTAATTTTATATACACGAAATGCGTCGGCCCTACTGGATGCACCTATTCTACAGATGATTTATTGATTCTAATATACTGTGTATATTTCTGTGATCTTATTTTGTTTCCACATGGAAGATCTTACCATTTACCATACTATGGGCCTTTCATGCTGCATTACTGTTTTCACCATACATGGTTTTTATAATGTGATTGTATATTTATTCTTTGCATTTAATTTATGCTGTGATGCTTTTTGACAATAAAGGTATCCTTTTCAGAACAGACATATCATTTAGCCACTCTCACCCACCTCATTCAAAGTCCTGAAACCCCCCATTTTTGCTACAATATAGGAATGGAGACATGTGTTCCTGCATGTTTCACTCAAAGTCCCAAATTTTTCCTCTTAAACAAACCGAGTTGTAAAGGCAGAACGTTTTTTTTTTTTATCTTAATGCATAGATGCATTAAGATAAAAAAAAAGTTCTGTGTGCAGCAGCCCCCTTAATACTTACCTGAGCACATCTTTATCCAGCAATGTTGCCATAGTGTCTTAGCTGCCTGGGACTCCCCTCCTCATTGGCTAAGACAGCAGCGCGGCGCGATTGGCTCCCGCTGCTGTCCATCAAAGTCAGTCAGCCAATCAGGAGAGAAAGGGGGTAGGGCTGGGTTGTGGCTCTGTGTCTAAATGGACACAGGGAGCTGTGACTCAGCTAGGGTGCCCCCACAGCAAGCTGCTTGCTGGGGGCACTTAATAGGAGGGAGGGGCCAGGAGTGTGGAAGAGGACCCGAGAAGAGAGGGATCCGGGCCACTCTGTGCAAAACCACTGCACAGAGCAGGTAAGTATACCATGTTTGTTATTTTTTTAAATGAGACTTTACAATCACTTTAATGCAGAAGAGACATATCTCTGCCTGTTTGGCTATTTTTAATATAAGTAAGGACAGAGTGAATTTTTAATTTGCAGGCCCATTTCAGATCAGTGACAGAAAATCTTAAAGGTATTGGATTAGTATACTAGCTAGGAGAGATGCACCAATACCCTTTTTTTTTAACACAGAGTACAAGTACTGATACTTTTTTTCAAGTACTTGCCAATATCCATTACCGATACTTATTGCCTAGGAAGTGTAGGTAGAGGGGTGGATTGGGAGGTGGGTGCGGGCAGGGTGGGGGGAGTAGAGGGGTAAATGAGGGCATGGTAGTTGAAGTTGGGGTGAAATAGGGATTGTGGAGTGGTAGAGTTGGGATGGAAAAGGCTGTGATTGCAGGGGGGGAAGAGGATGGGGATAGGAGGGTCATTGGGAGACATGGGGGCAGAGGTGACAGCTGGTGGAGGGCATGAGGATGAAACACAGGAAGGGCACAGTACAGGGGGGTAGGAGGGCACAGTAAGGGGGGGGGGGGTAGGAGGGCACAGTACAGGGGCCACTGCTGGCAGAGCTCTGTTTCCCATTTCTGCATGGTACACAGCCTGAACACAGGCAGAGCTCCTGCTCCCCACAGAGCACACACTGAATTTGAAATCCGATTCCCTTACAGCTACAATGTGCACAGTGTATAGCTAGCTACTGGTTGCAGTTCCGACCTGTAACATTCCATGGTAGGAACGGTAATGCAGTAGCTAGTTATACACTATGCACATCGTAGCTGTAAGGGATTGGAATGGGGAGGTGGAGCTCTTAGTCCTTTGCTCAAGATGTGTGCTATGTGGTAATCTGAGACTGCCAGCAAGCATCAGGGGTGGTGGGAGGGCTTGGAAGGGAGAAGCCCACCCCTCCCCAATACCCCCTAGATCAGGGCATGATTTTACCTCTGCTACTTGTGCTGGAGCTGGAGTTGTACTGCTCCGATCCCTGTCGGCTCTCCTCTCCATGCCCTGTGTTTAAAGCACTAGAGATCCTGCCCAAATAGGCACTGCCCAGGTTGGCATGTGCATTAAGATGGCCCTGGGACAGAGGAGGCAGTCAGCCTGAGGGGAGGAGGAGGCGTTCCACACCCAAGCTGACGTCACTTCCAGTATCGGTTGTGGGTATCGAAGCATTTTCGCGAGTACCAATACTTGCGAAAAATGCCTAGTATTGGTACCGGTATAGATGCAACCCTAAAAGCTAGGCAACTAGAATTTTTGGGTGGTAAGCATCTATATTCCTTTAGTATAGATTTCCTTTCATCGCTATCTATAGAGGACATAACATTCTGACATTATAGAAAATTAAATATGGTATCATGTATGCCTTTTAAACCAAAGATGTACTGTATATTGCAAAGAAGTATAGGGTGCATAACTATATAACTGGGACCATCTAACCTTCCCCATTCAAACACAGTAAATCCATAATAAATTAGGTTAGCGCACCAAGCCTTGTTCTGTGTTGTATTATAACTTCTAAAACGGAATATACCCTAGCTTATTTTTTAATTGTACATTTTACAGGAACCACTACGTGTTATGAAGCCTTATCTTCTGATATGCAAAAGAACGCACTTGCATCATTTGTACATCTGGGTCTTGTGAAAGTTAGTAAACTGTAAGTATAATGAATTAGTTCTACTTTCTTTTACAGCTTCTCTGGCATATTTGTGATCTTAGTTACAGTAAGAAGCCTGTGTGAATAATCCTTCTCATCTCAATGAATTCCACCAGAGACCAGCCTGAAACTTCAAAGAAAGATAGCAAGGTTTCACCCATCTTAGGAAATATAAATTGTATTAAATTCCATAGCTAGTCAGAGCAGTGGTGGCCCGTAATGCAGGGCACAGGGGCGTTGCCCCCCTATCCAATGCATCCGGCGCCCTGATCTACATGCTGGGCGCCAGACACATGGATTCCAATGGGGGTTTTTTTTTTTTTTTGAAGCACGTAATTAAAGCCAGAGGCTCTAATAGGCTACAAAAAAGGATGGGCTCGAGGTGCAGAGCACTGCGCCCTGAGCCCACTCAGTTGTGTGACAATAGCGAATAAATATTGTCACACTGATTCTCCTCCTGTCGAATCAGCAAGCGGGTCCTGAGACCGCTTCCCAATTGGCCGAAAGGAGAAGCGATCCTATTGGTCTAGGAGGAGGAGGGAGGAGATGCGCATGGCCGTCTTGATGCCGAGGAGGAAACGCAGGGGTAACAGTCGCCCGGAGGGAAGCGCTTCCCGCGGCATAGATGGGGTAAGTGCATCGTTTTCAAACATTGTTATTATGGAGTTATGTGATGTTACTTTTTCTGATGCAAATGGGAGCAGAATGCAGTGGGAGGAGTGAGACTCTGTCAGAGGGGTCAGAGCCAGGATCTAGTCATTTCAACACATAGGAGCTGCTGGGTGATTGTGCAGTCCTGCATCCAGCTGCAATGATGATGTATGGCTCCCCTGAAATCTGTCTGAAATGATTAATGATCCTGTCTATATTGCTCACAGTAGCCAGTCAGCTCAGGGGGGGGGGGGGGGGGGTTTGCATGTGCATTGTTTGTGGGCCCCCCCCCCCCCCCCCAAAAAAAAATATATACCATCGGCCGCCACTGAGTCAGAGTAACATTTTTTTTAAACCAATACTATATATTGTATTGCTCTCCTTGAATGCAGTTAACCGTGTATGCTTGTATAATAAATACATCTACTTTTCAATTTGGCTTCAGCGGTCAAAATGTCAATGAAACCCATGAGGGTGGGTTTTCCCATCAATGGTCATCTCACCACCTCCTTGTACTCCTGAAGGATGTACCTTCTGAAGTATGAATGTCCCAAAGGATTTGCTCCACCTCGCTGATTAGGGACCTGCAGCACCCATTTGTCTAGAAGCTCAGGATCCTGACAGCAGTGTGTGAGGCAGACATGCTTGCAAATACAAAAAAAGTTTCAGGGGCAAACTATGAATTTTTGTAATTTTAAATTTGTTTTGCTATTTGCTAGAAAATTCCACGGCATTTATATAATAACAATTCGTAAGAAGTTATTCAACTGCAGGAGCATAATCAGCATAAATCTACTCCATATGCTAGAATTGTAACAGTGATGGCACATATTCACTCACCGGCCACTTTTTTAGGTACACCTGTTTAATTGCTTGGTAACACAAATTGCTAATCAGCCCATCACACGGCAGGAACTCAATCCATTTAGGCATCTAGACGTGGTGAAGAATACTTGCTGAAGTTCAAACCGAGCATCAGAATGCGGAAGAAAGGGAATTTAAGTGAATATGAACATGGCATGGTTGTTGGTGCCAGACGGGCTGGTCTGAGTATTTCAAAAACTGCTGATCTACTGGGATTTTCACGCACAACCATCTCTAGCGTTTACAGAGAATGGTCCGAAAAAGAGAAAATATCCAGTGAGCGGCAGTTGTATGGACAAAAATGTCTTGTTGATGTCAGGCGAGAATGGGCAGACTGGTTTGAGATGATAGAAAGGCAACAGTAACTCAAAAAACACTTGTTACAACCAAGTTATGCAGCATACCATCTTTGAACGCACAACACATCAAACCTTGAAGCAGATGGGCTACAGCAGCAAAAGACCACACCGGCTGCCACTCCTGTCATCTAAAAACAGGAAACTGAGGCTAAAATTCTCACAGGTTTACCAAAATTGGACAATAGAAGATTGGAAAAAAGTTGCCTGGTCTGATAAGTCTCGATTTCAGCTGTGACATTCAGATGGTAGGGTCAGAATTTGGCATAAACAACATAAAAGCATGGATCCATCCTGCTTTGTATCAACGGTTCAGGCTGCTGGTGGTATAATGGTGTGGGGGATATTTTCTTGGCACACTTTGGGCCCCTTAGTACCAACTGTGCATCATTTAAATGCCACGCTTTACCTGCGTATTGTTGCTGACCATGTCCATCCCTTTATGACTACAGTGTACCCATCTTCTGATGTCACAAAGCTCAAATCATCTCACCACTGGTTTCTTGAACATGACAATGAGGTGGTTACTATACTCCAATGGCCTTCACAGTCACCAGATCTCAATCCAATAGAGCACCTTTTGTGGCAGAACTAGAGAATTGCATCATGGATGTGCAGCTGACAAATCTGCAGAAACTGCGTGATGCTATCATGTCAATATGAACCAAAATCTCTGAGGAATGTTTCCAACACCTTGTTAAATCTACGCCATGAAGAATTAAAGTGGTTGTAAACCCCCCCGAGTGTCACTTTTACCTATAGGTAAGCCTAGAATAAGGCGTACCTATAGGTAGTTGAAATATCTCCTAAATGTGCGCCGTTTAGGAGATATTTACCTTGTAGTGCGCCGATGATGTAATTGGCGCATGTGCTGTATAGAAACGGCCCTCCGTGCTGTTTCTTCACTTGCGAGTGCCATGACTGACAGCTCCCACACGCATGCGTGGGAGAGACGTCACGTGGCCCC
The DNA here is from genome assembly GCA_037952835.1 of Lithobates septentrionalis. NCBI lineage: Eukaryota > Metazoa > Chordata > Amphibia > Anura > Ranidae > Lithobates > Lithobates septentrionalis. The sequence continues at coordinate 334,020 of JBBDGP010000296.1, forward strand.
AGCCAGTCACAGAGCCAGAGTCTGTGGCCCCGGAAGGTAGGGGCGAAAATGGATGTGGCCACCAGCAGGGACAACACAGACTTCGTTTGCAGGCAAGTGCCACATAATGGGCTAGTATGCGATGCATACTAGCCCATTATGCTTTTACTTTGCAGGGTAACAAAGAAGAAGTAAAACCCATCAGGGTTTACATCCTCTTTAAGGCATTTCTGAAGGCAAAAGGGGGTCTAACCTGGTACTAGCAAGGTGTACCTAATAATAAAGTGGCTGCTGAGTGTACACTGTTTGTCCAGATCGTGAGATGAAAATAGAAGAAAGAAAGCCTAAAAAAAAATGAATGCACCCATCACATCTAAGATAACTACAATATAATGTTTGCTTTTGGTTTAATAATGCTTTAACCACTCCAATACTGGGTGCTTTCACCCCCTTCCTTCCCAGGCCAATTTTCAGCTTTCAGCGCTCTCGCACTTTCAATAAGAATTTCGTGGTCATGCAACACTGTACCCAAATGACATTTTTTATCCTTTTGTTCAAACAAATAGAGCTTTATTTTGGTAGTATTTATTCACAAATCTGTTTTTTTTTTTTTTTTTGCAATATAAGCAAAAAAAAGAGCGTTAATTAAGAAAAAAAACTATTTTCTACTTTCTGTTTTAAAAGAAATCCAATAAAATCAAATTTTGTCATAAATTTAAGCCAAAATGTATTCTGCTACATGTCTTTGGTAAAAAAAATCCTGTTAAGTGTATAATAATTGGTTTATGTGATCACGGACATATGTGTGCAGATGATCATTGGGACATATAAATTTTACTGTTACATATGTGGGACAGGTGTTTTTACTGTGTGGGGACATTGTTTTGGGGACACTATGTAGGGGACATTGTGTGTTTACACTGTGTGGGGACACTGGGCCGGTGATCAGTGTGTAAAAAGCTGTAAAAAACAGCTTATACTCACTGATCACCGGCTGGCTGCAGCGATCCCCTCTCCTCTCCTCACTGACAACTTCCGTGTGAGGAGAGGAGAGCCGATCACCTAGCAACCAGCTCTCTCTTTACATCACATAACGGCTGTGATTGGACGCGTTGGTCATGTGATCAGGAGGGCCAATCACAGAGCCCTCCTGCCGATCGGAGATTCGCCGTGTCTGGGTGACACGAGAGCATCGGGATCGTGCGGCTGCGAGGGCACGCACGCGCGCGCAATCACGCTCCTTCTGAGGGACGTTCCTCAACGTCCACTCAGGAGGAAGCTCCCACCCAGCCGTATATGTGCAGTGGCCGGGTGGGAAGTGGTTAAACTGTCCATTGTACAGACTTTGCCACCTGGTATGTTCAGTTTCTAATGTCTTTCACTTCAATCAGAGCTTACTCCTAGGGTGACCCACTGAGTGAGCTCTGATTCGAGTGAAACACATTAGATCCTTCACATACAGTACCAGGGGGCACAGTCTGTACAATGGAAAGGTTTAATAAACGGACATCAAGGCTTTTAAATGGTGAGTGGCTTCCCTTTCTATTGTACTGTCTATAGGGTTGATTTACTAAAACTGGATAGTGCAAAATCTGGTGCAGCTCTGCATAGAAATCAATCGGCTTCCAGCTTTTTTCATTAAAGCTTAATTGAACAAATTGAGTTTACTCCTTTTGCACGAGTGTCAGATATTTCATATATACTTTTTTGAACTCATTAAAGCCAAAATAAAGTGCTTGGCATAACGGAACATATATATAGACAGATTCGAGAAATCATATTCATTGTATAACTGTTAAAATGAAAAAATAATTTTTGCATGCTTATCTGATTTCAGTGAAGGACAGTCCACTTTTACTGTGAATAAAGCTGCCATTGCAGATTTTGCAGGAAAACTTGGTAAGTTTATTAGCATATGCAATGCTAGAGTATGAAAATATTAATTTTTAATTACCTAGACATGTTTTGCTTGTCCATGTATAGCCAGTTTGGCAGTTAGCAAGAATAGTATAGATGTATCAAATTGTTGGTCAGTGGTACTCCACTGCTCTAATTTGCCAGTAGAAACCTCCAGTACTATTAGATGTCTGCTGTTAAACGGCTGTAGAGTTGGTATTCCAAAGCAATCGTGCTTCTCTTTTTCTTTTTTTTTTTTTTCTTTTTTTTATAACCAACAAAGCCTTGTTTAATTAAAATAAAAAAAATAACTCTTGCGCTACCAAATACAACAAAAAACAATGATACGGTAGCAGCTAACACTTATGCCCCGTACACACGGTCGGATTTTCCGATGGAAAATGTGTGATAGGACCTTGTTGTCGGAAATTCCGACCGTGTGTAGGCTCCATCACACATTTTCCATCGGGTTTTCCGACACACAAAGTTTGAGAGCAGGCTATAAAATTTTCTGACAACAAAATCCGTTGTCGGAAATTCCGATCGTGTGTACACAAATCCGACGGACAAAGTGCCACGCATGCTCAGAATAAATTAAGAGACGAAAGCTATTGGCCACTGCCCCGTTTATAGTCCCGACGTACGTGTTTTACGTCACCGCGTTCAGAATGATCGGATTTTCCGACAACTTTGAAAAAATCCATGGATTTTGTTGTCGGAATGTCCGAACAAAGTCCGACCGTGTGTACAGGGCATTATTGTGTTCCCACAATGCTTACATGATTAAAAACGTAGTACATAGTACTGCGCTACCAGTGTGCCACAATTACATGCTACTTGAGATTAGCCAACATCCAAATAAACGCGCCTATCTATCGTGCCACTCGACTGCGTAAATCAACTAAAAAAAGACAGTGATTACTACACAATAACAGCAGTGCTTGATTATTAGTGTCATTAATAAATGTGTATAGTGCATAAACATCTGTGCTTGCCCTCAGTGCCACATGTACATATACAATACATACAAATGCCATGTGCAATTTCCCATAGGAATTGCCTAAAGACCAGGGAAATAATATGTCAGGACAATATCCTAATTAATTATTTTCTTATTTGCAATTTTCAAAAAACAAACAGTATGGATTCAAGTCTGAGAGGCAGCTTCTCTAGATTATTTTTTTCTTTTTATCCAATGTTTATTACCTGATATTTTGTAAATGTACCCTAAATTATACTTTGGTTAATTTTATGGAAAGACCTTTTGGGACAACATTAAAGGGTCCGTGAATAAAAAAAAAAAAACTAGCAACCTAAGGGCAAAGATTATTCCCACTAAAGTTGCCCAGAGATTTTTGCGCTTTTTTAATTTGCAATTTGTCATGCAATGCTGTGCGCAAATTAAATGTATTTATATTTTCTTTTGCAATATACATAAAAAAGACCTAAAATAAAAAAAATAAAAAAATTCTAATTTCTATTATAAAACATATCCAATAAAAAAACAAAAACAAATTTCTTCATAAATTTTAGCCAAAATGTATTCTGCTACATGTCTTTGGTAAAAAGGAAAAATCCCAATAAGTATATATTGATTAGTTTGTGTGAAAGTTATAGCATGTACAAACTATGGTATGGATACTGGTATTTTTACTTTTTTTTTTTATACTAGTAATGGCGGCGATCAGTGACTTATAGTGGGACTACAATAGTGCGGCGGGCAATCGCTTGGGGGGAACTGCCTAACTGTCACTGACCGCACCAGTGAGGCTAATATGGTGATCAGTGCTAAAAAAATATACACTGTACTAATGACACTGGCTGGGAGGGGGTTAACAGCTAGGGCGATCAAAGGGTTAAATGCGTGCCTAACAGTGTTTAGTGTGTGTACTGTGTGATGCTTTACTAAGCAATGTGCCAGTTTTTACTCCCTGCTTTGCATGGAGAAAAAAAAAAAGGCACAATGCTGCTGCATGAAGAGAGCCCCAAACGGTTAAATACATTACTCAAACAATGTTTATTGTACTGCACAATTTTATCTTTTTTTTTTTTTTAGGATTGCAGATTCCGGTCAAAAAGCCACCAGTGGCACGCCTTTAAGAGTTCAAAAATTCTTGTGTGCTAAAGTTGCTTATGCCAATTGACTAACCACTCCATTGTTTGCGTGAACTCCCGCTTCCAGTATGAAAGAAGATGCATCTGGATACTTCATTTGAAAGTAAAGAACCATAAAATATTGTAATTAAGATGGTGCATTTTTTTAATAAGCAGAAGAATTTGTTCTCATCGATGACAGGTCATTATTTATGACCTAACAAAGCCAGTGAAACAAGCGTCAAGATCAAATGTTCCTGCTTTTGTTTTGCACAATGATTTTCGTTATGAGCTTTTCACATGCTATATAGCAAAATGAGGTGCTAGAGAGCTGATTGCACTAAAAAGGTCAGACTTTATTACAAGTGATCCCAATCACAAAGTACCAGAAACATAAATAATACTGGATGGCTTAGTTACATCAGAATAACAGCCTTTACCCAACGGTTTTAAAAATTCTCCTATGGCTGGAACTACCTTGCAGATATCATTTTCTGAACCGCAGAACTCTAAACTCAGGTCCTCATTTATATCATCTATTGAAGCATACAATCCTTTTTTTTTTTTTTTTTTTTTTTTTTTTAAAGTTGGATATGTAACCCGAATGCTCTTAAAATGTAATATTTATTTCAACTGCACTTCTGTTACGTTTTTTTTTTTTTTTCAGTTTGTCTTTTATTGTAAGGCCTTGGGAATAAAACACCACTTTACTGTACAGTCTGTTCTGAAAATATATAAACTGTAAAACACAAATAAATGTGTGCTTTAAACTAGATCAGATCTGGCTTTTATGTTGTTTTTGTATTCTAAAATCACTCCAAAAGAGAACTGGGTTGGTAATACATTTTGTGTATTTTGAAAAGGTACCCTTTCAGGTATAATTTACATTTTGTTTTCTGTACTACTGACTTTAGGCGTCACTAAACCTACATCATTAAAAACGATCAATAAATGGTGTATTACATGCTGTTCATACTCAGTCACTATGAGATTTGTTTTCTGAATTCTGCAAATAACCTGGTTGATCCTGCTGCTCTATCTCTACCTTCTGTTCATGTCCCCAATTCATTAGGGATTTAACAACTGTGGTGGCAACTCTGCACGTGCTCAGTTATCAGTGAGTTTCTATGCTGAGCATTTCCTCCCTATTACATCTGAGCAGGCCATGTGACTATAAAGCAGGGATATCAAACTGGCGGCCCTCCAGCTGTTCCGAAACTACAAGTCCCATCATTTTTCTGTCTGTGGGAGTGATGCTTGTAACTGTCGGCCTTGCAATGCCTCATGGGACTTGTACTTTCGCAACAGCTGGAGGACCGCCAGTTTGAGACCCCTGCTATAGAGTCACAACTGTGGGTGTATACACAGTGGTAAATGACAGCCCACTCCCTCCCTCCTCCTCCATGCCCACTAGCCAGCTAAACACAATGAGGGTGGGAAATTACATGTAGATTGATGGAGGCTTCACCTCCCTCTTATTCTAAGACACAGGCTGGAGGGGCGTGACACAGCCTGGGACTGGCAGAAATTTGCCCACACCATGTTATTTTCATATTATTCCATGTTCTGAACATAAGTGACTGCCTAAAGTGTCAATAACATTCAATAATTATACAAAAAAACAATAATTGTATAAAAACAACTGTGATGTTGTGTCCTCTCCTGGTGATGTCACTTTTGACATAAAGTCTATAAAAAAAACTACTGCAAGTGAACTGAGTTCAAAAACGTGAACGTGACAAAGAATGATGATTGCAGTGCTTGAAAATAACAGACTTCTGTGACTCCTGTGTTCTTCAAAAACAAATGCTTGTGCCCCTCCATTGGTCAAACTATGCGCTCCCCTCATAAAGAGAGCTTTTATAAAGGCCCATATAAATGGTGTGATGTAAAAAAGGAAGCGGTGGCCGATCCAATGCAGAAACTGCTGCAGCTTAAACTCCCTGAACACCGGGAAAGAAGATTAGGTGAGTATAAAGTACGCCGTCTCGATATTACACACTAATAAAATAACCAAAACAGTGACGAAAAAGTATATGCATAAAGTATAGAATGCAATAAGCTTAAAAAAAAACCTTCGGCCTTTACAACCACTTTAAACCTTATTAAAAAATCTGTGGAATGACTTAAAGACTGCAGTCCGTTTTTTTTTTTTTTGTCAATTTTCTCCTCACTTCCTTCCAGGGGATGACCTTTTTACCAGACATTAACCACTTGCCACCAAATCACGTACCTGGTACGTCATTTGACTTCAAGTGGTTGTTCCAGGATGATGCCTGCAGCTGCAATCATCACCCCGGTACTGTTTCTTTTTTTAGAGCCAACGGTTGGCTCTCTTGTAAAGGCAACCAGAACGGCTGACTAGCCACTTGCTATTACAAGCCTTCCGTGGCTCTCTCAGGCTCTCCCTTCCCATATCAGGAGACCCAAGCTACCAGCCGGCACATCCGCCGACTGGCTGGACAGCTAAACAGTTTAGAGAACTTCTCTGGCCGAAGAAAACAACTCCGTATTAAATTGACTGCATTAATGTTAGCGAAAGACGCAGGGGGGCTTGCTATTCCTCACCCTAAAAGTTATTTTCTAGGTTTGCAGTAACAGCATTTTGTCGGATGGATGACAGCATTGGACTCTGACCTTGTACAGGGTCTACTATTGTCTGTATATGACTAATATCCATTAATATCCTTATTGGAGACAAGAAACCAGTTATGTGACAAAAGTTTCTTAACGGTAAACTTTTTGATAAAGTGTGGCAGAAGATGAAAAATATTACAGGTATTGAGGGGTATACATTATTTACTCCAATATGGAATAATGTTAGCTTTGGAGAATTGATGAAACTGGAAGGGTTTGATCTGTGGAAGACTAAAGGTCCGAAGTATATAGCACAATTATTTCAGAATGATGTGTTTAAAAACTTTTGCACCATTTAAGTATTGAATATGGGATTCCAAATTGAAGATTCTTTCAATTTTTACAGCTTAGGCATGCCATGCAGGCGCAGGCCTGTTCCCATGAACTAAAACTTAATAAATCTATAATAATAATACTGGATAAAAGGGATACTAGACCGGGTCTCATTTCACAATTCTACGGTATACTTTTGTAATAAGCTCCAAGTATCAATGGACATACCGTCAAGGACACACTGGGTACGAGATTTGGGGTCTATATCAGATGACTAATGGGTAATGGTACTGTCAGCAGTCCCTGTGGTCTCTCTATCCCCTACGCAAAAATGAACCCAATTATTTATTTTACACAAGACTTCTCGTACGCCCGAGAAGCTATTTAAATGGAAGCGTAGAGACACACCCCTATGCCCTAGATGTAACGGGGGCACGGCTAATTTAATAAACATGTTATGGAGATGCCCCAAACTCCATCGATACTGGCATGGGGTTGTCTCTACTATTAATGGTATCTTTGACGTTGGTTGGAGCCAGGTATATGTCTTTTTGAGTATGTTCGATGAATCTAGGAGCCCGAAAAACACCTTTATACCAATAGTAAGGAGTCTGTTTCAGGCTTGTAAGCTCATAGCACTAAAATGGATGTCACCATATCCCCCAACAATAGCGGAATGGAGAACACAAATAAAGGAAATTATGATTAAAGAAAAATATATTTTTTACATAGAGGTTGTCCAGGGAAATTTGAGAAAATATGGAAGATTTGGTCAGATACTATGGATTGAATGCTGAATTAGGAGCAGATAAATAATTTTCGTGAAAGATTATAGAGAGAGGGTTATTTTTTAACCCCCTCTGATCCACACTATAGCTGAATGACGGCTACATCGCGGATCTGCTTTGCTGGGAGGCCATCGATAGACGTCCTCCCCTTTGCATGCTCGCCACGCCCCCCTGAAGGGCGCGCGCTGTAATCACCCGAGTCATTGAGACTCGGGTGTTGACAGATCGGAGTAAGGGGTCGATCCCGACTACTTACTACATGATTAGCTGTGATCACGTGATTAGCCAATGACAGCTGATCACGTGATGTAAACAGAAAATTGGTAACCGTTTTTTTTTTTTTTTTTTTACTTCTCACGCTGATAGCGTGAGGAGAAAAAAAAGCCGATCACCGGCTTCTGTTGAAGGGACATCGGTCCCCTCATATGTGCCCACCAGTGCCACGAATCAGTGCCCACCAGTACATAAGTGCCAGCAATCAGTGCCACCTATCAATGCCCACCAGTGGTGCCAATCAGTGCCACCTAGCAGTGCTGCCTATCAGTGTCACCTACCAGTGCCGATCAGTGGCCATTACTGCCACCCATCAGTGCCCATCAATGCAGCCTATTGGTGCTTATCAGTGTAGCCTCATCAGTGTACATCAATGAAGGAGAAAAATTACCTGTTTGCAAAATTTATTAACAAAATATAAAATGGTTTTGTATTTTTTTTTAATTTAATTTAATTTTTAATTCGGTCTTTTTAAAATTTTTTAACAAAAAATAAAAAACCGAGGTGATCAAATACCACCAAAAGAAAGCTCTATTTGTGGGGAAAAAAACGATAATAATTTCATTTGGGTTCAGTGTTGTATGACTGCGCAATTGTCATTCAAAGAGTGACCGCTCTAAAAGCTGAAAATTGGTCTGGGCAGGAGGGGGGTTTAGGTGCCCAGTAAAAAAATGGTTAATGTGATTACTACATGGGTTGTATGTGTGTTTTGTATTGTTTGGTTATAAAATTAATTTAATAAAAACAAAAAAAAATAAAGCCTGAATCGGCTTTGATTGCGTCTCCGCTATGGTAACCCAGAAATGATGACATGACATCACTTCTGGTTTACCTACAGTATCTGTCAACAGGCATTTTTTGAAAATCAAAAGTATTCAAAAATACTGATCTTATTGACCCCAGATCCCTCCATAAAGAGTGCCTGTCGTGTGCCTATTGCAAGGAATGAGGAATGTATACTTCCTTGTGACAGCAATAAAAGTGATTAAAAAAAATGAAAGCAACAGTGTAAAAATAAAATACAATTAATTGAAAAAAAAATAAAAATTAAGGTGCCCCAGTCCCCCTGTGCTAGTGCGCAAATGCGAACGCGTGCATAGTTCCCGCACGCACGCAGACAGCGATCGTCCCACACATGTGAGGTATGGTTGCAAATGTCAGGATTTCCCTCAAATGAAACCGTTGTGGTATTTACTAAGGCAGTGAAACTGATTAAATCACCTGTGCAAAATAATGGAAAGCCTGACAACATGACCTGTTGGGGCCCCTTGAGGACGGGAGTTGAGAAACACTGCCGTAAAGGCTTTTAAAGCGTCACCTATGGATAGTAAAATGTATGTAGTTTGTTGCCGCTGTGCAGGCACACACAATCTTAACCTCTTCAGCCCTGGAAGGATTTGCCCCCTTAACCACTTGAGCCCCGGACCATTATGCTGCCTAAGGACCAGAGGTCTTTTTCCAATTTGGCACTGCGTCGCTTTAACTGCTAATTGCGCAGTCATGCAATGCTGTACCCAAACGAAATTTGCGTCCTTTTCTTCCCACAAATAGAGCTTTCTTTTGATGGTATTTGATCACCTCTGCGTTTTTTATTTTTTGCGCTATAAACGGAAAAAGACCGAAAATTTTGAAAAAAATGATATTTTCTACTTTTTGTTATAAAAAAAATCCAATAAACTCAATTTTAGTCATACATTTAGGCCAAAATGTATTCGGCCACATGTCTTTGGTAAAAAAAATGTCAATAAGCGTATATTTATTGGTTTGCGCAAAAGTTATAGCGTCTACAAACTAGGGTACATTTTCTGTAATTTACACAGCTTTTAGTTTATGACTGCCTATGTCATTTCTTGAGGTGCTAAAATGGCAGGGCAGTACAACCCCCCCCCCAAATGACCCCATTTTGGAAAGTAGACACCCCAAGGAAATTGCTGAGAGGCATGTTGAACCCATTGAATATTTATTGTTTTTGTCCCAAGTGATTGAATAATGACAAAAAAAAAAAAAAAAATTTACAAAAAGTTGTCACTAAATGATATATTGCTCACACAGGCCATGGGCCTATGTGGAATTGCACCCCAAAATACATTCTGCTGCTTCTCCTGAGTATGGGGATACCACATGTGTGGGACTTTTTGGGAGCCTAGCCGCGTACGGGGCCCCGAAAACCAATCACCGCCTTCAGGATTTCTAAGGGTGAAAATTTTTGATTTCACTCTTCACTGCCTATCACAGTTTCGGAGGCCATGGAATGCCCAGGTGGCACAAAACCACCCCATTTTGGAAAGTAGACACCCCAAGCTATTTGCTGAGAGGCATAGTGAGTATTTTGCAGCTCTCATTTGTTTTTGAAAATGAAGAAAGACAAGAAAAAACTTTTTTTTTTCTTTTTTCAATTTTCAAAACTTTGTGACAAAAAGTGAGGTCTGCAAAATACTCATTATACCTCTCAGCAAATAGCTTTGGGTGTCTACTTTCCAAAATGGGGTCATTTGGGGGGGTTTTGTGCGACCTGGGCATTCCATGGTCTCCGAAACTGTGATAGGCAGTCAAGAGTGAAATCAAAAATTCACGCCCTTAGAAAGCCTGAAGGCGGTGCTTGGTTTTTGGGGTTCCGTACGCGGCTAGGCTCCCAAAATGTCTCACTCATGTGGTATCCCCGTACTCAGGAGAAGCAGCAGAATGTATTTTGGGGTGTAATTTCACATATTCCCATGGCATGTTTGAGCAATATATCATTTAGTGACAATTTTGTGCAAAAAAAAAAAAAAAATTTGTCTCTTTCCCGCAACTTGTGTCGCAATATAAAATATTCCATGGACTCGACATGCCTCTCAGCAAATAGCTTGGGGTGTCTACTTTCCAAAATGGGGTCATTTGGGGGGGGGGGTTTTGAACTGTCCTGGCATTTTATGCACAACATTTAGACGCTTATGTCACACATCACCCACTCTTCTAACCACTTGAAGACAAAGCCCTTTCTGACACTTTTTGTTTACATGAAAAAGTTATTTTTTTTTTTGCAAGAAAATTACTTTGAACCCCCAAACATTATATATTTTTTTAAAGCAAATGCCCTACAGATTAAAATGGTGGGTGTTTCATTTTTTTTTCACACAGTATTTGCGCAGCGATTTTTCAAACGCATTTTTTGGGGAAAAAACACACTTTTTTAAATTTTAATGCACTAAAACACACTATATTGCCCAAATGTTTGATGAAATAAAAAAGATTATCTTAGGCCGAGTACATGGATACCAAACATGACATGCTTTACAATTGCGCACAAACGTGCAGTGGCAACAAAATAAATACATTTTTAAAAGCCTTTAAAAGCCTTTACAGGTTACCACTTTAGATTTACAGAGGAGGTCTACTGCTAAAATTACTGCCCTCGATCTGACCGTCGCGGTGATACCTCACATGCATGGTGCAATTGCGGTTTACGTTTGACGACAGACTGCCGCTTGCGTTCGCCTTAGCGCGAGAGCAGGGGGCGACAGGGGTGCTTTTTTTTTTTTTTCTTTATTATTTTTTTGCTTTTTTATCTTATTTTTAAACTGTTCCTTTCATTTTTTTTTTTTTTTAATCATTTTTATTGTTATCTCGGGGAATGTAAATATCCCCTATGATAGGAATAGGTAGTGACAGGTACTCTTTTTTGAAAAAATTGGGGTCTATTAGACCCTAGATCTCTCCTCTGCCCTCAAAGCATCTGACCACACCAAGATCGGTGTGATAAAATGCTTCCCCAATTTCCCAATGGCGCTATTTACATCCGGCGAAATCTAAGTCATAAAATGCTCGTAGCTTCCGGTTTCTTAGGCCATAGAGATGTTTGGAGCCACTCTGGTCTCTGATCAGCTCTATGGTCAGCTGGCTGAATCACCGGCTGCATTTTCAGGTTCCCTGTTGAGACAGGAGAGCCAGAGAAAAACACGGAAGACGGTGTGGGGGGGGGGGGGCATTCCCTCCCACGGCTTGTAAAAGCAGTCTAGAGGCTAATTAGCCACTAGGATTGCTTTTACATGAAAGCCGACCGCTGGCTGAAAAGAATGATACCAAGATGATACCTAAACCTGCAGGCATCATTCTGGTATAACCACTCAAATTTGTGAATGGCGTACCTGAAGACAAAAAAATGGTTAACAATAAAGCACAGTAAACAGTAAAGTATAAAAAATTGCATACCTGAAAAGCAAACATGATAAAACATAACAACAATAAAACATTGCAGAATAGAATACAGTAAAAAAGAGCAGAACAATAGAGAGAATAGAGAGAGAGAGAACAATAAAACGACAACTATTTTTTTTTATTTTATATATTTATTTATTTATTTTTTTACACTTTTTTTGTAACTAACTTTTATAACTGTAACCGGTTCCAGGTTCGGGTCTCTCAAAATGCGATGGCATCTTGGGAGACCCTGTGAAAGTGTGCCTAGTCTGTGCAATGCTGTACCCTACGCTAATACTCAACTAGTGCATAGTAGTGTTCAAAACATTCACCAATGCAAAGACCAGGATTGTCAGGACAGGAGGGACAATAATAGCGGGTGTCACGCCTATATCCGCGCTTGCTGCAGACACGACATCTTTTTTGGGGGGGGGGGTTCGCTGGTTAGGGGTACTCGGGAGGACATAAAAATGCCTCTCATGCAGCCGACTGCATTTGGTTGGGGATGTGAATGGAGGAAGTACGGGTGCTGCAGAAGTGGTGGGTTCCCAATTAGGATTGGCGAATGCAGCAGGAAGGGCATTATGGGCACGACGGGCCTGTGTTTGTCTTTTTGGTGGCAGCGGGACACTACTTGTGCTTGCCACCTCACCAGCTTGAACTGCACTTATGGGACTCGCCACGTCACCAAGTGTTACTGCAGTGCTGGTTTGACTACGACCGGGGTGTACTAGGCCGCTGGTGCTTGCCAGTTCACCAAAACGCTACCAAAAAAACTGTTAGCGATCGCAGGGATCAGGCCTGACTCTGCGAACGCTGCAGTTATGCGTTTAGTCTTTTGTAAGTGACAGTGATCGATCGATACTGCACTTGGGTGGGCTGGGCCGGGCCGGGCGGAGGGGCAAAACGCAGGTGCTAGCAGGTATCTGTGCTGATCCCGCTAACACTGCGTTTTTGGGAACCCTAAACTGCTGGGGACGCTAGTATAGATCTGATCGGATCAGATATTGATCCGATCAGATACTATACCACTAAGGGAGGCGTATGCTGCGTGCGTGGGTGTTAGCGGTACTGGCGCTAACCTGACGCTGCCTGGGGCTGGTGCTTGCCAGTTCACCAAAATACTACCAAAAAAACTGTTAGCGATCGCAGGGATCAGGCCTGACTCTGCGAACGCTGCAGTTATGCGTTTAGTGTTTTGTAAGTGACAGTGATCGATCGATACTGCACTTGGGTGGGCTGGGCGGAGGGGCAAAACGCAGGTGCTAGCAGGTATCTGGGCTGATCCCGCTAACACTGCGTTTTTGGGAACCCTAAACTGCTGGGGACGCTAGTATAGATCTGATCGGATCAGATATTGATCCGTTCAGATACTATACCACTAAGGGAGGAGTATGCTGCGTGCGTGGGTGTTAGCGGTACTGGCGCTAATCTGATGCTGCCTGGGGCGACGCATATCACCGCCGGGCGATCAGGGGGCTAAACCTTTATTCGGTAATAAACGGCGGGTGCCCTGACACTATAAAAAATAAACGAACTAACCAGCATCACCCGTAACACTTATACGGTGATCAGTGGTGAAAGGGTTAACTAGGGGGCCATCAAGGGGTTAAAACATTTATTAGATAGTATATGGGGGTCCCTGACGCTATAAAACGCTGACGGCGAACCTAAATATTTACGTCCCTAACTAGCGTCACCAGTGACACTAATACAGAAAAATGATCGCTTAGTGACACTGGTGACGGGGTGATCAAGGGGTTAAAACTTTATTAGGGGGGGTTAGGGGGGTACCCCAGACCTAAAGGGGGGTAACAGTAACTGTCCCAACACTGTAACTGTCACAAACTGACACCAATGCAGTAATCAGAAAAAAAAAACTGCTTGGTGTCAGTTTGTGACAGGGGGGGGGGTGATTGGGGGGGTGATCGGGGGGCGATCGGGGGGGGATCGGGGTGTTTTGTGTGCCTGGCATGTTCTATTGTGTGTGTGTAGTGTTGTGCACTCACATACCTGTCTTCTCTCCTCGGGCCGGAACGGAAATTACCGAGCCGAGGAGAGATGACATCATTTCCTTTGCTGCTGTTTAGCATACAGCAGCAAAGGAATGATTCGATTGGCCGGCGGCAATCGCGAGGGGGGGGGCCACGAACAGATGGCCTCCCCCTCACCTCCGATCAAAAGACGACCGCCTCGGGCACTGGGGGGGGTCCGATCGGACCCCCCACCCGCGGAAGGCAAATCACGTACATGTACGTGATTTTGCCTGTCCGTGCCACCTTGCCGACGTACATCGGCGTGAGGCGGTCGTCAAGTGGTTAATGACCAGGCCATTTTTTTGCGATATGGCACTGCGTTGATTTAACTGACAATTGCGTGGTCATGCGACGCTGTACCCAAACAAATTTCTTTTTTCCCCACAAATAGAGCTTTCTTTTGGTGGTAATTGATCACCATTGCGGTTTGTATTTTTTGCGCTATAAACAAAAAAAGACTGACAATTTTGAAGAAAAAAACATTTTTTTAACTTTTTGCTATAATACATATCCAAAAAAATAAAAAAAGATATAAAAAAACGAATTTATTCATTAGTTTAGGCCGATATATAGTCTTCTACATATTTTAAGTAAAAAGAAATCGCAATAGGCGTATGTTGATTGGTTTGCGCAAAAGTTATCGCGCCTACAAACTATAGGATAAATTTAGGGACTTTTATTTTTTTTTTAACTGTTTTTACTGGTAATGGCGGCAATCTGCAATTTTTAGCGGGACTGTGACATTGCGGCGGACAAATCTGACCCCAAATGACACTTTTTAGGGACCAGTGACATTACATTGATCAGTGCTATAAAAATGCACTGATCAATGTAAAAATGACACTGGCAGGGAAGGGGTTAACACTAGGGGGCGATCAAGGGATTAAGTGTGTTGTGTTCCCTGGGTGTGTTCTAACTGTAGGGGGGATGGGCTCACTGGGACATGACCGAGATTGCTGTTCCCAATCACTGGGAACAGAAGATCTCTGACGTTTCCTGTCAGAACGGAGATCCGCTTGTTTACACTGGCAGATCTCCGTTCTGCCTCTGTACTAGGCAATCGCGGGTCGCCGGCGGACAGGTATGGCGATTCGCGTAGTGCTGCCAACCTGCCGCAGTATAAGTACGTGAGCTGGTCGGCTAGTGGTTAAACCGTGACATGTTTGGTATCTATTTAATCAGTGTAACATCATCTTTTTATATTTTACAAAAAAAATGGGTTATGTATTGTGGGTTTTTTTTTCTTTTTTGCATTCAAATTTTTAAGTGTATTTTTTCCCAAAAATTGCATTTTGAAAAACCCACCAATTTATTCTCTAAAAAAATATATAAAGTTTGGAGGTTCCAAGTAACTTTCTAGCAAAAAAAAAAAACGATTGTTACATGTGAACAAAAAGTACCAGAAAAGGCCTGGTCTTCAAGTCTCTGACCGCACTACAAACCCCACTCCAAACAAAAATTGTGTGCAGATGTCCTTTAAGTTTCTGATATTAAGTTTTATTTAGTATACTTTACAATACAAAGAAAGACAGTTCTTATTGCTCTTATCTTTTAGAACTTTCCTATCCAGTACTCGGAATGTGCTGCCCTCTAATGGTCTTTCTGGGGAAGTACGTGATTCCCCTCGTCAGACGTCTATCCGCTCCTTCTACGTCCCGCTGTTTCATCAGATTAGGCGAGCCGTCAGAATGTGTAGCGGAAGTGACGTTCCGTCGCCGCCATCTTGCTACACCCCGCACTCCTCTACAGTAAGGATACACTGAGAAGGGTAAAAGCAGACATCTTGTTACACCCACCGGAGTTTTGCATTTTACGCTTATTTTTAACAGTAAAGTGAGTTTATATAGTGAAATACAGTGCTTAGAACTCCGTCTGAATGTTTAGATGTTTAATTTAAAAATCAGCGATCTTCTGTCAGATTAGCAAACCTGTGAGATGAGCAGGCTTGCCGCTGCTTTTAAAATTCAACATCTAACCAGTCAGACGGAGTTCTACCTACTGTGTTTCACTATATAAACTCACTGTGCTGTAAGTGTAAAATGCAAAACTCCGGTGGGTGTAACAAGATGTCCGCTTTCCCCCTTCCTACTGTATCCTTACTGTAGAGTGCAGGGTGTAGCAAGATGGCGACGACGAAACGTTACTTCCGTTACACATTCTGACGGGTCGGCGAATCTGACGAAACACCCGTGTGTACAGGAAATCAGAGCACTGGAAGTGTGTTGATGGTGACCATAGAGTGCTGTGTTCTGAGACAGACATGAGATTTCTCTTGTAAAACGTGCAGCTCTCGTTGTAGGAGGTTTGTGGGATGAAGAGGCTGTACAATGGTAATTAATGTCCTTACTTCTCATTGCAGTCAGCTGGGAGAGCTTCCTATGGGGTGTATTGGCATGTTTTCATAGTGACCAGCATACCTGTAACTTTCCAGATTTGGGGGGGAGCCTAATATTAGGTGGGGGTGGGGTGATGCAGCTGCTGCAATGGTTTAACCCCTTTCTTGCCAGAGCCGTTCTTGTGCATGTTAGGCCCATGTGCCGTAGGCATAAGCCTGCAGCACATGGTTGGTGGCAATGAAAGGGTTAACCACGAGGACTAGCCTGTTATCCCCCTTCATTACCAGACCAGTTTTCAGCGCTGTGATTGTTTGACTAACAATTTCTCTGATATGGAAGCCTGTACCCAAATATATTTTTCTATTTTTTTTGAGACAGCTTTCTTTTGGTGGTATTTAGAGAGGAACCCCCCCCTCTCATTTTTTTTTTCTTCTCCATTTACCTGATTCTGAGATGACCACAGTTGATTTACTCGCCCACACAGGATCCAGTATTGTCTTGCTGAGATCTTTTCTACATCTGCCGCCATGTTCCTTTGAGACGTCATCAGGGGGCTGTGCTAGCTCTTCCAGGTTCTGGCATAGCCTGCCAATGACGCGCCACTGCTCTATTAGTAATTGGCGTGACATGGGTGCCTCCAGGGATACGAACGTCACATATAGTCCAGTGGCGCTGGGGCACTGATGTCATTTGTCTAGGCGAATGACAGGGATGGGGAGGTGGGCCGAAACCCCCCCCCCCCCCAAAAAAAAACCCCAATATATGTGCAGCAGGGGGTTGCAAGTCAAATAGGTGAAGATCCACTTTAAAGAAGAACTGCAGTCTGCTCCCATAATTTGTAATAAGAACATATTTGCAATTCTGAAGCTTCCCTCCAACCACTTTGCACGTTATTTTATTTATACTGTGATTCTGTACTTGCCAAATATGCTGCAGAAAATCTCCCTCCACTGAGTCTGGCTGCAACCATTTTAACTGTGGGCAGCTGAAGCTGCTGACTGTTCACTTCCTGGATTTATACAGAGGCACATCTCCAGCTCTCATTGGCGCTCTTATGACTCATCCCCCTCCCTTCCTGGAAAACTCATGAGGGTTTGAGAGAGAGCTGTGCATGATGTCATAAGCCTAGGCTAGTGACCAGTTAAGAAACAGGAAATGGGCTGTAAAAGGTATTTACTGACAGAAAAAAAATGTTTTACTATCTAAAGTTAAAACAACACGGGCAGAAGATTTAATAGATGGAAATGACTGAAGGTCCGCTTTAATAACCACTTTTTAAAAAGGATGAAAAAAAAAACAGTTTACTTTTTATTAAAATAAAAATAGCATCCTCCCCGCCTCCATGTACTTCGCACATGCCTAAACCTTCTAAAGACCCTACTTCCTGTGCCTCCTACAGGCCCATTGCCTTGCTAAACAATGACTTTAAAATCTTGGCATACCTATTCACACTACAACTACACCATATGTTGTCCTCTGTCATTGACTCTGATCAAACAGGGTTCATGCCAAATAAGACTACCGACATCAATTTATGGTTGAATATAGTTTTATTAACAAATTTCAATGGATTACAAAGATGATACAAGTGTTTAAAGTAAAAAGTAATGAAAACCAATCTCAGAATAGTAAATACAGTGCACCGAAACAATGCTCGTAGAGGATCTTTCCCCCCAGAAGAATAATATGATCAATAAGGGCACAATTATTAGGAATAGGAGAACACAATAAAACTGTGAGAGGTAAATACAGAAACAGAATTTCTTCTCCCCCTTCGAATCAATGTCCTCAGGAGTACCGACATCAATTTATGCAGGTTATACACTAACATGCATGCCCAGCATACAAATACGGGTACATGAGTGTGGCCTCACTCGACATTGAAAAAGCTTTTGATACTATTGAATGACCTTTTCTGTGGGAGGCTCTCTGCAGAATGGGATTCCCTTTTGGTCTTCATTGACTGATTGAAGGTGCTCTATTGCAATCCCTCTTCTTCCATTAGAATAGGTGCTGGTCTGTCGACTCCCTTTCCATTGACCAGGGGCACCTGGCAGGGCTTCCCTCTTTCTCCTGCCTTATTTGCCATATCAAACCCATTGGGGACGCTCTGCCTACTTTCTTACATAAAAGGTCTCCATATTGGCTGGCTGGAGGATAGGGTAGCCCTGTATGCGGATGATATGCTCCTCTTCCTCAATGATGGAGGTCCTTTCTTACAAGGCGCCCTTCAGGTCCTAAACTCTTTCTCCCCTGTTCCCGTCCTGAAGGTCAACTGGACCAAATCCCTCCTGTTTCTTATTGACCTGGCCGCCCAAGCCACAGCCCCTCCTGATTTACAATTACAGTGGGTTGACCAATTTAAATACCTTGGGGTGTTCATTTCCTCTCAGGCCTCAGATTTCCCCTCTCTTAATCTTTCCCTAGTTCTGCAGGATGTTAAAGCATGGGAGACACTACCATTGTCCTTTTTTGGGTGCATAAACCTCTTGAAAATGAACATTCTCCCTAGACTTGCCTATCTCTTTCGGCATTCCTCTTGTTGGCTCCCCAAACCATTTCCACGTGCCTTCACCAAATTCTTTTCCTCCTTCCTTTGGGGTCCTCAATCCTCTAGATACATATTACGTTGTTGCGACCCACCTCACAAGGGGGCCTGGCCTTCCCAGACTGCTATAAATACTTTCTGGCTACACAGTTAGGCACGGCTGCCTGGTGGTTAAACCCTAACACTGCCACACTATTAGAAGCCGCAGTATTCTGCTCTTTAGAAGCCCTCAAGTTCCTTTTAATCAGGGGCTCCCTATCCTCTCACCCCCTCTATGATCACACTACGGCATGGAAGGCGGGTCTGGCACTTGAAGGTTATCCTAAATTAGCTATTTTCCCTAGTTCCCCCTTGTGGCCTAACCCTACTTTATCCCATTTCTATATGCTCCCAGAGCTTAGTGCTTGTACTAAGTATGGCATTAAAACAATCTCCCAAGTCATGACCGGCCACTCTTTGCTTCCGCTACCCAAACTTTCTGCAGCCTATAATGTTCCTGTTAGTTACATATTTCGGTATCTACAGCTCTTCCATGCTTTCTATAGTCGGTTACTGCATTCCCCTCTCCTTGTGGTCCAGTCGACCTTGGAGGAAGTTCTCCAAACAGAGTGTGATGAGAAACCCACATCTCGTTTATACTCTCACCTCTTGTTGGTGTCCTTACCAGCCCTGGATGGACTTAGGGCCCCGTTGGCAGCATGACATACCAGACCTGGATTCTGATGATTGGGAGGATATTTGGAACCTTCCTTTTCGGTCATTGGTCTCCTAACGGGACAGGCTCATACAATTCAAAATCATCCATAGAGCCTACTTTGCTCCCAATAGACTTCTTAAAATGCAGTCCTCTCACCTGCCGGAGTATTGGCAATGCGGAGATCCCTTGGGTGATTTCTCCCACATATTCTGGACTCGTCCTGCTGTTCCCGGGTTCTGGGCGGATGTGCTGGCTGCAATGAATGGTGTTTTTCTACAACCCTCTGTGCGCATTGTGTATTGGGTCTGGTGGAACACCTTAGGTGAAAAAAATACCCCCAAATAAGGTTGTGGGACTTTAACGGCAACAGCGTAATGTAAAAACAATTTTATTCCATAGAAAAATTTATATATGTATACAAAACATTAGCATAGTTAATAAACATAACACAGTGAACACAATAAAAAGCTGAAACACAGCTGTACTGATGTGCATTGGATAAAGATGCTTGTAATGTCTTCCACGAAGGCCTACGCGTTTCGGGACTGAAACTGACCGTCCCTTCGTCAAGGGCGACTCGTGGGACAAGCTCTTACCAAACATGACAGCGTTGGAGCACCCATTGCCCAAATCACGGTGGCAGATATGTCAAAACCACCCACGGATCAAAAAACCGGAGCCTGGGTGTGTGTGGCTGGCCCCACTCTGCCCACACTGATCCACCCCCAAAAAAGAGACACCGAATCACGGAGCCCGTCCAAGAGGGTACTGTGTCAGGAAGGCACAGACCCAAGTGGATGTCTGAGTGCTAGAGAATATACAGTGGTGAATCTAGGGCGAGTAGAAAAAAGGGCTATATGAAGGGAGTGTGGGGTACCAACTGAATGGTCATTGATTAGCTCGCATGAACATATTGATCTTCACACCAGCAGAGTCGGTATAAGGCTCTTTAGTTAGTGGGCGTCAGATCTTGCAGCATCTATGTCCAAACGGGTCGCCTCCGTACAGGGCAATGACGTCAGTGTCATTGCCCTGTCATCTGATGACGCCGGTTCCTCTCCTCCCCCTCTCCTCCCCTCCTG
Source organism: Lithobates septentrionalis (assembly GCA_037952835.1). Taxonomy (NCBI): domain Eukaryota; kingdom Metazoa; phylum Chordata; class Amphibia; order Anura; family Ranidae; genus Lithobates; species Lithobates septentrionalis. The sequence goes on from JBBDGP010000296.1 coordinate 354,838, forward strand.
TGTACCGATCGGTACACAGTGAGCGGAGAGGCGGATGGATGGATGGCTGCAGTGTTGTGGGCTGCATCTGTAGTGCCCACAGTGCTGCACAGAGACATCCAGCCATCCATCCATCCATGCTATACCCTGCAATACTCTGCCATACCCTGGAATACCCCGCAATACTCTGCCATACCCTGGAATACCCCGCAATACTCTGCCATACCCTGGAATACCCCGCAATACTCTGCCATACCCTGGAATACCCCGCAATACTCTGCCATACCCTGCAATACCCCTGCAATACTCTGCCATACCCTGGAATACCCCGCAATACTCTGCCATACCCTGGAATACCCCGCAATACTCTGCCATACCCTGGAATACCCCGCAATACTCTGCCATACCCTGCAATACCCCGCAATACTCTGCCATACCCCAAAATACCCCGCAATACTCTGCCATACCCCGCAATACTCTGCCATACCCCGCAATACTCTGCCATACCCCGCAATACTCTGCCATACCCCGCAATACTCTGCCATACCCTGCCATACCCCGCAATACTCTGCCATACCCTGGAATACCCTGCAATACTCTGCCATACCCTGGAATACCCCGCAATACTCTGCCATACCCTGCAATACCCTGAAATATCCCGCAATACCCAGCCATACTCTGCAATACTCAGTGATACCCAGCCATACTCTGCCATACCCAGCCATGCTCTGCAATACCCCGCAAAAATCTGCAATACTCTGCCATACCCAGCCATACTCTGCAATACCCAGCCATACTCTGCAGTACTCGGTGATACCCAGCCATACTCTGCAATACTCGGTGATACCCAGCCATACTCTGCAATACTCGGTGATACCCAGCCATACTCTGCAATACTCGGTGATACCCAGCCATACTCTGCAATACTCGGTGATACCCAGCCATACTCTGCAATACTCGGTGATACCCAGCCATACTCTGCAATACTCGGTGATACCCAGCCATACTCTGCAATACTCGGTGATACCCAGCCATACTCTGCAATACTCGGTGATACCCAGCCATACTCTGCAATACTCGGTGATACCCAGCCATACGCTGCCATACCCAGTCATACTCGGCGATACTCTGCAATACCCAGCCATGCTCAGCCATACCCAGCCATGCTCAGCCATACTCAGCCTCTGTATGTGGCCAGGCTATGGAAGTCTCACACATGTGGTATCGCCGTACTCAGGAGGAGTAGGAGAATCTATTTTGGGGTGTCATTTTTGGTATGTACATGCTATGTGTTAAAAAATATTGTATAAATGGACAACTTTGTGTTAAAAAAAAAAAAGCGTTTTAACCACTTCCCGCCTTCCGTCATACAACATCCTTGACTTTGTGCGGGGATATCTGAATGATGGGTGCAGCTACAGGCATCATTCAGATATCATCTTTTTCAGCCGGCGATTCCCTACACCATAAGAAGGATCATAGCGGCTGTTACACTGCTTGATCGTTCTTACGGGAGGCGAGAGGGGGGATGCCGCCCTCCGGTGCTTCTACCGACTCACCGCTACGATCGAAGCCAGGATCTTTTTTTTTTTTATTTTTTTTATTTCAGGCACAGCCTAGAGGTGAGATGTGGGGTCTTATTGACCCCATATCTCACTGTAAAGAGGACCTGTCATGCCATATTCCTATTACAAGGGATGTTTACATTCCTTGTAATAGGAATAAAAGTGATCAAAAAATTTTTTTTTTTGGAAAAAAGTGTCAAACTAAAATAAATAAAGTAAAATTAACAATAAAAAAAAATAAATTTTTTTAAAGCGCCCCTGTCCGTGTGCTCGCATGCAGAAGCAAACGCATATGTAAGTCCCGCCCACATATGAAAACGGTGTTCAAACCACACATGTGAGGTATCGCTGCCATCGGTAGAGCGAGAGCAATAATTTTGGCCCTAGACCTCCTCTGTAACTCAAAATTTGTAACCAGTAAAAAATTTTAAAGCGTCGCCTATGGGGATTTTTAAGTGGTGAAGTTTGGCGCCATTCCACAAGCGTGTGCAATTTTGAAAGGTGACATGTTAGGTATCTATTAACTCGGCGTAACTTCATCTTTCATATTATGCAAAAACATTGGGCTAACCTTACTGTTATGTTTTTTTTTTAAAGCAAAAAACAGGTTTTTTTCCAAAAAAAACGCGTTTCGAAAAATTGCTGCGCAAATATCGTGCTAGATAAAAAGTTGCAATGACCGCTATTGTATTCTCTAGGGTCTTTGCTAAAAAAACATATATAATATTTTGGGGTTCTATGTAATTTTCTAGCAAATAAATGATGATTTTTACATGTAGGAGAGAAATGTCAGAATTGGCCTGGGTGCTCCAGAACGCCTGAAGGTGCTCCCCTGCATGTTGGTCCTCTGTATGTGGCCACGCTGTGTAAAAGTCTCACACATGTGGTATCGCCGTACTCGGGAGTAATAGCAGAATGTGTTTTGGGGTGTAATTTGTGGTATGCATATGCTGTGTGTGAGAAATAACCTGCTAATATGACAATTTTGTGAAAAAAAAAAAAAGAAAAAAAAAAAACTTGATTTTGCAAAGAATTGTGGGAAAAAATGACAACTTCAAAAAACTCATCATGCATCTTTCTAAATACCTTGGAATGTCTTCTTTCCAAAAAGGGGTCATTTGGGGGGTATTTGTACTTTTCTGGCATGTTAGGGTCTCAAGAAATGAGATAGGCCGTCAGTAATTCAGGTGTGATCAATTTTCAGATATTGGTACCATAGCTTGTGGACGCTATAACTTTCACAAAGACCAAATAATATACACTAATTTGGGTTATTTTTACCAAAGATATGTAGCGGTATAAATTTTGGCCAAAATATATGAAGAAAAATTACTAATTTTCAAAATTTTATAACAGAAACAAAGAAAAATGTATTTTTTTTACAGATTTGTCGGTCTTTTTTCTTTTATAGCGCAAAAAATAAAGAACCCAGCGGTGATTAAATACCACCAAAAGAAAGCTCTATTTGTGTGAAAAAAAGGACAAAAAATTCATATAGGTACAGTGTTTCATGACTAAGTAATTGTCATTCAAAATGTGAGAGCACCAAAAGCTGAAAATTGGTCTGGTTATTAAGGGGGTTTAAGTGCCCAGTGGTCAAGTGGTTAAAGGCCAAAAACTGCCTCTGCAGTTAAGGGGCATCTGTAGATGAAAAAAAGCTGAGCAGCACTGATCGATGTTGAATAATATAGGTGATTCCAACCCCCTCACATGCTCTTTACCTCCTCTACAGTAGCTCTGAGCTCAGCGTTTGAGAGCTCACTCCTGTGATGGTGGAGGTGAACAGTAACAGCTAGGTGTTTTTTGGTGATGTCCTAGGAGTTTTCTAGTCAGACTTCATAATGTAGGTAAAAGGCCTACACCTTTATCAAGGGCATTATTCAACTTTGGTCAGAGCTGCACAGACACCCCTTCTCTGCATAGACAGTTTTTTGGTAAAGGTGAACTTGCCCTTTTACAACGGAACTGAAGGTACTTCATAACAGACTGTGAGCAGGCAGGCTATTATTGCACGCAACATGTAATGTCTCTTTTGCAATAAAATACACCTACCTGCCTGTTCGCAGTCTTTTGCTGCATGTAAACTGAGCTGTACATGCCTGGTCCCTGTGTGCTGGGATGGTTGACTCCTGCACAATCACGGGTCAATGGAGATGCCCGAAAACCAGCATCTGGGAAGAAGATGCTTGTGAGGGGCTCGGACCGTTAGAGAGGAGGCAAGTATAATGCCTTTAATGCCTCTTTAATGTATGAGGTGTGACAATTGATTTCCCAAAATAGACTGTAAATAAAAAAGTTTGCTTACCCATGCGCTAGTGTCTGTTGTCGCCTTCAAAGTAGTCCCTATGTGAAGGGATACACTTTTCTAGACGACTGTGCCACTGCCGGAAACATTGATGGAATTTGTTTTACAGAACGCTGCCCAGTATCTTTGTCGCAGTGCGCTGGATGTCCAGAATGTCATTAAATCTATGTCCTTTTAAAGTATATGTAAACCCTCACCTTGTAAGACCACCTATTCAGTTTAAAATAGAAGTGAAAGGTAAAACATTTGTGTATACATGTAAAACAAAATGATAAACAGCTATTTTCCCCTTTTTTTTTAAATAAATGATCACATTCCCTCTGTTCTCTGGTGCATAAGGAGCTCAGAGAGACGGGGGAGGAGAAACAGCAGAACAGTGATCTTTCAAGTGAATGACTTGCTGGGGGGGGGTTGCATATCAGGACAAGTCTGATCATTGCAGGGGAGCAGGCTGAGCTCTCAGCATGACTAAAGAACTGACAATGCTGTGCTCTCATGCCTAGTGTGGTCAGTTTTTGATAGAAAAGCAAAGGGACTGGCAGGAACACCAGGATCCTCACATAAATGAAGAAATGCAAAGATAAAAAGGATACTTTTTCATACAAGTACATGGTACAGCAGGCATATATCATGAATTTGAAATGTTGGGTTTACATATTCTTGAAGGCATTTTTTGATTGTGGAAACAGCCAGAAGTCACAGTGTGCTTAGCCAGGGCAAGAAGAATTGTTTGGCCAGCATTGTTACGCAAAGAGGGGTTGTGCCACATCCAGTTTTATAAGAAAAAGAAAAATTCCCCTATGTGGTGGACTTTTAAGGCACAAGTTAGCTCGAAAGAAATTTAATAGTATATATGAATTATTTCAAAATATTTATTAGAAAATGTAGAAAGGAGTGTATAAAAAACATGAAATGTTAAAACATATCTTAGAGCTTTTACATCATCATGTACAAAATATACAATACAAATTTTGGTTTCTCACACCGACGCATTTCAGAGTGAATAATTTCCTCCTTCAGGGGTGAGAAAACCCCTTCAAGGAGAAACCATGTTTCTAAAATAAGATAGATGGATAGAATGAATAATACAATAGTAACACTAGCATTTTTGATTACAAACAGTATCAAACAAAACTTACAGGTGTTATAGCGATGTATTCAACATTTCAACGGTTGTATCATTAAAAACATGCAGGAGTATAGGTACTTTTCAAATCTTTACCCCAGAAATCCCCAGTGGCATGAGCATGTGTGGAGTGGATGATTAATAGTTTGCAGCTGTCACATCAAACAGGGGTGACCCGCCGTGGACCCAAAGGGGACCCCCCTCCTCCAATAGTGGAGGGATAGCTGGTTGAATGTTGGGGAAGGCCTGAGGGCACACTGGGGTCGAGAAATGAGGAGCCCTGCGTAATATAAAATAAAATAAAACTATAAAAGTAAAAAGGTACATACTGATTTATATAGGTATGAACATTGTTTAGAAGTGATTTAATACCTGTTGGTGATGAACTAGTTCTTACAGCAAGTGAATAAAGTGACGTAGGGCCACAGTTCTAAAAAATAATAATAGTTACACGATATTACTAGAAATAGATGTTCCTCTAAGGTCTAAGTATTATTGATTAAATGACTGGTCTGAAGTATGTAACAACCTATATATTATATTATAGAAAACAATTTACCCAATAGAATGGCCAAAAATATTTTTATCCATAATTTTTTAATCAATATATATCTCAGTCCGTTATGTAGATAATTTATATTGTATATTTCATTTGTATATGTCATTTCCCAACCCATGTAAGTTTTGTTTGATACTGTTTGTCATCAAAATGCTAGTGTTACTATTGTATTACTCATTTTATCCATCTATCTTATTTTAGAAACATGGTTTCTCCTTGCTCTCACCCCTGAAACGCGTCGGGTGTGAGAAACCAAAATTTGTATTGTATATTTTGTACATGATGATGTAAAAGCTCTAAGACGTGTTTTACCATTTTAAACTTTTTTTTACACTCCTTTCTACATTTTACAATAAATATTTTAAAATAATTCATATACACTATTTAAATTTCTTTCGAGCTATCTTGTGCCTTAAAAGTCCAACACATAGGGGAATTTTTTTCTTAGCCAGGGCAATAAGGTCATTGGTCATGTCTCGGAATAGATTTCTGGACTAGGAATCTCGCAAACATTTAATGCATCATGTGCAGGAGCGTTGTCGTGGTGGATTATCCACGTGTCAGGTCAGAGTTCTGGTCTTTTCATCCGAACAGATTCCTGGAACCTTTTTATAATTTCCAATGTTGTAACAAAGTTGGTTGACCATTGTACCATGTTCTATGAACTGGCAGTGAACTATCCCCTTGTGATCATGAAGACTGAGGCCGAGACGTGTGCTTTCTTCAGTGAATTCTTTGTTTTCCAATGCATGCTCTGGCATTATGTTTTCAGATCATACTACAAATACCATGTTTCATCACTGGCAATAACCCTATCAAACACCTGCCTTAAAAAGATCGGATGAAATTTGAAGACGACGTTCATTCTGATCTTCTCTCAGGATTCAAGGCACCATCTTTATGACAATCTTTCTCATTACCAAATCTTTCGTTAGAATCTGCAACGTTGTTTCCCTGCTCATGTTCAGTTCTTCTGCCATCATGCGCACACTCAATTTTCGATCTGAGTGTATGAGGGTTTGCACTTCGTCTACGTTTACATCTGTCCTTTGCATTTTTGGCTGCTCACTTCTTGCCCCACGGTGGACATCTTCCCGTCCCTCCTTAAACCACCTATGCCATTCAGAAACACTTGATTTCTTTGTGGAATGTTCACCATAAGCCTGTTGTAACAGAGCTTAAGTTTCACTCTGACTTTTGCGAGTTTTCACGCAAAATATGATCTGCCACTTCAGATTCCTGTCACTCATTTTCCACCGACAGTGCAATGCACACACGTTATTTCTTCTACTCTGTAAAGACTGAGTCAACTGGTCTGTGACTCAGGCGAGTGCAAGTTAGAACAACACACGCTCCAATACGAATGGCTATGTGACCTACCACCATAGTGTTACAAGTATTCCAGGAATTAAATTGTCACATTTCTTACAGGTCATACACAGAGGAAGAAGCAAGTGAAGGGGTTAATGTACTGGTCACACATGGTAGGAGGATGGAGATAAAGGGGTTAAAGGAGAGTTCCACCCAAAAATGGAACTTCCGCTTTAAGTGCTGGTGACCCACTGACATGCCACATTTGGCATGACATTTTTTTTGGGGGGGGAGCAGGTACCCTGTTCCCACTTTCTTCCCTGGTGCTGGAAGGAAGATCCCCCCCCCCTCCCTCCCTGAAATCTGAGACATGTCACAAATCCCAGAAGATTGCCCGGCCATTCACAGCATGGCTCACACATGCGCAGTGCACGCCCGGCTGTGGCCCACAGTTAGAATGCTGGCGCCAAGGAGAGCAGGGGGAGAGGAGCGAGGCTTCATGCGCCCATATCGCTGGACCGTGGGACAGGTGAGTGTCTTATTAAAAGTCAGAAGCTACACTTTTTGTAGCTGCTGACTTTTAAATGGGTGGAACTCTGCTTTAATGTTCAGATGAGCAGGATAAGGGATGTTAAAGGGTTAGTATACCGGTCACATTGAGATAGCATTGGAACTAGGATGTGTAGGAGAGGAGGGGGGTACGAGAGGTTATATAAAAAAGATCCCTGTGTCACAGAAACAGAATGTAGCTGTAGCTGCTGATCTATTCATTCCGTGCTCATTCACAAATGCTCGATTCCTATCCTTCCCCTGTTGTAGGGGGAAGGAGAGTGATCAGCACTGTAAACCATACCATGTGATCGCTGTGATGACCAATCATAGTAATCACATGGTACCCAGCCCCTTGAATCAGCTGGATACAGTGTCTCTGCGTGTTCTCAGCTGTCCAATGACAGCTCAAACACAGCAATTACCAGGCGGATCAGCCGCTCGATGGATATTTATCCAGTGCCCTTCATAAATGGTGCTGGCAAAATAAAGAGCCGCCGATTAACATGAAATTGTAGATAGGTGGTTACAAGCATAGTTCACTTTTCCCAACATCTTCCACATTATAGTCATATTTAGGGCTCACAAATGATGTAATGTTTTTCTCTTTTTTTCTCCAATCGTCTTCCAGGGCAGCATCCGAGAGATAGGCTCTTCCATCCTGCAACAGGAAACACATTAGTCCACCATTATAAATTTGTTAGTTTCACCTGCGTGCCTCAGTTGTTTTGTGTTTCCTCCGGACCCACAGGAGCTGCAAAGGTTTGTTATTTTATCCAGTCTCTGTGCTTTCTGCAGGGGACTCCCTGACTAGCATCCCATTCAGCCCAAGGGGCCTTGGGAGGGCGAGCAGGGACAGCAATCTGAGCCTCAAGGCTCTGCCTGAAGTTTCGCCCCTACAGAGGGGTATGCAACTATCCCCCCATCTGCACTACATGCCGCCGGCATTTTTCCCCACAGCTACTGCTCCTCGATGGTGGAGGGCCATCCAGCCGAGCCCCACACTCCAGGTGCTTTAGAGGTTCCTTCGCTGTGCAGGCGACCTGGCCCCCGACCCTCCTGCCCGCCGATCGTATCCCGCCTGCATCCCACAGACATCTCCGCAAAATCCCCTCGCTTGCAGTCCTGGGAGGTGTAGCAAGATGACGCCGGATGCGTCATTTCCGGTCACACGGTCCGATCGGGGGCCATCTTGGTGGAGGCTGGAGCCTCCAGGGCAAGCACTAGAGTAAGTCGCTTCTGGTGACATCACTTCCGGTCGGCTGCAGCGCGGATTTAAAAAAAAAAAATGACAAAAGGTCTTTAATGCTCCCCTCCCTATTGGAAACCCAGGAAGGAGGATGCCAGAGAGGACATGGCAGGTGCAGGTGTGTTCACCAACCCGCACGGGGTCAGCTGGGGGCAGGGCTGGAGCAGAAAGCAGAAAGGGCTCTCTAAGCAGAGAATCCCGGTGGCTGGCCAGGTCGGAAGCTTCTCCACCCTGCCTTGCAGATCCTGCATGTCAGGACAGCTCCAAGGTAAGCCAGAGAACTCTGGAGTCACCTCTGTCTTTACCTCCCTACAAACCGTACATTTGCATTGTACACCGCCAACCTCACTCAAGCCATTTGTGCTTACTTGCAGGCAAAGGCCCCAGAGGAAAAAAGGGCGCAGACCAGACCATAGCAAGGCATGCGCCTCTTGCGGTCACCGTTTTTTCCCTGAGTGGAAAAAGCCACTATGCCAAAAATGCATGAACGAAATGGCTCGGTCTCGTCTGGTGCGGCTTGTCATGCGACTTGGGACTGCATGACAGGTCATACACTATGACTTCCAATGAGTACCATTCATATCTGTGCAACTTCGAGTCCCTGCGACTTCAAAGTGGTCCCTGCACTTTCAACAAAGTTGCATTAAAATTGCGGCAAAATCGTGTCAAATCATGCGACTTTCAGGTCGCAATAGTGGAAACCTAGCTTAAAGGCTATAGCAGACACACTAGGTATCAGAGCAAAAAGCCGCAGGGCTTTCCCAGCGCGACAAAATATACAAGGGGTGGCAGCCCAGAAAACCCAGAACGTTTCCGGTGCATCAAACTCTCAAAATCATAGTCAAGAGGGAGTGGGATAAGCCAAAGGAGAAGCTCTTCATACCAGCTGCGGTCAAACGCACGTATCCAATTGCAGAGGAAGACACCAAGTCTTGGGTGAAATGTCCCACAGTGGATGCCTCCCTCGTTAGAGTCGTAAACATATCCAACTTAGCTTTTGGTGATGGGAGGCAGGGGCAGCGATTTTGAATCCGGCAATAGCTTCCACCTGCACAGCTCGCACCCTGTTAGCTGGCTATCTCAACTGCAAGAGTTGCTAGGAGAAACGCCAATGGAAGAATTAGTGAGGACCATTCTCACACTAACCAGAGTGGCAGCTTTCCTAGCTGATGCCTCAGCTGAAATAGTAAGATATCTTCTAAGGCCACGGCCTTAGTGGGGAGAGTCCTGTGGCTGAAAGTCATGGGAGCAGACATCGCCTCCAATAATAGGCTGTGCGGGATCCTATTCACAGGAAATTTTCTGTTCGGGCCAGACCTGTAAACGGTCTTGGACAGGACCGCAGCAAAGAACAAAGGGTTCTCCCAAGCAAAAAAGAAACAGGGGAAGGCGCCCTTTCGTCATTCCAGGAGATTTAACAAGGAAGCCGCTCAACAGAAGAGCAGGGGTATGCATGGCCACAATAGACTTGCAAGATGCATACTTACATGTACCTATAAAGAAAAGTCATCAAGGATCCCTAAGGTTCACGATCCAGGGGCCGGTGGCCACCCTGCATCTGCAGTACACATCTTTGCCTTTCGGCATCTCTTTTGCGCCCACAATCTTTTCAAAGATTATGGCAGAAGCGCTAAAGGGCCTGAGACAGCAGGACATAGGCGTGATACCATACCTAGACAATCTGCTGTTCTCTGCAGATACAGCAAAGAACCTATAAAACAACCTCTGCGCAAGTATTTCTTATCCACAAAACCTGGGGTGGATAGTAAATACAGAAAAATCGCAGCTGACCCCAAGCCAAAGGTGGTATAGTTGGATTATGTGCTAGACGCCAGAGTAACCAAAACCTTCCCAACGGAAGAAAAGAACGAGGCAGTGCTAGGACTGATGATGTCCTCGATCCCAGCTATCACCTGGGCACAGCTTCACATGAGGCCCCTACAGAATCACATCTTGACCCCGTGGGATGGTGATCCATCATCCTTAGAGATGTCCATTCTTGTCCCTCGGTTGGTCAATCTCTCTTCAGTGGTGGCTAAATCCACTCCGTTACGCTGCGGGGCGCAGATGGGCGCAAGCCAACCCTGTGAGCATCACCACAGCCGCCAGTACCTTAGAATGGGGGGCGCATATGGGGGATCTCTGTTTACAGGGGAGATGTAACTCCAGATAGTCTCGAGCCTCCTAGTATATGAGGGAATTTAAAGCCATAGAGGAAGAGCGGAGAGTATTGCAACCAGCTATCCAGGGCAGAGATGTCCGGATTCAGTCAGACAACGCCACAACGGTGGCATACCTGAACAGGCAAGGAGAGACCAAATCCCCTCATTTGAGCCTGACAGAAGCAATTCTGTCATGGGCCGAGACAAACATCAGATCAACCTCGGGCATCCGCTTGAAGAGGACAGACAACACGTTGGCAGACTTCCTAAGTCAAAAGACCATAAAACAGAGAGAGTGGTCTCTAAACCAAGCAACCTTCTTGTAGATCACGCAAACCTGGAGAGTGCCCGAGGTAGATCTGTTTGCCTCAAGAACAAATGTGAAACTGCCAAGGTTTTTCTCACTGGATCCCACAGATGGCAACATCAGAGTGGACACGTTCAATCAAAGCTGGGCACACTAGCTGTGTTATGCATTTCCTCTGACCGCTCTAATATCAAAGGTGAGCAAAGAATCAGGGAAGAAAGGGCAACAGTAATACTTATAGCACCTCTCAGGCCCCAGGGAACATGGCTCAGTCACTCGAAGAAACTGTCTCCAGCCACACCTGATACAGCAAGACCTACTGGACCTCCTATCACGAGGGCCAGTCAGCCACCCGAATCACAAACTTGTGAAGCTTTTCGGCTTGGATACTGAGAGGGTGAGGCTGCAAAAGAAAGAACTGTCGGACAGAGTGATCGACCCCATTTTAGCCAGCAGAAAACCCATAACTAGAATGAGAAGGAAGTTTGTCTCCTGGTACGGGAACAAACAGGATTCCGACAGAATCATCCCAGCGATTCGGGATTTCCTGCAGGAGGGATCAGACTTGAACCTCTCTTAGAGCACGCTGAAGGTTCAAGTGGCAGCACTCTCCCCCTGTCTGGACACCAGATTAGCAAAGGACCCATTTATAAAGAGATTCCTGATCTTGTTAAATAGAGCCATACCTGCTAAAGTCGGAAGAACTCTGACATGGGACCTCTCCACGGTGCTCAGAGGATTCCTCTCTCTGCCATTCGAACCACTGGAGGAGTACTCGGATAAAAATCTTACACTAAAAACCGCACTCTTAGTGGCCCTAGCATTGGCCAGGGGAGTGGGTGGAAGTCAAGGTTTTTTACATGATGGAACCCTACTGACTGATCCACACAGATAAAATAGTCCTCTCGCCAGGTTTTTCTACTAAAAGTGTCATCAACCTTCCACAGGATGCAGAATGTGGTTATCCCATCTCTTCCTAAGTCAATGGATAGCAGAAAAGAGACAGATACAACAAGCTAGACTTAATACTTATAGCTTATCTCGAGAGAACAAAGGGCTGGCAAAGATCTACCACGTCATTGTCCTCCATGCAGCAGGCAAGGCAGGCATCGAGAAGCACGACGGCCAGATGCATAAACCTTGCCATACAGCTATTGCCCCAAGGACATCTGCATTAAGGTCAGTAAACTTGTGCTCTGTTCAGTCCTATAAAATCAAAATAGAAACATCTGCACCCTTGGTCCTGCACATGCACCATAAAAGGGGCATTCAGTAAGTACATGGAAAATCTCTTTGTTTAAAAAAAAAAAAAACTAGGCAAGCATTTTAATATTTGAGCGGTTTGATCTGATGCTTTCACAAAATGGCTTGTTTACATGAGACAGAAGCCAGAAGTGACAAAACTTGTTGCTTCTGGTTTTTGATATCATGCAGTGGGAGGAACAAGATCAGTTCCTCTCACTGTGTGCCCGGAATGGGATGCTGTCTGTAGCACCCTTACTGGACTCCCTGATCAGAGCCCGGTAAAGGTGGGAGGAGGGGGACCCCCTTCTGCCGCCTGTAAAAGTAATCCAGCGGCTGTATAGTGTCTCAGATTACTTTTACTAGAAAGAGAATCGCCAGCTGCAAAAAAACTATACTGGGATCATGACTGTAGCTGCAGTCATGATCCTGTTATAAGCACTTCAACCTTAGGCCATTTAAAAAACGTCCAAAAGACAGGAAGTGGTTCAAAATAAGAATTTGGTCCTCCAAACACACAGTGCAGACTTGGCATTGAAGGAACATTTCTGACAATAATTAAACTACAAAGAAACATGGTTGGAATAAGTGGGAAATAAATGGGCAATTGTGACAGCATGCAGGCAACAAGCTATCATCACAATACACAGGCAACAAACAAATAACTATGACAATATTCCAACAACAAAGGGGCAATCGTTAAATTATGTGTGCAATTGTGACAATACGCAGGCAAATGTAATAGTTTAATGACAACAAACAAAAAAACATTACAGTATGTGGGCTATAAATCGAGTGCATTTACAGGTGCTTGCAGATAGTTGCTGTTGCTCGGCCCATAGAAATCGATGATAGGCTGAGTGGCCACAGCTGTCCACAGTCATCTGCAGGTTCTTGCTTGTTTGTGAAAAGAAATAAAAGGAGCTGCGCTGGTAATGAATAAATTATAAAAATAAAAGTGACCTAATAAGCAGGTAATAGTCAATAAAATAAACACATAAGTTGATACATAAAACATAACCTGCAGAAAAGGACCAATAAATATGAATATAGTCCAGTGGAGTGACACACATATGTGACTTAATGGATAAGCAAAGGCGACCAATTCAACGAAATGAACGGGTGACATAAATTATAAAAAAATAATACGTGAAAAAAATTGAAAAATTTGACGTGTAAACTTTGTGTTCCTGTATGTTGTGGTTGTTCAGGTGCTTATCTAATAGTTTTTTGAAACTATCTATGCCCCCCCCCCGAAACCACCGCCTGTGGAAGGGAATTCCACATCCTTTCCGCTCTTCTAATGTTAATGAGTGGCCACGTGTCTTCTTAAACTCCCTTCCGCAAAAGTTTTATCCCTATTGTGGGGTCACCAGTACGATATTTGTAAATTGAAATCATATCCCTACTCAAACGTCTATTCTCTAGAGCAGTGGTTCTCAACTCCGGTCCTCAGGACCCACTAACAGGCCAGGTTTGCAAGATAACTGAAATACATCACAGGTGATATCATTTGCTGCTCAGTGATTGCAGTATTCTAGTCTGCATCTCCCCCAAGGTAATACTTAAAATCTGGCCTGTTGGTGGGTCCTGTGGACTGCTCTAGAGAGAATAAGTTCAGTGCTCGCAACCTTTCTTCATAACTAATATCCTCCAGACCCTTTATTAGCTTTGTTGCCCTTCTTTGTACTCGCTCCATTTCCAGTACATCCTTCCTGAGGACTGGTGCCCAGAACTGGACAGCATACTCTAGGTGTGGCCGGACCAGAGTCTTGTAGAGTGGGAGAATTATCGCTTTATCCCTGGAGTTAATCCCTTTTTTAATGCATGCCAATATTCTGTTTGCTTTGTTAGCAGCAGCTTGGCATTGCATGCCATTGCTGAGCCTACCATCTACTAGGACCCCTAGGTCCTTTTCCATCCTAGATTCCCCCAGAGGTTCTCTCCCCCCCCCCCCCAGTGTATAGATTACATTCATATTTTTTCCACCCAAATGCATTATTTTACATTTTTCTACATTAAACCTCATTTTCCATGTAGTTGCCCACCCTATTTGTTCAGATCTTCTTGCAAGGTTTCCACATCCTGCGGATAAGTTATTGCCCTGCTTAGCTTAGTATCGTCCACAAATACAGAGATTGAACTGTTTACCCCATCCTCCAGGTCATTTATGAACAAATTAAATAGGATTGGCCCCAGCACAGAACCCTGGGGGGCCCCACTACCCACTTGGGGTGCGCATCTTCACTGGTCTCACGATTTGATTCCGCTTCTGATTATCCTGTCCACGTTTCGATTCCGAGATGCATCACGATTAATACCCAAGTGCCCATGGTTTTCAACTTTTCATCAAAAAATGAATTCAAGCAGTCAGAAATTGAAGAACTATATTTATTTTTATCTGCTGTTTAAAAAAAATACCTCAAGTTCCCTGCATATAGCAAAGTCTGAACGTGAACAGTGCAGCAGACAACAGTATTTATTTAAAACAGTACTGTGACCTCAAACTGTTGTATAGTGCAGTAGTTTACTTCTTCATAAAAGAAAATATTAAAATGTAAAATATAACTTGTAAACAACACCTACATCATCATCAAGTCATCCTCAAAACAGAGCACTTCCAGTTCTGTAACACACACTGTGTTGCAGAACTTCCAGGTTCACTGTGATGATTGTTTGCCATTGCCACCACCAGCGCCAGTCAACACAGATGGATGGCTAGATGGGCGTTATAAGCTCTCGGAGTCATCACCCAGTCACTGAAAACGTTACCTGCACTCTACCACGATTACACCTGTAACTGAAGCCAAGCCAAGCCACCATTAGAGGAAGGAAAATCATTGACAGAAGAAATCGTCAACTGAATCTGAAAACCTTGGGCAAATCTTTATGGGATCACAAATATACACACCACAATACCAAAAAAACACACGTCACTGAATCATAATCATGAGAAAGGGCAGGCCACTGGGCCACAGGTCAGGCAGGCAATGGCACAGCCACAGTCAAACATGAGGTCAGGTCGGTGTGTATATTTTTGTGTGTATTTGTGTGATCCAATAAAGATTTACTGCAGGTTTTAAGATTCAATTTATTCTTTCAAGGCGTTAAGTGTGAAAATTCAATGGACACAATCTTCAAAAATAAACCATTCTCTACCTCCAGTGCTAGAAAAGCTATAACAAATATAAAATGTTCCAGGTTCACTGTGATGATTGTTTGCAATTGCCACTGCCAGTCAGTCAGTCAACAACACACTTGTGTTAAGTTCAAGTTGACGGTGCTGCTTGAGCAGCGTTATAAGCTCTCGTAGTCACTCAGTCACTTTACAGAAAACGTTAATACCTGCACTGCACTCTTATGCCGCGTACACACAATCGGACATTCCGACAACGAAATCCTGAGATTTATTTCAGACGGATGTTGGCTCAAACTTGTCTTGCATACACACGGTCGCACAAATGTTGTCGGAAATTCCGATCGTCAAGAACGCGCTGACGTACAACACATACGAAGGCACTATAAAGAGGAAGTTCAGTAGCCAGTGCGCCACCCTTTGGGCTCTTTCTGCTAATCTTGTGTTAGTAGACGCTTGGTGAGAGACGATTCGTGCTTTTCAGCCTCGTGTTTTTCAGATCGTTACTGCTCTTCAGTTTGTGCTTGTGGGTTCGCATCTGGTTTTCAGTGCGTGTAGTCAGTTTGCATGTGGTTTTCAGTGTGTATTTTTATAGTACGTATTTGATCTTCAGTGCGTTCTTGTCCGCTCGTTTCTGATTTTTAGCTCGCTCTTCTCAGGCCTTTCTGATTTTCAGTGCGTGCTGTTAGTTCGTTCTGACCAGCCGACCGTTTTGAAGTCATGCTGCAGGTAAGTACTCATCGCAGAGTTCGTGCTATGCAGGGGCTTGGTGTTGGGGTTCTTACTTTGACCCAAGCCTAGTCCATGAACAGGGCGGGGAGGAGTTCATGGACTAAGAATTGGTTGCTCCAATGTGACCAATTCTCTCACATGCCTGTGTTGCGGGAGATCCGTGAGAATATTCCTGATGATTTCAGGAATTCTCTCCGGATGACGGACCCCGTTTTTCACCGCTTGTTGGCTTTGCTGTCCCCTTCTATTACGAAGCAGGACACCTGCATGCAGCAAGCCATCACTCCTGAACAGAGGCTAGTTGCCACTTTGCGGTATTTGGTGACGGGGAGAAGTCTGCAGGACATCAAGTTCTCGACTGGCATCTCCCCCCAGGCTCTGGGGATCATTATTCCAGAGACCTGTTCTGCCATCATACAGGTCCTGCAGAAGGACTATATTAAGGTAATATTTCTCCTTTAACATCACATTATATGTATTTAATGTTTGCTAATGTATTGTATTTCTTTCATAATTCCCTAATTACCATGATTGTAATATGCTGTGAATGTCCTCTTTATCCTCATGCATGCTGGAAGTTTTTAAAGTTCCTTTTTTGTCCTTCATGCATATTTGCCTTCACTAACCTCCCCAGCATGCTATCCTGAGCCCATACACACCTAGCCTAGTCACTTAACAATGTATTTTGTCAGCTCCATAGTAGTGCTTACCCTAAACACCCCCTAAAATGTGTACAAGTGTTATTTGTGTGCTTAAATTCAGGCAGAGTGCCAGAGGCTTTTTTTTTGGGGTCCCAAACTCATTCGGAACCCTCCCTCCCCCCCAACCGCTAAGTCAACCGATACCAATCCTCTATCTGCTGACTTTGCCAAACCCATACACACTATACCTACCTCTTTTGTGGTCAGATTTAGGCCCCTTTCACACGGACGGATAGAATTGTGCTTTTAGCTGCGGATTTTCTAGTTTTCTACCGCAGCTAAAAGCACACAATGCTTTCCTATGGCCCCCTTCATACACTGCGTTTAGCTGCGATTTAGTTACATGCCTTTTGGTACGGATAGAAAAAATAGAATTGACTGCGTCCAGGAGTGATTTAGCGCAGCTATCTGCACATAACTCCAGGTAATCGCAGTGTACTATTTCTCCTGCAGATAGCAGCGGCAATAAGGAAAGAGAAGCAACAGGAAGCACATCAGAAATGGCAAGAATGTTCCAAACGCAGCTAAATGCAGCCGCATGTAAACAAAGGTAATCACACTGTACAAATGCAGCTGATCGCAGTGCCTGGAGTCTTGAATTTCACAGAACATATTATATGCTTTTAACTGTGGCAGAAAAGCCGTTCGCGTGAAAGGCGCCTTATGGATGAATTCACCAAAGCATGCAGCGAAAGGGCCTGCCCGAATACTTTCAAATGCTACTGTTTAAAGTTTTGTTCTCCTATTATCTTGATGGGTAATTGCAGAATGTAAAAAAGTGCTTCAATTTGTACAGTGTGTATTCATATTTTTGTATTATGACACTTCTTACCTGTCCAGTGGGCTGCAATAGTGTAAGTAAGGAGGGGTTGGCCAAAGTAAAACACATGTATGCATTCAGCTCATAATGAAGTGGAGAGGGTTACCTGTCCAAAACATCCCCCCACCCCTCAAATTTTTACAACAGGCCATCAGAGGGGGTGAGGAATCTGATAAGTGGATCTTATATTTTTGTCTTTAAATACTCCTTCAAATCGATGTTATACTGATGTTGGCCAAGAATGTTTGTGTCTAATCTGCTTGCAATGTTATGTGCAACAGTACTAATTTATTTTTTTCTTGTTCCACTCCACAGTTTCCTTCAACGCCACAGGAATGGCAGACCGTGGCTTCCCAATTTGTCCAGCAGTGGGACTTTCCCAACTGTGGAGGGGCAATAGATGGAAAACACATCCACATAGTCCCACCCCCCAACTCGGGGTCATACTATTACAACTATAAGGGGTTTAATAATATTGTGATGTTGGCGGTGGTGTCGGAGACATATGAGTTTCTCTATGTGGACGTGGGGAAGAATGGCCAGATGTCGGATGGTGGAGTCATCGCCCAGACTGAGTTCTACTAGCGGCTCCAGAGTGGTGGCTTGGGATTGCTACCTCCAGAAGACAATGTGGCTGGTCTGCCGTTCGTCTTTGTCGCTGATGAATCGTTTGGGCTTGGTGATCACCTGATGCGGCTGTTCCCGATGAGGACCCTCACCCCGGACCAGAGGGTTTTTAACTACCTGCTGTCCAGAGCCAGAAGAGTGGTGGAGAATGCTTTCGGGATAATGGCCAGCCGGTTCCGCCTATTCCTTACGCCAATCAACATGGCGGAATATAAACTTAACCATATAATCCTTACATGCTGCATTCTTCACAGCTTTTTAAGGAGAAATTCTATGAACTATGTGGCCTCAGTTGGGCCTGAGGCCGTATTTCAAGACCAAACCCTGATGGTACTTGAAGCTGGCCGTCCTGGCTTGCCCCCCCAAAGCGCCTGTGAGGTCTGTCTAAAATATATGGAGTACTTTGCGGGTGGGGGGGCATTGATATGCCAGAAAATGTTTAAGAAACATTTTTAAAATAAATTTTTATTTTAAACTGAAATAATATTTCCTTTGATTTACTGCTTGTGTTTCTTTTAGCGGTCTCCTAGGTTATCCAATGGGCTTTTCTTTTTGGCCATTTTCTTCAATAGTGCAAACATAATTTCTTTGATACATGGGGTGACAATCTCTTCTTCAGCTATCTATTATGTTGTGGGTCTGCTACACACACACCTTGTTTTTGTTGTTAATGTATGTAATGCATTACTAATAAAAATATTCATCATTTTCAGCACCATGAATTAATTTTTTGGAGTGACAAAAATAGCCATTGCAAATTATAAAGCACTCAACAATGTATGGCTTCTTTTTTCAATACTCAATAGCAGTTTTTTGAGTAAGTTGGTGTTTACGGTGGCAATGGGGGTTATTTACTAAAGGAAAATCCACTTTGCACTACAAGTGCACTGCAAAAGTGCACTTGAAAGTGCATTGAAACTGCACAGTGGATTTGCCTTTAGTAAATACCCCCATTGTCACCGTAAACACCAACTTACTCAAAAAACTGCTATTGAGCATTGAAAGAAGAAGCCACACATTGTTGAATAGAAAAAAATTTACTCTGTGCACATTCACATGTGCGTTAGAAAAAAACATATTTTTGGAATTCAGTTTTGTTTTTGTTTTTTTGGACAGTAGAAATATCCTTTTTTGTGGTAAACAGGCATATTTTTAAAACCATTAAACAATACAAAACTCAGGAACTTGCAAAGTTCAACTTTGATAAATTGAAGGCAATATCGGACATTAGTATGTCACAACTGTGTTGATATTGCCTTCATCAGATGGGGTGATGTCACCCCTGTGAAAGCCAAATTTTGAAGATGCACACAAATTGAGAGTCAAAATGGGGATTTTCCTCCTGATTCCATGCCTAAGGTCAACATGTGCTAGCTCCCATCATGGGGGATCAATGGACGTGTTTCAGGGGTACAACCCCTTCCTCTCATCTACTTTAGTTGCGAGGAAGGGGTTGCACCCACAAAACGCGTAGCACATGTTGACACACTGTGTGCATCTTCAAAATTTGGCTTTCAAATTTTTATTAGAAAAGTTAGAAAAATAAAAACAATTTAAAAAATGTTGGTGTGTTTTAGATTCTGCCTAAAACATCAATGATTTTTTTAGAGTCTTTTTCCACATCATTGATGTCTTCCTTGATCTTCTGTAAATCCCTATTGCACACCATGATCTCCCCGATGAGGATCTGTGCACTTGTACTTGTGAAATGTGTTTCTTCTTCCACAACATCCACATCACCTAAAATAAAAAAACACACCATGTATTATAAATATGCAGGCATCCATCTATTACCTGAAGCTGTGGTCTCAGACACTCACCTGTTGTGGTCACTATTTCGCCCACTTCATAAACCTCTCCTTCCCCCACATCCTCTGGTTGTGGTGTGGGTTTTTCCCCTTCTTTAGGAGGTGGGGGGACCCTGGTGTCCTCTGATGTCCCGAGTCTTTTCTCCCCTATGTGAATAAAAAAAAAGGTATACTTAGCACACAGATATTTGAGGGCAGAAATAGGAATATGAAACATTGCTTGGAAGTGTCGAACAATTGTTTGTTTTGGCAGAGTTCGAAGCTGAAGACATGATTTTTTCCCCTTTCTTCAAGCTGGAATACTTACTTTTTTGGTCAAGTTTCACACATGGAGACACCCCTAGTATCCAATGGAGCACCTGTGTGGGACACCCTAAAAAGTTTGTTCTGGTGTCCCACACTAATGCTCCTGTGTCCAGATGTGTAAACAGCTGCTGAGTGTCCTCTCCTTACACTGAGTCAAGTTTGCATTTCATTCTAATTACAAACCCATCTAGACAACAATGTACTAAACTTCTTTGAATACAAATAAGCCTGAACAAATGTAGTTAACCTGTATCTGCCAAAAACATTGTATTAGTGGGCGAACGAACGATGTTTACTATGAACGATTACTGTGCCCACGAACCAGAAAGTTGCCATTTTAAACTGTACAACAGTAAAGAAAAGCACATGGAGCAGCACTAAAGTAATAATAAGCATAGGAACACACGACAACTACTTACTTTTTAGAAGCAGTTTCCTGATCTTTCTGTACTGATCGTGCTCCCTCAATTTCAGGTCTTACCAGCGTTTCCTCAATTGATCCTTGGATCGTCGTACCCCAAAATTCCTGTGCAGACTTTTCACAACTTTAGCCATGATCTTGGCCTTTCTCACATTTGGGTTTGGGTACGGTCCATACTTCCCATCATGGTCGGCCCTCTTCAAGATGTCCACCATCTCTACAAAGGACATATTTGAGGCCTTAAATCTCCTCCGGGATCGGGGCGTTCGTGGCTCCGGGCTTTCGTCATTGCTGCTGTCTTCATGCACTTGTTCTTTCTCCGCCATGTGCTCTCCCACTGCGCCAAAAGAGAAGGGGCAGGGAATATACTAGATAGGTCAGGGGCGGGCGGAGTTTCATGCATGCGCAGTATATATAAAGCGCCACATGCGTGTGACGTACGCACGATCTGTGAGTGGAGGAATGGAGTAGCGGAAGCGCTGATTGTGCTAACGAAGGTACAATTTTAACTTGGGCCTATACTGCTTATAGATTGAGGCCTATATTGGGACAAGATTAGGAGAGTTTAGCATGACATTAGGGTTTTGTCTTGTGTTGTGTCTTGCAGAGAAAATGGATCTATTGAATGATCAGGACTTTATCCCCATATTCATTGATATGTACAGGGAGCTGCCCTGTCTGTGGCAGGTAAACCACCCCTTTTATACCAATCAAAGAAAGAGGAAGGCAGCGCTGGATCAATTGTTGGAATTAGTGAAGCCGCAGATCCCCACGGCAACCATCAACTATTTGAAGGCCACAATTGGTGGCATGAGGAGCACTTATAATAGGGAGCGCAAGAAGGTCCAGGATTCCCAGAGATCAGGAGCAGCAGCAGATGACATTTATGTCCCCAGGCTGTGGTACTATCACAGACTGTATTTTCTGGCAGACCAGAGGGAACCCAGGCCAGCACTCTCCAGTCTTCCTTCAACACTTCCTTCCACCCCAGCTGAGGCTTCTGACATCCAACCTGGGCCTTTCAGCCAGGAAGATGTGGAATAGCCCAGCTTTAGCCAGGTATATCATTGTTCAACATTATTCTTGTCCAAACAGTAGTGATGATAACTAGATGTTATTATTGATCACTAATTTCTGATTTAACAAAGTGTTTTACATATCAATAGACAGTAGGGCCCACAAATGATTGGGACAAAAATGAAAAATGCTGGGGTCAGAATGATAGTCTTTTCTATTTATTAACATTCAATTTGCAACAGTCATGAGCTGTAAATTGTGTGTGATTGATGTACCAAAAACTAAAACTATGTCCCTTTTTCATACACAGGAAAGCCTCAGCCAGGAGGAGGCTGTGGAAAGTGGCAGCCTGGAGGTGGCGGGGTAAGTGGCAGCCAGGAGGTGGCCTGGCCCAGTAGCCTGACCAAATCCCAGGTCCCTCCACTCCGCTTTAAAAAAAAAAGGCCCAGGGAGGGGAGGAACATGGAGGAGGCAGCACTTGGGTATTTCGGCAGGCTACTGCGGCCCTCAGAACCCCCCCAATCTTCAAGAGGACTATCCCTGCATGGCGGCCTGCAAAATGCAGGAAATGGAGGAGGGCCAATGCCTCTTCTGTGGGGAAGTTATCTTACAAGCCCTAAACAAGGGGTTGAAGGGTGAACTCACAAGCCAAAGCCAAGTTTGTGAGTTCGACCATCGTCGTCCTCTTCCTCCTCCTCCTCCACCTCCTGCCACAACTCCAACACCAGAGCCACAGCCTGGAAGCAAGTGTGGAAGGAAGACAAGATGGCCTGGGTTCAGTCTGGTCTGACAAAAGACACAGGCTGTTGTAACACAGCCTGGGGACATATATGTCATCTGCTGCTGTTCCTGACCTCTTGGAGTCCTGGACCGGATTGTGCTCACTATTATATGGACTCCTCATGCTACCAATTTTGGCTGTAAAATAGATGTGTGCCCTGGGGTACAAAGGCTTCGCCGATTTCACCAGTTTATCCAGTGTTGCCTTCCTCCTTATTTTGTTATGACCCCTAATAAATGGCTATTTTTTTTCACAAATACTTGCCTATGTGTTTTAATTCAAAAAGGACAGTTTAATTGTGAGTAGGCAGGTACATTTCAAAAATACAATGTCAGATTAGCAAGGAACACCAACACCAAACAACCTCCTTGAGGTTAAAAAATACAAGTTAATAATGGTGTTGTGGTAACTTGACACACAAAACGACAAAAAAATACTATGGAGATCAGTAGAAAAAAAAATATAGAATAAAACAGGAGATCTTCATAAAAAACAAAAAAATGGAGATCTTGATAAAAAAAAACACTATAAAAATAAATTCTAAACATTATTATGGAGATCTGACGAAAAAAATAACAAATATTATTCAGGAGATCACAAGAAATAATAAAGAAATCAGTTTGTCAGAACTCTGTGTGAATATAACAAGCTCCCATCGAACATTTGTTGTCGGAAATTCCGATCGTGTGTACTCTACCACGATACACCTGTAACTGAAGCCAAGCAAGCCAAACCACCATTAGAGGAAGGAAAATTTTTGACAGAATAAATCATCAATTGAAGCTTAAAACCTTAAGCTAAACCTTATGGGATCACAAATATACACACAATACCAAAAAAAACCACACACGTCAGTGAATCAGAATCATGAGAAGGGGCAGGGAGAGGGGGAGACTGGGAGGGGAGAGGGGAGAGACTGGGCAGAGGGGATGAGGCTTGGCATCAGTTGTTTGCAACTTTTAGTATTTTTCTGAGGGTTAAAGTAACCCCTAGACACTGAAAAAAATTATTCTGAAACTGAATATTATGGACAATCTTCAAAAAAAAAATCTCAGTGGCAGTGTTATAAACAAAATATATAACACTGGTGTGGTGGTGTGGCAGACTGGCAGTGGGCAGTGACAGTGGCACTGGCAGACACTCAGACAGACAGTACGACATCACTTCCTGGATGTGCCAAAAATCATTAAAAAATAACGAAATGAAAAAAAAACCCCAAAAAACATGGATCACTGCAATACTACTCTTCATTTGGGAATGTGTCGATTTTTCTGTAAGAACACTAGTTGATGCACATGCTCTGGTTTGAGGGTGCTTCTTTTTGCAGTTCCCACATCTCCTGCAGTGGAGAAAACCCGCTCTGCAGACATGCTTGTGCCAGGGATACACAAGTATTGCTTTGACAGCTGAGAGGGGAGGGGAAATATGACCTCACGCTCACGCCACTAGTTCAAAGGGTTTTCAGTGAGAGGCAGAGGTGGGGCTTTACAATATTTTTCCATTTCCTCTTCAGCCTTGGCATAGGGGGTCTTGGGTTCTATTGTACCTTCAGTGTCAGTGAAAGACTGTCCCAGCAAAGTCATGAGCAGTGATCTGGCCTTTCTTTTGGGAGGAGATGGAGAATGGTTGTCCATGATGGGTGAACTTTCTTCTTTCAGAGTTCCTTTTCTCCTAGGCACTTGATCCTCATTTGTCCTCTTATTAGATGTAATCTGTGTTTGAACAAAAGAATAGAAAAAAATACTAACATTAAGAAAACACATTGTCAATTGCCTATGATTCTGATGAGGTGAGGAAAAAACACAGGAATCGGTGCAGTTCACGCACCACATCAGATTCAGAAGCGTGGCTTAAACAATGTAGCTAGCTAGCTAGCTAGCTAAGCAGCTAGCTACTGTAGTTTCAAGAAACAGGATGAAATTCATATTAATTTAATTACCTCCAAGGATGCAGCCTCCTCCGTCACTCCTTCTTATATATCCAATCTCTCCTCCTCTGTGAGGATAAAAGGCAGTCCCTTAAAGCAAGGATCCAGTGCAGAGGCTGTATGAAGGATCTTCTTCTCTGCCTGTTCTGGAGATCTGTTCTGATGGCATTCTTGATCTAATAGATCATGGGTGTGTCTCCCATGGTGTCTGTCATGCTCTGGAGGAGGAGGTGGCACAGACTGCAGGTTGTTGTCCTAAGAACCTCTTGACCATGTCATATGCGCTGTTCCATTTTGTTGGCACATCAGTTATCAGCTTATGATTCTTCAGGCCAAGACATTTCTGTTTCTCTTTTAGAAAGTGGCTTGCTCTGGTGCTGCCGTGAAAGAATGTGGATATCCGTCGCACTCTGCCAAGAAGCCTGGAGAGCATGGCCACTTTCAGCTATTGCTGGGACACAGGATTCAGTGTATGGGGGAAGCATTTTACATGGGGGAATTTCCCAACTTGAGCTGTAACTATCATGTTCGACGCGTTGTCGGTCACAAGCACTACAGATTTATCGGACAACTGCCATTCTTCCACAACATGAGACAGTAGCTCCGCCAGATGAGCACCTGCGTGAGACTCATAAATGGAACTTGTTTGCAGTACATGCGACAAGATCTGCCAGTCCTTAGTAACGTAATGTGCTGTTAATGTAACATAAGACTCCGTCGTGACCGAAGTCTATGAATCATGCGTTATTGCGACTCAACTTGCTTGGCTCATTGACGCAATTATCTGAGCTTTGGTTTCGTGGTAGAGTACAGGTATAACGTTTTCTGTAAAGTGACTTTGTGACGGGATCTTGTAACGTGGCTCTATCGTCTTCAACAGGTAGCGCAACCCAGTGTTGTCCACAACAGAGTAAGGGCGCAGGTCCTTAGCTATGAAAGCTGCCACAGCTTTTGTTGTTCTCTTGCCTTTTTCAGGGTTGGGTGGCAAAGTTGACAGTATCGCATCAATTCTTGGCTGAGCTGGGTCTATTTCCTTGGCACTGGTGGTGGTGGTGGTGGTGGTGGAAGGTGTTAGCATCTCTGAGTGAAAACGGCTAGCGTGGTTTCTCATATTAGTATAATTCCCTAGATATTTAATTTTTGTGTGACAGGCTTTACACACAACGTATGTCCAATTTGTGCTTCCCACTTTGTTCATAAAAGCCGAAATGTGCCCAGATGTTTGCTTTTAAAAAGCTAGGTGCATTTTTTATCTCTCGTTCTTTTTGGTCTCCTTCTGCCATTTTACCAGCATGCCATGTAATTGTGACAGTTAGGGGTGATGACGTTGTCAACAAACTCTGTCAGTATTAAAAAAAAAAGCACTGAGTGACTAAGCCATGACCAGAAAAGTAACAAGTTTCCTAAATGTTAAATACTGCCACAAAATCCTACCCCTAGGCCGTCGCTTTGTGTTAAACAATGCGCCCTCATCTTATCTTATTTGTGATCTGTGCTAGTCGGGTGGTCAGCCGGTCACGTGATCTCTGCCTCCCCTTCTCTGATCTAAACAGCTACAATGGGAGGGGCTGAGTGTGGTGGACTCACTGGCAGTGGACAGGACAGCACTGCATTATATATTATACTTACTGGCAAAAGTTCTAGTTCTCTTATGATGAACAAAACCATAAATCATACAAACAAAGGTATCAATAAAGTTGTGATCAATCACTAAGACAATAAGATCTACATAAACCATAATTAATTAAATGGCAATGGCATGGTCACTTAAACTCACTTTAATGTTTAGGAATACAGAATTCAGTTCACCAATCACCATCAATTATTACAGTCATAAATTTGGCATATTTGCAATCCACATGGTAATGGTGCATCAGATTATGATATATTATATATCTAGTTAGTAGTAGTACTGTCAGTGTCTCTACTCTCGTACCTGATGATGATGATGACGACGAGTCAGTGCACTGATGGAGGTCTCCTGCTGCCTCTGAGGAGGACAGATTGGGTCTCTCTCCCAAAGCCCTGCTGCCCACAGCAGCCAGTTGTAAGTAAGAGGATGGCTGGGGCTTGTGTGCACTGCAGTGTGCAACAGTGAGCTGAGGAGGAAAGCTCTGGGGACCGGGACTCAGAAGTCGGGGACGTGAGTCGCTCCACTTGTCTGTCTCCTCTCTTGCCAGCGAAGCGACACAGGGCGGCTGGGGATGTTGTCAGCGGGAGGCGGGAAAAGATGGCTTATTTCGGCTGCTTTCGGCTCCAGGCACAGAGGCAGGGCATAACGCGGCACGGCGCGAGGATGACTTCATTCAAAAAATGGATCATTAAAGTCGTAGCATCGATGCCGCATCATGGATGGCCGAATCACGATGCATCAATGTTACGATTAATTTCAACACCCCTATTACCCACCCCTGACCATTCTGAGTATTCCCCATTTATCTCTACCCTCTGAACTCGTCCTTGTAGCCAGGTTTTGGTGCTTAGTAAAACTGTCAGTTGTAAATAAGAGAGAAGTCCATGAGGTGGCATGCACCTCATTGGACTTAACCCATAGCATGCCAGCTCATTTTAGAAGTGGCTGAATTCCTTGATTTGAGCTTTATGCAATAAAGATTTGTCACCTCCCTGCCCCAGCAAAACACAGCAAAAGTGCAGTGACATACTGGTAACCTCATGTCTCTGCTCACGCTCCCTTTCCCTTTCCTCCTGTGACCATGTTCCTTTATATGCACAATTGATTGGCTGCCAGTGCTGTCCCTCCCTCTTCTAGCCTAAGTTCATCTGTAAAGGGTAATACAAGGTGCTAATATGAAGTTAAATTCAAGCACTTACACTAGCTGCATTTAAAAATAGTTAAAATTATACTTCAGTTAAAGGGGTCGTAAACCCCCATGTTTTTTTCACCTCAATGCAGCCTATGCATTAAGGTGAAAAAAGTTCTGTCACTGACTGGCCCCCCAGCCCCCCATTTTACTCACCTGAGTCCTGTATTCCCCCGCCGTCACGCGACCCTGCAGTTTGATTAAGCTAGCGTCATCCCGGGACTCATCAAGGTGGGTGGGACGTTCGGGTATCCCGTCCAGCGGTGAGCTGACACTGTCTTCTGACAAGCTGTTTTTATTTCATTGTTCTTGTAAGCATATCTTGTATTGGGGGGGATTGAGTTTTTTTAATAAAACGGTATAACACTATGGCAAGCATCCCTTCTATTCTTGCATGATCTAAACAACAACATCATGGCCATGGAGAACTAACCAGCTTCAGTGACAGCAGGGCAGACCATCCCTGGGAGAGATAACAAGGGCTTACATGACTCTTACCTTTGGTGAACATACACTCAAAGGGGGCTATCACGAGGTGACCCGGTGAAGGTGTATAGGCCGTTGATTGGTGCACTGATGGTGGATTTGAAGCTCATCTTGTACGCTGTCCATCGCAGGCATGTTTTAATAGTAAATAGACTTACCGGATTAGCCTGGTTTAGGCTCTATATCCACTATGGACTAAGCTGTTTTATTATCTTTAAATGTATTTACACGTTATGAATTATTAAACTTGTGGTATAATCCATGCAAAGCACTGTTAATATTTTCTCATTTTGGGAAATTATATATATATATATTACATACCGTTTGTTTTTTATATTTATAATAGCAGCTAATGGTGTACAAAATCTACCATATATCCATTTTGAGCGCTGGGATCAGGGATCTTTTTCTTTTCTCTGATATTTTCTTTCCAAAACGCAATATCGTTTCAGCAACCACTCACTCGTCGAGACCCTTGCAACCACGCAATATCATAAAAAAAAACCTCATACTCATCGAGACCCTTGCAATCACGCAATATCGTCTCAGCAGCCTGAAACATACATGAAACCCTTGCAACCACGCAATACTGTCTCAGCAACCTGACTGAGACCCTTGCAACCACGCAATATCGTCACAACAACCTGACATCAGACCTTTGCAACCACGCGATATTATCTCAAAACAAACCTCATACTCATCAAGACCCTTGCAACCTAACATTCACTGAGACCCTTGCAACCACGCAATAGAGTCTCCAGTAGTATAAAACACTTTGCGGCACGCACCTATGTGCAAACCTGCATACAAATTAACTTGCAAACACACCTCAGTGGCACACAATCAGCCACACAAACACGCAGCGGCACCCAGTTAGCCATTCATTTCCAGTGGCATGCGGGCCACTCATCTTTTCTGTCTTTCTCCCTGAGGTTAGTTCAGGTTTCCATCCGGCACCAAGTTGGACTTTATCTTCCCAGGTAAAAATAAAAATAAATTGGAGGGAAAGAACGTACAGTTCGCATCTTCACTAGGGTCAGTTGCATGACAGGGGTGGGCCAGTTTATTTCAGATAAAAGTCACACCAGGCCCATTGTCGGACTGTTATCCACCACCTCGATGCATTCCTGCTCATCGAACAACCAAGCACACCACCGGTCTAGACAGATCTAGACAGGTTGAGAATAGTGTTCAGCAATCTAAATGTGCCCATAGCCGAGCATAAAGTGGAAGGCCCAGCAGACTCTATCACCTTCCTAGGTGTCACTCCAGACACACGTGCCATACAGGCTAGCCTGTCTCCCGACAAACTAGCCCATACCAGGACAGTTATCCAAGACTTCACCCGGTCACAAGGGTGCACAATAGGGCAGTTGCAATCCTTACTAGGGATGCTGAATTTCGCGATGTGGATTATTTTTCAAGGACAGTCTTTTATATCACAGCTTTTCGTTTTTCTCACACCAAGTTCTCAAACTAGACCAAGCAGCAGTAGCAGACTTAGCTATGTGGGACAAGCTCCTCACCAGCTGGAACGGCATTTCAATGTTCATCCCGGCTGTGTCAGCCGAGCCACCACGGGTGGTCTCTGATGCCGCAGCCTCCACGAGCTTCGCGCCCATTTTCGGCCACCACTGGTTCGCTGAACCTTGGCCCCCAGAAATTCTCTTAAATTTCTCCTTTCACCCAGTCTTCATCACTTTTTGAGCTGTATCCCATCGTGGCAGCTGCCCAGGTCTGGGGCCACACTTGGACAGGACAGACGGTGCTCTTCACCACAGACTATCAGGCCAAGGCTGACATCATCAATAAAGGTAGATCCAAGTCACTCCCCATCATGTCCTTCCTGCGCAGTCTCCTGCATCTGTCACTCCATCACCAGTTTAATATCTTCTATAGACATATTCCAGGCAAATGCAAATCGCAGCTAATGTGCTGTCCCATTTCAAGCTTACTTTGTTTTTCCAGCAGGAGCCTGGAGCCGACCCAACAACTACTCCTGTCCCACCCTGGTCATTGCTGACAATGGACTGAAGTCGCATCTCACCAACGCAACCCAGCTCATTAACCACTCCTTGGCACGCAACACACTGAAGGCCTATCGCACTGCTTGAAATACTTACCACAAGTTTTTGGCCTCTGCCCCAGAGCAGCGATAGGCGACGTTAGACACGTCCTAGCCTTTTTTTATTGTATTGCCATACGCAGCTCGCCCTTTCTCACAATACCATCAGGCTATACCTAGCCAGCATCCAGCATTTCCTGTCCTTGCAGGACCCCAGTAAACCTTCAGTATTCTCGGCCCATGCAGTCAAGTCCCTCCTACGGGACATACTGAAGCACCAACCCGTAGTCAGTAGCAAACGCCTACCTATCACGAGTGCCCTATTCAGGGACATGTCTGAAATCCTTACTTATTCTCCATTGGGGCTTTGCCCAGCCTAGTCATCCAAGCTGCCATCTACTAGGCCTTTGAGGGTTTCCTATGACCTAGTGAATTTACTGTCAGCGGCTCTGGCAGTCAGACACTGCTCCGACGTCACCTGACTCGCTTTCTAAACCATTACACCCTTCATCTCACAGTCTGCAAAACGCAACGAACCAGCCCTACGCTTGACATTAACCTGTTTTAGGCTAACAACGCCTGGTGCCCAGTGACAGTGCTCAACCGACTACTCTTCCATCTACCTAGCCAATCTGATGGTGGCTTGTTGCTACCCTTTCTAAACAGCCCCCTGAGTGGCAGCCAGTTTATCAAGCATGTCAGGATCCTCCTAAGCAACTTGGGCTTCAACCCCAGTCAGTTCTCTGGACATTCCTTCTGGATTGAAGCAGCCTCAGCCGCCTCCCAGCATGGAGTACCAAACCACGTAATCAAGAAACAAGTCCGCTTTTTTGCCACATACATCCCAAATCCAAGAAAGAAATGGCACAAGCCTTCACCAAGCTGGCGCAATAACCACAAGAATCAATAAAGTTATTCCCCTATCTGAGTCTTTTTCCCCCTTTTCTTGGCATACCGACCAGACCACCAAGGCACACTTCAGGTCTATTTATGTTGTAAGTCTTGTTTATGTGATCCACATCTCTCTCGGTCATAGGGCCACGACCATAAATACGAAGACTAGTATGGTGGCCTGAATTTATGGGAGGAGCCCGGAGGGAATTTAAGCAGCCCACTCGCCCATGCTCTTTGTCGGTTCCAAGGTGCAATACCCTCCTGCTCTTCCCTTTTTCAGGGCACTTCTCAGCACATCCTTCTTCATAAACTACCCATTACTTATCTTGGGTATGCCAACTTTTCTTGGCATACCGACCAGACCACCAAGGCACACTTCAGGTCTATTTATGTTGTAAGTCTTGTCGCGTGTTCATGTGATCCACATCTCTCTCGGTCATAGGGCCACGCCTATATATATATATATATATATATATATATATATATATATATATATATATATATATATATATATAAACATGTAGTTAATTTAATAAATAAACAACAAAATAAACTTTACAATCACTTTAAAGGGGGGCCCACATGCAATAAAAGTTGAAGCTACAGCCATAGCATCTTTTCCTGAAAATGTTTTCCAACTTTTCACAAATGTGAGCCAGATCTAAATAATGTAAAAAGATGTTGCTTTGCTTGGTCTTTTAAAGAGCAGGCAGTGCTCAACTTTTATGTCCAAGTAAGAATAGGTCATTGTGTATAAAACAATAATAACCGTATATATTTTTTTTTTTCTGTGCAGATGCGAACCACATGCCTGTCTCCAGCAGTGCACAAGATGGTGTGTCAGCTTGGGTTTGAGATCAAGGACAATATAGAGATTATAAATATTGTAGACGAGGATAATCAAGTGTGCTGGGATGCAATATGTAGCAAAGTGTATCATGCGTCTTCAGGTGAGTTGTAGTTTCACATGATTACCCATGAACAGATGAGCATTTTGAAACACACCTAACACTTACCTTCCCTGCCCCTTTGGAGTCTGCGTGTTAACAGACAAAATATATTAGCGCTGCTGCCCACATGCATGGATCACTACTCACTACAGTCCACAGAATGGGCTGGAAAGATCTGAGAGTCTTGAAAGTGCAAGATATACCACTTGAAATGGCCTAACAGTGACAGCATTTTTTTATTACAAGTGCCATTTACATAAATGTTGTACATTCACATCACTCCCTGCCCTTAAGAACTCACATACATTCATACATATACATACTAGGGTCAATTTAAACAGGAGCCAGTTAACCTACCAGCATGTCATTGGAGTGTGGGAGGAAACCTATGCAGGCACAGGGAGAACATGCAAACTCTGTGCAGGTAGTACCGTGGTTGGAATTCTGATGACCCTAGTGCTGCTAGGCGGAAGTGCTAACCACTTAGACACTGTGCTGCCTTATTATCCTATTATTGTGAATCTGACATACTTTGCCATTATGGAGTCATTGTTGAAGTGTTAAGAAAACACAAACTCTGGAAAAGTTAACTTTTGGTGATAGACCAGATTAGTGTGACAATTGGATAATGGTAAAGTATAATTTTTTTGTATTTAAAGAGGAACTGCAGTCTGCTGACATAATTTGTAATAAAAACATCTTTTCCATTCTGAAGCTTCCCTCCAACCACTTTTCATATTTTATATATACTGTGATTCTGTACAAATATGCTGCAGAAATCTTCCTCCGCTGAGTCTGGCTGCAACCATTTTAACTGTGGGCAGCTGAAGCTGCTGCCTGTTCACTTCCTGGATTTACACAGACACACAGAGGCACACCTGCAGCCCTGCAGCTCTCATTGGCCCTCTTATGACTAATCCCCCCTCCCTTCCTGGCAAACTCTCACAAGAGTGAGAAAGAGCTGTGCATGATGTCATAAGCCTAGGCTAATGACCAGACAAGAAACAGGAAGTGGGCTGTATAAGGTATTTACTGGCAGAAAAAAAATGTTTTACTATCCAAAGTTAAAACAACAAGGGCAGAAGATTCAATAGATGGAAAGATGAAAAAATTACTAAAGTTCCGCTTTAAGGATAAAAGGGTTACATATTTGTTGTATTTTGGTGTAAGGGCCAGTAACACCATGAATCGCATAGGAATGAGCTAGAGCTGCACAATTAATCATTAACCACTTCAACCCCGGAAGAATTTACCCCCTTCCTGACCAGAGCACTTTTTGCGATTCGGCACTGCATCGCTTTAACTGACAATTGCGCTGTCGTGCAACGTGGCTCCCAAACAAAGTTGACGTCCTTTTTTTTTTCCACAAATAGAGCTTTCTTTTGGTGGTATTTGATCACCTCTGCATTTTTTATTTTTTGCGCTATAAACAAAAAAATAGCGACAATTTTGAAAAAAACGCATTATTTTTTACTTTTTGCTATAATAAATTAATAAATATCCCCAAAAAATATATAAAATTTTTTTTTAATCTCAGTTTAGGCCGATACGTATTCTTCTACATATTTTTGGTAAAAAAATTTGCAATAAGTGTTTATTGATTGGTTTGCGCAAAAGTTATAGAGTCTACAAAATAGTGGATAGTTTTATGGCATTTTTATTGATAATTTTTTTTTTTTTTACTAGTAATGGCGGTGATCAGCGATTTTTATCGTGACTGCGACATTATGGCAGACACATCGGACAATTTTGACACATTTTTGGGACCATTGGCATTAATACAGCGATCGATGCTATAAAATTACATTGATTACTGTAAAAATGTCACTGGCAGTGTAGGGGTTAACCACTAGGTGGCGCTGTAGGAGTTAAGTGTGTCCTAGGGAGTGATTCTAACTGTGGGGGGGAGGG
The DNA here is from genome assembly GCA_037952835.1 of Lithobates septentrionalis. Classification (NCBI taxonomy): domain Eukaryota; kingdom Metazoa; phylum Chordata; class Amphibia; order Anura; family Ranidae; genus Lithobates; species Lithobates septentrionalis. The sequence continues at coordinate 388,596 of JBBDGP010000296.1, forward strand.
GCTGTGTGTGACACATCACTGATCACCGATCCTAATTACAGGGAGCGTGATCAGTGTCAGTTAGGCAGAACGGGGAGATGCTTGTTTACATTAGCATCTCCCCATTCTTCCTCACTGTGAGACAATCGCGGGTATGCCCGCGGACATCGAGTCCGCAGGACCCGCAATTACGGTCCCGAAGCTCCCGGCGTGCGCCCGTGAGCCGCCTCTTAAAGGTCAATGTACAGGTACGTTAATCTGTCTGTACGTGCCCTTCTGCCGCAGTAAATCTGCGTGAGGCGGTCGGGAAGCGGTTAAAAAAATTGTGATCTCAATTTAAACCCCCTCATGATCTCTATTGCAGAGTTTTCTGATTCTTTCATGTAACAAGTGTAGAGAGTTCTCTGCTCACTCAGGGGCAGTCTGCCAAGTTTGTAACAACATTGTCTGTGCTAGTAGAACATTGTCTGTGCTAGTAGAAATTGTAACTCTTCCTTCTTAGATCAAAGGGATAAACTTCTGTTTGTAAATGCAGGAAGTTTAACCACTTAAAGTGATACTAAAGGTTTTTTTTTTTTTAAATAACAAATATGTCATACTTACCTCCACTGTGCAGCTTGTTTTGCATAGAGTGGCCCCGAACCTGGTCTACTGGGGTCCCTCTGTGGCTCTCTTGGCTCTTCCCTGGATCAGATATCCCCCTGGGAGAAGAGCTCTCCTGGGGGGTTACCTTGCGGATGTGCTCCTGAGTCCAGCATTCGACGTCCATAGACACCGCATGCAGGACTCAGCCCCGCCCCCCAGCGGCCATGTTATTGGATTTGATTGACAGCAGCAGGAGCCAATGGCTGCGCTGCTATCAATCTATCCAATTAACAGCCGAGAACCCCCTAGCAGAGAGATGGCGCTTCCCCATGGGACAAGTTCGAGGGTTCAGGTAAGTAAAACGGGGGGGGGGGGGGGGGGGCTGGCGGCCGGTCACTGACAGGTGGTTTTTCACCTTAATGCATAGGATGCATTAAGGTGAAAAAACACAAACCTTTACAACCCCTTTAAAGTCCTTTTTCTGACACTTTTTTTTACAAAGTTAAAATCAGTATTTTTGCTAGAAAATGACCTGCAACCCCCAAACATTATATATATTTTTTTTAGCAGAGACACTAGGGAATAAAATGGCAATTGTTGCAATATTTTATGTCACACTGTATTTGCACAGTGGTCTTTTTAAATGCAATTTTTTGGGAAAAAATACACTTTAATGAATTAAAAAAAAAAAAAAAAACTAAACAGTAAAGTTAGTCCAATTTTTTTGTTTAATGTGAAAGATGATGTTACGACGCGAGAATCGTGAAAGAATCGTGATCTTCTAAGCAAAAAAAAATTGTGATTCTCATTTTAGCCAAAATCGTGCAGCTCTAGAATGCACTGTACATTCCTGTGTGATCCACATGCGATCCAAATGCAGTGTGATTTCAGCCCATTCATTTGAATGGGATGTAATTGCGCCAGACCGCACTTTGTTACAAAACACACAGCAACCAGATCACATGCGATCACACTGCATTTGTTACCTTTGTTTGAGGTGTCATGAAGCCCTGGTTCACACTGATGCGGGGTGGTAAACGCTGTGATCCCTGTCCGGTTCCCGCATCGCAAATGCACTGTGTTTTGTGATCTGCTGCGGGTGCTAGTTCAAAGTTAATACCCCAAAAGCAGATCACAAATGCAGTGCGTCTTTCTGAACTGGATCACATGTAAACATGTTAAAAAACAACCATGCGATCGGTTTTCATTGCAGCTCAAAAAACGCACCACGTTCTAGTGTGAACTGGTCCTTTAGGATAGTGTACAAAGGCTTACATTGCACTAATTATCAAGTTATTGAAATATCTTGGGATATAAGATACCAACTAATAGTTTAAATCACACAGCAATTTAATCTGACATGCCACAGATATCATTTACGTCTTTTTCACATTGAATTGAGAGCTCTTAGAGGATGCAATAAGAATTTTTATGATACTGAAGGGAAGCCTTTGATATATTTACATTATTTGGATGAATAATTAACAAGGAAGGAGAAATAATAATATTATTTAAAATGTTTATTGGTTGGATGAATTCGTTAAAGTGGAAGTCCAGGCTAAAACTAAAATCCCTGCATCCATAGACACCAACATTCTAATACTAACCTACTATCTAGCCCTAAAAAGGAAAAATCAGTATACATACCTTTTTCTGCAGGCGATCCTCCCCGATGTCTGGCTGCGGAAGCTCTGATCCACGCTGAGCTGTCAGCCGCGGCTTCGCTGTGGAGGCGGGTGCAGAGGGCACATCCGGAAGCCCCATAGTAACCATAGTGACGTCACTTCCCATTTATTTCACAGCCATTGTCGGCCGCGTCCTCTGCAGAGCTTCTGCCACTGGAGATCGGGTCGGATCGCCTGCAGAAAAGGTATGTGTCCTGTTTTTTTTCTTTTCAGGGCTAGATAGGTTGGTGTTAGAATGGTGTCTAGATGCAGGGATTTTCGTTTTAGCCTGGACTTCCACTTTAAGTTGCCTACTTTGAAGACTTCATAGGTACACTATCTGACAATATTTTTGGTGTTACACTTTTTCTTTATTGTAAAATCAAAAGAATGGTCAGAGACATTTATTATTTGGATGATAAATTATAGCTACAAAATGTATTAGATTAATGTACTTTTTGATACAGTGCATTGAGGGGTACTTGTTAAGAATTACTAGCACTTGGGACATTGGGTATAACCTTGAAATTACATTTTGTAACAAATCCAAAGGCCTCATCTTGTAACTTGTAACCTCAATTTTTAGGCTCCTTACTCAGTTGGAGTCTGCCTGCTCAACAGGGAATCTGTTTACTGATTCCCGCTTAGGAGGCAGATGTTTGGTTTGTGTCCGCTCCTCTTATGCAGAGCAGACACAGACACAGCCTGCTCTCCTCAATGGACGGTCGGATGTAAATGGATTACCTGTCCGTTTTACACCCAACTGCCCTCTGATCTGATCTGCCAGACGAACGGGGAGCGTTGGCAAACAGGATTGGGTCAATGTCAGCGGGTGATACCCACCACTCCATAGAGGAGAATGAAGAGTCCAATCAGATCTGCCTGAAAAACTGACAGGCGGATCAGCCTGTGAAAGTGAAAGGGGCCTAACTTTGTACACATATCTCTGTAAGACAAGGTCTATCTTTCCCTAACTCTATTTTGAAAATCTCTAATTTCACTGACCTCAGTAGAGAGACTATGAGAGTTACCATCAAATATAGATTGCTGGTTGTTGAACTGTGTAATATGTTTAAATGTCATACACTGATATAAATGTAATGTATAAGGGCCATTAAGAAGCGAGTGATTAACATTTGAAGCTTACTCAATGGTGCTATGCTGAAGAATAAATCAAGTCAGCTGATGTTATCTTGAGCTGAGCTAACTAACTAGAAAGCCCTGCTTTAAGTTTGATTGACACTAACGACTTTATGGGCCTTTTTACTGACACCTTAGATGCTCTCATCACTCCCCAGACCCCTTATTTCCTGGTATATGGATGCTCAGGAAGATGAAGCTAGGAGTCAGCATCATTCTACCATGTTGGCCCTTCTTCTCAGCATTCCATAACATAATGTATATGATATTCATTTACTTTTTTTTTAATTAGAAATATTCCTATGATTTGGAAAAATTTGTAAGATTTCTAAAATTCTTGCTCTGGTTACAAGGTTTAGTGGCCAGCAAAATGACTAGAAATATTGTTGTATAACACTTAGCAATTGTTTACTGTTATCTGTTTTTAGTTTTCTGAATGCTAGTTTCTGTTTAACAGACAAAAATGCCCCTGTTTTATTGCTGCAGTGTAAAACTGCACATTATATTGGTAACTTACTCCCAATTTGTAATCTTTTCCCTTAGGAACAGGGCTAGATTATGCTGAAAGTGTCAGACAGCTGGGGCCCCTATGTGAAACCGTGTATTCATATTTCTTGTCCTTGCCAAATGAGAAGTTTGAAGAAGCATTTAGAGAATACTTCCACTGGACCAACAATAAAGAGGTATAAAGAAAAATTCCATTTCATTTGATCTTGTACCCAGAAGCAGAAAAAATAGAAGCTATAGTCTGTATAATGCTTCCCTGTACATAATCTACAGGGTTGGACTTTCCCAACATCACAGTCCTTGTTCTTCACATTAAGTAATCATTTAGGAAAACATAAACTCGGCTTGACATGCAAATTCCTACTTGAACACTGAAGGCCAAGTAGTCCGATACCCTCTGACAACCCCACATGCCTCACTTCTTGCACACATCACCTCAAGACTAAAAATATTTTGAAATATGGATATAAAATGACCATTAGCATGTTCTGTATTGATTCTCAGAACATAAGGTCAGGGGAAGAACTGTAATAAGGACTGTATGGTAACAAATGTCATAAGTGTGATTTTTTTTTTTCCCCCTTTCTATCTTGTCACGTCTCTGGGAAAGGAAGAAATGGGGAATTAACAAACAGGATTATGGAGAAAAACCCAGCACGATTCAATATTCATTATGTGATATAACTCTTCAAGCTCACTGAGAGGTCAGGGAATTATGAATATTTGATTAGGGCCGGTTCACACCACAGAAACGCAGTCCAGATGCATTTTTGCATTTTTGTTTTTTATGCATTCTAGAGCGTTTTTGACGCGTTCCAGGTGTGTTTTTTTTTCTTTTTTTAATTTTTTTTTTAATTATTTATTTTCATTCAATCAAAATACCAATATAAAAATTTTTCCTTCAAAATTCAACCAAGGATACAGTATTAAATACAAATTCAAACCCACCCTTCCCCGAACCTATCCTCCTCCCATCCCACTCCCTTTTCCCTTGCTCTCACTATAATCTTTATCTTTTATATATTGTTTCACCCGGTTCCCCCTTGCCTAGCAACTCATCGCCTCTACATATATCCTCATCTTCTTAAACATCTTCCACTCTTTCCATTTATTTGCCAATCCCTCCATTTCTTCCTCCCCACAATATCTCAGGTATTCCATGTTTTATGTCTCTTCTACTATAGTAATCCAGTCCCTTATTTTGGGGCTTTCTGTTTCTTGACACTTTTTTCGTATCAAACTTTTAGCAGGGTTCATCATATGAGGTATCTCTGATTCTCTATATTGCTTTGTTGAACTTTCCACCCCATGAAACACACCCATGGTTCTTCTGGTATTACTCTGTTGGTAATCTCTTTTATAAGTTGTAGGATCTCATTCCAATATTTTTTTATTTTTGGACAGTCATAGTTCCTACTACCTTACAACCTCACCAACACTCCAGGGATTTCCCTGATTGGTATTTGCATGCTTTATCTGGTGTTATATACCACCTTGTCAAACATTTGTAATTCATTTCGGCTGTGTATCTTACGCGGAACTATGTACCAGTCTCAATATCTTTCCTATATTTTGCTTATTCCCTCATGTCCCTAATGCTTTCTCCCATTTTTTTTTTTATATATGGCGCAACCTCCAGCCCCTCTGCTGCCATTAGAATTCTGTAGATCAGGGATCAGGGATATACCGTTTCTTGTATTTGCTGCTGTGTATAGCCGCTCCAGCGGCATTAAATCTTCCCCTGATCTTAATGGTTCTTTAAATTCATCTCTTTATTACTAATGCCTGGTACAGCTCCAGATCTCGCCCTTTGCTCTTTTTATGTCCTTGTTCTAATTCATGTATTTCTTTTATTAAGATTTCCATGTTTTTTATCCTTTCCTTTTTTTTCCTAGCTCCTATAGCAATCAGGATGCCCCTAATGTAGGCTTTATGTGCCTCCCATAAAGTGGCATCCGATATCTCCTTATTGTTTATTATAAAATATTGTTCAATTTCTTTTTTTATTATTTCTTCATCTTTCTTATCCTGTATTAATTCTTCATTTAATCTCCATGAATTGGGCCTTCTTTGAGCTTCTGGTACCTTCATTTTCATTGTCACTGGGGAATGGTCTGACAATGTTGTTATTTCTATATTTGTTTCAATTACCAGATCTAGTAGCCCGTGTTCTACTATTGTATACAAGGGAGTAGAATATATAATCTTGTGTCCTAGGGTGTTGCACTCTCCATACGTCCATCAGTTGACACTGATGTATTTGCTGCTTTATCATTTTCAGCTGGACATTCCTAGTCCCCTGTACACGAGATGTACTGTCGATTCTAGGCTCCATACAAACATTAAAATCTCAGGTCGTTATCACATTTCAGGTAATTTGTTGGATTCTTATTGGGGCAATAGATGCTTGCCAGTATGCACTCCATTTCACACAATCTCCCTTTTAGGAAAAGATATCATGCTTTGGGGTACGTCATCCTTTCCTCCAATATAAACTGAACTCCCCTGGCTACTCCAATTGCTACCCCCTTTGCCCTCCTTGTTATCTAATCCCCATAGTACCATGTTGAGAAATCTTTTGAGTATAATTTCACATTTGTTTCCTGTGCGTCTCCTGCAGGAACACCACCCCTGCTTTATACTGTTTGACCTCCTTTAAGATTATATGTCTCTTTGTCGGCGTATTTAACCCTCGGACATTATATGTCAAAAAATGTATTGCTGTCATCTTTTATTCTCCATTCTCCTTGCCCCTCTTTCTGTCCGCCCCATCACCTTTAACTGCCATCTGAAAATACCCTGACTGAGGTAGGGAGTGTCCGGTAGAGGCTGATAGCACCTATAGGGGGTCCCGGTTTTGCCACGGACTTCTTCTATTATCTCCTGAGAGGTACCTTTTCTTCCCCCCATGGCCCCATTCTGGCCCCAGAACCATAGGTGGAACCAATTTCCTTTTCCACCTACGATTCTCTTATCTTGGGGTGAGGCTCTGACCATGCCCTCCCCTCGGATCCCCCCCCAAGACCAAGAGGGGGGGTCGGGCCAGGAGCGCGCAGACGGCCTGAGTATGCGATTCCCCAGTCTCCTCTATCGCCATCTCGACCCATTCACTTTTATTTACTTCCTCTCCGTCCTCTACCCACCTCCCCCTCCCCTACTCTCTCTATACCTCCCCTCCTATCTCTAATCTGCACAGCTTTGGCCCACTCTGTCTTATCTCAATCTCCTATGGCCTATTACTAAACAGTCTCTTCGTTGTCTTCTCTTTTAACTCCTTTTTATAACTCTTTGCGTTTTTAGCCATTGTTCTCCTTCATTCTGTATAGGTCTTCCTTCTTTTGACCACCCTGGGATGACCGGGACTTGAATATCCATTCGATTACAACGTTTCTGCAAATCCTCTGGAAACCTTAGTCTCGTTGATCTACCTTCCTTCTGACCTATTAGGGATGCCTGGAACCCCCAACTATATTTGATGTTGTTCATTCGCATTTTGTTCCAGTAAAGGTTTTAGAAGGCTTCTTCTGGTCAGGGTTTCTTGGGAAAGATCTGTAAAAACTTGAAGGTCCACTCCCTCGTAATTTAAAGTGGGTAGACCTCTCAATTTCCCCCAGATTTTTGCTTTTTCTTCGTACAGTTGGAATCTCACTATAACATCTCGGGGTAGGTCTGCTGATAAGTTTGGAGGTATTCTAATCCTGTGGACTCGTTCTATTTTTAAGTTATCCTCTTCCTTTTTATCCAATAGTTGATTAAATGGAAAAAAAGTGTATGTGTATGTAAAAGTGTATGTATGACTTGTATGTTTATGTATGTTATTCAGTAGATGGTATATATATATACCTAATTTTTCAATATATGATATTTGGTATAGTGTATACCCTTATTTTTATCCATATTGCATATATTGGGTCACACCTTTTTGCACTCTATAGAAAAGATTTTTTTATAACATATTTTTGGGATATGTCACTAAATTTATAGCGCCACACTTTTTTTTCCATTTATTTCTAACTACCTAGGTCTATAGGCGTGTTGGCAGCTGTTATCCAGGTTATGCAGCGCTGTTCTACTTATTTACTTTTTGGAATCCAATAGTGGATTAAATATTTTATTCTTTTTTTTCTTTAGATCTTCTCCCCTTTCTTCTGGTAATGCTCAGATCCTCATGTTCTGTCTTCTGCTTTGGTTCTCCTGATCTTCTAGTTTATATAGCATTCTCCTTTGACCTGTTTGAAAATCTTTTAACTCTTATTTCCTGTGCTTGCTTATTCGTTTTTCCTTCTGTCTCCTCTGCTCGCCTTTTTTTTACATTTTATGTCATTTTTTTTTTTAATGTAATGCGTTGTAGTTTGTTTTTTAATGCATTTTGGTGTGTTCTAGTGTGATTTGCTGCATTCTAGTACAGTTCTTTGCACCATTTTCTACTTTTGTTGACTGTACTGCACTGCAATGGCGTTTTTGGTGCAGAAAAGAAACTCCACTGTGGTGTGAACCGGCCCTAAAACCTTTTTTATTTTATTTATTTTTTTCGCACCACAAATATGAGCTAAAATGACTGGTTTTATTCACACTGCAGTTTATACAGGTACTGTCTATGACAGAGCGTGACAAATTTGCTTTGAATCTAGGAGCTAGCCTAAATTTAGGAGCTGTTTTTTTATAACCAGTTGCCCACTTTCACCCCCTTCCTGCCCAGGCCAATTTTCGGACAATTGAGCGGTCATGCAACACTGTACCCATATGATATTTTTATAATTTTTTTCACACAAATAGAGCTTTCTTATGGTGGTATTTATTCAGCACTGGGGATTTATTTTTTGCTAAATAAACAAAAAGACTGAAAATTAAGATAAAAAAATAAACTTTTGTTTCTGTTATAAAATTTTGCAAATAAAAATTTTTCCTTTACTGATATGTGGTGATGTGGCTGCATTAATGGGTACTGTGGGCACTGATGGTGCGGCACTAATGAGGTGGCACTGATAGGCAGCATTGATGGGCACTGATATACTGTACTGATTGGCACTATTGGGGCTGCACTGATGGTCAGTGAACTGATTATCAATGTAAATGTCCTCTGTCACAGGATAACGGGTTATTGGCTTTCCTTTCCTCACGCTGTGACAGCTCTAGGAAATTAAATGCTGATAACCGGCATTTGTTTACATGTGACCAGCTGTGATTGAACAGAGCTGATCACATGGTAAAAGGCCGATGTGATTTCCCCTTTACCGCGATCTGTGATCAGCTATGTCCCAAGGATCAATAGACGCCCTCCCAGAACTGGACGGCCATGCTGTAGCTGTCTTTCCGCTAAGTCGCGGTCGGCAAGTGGGAGGCGGATGTGGATCTCTGACAAAAGCCCAGGTGCTAGGATGCAATTTCGAGTCGCTACGGCAACCTGGCGCCTGGAATTTGTCGAGCTATGGTCTGTCAGTAGTTTACCTAACTGTAGGCAAAACTTTTATTTTTAAATTTTGAGTAGTGTAGGAGACACTATCGAGATTTCGAAATGTTTGTCTCTGTTGCAAAGATTCCCTGTGTTCCTTTATTTTCACCTGGTGATCCAGCCAGTAATCTGTTATTTTTCATCTTAGATTAACAGATGAAGTTGAGACAAACCATTTAACACAATGATCTGCTTTCATTCATTTATGTAAAATCTTTATCTCAAAAAAGAAAAAAAACTTTTTGCTGTAATTGCTTATAAAGTGTTAAGCTGGGTATACACCAGTAGATTTTCATATGAACATTTTCTTTATAAGAATGTTATTTGACTCTCTAACCATTAATAGGTTCAAATTAATGTTCGATTTCAACCACAGTGATTAGAAAATTTGAAGGAGCAGGATGGAAAATTTTTTACACATGAGTTTGTAACAGTGTATGTGGTTTTTATTTGGGAAAGTACATTCACTCCAAAATTAAACGTTAAAGCGGTAGTAAACCACCAGAAAAAAAAAAAGTGCCCCCCTGCAGGTTAAAGTCATAATGTTCTAGTATGCACCACATACTAGCACTTTATGACACTTACCTAGACAATGAGCTCTCCAGCGCAATATGACTCCTCGGCGCTTCCTTCTTCACCCAGTCTTCCTTCCGGGTCCGTGGACTCTGGCTGTTTGAATGTCTGGGGCAGCGATGACATCACTCCCCCGGCACAGAGCTCAGAAGGTACAGCATGGGTATGTCGTCCCTTCAGAGCACCTGCGCTGGTGACATATCACCTGCTGCATGCAGTGTGAATATCTTCTAAACCGCGCCGGTTTAGGAGATATTCACTATACCTACAGGTAGGCCTTATTATAGTCTTCCCTATAGGTATATGTTCAAAAATGGACTTAAAGTGATTGTAAATGTTCACCTTATAAAACACCACATTCAGTTTAAAATAGAAATGAAAGGCATCTCATACAAGTACATGGTACAGCATGCACATATCAGGAATATGAAGTGTTGGGGTAAAAAAAACGCTTTAACTTTCACTTTAAAGGCAAACAAGAATTTGAATTATTTTCGAATGCCGTTTGTCAAGTTGTCGAATGTAGAGAATGAGAATTTTCGTTCAAATGTTTGTATACATTTTCGTATGAACGTTCATTCGCAAATCTACTAGTGTATACCCAACTTTAGCTGGAGTTCAGCTTAAATATGTTAGCCAAGTTCATCTAAATCTGCTAGTTTAACACTCCGCTCCCCCCCCAGAGTGACAATGCGGCTGTCCAAAGGTGTCTGCTTTACTACTTCATCCAGAAGGCAGACACCCCAATACAGGTGTTACTGGCCAGACCACCAGGTGAAAATAAAGGGGGAAAAAAAACCTTAAAAAGAAAACAAATGCAGCCAGCACATCTAAGGATTGGCAAGCTGCTCATGATAATAATATAAAACCTGACAGAGCTTCTATTTCTTCCCCAGTCATAAAATCACTGTTACTTTGTTTTATTTCTATTCCTGGCTGATATTATACATTTATCATATGAAATTATATTGTTCTCAGTTGTTTCTCAGTGTGCCTACTGTACTAAAAAGCATGGATGGAACAAAGATCTCCCTATTGTTGATGAAGATGACATCTTGTTTAGAGCGTGCCCTTGGAGATGTAAGTAAGGAGGTATTCTGAACATTAACAAACATGGCGAGAAACTTTTTTGCACCTACAGTATATAGAATTTTTAGATATCTGGCACTATGCATACTTTTCATTTACAGCTGAATGTGTCCTGGTATACAACATTGTAGGCTTAGGGGTGATGCCAGTAGTGACGGAAACATACTGTGTTCTCACTTATATTAGAAATGTTTCTCACACGCTGAGCCATGCCCACCATGGATTTCTAATGAGGATTTCCTTCTCCTCCTACTAGAAAACAATCTGATTCAGACAAGGGGAGAATACATTCAAACTGTGTGTAGAAAGTGTGGGGATTAAACCAAGAATCTGACAAGCCAAAGAGTTATCCAGGTATCCACTGTTCTACAGCATTGTATAATATACTATATAATATATAGTAATTATGTCACCTCTCGCGGCTCCTCCCCACATCAGATAACCCCCTAGGAGAAGCGCTCTCCCGAGGGAGTTACCTTGCGGGCACGCTCCCGAGTCCAGCATTCGGCATCCATAGCCGCCGAATGTATGACTCAGCCCCAGCGCCACGTCATTGGATTTGATTGACAGCACTAAGAGCCAATGGCTGTGCTGCTATCAATCTATCCAATTAAGAGCTGAGAACCCCGGGCAGAGAGACCGCGTCTCCGCCGGGTCAAGTTCCAGGGCTCAGGTAAGTAAAACGGAGGGGCTCGGGGGCCGGTCACTGCCAGGTGTTTTTTCACCTTGATGCATAGGATGCATTAAGGTGAAAAAACACGAAGGTTTACAACCCCTTTAATTGAGGGATGGGGGGGCCAAAGAGGCTATGCTACGTTACATCTACGTTGCATCACACGCGATTAGCACATGGTGGGTGCCATGTAGGACAGACTATCAGTGTAAGCAGTCTGCCTGTACATCATACAGGCAGGCGGTTTCACAAAGACAGGAAAAATCAATAAATTACCAGAGCGCTCAACAGCGCCCTGGTAGTTCATTGACAACTACAACAAGCTGACAGCTGCAAAGGTACTGGTAGCTCATTCATTCACGGAACTGTGTGAATGAATGATGCACCCTTCACAGTCACACTGTTTTCAAATAGTGACAGCTGGTACTGGGAGAAGATCCCCCGCCTACTGTCAGAGAGGGCTCAGATCGGTGGGCAGCAGGAGTGGCAATATGTTACGGGTGTAACGTGTTCCCAAAAGTGAACTTATCCTTTAAGGGTACTTTAATTATTGTAAAAAGGAAGTTCTGTTTTCCTCTTAAAGTGTTTAAACTGTTTATTTTACTTTGTAGGTGTATTTAACAGTTGGCAAAGACTGCCCCTTCTTGCTGAGAGACCTTGTTTCATCTAAAGAGCTAGCAACAATCTTTGGTAAATCTGTTGTAAGTCATTACATTTTCCCAGTTAAAGAACTGCTAAGTATAATACAGTGCTTCCTTTTAGGGCTCATTTACACTTGCTTCGGCTTCAACAAGGCTTCGGACAGGCTTTGTTAAAGCTCTCTGAACGCTAGTCAAAGCTCCTGTCACTAAATAAAATGGTTAGCTTACAGTCCTGTTTATACCTGCTTTGCTTTGTCTTCACTTCAAAAATTATACCCCATGTAGCTTCAGTGGTGTTTCAAAGCGTCTTCAAAGTCTTGATAGAGGTCTATGGCAAAGCTCGCTTGAACCCCCACCGAAGCCTCATCAAAGCACCAAGCAAAAGCAGGTGTGAACAGGACTGTAAACTAACCATTTTATTTAGTGACATGAGCTTTGACTGGCGTTCACAGAGCTTTAATAAAGCCTGTCTGAAGCCATGTTTTGAAGCAAGTGTAAACTAGCCCTTACACACATCATTTATTAATAAAAAATCTTTGCTGGTCTTATTCTTTCCCAGAAAGTACACATTTTTTAGTGTTATATTACATACAAGTAAGTCTCTTTTTATATTACTTATATTTCCTGGCATTTACACCCACAAGCTAAATGTGAATATTTTATTGATGTGCATCTAAACCCAATATTTTTCTTTTGCTTAGGTAAGAGTGATGAGGGGTTAGAACACCTGAGAAGTTATATGGCATCTGTCACACACCTTGCATGCTTGCCCACAGTTGTTGCAGTGTGCTGAAGTGAATATGGGTGATGGTGTCACCATGCAATCATAGAAAATAAGGATCTTCACATGCATACCTCAATATACTGGTAATCTTGTCCTTTTTCTCACAAAAAGCAGGCATCACAAGCTGACTTTTGGGGACCCCACAGAATCCCTTTTACAGGGCACTCTTGCCTTCACTTCAATGTGCCTCAAAAGGGATCCTGTGAGGTCCCAGACATCAACTTGTTAAAACTTGTTTTCTTTATTGTACATCACGGGACACAGAGCCATAGTAGTAACTATATGGGTATATAGACACCTTCAGGTGATGGACACTGGTATACCCAATACAGGAAGTTCACACCCTATATAACCCCTCCTCCTACCAGGAGTACCTCAGTTTTTTCACCAGTGTCTAAGGTGTTGGTCACAAGTGAAGATGTGCTCTGAAGAGCTCCACTGGGGGGATCCTTGCTGGATATAAACAGCCTCCACAGACCGGATCCACCCAAAGTGCCACTGAGGCCAAGGTGAATGGTACCCGGGCCTCATATACGAAGAACGAGGTTTTGCCTGTAACGCCTCTCCTTGCAGGGCTGGACCCCGGGACCCAGGGCTTTTGGTCATGCTTACATTACCTAAAGTTTTTCCTGGCGGGGTGCTAATACAGGTCCAAGGGAGTGGAACCCCGATAAAAAGGGACCCGGTCCTTGAAGGTTTGCTAACACATCCTGCCGTGATGGGTGAAGTTTGGATCTGTCTGTCTTCAGCAGTATCCCGCGGCGAGGATAAAGTAAGGGAAGAAGCCTAGGAACTGTAAAAAGTCCACCTATGGTTTTTTCTTCCATGAGTAAAATGTTGTCATGCCTTAAAGCCTCCACTAGAGGGAGTAAATGCACATAACTGGTACGTTGCTTCTCAGTCAGCTTTAAACTAAGGGGCTGGGAGGTACAACAGTAGCTTGTACTCCACCTCCCCCCCTTGATATTTTTTTGTCCCCACAGAAGCCCATAAACGTCAAGTTTAAATTCCCCGCCTCCACAGCCTTCCCTTTCCCTCCCCTCTCGCTGGGTCTGCACTGGCAGACCCGAATGCCGTCCACACGGACTATTGGTAGATTAAACAAGAGGGGGGGGATTAATGAGCAGAGGGGGCGTGGCTTAGGCACGGCACTATGTGCGGGACGTAGCGTCCAAGAGGAGCACACAGAGAAGGCGCTGGGGACGCCGAGCAGAGAGAAAACAGACACTTCTCAGCTAGGAGCTGCAGAACATGGATGTCTGGCACATAGGACACAGGAGCACTGGGGGCACGTAAGACAATGCATATAGGCATTTCCAGTACAGGAAATACATTTTACTCAGCACCAAGCTGAACTTTATTAGCGGCATTGTATGCTAGACTATTGCTCAGCAAGTAGTGCATTTACTACCTCTGCTTTTGTGCTTAGCACTATGGCTCCCAAAAAAGACACCACAAAAACCTCAATAAAAAATGTACCAACGATTTCACCCCCAGGCACTGGGAACTCCAGTCGTGCCTCCACACTGTCATCCTTTCCTGAAATACCAGATGTGGCAAGCCAGGGTGAGTTATTGGAATCAATTGGTGGTGCAGCTGCTTCTCACATCTCAGCCCCTGTAAACATGACTGAAGATGCCTTTTCCTCCGCCCTGCTGGGCCTAGAGGGAAGATTAGCGGCTTTAATCGCATCCTCTATCCAAAAGGATAGGAAGCGTGTTAGATCCCCCTCCCCCACCTTAGACCCTTTACAAAGAGAACAGTGGGTAGAGGATGAGGGGTTACCCTCTGGCGATCAGGAAGAAAGACAAACCGATTACTCCTCTGCAAAGGAAACAACGGTGGATGAACCTTTTTAAGCCTCGCAATCTGAGAAGTTGCTGGTGCAATCTCTTACGGAGATGGTTCGTGTTCCACTTTCAAGCTACCCTTAATGGAGTCAGCTGAAAGTTCTGTTTCTTCTTTGGGTTCCTTAGAACCTTCACAGCCTTTGTATGCGTTTCCTGTCCATGCATAATTAGAACAGCTTATTTATGCTGAATGGGATCACCCGGATAAGCATTTTCTCCCTCCAAAGAGATTCTCAGTTCTCTATCCCATGGAGGAGAAATTCACCAAAAGATGTAATGTACCAGCAGTTGACGCTGTGATTTCTAGTGTGAATAAAAGTCTAATGCCCCGTACACACGGTCGGATTTTCCGATGAAAGATGTCCGATCGGAGCGTGTTGTCGGAAATTCCGACCGTGTGTGGGCTCCATCGGACATTTTCCATCGAATTTTCCGACACACAAAGTTTGAGAGCAGGCTATAAAATTTTCCGACAACAAAATCCGTTGTCGGAAATTCCGATCGTGTGTACACAAATCCGACGGACAAAGTGCCACGCATGCTCAGAATAAATAAAGAGATGAAAGCTATTGGCCACTGCCCCGTTTATAGTCCCGACGTACGTGTTTTACGTCACCGCGTTTAGAACGATCGTATTTTCCGACAACTTTGTGTGACCATGTGTATGCAAGACAAGTTTGAGCCAACATCCGTCGGAAAAAATCCTAGGATTTTGTTGTCGGAATGTCCGAACAAAGTCCGACCGTGTGTACGAGGCATTATGCCCCGTACACACGGTCGGATTTTCCGATGGAGAATGTCCGATCGGAGCGTGTTGTCGGAAATTCCGACCGTGTGTGGGCTCCATCGGATTTTCCGACACACAAAGTTTGAGAGCAGGATATAACATTTTCCGACAACAAAATCCGTTGTCGGAAATTCCGATCGTGTGTACACAAATCTGACGGACAAAGTGCCACGCATGCTCAGAATAAATAAAGAGATGAAAGCTATTGGCTACTGCCCCGTTTTATAGACCCGACATACGTGTTTTACGTCACCGCGTTTAGAACGATCGGATTTTCCGACAACTTTGTGTGACCGTGTGTATGCAAGACAAGTTTGAGCCAACATCCGTCAGAAAAAATCCTAGGATTTTGTTGTCGGAATGTCCGAACAAAGTCCGACCGTGTGTACGGGGCATAACTTTTCCAGTAGACAATGCACAAATGCTTAAGGCTCCAACAAATAAAAGGTTGGAATTCCTGTTAAAATCCTCTTTTTCTTTGGCAGGTGCAGTTACTCAGCCTGCAGTCGCTGCAATAGGCATTTTGTCATTCCCTAAAGGACCAGTTTAGACAGGCCCTTAAAGAGGTTCCTGTACAGCAAGCCCGGGATTTGGCTGAACTACCAAGAGCATTATGTTTTGCCATAGACACCATTAAAGATTCTATTCACCAGGCGTCCCGCCTTGAGCTTGTGCTAACACACATGCGTAGGATCCTGTGGATAAAAAATTGGTCAGTCGAAGCACCATGCAAAAAGCTCCTGACTGGTTTTCCTTTTCATGGGGATCGGCTATTTGGGGATGATTTGGACAAATACATCCAAAAGATTTCAAGTGGGAAAAGTACTCTTTTGCCAAGTTAAGAGAAGGAATAAACACCCTTCATTTAAGCGGACTCTTTCTCCTGCGCCAGGGGCATCTGCCTCTAGGCAGTGGCGACGGCCTCCGCTGTCAGAATCCAGAGGAAAGTCTCAGGGTCAGGCCAGGCACAAGTCCTGGGGCTGGAAACCTGCAAAGCAGAATTCTAAAGCCTCATTATGAAGGGGCGCCCCCGCTCGCCAGGGTGGGGGGAAGACTTTTGCAGTTCCCAGAAGTCTGGCAAGAGGAAATTCAGGACAGAAGGGTCATCTCCATGGTGTCTCTAGGGTACAAACTAGAATTTCTGGAGTTTCCACCGTCTCGTTTTCTGAGGTCAAACGTTCCCAAAGATCCATGGAAAAGGCAGTCTCTGTTTCAGGCAGTCTCTGTTTCGGGCACTAGAGCGATTACTGGCTCAGGGGGTGATCATACAAATCCCCACAGAAGAGCAAGTTTGGGGTTTTGATTTGATTTGATATGGGATTTTTACTGCGCCGAATGCGCTCCGTTAGGAGCGCTTCTAGGCGCACAAAGACCCTAAAATCAAGTGAGATTTCCAAAAGAACGTTAAAAATGGAGCCTAGGGTGCCCAATATGAAAGAGGTAGAGTAAAAACAGAGAAGAACCGGGGGGTGGGGGACTAACCCTCCAGATGGGGGAGGAAAAAGAGCATACAAAATCCATGTTTTTGTATGATTTCTATTCTTCATCAGATTATCCGTAGGCCTGGATAAAGAGGAAGGTTTTTAAACCCTTCCTGAAACTCAGGAGGGAGGGTAAGGACCTTAGAGACGCTGGAAGGGAGTTCCACAGCTCATTGCCCTTTGTAACCAGGCGTCTGTTACCAGTAAATTTTAGTCTGCTGATTGTCGGTTCTGTGAGAAGTAAGTTGGCCGATCGGAGTGGTCTTGACGGTAGATGATGAGGGGCCCATTCAGACAAATAAATTGGGCCCAGTTTCCGGTGTGCCCTATACATATAGCTCATTGCCTTGAATAGTACTCGCTTGGCGATAGGAAGCCAGTGTAGTTTTTCCAGCACGGGAGACATGTGGTCTGTTCTGGCGCATCTGGAGACCAGGCTAGCAGCTTGATTCTGAATTGCTTGCAATTTTTTTTGCCACTTCAATGGAAGTCCAAGAACAAAGATGTTAGAGCAATCCAACCGGGAATGCACAAGGCCCTGTACAAGAGTTAGCTGGTTTTCGTGCGAAAACAGATCTTTAATTTTCCGGAGTCTCTGTATATAGAAGTTGGAGTTTTTTATACAGAGATTTGCGTGAGGTATAAATGACAGGCAGGGATGAAAGATGATACCTAGGTTCCTGACCTGTTTTGCCGGCGTTGGGATGGGGCAGAATGAAGTGGGCCAGGCCAAGAGAAAATTGGTGGTTGATTGAGGACCCACCAGCATCACCTCAGTCTTTGCTTCATTAGGGCTAGCTTGTTGTCGGCCATCCATTTTTGTATGTGAAGGAGGCCATTTCTCAGTTGTAGGTGCATATTTGGCCCATTGTCAGCGTCAGCCAGGATCTGCGTGTCATCTGCATAGATCTGGCATGCTAATTTGTGTGTAGCAATAATGCCAGCGAGTGGGCGCATATAGCAGTTAAATAGCAGGGGTGACAATGCCGAGCCCTAAGGGGACTCCATAGAGAAGTGGTTCCTTTGGCGAGCTGCAAGCGTTCATCCGCACTTGATGGGTCCTATCCGTGAGAAAGGAGTTGATTCAACGGAGGATAGTGCCACTACATCCAAAAAGGTATTCCATGCGGTCTCCCAGGATTTGATGGTCGATAGTGTCAAAGGCTGCGGAGAGGTCGAGTAGCACCAAGGCTGCCGACCCCCCCGCATCCTTTACCCTTAACAGGCATTCGCGTATATTGAGTGCGGACAGTTCAGTGCCACGTCCCGGCCTAAACCCTGACTGGGAGTCATGGAGCAGGATCTTCGCCAGAAAGGGAAGATGAGATATAGGTCTGAAATTAGTGAGCAGAGAAGGGTCGAGTGAGCTCTTCTTCAACAAGGGGGAGACAATGGCATGCTTCAGTCGTGTTGGAACGGCCCCTATTTTTAAATATAGATTCGCTATCCTTGTAATTTCTGGGGCCAATGTATCTGCATTTTTCTTCATAAACCATGCGGGACAGATGTCATTTGGAGAGCTTGATGGTTTAAGCTTGGACATAATATTGGATATCTCTGCCACAAGTGGATGCAAATGAGCTAAAAGCTGGAGGAGCTCTTATTAGTGCCGGAGGGTCAAAGTCATCAGGCAAGATTTTGTCCTGGTTACGGATTTTTTTAATTTTCTCCCCAAAGGAGGACCGAAGCGCAGAGCTTAATTCCATAGATGGGATAATCTTAGAATAAAATTTTTTGGTTCAAATATGTCCCTAACCAATGTGAATAATTCCCGAGGCTTGTTCGAGGCTTGCATTATTTGATCGTTACAATAGGATCTTTTATGGCGTTTTACAGCCTTCGTGTAGCCTTGACAATAGACCCGATACGCCATTTTGTCCCGGGGAAGTTTTGATTTAAGCCACTTTCTTTCCAATATTCGTCTTTTATTCTTAAGTAAGTTGAGACTAGGGGCGTACCAAGGGCTTGACTTTTTTTTTGTTTAATAAATTTTTATTAAAGAAAAATAGAGAAAAGATATACTTATATCACAAACTAGACACAATCTTGGTGAGAAAGCAGCATAAGTTTCAATGCTCACAAATTTACAATGAGTGTCATGAAGCCAGGAATACAATAACTACCTCTGTAGATACAAGAGGGAAAGTGTAAACGAATGTAATGATTAAGTAGAAAGAGGCTTCTTTCTATGCGAGCATTTGAATCAAAATACAAAAACAAAAAGAGAAACATTGCTTTAGTTAGAAGAGAGAGATAAAATAGAGAGAATAGAGAGGATGAAATACGTAAAACTAGATGATAGGAAAGAGAATAAAGGAAGGAAAAAGGGATAGTGGATAAGAGAGGGGATAAAATGGGAAGGGGGAGGGAGGGGGTTGTTGGCATGCATGTCAAAATGTTGAAAAATATTGAGTTATTGGAATTTAGATGGCAATGCGTAATTGATAGACTTATGGGGTTTGCATTATAATATCCTTATATGAGGGGGTGGACTGAAATTTTACCCAAGGAGCCCAAATTAAAGAATGTTTTTCGGAAGTCCCTTTAATGTTGTGGGTAATATTCTCCATGAGATGAACTTCATCTACCTTCTGTAGCCAGACTTTTATAGACGGAATTGTTGTTTGGCCCCATAAGGTAGGTATTAAAGCTTTGGCGGTGTTCAATAGGTGAGGGATGAGTGAACGTTTATATGAACCTATGGGGGCTTTAGTGGCATGGAAAAGGATAGTCCATGGATCTATGGGTAAATTGACATCCGAAATCTGTAGGATCAGATTGCAAATGGCAGTCCAAAAGGGGCGAATGAGTGGGTAAAACCACCAGACATGTGCATGAGTGGCTTTGTTCCCACAGTTCCTCCAGCACATTGGGGAACTGGCAAGGGAACATTTGGTGTAGTCTAACTGGGGTGTAGTGCCACCTGGTGAGTAATTTATAGTTGACCTCTGCCATTTTAGAAGCGAGGGAAGAGGTGTGAACTAATTGTAGGACCTTATCCTTATGGTTGTCTGTGAGGGGGGAGCCCAGATCTATTTTCCATTTTGCCAGGAAAGGTGGAAAGGCGGGATTTTGAAGAGCAATAAGAGCTTTATAAAATAGAGAAATACCATGTAAAGGGGGTCTTTTGGATGAAATATTTCTTCTACGCTATTTAAATCTTGTAGACCTCTAAACGGGTGAGGGAGAGAACTCAAGAAGCGTTGCAGTTGATGATATCTCCATTTATCAAGAAACGTGGTGGGTTTAGGATCAAGGATCATATGTAGTGGTTTAAGTGTGTTGCCACGGAGAACATGATGTAATAGGAGAGGTTCTTCCGGTATCCATGATTTAAAACCGGGATCTAATAAACCTGGTAAAAAATATTTATGATTAAGGAGAGGCGTTAAAGGAGAGTCATACCCCCATGAGAATTTTTTATGCAGGGCATCCCATATATCCAATGAGGATATGATGAGTGCTGAGGTGGTTCGGTCAAGATTCCTGCAGGAACGGGGTATCCAGGGGACTATTGAGAGATAAGCGCCACTCAAAAGATATTCAAGTTGTACCCACAATTTCGAATTAAAAGCGTATTTTCAGTCGGCTATTCTGGACAGTACTATCGCTTAATAATATGCCTTAAAATTAGGAAGTGCCAGTCCCCCAGAACACTTGGAGTGAAACAGTAGCTCCCTAGATATCCTGGGATGACTGTTCCTCCAAATAAAGGGGGAGATCATGGTTTGCAAAATGGTAAAGAACCCCACAGGAACTCCCAGTGGGAGCATTTGAAAGAGAAAGAGGATGCGGGGTAGTATATTCATTTTAATGATATTTATTTTTCCTAACCAAGTGTGTGATAGGCTGGACCATTTTCGTAAGTCCTCCCTAATCCTGTTTAGCAAAGGTATGTAATTATGCCGGAAAAGAGAGTGGGGATTAGAAGTGAGATAAATACCTAGGTATTTCATGTGTTTTGGTTCCCATTTAAAGGGAAAGAGGGGCTTCAGAAATTAGAAATTAATGTTTAAAATTTCCGATTTAGGTTTATTTTGAAGTTGGAGATTGATTGAAAGGTGGAAAATGCTGACATTAAGTTAGGTATTGAGATGCGTGGCTACTGAATAAAAAATAGTATGTCGTCAGCATAGGCTGCGTATTTGTGGGAGCTTTTTCCTACTTGTTTGCCTTGAATATTAACATTGTTCCTAATTGTTGCTAGGAAGGGTTCTAAGGTAATGGCAAAGAGGAGGGGGGGCAGGGGGCATCCCTGCCTAGTACCATTATGTAGGACGAAAGGGTCACTCAGTGTCCCATTGATTCTAATTTGTGCTGTGGGGTTAGAATAGAGGGATGAAATACGGTGGTACATCTTAGGTCCCAATCCAAAGTGTCGCAACGTCATCTTAAGATAGTCATCTAGGGATCTTTCCAGCCTTTCAATCTCGGTTTCTAAAGCCGGAACTCCGATTTCTCTCTGTTCATTTACTAGGGGTGGCTGTCCCTGATGGTAGTCGTAGCATGTTTTAAAGTCTTCGACTGTTATATTTTTTAGCTTCCGAAATGGAGCAGATTTTGTCATACAATTTCCTTTGGGGATTTTTATTGGTGCAAAATCCAAGAGGTTAAAGGTGATCAGACTATGGTCTGACCATCCCAGCTCATGGGCTATAACATTAAAAGCTTCCATGCCATGAGTAAAAAGGGCATCTAGCATATGGCCCTTTATGTGTGTGTGATCATGGTGGATGCCAGGGTAAAGTGGAGGCCATCTAGGTCATCTATGAGATCCTGGGAGTCACAGCTTGTGTCATCCTCTAGCCACATATTCGTGTCTCCCTGGAGCACGACACAATCCGATTGTAGACACAGGGACATCATTAGTTCAGATAAGTCAGCATGGAAAGTACCTGCTGGACCAGGGGGACGATAGACAGTGCCTAATACAAATGAAGAAGAGTCACTTACTTTACACCTGGTCACTAGGTGTTCAAATGAACTAAACTCAGGTGTTTTTAGCTCAGTGCAATCCAAACAGTCATCATGAATCACACAAACCCCCCTCCCCTCTTGTATTTATTTTTAACTAAAATCTTAAAAATTCGGGGAAGTAATTCTTCTAAAACTGACTTATAATTCACATCAAAGCAAGTCTCTGTGATTCCTAAAATGTGAAATTTCTCTGACTCTAGCATGTCAAAAATTTCCGAACAATGCTTAGTGGCTGAGCGGGCATTAATGAAGGCGGCCCTTAAAGTCTCAAAGGTAGATGACTTCGCCGATGTACTTTTCGGCTGTTTGTCCCTTTTTTTTATGTTCCCGGGGGCACCAGATTTTATTTTCGATGCAGTTAAGTTGAATATCTCTTAAAATTGCAGTATGTTGATTATTGAGTGAAATAAGCAACGACCTCGAGTAGATTAAACGGTGCGTGGTACTCATTTCCCCGGCAGAAAGTTTTCCTGTACTGTATCCAGAGGTTTGTTGCCCATCTGCCCTGTCCAGACCGGCCCAGACGGGCACAAAGACGGGCTTGCCTCTGGCGCGCCCGCTCGGCGCGGGGGCGCCATGATGTTTATAGCAAGTCCCTGTGGTGAAGGGGCGTGGCCAAGTCGTACGTCGTGTCGCTCTGGTTGCCTGGCAGTTGGACGCTGGATGGAAATAGGGGTAGAAATGAAGCTGGCCTTGAGTACTATCAAGGGCCAAGTCTCAGCTTTATCGGTCTTATTTCAAAGACCGCTTGCTTCACATTCTTTGGTCCGGGTTTTTATGCAAGGGGTGATGCAGCTTAATCCGCCAGTTAAATCACCTTTGAACCCTTGGGACTTGAACTTAGTTTTGTCAGTGTTACAAAAACAGCCATTTGAACCAATACAGCATACTCTCTTAGTCCTTCTAACAAGGAAGTTAGTGTTATTGGTTGCTATATCCTCAGCAAGGAGGGTTTCGTAATTGGCTGCTCTTTCTTGTAAAGAGCCATACTTGATTTTTCACGAGGACGGAGTGGTGTTGCGCCCTCGTCCAGGTTTTTTGCCAAAAGTGGTCTCAAGTTTTCACATGAACCAAGATATTGTCCTGCCATCATTTTTTCCAAAACCATGTTCCAGGGAAGAGAAGTCACTACATTATCTTGATGTGGTGAGAGCACTCAAGGTCTATTTAAAGACGACTGCTCAGATCTGGAAGACTGATGTCTTGTTTGTGTTGCCGGAAGATCTTAGGAAAGGACAGGCAGCGTTGAAATCCACTGTCGCTAAGTGGATTCGGCAAGTTATAATTCAGGCTTATAATTTAAGGGGTAAGATTTCACCTTTTCAAGTCAGAGCGCACTCTACCAGAGCCGTTAGTGCTTCTTGGGCAGTGCGTCACCAGGCCTCCATGGCTCAAATCTGTAAGGCTGCAACTTGGTTTTCAGTACATACATTCACAAAGTTTTATGAGGTGGATGTAAGAAGGCATGAGGATATCGCCTTTGGGCGCAGTATGCTGCAGGCAGCAGTATTGGTCCTCAAGTCAGGGGGTGCCCTATGGGTTGTGTCTCCCTCCCCTCAAATAGCATTCCTATGGGATGTCCCATATAGTTATATAGTTACTACTATGGCTCTGTGCCCCGTTATGTACGATAAAGAAAATAGGATTTTTATAACAGCTTACCTGTAAAATCTTTTTCTTGGAGTACATCATGGAACACAGAGGTCCCTCCTCTATTTCTGGGGTTTAGGTATATTGCTTTGCTACAAAAACTGAGGTACTCCTGGTAGGAGGAGGGGTTATATAGGGTGTGAACTTCCTGTATTGGGTATACCAGTGTCCATCACCTGAAGGTGCCTATGTACCCATATAGTTACTACTGTGGCTCTGTGTCCCGTGATGTACTCCAAGAAAAGGATTTTACAGGTAAGCTATTTTTGTAAATAAAGGGCAAGATTATCTCTATACCTGTGTGCTGGTGAATATTCCTATTTTCCTAGGTTAGAACCTCTGTCAACTTTTTTTTTGCGGTCTGTGTGTTCTCTAGGGAAATTAATCCTTCCTGTTTTTCCTGATATTCACTGTCAACAGGACTGAAAATGATGGGTTATCAAACATTTTAAGCATCCTCCAGAACAGGGAATAGAGGAAAAATGTGTGCTGATAACTAATGCCGCGTACACACGAGCGGACTTTACGGCGGACTTTACGGCGGACTTTGCCCGGCGGACTGGATTTCGTCGGACAATTCGATCGTGTGTGGGCTCCAGCGGACTTTGTTTGCTCAAAAGTTGGACAGACTTAGATTTGAAACTTGTTTAAAATTTATCCGTTGAAATCGAGTCCGGTCGAAAAGTCCGCCGTCTGTATGCTAGTTCGACGGACAAAAAGCCACGCTAGGGCAGCTATTGGCTACTGGCTATGAACTTCCTTGTTTTAGTCCGGTCGTACGTCATCACGTACGAATTCGACGGACTTTGGTGGATTGTGTGTAGGTAAGTCCGTTCATTCAGAAAGTCCGTCGTAAAGTACGTCGAAAAATCCGCCGGGCAAAGTCCGCCGTAAAGTCCGCTCGTGTGTACGCGGCATAACAGAAAATTTACATTGCTTTAGAGATAGTTCCCCTGACGTCCTGCTGTGTCTAGGCAGCAAGTGAAGGCAAGTGTTGTAAATGGGAGACAGATAGCAAAAAAAAAAATTGATTTAAACTAGATGAGGTGTGCTGCCTGCCATATAATAAATGAGCAAATACCATGCCATCATAACACAAAGAAAAGAAAGAAAACACAAAAATGAGCATAAGACCTATACACCCCTAGTTAACTGTAATTGGTGATGTGAGTCTTTAAAAGTCCAATGGCATATCGGGAACTTGTTTCATGGCTGCAATACCTCACGAGCAAGATCCTTACTAGTGCACATATGGAAAAATAAACAGAAAGAGGGGTGGTCACCTACAAAGTGTAGCTTTATTAAATTCACTGTTTAAAACATGCATTTTATACACTCACTGTGAAAAGAGCAGTAACTGAATCAAACATCCCAGGCTCTGTATATTACACCCATGGTGACAGGTCTTTGGCTAGTGGAGCAATGGAAGCAAGGCAAAGGCAGAAAGAAAGCGGCCAAGCTATGCAGAGTGTAGCAAGGAAGCTGGGTCTGAGTGCTACAACCAGCTTAGCCGATGGAAGGACAAAATGGCAGCTGGCAATCCCTAGGGCTGTGGGGATGACAAAACAAACTCTGCTGCTTTTGTCTGGCTTTCCAAAAGGAGTGCATTAAATGCATGTTTTTCCATAAATCTCATGTCATGTCTGTTTGGTCAACTTTGGTAGATCATGTCATATTGTACCCTGTTAGGCAATTAGCTTACTGCTAAGTGCAGCTTTATACTGGCATGCTCACCAGCAATAGTAAGGAAATTAACCACCTCAATACAGTGCATTTTCGCCCCCTTCCTGCCCAAGCCATTTTTCAGCTTTCAGCGCTGTCACATTTTGAATGACAATTGCGCGGTCATACAACACTGTACCCAAATGAAATTGTTATAATTTTTTCCCCACAAATAGAGATTTCTTTTAGTGGTATTTGACCACCTCTGCGTTTTTTTTTTTTGCGCTATAAACAAAAGAAGAGTGAGAAGTTTTAAAAAAACACAATAATTTTTATCTTTTGCGATAATAAATATCCAATTTTTTTTTCTTTAAAACAAATTTTTTCTCAGTTTAGGCCGATATGTATTCTTGTACATATTTTTGGTAAAAAAAAATCGCAATAAGCGTATATAGATTGGTTTGCGCAAAAGTTATAGCGTCTACAAAATAGGGGATAGATTTATAACATTTTTATCTTTTATTTTTTTTTTACTAGTAATGGCGGCGATCTGCGATTTTTATTGTGACTGCGATATTGCGGCGGACACATCGGACACTTTTGACACATATTTTGGACCATTCACATTTATACAGCGAATCGTGCTATAAAAATGCATTGATTACTGTATAAATGTGACAGGCAGGGAAGGGGTTAACACTAGGTGGTGATCGAGGGGTTAACTGTGTTGCTAGGGAGTGATTCTAACTGTAGGGGGAGGGGACTCACTAGGGGAGGAGACCGATCGGTGTTCCTCTGTGCTGGGAACACACCATCGGTCTCCTCTCCTCTGACAGGACCGTGGATCTGTGTGTTTACACACACAGATCCACGGTCCTGCTGTGTTGCCGGTAATCGCGGGTGCCCGGCGGACATCGCGGCCGCCGGGTACGCGTACCGGGTGCCTAGTGACACGGCGGGCGCGCGCGATCGCCGGCGGCGGTGCGCGCGCGCCCCCTGGTGGCCTAGGAATGCGAGGCCGTCATATGACGCCCGCCCGCAACGAGAGCTGCGCCGCCTGGCCGTCAATAGACAGCCGGCGGTCAGCAAGCGGTTAAAGGATACTATCATAATTTGTGTGATCATGTTCAAAATCATGTTTAAACTACTGTTTTAGATTACTGTACAGCTAGCAGTTTCACAACTTCTGTGTAATTTTTTTATCTTATTTTTTTCCTCTAAATTAATAAATTCATACATAGTTATTAGTTTCCTCTAAAACTCTTGCTTTTTACAACCAGATGGATGTACTGAGGATCTTTATTGGTTCTCCAGAAAGTTTGAACCTCCGTAACATCTTATGGCATGGATTTGCGTCACCTCATGAAATTGCCCCTAAGTAAGTTGAAATACAGTATGGGTCAAAAAAAAATAACGTCCTGCCACAGGTGGGAACATTTATTTCCAAACTGAGAAACCTAGTGCAGTAAAAGCATGGTGATCATAAAGAGCTTCAAAGTTTCTAGAGATTATGATATTAAGATATTTAAAGAGTAACTCCACTTTTGTTGAGAAAAAAAAAAAAATTCTCTGGGTGATCTATGTACATGTATGTTTTAACAAACTTTGTCGCAGATTCCTACCTTTTTTTTATTCTGAAGAAATAGCTGTTTGTTTGTCTGTGACCATGTGAATCTATATGGGAGTGGATTTATAATGATCAATCACCTGCTGCACCTGCAGGGCTCTGAGGAACATGGCAGGGACTGCATCCCTATAGACTGATTTTTATTTGGGTGTATCTCCTCAAAAATGACATTTTTGTTGCGCGAGATGCCAAAAATCTGACCTGTAACTTCAGATTTCTGGGAAAATCATTAAGCTAATCACACAAGCAGGAAATTTAATTTCTGGGGGGGGGGGGGGCGTTGTGTACAGAACACCTCCAGGTAGCCATTGTGCATTGCATTTTACAGAAAATTACAGAGCTGCACATTGAAAAGGAAATTTACTTTTTAATAACATTCAATTACAATGCGACTTGTGTCAAAAACGTATATGCTATCTTATTGTTTTTTTTATTTGCTATTTTTTCCCCATGAAAGTGGAGTTACCCTTTAAATTTGACAGTTTCTGTAAAGGAAATAGAAATTATATTTGGTTTGATTCAATTTTATTTCATTTTTTTTTATGTATAGATCCTTTTTGTTCTTTTTATTTACTTCATATACAGTTGTGCTTATAGATTTACATACCCTGGCAGAATTTGATTTCTTGGTCATTTTTCAGAGAATATGAATAATAACACAAAAACATTTTCTTTCACTCATGGTTAGTGTTTGGCTGAAGCCATTTATTATCATTCAACTGTGTTTACTCTTTTTAAATCATAATGGCAACAGAAACTACCCAAATGACCCTGATCAAAAGTTTACATACCCTAGTTCTTAATACCGTGTATTGCCCCCTTTAACATCAATGACAGCTTGAAGTCTTTTGTGGTATTTGTGGATGAGGCTCTTTATCTTCTCAGATTGTAAAGCTTCCCATTCCTCTTGGCAAAAAGCCTCCAGTTCCTGTAAAATCTTGGGCTGTCTTGCATGAACTGCACGTTTGAGATCTCCCCAGAGTGGCTCAATGATATTGAGATCAGAAGACTTAGATGGCCACTCCAGAACCTTCACTTTATTCTGCTATAGCCAATAACAGGTCGACTTGGCCTTGTGTTTTGGATCATTGTCATGTTGGAATGTCCAAGTACGTCCCATTTGCAGCTTTCTGGCTGATGAATGCAAATGTTCCTCCAGTATTTTTTGATAACATACTGCATTCAGCTTGCCAACAATTTTGATCAAATTTCCTGTGCCTTTTGTAGCTCACACATCCCCAAAACATCAGCGATCCACCCCCGTACCTTTCATCATAGGTCTTGACTCCTCTCCAATTGTAGCGTTTATGGTTGTGACCAAAAAGCTCGATTTTGGTCTCCTCTCTCCAAATGACTTTGTGCCAGAAGGTTTGAGGCTTGTCTCTGTGCTGTTTGGCGTATTGTAAGCGGAGTACTTTGTGACATTTGCGTAGTAATGGCTTTCTTCTGACGACTTGACCATGCAGCCCATCTTTCTTCAAGTGCCTCCTTCTTGTGCATCTAAAAACAGCCACACCACATGTTTTCAGAGAGTCCTGTATTTCAACTGAGGTTATTTGCGGGTTTTTCTTTGCATCCCAAACAATTTTCCTGGCAGTTGTGGCTGAAATTTTAGTTGGTCTACCTGACCGTGGTTTGTTTTCAACAGAATCCCTCATTTTCCACTTCTTGATTAGAGTTTGAACATTGCTGATTGGCATTCTCAATTCTTTGGATATCTTTTTATATCCCTTTCCTGTTTTATACAGTTTAACTACCTTTTCCCACAGATCCTTTGACAATTCTTTTGCTTTCCCCATCACTCAGAATCCAGAAACGTCAGTGAAGCACTGGATGAAAGATGCAAGGATCTGTCAGGAGTCCAGAAACTTTTAGGCCGGATTCACACTGGTTCGACACGACAGCCGTCCTACTTTGGATCCGACTTTGCCCTGCCACTTGAAGCCTACATAAGTCCGACTTTCAATGAACAGGGATCCGACTTGGATCCCTGCCAACACCAGGCACTGTGTTTGGTATGAATCTTGAGGGGGAACTCCGCGCCAAATTTTAAATAAAAACTGGCATGGCTTCCCCCTCCAAGGGCATACCAGGCACTTGGGTCGTGTATGGATTTTAAGGGGAACCCCTTTCGCTGAAAAAACGGTGTGGGGGTCCCCCCAAATCCATACCAGACCCTTATCCGATCACGCAGCCCGGCCGGTCAGGAAAAGGGGTGAGGACGAGTGAGCGCCCCCCCTTCTGAACCGTACCAGGCCGCATGCCTTCAACATGGGGGGGTGGGTGCTTTGGGGCGGGGGGGCGCCCTGCGGCCCCCCCACCCCAAAGCACCTTGTCCCCATATTGATGAGGACAAGGGCCTCTTCCCGGTAACCCTGGCCGTTGGTTTTCGGGGTCTGCGGGGGGCTTATCAGAATCCGGAAGCCCCCTTTAATAAGGGGGCCCCAGATACCGGCCCCCCACCCTATGTAAATGAGTATGGGGTACATCGTACCCCTACCCATTCACCTAGGAAAAAAAAGTGTCAATAAAAAAACACACTAGGCAGGTTTTTAAAGTCATTTTATTAGGCAGTTCTGGGGTTCTTCTTCCGACTTCGGGGGGTCTCTTCCTTCTTCTCTGCGCTCTCGGGCCTCTTCTCTGCGCTCTCCGGTTCTTCTCCCGCGCTCCAGTATCTTCTGCCGGGCTCTTTTGCTATCTTCTGCTCTTTTGCCCGCTCTTTTGCTAGCGGTGGCCCGGTCTTCTCCGCCGTTTTCTTCCCTCTTCTCTATTTCCGATGTTGACACGACGCTCTCTCCCACTGTAATGCCGTGTGCGCGGTCCGCATAGACTCATATAGGGATGGGGCGTGGTCACCGGGTGATGTCACTCGGTGACCCCGCCCCTTATGACGTCACAGTCACGGGGCATGATGGGACGTTTGTTGCACTAGTGTGCACCCGGCCTTATACACACACGCTAATTACAAGCAAACGGATCACAGGTGAGGACGGTACCTTTAACCACTTACGGACCGCCCGCCTCGCTCTGCTATCGGTAGCGGCGAAGGCGATCGGGTCCTGTATCCTGTTAGGCCAGGAGACGAGTGAGGGGAAGATGGCCCGCACCCATCTCTATACCACTGCAGGGCGGAAAAGTCACTTCTGTCCATAGCTCTTAAGGGGACATTTTTATTTATTTTTTTTCAAATGACATTTAATTTTTCTTTTTTTTCTTTTTTTTTTTTTTTTTATTTCATTTTAGTGTAAATATGAGATCTGAGGTCTTTTTGAGTATTACAAGGGATGTTTACATTCCTTGTAATAGGAATAAAAGTGACACATTTTTCTTTTAAAAAGAACAGTGTAAAAATATAAAAATAAAAGGTAAAATAAATAAGAATTTTTTTTTTCTTTAAATGCGCCCCATCCCGCTGGGCTCGTGCACAGAAGCGAACGCACCCGCATATGAAAACGGTGTTCAAAACCACACATGTGAGGTATCGTCGTGATCTTTAGTGCGAGAGCAATAATTCTAGCCCTAGACCTCCTCTGTAACTGAAAACATGCAACCTGTAGAACGTCCCCTATGGAGATTTTTAAGGGTAAAAGCTTGTCACCATTCCATGAGCGGGCGCAATTTTGAAGCCTGACATGTTGGGTATCAATATACTCGGCATGACATTATCTTTCACAATATAAAAAAAATTGGGATAACTTTACTGTTGTCTTATTTTTTAATTCAAAAAAGTGTATTTTTTCCAAGAAAAAGTGCGCTTGTAAGACCGCTGCAGAAATACGGTGTGACATAAAGTATTGCAACGACCGCCATTTTATTCTCCAGGGTGTTAGAAAAAAGAAATATATAATGTTTGGGGGTTCTAAGTAATTTTCTAGCAAAAAAAACAGTTTTTAACTTGTAAACACCAAATCTCAGAAAGAGGCTCGGTCCTTAACCACTTCCGGACCGCCGCACGCTGATGTAAGTCCTCACTTTGAGGACAGATATCGTTGTTATGGCAGCAGCTAGTTACTATAACCCCGGTATCGCCGTGTTCGGCCGGCGGTTCGGTACAAGATAAAAATGGTCTCTGCGGCGGATTCACCCCCCTCTCCCGCTGCGATCCGGTGCCGTCGGCAGCGGCGGAGGCAACCGGATCCTTCACGTGGCTCTGCACGGAGACGAGTGAGGGGAAGATGGCCCCCACCCGTCTCCATGACACTGCAGGGCGGAAGCGAAGTCAAAACGTCACTTCCGCCCATAGCTCTTAAAGGGCCTTTTTTTTTTCTTTTTTTTTAAAATGACAACATTTTTGAGAAAATATGTAAATATGAGATCTGAGGTCTTTTTGACTAGGGGTGTGGAATTTAATCGCTGCATCGATGCATCGCGATTCAGGGGTCCCCGATGCGGCATCGATGCAAGCGACCCGAAAAATCGATGTCGGGTGACGTCATCCCAACTTGCCCTGCCCCTCCCGGAAGAGTGCTCCGAGCGTTTTTGTCAAAATGGCTTTTGTTAATAAATGCATTTGTAATCCATTAAGTGGTGACCGCTGTATGTGTTTTTTTTAAATATATGCAGCTTCATACCTCGTTTTTTAGTCTGTGTATATAACTGTATAAGCCGCTCATGTGACTGCTCGGTCCGGCCCGCCTTTCTCTTCTCACGTATCTCCTGACATCAGCCCCGCCCGCCTCTCTTCTGATCTGATAGCTACAGTCGGTGGGCGGGGCTGAGAACTTCCACTGACATCAGGCGAGACAGAGAGACGTGAGACTGAGAGGAGAGAGGTGGGCCGGACTGAGCAGTCACATGAGTGGCCTATACAGTTATATACACAGACTAAAAAACGAGGTATGAAGCTGCATGTATTTTAAAAAAACACATACAGCGGTGGCCACTTAATGGATTACAATTGCATTTATTAACAAAAGCCATTTTCACAAAAACGCAGTTATACACAGACTAAGAAATGAGGTATGAAGCGGCATATATATAAAATGCACATACAGCGGTGGGCACTTAATGGATTATAACTGCATTTTTTTACCACACAGGTATTTTAACAGCAGTATGTAGAGTACAAATGTGTTTGTACTCTACTTACACTGGCTCCTACACTGCTCTGTAGGGGTGCAACGGATCGTTGCCGATCCGTGATCCGTACGGATCACCCTCCGCGGATCGGCACACCCGCGATCCGCGGAGCACTTTTCGGCCTCAGCCATAGGAGAGGCCGCGGCTTCGGCCTAGCTCCGGAGCCGGCGGCCATCTTAGTACACCCGGAAGCGGCCGCTGTCTCGACAGGAAGTGACGTTTCGTCGCCGCCATCTTGCTACACCCCACACTCCTGCACAGTACAATAATGATAGAGTGAGAAGGGGGCAAGCAGACATCTTGTTACACCCACCAGGGTTTTAGATTTAAAAGCCATTTTCAACACAAAACTGAGCTTATATGCACAAATACTGTATTTATGCATATAAGCTCGGTTTTGTGTTGAAAATAGCTTTTAAATCTAAAACTTCGGTGGGTGTAACAAGATTTGTGTGTGTGTTTTTTTTTTTTTTTTTGCTGATCCGAAAATGATCCGATCTGTGACTCTGATCCGAGGATCGATCCGATCCGTGAGATTTTTGATCCGTTGCACCCCTACTGCTCTGTGCTGACATTATTTCTCCCCCCCCCCCCAGTTTACACATTCCAATGTGTTAACTCCTAGTGTGCTGGAAGGTGCAAACGGGGGAGCCCAGAGAAATGTCATCACGGAGACAGTAGTACAGGGAACTTCACAGGGCTGTTTGTCAGTTGTGGATTCTAATCCCTCCTGACCTCCCAGCAGCTGTGTGTGTGAATTCCTGTTCCCTGTAGTGCACCGGATTAGTGCACTCTGTAAAGTGGAGTTCCACATGTTTTTTAGTTTATTAAAAGTCAGCAGCTACAAAAAGTGTAGCTGCTGACTTTTAATAATCAGACATTCACCTGTCCCACGGTCCATCGATGCGGCCACACGGAGCCTTGCTCCTCTCCCCCTCCTCTCCTTGGCGCCGTCATATCTACTGTGGGCAGTGACACCCGCCCGTGACAGCTTATGGCTTCACAGTCGGGCGCGGACTGCGCAAGCCGCACTGCGCTCTGCCATTGGCCAGCCAATCTTCTGGGACCCAGAAGATCGCTGGCAGGGAGGGGCCGCCTAGTAAATTTTTTGTTTAACAAAAGTCAGCAGCTACAAAAAATGTGTATCTTTTGACTTTTAATAACAAGACACCCACCTGTACCACAATCCAGCGGCGTGGCCACCCAAACCCTTCATTCTCTCCCCTGCCTGTCCACGGCGCTGGCAATACTACTGTGGGCATCCGGCTGTGACAGCTTGCAGCTTCACAGCCGGGTGCGAATGTCTCACTGCGTTGTCCTGCACAGCCGAGCAATCTTCTGGGAACTGTGATGTGTCCCAGAAGATTGCAGGGAGGAAGGGCCACCTAGGCGGCCCAAGCGGAAGTGGAAGCGCGTCAGTAATCGTGATGCATCGCAGAAACGAATCATTGACCAGATAATCGTAATCGAATCGTGAGACCAGTGAAGATGCGCACCCCTATTTTTGACCCCAGATGTCATATTTAAGAGGTCTTGTCATGCTTTTTTTCTATTACAAGGGATGTTTACATTACTTGTAATAGGAATGAAAGTGACACATTTTTTTTTTTTAAAAAAAGTAAAAATAAAAGGTAAAATATATAAGAAAAAAAATTTTTTAACGCACCCCATCCCGCCGAGCTTGCGCGCAGAAACGAACGCATACGTGAGTAGCGCCCGCATATGAAAACTGTGTTCAAACCACACATGTGAGGTATCGCCACGATCAGTAGAGCGAGAGCAATAATTCTAGCCCTAGACCTCCTCTGTAACGTAAAACATGCAACCTGTAGAATTTTTTAAATGTCGGCTATGGAGATTTTTAAGGGTAAAAGTTTGTCGCCATTCCACGAGCGGGCGCAATTGTGAAGCGTCACATGTTAGGTATCAATTTACTCGGCGTAACATTATCTTTCACAATATAAAAAAAAATGGGCTAACTTTACTGTTGTCTTATTTTTTATTTTAAAAAAGTGTATTTTCCCCATTCCGTCTTTCAGGACAGCACCATAGAGAGACCTTGGCTCCTCCCTTCCCAGGAAACACCGCCTTAAACTTTAGGTTTTAAGTCCCACCGTCCTGCCAGCCCCTCAATTCTGGTGTTTCCTCCGGTGGGGAGACACCGCTTGGAGCCAGGGGCTAAGACAGCCAGGGAGGCTGAGCCTTTAAGGAAGGGGGAGGAGGGGGGGGGACCAAGGTCTCTCTCTCGCTCTCTCTCTCTTTGCTACAGTATTTTGGTGCAGCTTATGAGGCTAGGGAGCCTGGGTACCTTAAAAAAAGCAGCACATCGCGCTCCCCCAGCTTCTACTGGCGAGGCAGTAAGCTGGAGGGGTCCGGTCTTCTGAGTCCAGGGGCGACACAGAGCGGAGGTGCTAAGGACCGCCCTGCAGAAAGCAGCAGCGTGGGAGCTCAGAGCGCTGGGTTGGAGGGCGGGTGACGCCATTTCCGGCGGGAGGTCAGCACTTCCGCCCGACCCGCGGCTTCCGGTTCCGGCCGCGAGGTAGAAGAGCGGACCGTGCGCTGGCTGGTGTTGCCTCATTTTCGCTGTGGGGACAGCACACAGAGGCAGGGAAAACCACACTAATCCTCAGCAGGATGTCGGAAGCAGAGGCTTCACGAACTGCACCTGGAGAAGCCTGCACCAGCCATTCTAAGGTAAGAGGAACCCTGGGGTGGTGTCTTCCTG
The DNA here is from genome assembly GCA_037952835.1 of Lithobates septentrionalis. NCBI lineage: Eukaryota > Metazoa > Chordata > Amphibia > Anura > Ranidae > Lithobates > Lithobates septentrionalis. Next base: position 423,521 of record JBBDGP010000296.1, read on the forward strand.
TAAGCTCCACAGGTGTCTTTTCTCCCTTGGTGGTGGGGGGAAGGGGGGAGGTAACTGGGTGGGACCCTGGTGGTGGTTGGTCCTGGGAAACGCACCCCTGGTGGCCCTCTGGATTAAGTACTGGTGGAGGGGCTTGCTGACTGCTCTCTTCTGTATTGTTTTTAGAGCAAGTCTACGGAAAAAATCAAGTCGCCCCACTCTTCCAAGAAAAGATGTCCTTCATGCAAAGCCACGATGGGGGAGTCTTGGGTCAAACCACTCTGCAGGGAGTGTATAGAGGGGTTGGTGAGGGAACAGGCAGTGGAACAATCCATGGAGTTAGCAGTGTCTGTCAAAGAGCTTTCTGGTACTATGCAATCCTTCAAGGCCCTTTTTGCTAATTTCCAGCTGCCTCAGCCCCAAGCTAATCCTCCACCAGCACAACAGGGTATTGCCCCAAATTTAATGGACGCTCCCTCTGGTAGTGGAGAGAATCCAGGGGGCTCCAGAGAGGAGATCGAGGAGCTTGATAGTGTTTCCTCAAACTCCCAAGGGGAGTCGGAGGGGGAGAAAGTGGATGGGGATTCCTCAAAAACCTCTCGCTACAAACTCTCTCTGGAAGAGGTGGAGGAGCTCTTGGGAGCTATCCATACCACCTTAGGAATCCAGGAGGAGAGGAAAAAATTGTCACTCCATGACCAGATGTACAAGGGCCTAGGTGAACACAAAAAGAAAGTGTTTCCGGTCCATGATGTCTTGGTTGATGCCATCAAAAAAGAGTGGCAGGATCCAGAAAGGAAACCGTTCTTTTCAAGAACGTTGAAACGAAGGTTCCCTTTTTCAGAAGAGGAGGCTCTAGTGTGGAACAAATCTCCCAAACTTGACGCTGCCTTTTCACAGGTCTCTAGGCATACTGACCTGGCCTTTGAGGACATGGGGGCACTTCCAGATCCCATGGACAAAAGGATGGATTCACTCTTAAAGAAATCCTGGGATTCCTCCCTGGGGAACCTCAAACCTGCCATGGCGTCCACAGTGGTGGCACGGAACATGGAGTTTTGGTTGACACAAATTAGGGCACACATTGAGGCAGGAACGTCTAAAGGAACGATTCTGTCATCTTTCCCGATGCTCCTGAAGGGAGTAGCTTATCTTGCGGATGCATCGGCTGAATCAGTGCGCATGTCCGCAAGATCGGCTGCATTATCCAATTCAGCAAGAAGAGCTTTATGGCTTAAAACGTGGCAAGGAGATAACGCTTCAAAAGCCAAGCTCTGCGGAATCCCTCTCACAGGGGATTTGTTGTTTGGGCCAGGCCTGGAGGCTGTCTTGGATCGGACAGCTGACAGGAAAAAGGCATTTCCTTTAAAAAGGAAGTTTACAGAGACTAAAAGAAAGTCTCGCCCTTGGAAATAGACTGATCCCCCAAAAACCGAACAGCAAAAGAAGGTTTGGGGACAGAAGGGCAAAGGGCGTGGGGGGGCTATTTTTCGCCCTCCTGAACAGCTCAAGAAGTCAAAGTGTAAATACCAGGGAGGGGGTAGTGCACCTTCAGTTCAGGGCCCTCCCCTTCGGGCTATCCTCTTCCCCCCGCATCTTCACCAAAGTGATGGTGGAAGTCCTGGCCTTTTTGCGACTCAGAGGCATCTCAGTAGTCGCATACCTGGACGACCTGCTCCTGTTTGCCTCTTCTCAGGAACAGTTGTTGCAGGATCTGCGGGTAACAAGAGACATCCTGGAAAACCTAGGGTGGCTCTTGAACCTGGAGAAATCCAACTTAGTCCCATCTCAAAAGGTGATTTTTCTGGGCTACAGATTGGACTCAACAGTGCAGAGAGTCTTCCTTCCTCCAGAAAAAATCCAGAAGGTAGACAGGGCAATGTTGTTACTCCAGGGCAGCCATCAGATATCGGTAAGAAAGGCTATGTCTGCCTTGGGATTGCTGACAGCTTCGCTTCCAGCAGTACAGTGGGCAGGGTTACATTTTCGCCCTTTGCAACTGTTTATCCTGAAGGTATGGGACCACAGTCAGGGGTCCTTGGACTTCCTGATAAAGGTACCGAGGCAGGTGAAGAGATCACTCTGGTGGTGGAGAAAGGGGACCAATCTGTCACAAGGTTTGGAGTGGGTCCTACCAGTGTCCAGGAATGTTACCACCGATGCCAGTGGCACAGGTTGGGGCGTTCATCTAGATTCCCGGATGGCTCAGGGTATCTGGCTGAGAAGAGACGCAAGGAGGTCCTCGAACTGGAGGGAACTGAGGGCCATAGCTTTGGCTCTCAAGGCCTTTCAGAGGGAAATCCAGGGCCAACATGTGCGAGTCCGATCGGACAACTCTACCGCAGTAGCATACATAAACAGGTAGGGGGGTACCAAGAGCAGATCCCTGTGGGTCCTGACAGAATCCATTCTCAAATGGGCAGAAACAAATGTCCTGTCCCTTTCGGCAGTACATTTGAAGGGGGAACAGAATCAGGTGGCGGACTTCCTCAGCAAAAAGACACTGAGAGAAGGCGACTGGGTTTTGAACCAGGAGATTTTCGAGGCGGTTTCTCGGAAGTGGGGAAGGCCATGTGTAGATCTCTTCGCCTCAAGAGAAAACAGGAAAACTCCTCTTTTCTTCTCCCTGAACAAATGGGACGGGGCGCTTGGAGTGGACGCTCTGGCTCAGAAATGGGCTTTCTCCAGGTGTTATGCCTTCCCCCCCCCTGTACTGATTCCAGCAGTGTTGAGAAAGTTCCGGGGGGAGAGCACGACTCTGATTCTGATTGCGCCCCATTGGCCCAGGAGGCCTTGGTTTTCCATCCTGAGGAGCCTAGCGGTAGAACCACCTTGGATCCTGCCAGTCCAGGAGAACCTTCTTTCTCAGGGACCGGTCTATTGTCCTCAGGTGGAGCGCTGGAACCTCGCAGCCTGGCTACTGAGGAGGAATTGCTGAGGGGCAGGGGGTTTTCAGATCGTTTAATTAAAACCCTCCTAAGTTGCAGGAAAAAGGAAACGCAAGTTATCTACCGGAAGGTATGGAAGCGCTTTGATAGCTGGTGCTCAGAAAGTTCCTTTGACGTACGCAGCTCCGTAGCAGTTTTAGAATTTCTTCAAGCAGGGGCGGATAAAGGGTTGGCCCTTAGCACCTTCAAAGGACAAGTATCCGCCTTGAGCGTGTTTTTGGAAAAACAGCTAGCTACGGACCCGTGGATAGTCAGGTTCTTTAAAGCATTAAGCAGACGGAGACCTGTTAGAGTCCCCCCCTTTCCGGTTTGGGATCTTTCATTAGTGTTACAGGCACTCACGGGGGAACCCTTTGAGCCAGTTGAGTCCTGTAAGTTAAATTTGATCACCCTCAAAACGGTGTTTTTGGTGGCGATCACTACGGCAAGGAGAGTGAGCGAACTAGAAGCCCTCTCTATTAGGACACCTTTTTTTCAGGTGTTTCCGGACCGTGTGGTTTTTAGAACCGATCCGGCCTTTTTGCCAAAGGTGGCCTCGGGGTTCCATAGAGGCCAAGAGATTATTTTGCCTACCTTCTGTTCGAATCCTGTGAGGGAACAGGAACACATTTTTCATAAACTGGACGTTAGAAGGTGCGTCCTTCAGTACTTAGATATTACAAAACCGTTTAGGAAGTCTGATTCCTTTTTTGTATTATTTTCCGGGTCTAAAAAAGGTAGCAAGGCCTCTAGGCGTACGATAGCCAGATGGTTAAGGGCAGCTATCACACAGGCTTACGTTTTCAGGGGATTAGACCCCCCAGAGGGCATTAAGGCCCATTCCACCAGGGCAATGGCAACTTCCCAGGCAGAATGGGCTGGTGCATCTCCAGAGCAGATCTGTAGGGCTGCAACGTGGTCCAGGTTTGACACATTCGTGAAGCACTACAGATTGGATCTTCTGTCTGCAAAGGACCAAGCCTTTGGTCGTAAGGTGCTGCAGGCAGTAGTCCCACCCTAAGGTAAGGTGCTCGCTTATCCTCTCTATGGTGCTGTCCTGAAAGACGGAATGGGGAAAAACTGAGTTACTTACTGGTAACGTCCTTTTCCAGGAGTCTTTCAGGACAGCACAGATACCCACCCATTTTTTGGACTTTACTTAAGAGTTCATCGCAGGAGAACATCAGGTAAGATAGAGATTATTATGACGTGTTCTTGTGTCTCCCCAGCTGTCCGGAGGTACTCTTGAAGAACTGAGGGGCTGGCAGGACGGTGGGACTTAAAACCTAAAGTTTAAGGCGGTGTTTCCTGGGAAGGGAGGAGCCAAGGTCTCTCTATGGTGCTGTCCTGAAAGACTCCTGGAAAAGGACGTTACCGGTAAGTAACTCCGTTTTTAAAAAAAAAAAGTGCACTTGTAAGACCGCTGCGCAAATACGGTGTGACAGAAAGTATTGCAATGACCGCCATTTTATTCTCTAGGGTGTTAGAAAAAAAATGTTTGGGAGTTCTAAGTCATTTTCTAGCAAAAAAAAAACCTATTTTTTAACTTGTAAACAATACATCTATAAAAGAGGCCCGGTCCTTAAGTGGTTAAGTGGTTAATAGCCATTCAAACCCCTTTGTGTCAACTTGTGTGCATGTTATCAGTCCAAAATTACCAAGGTATGTCATTTTTTGATCAGGGTGATTTGGGTAGTTTCTGTTGTCATTATGATTTAAAAAGAGTAAAAACAGTTGATTGATAATAAATGACTTTAGCCAAACAATAACCATGAAAGAAAAGACAAGTTTTTGTGTTATCATTCATATTCTCAGAAAAATGGCCAAGAAATCATAAATTCTGGCAGGGTATGTAAACTTTTGAGCACAACTGTATATGTTCTTTGTTTTAAAAATAAATGTGTAATACAACAACGAGGCAAAACACAGGTACATCAAATAGTGCAGATCAAATAAATTACTAATTCAAGTGTATGTATTGCTCAAAGTTTTTTTTCCCAGTTTTGGATAGACTAGGGAAAGGTTACAAAATTCCCAGCTTATTTTCTTTGGCTTTCTGTAACTTGGGCAAATTTCCCTTTCCTTCCTGTCGCATTACCTTTTTTTTTCTGTTAACAACTATTTATTTATTTTTATTTTGTTTATTTGTAACAATAGTCACCAGTACAAATAGGAGAAAAAATGTTCCCACTGGGGACACAGACCGCAATATAATTTTCCAGAAGGTCTGGCCCTTTCTATCTCTATATCACACTTAGCAGGGGCGTTGCTAGGTGGCAAAAAGACCAGGGGCTTCAGCCCGAAGTCCAAGGCCGGAAACGGGGGGGGTGGTGGGGGGGTGGTGGGCGCGCGTGTGTACACGTGATGCAGGCCTTTTTTTTTTTTTTGGCTGGGCCGTGACCTACCTGACCTACATACACTGACGGTAGTGGACGGTAGTGAACTACCTACACTGACCTACCTACACTGACCGTAGTGACCTACCTGCACTGACCGTAGTGACCTACCTACACTGACCGTAGTGACCTACCTACACTGACATTTACATACACTGACCTACCTACACTGACATTTACTTACACTGACCTACCTACACTGACATTTACCTACACTGACATTTACCTACACTGACCATAGTGACCTACCTACACTGACCTACCTACACTGACCGTAGTGACCTATTTGCACTGACCGTAGTGACCTACCTGCACTAATGTACCTACACTGACCTACCTGCACTGACCGTAGTGACCTACCTACACTGACCTACCTACACTGACCGTAGTGACCTACCTGCACTGACTGTAGTGACCTACCTACACTGACCGTAGTGACCTACCTACACTGACATTTACCTACACTGACATTTACCTACACTGACATACCTACACTGACATACCTACACTGACATTTACCTACACTGACATTTACCTACACTGACATTTACCTACACTGACATACCTACACTGACATACCTACACTGACATACCTACACTGACATTTACTTACACTGACATTTACCTACACTGACCCACATACACTGTCTGACCTACCTCAGCTCAGCCGTGGTGTGCGGTGTCACAGCAGCCAGGCAGTCAGACAGTCAGAGGAGGAGGAGGAGAGGAGAGCGGGCCGCCCGAGCGCTGAGCGGGGATCTCACAGTGGCGCGGCGGCCGCATTGTAATTCCCGCCTTCTGGAGCCTGCAGCGCCTATGATGGACGTCACACGTCCCGCGGTCCCAGCATTGGACCAGGGGGACGTCCATCATAGGCGTTGCAGGCTCCAGAAGGCGGGACCTGCTATGGCACTCGGCCAAACTCGGCCAAATTCGGCGGCGCTCGGGATCAGATCGGTCCTGGCGCTCGCCGCTCGGGGCTTATAATGAAGAGCTGCATGCCTGAGGCTTGGGGCTTTACGGGGGGCACATTCGGGGCTTCAGCCACGTCTAGCCACCCCCTCCCGACGCCCCTGACACTTAGGCCAGCCATAGACTGTTAGGATCTTGACCGGTGCAGCAGGTACCGGCCAAGATTAAAACCCTGTATGGACAGGCTTCATGTACCAAGTTAATCGATCAACTTGGGTAAAATCAGCCTGCCAGATTTACTTGTGATTTTCGCTAGCGGCTGCTATAGCCACTAGCAATAGTCACTGTCTTCTCCTGGCAGGGGCGGCTTCCCCCAAACCCCCCTTTTACTGGGAGGATGTAATGTCTCTAGGCAGAAGGAATTCCCCTGTCAGCACTGTCTGTGTTGATGGGGGAATTGTGCAAATTTCTTTCCTGCAACCCGTGATTGCAGGAAATAAATTTGCACCATCTATGGCCTGCCTTACATAGTTCACAGGCTAGCACTTTCACAAGTGTAACTGGATAGGTCCTTGGGAAAGTCCCTCCTATAGCTGTCATAAGAGAGGAACCTCTCTGTTGAATGAAGAACTCAGGGTCCCAACCGGGAAAGCAACAGAAGCAAGCCAGTTCCGCTCTCTAGCATGATGTTGTGTTTCATCAGTGCCTTTTCATCAGCACATGTGCAGTAATAAGCTTTTGGGCAGTTGTGAGAAGTCTGAGCTCAAGCTGTACCATTATGTTCTACCGACACCGCACTACATGTTTTGTGGAAAAAGCTTATCTTCCAAAAAGTGGAGAGAAGTTGGAGGATCACAAGCCAAGGAATCGCTCTTTTTATTAAGATTACATCTATATGCTCAATACCTTTCTATTATAAAGTCATTGCATGGGCCGAGTGATGTTTCAATTTTGGGTGCAGGAGGACAATTAAATCGATTTTAGGGCACCTAAAGTGTTACTAAACCCACAAAAGTAAAATTAGACTGTATATGCAGTAAAGCATTCTTGTTATACTCACTGTGGAACCTATAGGGGTTAATCCTCTGCATTGTGTAAAAAGGCTGTTTAATCCTGTCTTCTCTGATCCTCACCTTCTTCCACAGTCCCCAAACCATCTCCTTAAAAAACAAAGCCTTGGGGGCAAGCTGCACATGCTCATTTTGGTGTGTATTCTAGAGAGTCTTTTTTTTCTTGGGGGAGGGCATGTGATCATCACAGGGCTAATTAGCACTGTCCAGGCAGAAGGTCAGGGGTCCTGCAGCCTCATAGGACAATCAAGGGAGAATAAAAACTCCTCCTACAAGCTTTAACCAGACACTGATAAAAGTCACAAGACTGCTCTTACTGCTGATGAGAAAAGATATTTAGCAGTTTTTATTTACTAACATAATTGCATTTCCATGTTCTGTGTACTGTGGGAGACCAGATATAGTGAATGCAGGGTCCTGGGTTTAGTAACATTTTAAGTAAACGATTGTGAAGATTTCTATAGACCTGGATGACATATCAGAATTACTGTATGTATAAACTTGATACCACTATAATCTTTTGCACATTTTCCATTTTTGAATATTCACTGTATTTGTTTAATCGGCTTGTACTGTATGTACACGATGAGATTTGACACATTGCTAATTAGCACATTTTGACTAGATGGATTCATTTCAAGAAATGCTGCACTGATTTTTTTTTTATGTAGTGGATTCTTATCTTCAAGTATGTTAGAGAATTGATGGTGGAGGCACAATATCTTATTAGATCAAGGATATTGAGATAGAGTTCATCAACTAATGTTAATTAATTTACATCCTAAGATTACCGTAATTACTTGAGTATAAGTTGACCCGAATAAAAACTGAGGCACCTAATTTTACCACAAAAAACTGGGAAAACTTATTGACTCGAGTATAAGCCTAGGGTAGAAAATGCGCAGCTACTGTAAGTGGAAAAGAGGGTCAACAATGCCCATTTGCAGCCTCACTGTGCCCATTTGCATGCCTCACTGTGTTTACTTGCAGCAATAAGCCCCCAAACTTCAAACTCGGTAGTTAAGGGTTCCTAGATGCCCCCTAGCAGCAGCCAAAATTTGGGGTCTCTGGACCCAAAGGGTCCCAAAATGACATTGCTGCAGATGGACACAGTTGACCAACTTTGGGGCCCCGTATCTCAGGGTCACTTAGTGCTAGGAACCTGAAATGTGGTGTGCAAACCCAGTGGAACTAGCACCACAATATATCCAAGGCTGGGGTTCCTAGCACTAAGTGGCCCCGAGATACAAGGATGCAAAAATCGGTTCAGAAGATGTCAAGCACTTTTCTGCAGCAGAAAATGACATTTTCCAAACCGAATTTGGGGCCCTGTATTTCGGGGCCACTTTGTGCTTGGAACCCCAAATTTAGTGTGCAAACCCAGTGGGACTAGCACCACAATATATCCAAAGCTGTCGTTCCTAGCCTCAAGTGGCCCTGAGATATGGGGCCCCAAAATCGGTTCAGAAAATGTCAAGCACTTTTCTGCAGCAGAGAATGACATTTTCCAAACCGAATTTGGGGCCCTGTATCTCAGGGCCACTTGGTGCTAGGAACCCCAGCTTTGGATATGTTATGGTGCTAGTTCCACTGGGTTTGCACACCAAATTTGGGGTTCCCAGCACCAAGTGGCCTTAAGATACGGGGCCCAAAATTCGGTTCAGAAAAAGACATTTTTTGCTGCAGAAAAGTGCTTGACTCGCGTAAAAGCCGAGGGGGGCACTTTCAGCACAAAAAAATGTGCTGAAAAACTCGACTTATACTCGAGTATATACGGTAAGTGAAAAGTTTGTATTGTAAGTGTTTTGACCGATACACTAGTACACAAAGAGCATATGTTTTTAACCTGAGTTGAGCTTTAAGTATCTGCTAATTTTTATAGGAAATAATAGTTTTATTTAGAACCTTGCATGCTATTTTTCTATCTTCCATTTTGTCCTGCTATGATTTATTTTAAATTCAAAAACACTCCTTTCTTCAGGTATTGTTCTATGCTCCTGCTGTTTACTGGAGGCCTGGGACAGATCCTACAGGCTAACAACTATGGAACGTTACTTGTCCACCGCCCTTACTTTGTTTTTAACAGTGCAGAGGAATTACAAGTTTTTCCAGGTATGTTGTCAGAGCAACATTGCAATACCAAAATAGATTTTTTTTTTTTTAGAAACCTTAATCGCTAAAGGTCAAGTAACACCACAATGCTGTGCACTGCAGCACACGCTTTGTCGCACATTTTTTTTTTCTTAATGATCCTGCTAGTTTCTAGACTTCTGGTCCTACGGTGATAACACTCCCTAATGAAGAGAAAAATTGTCATGCTAGAATGTGCACACCCTGTGGATTTTAAAGCAGAACTTTGCTGCATCTGAGCACCACAAACCAAAAATGCTAGTTAATTCATTTGTAATATTTAAAGCAAACTCCTGCATTCATCCATGTTTCCATGCTTTATTCTGCTGAGAAATCACTTTGAAAAACCTCCCTCTAGCATTTGTCACTGTGGTCATCTTGAGTAAGGGCAAATGATTCATGTACAATTTACTTCCTGGAATCCATCTGCCATTATCTCAGGCATGCAGGCAGGAGGGCATGCTCAGCTAAGAAATCTCATCCTCCCCTCCTGAAGATGCCTCGAAAATTAGGATTTGCCTAGGCCTGAAAACCAGAAAGTAACTGAAGACATGTAAAAAAAAATTAAAACAAGTAAATAGAATATACTCCCCTATCTTTTTACTAATGCTAGCAGCATAAGGATTAAAAAAAGTCTGTGTTGATTGAGAGAGTGAAGTTCCACTTTAAGCTGTAAATGGTAGCACTTCTACCTTGCAGCACTGGGACCCTCAGTTCAAATACTGGACAGGACACTACCTACATGGAGTTTGCATGCTCTTCCTGTTTGTGTGGGTTTACTCCAGGTAATCAAGTTGCATCTCCACACTTTAAAGATATGCTGGTAGAGTAATTCGTTTAAGTAGCCCTAGTGTGTGTATGTGTGTGAATGTGACATAGGAACCTTAGGTTGTAAACTCTTTGAGGACTGATCTGAATGTACAACATGTAAACCAATGCATAAATTGTCACATTACATAGACCACAAGGGGGTTTAGGCCTCCCGCAGCTCTTATGGTATTATCAAGCAGCCAGGTTAGCCCAGATCTCGACGGTATACACTAAGGCTGAAAGACCGGATTGGATAATGATTGAGAGACAGGCAGTCCCTTCTTTCACTATCGACTTTCTTCTATGGGTTCCCCCAAAAAAACGTCCCCCCATTTTATCCCCTATCCTTTCGCAATCCTTTCAATTATGGGATTCTCTCAGGAACCTTCAATCCATAACCTCCTATAGACAACCCCTGGCTCACATCTTCAATAACCCCGCCTTTCCCCCAGGAACTGACATTAGAGCTTTCCGCTGGTGGTTGAACAAGGGGTTGTACCGGATCGGACATTACTTTACATCAATGGGGCCTATCACCAGGGCCTTCTGTGAGAGTCAACTAGAGATGCCTATCTCCGAGAACTTTTGTTTCCAGCAGATCAGACACTTCCTCACTCAGATGGGAAAAGACAAATCTGTAAACCAGGCATTCACCCCATATGAAATGTGGTGCGGTCAGGCTTCGGAGCAGAGGGGTGGAATCTCCATCATCTATCAGTCACTCTCTAGTCAGTCCGCCAAGACCTCATACATGTCAGCATGGGAGTCAGACCTTTCCGTGGAGTGGGCCCTAGAGAAGTGGAGGGTCGCCTTTTGCAGGGCATACAAGAGCATTTTGAACATCTCTCTGGTTGAATCCAGCGTGAAGGTTATCACAAGATGGTATCTCCCACCGGAGAGACTGGCCAAAATGTTCCACTCCACGGACCCCAATTGCTTCAGGGGCTGTCTGCTCAGGGGCTCCCTTGCACATATCTTCTGGGAATGCCCACGATTGAGGCCTTTCTGGAACAGGATCTTCCACATGATTAAGAAAGTTACTGGAATCCAGATCCCGAGATCCCCCGCCTTAGCTCTATTAAACGATAACTTACCTAAAACACCCAAACTGTCACGTAAATTGATACATTTCATTTTGCTGGGAGCTAAGCTATCTATTGCCAAGGCATGGAAACAACCTAGAGTGCCCTTCAAAGCGGCTATCCGCAAAATCTCTTGGATCATGGCCCAAGAGAAGCTTGCCAGTACCCTGAACAACACCAAAGAGAAATTTGAAGCTATTTGGGAACCCTGGGCCAATTTCATAGGCATTTCCTTGATTCCAGGAATTCAACCGTGACGCGTCTGGCTACCTCGGGGTCGGGGGGGGGGGGTCCTCCCGTGGATTGGCTTTCGACCTCTATATTCCCTCTCTCTCACTTTCCCCCCTCTCATCTCTTCTCCTTTTCTCCTCCTTTCTTACTTTAAATATCTGGTTGATTTAATAAGATGATGCATTGTCTGTTTTATTTCATGCTGCAGCAGGGATCCCTGGGGGTCATTCTCCCAAGGGAAGACCACGATGTAGGTTTTTACCGCCTCCGTCAGAGGCCAAGAGCTTTTTTATATCTATTACGGGGGGGTTGGGGATGGGTTGGAGAGCTCCGTGCAGGCACAGTGTGTTCCCATTTGGGGTGCGGTCGGACTCTCCTCCCTCCCCTTCTCCCAACCAGTTCTATTCTCAGGGTTCTATGGTATACGTGATTCATCTTTGCACTAGGAAGATATTATGATAATGTCACAGTCCAGAACACTACTCATACCTACCTTCCCAAGGTTGTACGGTACCCCCGAGGGGGTTCGATTATCCCTGCTGTACACTCCCTCATTTAATGTTGATGTTTTGTAAGCTTTTTCCTGAAAATTCAATAAAATACTTTGAAAATAAAAAAAAAAAAAAAAAAAATTGTCACATTACATCATTATGGAAACCAGGGGCCTACCTGACACTGACAGCCGCAGCCTTGTTCAGTGCCCCTATAGCCTGCAGCTGAATCAATGGATTTTTATAGGACCATCTGTGGAAGACTAAGAAAAGGCTCCCATAAAAATGTTGGGGTGTTACTGCATAGGCACAGCCAGTGGCAAGAAGATTTGACTGAATGGTGTAACCCTTTGGAAGGCTGCAGTTCTTAGATTAAGGTAAATATGAATGTGGAGGGAGTGGGGAGATACTTTTTATTTAAAAAAAAAAGTTTTATTGAGTACACCAGACAGGGCAGAGCAGGACCAACAACAACGTTTTGAACAAGAACAGGCTTATACAAAAACCAAAAACAAAAAGGAACAGCAACAATCAATATGGAAAAAGCAAATCGGTTGGTGTCGACATAGCGCCAGTTCACCTAAATAAACATATGCTGCATCAATGTCAGACTTTATTATCGCCCCATGTCAGGTGCACACAAATAGGTTTTCCAAATACATAAAGAAATCAGAAGACAGAAAAGGCAGCATGAAAATTAAGAGAACCAAAGCAGGATCAATAGAAATCGAGAGAGGGAGGATTAGGAGTTGGCCCACAGGTCAGGTGCGTGATGTGACGCACACGTAGTGGGGGAGGGGCCTGATGACGGAGCCGAGGAAGCGGGCGGAGGAGCAGCTCAGGTGAACGAAGCTGCCTCGAGAGGAGGAACTGACAGCGTGCCGTAATTAGAACAACGGCGGCGGCGTAAGTCGGTACACCACGGGCTGCCGGGACACACGGGGTGGCTCTCCCTCACGCTCCCTCCGTCCCTCCGGATCGATGAAGGGAACACACCAGCTTTCCTAAAGGATCTCCGGATGGCCCCGTGCCTCACCCCTTCCTCCCAGTGACACACCATAACCCCCCCTGGAGGGTTGGATGAGGACCGGATCCTAAGCGCCGAGCACGGCGGGAGTAAGGACGTACAGCAACCTAGAGGAGAAATTGCCTACAAATTACCAGCGACATCGGGTCTAACCTGAGGTAAAGACGGGAAGCCTAGGAGGGAAACCAACTCAGGCAAGTAAATGTAACAATATTGTGGAAGGCTGTGGATCGGGAAGGAGTCTTATAAGCAGGTAATGGTGGAACCGTACACAAGAACAGTGTTTGAAGGGCTCCGGTGTAAATCACTAACCCAGGAGAGACTGTATAAACTGTAGACCACTGCTGCTTTAAAATTATAAAGACTGTGTAAAAAGGGGAGGGGACAGGCAAGCGGGCGGGGCTACGGTTTATGATGGCCTCGTCTGGCTGACCGTTTCCTTCCTTTTGGGATGGTCTCACCCTCCGTCTTCCTCTACCCTCTTGTTGTAGGTGTACATTGAAGGAGTACAGGGAAATTAACAGTCATAAGACCGGTTAACTAAGTTGCTAAGCAGCTAAGACGGTAGCGATAGTGCTTGGGTTCAAGCACTCCGCCCTACCCCTGACCAGAAAAAAAAAAAAAAAAAATATATATATATATATATAAAAATACATAACGGCAGTCACCAGGCCCGGTAAGAGCAAGGCTAGGCAGGGGGGTACAGAGGAGGGGGTTGACAGAGAGGGACTAGAGGAGGTAGGCGGGAGGAGGGCTAGGTGAAGATAGAAGATAACAAACATGCGAGGGCGCCCTCAAAGGGGAGCGGAGGTGAAGCAACCCAGAGAAAGCTTGAACTCTAGTTCTATCCAGAAGTACCTGAAAGAGACAAATCAGGGAAGTCCTAAAAACCCAGCTCAAGATAATAAACAGCAAAGTGGGAAAGAAAAGAAGAAAGAAACAGTGAAGAGCCAGGGGGCTAACGGTGGATCAACGGGGGGAGAAGGCGGAGCCCTAAGTATGATGGAAGACACCAGCATGGAAATACCATTAACCAAAACAGAGCTTCTGGAGATGTTCGCCAAATTGGAACTGGTAATTAAAACAGAAATTCATAATGTTAGAACCGATATGGGCCACCTATTGAAGCGAGTAGAATCAGCGGAGGAGGTCTCAGAAAAACAGAGTAGAGAAATAGTTACCTTAAAACAACAGGTAAAAGATCTACAACTAGCCCAACGGGACATCTTTTATAAATTAGAAGCGCAAGAAAATCAGAGTCGCAGACAAAACTTGAGGCTGCGCGCCCTGCCAGAACAACAAGGTGAAGATCTGCATGCTAAAATGAAAGCCATCTTCAACCCGATCCTGGACCGAAACCCAAATGATGAGCTGAAGATTGACAGGGTTCATAGATTAAGAAAACCCCCAAATGTCAGCGAGGATAAACCCAGAGACGTAATTATTAGGTTCCACCATTATGAAGATAAAGCAAGAGCGTGGAGTAACCTCAGGAAAGCCCAACCGGTAAAATTTGAGGGGGCAGAAATCCAGTTCTTTGCCGATATTTCGGCAGAGACTCTGGCCTGGAGAAGGCAGTTGCGACCCCTCCTGGAAGAACTGAGAAAGGCAAATATGAAATATAGTTGGGGATTTCCAACTTCACTGATGGTAGTGAAAGCGGGCAGAACATTCAGACTGAAATACATAGATAATATGCAAGATTTCTGTAAAGAGTTGGAGATCCCTGTCCCAGCCGCATTCAAACAATAGGTGGAAAGTCCGGCTGATGCTCAGACACCTGGAAACCTTGGGGGGGGGGGGGGGGTGGGAGCGGGGGGGGGGGTGCGTGGGTGGGAGGGGGAGGGCACCTAATGTGGGGACAAGCGGCCTCATGGTAGCCCGCTCGCGATGTTCCTCCCCCCACTATTTCTATCTAGGGGGGGAGCATGGCGACCGAGGTGATCCGTCGTCAGAGTCACACCCCATTGGTTTGGCCGGTCGCATGCCGAGAGTAGCAATACCTCTTGGCGGCGGACATACTGCCAGGTCTAGGCAGGTGGGGAAGGGGGGGAGGGTGGGGCGGGGTCTGGGGGTGGGGGTGGGGGGGTTGGGGGGGAATGGGGTTTGGGGTGGAGGGAGGTTTGGGAGGGGAGGGGAATGGAAAAGGTCCGGCAGGTATCAAAGAAAAGGGTACAAAACATAATGTGTGTATTTAATGAGCAGCAATATGTAAAAGTTAAATGACAGAGTTTTCATGTATTACTTACAACGTTAAAGGGTTGAACTCCCCCCTTAAACGTCATAAAATCTTGCGAGAATTAGAACAACTTAAGGCAGATGTAGTGTTTCTCCAAGAGACTCATCTTTCACAGGACTCACACATTAGATTATTCTCTAAATGCTTTCCCAACTGGTTCTATAGCGACTCACCTATTAAGAGAGCCAAGGGGGTCGCAATTGGGTTTTCAAGAAGGACTAGGTTTGTGTTATTAGAAAGATGTGAGGATAGGGATGGCCGCTATCTGTTTTTGAAGATTAGAATGGGAGAAAGGGTTTTTACCCTGGTGAACATCTACTGTCCAAACAATAATCCAGCTCAATTTTTACTACACATCCTAAATAAGTTAGCAGATTTTAGAGCAGGACAGGTGATAGTGGCAGGAGACCTAAACCTCTGCTTGGACCCAGCGATGGATAGCACAGTTGGCAATCAGAGAACGAGTGGGAGACTACTAAAAAAAGTAGGCCAGAAATTGCACAACTGCCATTTAATGGACGCTTGGAGGGTACAACATGCAAAGAGCAAGGATTATACTTTTTTTCCCCGGTACATGGGTCTTATTCTCGGCTTGATTATTTCATGGTAGACCATAGGTTACTAGATTATGTCAAGGAAACGGAAATAGGCGTCACCACTTTATCCGATCATTCACCGGTTTTGATGAAGGTGGCGATGCCCGGGTACCGGAGATCGCCATTTTCATGGCAGTTAGACGAAAAGTTAATAGACAATCCAATCGTCTATAGCAAGATTCAGGAGGAAATAGAGGGCTTCCTCAAGATAAATGATACCGGAGAGGTCTCAGGTTCAGTTTTATGGGAGGCGATGAAAGCATACACAAGGGGCATACTAATTTCTTTGGCAGCCAAAGAGAAAAAAGAGGGGAAAAAAAGAAAGGCAGAGTTAATTGAAGAAATATATCAGTTGGAACAAATACATAAATCAGCCAATGGGGGCCACAACCTATTCCTAATGCAGTTAATCCATAAAAGAGAAGAACTAAAAGACCTAATGGAACTGGAATCTAAACGCATATTGTATAAAAATGCAAAAGACAGATTTAGGTGGAGTAACAAAATAGGGAAACACCTGGCATCAGTCGCCAAAAAGAAAAGAGATATGAACTTTATAGAAAGGATCCAAAATAAAAACGGGATATTTAAATATACTTCTGGTGATATAGCCGAAGAATTCCAAAAATATTTTACAGCTCTATATAAAGTTAAACAAGGAGGGGTTAATACTCTGGGAAAAGAAGAAAGGATAGATGAATTTTTAAGAGAGGCAGGTTTACCAAGTCTCTCGGATAATGAGGCAAAAGAATTAGAAGAACCCATTACGGTGGAGGAGATTGAGCGGGCTTTGGGGACATCTTCCTCCGGAAAAAGTCCGGGGCCAGATGGCTTCACTGCCTACTTTTATAAAAAATTTAAAGATATCCTGATCCCCAAGCTCTGTCAGATATGGAATAAGATAGGGAGTCAGGAGGAATTCTGTGAAGGTGCACTGACGGCATCGATTGCCTTAATACCTAAGGCGGCGAAAGATAGCTCACTGTGTTCGAGTTATAGGCCGATCGCTTTGCTCAATACCGACACAAAATTATATGCCAAGGTATTAGCCAACAGACTGAGGGACAAAATGTCATACCTGATACATCCAGATCAGACGGGCTTCATCCCAGGCAGAGAGGGGAGAGATAACGGGGTGAGATCACTATTGATCATAAATGCGATGAAAGCGAGGGGGGCCCCCAGTCTGCTACTGTCGTTGGACGCTGAGAAAGCCTTCGACAGAGTAGACTGGGGGTTCATGATAAAGACATTAAGGGCAATCGGATTGGGTGATACTATGTTAAACCGGATCAAAGCATTATATAAGGCCCCATCTGCACTTGTCAAAGTAAATGGTGTATTCTCGAGAGAAGTTAGGATGGAAAACGGAACTAGACAGGGATGTCCCCTGTCCCCTCTCCTGTTTGTCCTGACCTTAGAGCCCCTACTGGCGGTAATTAGGAAAAACTCAGATATACGCGGATGCATAGTGGAAGGAGACGAACACAAGCTCTCGGCGTTTGCCGATGACGTATTGTTCTACATCGTGAATCCGAGGATCTCACTCCCGAACCTCCTGGCTACGCTGAGGAGATACGGGGAACTGTCAAATTATAAGGTGAACCTTGGTAAATCAGCAGCCCTAAATATCAACATTGAGAAACAAGAGGTAATTAAGCTTAAAGAATATTTTCAATTTCCATGGCGGAAAAAAATAGACTACTTAGGAATAGTATTAACAAAATCCCTTAAGAAACTATACCAGTTAAATTTTATACCCCTCCTTGAGGAGATTAAGCAGGAAACAAAGAAAAGTATGTATTCCCCGATTTCTTGGCTTGGTCGTGTCAATATTGTTAAGATGACTCTAGCTCCGAAGATTCTTTATAAAATGCAGTTACTGCCAATTCCGTTAGCACAGTCCTTTTTCAGAGTCCTGAACAATACTATTTCCAAATTCATTTGGAAAAATAAGAAGCCACGGATTGCCTTTGGGGTCTTGAGCAGGGACAAATCACAGGGTGGTCTGGCCCTCCCAGACTTTAAAAATTATTATAGAGCAATAGTACTTTCACGAATGTTGGAATGGGGTAAGGAATCAATAGGGAAAAGATGGGTGAAATTAGAAAGAGATCTGAGCATGGCAAATATACACCAGTTAATCTGGAATCCACCTCACTTTAGGGAATTAAGTTCAAATACACACATAATAACACGTCACACTTTAAGGACTTGGGATCAACTTCACAGACAAAAGACATGGGAATATAACTCACCACTTATTTATTTAAAGGAAAACAAGTTTTTTCCACCAGGGTTAAGAGAAGTGGGTGGGAATTGGATAAGGAAGCACGAAACACAATTATTGGATATTATAAGAAACGGCAAAATTGTCTCTTTTCAGGAGCTGTCCCTGCTCAAGGACCTAATGAACATAGATATATGGCGGTATAATCAGTTGGCATCTTTTATTAAGAGTCTACCAGGTCCAATTAGAGATAAGGAGAACCTTAGACCTATAGAAAAATTGTTTTTGAAAAATAAAATCACAAAGAAAACTAAAGAAATATATAAAATAGTGCAGGATGAAGGGGTAGGCGGAAAGCCGTTATATTGTAATAAATGGGAGTCGGAGCTAGGTATGTTACCAAGCGACGTAACATGGCAGAATATCTTTAACGCAACACACAAGTCGGCAGTAGATGCGAGAACAATAGAATCGAATTTCAAATGCCTAGCCAGGTGGTACATGACACCAGACAGGGTAAATAAGATGCAAGGAGAATCCTCTGGTAATTGCTGGAGGGGATGCTCAGTCAGAGGATCAATGGCCCACCTATGGTGGGATTGTCCAATAATCAAAAGGTTCTGGCAAGAAGTACTCAAGACAACACAAGAGATAACGGGGACTGAGATCAGGGAAGACCCTTGGGTATGCTTGTTTCAGGGGACGGAGGGTCAGAGGGGCAAGTACAACACCTCCCTGACGCCCATTCTCTTAAACGCGGCCAAAAGCTCAATACCAAAAAAATGGCAAGAGAAAGAAGGCCCAAACATTCGTGATTGGTTAATCAGGGTCAATGGAATCTATATCTTAGAGGCCGGCGACGCTGAAGATCCTTCGGCAGAGACAGAGGAAGTCCAAGAGGGAACAAAATGGGCGAAATGGTTAGCCTTTAAAAAAACATGGATGTATGCTGAAAAGTTCATATGAGGATACACATATTAGAGAAGGTATTTCCGAGGGACCAGGGTGGGAGGGGAGAACCAGGGGGGTGAACTCGGGGGGCGGGGGGAAGGAGGGATAGGGGTATTAAGATATTATTGGGGTTAAGGAATAGCTGGGGTTTGCCCTTGTAATATCGGAATGTTAAAATAAAAGCTTTTGTTTTGTAAAAAAAAGGAAAACAAGAATACTATACTCTGCTACCATGATGTGATGTTATAATGGGAAGAAATGACCTAAATATGGTGATTCAAACCCTCTCATTGTAAAAAACTGAAGTAGCAAGAAAAAAAAAAAAAAGAAATCGAGAGAGGGAGCAGGTGAGGACTTAGGGGAAGAGGGGGGGTGGGGAAAAAAAAAGGGGGGGGGGTAGTTGGATGTGAAAGAGAATGGTTAGAGAAACATGCACAGTTAAAGTGGCTCTACCTGGGGGTCACAAAGGTGTTATAATCTTGAGAGGATCGGAAATCGTGCCAGTAAAACCATGTTTTGTTGAATTTTTCCTCTTTACGGTTCAGTGCGGCCCTCAATTGTTCCATCAGGTTAATTTCGTTCACCACAGCTATCCACTGACCAATTGAAGGGGGATACGAGCATTTCCATTTTTGCGGAATACAAATTTTAGCGGCATTAAGAAGGTGGATCAAGAGGGATTTCTTGTATCGACGTCTTGACATCGGGGTAAGGTGAAGCAGGCACTGCGCCGGATCGTCTGCAAGTGAAATGCCTGTCAGTCTAAAAACCAAGTGTCGAATAGCGTCCCAAAAGGGGCGTACACGCGAGCATGTCCAGAATACGTGCAGTAACGAACCGTCAGGTTGTTGACAACGCCAGCAGGTGGAGGGAACAGACGGGTAGATCTTATAAAGGAGTGTGGGTACCTTATACCAACGAGTCAGGATCCTAAACCCAGCCTCTTGAAACCTACTTGTGATTGAGGAGCGGTGTGCAAAGTACAAAATACATTCTCTCTGCTCCTTTGAGAAGGCCCGACTCAGGTCACTTCCCCATTTCCGTAGAGGGAGGTATAAAGCTGTCCTGAGGTTCAACCAGTAACCTGTACATTAAGGACAATAGATGACGGAGGGGAGCGGGTTCCAGGTAGAGCCTCTCAAAAGCAGATGTGGAGGGACTAGTGGAGGGCACAAAATGTGAGGAGGTGAGAAAATGTCTAATCTCTGTTGCTCGCCATCTATCTAGAGGGGGCGATATCATTGCCTGAATTTCCTCAATAGTGCACCATCGACCCTCGTGATGAAAGTCTTGAAACCTAAATCTGTTGCTCGCTATAAATTCCTTAAAAGTTTAATAAGTCAGTGGTAATAGCCTTGTTGGATAAGATAGGAAAAAAAAAAAAGGGATTGATATCACAATTATATGACATTATTTGATAAATTTAAAGGCTCTGTGGATATACCAGCAAGATTAGCCTGGACGGGCGACATAGGGCCAATTTCAGATGAACAGTGGGCACAGGCACTATCGGCAATACCTCAGGCCTCGGGGGGGGGGAGGTGGAGCATGGGGGCCAGGGTGCCTTTTTTTTTTTTTTTCTCTCCCCTCTTTATACGGGCTGGGGTTGTATGCCGTTTGTTGTTGTGTTTTTTTCTTTCCTGTTGTTGGTATATAAAATGAATAAAAAGATGATTTGATAAATTCCTTAAACCACCTCCCTGACAAACTAGAAGGGAACTCCTGAGTGCCAATGAACGGTGACAGGTGAGGGAATGTGGGAGATCATCGTGACACAACCCGTTTTTGCTACTACCGACAGTGTAGTCCCAATCAGTGGGTGGTGTTTCAGGGGTATCGATAGGGCAGAAGTCTGCCACAACAAGGTTAAAAGTGGAAAGGAGGACATTGCCTGCTCCACTCCCACCCACTCCTTCTCTGAGGCATGCTTGACCCAGTCTAGGGCTCTAGTTAAATGGACCGTGTGATAATATTTAAACGGGTCTGGGAACCCCATGCCACCCTGGTCTTTTGGTAAGGTCAGGATACGATGAGACAGTCTTTTTGCTTTGTAGCCCCAGAGAAAGTTAAAAAATTCCCCCCCGGACCGAACGCAGGAAGTGGCTTGGGACCGTTATTGGCAAAGATTGGAGGAGGTATAATAATTTTGGCAAGACCACCATCTTTAAAATGCTGTTCCTACCGAACCAAGAGAAAGCATTCTTGTGCCAGCGCTGGAGATTCAGACGTAGAGAGGTTAGCCAGGGGGTAAATTTCTCCTGAAAGACTGCTGACAACGAGGGGGTAAGAAAAACGCCTAGATATTTGATTTTGTGGCGAGCCCAAGACAAGGGGAAATTCTGTTGAATGTTGTTGAGAGTCTCCTTAGATAAATTTATGTTTAAAGCTTCAGATTTGTGTACATTAATTTTATAATTAGAAAGAGCAGAGTATGTCCTAAGAGCCTGCAATAAATTGGGGATGGAAGTCACGGGCTTGGTACAAAAAATAATAAATAATCGGCGTAAGCCGTGACTTTATGGTGTGTATTGCCTGTGCCGATGCCCTTTATATTTTGATTGTCTCTAATGTGAGCTAGCAGGGGTTCTAGTACCAATATAAATATCAAGGGTGACATCGGGCACCCCTGTTTCGTCCGTTGCTCAAGGATAAGGGGGCGGAAATTGTTTCATTGGCCCGAACTGCTACTGAGGGATGGGAATAGATTGCCTCTATCCACGACACATCTGGGGGACCTAGGCCAAGGTGTCTCAATGTGCATTTCATAAAAAGCCAGTTGACCCGGTCAAAGGCTTTCTCTGCGTCAGCTGAAATCAGCAACATTGGAGTTTTCCTGCACCGGGCCAAGTGGATAAGATTCAAGGCCCTAACCGTGTCATCTCTGGCCTCCCTAGCCGGCACAAAACCTACCTGGTCATAATGGACTAATTTGGGGACAAAGGAAATCAGGCAGTTGTCTAGTATCTTGGTAAATATCTTGAGGTCTGTATTTAATAAAGATATTGGGCGGTAGTTCGCACAGTCTGTCGCATCTCTACCCTCTTTAGGAATTAGAACTATACGAGAAAATAAGGAGTCCCTAGGGAGCGGAATCCCATCCAAGAGCGCATTGTAAGTCTGCAAAAATCGAGGCACCAGGTGCGAAGCATACGTCTTATAATAAAGTAGAGGGAAACCGTCGGGTCCCGGTGTTTTTCACGTTTCCATACCTTGGATGCCAGTGAGAACTTCTTGTTCTGTAATATGGCCTTCCATTTCTTCCCTCTCCTGAGGTGTCAACGTGGGAACACCCGAGGAGAGTAGATAATCGTCTATTAGTGAGATGTGAGTCGGCGAGATAAATTCTGCACCCGCGGGGGCCAAATTATAAAGCTTCTCATAATAGCTGCGAAAGCAATTGGCAATCTCCTGAGATTTATAGATTTTTTGACCCGAAGAGGACGTCAAGGAGGGGATATAGGAACGAGCTGTGGTCTCACGTAATGCACGGGCTAGGGGTCTGCCCGGTTTACCGCCAAGTTCATAGAATAGCCTCCAAGAGTACATAAGTTTGGTTTTTGCTTTAGCTAATAAGAGAGAATTAAGAGTCACGTAAGTTTTGTAAATCTACGGCCACGTCGGGGGCTAGAGACAATTTATGTTGCTTTTCTAGGGCTCCAATGCGCTCCAGGAGAGAATCCACCTCTCGTTGTCTGTCTTTCTTAACTTTAGCTCCCAATTTAATAAGAACTCCCCTGACTACACATTTGTGAGCCTCCCATAGCAAGCAAGGGGAGGACACCGAAGCCGCATTGGCTTTAAAGTAGGCTTTAATCTCTTCTTCCACTATTTTTGCATATTGAGGCTGCTGGATCAAACTCTCATTTAATCTCCAAGACCCAGGTTGGTGAGACCCCCCCCCCCAACATAAGTGTCAGTAAAATTGGTGCGTGGTCTGAAAGGGATCTCACCCCTATATTACTGGAAGTCACTAAGGGAAGGGCCGATTGGTGTACTAGAAAATAATCCAGTCTCGAGGGGGTGAAAAAAAGGTGTAGTCCCGAGTGTCTGTGTGCAATCCTCCAAGCATCCACCAGGTGCACGGCCATCAAAGCTTTCTTAATCCGGCGCAGGGCCGCAAACGACAGATGAGAGGACCCTGTGGAGGTGTCCAACAGAGGATCCAAAGCCACATTTAGGTCTCCCCCCAGAATTAATTGCGCCTCTGCGAAGTCAATTTGTCTAAGCAGCTCTCTATAAACCCCACTTGGCCTATGTTGGGGGTGTAGATATTGACTAGGGTTACAACCTACCCGTAAATGGAGCCTTTCACAAAAATGTATCGTCCCATATTGTCTCTGCGGACATCTGACACCGGCCAAGCCACATTTTTAGAGATGAGAACACTAACCCCACGAGATTTAGAGTCTGGGGAGCAGCTGTGGTAAATTAAAGGGTACCTGGAGTTCCTGAGTTTAGGGAGTTTCGAAGCCTTAAAATGTGTCTCCTGTAGACAGGCTACGTGGGCATGTTTTCTCCAAATCTCACTGAGCACCTGCGACCTCTTCTCCGGAATATTCAACCCATGGGCATTTAGGGAGAGCAAAGTCACTTCTGGCATGTTGCTGAATGAAGTATCCCCTGTAAAACAAAAAACAAAAAAAAATCTTTTGGGGGGGTGAGGACAGGAGCAGAAGAGGGGGGAGAGAGATAGAGAGAGGGAGGAAAAAGGAGAGAGAGGGAGAGAGAGAGAGTGTGTGTGAATCAGACCACCTGTTGAGAGGACTCCCTCAAGAGAGGTAGCACAAACTCACAGCAATGATTGCACTTGTACCAGAAAATTCTGGTTAATTCAAAATCAATATGAGGTCTCCACCTAGAATACAGGTGGAGAGCGGGCCTATGTGGGGTGAAGTGTTGACCGTGGCGAGCCCGACAACACACATGGGCCATCCTGGACCATGGGAAAGTAACAATAAGTCACAAGGAACCTTAAACGGAGCGATCTGGCTTGAGCCTAGATCTAGCCATTGAACCGCTCCCTGCAAAAATAATGGTAAAGTACACAAAAGAGGCAGGAGCTCCGACACCGGAGTACCATACGTGCGCGAAGAAAGGTATTTACGATTGTCTAATAGGGTGCAGGGAGCAGCACAATGACGGCCCCAGCCGGTAATCATAAAGTTAAACAGATCTAAGAAGTATACCAGGAATCAGGTTGACCTATTAGTATCCCAAATGAAACCCAGGTAACATGAGAACCTGATGCGACCCCTAAACAAAAAAAAAAAACATGTCATACAGCCAAAGGGGCTGAGGTGTAGGGGGAATACCCTTAGTTGAAGTCCTGCTGGAAAAGAAATCAGATACGGACTACAGTACTTCCCCAGGTGGCCGAACGTCGAGTAAAACTTGCTTGTGACTTCAACTGAACAAGTGTCGCTGTCGTTTCGAGTATCCTAGCCTGTAAAGTTGAACATAACTAGTGCGCACCAGCTGAGGCAGACTGCCATGACTGTAGAGGGCAGGACTGTTGACTAAAGCATGGAAGGTCATCCTGGGAAGTTCATCGGGCACAGGAAGGGTGTCACAGTTCCGGATCAGACGGGTGGCTGGGGGCCGGTGCAGAAGCAGCACTACGGGAATGGGACCGTCTGCGCCTTTGGGGCAAAGGATTGGACATCTGAGAAAGAATATCTAGGCAGTTGGGAACAGAGATCGGCTCAGATCCCAAAAACGAAAAAAGCTCAGGGAGTTGTTCCGGGGACCGCAGGGTGAATTGGCGATTTTCCTTCTTCACTTGCACATGGAATGGGAAGCCCCATGTATAAGTGGCTTCTGATTCTCATATAACAGTCAGGAGAACATCCCTCGGACGGCCATTAGCAGGGGATATGCCCGAAGCCACTCTGTGAACTCTATCAAGCTCCATTTTTGCCGTCGGTGCCCTACCGAGGTAGGAATTAAAAATGGAGGTAATTGTCACAGCAAGATCCCCAGGAGCCGTAGCCTCAGGCAAACCCCGGACCCTAATGTTATTCCTCCTACTCCTGTTCTCGATATCTTCGGACCTTAGCCAGAGTTGGAGGAGTTGGGATCTGTGACGGGACACTGTGGTTTCCAATGCAGTGATGCGGGTCTCCTGTGCAGTTTGATTAGAGTCAATAGCAGTGACCGTATTATCAGTATGGGTAACCTGAGCCCGGAAATCCTCCACCTCTCTCGAGCCACGCCCCCGGGAGATACTTTTTAAACAGGTGGTTGTAAAGTCAACATGGGGGGGGGGAGAGGAGAGCAGCAGATGACGGAGGCATGTAAACTCACCACGGTAATCAGGGCTCAGCAGCCATGATTACTGTTGTCAGCAGAGACAAGGAGGTCACAGGAACTGGCAGGTTCAACCAGATATTTTAGACCATAGCGAGGGGTAAATGACACAGCACAAGCACTGTGCTACATGCTTTAAAGGATCAGGATATATACAGTATCTCACAAAAGTGAGTACACCCCTCACATTTTTGTAAATATTTTATTATATCTTTTCATGTGACAACACTGAAGAAATTACACTGTGCTACAATGTAAAGTAGTGAGTGTACAGCTTGTATAACAGTGTAAATTTGCTGTCCCCTCAAAATAACTCAACACATAGCCATTAATGTCTAAACCACTGGCAACAAAAGTGAGTACACTCCTAAGTGAAAATGTCCAAATTGGGCCCAATTAGCCATTTTCCCTCCCCGGAAACCCTGAAACTGAGCTGCAGCACAGTGGCCAAGACCATACAGTGGTTAAACAGGACAGGTTCCACTCAGAACAATCCTCGCCATGGTTGACCAAGGAAGTTGAGTGCATGTGCTCAGCGTCATATCCAGAGGTTGTCTTTGGGAAATAGACGTATGAGTGCTGCCAGCATTGCTGCAGAGGTTTAAGGGGTGGGGATCAGCCTGTCAGTGCTTAGACCACACTCGATCAAATTGGTCTGCATGGCTGTTGTTCCAGAAGGAAACCTCTTCTAAAGATGATGCGCAAGAAAACCCACAAACAGTTTGCTGAAGACAAGCAGACTAAGGACATGGATTACTGGAACCATGTCCTGTGGTCTGATGAGACTAAGATAAACCAAGATAAACTTATTTGGTTCAGATGGTGTCAAGTGTGTGTGGCAGCAACCAGGTGAGAAGTACAAAGACAAGTGTGTCTTGCCTACAGTCAAGCATGGTGGTGGGAGTGTCATGGTCTAGGGCTGCATGAGTGCTTCCGGCACTGGGGAGCTACAGTTCATTGAGGGAACCATGAATGCAAACATGTACTGTGACATACTGAAGCAGAGCATGATCCCCTCCCTTCAGCGACTGGGCCGCAGGGCAGTATTCCAACTTAATAACGACCCCAAACACACCTCCAAGATGACCACTGCCTTGCTAAAGAAGCTGAGGGTAAAGGTGATGGACTGGCCAAGCATGTCCCCAGACCTAAACCCTATTGAGCATCTGTGGGGTGAAAGGTGGAGGACTGCAAGGTCTCTAACATGCACCAGCTCCGTGATGTCGTCATGGAGGAGTGGAAGAGGACTCCAGTGGCAACCTGTGAAGCTCTGGTGAACTGTGTGCCCAAGAGGGTTAAGGCAGTGCTTGATATAATGGTGGCCACACAAAATATTGACACTTTGAGTCCAATTTGGACATTTTCACTTTCACTATACTCACTTTTGTTACCAGCGGTTTAGACATTAATGGCTGTGTGTTGAGTTATTTTGGGGGACAGCAAATTTACACTGTTATACAAGCTGTACACTCACTACTTCACATTGTAGCCAAGTGTCTTCTCTTGAGTGTTGTTACATGAAAAGATATAATAAAATATTTACAAAAATGTGAGGGGTATACTCACTTTTGTGAGATATAGTGTGTGTGTGTGTGTGTGTGTGTGTGTGTATATATATATATATATATATATATATATATATATATATATATATATATATATATATATATTTATATAAATAAAATACATGTTAGGGTTACAACCACTTTTTTTAACCTTTATTTTTTTTTTGATGAAAGATTACATACATTATGCACATCAATCATTCATATTATTTAATAATACAAAAACATAGAATAAAATGTGTGGTTTGTACAAACCCATTCTTTTGTTTCTACCCTCATTCCATACAAGATTGTATTTCTGCTACTAATTCATTACTCCATTTTCTCTATTTCATTCCTCCCTTCCTCCCCTCCCCTCCCTGTACCTCCCCCCACCCCTCCACCACAAC
This sequence comes from Lithobates septentrionalis, assembly GCA_037952835.1. Taxonomy (NCBI): domain Eukaryota; kingdom Metazoa; phylum Chordata; class Amphibia; order Anura; family Ranidae; genus Lithobates; species Lithobates septentrionalis. The sequence continues at coordinate 450,852 of JBBDGP010000296.1, forward strand.
AAACCATTCCTATTACCTTTAGTATTTCATTCACCACATTCACAATTGCTACTAACTTCCCCCCTATCCAATGTTCTTGATTATCTAATTATATTATCATTAATTTTACAGGCCATCCTTTTGTCCCTCTCTCCCTTCTCCCCTTCCCTACACACTTCTTTCTCTTCTCCCTTTCCCTCGGCTGTCTCTATCTCCCCTTTCCTCTCTACTCCCCCCCCCCCCCCGTCTCTACATCTGAAGCCTCTCTACTATCAATTGGTGCGGGGCCAGGTCTACATCCCCCAACCATGACTGCCATATCTTATCAAATTTACCCCTATCACTTCTGCTGCTATAAGCCAATCGTTCTCTAGGAAGCAGCGAATTGACGTCCGCAATCCATACCTTGCAATGAGTTTTCTGGCAAGGTACATCAGTCTAGTTAACATAAAGTACTTTCCTCCCGGGAACATTTTTGCATTTATGGCTCCAAGCAAGTATACAGTCGGGTTTAGGGGGATGGGGACCCGCGCCACCCTCGAAATGCACTGGTAGACCTCATCCCAGTACCTATACAGCTTTGGGCACCTACAAATTAGATGGATGAAATCCCCTCTATGTACTCTACACTTAGGGCACAGCGGGGAGTCTCCTCGTCCCCATTTATAAAGCTGTACTGATGTTCTGTAGGCCCTATGAAGAATAAATAATTGTGATAGCCTTTGGGTTGCGGAAAGCGACACCACCGGAATAGCCTCAAGCGCCATTTCCCACTTTTTTTCTTCTATCTCTCCTATATCCTCTGCCCATTTATTTTGGCACTTTAACAAAGTGTGATCCTGAACCGACCTCAGCAACTCCCTGTATATTTTTGATATTAACCCTTTCCTTGTGTCTGCCAAAAAAACCTCACTCAGGAGTGATACTGTTGGTACTGTCTGAGAATGTGTTATTTGTTGTGCCTGTAACGCATGGCGAAGTTGGAGATATTGATAAAAACCCCTCGGGTTCAGATGAAATTCCCTGCATAGTTGTTCATATGTCTTCAACTCCTCTCCCTCGTATAATTGTGGGAAGAACTGAATCCCCTTTTCTTTCCAGTGTGTAAACCCTTGTAGTTCCTGGATCTCAGGGTATCTTCTATTGTGCCAGATCGGTGTGAATGGGAGCACGCCTGTTATTTTTAGCGCTTTCCGAACCTCTCCCCATACCCTTTTAAAGAGAGTACTTATAGGTTCTACCCCTTCATACTTGGCAAGTCCATTTCCAAGTGTGAGGCCGCTTCTAGCATGGGTTCCGATATGGTCACCAATTTATATGTAGGGTCCTCATTCCCCTTCCGACCCCACCCTGCCATTTGTTGTAGCTGTGATGCCAAAAAGTACAGCTTTGAGTTGGGTATTGCCAGCCCTCCTCTATCCTTTTCATATTGCAATGTTTCCAAACTAATCCTGGGTGCCTTTTTTTTCCATATCAGTTCCCTCATTAGTGTATCAACTCGCTTGAACCACTTTTTTGATATCCATATCGGTAAATTATGAAAGACGTACAGTTGCTGTGGTGCCCACACCATTTTTATTAAGTTTGCTCGTCCTATAACTGATAGGGGAAGCCTACACCAGCTATTGCTTTTTTCTTTCTGTCTAGAGAGCAATGGCTCCAAGTTCAACCGAAGATACTCAGCCGGATTCGAGGACACCATTACTCCCAGATACTTAAAGCTATTAACTATTGCTATTTGTTCCGCTCCCACTGGTAGTCGGTCCCTTGGCTGGTCTATGGGCATTAGAGTTGATTTTGACTAGTTAATGGCAAAGCCTGAAAAACTGCCATATTCTCCCACTATCTCCATCACTGCCCGCAGAGATGAGGTCATGTCACCTAAATATATAAGTGCATCATCTGCGTACAAAGATATTTTTTCTTCTCTCTGATATCTACGGAACCCCACCACCTCTGTTGAATTCCGGATCATTATAGCTAGAGGCTCTATTGCCAAGGCGAACAGTAATGGAGATAGTGGGCAACCCTGTCTAGTCCCTCTATACAATTCAAATGGAGGCGACAGGTTATTATTAATGCGTATTCTGGCTCTGGGTTTAAAATAAAGTATCTCTACCCATGATACAATTTTGCTGCCCAAACCAAATCTTTTCAGTATTTCCATGAGATAGGGCCACTCTACACTATCAAACGCTTTTGAGGCGTCCAGTGACAGAATGGCCCTACCCCCTGGATTGTCCACTGGCATCTGTAGGTTCATGTAGAGTCTCCTTATGTTATCCGATGTAGAGCGGGTAGGTATAAAGCCAGACTGATCATAATGGACCAGCTTGCCAATCACTCGAGATAACCTTTTAGCCAAAACACTGGCAAACAATTTAACATCCGCATTTAATAGCGAAATTGGGCGATATGAATCCAATAGGAGTTTGTCTTTTCCAGGCTTTAAAATTACTGTTATTATTGCCTCTTGCATGCTATCTGGTAAATGACCCACTTCCTCAGCCTCCATTATGGCCTGCAGTAATGATGGTAAAAGGTCCTCCCTATAGTGGGAGTATACCTCTGCCGGAATCCCGTCTGGGCCTGGTGATTTATGATGTTTTGTCCCCTCCAGGGCTTCTCTTAATTCCGCTAATGTGATTGGACGGTTTAACATTTCCCTGTCCGCCTCCAATAACTGCGGGAGCGGACAGGTTTGTAAAAACTGTACCAAATTAGATGGAATATAACTAGTTTTACTAGAGTACAAATCCCTGTAAAACTGCTGAAAGCTGTTTAAAATGTCTGAGCTAAGGGTCTGCCTCTCCCCAGATTTAGCCCTCACGGCCAAGATATTAGTAGAGTCTCGTTGCTCTCTGGCTATAAGGGCTAAAAGACGGCCAGTGTTTACCCCTTCTTCAAAATAACTTTGTTGCTGAAAGTATCTTCTCTTCTCTGCTGCCAATAACCAAACCGAGTTATATACCACTTGTGCCTCCTTCCAGGATTCTTGATTAGGTTTTGATGGATCTCTTATTAAGGCCTGTTCCCTTTCTTTCAGTTCTTCCCGTACCCTGTTCTACCATTCCCTGGAGCGTGTTTTGATTCCCGCAATTTCTTTAATGAGGCATCCCCTCAAGAATGCCTTGAGTGTATCCCATACTACCACGGCACTAGCAGATCCCCTATTAAATTGCAGGAACTCCCGTAGTGCCTCTCTTGTTCTATCTACCTGCGGAAACAAAGTTAACCAGTAAGGGTTCACCTTCCATAATGGGCGCCCCAGCATTCCAGTGGTGTCTAACCGTACCCAAAATGGGGAATGGTCGGATAGTAGGCGTGGTTCATATGCTGAGTCCTCTACTAACTGCAAGAGTGCCTCATTCCCTAAACCCAGGTCAATACGGGAAAAACCGTCATGCGTTGCAGAATAACATGAGTAGCATCTGTCCTTTTCATGTCTCTCTCTCCATACATCCCGGAGCCCTATTTCCGTAAGCAGGGCAGCAAAAGCCGTCCTGCCAACTGTCTGTCTCATAATTCTAGGTGTCAAAGACATTCTATCTTGAGAATTATCTAAAATGTTATTATAGTCACCCAGTGCTAACACTGGGACATCCGGGTGTAAGGCTATAAATTGTGATAGACACCCAAGTGGGACTGATGAGAATGGTGGGGGTATGTATATAGATGCGATTATGCACATTAGTCCGTTAATTTTACATAGCAAAAAAACAAATTTTCCCTCCTTATCCACCCTCTGTTCTATGCATTCAAAGGAGACATCCGAAGAGACCATTATACTAACACCCCTTGAGTATGAGGTGTGCATGGAATGGAACTGTGTCGGGTATCTCCTTGAACGCAATAAATGAACACAAATGAGTCTGGACACAAATGCGTTTCTTGTAAACAGATTATCTGAGGTTTCATTTTATGGAAGTATCTGAACATTGCACTTCTCTTATCTCTGTCCCTCAGCCCTCTCACATTCCATGTCATTAGAAGTAGACCCTTTTTTTCCCCCCTTTTCCTTACTCATATAGGGAATCATACCAGTTCAAATAATTATTATAAAACCAAAAACAACAGCATAAGCAAAAAGTCAAAATACAATTATCCTTCTGAATTTTACCTACCCCTTGGGTCCCCTCAATGTGTAATACATATCTATCAGCCTTCCTCCTAGTCCCCACCATCAGTGGTGAAGCGTGAAAGACATTTGTGAATAAACTTATCTTTGTGGTATTTTCCACTATTTTTTTGTGTTATACCTCTCCCACCCACCCCTCCCTTACCTCCCTTACCTCCCTCCCCTCTCCTCCCCCTTTCCCACCCTTTACCCTCCTGCCTCACCCACCCTCTCTCCCACCCACCCCCTACCCTCCCTCCCTGCCCATCTGGGCCTACCCTAGGGGCTATGTTTCTGACCTCCCACTTACTCTCATTCCCCAAACTGCACCGGCATACATTGCCCGTGTCATACATTTCAATACCCCCTTACCCCAGGGGTCCCTATCTCGCCCCCTCCCCCCCTCTCTGACCTTGTTAGTGCTATTCATGTGTTCTAATTTTTTGTACTCATAAACAAAATAATTTGTTGTGCCGCCTCAGTGTGTTCTAATAAGTGTATGTCTAACCATTGCTATTTTATAATCCTATTCCTTCAACCTTATTAGTGCTATTCATGTGTTTTCGTTTTTATGCTCATTAAGAAAATAATTTGTCGTGTCGGCTCCATGTGTTCTAATAAGTGTATTCTAACCTTTACTATTTTATAATCTGTTCCTACATCACTCCCTAATTCGTATTTTTACTTGTGATTTATTATTTACTTGTTTCTTATTTCTTATTATGTTGCTTATTATCTCTATTTCCCCTCTCCCTTCCCTCCTCCCTAGTACCTCAAACCAAAAAAAAAAAAAAAAGGAACCAAAATCGAATTAGTCTCTAGTCTCTCTTCTCCTATATTCCGTGTTGTTCTTTCAATATTCTCCAACCATTCTTCCACATTTCGAGGGGAATCAAAAAAGAGTGTCCCATTCCTTGTAGTTATTCTCATACGGGCGGGGTACAGTAATGCGTAGTCCATCTTTTTTTGCTGTAGCACACGTTTAATCAGCATATATGCCGCCCTGAGTTTTTGCAGGTCCGGAGAAAAGTCCTGGTATAGTGAAATTCTTACCCCCTATATAGGATCTCTCCCATTTCTCTCGCCTTCCGAAGCAAAGATACTTTATCTCTGAAATTGAACATTTTCATGATTATGGGTCTTGGGTATTCCTTGCCCTGACGGGATTTAAAGGGGATTCGATGGGCACGTTCATTGCCAAAGAAAAGAGAAAAAGATGTAGTCCCAAATGTCTCCTTAATCCATCCCTCCAGAAATTCTATAGGGTCAGATCCCTCGCTCCGTTCAGGCATACCTATTACTCTTATGTTGTTTCTCCGGTTTCTATTTTCTAATTCATCTATTTTAGCTGACTGATTTTTTATGTATTTCTTCATATCAGTTATATCTTGTCTAAGCGGGACTAGCACATCTTCCACAGAACGTAATCTCTCCTCTAGGGCTGTTGTTCTTCCCTCCGTTTCTTTCAGTCTGCTTCCCATCACTGCCAGTTCCTCCCTTATGCTTTTTAGCTGAATATCCAAACCAGAGATTGATTCCTTACATGCAGTTATCGCATACAAGAGGTCCCTCATTGTTGGTTCTTCCACTCCTCCACTTTGGCCTCCCTCCATATCTGCCTCGGTTATATTAGGTAGCCTTTTAAATTCTGTGTCACCACTTGTAGTATCAAGTTTTCCCGCCCCTTGGCCTTTTGTGGGCAGCACTGCGATTGGGCTTGCTACGGCCGGTATTAACCCGCTACTTTGGCTTTTCCTAACTGCCGAGGTACCTGTTTGAATTGATTGTTGGGATTTTACTGGTGATAGGGAGGTCCTAGCAAAACGCTCTAACTTTGTTGCTGCTGCACTGCTGCTGCGGCTTTCACTTGGTTTGTCTGTTTTTTTGCAAAGCGTGTAACCTGACCTTCTACTTGCTGTGGCTGGTTTTGTAACTGGTGCTGATTTAATTTTTCCTCTGCTGCCCGCTTCCCAGCCATGCTGTTATATCATGGGGATAAAAAAGTGGAAGGAGGGGAAAAAAAAAACAAAAAACTTTTCCTTTTGTTGGTTTTGAGATATAATGTGTAATAAATGCTGTCCCAGTCTGCTGATTTTACTTGAAAATGGTACCGCAAGGTACCCTCCACGTACCTCTGTCACCACAACATCAGCCCAATAGCACATGGAGCAGTGAGCAGACACATGGACAACACAGTTCCACTTACAGCTGATGTTATAATAAGCGGCTTGCACCCGCCGTTCCACTGGTTCTATTTATGTTGTAAAAAAAAAAAAAAGGAACCTCACACACTAGCTCCCCGTCCGTCTCCCACTTCGGACTGGGGCTGCTATTTCCTCTATTTCAGGTACTGTCTCTTTAAGACCACTAAATATTGAGGCAACAAGTTCTATTTAACCAGGGTTTCACATTGCAAGCTCAATTAAGTTTCTTCAATCAAGAGCCAGGAATAAAATTGTAGCAAATATGGTATATGAGGGGAAAAAAAAAGGGAAGTTTTCACCTATGTCTGGCGTCTTCTTAGTCGCTCTCCAGTTTCACAGCATTACCTTGCTAGTTTTATTAGCTTGCTTCATTCACTGCTTCTGCTGTTACTGTGTTCGGCCTGCTCGTTGGCTACTGACAGCCAGGGGGGGGCCTCTCACGCCACCCCTTTGGCTCCGTCCTCCTGGCTCTCTCACCGCCACACACGCTGACACCACCGCTGCTGAAGCTGCTGTAACCGCTACCAAAGCGTCTCCTCGTTTGGCCGCTAGCCAGCTGGTAGGGTCTCTCACACCCTCCTCTGCTCCGTCCACCGAGCCTGCACCGGGATCAGGTGCGCTCAGTAGCTCTGCAGTTTAGCCGGGTTCCGCTGCTTACGCCTGCCGCCGACAGACCGGTAATCTCCTCAGCCTGTAGCTTAGCTGGTCAGAGCGGAGGGAAAGGAGATCTCACACACCCTCTCACTCCCGCATCCGGTCACGCCCCCCCCCCCCCGTTACAACCACTTTAATGGAGTTTTTGCTTAATTGCAACACGACTAGTCTAGCATTTATAGAGTCTCTGGTAATATGCCCACTCCTGTTGTGTAAATGTAACGCTTTTTGCACATACACTTTTTTTGATTACTAGTACCAAGGAACTACCTTTTTTGCACTTGCAATTTTTGCACATATATGAATTTTGGATCTTATTTCACTTATTGGACTATTATGGACTTTATTGATTATTGAATATTGTTTTTGTTTACATTAGCACTTTATTTGAGTTCGCGTCCCATTTATTTCTATTTATTCTATTTTGTTTGTAGGGACATTCCTTTAATGTTGGCTGCCACTCCTTGAGGTTTTGGTTTAATTTAGTTTGCGCATTAGATTTTTTCCACTTTTACTAATTGTAACACTGCTTTGTTGGCCCTAAGCTGTCCAAAAGTTATTGACTTGCCCAGGAGAGAAAATTTCTTGCCAAATTTCTTGTGTCAAAATGAACTCAAGCAAATCTTTAAACTGAGACATTTTGAAATTGCACCAAGACATGGCTGGAAAATAATACTTTAAAATAAGTATTAGTTACATTTTTTCCATAGACTTTACAGGTATTTAAAGAATTCTCTGTGTCATGCAGCCAATAGCCAAATGGTAAATGTATAAGTTTGTAAAAGGTCCAGGTGTTACCTTTCTGATGCTACATAAAAAACTGGTAATACCCATGTGCACAGATCATAACAATTCCATCTGCAGCCCCTTGTTGAGAGCTATCTTTTGCAGGAAGTTGGAGGCAAAAATAATTTATAACTGTTTACTTAATGTAGATCTTGATGAGGAAGTACTGTCTTTTTCTGAAAAGTTGGTAGAAGAATCCAAATTCGTGTTGGCTAATATGATACCCTACTGGAAGGAGGCAATTACAGCCTTCAAACAACTCAGGTAAAAGCGCTCACTTTATTTACTCTGCTCATCTGTATATTATTATTTTCTAAGCATTTTTATATTCAAAAGAGAGCACAAAGGAAAAGGTTGGCATGGGGAGTTCACAGAAGTCACACACAGTGCTTAACTGTTTTAATACTAGTGCTACAGTCACCTTGCATGCAGATCATTTAGTGCATTTAAAGGAGAAGTATGGCCAAAGCTTTTTTGGCTATACCTCTTCTATGGATCACAGGAGTGCAGTTTGAAAGCCCACTGGCGGCTGACGTCACTCACCTGGTCCAGGCTCAGGAAAGATCCCTACCATATGACCATCGCTGAGAGGCTGAGCCAGCGCCTTCTGTCCCCTTCGCAGCCCAGCGCTTTCTTCACAGTGGGGGAGAACTGAGCGATCAGCGGTGTTTGATCGCTCAGTTCTCACTTCAGAGCCTGTGGCAGACAGATGCAGCATCAGATCGATGCTGCATCCACCTAGGTGAGCAGAATTGTTTTTGTTTTTTTTTTAAATCCTGAACTTCACTTTTAAGTAGTATATTGAACCATAAATACTCTTAATTCCCATATAGCTACTCATTCTGCAGGTTGTGAAAAAAAAGCTGTGAGAGGATAGATAAACTAACAGACAGCAGGGAAAGTTGATTGGTGTGGGCAAACTTTTACTGTGATCAACCATAATTGGTTAATCATAGTGATCTCTTGATTGACAAGCACCAGTAGACTTTTGAGGTTTCCCAGTGGCACTTTGCAGTTTGTGACCGAAGATCGGAGCGATTGCCGAAGCATGGAGCTGCATCAAAAAGCCCCCATTACACAGGGACCTTCCCAGAAGGACTTTAATTTATAGAACAGCTGTGTGGGAAAAAGGTTGAAACTAGAGACAAACAAGTAAAACCTATTTTTAGATGAAGGTCAGAACTTTTTTGAATCTCTGCACTAGAGTTTTGGAATATTGCCATGATGTTTTTTTTTTCTTTTCTTCTTGTCATTATCTGTATTCAGATATGCAGACTGCGCTATACTAATACTTCCACAGCTTGAATCTGGTCTAAGACTCATCTTTACCACTGTTAACAACTGTCCGGATCGGATGCTCACTGCTGAAGTTAGTAAATTCTAGTTTAAATAATGTTACTTACAATTCTTATTATAATTTCTTGTTTTAAATAAAGATGGCAGTTGCTGTAGCATATTGAATAGACAAACATGACCACATGTATGTCTGTCAGCTGGCAAAATTTAGTCCACCCTGTTGTGTTTCCAAATGTCAAGCTTTTTTCATATTTAGAACTCATGTGCCTATAATTGTGGACACCCAATGCAACATATTCCCTTTCACACGGCGGGTCTGATCAGGTCCACCTGTCAGTTTTTCAGATGTACCTGATTGGATGGTTCATTCACCCCTATGGACAGACTGGGTCCGTTTACACTGGCTATCTGCGGGTCCCATCCGGCTCGCTAGAAATACGGAAGGGATCATCCGCTTCCATTTAGGCAGATCGGATCAGAGGGTAATTGGGTTAAACGGACAGCGGAGTCTGTTTACACCCGACTGCCCATTAGAGCTGCACGATTCTGGCCAAAATGAGAATCACGATTTTTTTGCTTAGAATAAAAATATAACGATTCTCTCACGATTCTCGCGACGTAAAATCTTTCACATTATACAAAAAAAAAAAAAAGGGCTAACTTTACTGGTTAGTTTTTTTTTTTAATTCATTAAAGTAATTTTTCCCAAAAAAATTGCATTTGAAAGACCGCTGCGCAAATACAGTGTGACATAAAATATTGCAACAACCACCATTTTATTCTCTAGGGTGTCTACTAAAAAAATATATATGTTTGGGGGTTTTAAGTAATTTTCTAGCAAAAAAAAAATGATTTTAACTTGAAACCAACAAATGTCAGAAAAAGGTTTAGTGTTTAAGTGGTTAAACTTTTTTCACTTACACAGGAAGTCTATTCCATTGACAAATTGTTACAATGTTTATACTTAAGTTCAACTGATAAAGAATGTTTTGTTTCTTGGCAGACTGCCCGGTTTTTCTCTTCCTTTCTTTTGACAGCTGTGGCTTCAAAAGAGCAGAGAGAATTCTTTGCATAGAAAGAATTGTGAAACACTTTAGTCAAGATCGCGATAACGATTCTTGACGATTAATCACGATAACGATTCTTGACGATTAATTGTGCAGCTCTACTGCCCATTGAGCAGAGCGGGCTCTGTCTGTGTCCGTTCTGCATAAACTGAGTAGATGTGTCTGCTATGATCCAATCCGCAGGGAATCAGTGAGAGGATCCCCTGTTGATTGGAATGGAGTTTGCCCTGTCTGAAAGGGGCCATTGTTTGTGTGCCTTGAACACAAAAAATAAATCGGAAGCATGTTATGAATTGGCACAGCACTCAAATCGGCAAGTGGTGAAAATTTATTGATGACACCATTTTACATAATTTGTCAAGCAAGATTTAGCACTGTACTTTTCTTCACTAAATCTCTTTTGTGAACTTCCAAAAATGTTTTTCTTAGATCAGAACTCAAGACAAACAGATAAATGCATAGCTGAAATCCATATGTTTTACTGCTTTGTATGCCAGATCATTTTTTAATTATGTACAGAAAATGTTACATCCTAAAAACACAGGGTGGATATACTGTAGATAGACCCTGGGTTAATATTAGGGCTGCTACCTTCATAGGATTGGACACCCCCCCTGGGCATCCTCCTATAACACTAACCCACTTTGAGACCTTTTTTGCTAGTTATGTTTTGCCAAAGTCTTTACAGGCTTTTGAAGAATCCTCTGTGTCATGCAGCCAGTAGCCAAATGGTAAATGTATAAGTTTGTAAAGTTCCAGGTGTTACCAGTTTTTCCAGATATGTAGCATCAGAAAGGTAATACCCATGTGCAGAAAGATTGGAGGGTTATTAGATCTCATCACAGGATGGACTGTGGAGGTCTCATATGTAGAGCAGTGCCAACGTCCTATTTTAAGTCTTAGAAAAAAGGGGGAAGGGGGGGTTTTGAATACCCAGGAGAACGAAACAGATGGACTTTGTAGGCACCAATCATAAAAATCAATGTAAACTTTTATTTATACACAAATTTAAAAAGAATCACAAAAACGTAAACATTTTTTTAAAAAACGCAGTACATTGCGGAAATAGGTATTAAATGTCACTACATAAATGTATGAGAACGGATCGGGGAATAGCCCCTATACCAGAGGGAGGGATAAACCCCTTCCGTTCCCATTGAATAACCTCAAACTGATATAGCTCGGTATGGCTCTACATGTTTCGCAAATTTGAATGCTTCTTCAGGAGCTTGTTTGGGTTACCTGTAATGGGAAATAGAGAAGGACATACACCAAAAAACAAACATACAGTAGCATATTAATATTATTTTTGCATAAAGACTTTTCAAAAGTGCGTCTCAATCAGAACCACTGAGTACCGTGAGGAAGTGATCCCAAAGGCCCGAGATTCAACACGCATATGGTGACCTGTGATAACATGCGGGGACGTGTCTGGTAAAGAGATTTATATCACCAGTAGACTCAAGGGGGGTAGTGACACTACCCCCCTTGAGTCTACTGGTGATATAAATCTCTTTACCAGACACGTCCCCGCATGTTATCACAGGTCACCATATGCGTGTTGAATCTCGGGCCTTTGGGATCACTTCCTCACGGTACTCAGTGGTTCTGATTGAGACGCACTTTTGAAAAGTCTTTATGCAAAAATAATATTAATATGCTACTGTATGTTTGTTTTTGTTTTTTGGTGTATGTCCTTCTCTATTTCCCATTACAGGTAACCCAAACAAGCTCCTGAAGAAGCATTCAAATTTGCAAAACATGTAGAGCCATACCGAGCTATATCAGTTTGAGGTTATTCAATGGGAACGGAAGGGGTTTATCCCTCCCTCTGGTATAGGGGCTATTCCCCGATCCGTTCTCATACATTTATGTAGTGACATTTAATACCAATTTCCGCAATGTACTGCGATTTTAAAAAAATGTTTACGTTTTTGTGATTCTTTTTAAATTTATGTATAAATAAAAGTTTACATTGATTTTTATGATTGGTGCCTACAAAGTCCATCTGTTTCGTTCTCCTGGGTATTCAAAAACCCCCCCCTTCCCCCTTTTTTCTAATACCCATGTGCACACATCGTAAGAATTCCATCTGCAGGTGCCCCTTATGGAGAAATTTTCCTATTTTTCTTTATTTTAGTTCAGATTCTCCAATCAGCTATGTCCTGCCTTCTACTATAACATTAGTAGGAGTGCATCTGCATCAGTGTCACCTCAGTAATACCTTGGGAACCATACCCATACCCCACACCATTGGGATGGCCTGTAATGTTGCTTTGGGCACTGGATCCTGCTTGGGCACTCAGAGTGGCACAATGCGTGTAGTTGGCGTGCTATACAGTTTTAGGGCTGTGGTGCATTCTTATGTTTCCCAGACCTTTGTGCAGTAACTCCAAGAAACAGGGAATGTGTTGGATTTTATTCACTTATGGAGTGTTTAAACATTCAAACTTGGTGACAAAAAGTCCACCATTTAGAGCTTAGGCTTAGGTGAATGACTAGGTGTTACATCACAATATAAGTTCTACTTTTAACCACCACTTCCACCCAGAGCCCTTATAGGGTGCTCAGGCACTTCCTCCTGCCCTTTCTCCCTGAGAAACAGGATTGCTATGTATCCTTCTCTGAATACGCTTACCCCATTTCCGCACCCCACTCTGTAGGTTCTCTTTAACCTCATAGATTATTCCAAATCTTGTATTCCGGCCTTCTTCAAGTTGGAAAGTGAACATAATTTGCCCTTAAATACTGTTAAGGGACACGTTTTGGCCTTATCTATCCTATTTCAGAATCCTCTGACATCACTTTGACTTAATAGAGCATTTATTCAAGCTGTCTTATGGATTAGACCCCCATTACAGCACGCTGTGCTTCCTTGGGATCTCCATTTGGTCCTCTCTCCCCTTCAAAAAACACTCTTTGTACTCCCCGTGGGTGATCTCTACTGTAAAGTATCCTTCATGGTGATAATCTGTCAGACATGTTTCTGAGTTAGTGGCCCTAAATATGCAGAGTCTTTAGTGATTCTTCACAGGGATGAAGCGGTCTTGCGTCCAAGACACTCCATTATAATCAAGGTGGTCTCAGCCTTCCACCCTAATGAAGGTATTGTCTTCCCTTCTTTGCACCCTGCTCAAAAGCATCCCAAAGCAATTGCTCTCCACTGTCTTAAAGGTTGTCAGAACTGTCAGGGTCTTTCTGACAGCCACAACCTTTATTCAAAAATCAGACTCTGTTTTTGTATTTCCGACAGGATCTCGTCATGGACACCTTGCTTTTAAATCCACCATTGCTAAGTGGATAAGACCATTCACCTTGAAGGGTTATGCTCCTCCTGGAAATTGTACATACTCCACCAGATCAGTGGGAGTTCCCTGGGCTTTTAGACATTAAGCTTCTGTTGCCCAGCTTTATAAGGCCACCACTGGGTCTTCATACCTTCTCCAAATTCTACCAGGTGGATGTCCAAGCCTCAGCGAATGCAGCCTTCAGCCAAAAGGTTCTTTTAGTGGAACTCTGAGTTGGGTCTCTGACTCCTGTTTGTTTTGTTGGGTTTGTTGGCACTGTTCTGCCCACACCTCTGATACAATGCTTAGGGATATCCCAAGGTCTATGAATATCCAGCCTGTGTCCTGTACTGTACAATTACAATAAAAGGAATTTGACTTAAATTCCATATCTTGGAGTACAGTAAAGGATACAGGCCACACTCCCCTCTGTTTCTGAGCTACTCTAGATTGCTTGCTAAAAATTGGAGACTTCACAGAGTGGGGTATGCCCAAGGGGTTTGTCCAAAAGCAGCCTATAACCCATGGTCTATTAATTAACCAGCCTGTGTCCTGTAATGTACTCCAAGATATGGAATTTACAGGTAAGGCTATGTTCCTTTTTTTCTTAGTTCTGCTGCACTATGCAGCTAGGAAGATTGCTCTACTGCTTTCTGGTCCTACTTTACTTTATCCTGGATAACTGGAGTTAGATACTTGACATAGGAAGCTGCTTAGCTGACCAAGCAACTTTGTCACAAGCCTGGCTGTACAGTGTGGCAGTGGTGTTTAAGTGACAAGATTTACTGTACAGAATTAGAAATCCCTTGCAGTAAAACTGTAAAATATATTTTTTTTAGCTGTGTATTTGACAGTTTGCCCACAGTTCTAAATTAACACCACGGATGGCATTGGGTAAAGAGCTGTCAAATAAGGGCCTATTCACACCACTGTGCTGTGATAGTACACGGTAATGCATGTTACATATGTTAGTGTGCTGCGTTTAGTCATTTTGAACAGCATCCCAACACATCTGCATTGCTGTACGTAGTAAAGCACTACCATGTGTCGTGGTGTGCTGTGATACAAACAATGCATCAGGTCCCTTGTGGTGCAGTCAGCAGCCTATTCAAATAACGGGGTTGCTCTGTTATGGAAATGATTAAGAGCTCCAATTGAGCTCAAGGTTATCTGCTGCTGTCTCTAATTGAAAAGTGTGGATATGCATGCATATAAAAGTAAACACTCTGAGACACGCTCAGCTCCGTTACTTCTTACACTTCTCATTTATTCAAGGCGGTGCTAATGTTTTATACACACAAATACGTCATTGCTATGTTAGTCTAATAGGTACATCTCATTGGTTAAGATAGAAAAAGAAAATTGAGAATCTTCATAACGAGGTCTGGCTGTCCTTGGTTTTATCTTCAGTTCCGCGTTCTTCTGATGTGTGGGATGTAGGGGGTACCCGCCATTTTGAGAAAAATATAGGAACAGAGCTAATCTGTATACTTATATAATGAGTAAGGAGAAAAATATGTATGCACATAAGAAAATAGACATTTTCAGATTACTATTATTATTATTATTTACATCACATTCCTTCACAATCCCCCCTAAAATGACTATTTTTTCTTTTCTGTCCCTAATACTAAAGGTCCCACTTTGGCCTGGCCCTTCTCCTCAGCAACTCTTTTAGGCTGTATATAGAATTGGGCAACAACTGTTCACTTCCCTCCTCGATACAGCTGGAGAGGTGCAGTCAGGCGCTATCTATCCCTATAACCCTATAGGATAGTGAGGTTATGGACAGGGAGTGAAGGGTTTGTCATCTTCCATCACAAGGTGATCCTCTTCTTCTTGGTGGAGAAATGTAGCTGTGCTATTGTCTACAGCCTTGCTCATTAACTTTTTACGAAAGGTAGAATACAGCATACAATCAGGGCTAAAAGAACCAGGATTATTAATACCCTTACCCGTATCTGAGCGAGCACCTTCTGCCACCCACTCATCCAGCTAAAATATTGGTCCCATGGGTCTGTGATACTTGAGTTCTTCTTCAACTCCAATGACAGATCTTCTAATTTCTTTATAGCTAGAGTAACCTTACCATTTGGGCCAATATTATCAGGAATGTATGTACAACAGGTTCCCGTTTTTTCCTATGATTGTACAAAACACCTCCTTTCCCAGCTAGCACCATGTCTAAGGCCATCAGGTCCTGGAATGTCATGTAGGAAGTGGGGGCTAACTGGTCAGCAATTCCCTGGAGGGCATCTTTAGAGTAATTTACAAATCTCTGTTGGTTATAATATGTGTAGTGTCAGGTCACCTAGAGGCTGGGTGACAGATGCACACCGTTGGGATCAGGAGTGCACCGCAAGGTAGTGGACCCTATGGGTGACTGCTGCGGCTTGAACCCTGGGAGGTTCAGGAAGCAGGTCTACTGGATCACTGACACAGATCCCACTGGGAGCTAGAGCATAGATTCCCCAGGGCGCGGAGTCTAAGAGCCAGCAGGTGTTCACCAGAGCCTTTAATGGTAAGGATGGACTGCGCTGCAGTCTGGCTCCAGGTCGCGGCCCCCAGGGTCTCACAGCTCACGCTCACGGTAGACTACAGGAGAAGAGGAAGGAGGCAGCAGGCTGGAACAACAAGGAAAGTAAGGGACAAGCCAAGGTCGGTAACAGGAATCAGATGTAGGAAACACAGCAAGTACACACAGAGGCTAACACACAGTGGTTGATCAGCACTGCTGGCTTGCAATGCACAGGTTAATATAGGGTTCCCTGATAGGGCCTGGGGTGGGGCCATGCTTAGAGGAGAGGTTACAAAAGCAGTCAGGTGAGGGTCAGCTGGTCTCTAGAGATGAACACATGGAGACAGGTATGCTGATCGACAAAACTCTATTACATAACCATGACATGTAGTTAATCCAATCTACATTCTTGCTGACAGTTGTTATGGGGATCAAAGACTCAAACCAGCTTTTACCTGATCCCTGGCTTTAAACTCATCAGGGACCCCCCTTGTAACCCCTATGACATGTATGTATACATGAGGATCAAAGCTTCCGGAGAGAGCTGCTCGCTTCCTCCTCTGACTGCGTGCTGGGTCAGTGTATGTATCAGGGGTATCTTCGGTTAGGATATGGGGGGGCATAATGACCTTTAGAAGGGCACATTCACTGGTCCAGATTCCCTCTAGATCAAACTGAAAAAGGATATGCAGCACCCGAAAACACGCTCTCCTGCAGTGATAAGCGTGCATTCAGGTGTTCTTCCTGGCCAACTTGACTGACGTGGCTGTGGTCAGCAAAACTTGGAATGGACCATCATATCTTGGCTCAAGGATCTCCAGACAGTAGTTGGTGTGTTCCTGTATCTAATTCAGGATCTGGAATGGAAGAAAACACCTGGACATGCATTCAGGTTAATTCTCGTGATAATGTGGTTACATAATTAGTCAACACATCAGACTGCAACTGTAACTGTTGTGGAAAGTAACAACCAAGTCTGGGAGCTGAACCAAACAAAATTTCATAAGGGGATAGGGCATGTTTCCCCTGGGGGTGTGTCTGACACTGAACAGGGCAATGGGCCAACTGTCTATCCAACTCGTGTTAGTCTCTTGGGCCATCTTTAACATCCTGTTTTTAATGTCCCATTCATCCTTTCTACCTTCCCGCTACTTTGAGGGTGGTATGGGATGTGTAGTGTTAACTGAACCCCCAGTGCTGCCCAAATCTCTTTAGTAAGGGTTGCTGTTAAGGCTGGGCCCTGATCTCTCAATATCACCTCTGGGACCCCAAATCTACATACTATCTCACTCAGTAGTTTCTTAGCTGTGGTCCTGGCAGTCATGACCACTTCCACTAGGGCGTATTCGAATCTGCCACTTCTTGGCACTTGAGAATGATCAATGTGCATCCTCTGGAATGGGGTATAGGGCTTTTGCCAGGTGCTTCTTCTGTGCTTCTTCTGTGCTTCTTCTGTGCATCCTGGGTTACATTTGGTGCAGATAATGCATGATCTGCAGAAGTTGTCGGTCAGTGGAGTAACTCTTGGTGCAACACTTGTTGATAAGAGAGTTCATAAAAGTCTTTGTCAAGTGGGCAGCTCCATGTGCCCATTGCACCACAGCTGGGTACATACTCCTGGGTAGACAAGGCTTCTTGTTGCACTTGAATAGTCCATTTCTGAAAGTTGCTCCTCTCCGTTTCCAGCTTTCCTTCTTATCCGGACTTGTTGGTCCTGTAGTTCTTTTAGATAAACTCTGTCCACTGGGAAAGTCTGTAAGGTAAGCACGGGGTGGTCTTCTTCTACCACCCTGCTGTCCACTTCCCGTGGACCATCAGCTGTCTGTTTGGCAGCTGAATTGGCTAGATGATTGCCTTAAGCTTCCTTTGAGTTCAGTTTGTCGTGTGCTTTTACTCATAATAGTCACTTGGGTTGTGAGAAGCAAGGCATCAATCAAGTTTTCACAGGTGTTCCTGCAGCCATCAGGAATCCTCTGTCCTAGATAACACCATTATCATGGGCAATGCTGAAAGCATATCTTGAGTCCATATGAATGTTGGCTCTTTTTCCCTCTGCCCATTTACATGCTGTAGTAAGTGCTTACAGCTCTGCCTCTTGTGTAGACATCACCGGTGGTAAGGCTTCAGCTTGTAGAACAGTGTTTTCAGTGGTGACCGCGTGTCCTGTGTTGTCATGGGGTGACAAGTCAAGACTCTACTCCTCCTCCTCCTTTCCCCCCTCGAGAAGTGGAAGAAGGGTGGTAGGTTTCAGTGTTTGACAACTTAATAGAGTAATGCTGTCCAGTAGGAGGGAACACAGGAGTCTCAAGTGTCTGGTAGTGGACATGTGTTTCGGCTGGATCTTGGTTGAATATGGCAACAACGTCATGGGGAGCAAGCAGAACGAGGCAGTGTCCGAGGACCAAGTTCAAAGTTTTGTCAAGCAAGGCTTGTGTAGCAAATCCAGCTCGCAGACACAATAGGCCTCCTCTTACTACTGCATCCAGCCGACAGGAATAATATCCTATGGGGCGTAGGCTGATGCCGTGTGATTGGGTGAGTACACCTGCAGCATGTCCCAGACGTTCGGATACAAAGAACTTGAGCGTTTTGTCGTAGGCTGGGAGCCCTAGCGCCGGGGGTGGCGCACTTAAAGGCTTCAAACTTTAGATATTTCTTCAGGAGACATCTGGAAGGGGTCTGATTGCAGAGCATCAGTAGGAAGGCTTCTGGAATCCATGCTCTGCACTAGGAAATTAGTCCAAAGAAAATGACAGGTGTTGAGCACCACTGCAATTTGGGCTTTGAGGTTCTGCAGCCCTGGTTGGCAAGATAGCACAACAGGCTTTCTGAGGTGACTTCAACAGGGGGTAAGTCAGCTGCACAAAGGGGAAGGTCATCAACATGTTGGAAGAGAATCACTTCCGGCTGTTCCTCTTGTCATGTGTCAAGGATGATAGCCATAGCTTTTGCAGACTGGCTTGGAAAGTTCTGTGCCCCTTGCGGCACAACTATTTAGGTATGTTGCCGTTTCTTTCCGTGGATGAATGCAAAAAGGTACCAGCAGGAGGGGTGAGGGTGGACACTGAAGAAAACGTTTGTAAGGTCCACCTCTGTGAGGTACTTTGCAGTCAAAGGCATCCACAGCAGGTACCTGGTTCTTCTTTAGGGGTTCTCTTCTTGGGGTTATTGTGGTTTTCGGGGCAATGATGCGCCCTCTCTTAGCTTGACTGAAACTGGTGGCACCTTTAAGTGACCGTTGTCTTCCGGTCCTGTGGACCATAGGCACGCAGGGATTCTGTCAAGTACTTCCTGCAGTATTGAACTTGAAGTTTTTGCTTCATTAAGTGTCATCAGGAGAGGCAGAGAACACAAAGCAGATTAGTCTTCTAAAGATAGGGGAGTATGTAACTTCATCCCCCCTTCAGGCGTGTCCTGATTGAGGCCTGTAGTCTGGACAACACATCAGCTCCTAGTAGATTCAAGGGACATGTAGAGGACACCACAAATCTGGCAAGCAAATCAGGAAGTGGACTGGAGCGGGGCACCCCATCCATTCCTACGCAGGAAACATCAATAGTGGAAAGGAAAGTATTATTAGGCAGGTTCACCGCCCTCAACACACTTTTGGCTGCACCCCTGTCAATGAGGAAAGTGGTAGATTTTTCGTCTGGGACATCTTGGGGCTCTGCATTCTTTTCTGAAGTGACCCCGTTTCCCACAGTTGTAACAGGTGATCCTTTCCCTGGTATTGGGCAGTGGTGGTGGACTAGTGTAGGTGGGATCTTCGTCATGGGTTACCATGAGGGGCGTTGGTTTTTTACCTTTTTGATTTTCTATACCTCTGGTCACCAACAATAAATCAGACATTTTCATTGAATGGTATTCAGGGCAGGCCACCATCAGGCCTTTTCTGATATCCTCTCTGAGCCCTGAAACAAAAGCAGTTGATAACGTGTGTGTGTGCCTTTATGAGTCTAGCATGATACTTCTTCACAGACTCCCCTTTATCTTGGGTAATATCTTGGATTGTGGTGGTCTGATCCGTCAACTTCTCCTTTGCCCAGTCGTGGAGTTGTGCACAGAACTCCACGCCTGAGGTGTAGGTAGTGGCACTTGTCAGGCAGGCATCATTGAAGGCCGTCTGCATGACTGGCCAAAAGACATATCCTGCTTTGATTTGGCATAGGCTGATCAAGTCTCTCCAGGCAGCTGAGTAAGTTTCTTGTATCTGCACTATCCTGTGATAGAAGGGAATTGGCTGCTTCTCTGGGTCAGGCAGTCTTGTCACTAAGGCCGCTGCTTGTGATAGAGTAAAAGCGACATACATCACTGGTGCCCCTTCTGGTAACCGAGACTGTTGTTGGGGCGGGGGCTGGCAAGGGGCACTGTTCCTTATGGTTGCCAGCATGTGTTTGAGATCCTCTCGGAACTGTGAGTCCGGAGCCGGATTGGGGGTTAAATCAGTGGGTGGCCTTGCTGCCAGTTGTTGGGCTTCCCACTCAGACGCTTCTTCATCATTAACATATCCGGCCTGGGAATGTGGTGCTTCCGTATTGGGGAAGACAGGTGTGTGGAAGGAACCATCCCTGTTTAAAACAGGGAGGACTGGGTACAGGTGGTGTTTGAGCTCACTGGGTGTACCAAGATGGCCTCCGGCAGGAAGTGCACTGGGCTGGGCAGTGAGTGAAGGCATGGGTGCACCAAGATGGCCGCCGGGCGGAGTTGTCACAGTGGGCTGTGCTTGGGCTGGGAGGGAGAGAAGGGAGTGGATGTCAGGTGGAGGGCAGGGTTGTCCCTCCCTTCTCTCGGTCCAGGATTTTTGATAGGGGGGTGATTTAGGCACATTATCAATTCTGTGATAAACATACATAATACAATTGGCATCTTTCTTGATTTCCTCTTCAATCCAACCCTCGTTGTGCAATGCCTTTGCAAGCTTCTGCCACAGCCAACAAGCCGTTATTACACAAAACCCCCCTTTGTTCTCTTATCAGCACACGCCATTCCTCTGCTTATAGCCTAGCAACGTAATCTGTGAAACCACAAACTTTCATTAATTTGGAAAACCGTTTAACTGCTTCACTGCCCTCCCTCCTCTTCACAATATCACAAGCTAGGATTCCTTTCTCCGTTTTAGTGTTCTTCTGACCCATCTCCCCCTCCTCTCTCAGGGCCTCCTAACACGTAACTAAGGTCTCTAACTCTGTTTTGTTCGTCTGCCGCAGTCTCGGCTGACGGTTTGAAGGGGGAATGAGGACAACTGATGGTCTGATGACCCTCCTCTCTGGCTCTCTGTTCTATCTCTTCGAGGGTCTGCCCAAACCCCCCTGTCACCGGGTAATGTACGTTTAATCTCAGTACAAGCACGTCAGGGGTAGTAGGGAGCAACGGCTTGTGACCCAACAGATCCTTCGGGTAGCCTCCTTCTCTGACTTTCACCAGTCCCCAACCCCTCTCATGTATAGCAAACAGTAAACCACAAATACACTCACGACAGGACATTACACCTGCCACTCTTCGAACTGCAAAACTTCAGCAGGCTAAGATAACCACAAGGGCAGACCACCCTGCAAAAATAAACCCGTTTATAGACGTTTGCTACAAGGGAAACCATCTCATTCCAGAGACCGATAGCTCATCTGGAGATGAGACCACACATTCACACATGTAGCACTTTAGACTGCAAAGCCAGCAGCTGAAATAACCCTCAAAGGTTCGTCGAACCCAGAGTAACCCATCTATAAACTTTTGCTACAAGGGAAACAATCTCATCCCAGAGGCCGAAAGCTCATCTGGAGATGAGACTACCCATTCACACATGTAGCACTTCTAGACTGCTGAGTTTCGCAGCCCAAAGAATGGCAGACAGTGAACAAAAAATACAGTCAGCAGAAACCCATTGGCAGGTTCGGTAAAACAACCTCAGGCGAGGAAATACCTGCCTCTAAGACAGTCTCAGCATACCGACAGAATCCAGCCGTCAACTGAAAGATAAGAAAGTCGTACAGTGGTAAGAATATAAATCAAACTTACCGGTACTGTTAGGGCTGCGCAAACCCCTGTCTCATCAATCAGTTAACACCCAAATGCTTATCGCGGTATAGCTTTGACTGTAGCCTGAGGTCCCGGGTTTCGGCACCATCTGTTATGGAAATGATTAAGAGCTCCAATTGAGCTCAAGGTTATCTGCTGCTGTCTCTAATTGAAAAGTGTGGATATGCATGCATATAAAAGTAAACACTCTGAGACACGCTCAGCTCCGTTACTTCTTACACTTCTCATTTATTCAAGGCGGTGCTAATGTTTTATACACACAAATACGTCATTGCTATGTTAGTCTAATAGGTACATCTCATTGGTTAAGATAGAAAAAGAAAATGGAGAATCTTCATAACGAGGTCTGGCTGTCCTTGGTTTTATCTTCAGTTCCGCGTTCTTCTGATGTGTGGGATGTAGGGGGTACCCGCCATTTTGAGAAAAATATAGGAACAGAGCTAATCTGTATACTTATATAATGAGTAAGGAGAAAAATATGTATGCACATAAGAAAATAGACATTTTCAGATTACTATTATTATTATTTACATCACATTCCTTCACAGCTCTATCACAATGCATGTTAACATGTGACGCAATGCATATGTGTTAAGCACACCAAAACACATTGGGGTTGAGTTTACTAAAGGCAAATATACCGTGCACTGCAAGTGCACTCACTCCAGAGCTTTGTAAATTAGGTAAAGCTTCACTTTGCAAAGAATACTCAATCACATGCAAAGGAAAATAATAAACAGCAGTTTTGCTTGTACATAATTGGATGATAGAAATCAGCAGAGCTTTCCCCCAGATCTAGAACAAATGGACTTGAAGTGCACAGTATATTTGCCTTTACTAAATCAACCTCATTGTCTTGCTCTGAATGTGCCCTAAATGGTCTTAACTGGTCTACATGCTCTCTGATATGTAATTGTGTGTTTTGTTTTTTTTCATATCTACCATAATTATGACGACATAGTTTGCCAGGAAAGCCATTTTCATGCTTTACTTTTTTTTTTTTTTCCAAGTCTAACACTCTCTACACAACTTTTGATGAGGTAAATATTCTTCTTACCTATGCAACTGTGTGTTTGTTCTAAGGCTCTGTTCACACCTAGGCATTTTTTGGGCATTTTTCTGCTGTAAGCCTCAGCTCTAAAAACGCCCAACAAGACAAATCCCATTCATTTCAATAGCCCCTGTTCCCTTCTGAGCGTTTTGTCATCTGAAACGCCTGAAGCTCAAAGTACAGGAGCTTATTTTTTGGCAGATTACAGGCGTTGTCTGCTTTTTACATTGGTGACCTTTTGACCTGTACAAAATTGCGGCAAAAATCACTGCAAACATCATGCGACTTTCTGCCTGAAAACAAAACGCTTAGGTATGAACAGAGCCTAAATGTGTAATAGATACAGTAATAGTGCGCTTTTACATTTCTGCACTGTTTATAGATAAATAGGATTGTATGGGTAATGTAAAACAGGCTGGACAAAAAAAATGCAAAATATAATTTGATATTTTGAAGTTCTTGTCTAGTAGATGAGTATATTTATAAATTATAAATGTCACATAAGATACTATTACATGTAGTATGTTTTTAGCATATATTACAGTTTATATTCACATATTTTTCTTTTTTAATAACTTTGACCAGATACCCCAAATTACTAACTGTAAACTCTTTATTGGCTTATTGGTATATGTATATTATTTACTGATTTCAGCCCTGATGGATGGGGCTTGTTCTGGTCCCTGAGATGCACTGGAAAAACATATGGAGTGTGCTGTTTTCAACCCAGTTTGGACTTGGATCTTGGTGTTGGTGCTTTTTTATTATTCTTCTGGCTATATTTCAAAGTGTTCTGTTGAAACCTTCTGTAAGTGTGTGAGCCTAACCTCCTAGTGTTCAAAAACTCTTATGCCCCGTACACACGGTCGGATTTTCCGATGGAAAATGTCCGATTGGAGCGTGTTGTCGGAAATTCCGACCGTGTGTGGGCTCCATCGGACATTTTCCATCGGATTTTCCGACACACAAAGTTGGAGAGCAGGAGATAAAATTTTCCGACAACAAAATCCGTTGTCGGAAATTCCGATCGTGTGTACACAAATCCGACGGACAAAGTGCCCCGCATGCTCAGAATAAATAAAGAGATGAAAGCTATTGGCTACTGCCCCGTTTATAGTCCTGACATACGTGTTTTACGTCACCGCGTTCAGAACGATCGGATTTTCCGACAACTTTGTGTGACCGTGTGTATGCAAGACAAGTTTGAGCCAACATCCGTCGGAAAAAATCCTAGGATTTTGTTGTCGGAATGTCCGAACAAAGTCCGACCGTGTGTACGCCCTATTAGACAGTCTGAACTCCTTCATGCTCATTAGGTACTAAAGCAGGATTCAGAATGACAGCCCCCGAGCTTGCCCCTTTAAAAAACAGGTCAGCAACATCATCTTCCATGTTTCTTTCCTCACTGATTTCCTTTGAATTAAGCTTTAGGAATACTTTCAGTAACACAGTTAAATACATATACAGTTTGTGTATATGTATTTTGTGGAACTTGTACAGTAAAGGCTTCCTTCTGGCAACTTGACCATGCAGCTCTTTTTTGTGTCATCGTATTGTGCTCCTTAAAAACAACCACACCATCTTTTTCCAGAGCAGCCTGTATTTCTCTTGATTTTACCTGTGGGTTTTTCTTTGTATCCCGAACAGTTCCTGTGGCAGTTGTGGCTGAAGCAGGGGCGGACTGACAACTCATGGGGCCCCCGGGCAATAGGGGCTCATGGGGCCCCCTTAGTCCCCACCCACCCACACACAAGCCACACCCTCACAAAGCCCCACGTATATATTGCACTGCTACATTACATGCATTGGTCACAGAATTTCTCTACTTCATGTTCAAAATAAATGTTTAAAGATTAAAGAAAAATAAACTCACTTTAACCACATACATTTACTGCAGGGCTGCGTCTCCTGTGAGCAGAATCATGTACAGGTACTTGATTCTGCACTTGCGGGTCTGCATGCTGTTTGACCTGCTGCCGCTGTGATTGGACACACCGAGAGCTAACCAGCGGGTCCGGAGGACCCCATGTCCGCCAGGCCCCGACGATCGTTTCCAACAGAGGCAGAACTGTGGTCTGCCTATGTAAACAAGTCCCCAGAGAGCCTCCCCTTACATCAGGGTCCCCAGAGAGCCTCCCCTTACATCAGGGTCCCCAGAGAGCCTCCCCTTACATCAGGGTCCCCAGAGAGCCTCCCCTTACATCAGGGTCCCCAGAGAGCCTCCCCTTACATCAGGGTCCCCAGAGAACCTCCCCTTACATCAGGGTCCCCAGAGAGCCTCCTCCTTACATCAGGGTCCCCAGAGAGCCTCCCCTTACATCAGGGTCCCCAGAGAGCCTCCTCCTTACATCAGGGTCCCCAGAGAGCCTCCTCCTTACATCAGGGTCCCCAGAGAGCCTCCTCCTTACATCAGGGTCCCCAGAGAGCCTCCTCCTTACATCAGGGTCCCCAGAGAGCCCCCTCCTTACATCAGGGTCCCCAGAGAGCCCCCTCCTTACATCAAGGTCCCCAGAGAGCCCCCTCCTTACATCAGGGTCCCCAGAGAAAACCCCCATACATCAGGGTCCCCAGAGAGCCCCCCCTTACATCAAGGTCTTCAGAGAGCCCCCCCTTACATCAAGGTCTTCAGAGAGCCCCCCTTACATCAAGGTCCCCAGAGAGCCCCCCCATACATCAAGGTCTCCAGAGAGCCCCACATACATCAGGGTCCACTCCCCAGAGAGCCCCCCCATGCATCAGGGTCCCAGAGAGCCCCCCATAGATCTGGGTCCCCAGAGAGCCCCCCATAGATCTGGGTCCCCAGAGAGCCCCCAATAGATCTGGGTCCCCAGAGACCCCCCCCCATACATCAGGGTCCCCAGAGAGCCCCCCATACATCAGGGTCTCCAGAGAGCCCCCCCAAACATCAGGGTCCCCAGAGAGCCTCCTCCTTACATCAGGGTCCCCAGAGAGCCTCCTCCTTACATCAGGGTTCCCAGAGAGTCCCCTCCTTACATCAGGGTCCCCAGAGAGCCCCCTCCTTACATCAGGGTCCCTAGAGAAACCCCCCTTACATCAGGGTCCCCAGAGAGCCCCCCCATACATCAAGGTCCCCAGAGAGCCCCCCCATACATCAAGGTCCCCAGAGAGCCCCCCCATACATCAAGGTCCCCAGAGAGCCCCCCCATACATCAGGGTCCCCAGAGAGCCCCCCCATACATCAGGGTCCCCAGAGAGCCCCCCCATACATCAGGGTCCCCAGAGAGCCTCCCCATACATCAAGGTCTCCAGAGAGCCCCACATACATCAGGGTCCACTCCCCAGAGAGCCCCCCCATGCATCAGGGTCCCAGAGAGCCCCCCATAGATCTGGGTCCCCAGAGAGCCCCCCATAGATCTGGGTCCCCAGAGAGCCCCCCATAGATCTGGGTCCCCAGAGAGCCCCCAATAGATCTGGGTCCCCAGAGAGCCCCCCCATACATCAGGGTCCCCAGAGAGCCCCCCATACATCAGGGTCTCCAGAGAGCTCCCCCAAACATCAGGGTCCCCAGAGAGCCTCCTCCTTACATCAGGGTCCACAGAGAGCCTCCTCCTTACATCAGGGTTCCCAGAGAGTCCCCTCCTTACATCAGGGTCCCCAGAGAGCCCCCTCCTTACATCAGGGTCCCCAGAGAAACCCCCCTTACATCAGGGTCCCCAGAGAGCCTCCCCATACATCAAGGTCCCCAGAGAGCCTCCCCATACATCAAGGTCCCCAGAGAGCCCCCCCATACATCAAGGTCCCCAGAGAGCCCCCCCATACATCAAGGTCCCCAGAGAGCCCCCCCATACATCAAGGTCTCCAGAGAGCCCCCCCATACATCAAGGTCTCCAGAGAGCCCCACATACATCAGGGTCAACTCCCCAGAGAGCCCCCCTATACATCAGGGTCCCAGAGAGCCCCCCATAGATCTGGGTCCCCAGAAAGCCCCCCAAAGATCTGGGTCCCCAGAGAGCCCCCCCATACATCAGGGTCCCCAGAGAGCCCCCCCATACATGAGGGTCCCCAGAGAGCCCCCCCCATACATCAGGGTCTCCAGAGAGCCCCCCCAAACATCAGGGTCCCCAGAGAGCCTCCTCCTTACATCAGGGTCCCCAGAGAGCCTCGTCCTTACATTAGGGTCCCCAGAGAGCCTCGTCCTTACATCAGGGTCCCCAGAGAGCCCCCCATACATCAGGGTCCCCAGAGAGCCTCCCCCCATACATCAGGGTCCCCAGAGAGCCTTCCCCCATACATCAGGGTCCCCAGAGAGCCTCGTCCTTACATTAGGGTCCCCAGAGAGCCTCCTCCTTACATCAGGGTCCCCAGAGAGCCTCCCCCCATACATCAGGGTCCCCAGAGAGCCCCCCCATACATCAGGGTCCCCAGAGAGCCCCCCCATACATCAGGGTCCCCAGAGAGCCCCCCGTACATCAGGGTCCCCAGAGAGCCTTCCCCCATACATCAGGGTCCCCAGAGAGCCTCGTCCTTACATTAGGGTCCCCAGAGAGCCTCCTCCTTACATCAGGGTCCCCAGAGAGCCTCCCCCCATACATCAGGGTCCCCAGAGAGCCCCCCCATACATCAGGGTCCCCAGAGAGCCCCCCCCCCATACATCAGGGTCCCCAGAGAGCCCCCCATAAATCAGGGTCCCCAGAGAGCCCCCCATAAATCAGGGTCCCCAGAGAGCCTCCCATACATCAGGGTCCCCAGAGAGCCCCCCATACATCAGGGTCCCCAGAGAGCCCCCCCCATACATCAGGGTCCCCAGAGAGCCCCCCATAAATCAGGGTCCCCAGAGAGCCTCCCATACATCAGGGTCCCCAGAGAGCCCCCCCATACATCAGGGTCCCCAGAGAGCCCCCCCATACATCAGGGTCCCCAGAGAGCCCCCCGTACATCAGGGTCCCCAGAGAGCCCCCCCCCCATACATCAGGGTCCCCAGAGAGCCCCCCATACATCAGGGTCTCCAGAGAGCCCCCATACATCAGGGTCCCCAGAGAGCCCCCCCATACATCAGGGTCCCCAGAGAGCCCCCCATACATCAGGGTCCCCAGAGAGCCCCCCCATACATCAGGGTCCCCAGAAAGCCCCCCATACATCAGGGTCCCCAGAGAGCCCCCCCCATACATCAGGGTCCCTAGAGAGCCCCCCATACATCAAGGTCCCCAGAGAGCCCCCCCCATACATCAGGGTCCCCAGAGAGCCCCCCCCCATACATCAGGGTCCCCAGAGAGCCCCCCCCCATACATCAGGGTCCCTAGAGAGCCCCCCATACATCAGGGTCCCCAGAGAGCCCCCCCCATACATCAGGGTCCCCAGAGAGCCCCCCCATACATCAGGGTCCCCAGAGAGCCCCCCCCATACATCAGGGTCCCCAGAGAGCCCTCCCCATACATCAGGGTCCCCAGAGAGCCCCCCCCATACATCAGGGTCCCCAGAGAGCCCCCCCCCATACATCAGGGTCCCCAGAGAGCCCCCCCCCATACATCAGGGTCCCCAGAGAACCCCCCATACATCAGGGTCCCCAGAGAACCCCCCATACATCAGGGTCCCCAGACTTAACCCCCCCAGAGGTTCCCCTGTACCTGGCTGTGCACCTCCAACCCAAGGGGGAGGTGGGAGGTGGCGATCGGCAGTTCTATGGTGCCTGTGGATCTCACTGGGGCTTGTAGTCCTCCTTCTGATTCTGTACAGTGGATAGGGGAGGGGCCTCTGACCCGGGCAGCAGTCGGCAACAGCGTACAAGCAGAGAGTGAAACTTGTAGCTGCCCAGGTCAGAGGCCCCTCCCCTTTCCACTCTACAATCTGGAGGAGAAATACAAGTCCCCGGGAGATGCTGCGAGCACCATAGAGCTGCTGATCGCCGCCTCCCACTCCCCTCACTGCATCCCAAACTGAAAGAGGAGATGCCCGCCTCATCCCCCCGCACCCCCCCCCCCGCGGCAGTCGGCAGAACGGCTCCACCGCAGCACGCCCAGCAGCATACCCCTAGATCCGACGAGCATGTCTCCCGGGCCCCCTACTGGCTGCGGGCCCTCGGTCGGCGTCCGATCGACCGAATGGTCAGTCCGCCCCTGGGCTGAAGTCTTTCTTGATCTACCTGACCTTGGCTTGGTATCAAGAGATCCCCAAGTTTTCCACTTCTCATTAAGTGATTGAACAGTACTGACTAGCATATTCAAGGCTTTGGATATCTTTTTAAATCCTTTTGCATCTTTGTAAAGTTTCATTACCTTGTTACGCAAGTCTTTTTGAGTCTTTTGACTGGCGCTTTTCGGCCCCTAGCGGGGAGCTTTCCACCCCAAAGAAGGGATTAAAAACTCCCGTGTTGCGGCTCTTCGGAAGCGCTTTTCAGGTGTTTCAGAAGAGCTGCCCATTCATTCTAATGGGTAGGGCGTTTTGGGAGCGCTAAATACAGTGCTCCCAAACCACCTGAAAGATGCTGCTTGCAGGACTTCTTGGAACGTCCCGCAAGCACACTGCCCCAGTGTGAAAAGTCACACTTGAATGAATGGGAGGCAGTTTTCAGGTGCTTAGCAGAGGCTGTTTCCAGCGCTAAAGCATGGTCTTTGGGGGACCATGAATCTTGGGCGACCAAACCAGCTCCCGATAGTTTCATCAAAATTGCTACTGTTGGCAGGAGGACTTATCTTTCCCAGCATAAGCTTAAAGTGGTATTAAGCTCAAAAACAAAACAAAAATGTAAAAAAAAAAAATTATTATAATTTTTAAAAGGTTATATATTACAAATTGTTATTTGCCTCCTTTCTTCCCTATCTACTGTAACCTAAACATGTTACACTAAGGACAGCCATAGATGGAGAAAATGTCTTTCCTGCAACCACAGGTTGCAGACAGTGTTGACAGGGGAATACCTCCCGCCAAGCCACTGTGTTCTCCCGTCGAGGGGGCAGGGGAAGCTGTCTCCCCACCTGGAGACGACAATGATTATTGCTAGGGGCTATTACAACCGCTTGAAATAATTGCGTGTAAAATCCGGCAGGCTGCTTGTACCCAAGTTCATCGATCAACTTCAGTACATTCAGCCTGCCCTTACATGGTTCCTTCTGAACCATCTGACATTCGAACCATCTATGGCCGGCTTGTGCTGCTGTGCTTATTATCAGTGCTGATAATGAATGCTGTAAGGCTACTTTCACACTGAGGTGCTTTTCAGGCATTTTAGCGCTAAGAATAGCACCGGAAAAGCGCCTCTCAAGCCTCCCCAGTGTGAAAGCCAGAGTGCTTTCACACTGGGGCGGTGCGCATGCAGGACAGAAAAAGTCCTGCAAGCAGCATCTTTGAAGCGGTGTATACACCACTCCTAAACTGCCCCTGCCATTGAAATCAATGGGCAGAGCTGCTGAAACTCTTGCAAAGCTCTTCGGGCGCTTTTAACCCTTTATTCGGCCACTAGAGGGGGTTGAAAGCGCCCCGCTAGCAGCCCGAAAAGCGCCGCTATAACAACGGTAAAGAGCCGCTAAAACTAGCCGCACTTAACCACTAACGCGGCCCCACACCCCAGTGTGAAAGGGGTCTTTGTATAGCCCAGCACTCCTAGTGTTCTTAAACCTAATCAATACTAACTGTGTATAAAGTATCTAAACCATTAACCACTTTAGCCCTGGAAGATTTGGCTGCTCAATGACCAGAGCACTTTTTACAATTTGGCACTGCGCTTCTTTACCTGGTACTTGCGCGGTCATGCAAGCTGTACCCAAACAAAATTTGCGTCCTTTTTTTCCCACATATAGAGCTTTATTTTGATGGTATTTGATTGCCTCTGCAATTTGTATTTTTTGCAATATAAACAGAAAAAGACCGAAAAATTTGAAAGAAAATGTTTTCTACTTTTTGTTATAAAAAAATCCAATAAACTCAATTTTAGTCATACATTTAGGCCAAAATGTATTCAGCCACATGTCTTTTTTAACTTCAAGCTATTTGCTGAGAGGCATGTTGAGTCCATGGTATATTTTATATTTTGCCACAAGTTTCGGGAAAATTAAATTTGATTTTTTTTTTACACAAAGTTGTCACTAAATGATATATTGTTCAAACATGGCATGGTTATATGTGGAAATACACCCCAAAATACATTCTGCTGCTTCTCTTGAGTATGGGAATACCACATGTGTGGGACTTTTTGGCAGTCTAACCGCGTACAGGACCCCGAAAACCAATCACCGCCTTCAGGCTTTCTAAGGGAGTAAATTTTTGATTTCACTCCTCACTGTCTATCACAGTTTCGGAGGCCATGAAATGCCCAGATAGCACAAACCCCCCCTCCCCCCCAATGACCCAATTTTGGAAAGTAGACACCCCAAGCTATTTGCTGAGAGGCATGTTGAGTATTTTGCAGATCTCGCTTTATGTCACAAAGTTTTGAAAATTGAAAAAAGAAAAAAAAAATACATTTTTCTTTTCTTTCTTCATTTTCAGAAACAAATGCGAGCTGCAAAATGCCCTTTAGCAAATACCTTGGGGTGTGTACTGTCCAAAATGGGGTCATTTGGGGGCTCTTGTGCTATCTGGACATTTCAGGGCCTCCATAAGAGCCCTTGCACACTGGGGCGGGGGCGGCGTCGGCGGTAAAACGCCGCTATTATTAGCGGCGTTTTACCACCGGTATGCGGCCGCTAGCGGGGGCGGTTTTACCCCCCGCTAGCGGCCGAGAAGGGGTTAAATACTACCGCAAAGCGCCTCTGCAGAGGCGCATTGCCGGTGGTATAGCCGCGCCGTCCCATTGATTTCAATGGGCAGGAGCGGTAAAGGAGCGGTATACACACCGCTCCTTCACCGCTCCGAAGATGCTGCTGGCAGGACTTTTTTTACCGTCCTGCCAGCGCATCGCTCCAGTGTGCAAGCCCTCGGGGCTTTCACACTGGAATGCAAGGAGCGGCACTTTCGGGTCGGTTTGCAGGCGCTATTATTAGCGCAATAGCGCCTGCAAACCGCCCCAGTGTGCAAGGGCTCTAACTGTGATAGGTAGTGAGGAGTAATATCACAATTTTACCCCTTTAGAAAGCCTGAAGGCGGTGCTTGTTTTTTGGGGTCCTGTACGCGGCTAGGCTCCCAAAAAGTCCCACAAATGTGGTATCCCCATACCCTGGAGAAGCAACAGAATGTATTTTAGGGTGTATTTCCACATATAACCATGCCATGTTTGAACAATTTATCATTTAGTGACAACTTTGTGTAAAAAAAAATAATAAAATTGTAATTTTCCCAAAACTTGTGGGAAAATATAAAATATTCCACGGACTCAACATGCCTATCAGCAAATAGCTTGGGGTGTCTACTAGGGCTGAAACAACTAATCGATTAATCGACAACTAATCAATTATGAAATTAATCGATTACTATTTTCATAATCGATTAATTGGCCAGTAACATAATGGGGTTAAAAAAAAACCTAAAATGTATATAGTACAAAAAGAGCAAGTAATCGCTACTGTAAATTTTTTGTACTATAAAAGGGCAAATATTAGTTTTTTTCACCCCATTATGTTACTAAACGTCTTAGACCTGGTTCACATCTTTGTGTATTTTGTTGCTTTTTGCAGAAACCCACTACAACTCATTTACATGGTTTCCTATGGGACACGTTCACATCTATGCCTTTTTCAGCCGCTGCGTATTTGGAAAGGGTCAGGAACTTTTTTTTTTTTAACGCAAAACTGTGCTTTTTTTGGTTCAATATACGTCAATGGAGAAGCTGCAAAAAAGCATGTAATGCGTTTTTGCAGCAATTTGTGTTTTTTAAACTGCCCAACAACAAATTAGGCAAAAAAACGCAAATCACGGCAAAATCACGTGCGCAAAAATCAAAACGCACAGCAAAAAGCACTGCAGAAACGGATCAAAAGCAAACTGAATAGGTGTGTAGCGAGCCTTATGCTGGCCACACGGATTAATTTTCAGACGAGAATATTCAGACGAAAAATCTTTGTACATTCGCTGAATGAAAGAATGTTTGAAATTTTCACTTGTTTTTAACATTCTGTTTTTAAAATAATTGTAATTTCTGAACGAAAATCACATACACTGTCTGTAAATTCCTTTGACCAAGAAGTTTTCTATTATTTCCAAATTTTCCCGTCACTGTGGTTGAAAATGAACGTAGATTTGACCCCACTAACGATTAGAAAATCAAACAAATGCTCTTAAAATCACTTTTTTTTTTTTTTTTTGAAGGAAGACATTGTTTTTTTTTTTTTTTTGTTTTTTAAATAAAAAATGTGATCTCTGAGTCTGATGATATTTACCAGATTCACCCATTAATAGTATATACAGTATATCTCCTCTAATAGTATATACAGTATATCTCTTCTGTCTGTTATTCTCAGAGTGGATTAGAGATTTTGCTCCCTAACCAGATAGTTGGTTATTTATATTTACCACTGCATAGAGCTTATTAAGGATAAAATTGCCTTTTTTTACAATTTGACATATTAACTAAATTATACAATACACTTTTTTTAAAGGCTATTAACTGATTAATCGAAAAAATAATCGCCAACTAATCGATTATGAAAATAATCGTTAGTTGCAGCCCTAGTGTCTACTTTCCAAAAAGGGGTAATTTGGGGGGGGGGGGGGGGTGTTTGACCAGTCCTGGTATTTTATGCATTACAACATTAGAAGCTTATGTCACACATCACCCACTCTTCTAACCACTTAAAGACAAAGCCCTTTCTGACACTTTTTGTTTACATGAGAAAATATTTTTTTTTTTGCTAGAAAATGACTTTGAACCCCCAAACATTATAAATTTTTTAAAGCAAAGGCCTTACAGATTAAAATGGTGGGTCTTGGAAAAAAAACACTTTTTAATTTTAATGCACTAAAACACACTATATTGCCCAAATGTTTGATGAAATAAAAAAGATTATCTTATGCTGAGTACATGGATACCAAACTCCGATATACTTTAAAATTGCGCACAAACGTGCAGCGGCGACAAACTACATACATTTTTAAAAGCCTGTAAAATCGTTTACGGGTTACCACTTTAGATTTATAGAGGAGGTCTACTGCTATAATTACTGCCCTCGATCTGACCTTCGTGATGATGCCTCACATGCATGGTGCAATTGCTGTTTACATGACACCAGACCGATGCTTGTATTCGCCTTTGCGCGTGAGCATGGGGAGACTGGGGTGCTTTTTATTTATTTTTTTTGCTTTTTTATTTTATTTTTAAACTGTTCCTTTCATTTTTTTTTGTTCCCTCCCACTGCTTGTAAAAGCAGTCTGGAGGCTAATTAGCTGCTAGGGTTACTTTTACATGAAAGCCGACTGCTGGCTGAAAAGAATGATGCCAAGATGATACCTAAACCTGCAGGCATCATTCTTCTGGTATAACCACTCAAAGTCCAGCAACATTATTGCTGATTCTTGTTGGGCATATATTGTAATGTTCTTTATTTCATGCGGGCTGTGGAATGAAGGAAAAAAAGAGATTGATCAGTGGGTATGCCCACCATTAGAATACCGCCCTTTATCCACCCACTTCTAATGATGGGCATACATGCATCATTTTTTTTTTTAAACTGTGGTGGTGAAATCACCTCCTACAGCGCTGGAGTCACTGATTTTCGTATCGTGAGAGCAAACGCTATTGCTGTCAACATGGATAAATCAGTGCTGCAGCTGAATGGTGTACCTGAAAAGCAAACAATGGTAACAATAAAACATTAACTCAATAAAACAACTTAATTTTTTAATGCAATCTGTGCCTAAAAAATATATGCCGAAGCATGGGGGCAATCCGCCCCTAATGTTAGGAGCAAATAGCTCCTCCACCCCTGCACCCATGCTTCGGCATATATGCTCTTTTTTTAACTGTGGTGGTGAAATTATCTACAGCGCTGGAGTCACGGCTGCAGCTGAATGGCGTACCTGCTAAGCAAATGATGGTTAACAATAAAACAAAGTAACATTACAGTATCACAGTAAGACATACCATACCTGCAAAGAAAATACAATACGACATAGTAAAAATAAAAGATTACAGTTCCAAAATACAGGAACAATAGATATAGGACAATAGAGAGCAAACATAAGAGAGAACAATAGAGAGAGAAGAAAAATAAAACCACAACTTTTTTTTGTATTCTTTTTTTTTGTATTTTTGTGGGGGTTTTTTTTGCACTTTTATGTAAACTGTAAATGTTAGAGTCTCTCAAAATGTGACGGCCGTTTCATCTTTCGAGACCCTGTGTAAGTGTGCTCTAGGACTGTGCAATGCTGTACCCTACACTAATACGCCACTAGTGTGTTGTAGCGTTCGAAACATTCACCAATGCAAAGACCAGGTTGGTCAGGACTGGAGGGACAATAAAAGCGGGTGTCATGCCTATATCTGCAGACACAACATCTTCTTTGGGGATTTCTTTGGGTAGGGGTACCAGGGAGGACATACGGAAAATGCCTCCCATGCAGCCGGCTCACTGCATTTGGATTGGAAAGTTGGGCCACAGCACCGTCTGGAAACAGAAGGGCTGTGATGATCTCTTCCTGGAATTTATGGAAGGATCCATTTCGTCTTGAAGCTTTGTATAGCACATTAGCACTCAGCAGAGCCAATTGGAATAAATATACAGACACTTTTTTATACCAGCATCTGGCCTTACGGGCAATTAGGTACGGCACTAAAAACTGGTCGTTGAGGTCCACCCCTCCCATGTTAAGGTTGTATTCATGGACACAGGGGTTTCTCCACAACACCAGTCGCCGTTTGAATTTGGATCGTCGTGTCTGCGGGAAGGGGGACAGAACAAAAACATTCTTACATTCTTATTATCCCTCCACTTCATAGCGAGCAAATTATTACATCTCAAGCAGGCTCTCTCCCCCAGCCTAAGATGGGAATCTACAAGCCTTTGGGGTAAGCCCCGGCGATTAGATCACACGGTGCCACATGCGCCAATTCCATGATCAAACAAGTGACTAAAAAGTGGCAAAAAGTCGCTTGTGTAATAATTGTCCACATACAAGTGGTACCCCTTTCCGAATAAGGGTGACACCAAGTCCCACACAATCTTACCAGCGCTCCCTATGTAATCTGGGCAGTTCTCCGGCTTCCCTTGTAAGCCATAAAACTATATGTATAGCCTGTTGCCCTGTTACCGAGCTTATACATCTTGACCCCATATCTGGCACACTTGCTGGGAATATACTGTTTGAATGATAAGCGGCCAGAAAACTTAATCAGGGACTCATTAACGCAGAAAACTTGTTAGGGAGTAAACAAGGCTGCAAACTGCTGGTTGAAGTGGATTACGAGGGGCCGAATTTTATAGAGCCGATCGTATTCAGGGTC
Organism: Lithobates septentrionalis; assembly: GCA_037952835.1. Classification (NCBI taxonomy): domain Eukaryota; kingdom Metazoa; phylum Chordata; class Amphibia; order Anura; family Ranidae; genus Lithobates; species Lithobates septentrionalis. The sequence goes on from JBBDGP010000296.1 coordinate 487,174, forward strand.
ACCCCGAGGACAACAGAGTTCATTGTCATTGAAATGCATGAACCGCAAGATCTGCTCATATCGTGTCCTGGTAATGGAGGCAGAGAACATGGGCATATGGTGAATTGGGTCAGTGGACCAAAATGACCGCAACTCACTTTTTTTAGTTTTGTCGATGAGGAGGGATAGGTCCAGGAAGGTCTTAAATTCGGAGACCGTAATAGGTCTCCAATCTCTGTCAAGGGTCAACTGGGGATTAGCGGCGATTAATTGACCAACATACAAATTGCTTTGGTCCACAATAGATCTATAGAGATCTTCAGTGAAAAACAGCAAATAAAAATCAAGTGAGGTAAAATCAACTGTTTACACCTGAATTCCGGATTGGCCAGTGGGGGAAGTACGGGTGCTGCAGAAGTGGTGGGCTCCCAATTCGGATTGGCAAATGCAGCAGGAAGGGCTCTTTGGGCTCGATGGGCCTGTCTTTGTCTTCTTGGTGGCTGCAGGACACTAGTTGTGCTAGCCACCTCACCAGCTTGAACTGCACTTATGGGACTCGCCACGTCACCAAGTGTTACTGCAGTGCTGGATGTACGACCAGGATGTACTAGGCCGCTGGTGCTTGCCAGTTCACCAGAAGGATGAGCGGCCTTAGTACTGGCTCTCTGCTCCTTACTAGAGCCCGGCGGTCCTTTCACCTCAACAGCAGAATAACGTGGTCGGGTACACCTGACCTTGGCAGCTACCACTACTCCGATGTCAGAGCTATCTTTTAGGGTGCCGCTGCTGTCTATAGGTTCGTATTCTGAGCCTGAATCTGACAGATGGGTGAGTTCCTCTTCACTCTCATCTTTCATGCTCAGAAACGTGTAGGCCTCTTCACTAGTATACCTTCGATTGGACATTTTGGCCTCTAAATTTACTGGTACAACTAGTGAGACTCACAGGAAAAAAGCACCTGACTGTCAGCGACTGCTAATGTTATAAAAAAAAACTGTTAGCTTTCGCAGGGATCAGGCCTGAGTCTGTGAATGCTGCAGTTATGTGTTTAGTGTTTTGTAAGTGACAGTGATCGATTTGATACTGCACTTGAATGGGCTGGGCGGAGGGGCTAAATGCAGATGCTAGCAGGTATCTGGGCTGATCCCACTAACGCTGCGTTTTTGGGAACCCTAAACTATTGGGGATGCTAATCTAGTTCTGATCAAAGATATCGATCCATGGGGGGCATGTCCGGATGTGAACAAAGAAGGTCGTGCGGATACAGAGCTCCGCTGATCCTGCACAAAATCCGTCGCCATCCTCCATACACAGCGTCCCGGAGAGCCTACAAGGTTGCCCTGCCTGTCCCCAGACACCCCCTGCCTCCACCCCAGCTTAAATTTTGGAGCCTGACCGGCCAATTTTGCAGTCATACGGCCCGCGGCCAAGTCCATACATCTGAGGCCCGCAGCCATCTTGAGGCCTACGGGGCCTCCGCGCTCAGGTGCCGCAATCCGTGGACCAAGCTGGCGCCCCCACTCCTGTGACAGAATCCCTGGAGGAGGCTGTTCGGTGCACTGCATCGGGGGCTGCTGTGAGGTCCCGCGCAGCCAGCTACACTCACCCACGGCCCGCCGCCATCTTGAGGCCTACAGGGCCTGCTCCATCCTCCTCGCTGGGAGCCGCGATCTGGGGGAAGAGCGGTCGCTACAGACATATACATCCCAGGGACACCATCCCTGGAGGGGGCAGATAGGGAGTGCAGCATCTGGGGGCTGTCAGCTGGCTACCTTGGGCCTCAGGGAGCGCAGCACTGCACCAGCAACCCCTGCATGAAAGTCTCCTCCTCAGCAAGCCACAAGCTCTTAAAGGGGCAAACCCACCATCCTGCAGTTTAGCCTGACAATCCCCGGAACGCCTGCTCATGCCCTCAAAAAGCAAATCAGCGACCAAAAAGGCTCCTGCACAGCCTGCCCAGTGTCCCAGTAACATACTGGATCAATTTAAAGCGCTATTAGCAGACATGGAACAGGCAGCAACCCCGTCGGCCTCTCCACCTCCTCAGGCGCCATCACAAGCAAGTGACACCACTGTTATCCTCGCGGCCATAGTAGAACCTCCTTACTGGTCCGCATTGATCACCTGGCCGAGGAATGTAACCTCATCAGGACAGATTTGGACAAAATCAGGGGCAGACTTTCTGAGACAGAGTCACGGATCGCTACCACAGAAAATCTCACGGCCCGCCATGATGATGCCCTACTAACTTCGCAACGCACCGTCCAATCCCTGGTGGCTAAATCTGACGACGTGGAAAACCGCCTTCAGAGGAATAATGTCAGGGTCCTGGGTCTTCCGGAGGGGGCGGAGGGGGACCACCCAGCTGAGTTTGTGGAGGCCTTCTTTAAGTCGCTTCTTGACCTGACCGAGGTCCCTCCGACTTACGTGGTGGAAAGGGCCCACAGAGTCCCAACTGGCCAGAGCACCCCCGGGGGTCCACCGAGGCCCTTCCTAGTGAGATTTCTCAATTACAGAGACCGTGATCGCATCCTCCGCGAAGCCCGCAAACATCCCACCCTCCCTTTTGAGCATACCGTGATACATCTTTACCTTGACTTCTCCGCGGACTTACAAAGATGTCGCAAAACTTTCACTGATGTCAGAAGACGACTACGGGAACGGGGTATCAAATATTCCATGCTCTGCCCAAGTCGCCTGCGAGTTCAACATGGCGGTACAGTGAAGTTTTTCGAATCCCCTGATGAGGCTGACAGCTGGCTACTATCCTTGCTGTAATCTCAATGCTTATTCTCCACTTTACAATCCTGGCTGTTGTTTTTTGTTCCAAGGTTCGTGTGTTCAAGTTTCATGGTTGCTTGGTCATTTCAGCATATTATGAAAGCAGCTCTCCCGCGGAGGGGTCCTACAGGGGGTATCCTCTTCCCAGCTGTCCAACATCCTCTCTCATCCCTGCGACCATCTAGCGGGACATCCCGGATGACCTCTAGGCATGCCCCCAAATCGGGGGGTAGACTGGCCTCCTATTTTTGCTGTCTCATGTTACACTCGGAGCCTCACCGCAGGTCCCTTTCATGGCTGGTGTCTGGCACGGATCACTCCCCCTTTTTGGGGCAATGCACTCTCCTGATCTTACCTGATCCTAGCTAATCAGAGCTTCAGCAAGACAAACCAATGTACCTTCCAGATGATACTGTGCCCACGTCGGGCATCTATGGATTATCCGGTCTCCCACCGGATGTGATGGGATACACGTCCCCTCACCCTCGCCTGCTGTTACAGGCCGGTCACTGTCAGGGATATTCCCTGGAACTTTGAGCCTCATGTAGGCGAATTTTTGTTTGCTATTAAAGTTCAGGGACTACGTAAAGACTTCCCCGAGGAGTGCTTCATCTACCATGGCCCTGTGTGCAGGGCTTCCAGGTGTCCCAGTGACCTGAAGGTTTCTTTTGTTAGTCTGTTATGGGAAAAAGCCCTTTTTTTGGCCACTGGGCTTGGTTTGTATGGTGTATGGGTAGGGTGTTTATGTTTTTTGGAGAGAGGAGTTTTTCTGTTTTAAAATCTCGCATATATATTTTGTTGCTCAAACATTCCATCGGCTCAAGACTCAAATGACTGTTTGTACTAAAAATGGGTGTTTTCACATGCAATGGCTTGCTGGTTTCATCCTACTGCTGTTCCCCCCTGGCATTCCATGATGGCTAAATCGGATACTGAATCTCTGACCATTCTGTCGTGGAATGTCAGGGGACTAAACACCAAGTATAAAAGATCACTGCTGTTCCAATATTTAAAAATGCATAACCCTCACATAGTGTTGTTGCAAGAGACGCACCTGATGGGCAGCAAGGTCCTGGCTCTTAAGAAGCCATGGGTGCAGAGAGCGCTCCATGTGACTTATTCCTCATACTCCCGTGGGGTGTCTATTCTGATTAGCAAACGTATACCATGTGTGTTTAGATCCACAGGGGAAATACATTATGCTAGTGTTAACCAAATACAATACGAAGTATATTATTGTCAATGTATATCTGCCTCCTCCTAGTCAGATACAGGTCCTGTATTCATTGTATGAGAGGCTGGCTCCGCATTGCCCAGCACGCATTCTGTTCCTGGGGGACTTTAACGCCACATTATCACGTGACCTGGATAGGCCCTCCCCTCAATCTAATTTTAGCCCAGAACTGGGTATCTGGGCTCAAGCCACTGAATTCACCGAGATATGGAGATGGTTGCATCCCCAGGATAGAACATACTCCTGCTTCTCCACTACCTTTGAAACCTCCTCCCGTATTGACTTGGCCTTTGCCAATGCAGCCCTTCTGAATGACATTCAAGAGGCATGCTACCTCCCCTCTGGCCTTTCTGATCATAACCCGCTCAAATTGACCATTGGGACTACCAGGTTGTGTAACCGAGCCCTTTGGAGGTTACAACCCCACTGCATCAATAATGAGTCAGTCCAAGACATGTTTCCTCTCAGCTAAAGGAGAATTGGGCACATAATGCGGAGTCAGCCTCTCTAGAGATGATTTGGGATGCTTTAAAGGCTCACAGCAGGGGACAGTATACTTCGGCTGTGGCAGCGACGAAGGCGGAGCTTTTGGGGATACGGTTTCTGAACTGCAGCACAGGTTTGAGGAGGCCTTGAGCCAATACTCAGCCTCGGCTACAGTCCTAAACTTTGAACATCTTTCCTCACTTAGGAGAGAATTACATCTTTATGTCTCTGAAACCACTAGGATTGGCATACAATCTAGCAGACAGGCGTACTTTGAACATGGGGACAAAAATAGCAGATTACTGGCGCTATTAGCACAGCAGGATAGACCCCTTGCTGTTATTTCTAAAATCCTCACGAATGGTGGCGCATTGGCCACCACGCAGGAGGATAACCTAACTGAATTCACCACATTTTATACCGCACTGTACGTTTCCTCATTGCCGGAAAAATTTGACCCTGCACCTATGATCTCTATGCTGGACACCCTGGCATTGGAATGGCTCTCTGACACTGAAAGGAACCTTCTAATCTCAGAAATAACCCCAGAAGAATTACACTTGCCATACAGTCTTTCCCGGCAGGTAAAGCCCCGGGCCTGGATAGCCTGCCCCTGGAATACTACAGAGCCCACACTGAATTGCTTGCCCCCAGACTGGCAAAGCTGTTCCAAACCTGTTTACAAACGGGTTCTCTACCTCCCTCCATGAAAGAAGCCCATATTATTCTTATCCCCAAGCCCAATAAGGACCCTAAGTTGTGCGCCTTCTACAGGCCAATCGCACTCCTTAATTGCGATCTAAAGATACTTACTAAATTAATGGCCACTAGACTAAATAAAGTTATAAAATCCCTTGTTGACTCTGATCAAACAGACTTTATGCCCGGTAGGTCCACGGACATCAATATACGCAGATTATTTGCTAATATCCATGCCCCACACACCAACCAGGGTACCAGAACTATTGCCACCCTGGATATGGAAAAGGCATTTGACATGGTGGAGTGGGTGTATCTTTGGGAGGTGCTGCGAAGAATGGGATTCCCATTAAAATGTATTGATTGGATACGTACGTTATACACTGGCCCCTTGACACGCATTAGGCTAAATGGATCTTTGTCTACTCCGTTCCCTCTGCAGAGTGGAACCAGACAGGGATGCCCTCTCTCCCCGGCCCTCTTCGCCCTGGCCATGGAGCCCATTGCTGAGGCTCTCAGGAGCTCGGCTGAGGTCCGTGGTCTCCGGGTGGGATGGTTGAAGGAGAGAGTGGCTCTCTACGCAGATGATCTGCTGCTTTTTCTGAATGATGCTGGGGCCTCTCTGCAGGGCGCCCTCAAAATCATGGATACCTTCTCCACCTTCATGGGACTGAGAGTGAATTGGCACAAGTCCCAGCTTTTTCCAGTGATGAGGAGGCTAGATCTTCCTCAACCCCCTCTCTCACGCTGCAATGGGTTGACCATTTCACCTGTTTGGATATAGTCGTCTCAAAACAGAGTGGGGATTTTGCGCGGCTCAACCTTGACCCTGTGTTGACTGGAGTAAGGGTCAAACTGAAGGCATGAAGTAACTTACCCCTTTCCCTCATTGGACGCATCAACCTGCTAAAAATGAAAGTCCTTCCTAAATTCACGTACATTTTTAGAAACTCCCCACAATGGTTGACCAAGACATTCTTCAATTCCATTAAACAACTTTTCACCTCCTTTATTTGGGGGCCCAAACCGCCTAGATTTAAATATAGCACTCTGACCAGGCTTGTGGATAGTGGGGGGTTGGCACTTCCTGACTGTCACAAATATTACTTGGCCACCCAGCTTGTGACCGCCCATTGGTGGTTACAGCCAGACTTGACCAACTCTGCAACGGTGCTGGAGGCGGCTATGGTCTCTGGAGGCCTTGCAGGGGCTGCTTTTCAGTGGAACTAAAACCCCACATCATCTTACTCCTTCCATGCGTACCACCATACAAGCATGGAAGGTGAGTGAAGCTCTGAGGGCGCCCCAACCAAACTCCTGGTCTCCTCACACCCTACTGTGGCTGAACCCTAACCTCTCGCAGTTCAACACTATCCCGGATCCGCAGGCCTGGGCTAAATATAAAATAGTGAAACTGGATCATATCATCACAAACAAGGAGCTGTCCCCTTTTCACGTTTTACGAACCAAATTCAATGTAGCTGCACATGCACATTTTCGGTATCTTCAAATTGCTCATGCCTATAGGTGCCAGTTCCTAGGCCATCCAGTTGAGTTATCATACTCAGAGCTTGAATCTACCCTCCGGGTGAGGGACTTGGAGAAACCCACGTCCCAGCTTTATGGGTCCCTGCTCGTTGCTGCCGATCCCGGGTTGTCCTCTCTCCGCAGGAAATGAACTGGGGACATCCTGGAACTGGATGATGATGACTGGAGGGAGATTTGGGACTTTCCCTTCTCCCCTCTGGTCTCAGCGAGAGATAAACTGGTCCAATACAAAATTTTACATAGGGCTCACTATACACCACACAGGCTCCACAGGATGTCAGCAGCATGCTCTCCGCTGTGTTGGCGTTGCTCACACCAAGCCCGAGAGTTTTTCCCCATTTTTTGGAGCTGCCCAGTAATTAAACATTACTGGCAAGAGGTCATTCAGGTAATTGCAAAGGTAACCAAGAACAGTGTTCCCTATGATCCTAAATACTATCTGCTGGGGTTGGTTAAACAAATGTCAGCGATTAGGGCAAGAAAAGTACTTATATCCCTACTACTGTATTACGCTCATAAGCCATCACGATGACCTGGAAACAATCACCACCCCCCCCCCCCCCCCCAGTTAGATTTTGGAAAAAACACCAGTTTACCCTTATACAAGGCCACCTACTCGAACAGAGGTTGCCCACAAAAATTTGATAAAGTGTGGACATGTTGGCTAGAAGATGCCACCACAGCAAGTGAAGAAGTAAGCAAGACCTAGATTGGTGATGTATTTAAAAGTGAATTGAGCCCAGATATTCTTATTTTGCAGTATCCTGATAACGCTAGTTTGAGCACAGATCCCCCCTGAACTGGACCTCTCCCCACATTGGGGTAGTAGTTAGTAGTTTGTGTTAAGTTGTACATAGAATTCAAGTTACGGTATGTTGCTGTAATCTAAGTCTTGCCCCTGCGTGGACAATTGAGATGTGGCCCCTGCATGGGCTACTATTGTTTTGAATGGAACTGAAAATTCAATAAAAATATAAAAATGATTTTTCAAAAAAGATATTGATCCGTTCAGACACTATACTACTAAGGGAGGTGTATGGTGCGTGCGTGGGTGTTAGCCCTACTGGCACTAATCTGATGCTGCCTGGGGCGACACAGACCCTAACTGACGCTAAAACCTAACTGATATCACCCTCCGGGTGATCAGGGGGTTAAGCCTTTTATTGGGTAATATACGGCGGGTGCCCTGACGCTATAAAAAATAACTAACCAGCGTCACCCGTGACACTAATACAGTGATCACTGGTGACGGGGTGATCAAGGGGTTAAACCTTTTTTAGGGGGGGTGCCTAGACCTATCTGAGTCTACTACTAAATACCCTAATGCTGATTAGTGTCAAAAATTACACCAGTACATTGATCAAAGAAAAATATACACACTGCACTGGGTGACACAGTGACAGGGAGTGAAGGGGATAACTGGGGGGGGGGGGGGGGGCGCGATCGGGGGGTTAAATGTGTGCCTACGTGTACTGTGTCAGTGTAGTGTTGGTGCAACTCACGTTTGGATGTCCTCTCTCGGGAACGGAAAAGAATTCCAGAGAGGGAGATGACATCTCTTCCCCTGCCTGTGTTTACACTTACAGGCAGGGGAAGCATTTCATTCGTCAGAACCAATCAGCAGGTCCAGGCCAGAAATCATTGGCCTGGGCCTGGGGACTGATCGGTTCCAAAACTAATCCGATCATTGCAGCCACCGTAAGGTACTGTCTTTTCGCCCACCCTTGCCATTCTGCCGCAGTAAAACTGCGGCGGCTGGTCAGGAACCGGTTAAACAGCAATTGAAATTATTATTTGAAATAACAACCATAATCTGCAAAAAACAAGTTTCAGTGCAAATGAAACTGTGCATACAATAAACGAGTCCACTCTAAAACAATTCCTCATTTTCCAGGTCCATGTACTTGGAAATAATGTGCTTGGTGCAAAATGTGTTTAACCACTTGCCCACTGGGCACTTAAAGCCCCTTGCTAACCAGATCAATTTTCAGCTTTCGGTGCTCTCACATTTTGAATGAGAATTACTCAGTCATGCAACACTATACCCATATGAATTTTTCGTCCTTTTTTTCACACAAATAAAGCTTTTTTTTGGTAGTATTTGATTACCTTTGGGTTTTGTATTTTTTGCGCTATAAATGAAAAAAGACCGAAAATTTTGTTTAAATAAAAAAAAGCATTTTTCTTTGTTTCTGTTATAAAATTTTGCAAATTAGTAATTTTTCTTCATAAATTTTGTCCAAAATTTATACTGCTACATATCTTTGATAAAAATAACCAAAATCGGTGTAAATTATTTGGTCTTTTTGAAAGTTATACAAGCCTACAAGCTATGGTACCAATCATTGAAAATTGATCACACCTGATGTACTGACAGCCTATCTCATTTCTTGAGACCCTAACAAGCCAGGACAGTACAAAATACTCCCCAAATTACACCTTTTTAAAAAGTAGACAGTCCAAGGAAATTTAGTAAGAGGCATGGTGAATTTTTTTAAGTATTTTTTCCCACCATTCTTTGCAAAATTAATATTTTTTTTTCTTTTTTTTTTTTTACAAAATTGTCATATTAACAAGTTTTTTCTCACACACAGCATATGCATACCACAAATTAAACCCCAAAACACATTCTGCTACTCCTCCTGAGTACGGCAATACCACATGTGTGAGACTTTTACACAACCTGGTCACATACAGAGGCCCAACATGCAGGGAGCACCATCAGGCGTTCTAGGAGCACCGAAGAGGGACCCGAGAAGAGGAGAATCTGGGCTGCTCTGTGCAAATCCACTGCAGCAGAGCAGGTAAGTATGGCATGTGTGTTTATTTTTATTGAAAAAAAACGACACTTTACAATCACTTTAATATAGATAATATCGTAAGGATACTGAATATCGAAATCTTACAAATATCACAACTTTTTAACAGCTCCACCCACAAATAATCATATTGTAATATACATTTTGCCAAAACCATTTTAAAACTATATCTGAAACTATTTTAAAAGCACAATATAGCCACTCCACCAAAAACTTTCCACCAAAAGAATTCCAAAGACATGCTGGTAGGTTAATTGGCTTCTGTCCAAAACTGGCCCTAGTATATGAATTTGAGTTGGGGACCTTGGATTGTGGGCTCCTTGAGGGCAGGGACCGATGTGAGTGTGCGATGTATGTGTGGAGCGCTGCGTAAATTGACGGCGCTATATGGGTACCTTAAATAAATAATAATATAATAGATGAGCATCTTAATGAGACAAAATGTACAGGGATAGGGACAATTGTAGACATGCACCCACACTCACTCAACTTGAACTGGATGGACTGGTGTCTTTATTCAACCTTACCATGTAACTGCTGTACTAATAATCCGATGTTAGTACAGCAATCTCCCCTGCTGTGCTATGTTTTCTGACAGGGGTAAAACGAGTTAAATTGACTCTCCATTGCAATTGCTGACACCTGGCTATTTAAAAAGAATAAAGAAAAAACGGCATGGGGTCCCACCCCAGTCCATACCAGACCCTCCTGGCCCCACTCCTTTACAATAAGCTTTTACTGCGCCCTGATTTGGCAAAGCTTTGCCCAATCAGGGCTTGGAATGCACTGTGCAGCACGCGGCCTTCGGCGGGTCGAACACCGCCGAACCACCTGCATATTCAGGTGTTTGCTGAACGGGGCGAACAGCCAGTGTTCGGCCTAAACTCATGCTCGAGAAAAAACATTCGGCCAACGGTACTGGTTGTATATAACGTTACCCAGCATGGATTGCTATGTTGAGTGCACTTTTTCAGCTGGATGTTATGAAATTGTTTAGGTTATTTTGAAGGTATTTTGGACCACTATTATTGAATTTATATTTTCTTGCATTGGTTCTTTTCACGGGTTGTGGCGAATGAGATTTTATTTTAATTGATTTCTAAATTTTGGGTTAAGGATGGGGGTACAGTCATTTCAATAAAAGTAATTTTTGATACATTTATCAGATGAAGATTTCTATTGAAACAGTGGTTCTCTACCTTTCTAGTACCGTGACCCCTTGATAAAATTTCCCAAGTTATGGGGACCCCTAACAGTAAAATTATTTTCGTAGCGTGGGTTGTCAGCACCCAAGTAAAGACAAGTAATTTGCGCCCCTAACCCACGGACATTTAGCGCTCCCCGAGTCCCTTCTACTCGTACAGTAAAACCCCTTATGGTACATTTTAGGATGCACCACACTTTTTCTTGGTTCTCCTTTATTTCCCTTTTATCTCTCTCTATCCTAATTTCTAGTTTTGTTCTTTTTCCCCCAACCCTCTCTCTAGTCGTCTTTCTTATTCTTTCTCTTATTCTTTCTCTCCCTTTTTCTTTGTTCTTCCCCCTCTCCCTTCCATGTATTCTCTATTTTTATTCCTTCTCTTACTCCTTGGTGGGGGGTGAGGGAATGGGATGAGTGGCAGTGCTGGCGGAGAGTTGGGATAAGTGGCAGTTTTGGTGGTGGGTGGGATGAGTGGCAGTGCTGGGGGGAGTTCGGATCAACCAACTTAGGTGCTCTTGATCAAGGTCATCTTCTGATCTGAAAACTGTAGTGGGGGACTTTTAATGGCAACTCTGATCATAGTTAGTGTTATGCAATGTGTCTCCGGCTTCACTGTGTCTCCAGCTCTGTGGTGTCTTGCAGCAGTGACGCCTATGCCGAAGGGTCTCCTCCAGCCTCTCCCACTTCACATTCCTCACCAGTCAGCTGACCTCTAGTCTCTGCCCCCCAGCCATGCCGTGAACTGAATGGGCGGCTGCGAAGAGGCTGAGTGGGCGGCCGCGGGCTCCAGGAACAGCCCAGCTGGGCAGCCACAAAAAGGTTGGGAGAGCGGTGCGGGCTTCAGGAACAGTCCAGGATTCGGTGACCCCTGGCAAATCGTCATTCGACCCCCGAGGGGGTTCCAACCCCTAGGTTGAGAACCACTGTATTGAAAGCAGAAGAGTCAAGACAAGGGACACATCATACTAACTGTAAGTTATGTCCCTTGTGCTGATTATGTATTTTGTTAGCTAAACTTAGGCTTTAATAGGATAATATTCCCACAGGGTTCAATGCTCAATACATTCCCATGTACATATAGAAAATGGTGTGATTCACTAATCTAGGGAGCTTTCATGACTGATTTGTTCCTGTAAGGTGATTGCAACATTTTGCTTTGTTCTGTAGATTTTGGCAAAACATTTGAATAATTCATCTGACAACAAAGTTCCTAATGCACTGGGAGAACCAGCAATGGTAATTAAAATGTTTTGTCTGGATATAATAAGCAATGAGTGTAAATGTCTGCTCAGTATTTACAGCAAAATTGTGTTACCAGTATCTGGAAGATAAATGACTTTAAAATATCTGTTTAAAGCTAGAAATTAAAATATAATCTTTGGATAGATGTATATGGCGCATTGGATAAATGTACAGGGAGCATTGCCTACTTTCATCACTATTTTATCCAATCATTGTTGTACTGCACCTGTTCAAACCCACTCCCTGTTGACTATCATCTGTTGATCCTGGTACACACGTACTCTTCATGCAGGAACACCATCCTTGTTGCCTTTCTCACAACACCTAATCAGTTGCAAAACTACCTTGGAAGTTTGAACATGATTGGTAGAAGCAGAGAAAAAAGTAACACGGCAGAAAGTTCTGGAAGCATTGCCGGGACAAGGTCATCTAGCTCCCAGGATGAAGATGTCCCCCCCCCCCCCTTTCTCCCATGATATGAACATCATGTGTCTGCAAAAATTCCCTCCTCCTATCCCGCTCCCCCCCAAAAAAATTAAGCACTAATCTTCACACTCCCCCCCCCCCCCCCCCCAAAGCATAAATTCCCTTTGCAAGCCAAATTTCTTTCCAAACAAAAATTTCCCCTCCTCCCAGCACAAATCTCCTCTCCCAGCACAAATCTTTACCCCCCAATCCCCCCAGCCACCTCCCTGCCTTTACTTCAGCACAAATCATCTACCCCTCAAATTTCCCCTCCTAGCACAATACCTCCCCCTCTACAAATATCCTCTACTAGCACCAATCTTTACCCCCCCATTCCCCTCTCCCAGCTCAAATCACCACCCCCCCTCCCCAAATTTCACATCCTAGCACATCCATCCGCCGCCCTCCTGAATTTTCTGTCCTATAGCAAATCTTCTCCCAAGGGAGCCTAGGGGGATCAACCCTCGATTTTTGCTTTTAACACTTTTGACAGGCAGCCAGCAGAGAGAGATTCCGGCTGCTGTAGGGGTAGGGGATCTGGGCATCGGGGACACCACTGGCTGTCAGTTTGGGAGTTTGTTGCGTTTGCTTGCCTGCCCCCTACCCACATTCTTTATTGCTGGGACAGGAACAGTCTAGGGAGGAGATGGAGGGGGTAAGCAAACCCTACACAGTCCCTATCTGACAGTCCTGATCTAGCAGCTCTGCAGTGGCAGTAGGGGAAGAGCAAGCTGGTTGAGGGAAGAGCACAACACGCACCTCCTCCTCGCTCTCACTGCCTCTCCAGATTTGGCTTGTCATTTCCAGTGCTAAACTTGACAGGAGTAGTGATGCTGCTGACACTACTCCTGAACATGAATCATATGGATAAGGGCGAAAAATCGAAACCGTGTGTCCAACCTACTCATGCCACTGTGATTCTGTCACTAAAGCCTAAGGGCATACAGAGAAAAAAATGTTCCCTAGAACGGGGAACCAAGCAGGCTAAGATAGTGACAAAGAGTGTGGACAGCTGTTATGCGAAAACGTATAAATCATTTATTCATTGTCAGAAATGTACCACCTAAAAACATAGGTCTAGAATACATAAACACCCGGGTAGGGTACACCTTAAACCACTTGTTTGACACATGACAAGCATGCTAACATAAGACAAAAACACAGACAAGTACAAAAACATGAAACAAGATCATCTGGACGCCAAGTATACTGACATATGGGGAACCACCATGGCAAATGCCGTATCACGGGGGTTACCAAGTCTGTCAAGGTGGTGCTACCGTGTGTCAGCCCCTTGGAGACTCAAGCAGGGGGAGAGTGAGGAACAAGCAACTAGCTAGGGGATGGATGGTGATCCTGCTGTACTTGAACCGATTCTATTGTCCCAGACAGTAGAACAAATGGGTAGGGCACTAGTCCATCACAAATGCAAAGTTCCTGTGTGCTCGGAAGAGTAATTGGTCATGGGCTATCAGAGGATGGACAGAGCCCTCAGTGGTATACAATGGTGTTTTTTTCTTTTGTTATGTCATGCCATACACAAGTGATTTTAGGTGTATCCTATCTGGGTGTTTATGTATTCTAGACCTATGTTTTTAGGTGAGACATTTATGACAATGAATAAATGATTTATACTTTTTCGCATAACAGCTGTCCACACTCTTTGTCACTATCTTAGCCTACTTGGTTCCCCGCTCTAGGGAACATTTTTTTCTCTGACACTACTCCTGTCCGCTTGTAGCTGCAGGAACTGGTCATGCAAACACACACACACAGTACTACTGCGCCTGGGGCAGCCGTCCCTCCTGCCCCCTCCTTGTCCTGGCCCTGTAAGGAAGTGCACTAAGATTGATCCTTTATAACAGTATTTCACATTGCATTATACAGTACATTGGATTGTATTAGTGATTGGATACCTAGAATTTGCGCCCTATGAATGAAAAATATGCAAATGAAGCTGCCCCTTGAAGGTGAACAAGTCACAAAGTTTGAAAGATATATAAAATGCGGCGCTAAGCATATACAAGTGAATATACAGTATAAATCATGAACCAAAATCGTGAACATATATCACTGCAAAAAAAACACATTTATTGTTGAACATATAGCAAGCGAAAAAGTCCATAAGTGATAGTGTTCCCAGCACCAAAAAATGCTATTAAATGAAGCTTCTAGTTCTTCCACCACAGGTGCTCAATAAAAAGGTGACAACTCACCACAGGTGTTTGACCACTTTTTAAGGTAGGTCAAATTGCGCATTTGGAATAACAAATTGATTCCCACTACCAACACCACTCCGCTCCAATGGACACCTCAGGATGAAGCTAGGGCATAAAAAATTGACTCCACGGGAGACGAGAGAGAAAGTCTCATAGTGTAGTACATTTAATAAAATTTAAAAGCAATGACAAAGTAGTAGGTTACACTCACATGTAAAAGTGCCTGCCTGGCACTAGGTAAAACAGCGTGTGCGGATCTGGCTGGTTCCTAACGCGGTAGCGTGCATTCCGCATCCCGCTCGTAGGGAGTAAAGCCTGGTGTGGGGTGACAAATCAGGACCCAGAAGTGACTAATCCTCTGCTCCGACGTACGTTTCGCCATAAATGGCATCTTTGGGACATCCTGAAGACGTCATTTACGGTGAAACATACGTCGAAGCGGAGGATTCGTCACTCTGAGTACCTGCACTGTTTGCATTGCCCTGCTTTAACTTTTTTTTAACTTCACTCATTCTGTGGATCTACTGTTCCTACACCTTTCTTTCTGCGTTCTGCATGTTCCCCCCACCATTTATCAGCTCACCAGTCATCAGGTGGGGTAGCTTTGACATAAGGGAAGCAAAGCCCTGCCTCTACTAAGATGGGCACTTCAGAAAAGATCAGCTACAGAGATCCTACAGGCAATACCCTCTGCCTTCTGCTGGTCTTTTGGGCACAGCTTTCACAGTTTTGGTTCTTTTTAAAGAAAAAACCTTTCAACTATGCAACTGCAGGTGATAAGAAACTAGCCATTCCACCACCAGCGCTATCATATTGGGGCAACTAAAGAGTTCTCAACCCTGAATGGGCATCTGTAAAACACATTGACTGCATAATATAATTCTACTGCTATTTACAGTGTTTTAATATATTGTGTCCTATGTACATTTTAATGTCTGGTATGCTTCCAGGAATTCCTGTGGGATGTTCTAAATCATCAAGAAGGCCCACGTGTGAGAGACCACCTTAGCCATGGGGAAATACAGCTCTGTGATTTACCCAGAGGAATTGCTAATGACTTGTTGGGTTTTTCAATTGTACTGCTCTATAAGTATTGTAACCATAACACTGGCAAGGTAAGAAATCATATTTGGTAACTAGTGCAATAAACTTCTTGTACTGAGATCCTGAGATCTCAACAGATGCAACCCTATACTCCTTAAAGTGTGATTCTGTTCCTTTAAAGCATGTTATACAGCACAGTTCTTGTGCTGTGTAATTTGGTCCCTTGTATCACCTAAAATACCTGTCTGATTCTGCCTGGTTCTGCCCTCCCCCCTGTAAACTGACCATGGTTTATCATGGCTGCTGAGCCCTGACACCGTGGTTAGTTTACATGCCTCCGACATCTGCAGCTCTCCTCTCTGCTCTGCTCTCCACTGTCCTCTCCCCCCTCCCTGCCTGTCAGCTTGTGACAGCGCCCGCCCTTTCCCCTTCTGCTGCTGAAATAACTGTTAATGCTTTTTATAATCCTGTGTGTTTCCTAATCCTGTGTGCCCACAGTTTCTGTGCTTTATTAAAAAAAATGCCATCTATACCTGATTTTAGAGCGCCACTCGGCGCTCACTTGACTCGCTGGCTCTCTCCTCCTCTCCCCCCAACTAACGTCAGCGGGGGATTTTCAGCCCATCCCGCTCTAGCTGTCAGAACGATAGGGGGGAGAGCTAGCTGGTCACTTGAGAGCTGAGCAGCGCTCTGAAATCAGGTATAGACTGCAATTTTTTAATGAAGCACAGACAATGGGGCACACAGGATTAGGAAACACACAGGTTATATAAATATATGGCAGTGGCTTAACAACCACTTTAAATAAAAATACAAGCAAGATATACAGTGGGGAGAACAAGTACCGTATTTGATACACTGCCGGTTTTGCAGGTTTTCCTACTTACAAAGCATGTAGAGGTCTGTAATTTGTATCATAGGTACTCTTAAATTGTGAAAGACGGAATCTAAAACAAAAATCCAGAAAATCACATTGTATGATTTTTAAAAAAAAAATTATTTGCATTTTATTGCATGACATAAGTATTTGATCACCTACCAACCAGTAAGAATTCCGGCTCTCACAGTCGAAGAGTACCTATGATAAAAATTACAGAACTCTACATGCTTTGTAAGTAGGAAAACCTGCAAAATCGGCAGTGTATCAAATACTTGTTCTCCCCACTGTACCTGTGCTCAGGTCTCAATAGCTTGTACAGGTATATAATCTATCAGGTGCTAAAGGGGTGTGACCTCATGTTAACATTAGAAATTCTGGATGAACAATCTTCACACTGCTATATACCCTTTCTAGCAATCTTTGCACTAAAAAAAGGTATTTTTAGTTCACACATATTGCTATACATCAGGGATATGCAAATAGCGGAACTCCAGCTGTTGCAAAACTACAAGTCCCATCATGCCTCTACCTCTGGCTGTCATGTTTGTGGCAATCAAGAGTCTTGCTATGCCTCATGGGACTTGTAGTTCTGCAACAGCTGGAGGTCCGCTAATTGCATATACCTGCTATACATGTTTAAGCTGGCCAACTGCATCAAAGTAATCCTTTTCTGGTCAGTCCTACTCTGCTCTGCAAATGCCTACTGTAGACACAATTCCAACCTGGGGCAAACAGACACAGTGTGGGGGAGAGCTACTAGGTTCAGGTCTGGTCACTGAAAAGAAAAAAGGTATTTATAATGTTTTTTATATCTATAAACAAATGCTTTGCCATTTATTTATATTTTAAACTGAATGGGTTGTTTTACAAGGCGAGGGTTTACATATGCTTTAATGATGAAAAAAATAATTTTAGTTACATAAATATGCAAGGGTTGAATTCAGAGATGAGCGGTGCTTTATCAAAAACCCATTAACGTGGGCTACTGATGCACTGAAATGGACCCTTGAATACACTTGCACCTTTCTCCAGTACAATGCATACCTGTTTTATATCTGTGCGGCGTTGTGTGCTAAAACGCAGGTCTGTTGGCGATGTGCTTTGAGATGGCATTTAGATGAATAAATGCACTGTGGTTCTTGCTTTATCATGCATTTTACTACACCCTAGCACAATGCAAAGGTGTAAATCAGGCTTCAAACTTTTGTCTTGCTAAGTATGTGAAATTTGCTACTAACGTTCTAATTTTAATACAATAGGAGGCGGCTATATTGTGTCCACTGATAGATGCGCTTGGATCATATCGGTCAAGATTTCATCCAGTTGCACTCCTTCAGAAGCAGGTATGTATGAATATACCAGGGCTCAAAATTTCAAGTCCTGAGCTAGGCCTCAAGGGTTACTCGCCACCAGTTGCCTCGCTCTACCCCTACCCTGCCCCACCCCTAATTCCGCCCCTAAACACGCCCTCATAAATTATCTCATGAAATGACACTTAAATGTTTTATGCAGAATTAAGATAAAAAAAAACAATGCAGCCTGCCCGTGCCCACCAATGCAGCCTGCCCGTGTCCACCGATGCAGCCTGCCCGTGTCCACTCGTCCCAGGATTGGACGGTTGATCTGTCTATCAAAGTACCCGGACAAAGAGGAGGAGTGGTATGTGATGGCGCGTGGCGGGGAACACACAGCTATTGAAATGAAAGCTGTTATGTTCCCGGCGCTCTGATCATCTGTGCGGCGGCTCTCCTCCTTTCCCCTCAGATCGCTGGGAGAACGGCTCCCATACAACCCGCCTGCCGGCTGTGCTCGCCCCCCACTCCTAGGTAGCAATAGCTCGCTAGCCCTCAAAATCCACTCGCAAAATGCGAGCAGGCGAGTTGAATTTTTGAGGGCTGAATGTACCATACATATATGCCTGAGCTTTAAACATATCCTAAACTTGCCAGCACGTTCATATCTGCATTTTGCCATCTTTCTAAAGGAAACTAATGATTTTGAGTTAAAGTGGAACTTTAGCTTTGCCAAATCCCCCCCCCCCCCCCCCAAAGGACTTTCAAATTGTAAGGAATTCTTAATTAAAGTGTTTGTCTAGCTGAAATACTTATTATAGTTTAGATAAAGTAGCGAAGGGTTAGAACCTCTGTCATGTTTATACTGATATGTGGACCTCTGTTAGAGATATTTCCTCTCACGTACTGTCCTGGTTGCAATGCTTTCGCTAGATTGTAAGTGAGGGATAACCCCCAACACAAACAGCAAGAAAAAGCTGATTGGAGTTGTAGCGTTCCACTTCTCTACGGAAAACAAATTAATTATCTATGTGTTACTGTTGAAGATTTCCCCTCACTTCCTTCACATAAATTTAATATTTGTTTTATGTATTAATTCCTCATAGTAGGCATAGCATATACGTAAAGATACTAAAGTGCCAGTGCTATGCCGTAGCAAGCACCCCAGGTGCCAGCTTGTCCCTTCAGCTTTTCTGTTGAGCTCACTGAGACTCAAGAAGTTTTGTTGTACAGGTTTTTTGTCAGCTCTCATGGTCTAGGCTCTAAGCCCACTTTCTTTTGCTTTCTGTACATCACTATTGGCTCATTGTTATTTGTAGTCAACCAAGTTATAGTGGTTCAGTTAGTGTTCAATTAAGGTTTAACGTTAGGAGGAGGAGTGGGTTGAGTTTTAGGGTTCAGTTAAAGCTGAACTCCAGGTAACTGATATCACATTTGTTTTGCACATAATGTATAAACACTGTTTTACCTACTCAAAAATTTATAGCTCATTTCAGTTTGGTGATCCAGACAAGTATTTGTGGAAGTACAGTCAGACCCTTGACCTGCATTGCAGCTGCCTTACAGCTTTAGGAACAGCTTTCAGATCACCCCTCCAGCCTACTGACTTGACAATCAAGGAGCACCAACACCTTCCTGTTGCCTCTGCTTTCTCCTCTTACCAGCATGTGCCTTATCAACACCTATGCATGCAGTAGAACCGGATTAGTTTATAGTGCTGCCCCTGCCTCCATGAAGGGTTAGGCATAGGATTAGACTTTGGGTACAATAAACAATTCTGTCTTTATTTTTCTAAATGTAAAGAATTGCCTGCACCCCTAAAGCTAATGTTGACAGACATTCTTTTTAAATGCTGTGTTTGCTATTGAAATGTGAAGGAATGCCTTGAAATGGCAAGAGTATCTTTTGACAAAAAGGTGGTGATTGGCCTGCCTTGTCTGCAGTTCAAACACACCTCAATTGGACATACCGCATCCAAAGAAAAACACCAAAAGGTTGCCGCTGAATTGCCATGTGTAGAGGTCAATGAGATTTTGATAACCTGTGTTTGATGTGCGATCCAAACACATGTCAAACGCAGGAAAATGACACCTGTCAAAATGAACCCTTAAGATGGCATTTTACAAAACAAACCTTTAGCATTTTTTACATATTATTATGTTCTCATTCCACTTAGATCAAAGTATTTATTTCACAGGTTTTAGAATGCATGACAAGTCTTCAGAAATGGTTTCTTCTTCCATCTCCTTGTGTAGGTCACACTTCCACCACAGATGGGTATGTTCTTTTCCCCTTATGTGTTTCTTGCCTCCCATTTTTGTTTCTTCACTTATTTTACTGGTTATCAGGTCAGCAATGTTTGTGTTATTTTATTGTGACACTATAATGATTTGGGATAAAAAAAATATATATATTATTTTTTTTTTATAAATGTTTGTAAGTATTTTACTTATTCGCCACCAGAGCCATTTTTGCATTTTCTGCACACATGTTGAAAAAAATAGGATTTTTTTACTTACCGTAAAATCAGTTTCTCTGAGCTCATTGACAGACACAGCCTTCTTTATTCAGAATGGTAGGATTAAATCATCTCCGCAGGAGTAGGACTGGGCAGAATAAAAAAACAACCCCTGGCTACGCCCATGGACTGTCCTCCGTCAGTATATAACCCCCTCCCTGCTCTAGGTATTCAGTTTAGTAGCAAGCAGTAATAGAAGTATCAAAAAACTCCATTGAGGGGTGGGTGCTGTGTCTGTCAATGAACTCAGAGAAACGGATTTTACAGTAAGTAAAAAAATCCTATTTTCTCATTGAAAGACACAGCCTTCTTTATTCAGAACGGTAGGGACATCCCCAAGCAGTGCTGAATATGGGGGGTGGGACAGCGAAAAATCCCAAGGCTAACACAAAAGCCAACCAGGTAACAGGAGCTTCATACACAGGACAAGCTGGAACCCAAGCTGTGCGATACCCCTTTAAGAGGGATTAGACCCTCTTAACAGCAGCCTGCAAAAAGCTTGCGGCCAAAAAAGGCACCCGCAGATGCCAACCCATCCACTTCGTAGAACTTGTGAAAAATGCGAGATGAACGCCTGAAGACAGAAGGCCCAACATGCACTAGGTGCCCGAGAAGAATGTGCTGTAACAGGGAAAGCAGGAACCCGATTCCTGACAGAATAGCCCAGAGTCATCATCTCTCTGATCCATCCAGAAGAAGGTCGCAGAAGAAGCAGACAGCCCCTTTCTTGGCCTGTCCGTGAGTACAGAAAGCCTGACCTCCAAAAGACTCAGTGGCTGGCAAATACAACCGAATCCCCCAAACCACATCCCGGGCAGATAAGGCAAATTACAATATCAGATAGTGCAGCGCTAAAATAAAATGTATAAAAACATGATTTCAGTCCATAAAGGAAATAAATATCTTCAAGTGCAAACGAACACCCGTAGGGAGAGTCGTGGTACAGGCAGCCCTCCACCAAAGGATAAGATGGCCTCTCACCTGGGGAAATGGACCCTTTAATTACAGAGGGTCAGACAGCGCTTTAAAGTTGTAATCATAAAAGGAACAGCATCCGTCAAGGCACAGGTGACACACACTCCAATAGGACCATAGGACTCCAGAATAAAGCACTCCAATGGGATCGGGACATGTAACAAAATAGCAACAAATAGTGCTCTCTGTTTGCAAACTATTTATTTAAAAGTTAAAATTGTGCACTTACATACGTAGCACTCAATAGTGCATGTCAGCAGTCAGATCAGAGAAAGCTCTGTGTAGCTGTGTGGACGAGCGGCGGCCGCGGGTGACGTCACGGCGTATCCTCGTATCTGGACGCGTTGCGTCCCAGTGGGCGGGGACTTCATCAGCAGATGAGGACACGTCGTGGGCACCCGCGCTATATGGAAGGTAAGTAACCATGACAACGGAGAAGCATGGTAAAATCAGCTGATCGCTGAACCCGGAAGTAAGTCCCGACGTGACCCCTCTCAGAAATTTGCAGAAAACGAGATACAACACGTATTACTGCTAAAGAAGGGAGGGGGGGGGTTAGTTTCTGAAAATGCAAAAATGCTTATATATAAAAAGAGAGGTGCACAAAGCTAAAATATATGGAATCAAATGCCAATCATCATTTTAGAGTGCATACGAAATGTGACACATATGACAGTCAGCCGCGGCTGCCCTCATCCACACTGATCAACAATATTGCAATATGCCTTAAAGTAAAACATACAATCAAACATAAACAATGGTCAAAATAATAAATTCTATTGTTAAAAATCACCGATCTGATTTAAAACAGTTGGTGTCAAAATCCACGTTTAACCCTTCAGGGCAAAGAACCCTAGTTTCAAAGATCCAATATGATTCTCTTTTACTTATTTGTCTTAAAAAATTGCCTCCCCTCCAATGCCTAGTAACCCTTTCTATGCCCCAAAATTTTAGGCTTTTTGGGTTTTGATGGTAATGTGATTTGAAATGACGAGATACATTGTGGGTTTTGAGGCCTCTTTTAATATTATTAATATGCTCAGCAAGCCTCACGTGTAGGGGTCTCGATGTTCTCCCGATATACTGGAGCCCGCATCCGCACTCCAGCATATACACGACCCCTACCGTATTACAAGTTATCAGCTGTTTTATCTCGTATTCCTTATTTGTAGCAGATGCCAGAAACTTCTTTCTTTTCTTTATATTTCCCTTGGCATGTTTACAAGGGACGCATTTGCCACACGCATAGAAACCTCCCAAGAAGGAGAAAAGCCTGTCAGGGTGGGAAACGGGAGGGTTGAGAACACTGGGAGCCAAACGGTCCCTCAATGATGGAGCTTTCTTATATATAAATTGGGGGCGGTCCGGTAACACGGGACCTAAAATTCTATCCTGTTTTAAGATGGGCCAGTTTTTTAGAACTACTTTTTCAAAGGTGCGATATTGCACATTGTAATCCAGCACCATCCTAAAGTTATGGTCAATACCCCCAGTTTCCTTTACAGTGTTAGAAACTAAACCATCCCTATCCATAGCTTTTACTCTCATAACCTCCTTCTCTAGCACTGAACGGTCATAACCTTTCTGTTCAAACCTAGAGGTTAAAATATGTGACTGCGAGATGAAATCATCATCGTGTGTGCAGTTCCTGTGCAACCTAATATACTGCCCCCTGGGGATGTTACACAACCAGGATTGATGGTGACAACTCCCCAGGGGGATGTATGAGTTGCGATCAGTGGGCTTGAGGGGGGGGTGGTTTGGTCATTTTAAGTAAAGAATATTTCCAATCGGAAATGGTGCGTTTGCTTTCAGATCATGATACATACAGGGTTTTGAGTAAAGACCCTATGCTTTTGTATAAAGATGAGTTACATGCAATCATAGAGGATGGTAAGGACCAAAAAATCCTCAATAGGAAGGAAGCAATGTATTTAGATCCTTTGTTTTGCAGAACGCCTATTATTTACTTTTTGCCCAAAATCCATAAAGACACAGTTAATCCCCCTGGTCGACCCATCGTTAATGGGATCGACTCAGTTTCAGCAAGGTTAGGGCAATACATAGACTTTTTTTTACAGCCGCTTGTTACCAAAACTCCTGCCTTTTTAAAAGACACCAAGCACATTATTCAGATCTTGGAAAGCTTGGAGTGTGCACCACCTATCTTTTTGGTAACAGCGGATTTCAGTTCTCTTTATACTATCATTGGTCACCAGGATGCCATGTCTTCTGTAGAATGGGCATTGTCCTCCTCTTCTTTATCAGGGAGGCATCAGGAATTTCTTTTGGGTTGTTTAAATTTTTGTCTAACCAAAAATTATTTTTGGTATGATAAAGAGTATTATTTGCAAACAAGGGGAGTAGCAATGGGGGCTCGCTTTGCTCCCAGTGTGGCCAATATATTCATGGCCCACTGGGAGGAAGAGGCTGTTTTTCATAATAAACCCCCAGAGCTTATTTGTTACCGTCGATTTATCGATGACCTTATCCTTGTTTGGAAGGGTGATAGAGACAAACTGAATATGTTTAGTGAGACTCTTAATAACAACCAAAAAAATATTGTCCTTACCTGGACCATTGACCCTGAAAAGGTGGTATTTCTTGATTTAACCATTAGTGTTGCACGAGATCACTTTGTGATGACTAATTATTTCAAGCCCACTGATCGCAACTCATACATCCCCCTGGGGAGTTGTCACCATCAATCCTGGTTGTGTAGCATCCCCAGGGGGCAGTATATTAGGTTGCGCAAGAACTGCACACACGATGATGATTTCATCTCGCAGTCACATATTTTAACCTCTAGTTTTGAACAGAAAGGTTATGACCGTTCAGTGCTAGAGAAGGAGGTTATGAGAGTAAAAGCTATGGATAGGGATGGTTTAGTTTCTAACACTGTAAAGGAAACTGGGGGTATTGACCATAACTTTAGGATGGTGCTGGATTACAATGTGCAATATCGCACCTTTGAAAAAGTAGTTCTAAAAAACTGGCCCATCTTAAAACAGGATAGAATTTTAGGTCCCGTGTTACCGGACCGCCCTCAATTTATATATAAGAAAGCTCCATCATTGAGGGACCGTTTGGCTCCCAGTGTTCTCAACCCTCCCGTTTCCCACCCTGACAGGCTTTTCTCCTTCTTGGGAGGTTTCTATGCGTGTGGCAAATGCGTCCCTTGTAAACATGCCAAGGGAAATATAAAGAAAAGAAAGAAGTTTCTGGCATCTGCTACAAATAAGGAATACGAGATAAAACAGCTGATAACTTGTAATACGGTAGGGGTCGTGTATATGCTGGAGTGCGGATGCGGGCTCCAGTATATCGGGAGAACATCGAGACCCCTACACGTGAGGCTTGCTGAGCATATTAATAATATTAAAAGAGGCCTCAAAACCCACAATGTATCTCGTCATTTCAAATCACATCACCATCAAAACCCAAAAAGCCTAAAATTTTGGGGCATAGAAAGGGTTACTAGGCATTGGAGGGGAGGCAATTTTTTAAGACAAATAAGTAAAAGAGAATCATATTGGATCTTTGAAACTAGGGTTCTTTGCCCTGAAGGGTTAAACGTGGATTTTGACACCAACTGTTTTATACCAGATCGGTGATTTTTAACAATAGAATTTATTATTTTGACCATTGTTTATGTTTGATTGTATGTTTTACTTTAAGGCATATTGCAATATTGTTGATCAGTGTGGATGAGGGCAGCCGCGGCTGACTGTCATATGTGTCACATTTCGTATGCACTCTAAAATGATGATTGGCATTTGATTCCATATATTTTAGCTTTGTGCACCTCTCTTTTTATATATAAGCATTTTTGCATTTTCAGAAACTAACCCCCCCCCCCTCCCTTCTTTAGCAGTAATACGTGTTGTATCTCGTTTTCTGCAAATTTCTGAGAGGGGTCACGTCCAGACTTACTTCCGGGTTCAGCGATCAGCTGATTTTACCATGCTTCTCCGTTGTCATGGTTACTTACCTTCCATATAGCGCGGGTGCCCACGACGTGTCCTCATCTGCTGATGAAGTCCCCGCCCACTGGGACGCAACGCGTCCAGATACGAGGATACGCCGTGACGTCACCCGCGGCCGCCGCTCGTCCACACAGCTACACGGAGCTTTCTCTGATCTGACTGCTGACATGCACTATTGAGTGCTACGTATGTAAGTGCACAATTTTAACTTTTAAATAAATAGTTTGCAAACAGAGAGCACTATTTGTTGCTATTTTGTTACATGTCCCGATCCCATTGGAGTGCTTTATTCTGGAGTCCTATGGTCCTATTGGAGTGTGTGTCACCTGTGCCTTGACGGATGCTGTTCCTTTTATGATTACAACTTTAAAGCGCTGTCTGACCCTCTGTAATTAAAGGGTCCATTTCCCCAGGTGAGAGGCCATCTTATCCTTTGGTGGAGGGCTGCCTGTACCACGACTCTCCCTACGGGTGTTCGTTTGCACTTGAAGATATTTATTTCCTTTATGGACTGAAATCATGTTTTTATACATTTTATTTTAGCGCTGCACTATCTGATATTGTACTGTTTTAAGGGATTTGTTTTTTGACCCTAGTGTTCAGCAGCTTTAGTATCCATTCTTTCACCATTTCGCGCTGATTTATTTCAATTTTATTCAGATAAGGCAAATTCCTTGGGATGTGTTGCCAGGGACACAAGAAAGGAAACACAATGTCCTTGTCCAATTGGAAATCCAGGGACGGAACTATAGAAAAGGGCGAAGCACTGCCTTAACCTGGGTAAGGTGAATGAGAAGATAACGCCACCCTTTTCGACACCCTGTGAGAAGAGGTGAAAGCCACCAAGAGGCCACCTTCCAAGACAGAGTAAGCAGTGGAATCTCCTGATATTTTGAGAGAGGGAGAGAGAGAGCGGCTCCTGGAGAACCGAAAACACCAAGTTCAGATCCCACGGCGGAAGAAAAAAACCGCACCGGTGGAAACAGATGTCTAACCTCTTGAATAAAAGGTACGCACCAGGGAGCGCGAGACCAGGGGATGCTGAAGACGACCACCCAGGCTGACACCTGGCCATCGATGGTACTCGAGGCACATTCCTGCTAAACCTCCCATAAAAGGGGGTCGGAATTGGAGCCACCTAGAAAGAACAAGGATGACTGCCCGGTGCTTCACACCAGGATATATGTGCTCTCCACACCCGGAGGTTAAAATCTCCTAAAAGATGGACTCCCTAGCCATCAACAGTGTCGAAAACTGCTGCACCTGGCTCAACACAGCCAGGCCGTTAAAACCAGTGACTCTAAGGCAGGATGGAAGAACGGCCCTGGGACCATAGATCCTTCCTGAGAGGCAGTCGACAAGGAACGCCGGTGACCAGGCGCACCCGGTCGGTGTACCCAGACCGACTGGACCCATCCGGGGATAATAGAATGAACCCCTGAAGCCGTGATCCTGCGTAAAAACCACAACAGAAGCTGGAGAGGAGGAAAGGCATAGGGAAACGTCACTGGCCCCATGGGCCACCAGAGCTGCCAGAGCAACCCGTGACCTTACCAGAAACCTTGGTACCGTCCAGTTGAACCAGGATACCAAGAGAACTACCTCCTGAGTGTCCCAGTGGGAACAAACCTGAAGAAACACAGCCCGATGAAGGGCCCATCCCTGGTCCAACCCTCGCCATCTGAGGTATCTGCCTGTCAGCATTCCACTCCTGGAATGCATACACCGGAAAAGGGCCGGGCGAAACGTTCTGCCCACCGGGGAATACTGGCAACTACCAGGGCTGCCACAGCCTATTTGACCCATCCTGGCGAAGGGCATAAGCCATCATGCTTGCCTTATCCGACTAGAACCGTACCGGGAGCCCCTGAAGTCGAACCATGATCCAGACTTATGCCTAATCACTCGAAGTTCCAGGATATTACCTGGTAGTCCGGATTCCACCAGCGTACAATGACCCTGAACAGAGCTCAGTCCCAGGACATCCTACCCGGACTGACTGGCATTGGTGGTGACCCTGTTTAATACAAGGGGAGAAAGGATTTATCCCGCCGAAGAACTGGAGAGCGAGCCACCAGACCAGGGAACCCTGGTTTCCTAACTCAGCCGAATCCGATTGTCCCGAGACCTCGGGCATTTGCCTCATGCCAGGATCTCCCTGGAGAGAGTATGTATGGAACTGCGCAAATGGAATCATTTCAAAAAGGTAGAAACTCTCAGACCCAACACCCACATGCAGGTCCGCAGAGGGCCTACCTGCCGGACAGAAAAATAAAAAACGCAGCATGCAACTTCTGGAGTTTGTCCAAGAGAAGAAAACACGCTGGCCAGAGCTGAAGCTTGGCTTTAGATAATCTGACATACTGGAAGGGCCCAAGCAGACTTCAGATAGTATAGGTGCCTACCGAAATCAGTCAAAGTCTGTATAGAAACTACATTGCCCCTCGGGGTAGCCGAGAATTGGCAGAAGAAGATCGTCCAGGCAGCCAAGACAGCAAACCCCCACAGATGCAACCATGCCCGATCCGGGGCCAACACCTCGCGAATACCCAAGGAGTGCTGGCCAGACTATGCGCTGATCATGCGCTGCACCCACAGCAAAACGGAGGAAGTGCTGGAGTCGGACACATAACGGAATGCGTAAACAAGCATTAGTGATGTCGATAGAAACCTAAAGGTCCCCATTATGAAGGGGTGCGACTGCCGTGCTAACGGTCTCCATCCTGACCTTCTGTACCCACAAGGCAGGTCAGGGCCTTAAACTGTTCCCGACACGGGAACCAGGACAAGCACACTCTGCAGCAACGGAGCTTGCACATCCCCCCCACGGAGAACAGCAAGCAGTCCGGCAGTAGACGCCCATTGGAAGTATTGACATCCAGGGTAGCCCCCAAAATACCAGTCTAAGCACCACTCAGGAGACCTTAGAAGCTCAGCAACCAGGGGAATTACGGCCAAAAGGCGTAGCTGACATACTGCAGTGCCTAGACCATAGGTCCGGCAATGCAGCAAAGGCAGGGGAATTCCCAAATGGGTACCTCACAGCAAGCGTTTTTTTTTTAGAAACACAAATGCACTCTAGACCCTCCCAGTCTTCAAGGACAATATTGTCAAGATAAGAGGGAAAAGGGAACACTTTCGCCACGCAAGACAGCTTATGAGGTATCGGCTCTCCGCCGCAGCCATCGCTGCATCCCCCATCTGAAAGGTTCCTGCACAGATGTAATAAGTGCGATAACCAGCGCTTTTTCAAAACAAAAAAATTCTCACTCCTTATCTGTTGGATGCTTAAGCAATTATGCATCTTTATTGATGCTGGATGCTGGAAATCGCAGCGTCTACTGCTGGTATTTCCAACCCTTGTGAATTTTTCCTCCATGATAGAGAACTGAGAAACTCTTTGGAGGGAAAAAAATGCTTATCCAGATGATCCCATTCAGCATAAATAAGCGCTGTAAAAGGTTTTTGTTTTTTTTTGCAGTCATCCTCACTCCATGACAAGATAGGGAGCGTGGCCACCACCCAGCAAGGTGGGCCACATCCTCAGGGCCAGATAGGAGACAGAGGGGGGAGGGCAGGGGTGCCATATACTAGGCTATATGAATAAGCGCTACCCCAAAAAAACAGGGAGAGGGGGCCACCAACTGAAACCCCCCCGCCCGAGGTCCAAATATGGGATGTTGACCGAGGCCCTTCACAGGGGGCGCAGACCGGGGCCTCTCATAGGGGGCAAATACCAGGGCCCCTCACAGGGGGCGCAGACCGGGGGCCCCTCACAGGGGGCAAAAACAAGGGCCCCTCACAGGGGGCGCAAACCGGGGCCGCTCACTGGGGGCACATACCGGGGCCCCTCACAGTTGGCAAATACTGGTGCCCCTCACAGGGGGCACAGACCGGGGCCCCTCACCGAAGGCACATATCGGGGCCCCTCACAGGGGGTAGTACATACCGGGGCCCCACACGGGGGTACATACCGGGGTCCCTCACAGGGGGCACATACCTGGGCCCCTAACAGGGGCGCCGATCCAGGAGGCCACAGAAGCCGCGGCCCAATAGGTACAAAAACGCAGCCCAGCAGGCCGCAAAAGCCGCAGGCTAAATTTTGTCCGCTGCCACGAGCTGCGGCCTAAACTTTCGGACCTCCAAGCCGGTAGGCCGAAAAGCCTCAGCCTAAATTTTCGGCCGCGAGTGCGGTAGGCCGCAAAGCCTGAATTTTCGGCCGCGAGTGCGGTAGGCCACAAAGCCGTGGCCTAAATTTTCGGCCGCGAGTGCGGTAGGCCGCAAAGCCGCTGCCTAAATTTTTGGCCGCCGGCAGCGAGAGCGGCCCCGCAGCTGATAGGCCGCAAAGCGGCCTAAATTACAGCAGCCACTCACCTCCCAGGCCCAACCCTAGATGCCCCCCAGTAACAACCCGAAGGTGGAAAAGGGGAACCATGTCCCAAAACCCCTAGGCCGGGAGCCTGGGCCTCACCCGGGATGGGGAAGGAAGGGGGGCGGAGAACCCGGAGGAACCGACCACCCCAGGAAGTACCTGCGCTCCACACCACTCCGGTGAAGGAGAGGAGGGGACCCCTTACTTACCTCTCCAGCCTAGGACTAGAGATCCCAGCAGGGAACTAGGTCCTTACTCCTGACTAGGCAGAAAAAAACTGAATACCTAGAGCAGGGAGGGGGTTATATACTGACGAAGGACAGCCCATGGGCGTAGCCAGGGGTTGTTTTTGTGTTCATCTGCGGAGATGATATAACCCTACCGTTCTGAATAAAGAAGGCTGTGTCTGTCAATAAACGAATGTGAAAAATCATTTTAGGCCTGAAGATTACATAAAACC
The DNA here is from genome assembly GCA_037952835.1 of Lithobates septentrionalis. Classification (NCBI taxonomy): domain Eukaryota; kingdom Metazoa; phylum Chordata; class Amphibia; order Anura; family Ranidae; genus Lithobates; species Lithobates septentrionalis. The sequence goes on from JBBDGP010000296.1 coordinate 517,374, forward strand.
CCCAAAGATATATTTTCTGAAAGCAGACACCTGAGAGAATAAAATGGTGGTAGTTTTTTTTATGTCACACAATATTAGCACAACTGTTTACAAAATGCATCATTTCACTTAATTCAATTTTAGGGAACATTTTACTCACTTCAGTACCATATATTTTCCATAGGCACTGCTTTTAAACTCCTACAGGTCATCAGTTTAGAGTTAACCATGAATAAGGATCCTAAAAATTATTGATCTCATCCCAGCGTGTGTGACAATAAGTAATGTGTAGCAAAAGCAGCATTTTCATGCAAAGGCGCCCCTGATGCATGTGTTTACATTGGTATGTATGTGGGGGGATTTTAAAGCAGACCTTCAGTAATGTTTTCATCTTTCCATCTATTAAATCTTCTGCCCTTGTTGTTTTACCTTTGGACAGTAAAACCTTTTTTTTTCTGCAAGTAAATACCTTATACAGGCCAGCAAAGGGGGGGGGGGGGGTGCAGGAGAGTGGAGGAGGGATGAGTCATAGGAGAGCCAAGAAGAGCTGCAGAGGGGGCTGGATGAGGGTGGAGATATGAGGAGACTGCAGAGATCCATGTGTATTCATGGAGAGAGGAGAAATGTCCAGGTAAGCAGTGGTGAAGGTGTGTCTGTCTGTGTAAACTCAGGAAGTGAACAAGCAGCAGCTTCAGCTGCCCACAGTTAAAATGGCTGCAGCCAGACATAGTGGAGGGAGATTTCTGCAGCATATTTGACAAGTATAGAATCACAGTATATATAAAATAATATGCAAAGTGGTTGGAGGGAAGCTCCAGAATGGCAAAGATGTTTTTATTACAAATTATGTGAGCAGACACTAGTTCCTCTTTAAGTGCTTGGGTGTAACTTAACTTTTTTACTATTTTTTTTTTTCAAGTATAGTTCTAGTTCAAAGCAGGAGCCTTGTTGTAGAGGAGACTCTTGGTGGACTAAATAGGTCTGGGGCACAAATTGAACAAGAGTGTGTCAGTGTGGCTGGGGGGACAGTTTAAAAAGTAAGCTCATAGGAGGGAAATGTGTTGAAAAAATGCTAATGCATCTGTTCTGATATTGATATCTGTTATAAAAAAAAAAAAACATTTACTTTAATGTCACTTTAAGACCTTTGTTGAGAGTGGCTTCCCGGTAAAATATGGGAGCTGACTTTGGTTTTTGGTTCAGAACTTTCTTCCTACCTAAAGTAGTTTCAGCCTTTCACTTCAGCCAGGGTATCGTTCTTTTGTCCCTTTTGTCAGAAGGAGATTTCCATCCATTGTCAGGATGTTTGTTTGGCTTGAGCTGTAATAGGGCGTACACACGGTCGGACTTTGTTCGGACATTCCGACAACAAAATCCTAGGATTTTTTTCGATGGATGTTGGCTCAAACTTGTTTTGTCTACACACGGTCGCACAAAGTTGTCGGAAAATCCGATCGTTCTAAACGCGGTGACGTAAAACACGTACGTCGGGACTATAAACGGGGGCAGTGGCCAATAGCTTTCATCTCTTTATTTATTCTGAGCATGCGTGGCACTTTGTCCGTCGGATTTGTGTACACACGATCGGAATTTCCGACAACGGATTTTGTTGTCGGAAAATTTTATCTCCTGCTCTCCAACTTTGTGTGTCGGAAAATCCGATGGAGCCCACACACGGTCGGAATTTCCGACAACACGCTCCGATCGGACATTTTCCATCGGAAAATCCGACCGTGTGTACGGGGCATAAGAGTATCTGTCAGCCACTGCTTTCTTCTGAATGACTGAACTTTTCCTTCCATCATTTCTGGGTGGTTCAAACAGACCATTATACAGCCTAACGTTTTTAAGGATAGGGCACCACCCTTTCCTGTCAAGGCTCACTCTACTACATATGTAAGAGCCTTTTGGGCTCTTCAATATAACGCTACTGTTTCCCAGATTTGCAGGGCTGTTATCTGGTCTTCTGTGATCTCCTGGTGTATTTTCAAGCCCCATCAGATGCCAACTTAGGGTATAACTTCCTTCAGCTCTTTGAACTGCAGGTAGTCTCTAGTTCTGTTTTTGATGGGCCTGTTAGAATTTTGGTGTTTGTTTCCCACTCTGCAACTGGACTGCTTTTGGACATCTCTGCAGTTAATGACTTCCAATGTCCCACAAAGGACAAGAAGGAAAAAAGGATTTTGTACTCACCGTTAAACCCCCCTTTTTTGATTTAGTCCATTGAGGGCAGGGGTTCCACTCCACCATGTTTTATGATCATACTCTCTAATTCTTTGCTACCTCACTGGATCATGCTGGCTTACCTTTTTTTTTTTTTTGGGCTGGCTTACAATTTTTTTGTTTGCCAGTGTTCAATCCTCCCATAGGTGACAATATAACTTCTTGTGTCCCCCAATGGACTCCATGTAAAAGTTACAGTGAGTATAATAATCCAATTTTTACAGATAAGCAGGGTTCAGTGGGTTTTCTAAAGAGAGAGTATAGCCAAAGTTGTTTCCTTTCAGATATTCTATCTCTTATGCCGCATACACACAATCGGACTTGCCAAAGGGATAACCTCCGTCAGCATTTCTGACGGAAAAATTTAGAACATGTTCTATATCTAAGTCCGTCGGAAATTCGGACAGAAAAAGTCAGATGGGGCATACACACGGTCGGAATATCCGACCAAAAACTCCCATCTGACTTTTTCTATCGGAAATTCCGACCGTGTGTACGGGGCAAAATTGAAAACCTTGTATGTGCTTAAAGAGGAGGAGGAATTACAGCACTGACTTATTCATTTGTGTGTGTGCATTTAAACTGAGCTATCATGCTTCACAGGCTTTTTGTGACGATAGATAAGGAGAAACTAGAAAAGAAGCCTAAAGCTCTTTGGAAATACAAATATAGTACTGAAAATTTATATGCAATGTTTCCTATATCACTAGCTAAAAAGAAAAAAACATTTTTTTAACATTTTAGTTTTTAGTAATAATAAAGAAAATTATGTGCAAAACCAGTATACATTCTGTTTTAAATTTAATGTGTAAGGTTAAAACACACTGTAGTTTGGGAAAATGCTCTCTACTATTAAGTCCAATCCAGGTGAAACGTGTCAGTATATGGCTACGGGTGGGACTGCTAGTAGACAGACCTGGAATAAAGTATTTTTTTTTCCCTGACGTGATGTCACCAGTGTGCGAATGTCTGTTACATTGATTTTTTTGGGATAATGTTGGTTAATTTAAGTGTTCTACTTGTAGGTCATTTGGACTACTTCCCCCCCCCCCACAGAAGTCTGACTGAAAAATTCTCGTAGCTGTCATCCCTTGTCCTTGCCAGGACACTGCAACTGTTGGACATTCACCCCTAGTATTACAGAAGCAAACAACATTCCTCATTCAAATTCTGACGCAAGTACAGTGCACTTTCTCTGTTGACTGCAAAGCTGAGGCCCAACCGTTGACCTAACCTAGGGTGGCAATGCCAGCCTGCACTTACAGGCTTCTTTAGGGTTTTGCTGAAGAGGAGAGAGTGCACTCTCATAAGAAATGTCACCAGCAAAGCTGTAGAGAAGAGGCTTCTGGCATTCCTTATGCAAATCCAAGGCCCATGCCAGTCAGTAATGCCCTAAAAAAAGCTTGTGCGTGAGTGCTGGCACTGCCCCTCCCTGGTGATTTTATCGGTCCAGCCTTGGAGGCTTTGTTTTACTAGGCTGTTTTCCTAAAAAGGTAAACTTCGCCTTTAAAACAGCGGTCTTCAAACTGTGGCCCGGGGGCCAGTTGTGGCCTCTTCCTTGCTTTTATCCGGCCCTTGGTGCACAATTTGATCCATTGATACCAACAATGGGGCACAATTCCACTGACACCAATGAAGTGGCACAATTCTTCTCAATGACACCAACGATGGATCACAATTTCTCCCAATGACACCAACAATGGGGTACAATGACACCAATGATGGCACACAGTCCCTCCCAATGACACCAACAATGAAGCACAATTCCTCCCATTGACACCAATGAGGGAGCACAATTACTCCCGCTGAAACAAACAATGGGGCATTATTTCTACCTTTTCTACTCCAAATAGCTACAGTCCGGCCCCATTAAAGTCTGAAGGACAGTAAACTGGCTCTTTGTTTAGAAAGTTTGGAAACCCCTGTTTTAAAAGTACAAAGGAACAATTTTAGTTGAAACTATTGTTTTATTTAAAATTAGCTTTTGTTACCAGCCTCCTTGAAACTGTGGCAAAAGATGTATATTCATAAAGAGTCTCAATGTTGAAATTGTTTTGTTTCCTGTGCAGGCCTGATGACATGACAGATCCTGGTATATCATTTTGTGCTGAAATAATGCATGTTTTTTCATTGCTTCGACATCACAGAATGAGTGGGTTCAACAACGAGGAGTGGGATCTTCAAACAGACAAGTACAATATTTGGATTTTTTTCAATAAATGTTTATTGCTTTTATACAATAAGCAAATTAAAGTGGTTGTAAGCCCATACATATATCCAGTAAAGTGACTAGACTAAGGTTATTCACAGAGATTAAACCAATCTCCCTACATACATTGTACCTGTTCATCTGCAGCCATTTCTTCTGTAGAAGAAAACACAGTTCAAAGGATTTTTCCTGAGTGGAGGGAAGAGTCACACCTTGCCTCCTTGTGATTTCATCGGCTGGGGAATGCTGGGTCGATGGCCCCCGCCCCTTAGTTTGTTTAGCAGCAGAGTAGTAATTTGGTGGGAGCCAGCATTGTGTCCTTTTTTATTTTATTTTGTTATTTTTTTCGGGTCAGCGGCCAGCATTCATCGTGCTTGACATTGGATCTACTTTGGGGATCTCCCCCTCCCTCAAAGCACCCCCCCATGTTGAGAGCATGTGGCCTAGTATGGTTCAGGAGGGGGGGTGCTCGCTCATCACCCCCCCTTTCCTGGCCTGCCGGGCTGCTTACTTGGTTAAGGATCTAGTGTAGATTTTTTTGGGGGGGGGCTTTTTTTTTGTGAGGTTCCCTTTAAAATCCATACCAGACACCAAGTGCCTGGAATGGATGGGGGGTCCCCCACTAGGTTATTTATTTTTTAATGCCGGCATTCTTTTGTTTACATTCAGCTGTCAGTGGGGAATCCTGCTGACAGCTGATAAGTCATCGGTTGTTAAGGACATGGACAGCTGATCACTCCTTGACAACCCGCTATACACTGCTAAACACCAGTACAAAAATGGAGAAACGCTGGCAAAAAAATTATGATATTGAGCGTTTTTTATCCAGCGTTTTTTTTCAGCTCCTAGTATGCATGGAACCTCACACAAACTTACTGAGTGAATGCAGGTTTTATTTTCTAATAGATAGCATAGTATCATCTAGTCATGAGAAGAATGAAGGCAAATGTATAGAAGTGGCTGTGCATTGAAGCTTTGCTCAACATTGTAACTGTATTATATGGATACCAATCAGGGGCGGACTGACCATTGAGCCACTCGGGCACTGCCCGAGGGCCCTGGGCCACTAGGGGGCCCCATCAGGGTTGCCAGCCTCAGTAAAACCAGGGACAGTATGTATAAATCTGTGTTTTTTTTACATCTGTCTGTGTATACTGTGTACATGTATGTGTATACTGTGTGATTGTATACTGTGTGTGTGTATATTGTGTGGCCCCATAATCTCTGATTGCCTGGGGGCCCCATAATCTCCTATTGCCCGGGGGCCCCATGAGTTACCAGTCCGCCCCTGATACCAATGCAATTGTATTTAAATGCAGTGGAGGAACAGGGAACATAAAATGAAGTGGGGCAAGCTGGAAAGTCGGAAATCTGAATATGTTGCATTTGTATTTCACAAACAAAGGAGTGAGTGATCAAATTTGGTTGGAAGAAAATGTTTCCCCCCTGGAGCCTAAATCTTTTCAAAATTGAACATATTATCCAGCTTTCATTAATCAGGGTTCATGTAATTTGGTTCCTTAACATCATGGTAATGCAGACTGGATTTTCTAGAATAGGGGGGTAATCTGCTACTTTCATGTAGTAAGGATCAATGGTAAAACTTTAAATTGGTTCAGGGTAAGTGCCTCTGGGTTTTTTTTTTTAATGAACAATGTCTCGTCTATTGTAACAGGTTTTTACGAGATGCCTCTGTTCTGTGAGGCGTGACAGATTGTGAGTTCCTATTAGTTAGGAACCACGATCTGTCACTTCCTCTAGGTCAGTCCCCTCCCCCTACAGTTACAAACACACATGGGGAACACAGTTAACCCCTTGATCGCCCCCTAGTGTTAACCCCTTCCTTGCCAGTGACATTTTTACAGTAATCAGTGCATTTTTATAGCACTGATCGCTGTATAAATGCCAGTAGTCCCAAAAATGTGTCAAAAGTGTCCGATGTGTCCACCATATTGTCACAGTCCTGATAAAAAATCGTAGATCGCCGCCATTACTAGTAAAAAAAAAAAACGGGATAGCGCGCGCCTGCTATCCCGATCCCGCGAGCCGACTTATAGCTACGGCGGCTCGCGGGATCGTGCCGACCTGCCGCTGTAAAATGACGGCGGCTGGTTGGCATGTGGTTGAGGAACTCAGTGAAGTAATTGCCAGACCATTGTTCCTAATTTTTACTGACAGTCTACTGACTGAAATGGTACCAGCTGAGTGGAGAAAAGCCAATGTAGCACCAATATTTAAAAAAGGGCCAAGATACATCCCTGGGAATTACAGACCAGTTAGCCTAACATCAATTGTATGCAAGCCCTTGCAGGGGATGATAAGGGACTATATACAGCATTTTAGTATTGACAACGGTATCATTCGCAGTAATCAGCATGGATTCATGAAAAATCGTTCTTGCCAAACCAATCTATTAACCTTCTATGAGGAGGTGAGCTGCAATCTAGATAAAGGAAGGCCTGAGGATGTGGTGTATCTGGATTTTGCAAAAGCATTTGATACAGTTCCCGATAAACATTTACTGTACAAAGTAAGGTTTTTAATGGCATGGACCATAGGGTGAGTACATGGATTGAAAACTGGCTACAGGGAAGAGTTCAGAGGGTAGTGATAAATGTGGAATACTCGGAATGGTTTGGGGTGGAAAGTGGGGTCCCCCAGGGTTCTGTTGAATTTATTCATAAATGACCTGGAGGATGGGATAAACGGCTCAATCTCTGTATTTGCAGAAATACTAAACTAAGCAGGGCAATAACTTCTCCGCTGGATGTAGAAACCTTGCAAGAAGGTCTGAACAAATTAATAGTGTGGGCAACTACATGGCAAATGAGGTTTAATGTAAAAAAATGTAAAATAATGCATTTGGGTGGCACAAATATGAATGCAATCTACTCACTTGGGGGAGAACCTCTGGGGGAATCTATGATGGAAAAGGACCTGGGGGTCTTAGTAGATGACAGGCTCAGAAATGGCATGCAATGCCAAGCTGCTGCAAGCAAAGCAAATAGAATATTGGCATGCATTAAAAAGGGGAATAACTCCAGAGATAAAACGATAATTCTCCCACTCTACAGGACTCTGGTCCGGCCGCACCTGGAGTATGCTGTCCAGTTCTGGGCACCAGTCCTCGGGAAGGATGTACTGGTGAGAGTCCAGAGAAGGGCAACAAAACTAATAAAGGGACTAGAGGACATTAGTTATGAGGAAAGGTTGCGAGCACTAAACTTGTTCTCTCTGGAGAAGAGACGCTTGAGAGGGGATATGATTTCAATGTACAAATACCGTACTGGTGACCCCACAATAGGGATAAAACTTTTCCGCAAAAGGGAATTTAAAGCGGGATTCCGTCATTAAAAAAAAAAAAAAATTAAAAGTCAGCAGCTACAAACACTGTAGCTGCTGACTTTAAATAAGTACTTACCTGTCCTGGGTGCCCGCTATGTCGGCCGCCCGAGGCCGACCCGTCCCTCGGCTCCCGGCACCGCCATCCTAGGTAAGGGAAACAGGCAGTGGATCCTTGCGGCTTCACTGCCAGTTTCCTACTGCGCATGCGCGAGCTCCGCAGTGCTTTGTGAATGGGACGCGATGTGTTGTGGGACACACACAGTTCCCATAACACACCGCGCCCCATTCCCCAGAAGACAATGTGGGGAGCAGAAGACTGAAGATCACCGCGGTGTAGGAAGAGGCAGATTAGGAAGACTGCCTAGCAACAGCCATTTCACGTAAGTAAAAACATTTTTTTTTTCTTTTCCTATATTTTTTTAGGTATTTTTTGGTGCTTTTTTTTTTTTTCAGGGTGGACCTCCACTTTAATAAGACAAGTGGCCTTTCACTAAAACTAGAAGAAAAGCGGTTTACCCTTAAACTACATAGAGGGTTCTTTATAGTAAGAGCGGTAAGGATGTCGAATTCTCTTCCACAGACAGTAGTTTCAGCGGGGAACATCGGTAATTTCAAAAAACTGTTAGATAAGCACCTGAAGGACCACAACATACAGGGATATACAATGTAATACTGACATAAAATCACACACATAGGTTGGACTTGATGGACTTTTCAACCTCGGCTACAACAGTGCCTTGCAAAAGTATTCACCCCCTTGGCATTTTTTTGTGTTTTGTTGCCTCACAACCTGGAGTTAACATGGATTGTTTGCGGATTTGCATCATTTAATTTACAGAATATGCCCACAACTTTGAAGATTTTTTTTTATTGTGAAGCAAACAACAAATAGGACAAAATAACAAGTAATCAAAGATACCACGCTAGTGACACATAAAAATAACTTAAACACAAAACTAAAAGCAGCCACTAAAAGTGAGATACACACACAGAATAAGACCTGCACAGGGGACTGTGCAGGTCTTCCCCCACACAAAGGTGTGTTCCTAGAAGTGGTAGTAGACTTAGCGCTCCTCCAGCCCTGGATTAATGGAATGCTGACTGTGAGCTCGGTGCCATTGTCTCAGCAGGGCTCTTGTTTCTGTGAGAAGAGTTGTGCGGAGCTGTACACAGGTCAGGCACCAGTGACCCATACTGCATAGTCAAGGTGGATAATGAAGTTGTGGCACGGGCAACTTCTGAGCACTCTGTTGGACCCTTCCTGATTGGGGGATTTGTGCTGCTTGCTGACTATACCCTTTGGACCATTTTGAGGCACCGTTTACCATATCTGGATAAAGGCCTTGGCTGGGTAATTGGCCGCAAGTGTATTCTAGCGCGCATTTCATGTGGTGTTGACACTCTGGTTGCGGTGGAGGATTCGTCACTGTTTTTTATTCCATGTATACACTTGATTTATGGATTTGGGGCTATGGACAGTTGCACAACTAATGAACATTTACCCTATATTCACTTGTGTTTATTATTTATGATCTTTTTCATAGTAATTTCAATATTCACTGTTGTTTATGCTCTGAGCATAATCTTCTTTATAGTTTGGTTAACACTTAGCAATATTTGTTATATCAATTCACGTTTTTTCCTAGCGCTGCTACATTTTTTCCATTCCAGGACAAAATAACAGAAAAAGTCAATGTGCATAACTATTCACCCCCTAAAGTCAATACTTTGTAGAGCCACCTTTTGCGGCTATCACAGCTCCAAGTCGCTTTGGATAAGCCTCTATATGCTTGCCACATCTTACCACTGGGATTTTTGCCCATTCATCCTTGCAAAACTGCTCCAGCTCCTTCAAGTTGGATGGTTTGCGTTTGTGAACAACAATCTTTAAGTCTGACCACAGATTTTTTTATTGGATTGAGGTCTGGGCTTTGACTAGGCCATTCCAACACATTTACATATTTCCCCTTAAACCACTCAGGTGTTGCTTTAGCGGTGTGTTTGGGGTCCTGCTGGAAGGTGAACCTCCGTCCTAGCCTCAAGTCACACAGAGAGTGATACAGGTTTTGCTGAAGAATATCCTTGTATTTAGCACCATCCATCTTTCCCTCATCTCTGACCAGTTTCCCAGTCCAGACTACTGAAAAACATCCCCACAGCATGATGCTGCCACCACCATGTTTCACTGTGGGGATGGTGTTCTTTGGGTGATGTGATGTGTTGGGTTTGCGCCAGACATAGCGTTTTCTTTGATAGCCAAAAAGTTAAATTTTAGTCTCATCAGACCAGAGCACCTTCCTCCAAACATTTTGGGAGTCTCCCACATGCCTTTTTCGCAAACTCAAATCGTGCCATTTTGTTTTTTGCTGAAAGTAATGGCTTTCTTCTGGCCACTCTGCCATAAAGCCCAATTCTCTGGAGCGTACGGCTTATTGTCGTCCTATGTACAGATACTCCAGTCTCTGCTGTGGAACTCTGCAGTTTCTCCAGGGTTACCTTAGGTCTCTGTGCTGCCTCTCTGATTAATGCCCCCCTTGCCCGGTCCGTGCGTTTTGGTGTGCGGCCGTCTTTTGACAGGTTTGCTGTTGTGCCATGTTCTTTCCATTTGGTTATGATAGATTTGATGGTTCTCCTAGGGATCATCAAAGATTTGGATATTTTTTATAACCTAACCCCGACTTGTACTTCTCAATAACATTGTCCCTTACTTGTTTGGAGAGTTCCTTGGTCTTTATGGCAGTGTTTGGTTAGTGGTGCCTCTTGCTTAGGTGTTGCAGCCTCTGGGGCCTTTCAAAAAGGTGTGATCATGTGACACTTAGATTGCACACAGGTGGACATCATTTTACTAATTATGTGACTTCTGAAGGTAATTGGTTGCACTAGAGCTTTTTATGGGCTTCATAACAAAGGGGATGAATATATATGCACATGCCAATTATCAGTTTTTTATTTCTGAAAAATAGTTTTATGTATATATTTTTCTAGTTTCCTTCACCAACTTAGACTATTGTGTTCTGATCCATTGCATATAATTCAGATTAAAAAAACATTCAACCAAAGCCTGTACTGTAACAAAATAGGTAAAAAGCCAAGGGGAGTGATTACTTTTGCAAGACACTGTATGTAACTTATAAATACGTCTACCATAATTCTAGTATTTTGCCCGGTAAGAGTTTATAATCCATTGGTATATGTATAAACGCGGTGTCATGAAAGTCTTGACCTTATGACTTGCCATAGATGACTTATTTTATCTGAATCATTTGAGCTAGGAAGATAATACATTTTTACAAGCAGCTCCTATGTTTAAGTGGAGGTCTCAGTCCCAGTTCACACTGGTGTGTTGCGGAAAACCCTGCGATTCAGTGCTGGTTCCCGCATCGAACCTGAATCGCATGCTGGTTCATACTGACATCTGCGAACCGCTAGGGGTGTCAATATAAAGTTAATGACACCCCCAGATCGGTTCGCAATGTGAACTGTCAAATGATGCAGGAATTGGATTGCATAGTTGTGAACACCCATGCGATCCGATTCCAGTGTGGACCGAAAAAGGGTCCTGCACCATTTTTGATGCAAATGCGATTTCTACCATACTGTTTGTATGGCTGAACTTGCATTCCACAGGCATCGCATGTGATCTGCACAGCAATGCGGTGCGAATCACATGTGATGTCTGTCATCGCACAAGTGTGAACCCAGCCTTAGCCTCATGTACACTGCTGCTGGTAAACGGATGTTTAGGAGCAGTTGGGCATTTTTTTCAACTGCTCCTGAACTCTCCTCTGTTATCTTATCAGTACATGTACACAGGTTAATTTATAATAATTTCTGGGCAGTTGTGTTTAGAGGCTTTTTTTGGAACCCAAAAAAATGCGTTCAGAAGCTGAGTTTAGAGGCATTTCAAACGCAGCTACCCGCGTTTAGGCGCATTTTCATCTAGTAGCGTTTTTAAAGAGAAACATTTTTTCTTTCTCGAACATCACGGGACACAGAGCCACAGTAATTACTGATGGGTTATATAGGTATCACTGGTGATTGGACACTGGCACACCCTATCAGGAAGTTCAACTCCCTATATAATCCCTCCCCCTTGCAGGGATACCTCAGTTTTTACGCCAGTGTCTTAGGTGATGGACGTGTAAAGATGTCCTGTGCTGAGCTCCAAAGGGAATATCCTAAGATCCTATACTGGGGCAAGCCAGGCGAACCGGATCCATTCAAAGTGTCTTTTCATGGCCGAATTGAATAGTACCCGGGCCTCGTGTCCGAAGAAACGAGGTTTTACCCGTAATGCTTCTCTTTTTAGAGAGCTGGACCCCGCAGATCAGAAAATGGCTTTAAACTTCCTAATTTCTGGCGAGGTGCTTTACGGTCCCAGAACTGTTGGATCCCCCTACTGATGGGGGCCCCAGTCTCTGACGGTTTTTTCAAACGGAGCCCACCGTGAGAGGTGAAGATTGGGTCTGTGTAAACAGCACCCTGTGGCTGGATAAGGTAAGAGGAGATTCCACAGAATTTTTGAGTTCTAGTGGCTTTTCTCCTTTAAGGTAAATGCATGCTATGCCTATTGTGACCACCGGGGGCTGCCAAGAGCACAAACCTGCACATGCTGACTCTGTCGCAGGTGTTGTAATCGCTGTTTATGTCCCAGCATCTCAAAGCAGGCTGCAAGCAGATAAGGTGGAAAGGGGGATTTCTCATGTTTGAATGTTCCCCCCCAGGCTAGAGAGGGGCCACAGGGGTCTAGAAAGTGGTTATACCACCCGGGCTCTGCGGCCTAATGGCCACCATCTCTCAAGATAGCCGTTCAGGCAGATCTTGTTACCAGCCTCCCTCCCCCCCCATCCACAGCCTTTCTCCGGAAGCATGACAGGAGAGTCGGCAGCGCGGGAAGCGCTCGTTTTTTTCAAAACTCGAGGGGGGGGGGGGCGGTAGAGGAGGGGGCGGGATGTCAGCACAGAGTGCTTAGACTCCCACTCAGGCCAGCTGCAGGCTATTAAAGGCACTCTGTACAGGTGCACTCAGCCTTCTGAGAGACACAGAGCTGACGGTCGCATGTAAGGTGGGACACAGGCATTCTCCTAGGCAGCATTTACTGAAGTAACACCAGACTGAGCATTGGGTAGCAAGGCTTTTAGCCAGACTACATCGCTCAGCGGGCAGTGTTCATTTGTATACCTCACACCTTGTTGCTTTGCACTATGGGTAGAAGAGGTTCAAGCACCCCAGGAACCAGAGACACTAGGGGATCTCGTTCAGGTTCTGAGGGCCCCCTGTCGGCAGCATCCTCCCCCCCTAAAGATGGGCCAGGGACGGCTAGCCAGGGAGAGCCATCGGGGTCAGGGGCTACACCTGCTTCTGGCACTTCAGCCCCTGTATATATTACACAAGAGGTTTTTTCCTCAACCATTAATGGTCTAGAGGAAAGATTAATGGCCGTGATTACGTCTTCACTCAGTGGAAGAAAACGCACTAGGCTTTCCTCTGTTCCCCAAGACCCTCAGACAGAGGAGCTCTGGGATAAAGGAGATGAATCCCTTTCAGAGGATCGGGATGGGATGGATGATTCCTCTTCGGAGGATTCAGGTGGAGAGGGACCCTCTGCGACTTCCCAAGAGGAGAAAGTCTTAGTGCAGATCCTCACTGGATTGGTCCGCTCCACATTTAAGTTGCCCATACCTGAAACTGCTAAAGAATCCTCTTCTGCTTTGGGGTCACTGAAACCTTTCCAAGCAGCACATGCTTTTCCTGTTCATACTTTACTTGAAAAGCTTATTTATTCTGAGTGGGATCACCCAGACAAACGTTTTTTTCCGCCGAGAAAGTTTTCAACACTTTATCCGATGGAAGAAAAGTTTATTAAAATGTGGGGAATACCGGCTATTGATGCCGCCATTTCCTCCGTAAATAATAGCCTGACTTGTCCTGTAGACAATGCTCAGATGCTCAGGGATCCTGTAGATAAAAGGATGGAATCCCTATTGAAGGATGTTTTCTCCTTAGCAGGATCAGTGGCCCAACCTGCAGTAGCAGCGATTGGAGTCTGTCAATACTTAAGAGACCATGTTAAGCAGGTCATCAAAGTATTACCTGAACAGCAGGCCCAGGGGTTTGCTAACCTTCCAGCGGCCTTATGCTTTGTGGTTGACGCCATTAGAGATTCTATCGTGCAAACCTCCCGTCTTTCACTGGGGTTGGTGCATATACGTAGAATCCTATGGTTGAAAAATTGGTCAGCCGAAGCACCATGTAAGAAGCTACTGGCTGGGTTTCCATTTCGTGGTGCAAGGTTGTTTGGAGAGGACTTGGATAACTATATCAAGAGAATCTCTTGTGGGAAAAGCACTCTCTTACCTGTCAAGAAGAAGAGTAAGCGTCCCTCTTTCAAACGGACTCTTTCCCCAGCGCCGGGGGCTTCAGCCTCCAGGCAGTCTCGACGGCCGCCTCCATCGGGGTCCAGAGACAAGAGTCAACCCCAGGGACAAAAGAAGTCCTGGGGAAAGAAGCCTACTAGGCAAAACACTAAGACCTCTGCATGAGGGGGCGCCCCCGCTCACTCGAGTGGGGGGAAGACTGCGACAGTTCTCAGAGCTCTGGCAGGAGGACTTCCAGGACAGATGGGTAATCTCCACGGTAACCTTAGGGTACAAGCTGGAGTTTCAGGAATTCCCTTCTCCTCAAATGTTCCCAGAGACCCAGAGAAGAAGCAGTCGCTCCTTCTAGCGTTAGAGCGACTTTTGTCGCAGGAGGTCATTATGATAGTTCCCGCAAAGGACCAGGGATTGGGCTTCTATTCCAACCTTTTTACGGTCCAAAAGCCAAATGGGGATGTCAGGCCCATTCTGGACTTAAGGGATCTGAACCGATTCCTAAGGATTCAATCCTTCCGCATGGAATCAATTCGAACAGTAGTTCCCACCCTGCAGGGAGGAGAATTTCTGGCATCAATAGACATCAGAGATGCATATCTGCATGTGCCCATTTTTCCTGCTCATCAGAAGTTTCTGCGCTTCGAGGTAGGAGGGCGCCATTTCCAGTTTGTGGCTCTGCCTTTCGGGATAGCCACTGCACCTCAAGTGTTCACAAAGATCTTGGCTCCTCCTCTGGCCAGATTAAGGGCTCAGGGTATAGCTGTCATAGCATACCTAGACGACCTGCTCTTGATAGACCGGTCGGTAGCCTCTTTGAAGGGAAACTTGAGGACCACGGTCAGGTATCTAGAACACCTGGGTTGGATCCTCAACTTAGAAAAGTCTTTCCTAAAACCAGTAAGAAGACTGGAGTATTTAGGTCTGATTATAGATACAAGCCAGGAGAAGATATTTCTACCCCAGGCAAAGATCACTGCTTTGAGAGAGCTGATTCTGACAGTAAGGACCAAGAAGGGTCCCTCAGTCTGCCTTTGTATGAGGCTACTAGGGAAGATGGTGTCTTCATTCGAAGCAGTTCCCTATGCTCAGTTTCACTCAAGAATGCTGCAACACAGTATTCTGTCGACCTGGAACAAGAAGGTTCAGGCTTTAGACTTTCCGATGCACCTGTCGCATGCGGTGCGTCAGAGCCTCAATTGGTGGCTCATACCCGAAAACCTGCAGAAGGGGAAATCCTTTCTACCGGTTACCTGGACGGTGGTAACAACAGATGCCAGTCTGTCAGGTTGGGGAGCAGTTCTGGAACAGGCTGCGGTCCAAGGGGTATGGTCCAAGACAGAGAGGACCTTACCCATCAACATTCTGGAGATCCGGGCGATACATCTAGCTCTAAAGGCCTGGACTATCAGGCTACAGGGTTGTCCGGTCAGGATCCAGTCCGACAATGCCACAGCAGTGGCTTATGTCAATCATCAGGGAGGCACCCGGAGCCGAGCTGCTCAAAAAGAGGTGAACCAGATCTTAGTCTGGGCAGAGATGCATGTGCCATGCATATCGGCAGTTTTCATCCCGGGAATAGAAAATTGGCAGGCGGACTATCTAAGTCGCCAGCAGTTACTTCCAGGGGAATGGTCTCTGCATCCCGACGTCTTTTGGGCCATATGCCAAAGATGGGGGGTTCCAGATGTAGATCTCTTTGCATCCCGATTCAACAAAAAGATAGACAGATTTGTGGCAAGGACAAAGGATCCTCTTGCATGCGGGACGGATGCGTTGGTGATTCCGTGGCATCGGTTCTCACTGATTTACGCATTCCCGCCTATTCTGCTACTACCACGACTCCTTCGCAGGATCAGGCAGGAAAGGAAGTCGGTACTTCTGGTGGCCCCCGCTTGGCCCAGAAGGACTTGGTATGCAGAAATAGTAAGGATGACGGTGGGTTCCCCGTGGACCCTACCGGTACGCCCAGACCTGTTATCTCAAGGTCCAGTGTTCCATCCTGCCTTACAAACGCTAAATTTGACAGTTTGGCTATTGAGACCCACGTTCTGAAGAGTCGTGGGCTCTCGGGTCCTGTCATATCTACCTTGATTAATGCAAGGAAGCCAGCTTCCAGGATGATTTATCATAGAGTCTGGAAGGCTTATATAACCTGGTGTGAATCCAGAGGTTGGCATCCCAGGAAATATGTCATAGGTAGAATCCTTGATTTTCTACAGATGGGATTAGAGATGAAGCTGGCCTTGAGTACCATCAAGGGCCAGGTTTCTGCTTTATCAGTATTATTTCAGCGGCCACTTGCTTCGCATTCTTTGGTCCGAAACCTTATGCAGGGGGTGATGCGTCTTAATCCTCCGGTTAAAGCGCCCCTAAACCCCTGGGACTTGAATTTGGTCCTGGCTGTGTTACAGAAACAGCCTTTTGAACCAATAAGTCAGATTCCTTTGGTCTTGTTGACAAGGAAATAAATTTTTCTGGTGGCCATCTCTTCTGCTAGAAGAGTATCAGAATTAGCAGCTCTTTCCTGTAAGGAGCCTTATTTGATTATACACAAGGATAGAGTGGTACTACGCCCTCATCCTAGTTTTTTACCGAAGGTGGTTTCTGATTTTCATTTAAACCAAGACATTGTTCTACCTTCCTTTTTTCCAGATCCCTGTTCTCCGGAAGAGAGATCTCTACATTCGTTGGATGTAGTAAGAGCAGTTAAGGCCTATCTAGGGACAACTGCTCAGATCCGCAAGACGGATGTTTTGTTTGTGCTGCCAGAGGGTCCCAATAGAGGACAGGCAGCGTCAAAAGCTACCATTTCTAAATGGATTCGACAGTTGATCATTCAAGCTTACGGTTTGAAACAGAAGATTCCTCCGTTTCAGATCAGGGCACATTCCACAAGGGCTATTGGTGCTTCTTGGGCAGTGCATCACCGGGCCTCTATGGCTCAAATCTGCAAGGCCGCAACCTGGTCTTCAGTTCATACATTCACCAGATTCTATCAGGTGGATGTGAGAAGGCATGAGGATATCGCCTTTGGGCGTAGTGTGCTGCAGGCAGCGGTACAGGGTCCTCAGGTCTGATTGCACCCTACTTGGTCGTGGTTCCCCCCCCTCAGGTAGCATTGCTCTGGGACATCCCATCAGTAATTACTGTGGCTCTGTGTCCCGTGATGTTCGAGAAAGAAAATAGGATTTTTTAAAACAGCTTACCTGTAAAATCCTTTTCTTTCGAAGGACATCACGGGACACATAGGTCCCGCCCCTCTTCTAATACACTATATTGCTTGGCTACAAAACTGAGGTATCCCTGCAAGGGGGAGGGATTATATAGGGGGTTGAACTTCCTGATAGGGTGTGCCAGTGTCCAATCACCAGTGATACCTATATAACCCATCAGTAATTACTGTGGCTCTGTGTCCCGTGATGTCCTTCGAAAGAAAAGGATTTTACAGGTAAGCTGTTTTAAAAAATCCTATTATTTATTACTTTTGAGCCTGGAAAATGCTAAAAACACATCAAAAACTCAATTATCACTGTATGCAAGCTTGATATACCATATGATATTCCCCTCATCAGCCAATTATGCTGTACAATACACAACTTGCATTACTTGATGCTAAAGTTGAATAGGAATTTCACTCACCCGTCAACCATTGAGAATTTGCGAACTAGACGGGGGTTTAACCTTTTCCAAGAGAATGTCAAAGGTGGCAATTGACATGCGTGTAAAATTAAAAAATTTCTTTGGGTAATTACGCAGCTGAACATACATAATAGAAAAGTATCCTGTGGACATGTGTTGAGCCATCAATGGATCTGTCCAGCAGCGACGAACTCTGGTCCTCTCACACAATTTTCTACGTCCTTCGGAGCCTCAGCAAAAGCAACATCAGGGGCATTTCCTCACACATGCTCATCATGGGATCCACAAACCAACCAAAAAATAACAGCTAGCTACAAGCACACTGCTTTCACAGCTGCTACTCACACTGTTCTCTCACAGAATGGCTGAAATAGTTAACCGCTTGCCGACCGCCTCACGCAGATATACTGCGGCAGAAGGGCACGTACAGGCAAAATCACGTACCTGTACGCTCCCCTTTAAGAAGCGGCCAGCGGGCGCGCACGCGCCGCCGGTGCCGGCGGCAAGCTCCGTGAGTCGGGTCGCGGGTCCCTTGGACTCGATCGCCGCGGGGATACCCGCGATCGCCTCATGGGGAGGAAGAACGGGGAGATGCTAACATAGACAAGCATCTTCCCGTTCTGCTTAGTGACAGTGTCACTGTTCTCGGCTTCCTGTCATCGGAGCAGAGATCAGTGACGTGCCTCATACAGCCCATCCCCCCACAGTTAGAAACACGCCCCTAGGACACACTTAAACCCTACACTGCCACCTAGTGGTTAACCCCTTCACTGCCAGTGTCATTTACACAGGAATCAGTGCATTTGTATAGCACTGATTGCTGTATAAATGACAATAGTCCCAAAAATGTGTAAATAATGTCGCAGTCACAATAAAAATTGCTGATCTCCGCCATTTAAAAAAAAAAATATATATTAATAAAAATGCCATAAAACTATCCCGTTTTGTAAACGCTATAACTTTTGCGCAAACAGATCAATAATCGCTTATTGCGATTTTTTTTTATCAAAAATATGTAGAAGAATACGTATCGGCCTAAACTGAGGAAAAAAATAGTTTTTTTATATATTTTTGGGGGATATTTATTATAGCAAAAAGTAAAAAATAATGCGTTTTTTTTCAAAATTTCGCTCTTTTTTTCTTTATAGCGCAAAAAATAAAAAGTGCAAGGGTGATCAAATACCACCAAAAGAAAGCTCTATTTGTAGGAAAAAAAATAGTCAATTTTGTTTGGGAGCCACGTCGCACGACCGCGCAATTGTCAGTTAAAGCGACGCAGTGCCGAATCGCAAAAAGTGCTCTGGTCAGGAAGGGGGTAAATTCTTCCGGGGCTGAAGTGGTTAATAAATACTTGTTTTTAGTGCTTTCTAATCATTTGGGAGGGTTATCTTAAGTAAACACCGCTTATAAACGCTGCTAAAAACACGTTTTTAAACGTGGATTTATAGCTGTGATGTTCCAGCATTCAGGAGAGGTTGAGATATGTTCCGTGTACATGAAGCCTTACACTCATGTTTATTTTCCCAGCATTAAGACAATGGCAGGCGGCTGATTAGACAAGTTATATATTGTCTTGGGTCAGTAGAAAGTAACACACGTGTATTATTCTTCTCCTTTTGCATGTGTTCAAGGTTTGTCAGACTCCATTTTTAAAACACTTCCCCAAAGTCTCAGGTATGCATAGCTAATGAAACTCCATTGTCCATATAATTTATTCTGTAAGCAAGCTTGTTTACAGACTCCCAGCAGTTCAGTTGAGAAAAATAAAGCGTCTCTGAGGGCCCCGAGACCTACAAATGACCATGCATCTTGGGGCTTCTTTGATAATTAAAAACAACTTCCAAGGCTCAACTAGGGAAATGATGAAAATATGATTTTCCTCATAAAAAAATCTAACAGCCTGGATCCTCACAATCTTTGCAAGGGAAACGTCCTGGTCAGGTCCTCTTTCTACTGCGCAGGTGTGTGGAAGCGTTTATGAATATGATTCATTCTTCGTAATGATAGAGTGAATTACCCAATTAGACCTGATGATTGTTAAAGTGTTACCAAACCCACAACAGTAAAATCAGTCTGTATATGCAATAAAGCATGCTTGTTATACTCACAGTGGAACCTAAGGGGTTAATCCACTGCATTGTGTAAAAAGGCTGTCTGGTCCTGTCTTCTCTGATCCCCCCCCCTTTCTTCCACTGTCCCCAATCCATCTCCTGATAATACAAAGCCTTTGGAGTCACTCTGCACATGCTCAGTTTGGTGTGTATTGCTAGAGCGTTTGTCTTTTTCTTGGGAGGATGCATGTGATGGGCACAGGGCCAGTCAACACTGTCCAGACAGAGGGTTCGGGGTCCAGCAGCCTCATAGGACAGTCAGAATAGAATGAAAACTCCTCCCACAAGCTTTAACCAGACAGTGATAGAAATCACAAGACTGCTATATACTGCTGATGAAAAAAGGTATTTAGCAGTTTATATTTACTAAAATAATTAAATTTCCATGTTCTTTGTACTGTGGGAGACCAGATGTAGTGAATGCAGGGTCCTGGGTTTAGTATCACTTTCATTAAGGGTTATATAGAAATATACCGTATATACTCGAGTATAAGTCGAATTTTTCAGCACATTTTTTTGTGCTGAAAGTGCCCCCCTCGACTTATACTCGAGTCAAGCACTTTTCTTCAGCAAAAAATGTCATTTTCCGAACCGACTTTGGGGCCCCGTATCTCAGGGCCACTTGGTGCTAGGAACCCCATATTTGGTGTGCAAACCCAGTGGAACTGGTACCATAACATATCCAAAGCTGGGGTTCCTAGCACCAAGTGGCCCTGAGATACGGGGCCCCAAAATCGGTTCTGAAAATGTCATTCTCTGCTGCAGAAAAGTGCTTGACATTTTCCGAACCGACTTTGGGGCCCCGTATCTCAGGGCCACTTGGTGCTAGGAACCCCATATTTGGTGTGCAAACCCAGTGGAACTGGTACCACAACATATCCAAAGCTGGGGTTCCTAGCACCAAGTGGCACTGAGATACGGGGCCCCAAAACTGGTTCGGAAAATGTCATTCTCTGCTGTAGAAAAGTGCTTGACATTTTCTGAACTGATTTTTGGGGCCCTGTATCTCGGGGCCACTTGGAGCTAGAAACTCCAGCTTTGGAAATGTTATGGTGCTAGTTCCACTGGGTTTGCACACCAAATTTGGGGTTCCTAACACTAAGTGGCCCCGAGATACGGGGCCCCAAATTCGGTCAACTGTGTCCATCTGCAGCAATGTCATTATCGGGACCCTTTGGGTTCAGAGACCCCAAATTTTGGCTGCAGTTAGGGGGCATCTAGGAACCCTTAACTACCAAGTTTGAAGTTCAGGGGACCTATGGCTGCAAATGGGCACAGTGATGCTGCAAATGGACATTGTTGACCCTCTTTTCCACTTACAGTAGCTGTGCATTTCTCACCCTCGTCTTATACTCGGGTCAATACGTTTTTCCCATTTTTTTTGTGGTAAATTAGGGCCTCGACTTATACTCGGAACGACTTATACTCGAGTATATACGGTATATATTTTTTTAAACTTAAAAAAAAAATCTGTAACACTTTAGGCCAATATCAAAAGGGACAGATTTACCAAGAATAGACTTTACTTACATTAGAGGGTGAGTACTTTGCAGTGTATGTAATTGAAATATTTTGTTTTTTTATTACAGGTGGTTTACTTTCATGGAAGAGCATTGTAGCAAACATTTTTCAAACCTGTATTGTCATCGATCGGTGATGGAAGTAGTGAGCATTCTGCGCAGAGTAACCGCAAAGTGCCACCTAGCGTCAAATAATATTATTTCCACCTTAAAGCTGAGACACGAACAGTGGGAAAACAAAACATTGCGGTCCCGTCAAAGGCAGAATTATATTCGACTGTTGAGTAGGTTAGTGAATTTATTATATGAACTGTGAATAGAGCTTTCTTTTGGTGGTATTTAATTACTCCTGGGTTTTTTATTTTTTCCTAAAAAAACAAAAAGACCAAACATTTTGAAAAAAAAAAAAAGTTTTTCTTAGTTTCTGTCTGTAAATTTTGTAAATAAGTAATTTTTCTCCTTCACTGATGGGCACTGATATGTGGTACAGATAGACCGTGCTGGTGGGCACAGATAGGCGGCACTGATGGGCATCACTGATAGCCAGCACTGACTGGCATCACTAATGGGCACTGATTGCTGGCACTTGTGGGCACAGATTGGTGGCAATTGTGGGCACTGGTTGTCACTGATTGCTGGCAGTGATGGGCAATCATTGCTGGCACTGGTGAGCACTTAATTGTAATCAGGGTACTGAAGATCAATTAAGTGCCCACCACTGATGGTCCCCTGTGAGGAGATGCTGCTGATCGGCTCTCCTCACACACTGTCAGTGTGAGGCGAGGAGCGCCGATTACCGGCATCTCCGTGTTTACATGTGACCGGCTGTGATTGGACACAGCCAATCACATGGTTAAAGAACCGCGGCTATTTACACAGATCAGGGTTGCGCCGTGTCCTAGCAACACGGCGACATGAGAGTGGTCGATGTGGGAAGCCGTCATATGGCATCCACCTGGACCGAGAGCCGCACTGCCCAGCTGTCATTTTTTTTTTTTTTTTTTTATATAATCTTTATTTTAAAGATATTTCCATGAAAAACATACAGAAAGACATAGCATAACAGTTAATACATACGAAGTATGTACGAATTACATAAGAGGGTGTTATGTATCGAATGAATATGTATATTACCCAGGATCTTACACACATCAGGGGCAATATGGTAGGGGGATATTTATTGTCATCTAATCAACACTTATAAGTTCACACAACCATTGATCGCCCCTATTGCACCCAGATGGAAGATCCCAGAACAAGACTATAACCATCAGTCAACTGTATGGGTTTTAACTGGAACCCATAGTACCTGAGACTAGGCCGAACGCCAGGTCATAAACCTTGATGTAAGCCATAACATACTGTAATTATTCTTTTTATAATAATGAAAGTATCAGAAAAAACAGGAAAAAGAAAAAAGGGGAAGAAGGGAGGGGGGGGGGTAACAAAGGAAGAACGAAAAAGAAAAGGAAATGTTACACCTCTTATCATATTCAACCATATTGAACTGTTCTGGGCTTATTAGAGCACGTTTGTGCATCAGTCACCTATTGGTAGTTACTTCAGTATCTGTCAAAAACGACCTCAGACGTGAGGATCAATTGGGGTTCTGTATCTGAGAAGATCCACTAGCTGGCACCTTCCCCTGACCTGTGTAGTGCATCCATGTGGCCCATATCGAGTAGAACTTTTCGTATTTGTCTTTACACTTCGCTATCCATTCCTCTGCGGCCATAATATTATCAACCAACCCTATCCATTCGGCACGTGTGGGTATTTGAGGCTTTTTCCAATGTATAGGGATCAGCCTTCGAGCTGCGTTAAGTAAGTGTGGTAAAATTGACTTTCGATACTGGCCGAGAGGAATGGTAGGGAAGTGCAGTAAGGATTCCAGTGGTGAGTCTGGGAGTTCCACATCTAAGATGAGTTTAATTTGAGTATGTATGTCCAACCAGAATGGTCGTAATTTGGGGCATTCCCACCAAATGTGGAGGAATGAACCCCGAAGCCCGCATTCCCTCCAGCATGCGGCGGAAAGAGACAGATCTTAGTGAGCTTAGCGGGGACTCTGTACCACCTGGTCAAAACCTTATAGCTATTCTCTTGCATTTTGGTGTCAACAGTGCTCGAGTGGGTAAGGCGGAAAAGATGTTCTAATTGAGGTTCTGTAAAGGTGTGGTTAAGATCTTTCTCCCACTCCCTAATAAATCCCAGTTTTCCCTCTTCCTGTGAAGATTGCAGTAGCTCATATAGCACTGAGATCGCATGGGGGGTGATAGAGGATGCCATGCATAATCGTTCAAAAGGCGATGCCACCGTGGGGGAACGAACCCCCTGTGGTAAGCTATCAATAAAATGTTTAAGCTGTCTATACCGCCATTCGTCCATTGGGAATGGGCCGAACAGTTCCCTCAACTTAGCCAATGGTAGTAGACCTTGATCCTGAACAAATCTACAACATCTGATCTCTCCATCAGCCGTCCACGTACGGAAAAAAGATGGGTGTTCCCCCGGAGTGAACCAGGGGAAGCCACCTAGGGGTGCCAGAGGGGAAGTCGCCGGAGCGAGCTTCCCTTTTCTATTCAAGGCATCCCACACGTTTAAAGTGTGTGAAGCCATAGGAGAGACCAGCATTGACAGACCTCTGTTCTCCCTGGGAACCCATGGTGCATGTGATAGATTTCGGCAAGCTAGGAATTTATCGAGCGGGACCCACAATTTCAGGGAGACATTGTGATACCAGTCCAGAATACGCTGTAAGGCTATAGCCTCATAGTATTTGCGTATCATTGGGACCCCCATTCCCCCTCTTGCTTTAGGGCGTTGTATCGTGCAAAGGGCTAATCTGGGGCACTTCCCACTCCATATATACTGTATAAACAGGCTGTTGAGGGTTGAGAAGAAAGCCCTAGGCAGGGCGATGGGCACCATCTGCAGGAAAAATAAAATGCGGGGTAGCACATTCATCTTCAAAATGCTGACTCGGCCCATCCATGAGAATGCAGCTCTATTCCAAGATTTTAGGTCTGTTCTGATGTTAGTGAGCAGTAGTGAGTAGTTACATGTATAGAGCTGGGAACACTGCGTGGGCAGGTATATCCCCAAGTATTTCAGGGAGGTCTGGCACCACGTAAACGAGAAGGCAGTCTGCAGCTGTGTACGTAAAGCTATGGGTATATTTAGGGCCAAGATCTCAGATTTGTTGTAGTTGATCTTAAAGTTAGATAATAAGTGAAATTCCTTCAGTTCTGCCATGATGTTGGGTAGTGAAATGAGGGGCTCCGAGACGTAGAATAAGACGTCATCCGCGTAGGCGGAAAGCTTATGTTCAGTTGGCCCCACGGTGAAGCCCCTGATATCCCTATTAAGGCGTATTTTGTTTAGCAAGGGCTCCAATGTCAGAGCAAAGATCAAAGGGGATAAAGGACACCCCTGGCGTGTCCCATTATGTATTGGAAAGGCGTCTGACAGTAAACCATTTACCTTTACTCTAGCTGTTGGAGAACTGTACAGGGAGGATATCCATGAGAGCATGCTGGGGCCCAGGCCAAGCCTGGTCAGCACTGCCCTCATGTAAGTCCAATCAACCCTATCGAATGCCTTTTTGGCATCGGTAGAGAGCAAGAGACGAGGATGTGCTGTGGTCCAAGACTCTGCCCAGTGTATCAGTTGGAGTGCTCTATTGGAGTTGTCCCTGGCTTCCCTACCCATTATAAATCCCGTCTGGTCAGGGTGTATAAGTGACGGAAGGATCGGTTTGAGTCTATTGGCAAGAATTTTTGCTAGGATTTTGACATCGGTGTTTAAAAGGGATATCGGCCTATAGTTCCCTGGCGTGGAATGATCTTTCCCTTCTTTTGGAAGGACTGTGATATGCGCCATCAGAGCTTCCTTAGGCATCACCGTACCGGAAGCCAAGGCCGTAAAATAAGCACACATGGGTTCCGAGAGTACTTCTGAGTACTTCTTATAGTATGCGTTAGTATAGCCGTCTGGACCTGGGCTTTTCCCATTGGGGAGATCTTTAATCACAGTCTTAATTTCCAAAAGGGAGATAGGTATATCCAATTGTTTACTAATGGAAGCCGCCATCTGTGGGCATTGGGCTTCTGTAAGGTATTGTGCAATACGGTCAGTCCGTTGGGTATCCGTTAGACCAGATACTGTACTCGGGAGGTGATATAGCTGAGCATAGTATTCTTTGAAGGCGTGGGCTATTTTTGAGGAGTGCACAACCGGTGCACCTGTTGTCGAAGTCAGTTTGTGTACATGGCCTGAAGCCCGTTGGGGCCTAAGAGCTCTCGCCAATAGTCGCCCACACTTATTACCAAATTCATAGAATTTGTGTGCTACATGCCTCATTCGTGCCCTAATCCTGGCATCCAGCAGTCTGGACAAATCCTGCCTGAGGGCCTGTAATTCTGAGGTGACTGTGGGGGTTATGTGTCGTTTGTGTATCAGTTCTGTTTTTTGAATCTTCCTTAATAGGTCCTGCAATTCCCCTTCTCTAGCCCTCTTTAATCTTGATCCCTGAGATATTAGCTCCCCTCGGATAACCGCTTTATGTCCTTCCCACACCGAGCCCATGCCCACCTCGCCAGTGGTGTTCTCATCAAAGTATAGAGAGATGGCATCTAGCACCTGTTTGTGTGCTACCGCATCATCCAAAATGCATTAGTTTAGGCGCCAGCTCCATGTCCGAGCTTCCGCAGACAAGGGCCGCACGGAGATGAAGACCGGAGCGTGGTCCGACAGTGTGATGGAGCCAATTGAAGCACCAGACAGGGAGTCCAGGGAGTATTGGTCCATTAGTAGTAAGTCTATACGAGTATAGACATTGTGTGTAGCTGAGAAGTAGCTATAATCTCTATCTACTGGGTGTAATAGCCTCCAGCAGTCCACTAAATGGTGTGCCTGTAGTGATTTCCTGAAGTGTTTCAAAAAGGCAAAGGAGTGGGCCGAGCGACTGGAAGAAGTGTCTATCTGTGGGTCGGGGCTGACATTGAAATCTCCTCCCATTATAAGTTGGCCTTCTTTAAAGGAGATGTATGTTGGGGGTATGGCGCTCCCTTATGAACTGTGCAAAATAGAATGTATCAATAAATAATTACTAATCAAAAAACCAACACAGTGAGATCTGTAAATTACTATGGGTGAAACTCATATAGAACATATGTGGAAGTGTAGGTATACGTATTACCAAACCTTAATTCTTGCATATACCTCCATGTTGTGATAAATATAAACAATATATAAAATTTTTTGATATACAGTGGTGCTGCTAAGCAGCTATTTATAATGCCAACTACTGTGCAAAGTACGTGACATATATGTATGTACCAACGCAAGAACAAACATATACCAGTGCAATATATACAATGTGCCAGTGCAGTCCCGCACCCTGCATATATCTCTGACCGTGCACTCCACCTGGTAGACCTCTGCAGTGTATTGCAGTCGAGTCCCGCAAGACTCTAAATGGCTGGTGCACAGGCAAGTGTATAGCGATGCAATATGTGTATATAATGTGACATTACAATCCCACACTTAAGTGTATGTACAACCAACAGTCCAACTAGTATCGTTCAATAAAGTGCAGTATATGCAGTCAAGTCCAGCAAGAATCTGGATGTCATCAAAGCTAAAAAAATTAAGCAAAAAAGAAACAGAAACAGAGAGAGTGAGAGTCTGTTCCAATCACTGCATCCCAATCTTGAAAGGCAGCAAGTACAGTTCCATCAGCTGAGTGACTTTTGGTGCCCACAGTGGTAATTCGTGACTTCTGTGCTCCCCTTTGGCTCCCCACTCACCAGCTTCCCTTACCCCTGCAGGGGTGATAGGCAATCTAGGATCCTGGAACCTTCCTCTTATTCGGTGTCTCGTGGTGCTGCGATGGAATGCCTCTCTCCCAGGAGCTCCGGGTCCCTACTTCATGCGATATCCAGGATAGGGGTCAGCAGCTATGCCATTTAACTGTGGAAAAAAAAAAATCGCTTTCCCAGTGCTGGCAGGGGTCCTAACACATGGTTGTCAATGCTGCTCAAATATCCTCTACGGGATGGCCTGGTGTATTGTGAAGAAACCAGTATTTGGCAGTCGTGATAATTAAACAACTTAATTTGATTGTATCAGTTGTATTGTTCCAAGTGGCAGGGAGCTCTGGTACCTCTCTGTAACAAAGCCAGTTGTTACACAACTGGCTTTGTTACAGAGAGGTACTTCAGGACCTACAGGAACTACACAGTAGTTGGCATTATAAATAGCTGCTTAGCAGCACCACTGTATATCAAAAAATTTTATATATTGTTTATATTTATCACAACATGGAGGTATATGCAAGAATTAAGGTTTGGTAATACGTATACCTACACTTCCACATATGTTCTATATGAGTTTCACCCATAGTAATTTACAGATCTCACTGTGTTGGTTTTTTGATTAGTAATTATTTATTGATACATTCTATTTTGCACAGTTCATAAGGGAGCGCCATACCCCCAACATACATCTTATATATGCAAGCTCTCTTTGAGGGCTACACCTGGGGAGGCAGCATACCTTCTGTCTTTCTTCTCTTCTTCTTTCTCTCCCCCCTCCCCCCCTCTCCCCCCCCATCTTACCTTGTTCCCCCCCCCCCCTTTTTTTCCCCACTCTCCCCCATTCCTGCTTTATGTCCTAAGCGCATAGTTTTTGTGGTTTAATTCTTCTTTAAAGGAGGTCAGGGTATCTAAGATAGAGTCTATAAAGGTAAGTTGTTTGTTATTTGGGGCATACACAGCTGCAAACGTGAACCTACGGGAATAAATGGAGCCCTTGACAAACACATACCTTCCATGGGGGTCTATGAGTTGATCCGTTAGGACAAAGGGGCAATTTTTGTGTATCGCAATGGCAACACCTCCAGATTTGGGTCTTGGGGAGTTGCTGAGAAACCAGGACTGATATATGTGTGTGGGGAGCCGGGGGACCGAGTCAGCATTGAAGTGAGTTTCCTGCAAAAAAAACACATGCGCCCCTGAACGTTTCATCTCAAGCCACAACTTACCCTTTTGGAGGGTGATCCCAGGCCTCGCACATTGTAGGACCCGATTTTTAGATCAGCCATAGTAGAAGAGTACAGGGGAGGGTCGCCATTCTGTCAGCAAGAGGGGGATTGATCCAAAGCGTAATCTTATCGTCAGGATGTAGCCTGAGGGACACATTAAGCGCCAATATGTGCCTATGAAATAAACCAAGGTTATTGCAGGTGTAAAAAACATAAACATATAAGAAAAAACAGTCATAAAAAAAAACATAGAAAAACCAAAGGCCCTAAAATTAGGGAAAAGTGCAACCTTGCCACCGGTCGGTGACCCCCACCCCTCCCCCAGTAAGAAGGAGTGGAGGGGGTCAGCGAGCAGCGCCAATTCCCAATACGGGAACAAAACTCCTAGGAGTTGACCTATTGGAGGTAAGTGAAACAGCACGGGGGGTGAGACCGTGGTGAAACCCGCTCATTGTGTTGGGCACAAAAATTGCACCTCAATACCAAGTGCATATGATGAATCAGCAGCTAGGGGGGATGTCAAAAAGTGACAAAGAAAAAAAAAACAAAGAGAAAATAACGTCCAGGGGACATTTAGGATACCCATGTTGAAAAGTTCTGCTTCTTAGGTTTCTCCTTGAGGGGATGGAGGGTGGGATGCCTGAGCAGGGGGGCCTCTCCTGGATCCTCGGTGTCGTCTGCGGCGATTCGCTTGCCACTGTTCAGGGCGGTTTGGGAGGGGTATCTCCGGTGAGGTCCTCCAGTCTGGAATGTCCACTTGCGGCAGTCCAAGAGACTCCAGAAAGTGGGGTAAGTCAGCCTTGCTCCGCAGTGTGGATTGTTTACTGTCTTTAGTTGCAGATAGACTGAAGGGGAATCCCCACCTATATGGCAGTTGAGCATCCTGTAAGGCCGCCAGCAGTGGTTTGAGGGCACGACGCTGCATCAGCGTGCGTCTGGAGAGGTCTGGGAAAAAAGATAGTTTGGCTCCATCAAAATCCACGTGTCTGAGTCCGCGGACTTGAGTCATGATCTGTTCCTTAAGAGAATACTTATGCAGTTTGCAGATAATGTCTCTGGGCTTGTCAGGGTCTTCAGATGGAGGTCTCAGGGCTCTATGTGCCCGGTCTATCTCAATATGTTCTGGCGCCTGGCGGCCTAATATTTGTTTAAAGACCCCCTGCAGGGTAGGAACAATATCTCTCTGGCCTGTGGCCTCAGGTAGGCCTCTGATGCGTATGTTAACCCTTCTGCTCCTGTTCTCAGCATCATCCATTTGGTCAAGCAGGGCTTCAATCCTGCGATCCTGCGATTTACAGCGGTCTGTAAGGGCTTGTAATGTGGGAGCAGTCTCTTCCCACTGTGTCTCCAGCGTTTCCACTCTCCCCCCTAGATGTGCTGTGTCAGCTTGTAAGTCCTCTATGTCCTGCCTCATGGCCTTCTCCACTCTGTGCACAAACTTCTCCAAGTCATCTTTAGTGGGAAGGGAGAGTATATGAGAGCGAATGTCTCTATCCCCCCAGGCATCTCCTCTTTCAGGGAGCCTTTCTGATCTGTCCGATCCGGAGGGAGAGGAGGGGGGAGGCAGGGAAGGTAGCGGTAAGCGTGGGGAGCTGATAGGGGAGGTAGCTCTGGAAGCGTGGCCTCCGGGCGCCATCTTGGCTGTACTTGCCGTTCCTCTGCGAGTCCCATAAAAGTAGTTTTCCAGCGATTCTGACCGGCCTCGAGGGGTCCGCTGTGGTTGAGGAGATGGTTTGCGTTTCGGGGGCATCGTTGCGGGTGATAAAGCCCCCTTTAATGCTGCTGATCAGGCTTTGTTTAGAGCGGGCTGCACGGAGCTCAAGGAGAGCACGTCTTCACTCCTGCATGCCGTAGCCACGCCCCCGCCCAGCTGTCAGCTGGGCAAGTGGTTAAACACTAATCAGAAGATTCATTTCAATGGAATAGTCTAGATAACAGTTAAGAGCGAAGGTTCGGCAGCCAGTAGATCATGGACAGGTGACTGGTAGATTGCGGTCTGGGCACCAAACAGAGTGCAATGCAGAGGGACTACTTGTAAAGTTGAAGCTGTAGTAGGGATCAAGAGCCACATAAGCCGATGCCTCCTCTGTAGTGCTGGCTCCTGTCCCATGCAAAGTGATACCAACTGCACTCCACCTCTTATCCCAGCTAGCGGTCTCCAGAGTGGTGGCAGCAGCAGGAAAGAAGAGATCTTCAGGTCAGTGTAAAGCAATACACTGGGCATATTGGTATAAGGCTGATTTAACACTGATGCACTGCAGTTTACCCACACCGCAGGTGCAGTGCAGTGTAACTGCAGCTTTCCTGTGGGCTTGCTGCACATAGCCATAGACTTCTATTATATCCTGCAAGTGTGGTGCACTATCTGAAAGTGCACCAAAACTTCTGAATGCAGGGAGTTTTGGTGCGCTTTCAGAAAGTGCACCACACTTGCAGGCTATAGTAGAAGTCTATGGCAAAGCACAGCTATCCCAGGAAAGTTGCCGATGCACGGCGCTGCACCTGTGGTGTGGGTTAACCGCAGTGCATCAGTGTGAAAGTAGCCTTATAGGGGGCTCAGAACAGTAAGGGTTCATTCTCAAGTGCAGCAGACACTGCCGCTCCCCTGAAAAGTGATTTGAGTGTGTTTGACAGGTGGTGTGGAGGCAATATGTTGCCTGCTCACCACCTGATTTAAATCCATGATTGCCGTGCAATGCACACAATTGCTACAAGGTAGTATGGCAATTAAAGGTTTAAATCAGGTGTAAGGAGGCGACACTGTGCCTGCTGATCTTTGACTTCTCCCATGTTGTTCAGGTAGATCTCCACCTCTTTAACCACTTACGGACCACCGCACGCCGATATACGTCTTAACTTTGAAGAGGAATATCATTGTTATGGCAGAAGCTAGCTGCCATAACCCCGGTATCCTCTTCTTCGTCCGGTGCTCCTCTTTCAGATAAAAGTGGTCTCTGCAGAGGATTCGGATTACTGGAGCCGTTGACAGTGGCGGATCCTTTCACATGCTGGGTATGGAGACGAGTATGGGGACGATGGCCCCCATCTGTTTCCATACCATTGCAGGGCGATAGCAATGTCAAAATGTCACTTCCGCCCATAGCTCTTAAAGGGCTATTTTTTTTTTTTAATTAAATTTTTTTTTTTATTATTGCATTTTAGTGTAAGAATGAGATCTGAGGTCTTTTTGACCCCAGATCTCATATTTAAGAGGTCCTGTCATGCTTTTTTTTCTGTCACTTTTATTCCTATTACAAGGGATGTAAACATCCCTTGTAATAGGAATAAAAGTGACAGAATTTTTTTTAAAAGAACAGTGTAAATATAAAAAATAAAAGCTAAAATAAATAAAAAAAAAATTTTTAAACGCGCCCCGTCCCGCCGAGCTTGCGTGCAGAAGCAAACACATACGTGAGTAGCGCCCACATATTAAAACAAACCACACATGTGAGGTATCGCCGAGATCGGTAGAGCAAGAGCAATAATTCTAGCCCTAGACCTTCTCTGTAACTCAAAACATGCAACCTGTAGAATTTTTTAAACGTTGCCTATGAAGATTTTTAAGGGTAAAAGCTTGTAGCCATTCCACAAGCGGGCGCAATTTTGAAGCATGACATGTTGGGTATCAATTTACTCGGTGTAACATTGTCTTTCACAATATAAAAAAAAATTGGGCTAACTTTACTATTATCTTATTCTTTAATTCAAAAAAGTGTATTTTTTCCAAAAAAAAAGTGCGCTTGTAAGACCGCTGAGCAAATACGGTCTGACAGAAAGTATTGCAATGACCGCCATTTTATTCTCTAGGGTGTTAGAAAAAATGTATAATGTTTGGGGGTTTTAAGTAATTTTCTAGCAGAAAAAACTGTTTTTAACTTGTAAACAACAAATCTCAAAAAGCGGCTCCGTGGTTAAGGTTGCCTACCCCTGGTTTAGAGGCTACATTTGACTTGCTGTGCATTGGGGGTGATTTACGAAAGCCGTTCAGTAGAGGCGCACGGCGAGGCGCAACGCATATTTACGAAATGATGCGCTTGTAACAGAGCTCGAATCCCCCATTTACTATAGCAATCTCGACGCACGGGAGAATGCAATCTGTGCGTCACTATGGACATGGCACACGGCCATCTCCAATTCAATATTGACAGAAGATGAAAGTTCCAATATTATGGGGTGATGTGAGGAAGTTTAGTAACAACTGCCCAAGTTATATATACCGTATTGGCGTATAACACGTGCCAGCGTATAACACGCACTCCAAGTTTAGGAGGGAATTTTAGGGGAAAAAACTTTTAGGAGGGAAGTTTAAGGAAAAAACTTACATTTAAATGCCCATCAATGCAGCCTTATCAGTGTCCATCAGCAGCCTTGTCAGTGTCATTTGCAGCCTTGTCAGTACAGCCTTGCACTGCAGCCTTTTCATTGCAGTTTAAAAATGGAAGCAAAAATGGAAGTCGGTTCAGAAAATGTCAAGCACTTTTCTGCAGCAGAGAATGACATTTTCTGAACCGACTTTGGGGCCCCTTGGTGCTAGGAACCCCAGCTTTGGATATGTTGTAGTGCTAGTAAGTTCCAAATTCCAATGGGTTTGCACACCAAATTTGGGGTTCCTGGGACCAAGTGGTCCTGAGATACGGGGCCCCAAAGTCGGTTCGGAAAATGTCATTCTTTGCATCAGAAAAGTGCTTGACTCGTGTATAAGCCAAGGGGGGCACTTTCAGCACAAAAAAATGTGCTGAAAAACTCGGCTTATACTCGAGTATATACGGTACATGCTACAGATGCACCACTTTTACAGGCAGAGTAAGCCCCCCCCAAGTTACTAGCTTTTAAGCAATTTTGCATTTTTAAAGGCACTTCTCCTTGTTTCGTTTTTGGGGTTGTCCAAATTGGTGACATTGATATATGTCCCTCAGGGTGGGACCTGGGCCCCCATACCCATTTTAGGGCCAATAACTGGAATATAAGCCTGCCAAGTGGGGACTAGCAAAATTAACAGATTGCAATGGTATTTGTTGTATAACTTTTGCCCATGTTAGGCTCTTTGTTTGCTCCCCGGACCAGGGGGGGGTGTTTGTCCCATCTCTAATTTTGTAGCATGCTGGATAATGTGCTTATTTTGTGCTAGCTGCATTTGGGTTGGTCTGGACATGCTCAGGGACTTTGTTTTTTTTGCTGTGGCTTTGGTGTGTAAAATGCATTTGGGATGGTCTGGGCAAGCTCAGGGACTTTGTTTTTATTTTTTTGTCCTTTTTGTGTGTGAACAGCACTTGGATTTTTCTGGGCATGCTTAGAGAGTGTGTTTTTGGGTTAGTAATTTAAGGACATCCTTAACAGGTGTACCCACTTTGAAGTAATTTCTACACACTGGGTGAACTTGCAATTTGTGTTTCATGGACTGTGCATGTGTTTTCAATTGCCTCAGCACACAAACCTATGTTATATAAAGCCTGCAGATAGCATTCTTTACCTTGCCCTGAAAAGAGGCCAGATTTCTTGATGTGTGTGTCAAGAGAGTACATTTGGGTGTCCTTATAGAGTTTGTAACACATGTATTTTCTCTTTATATTTTGTTTATGTCTTTGCAAAACAGATGTGTTTTAGAGCAAGTATTTTTTTACTTTTTGTCACTTTATTTATTTTTTGTGGGGGGGGGGATATTTTCCCTGAAATATTTTTGATGTTGTCAATGTGTGTCGTTTGTAGGTTGTTAGTTTCACTTTGATTTAATTGTCTGTGCTGCATTGTTTTGCAAAATCTTCCTCAAGCTGTTGTGACTACTAAGGCTACTTTCACACTGAGGTGCTTTACAGGTGCTACAGCGCTAAAAATAGCACCTGTAAAAGTGCTTTCACACTGGAGCGGTGTGCTTGCAGGACAGGAAAAAAAAGTCTTGCAAGCCGCATCTTTGCAGCGCTATAGGAGCGGTGTATTCACCGCTCCTAAAGCACCCCTTCCCATTCAAAACAATGGGGCAGCGCCGCTGCGGGCGGTTTTAACCCTTTTTCGGCCACTAGCGGGGGGTTAAAACCACCCCGCTAGCAGCCGAATAGCGCCGCTCAAACGACGGTAAAGCGGTCTGAAAGTAGCCTAAATATTTTAAATCCTTAAGAGACTGTTCGTTTGTGGGCGCAGTCCTTTTAACTCCTGTGAATTTCCTCTGCAAAATGGTCAGACCTCAAAACCATATTCTGTTAGTGTCTCAAATTAACATGCATGTGTTTTTTCTTTCCTTGCTCCTGTTTTGTTGACCAATAAAATTTGTAGCAAATTTTTACATTTTATGTGTTTTGTTAATAATTTGTTTTGCAGATGCATGCTCATTCCAAGTAATGCATTTTACACTCCCCCCCCCCCCCCCCTAAACAATTTTCATGCAACAGATTTCCCAGCTGCAGCTTATCTAGGCTGATTGGCATGGCAAAACAAAAAAGGTGTGATTTGTCTAAAAGCTACTTTCCTGGTGCCTTCATGGTGGCATATGCATGGATTGTGCGTATGCTGCCATGGATAGGCACCAGGAAGGGAAAATTACAGAGAGATAAGTATTCAATTTTCCAGTTTAGCGCAGTGGTTCTCAGCCTTTGTCCTCAAGTACCCCCCAACAGGACTAAGGATGAGCTCTGGCGTGTTTGCACAGCTCATGTGCAGAGCCCGCTAGGAAGTTGGTACTG
Source organism: Lithobates septentrionalis (assembly GCA_037952835.1). Taxonomy (NCBI): domain Eukaryota; kingdom Metazoa; phylum Chordata; class Amphibia; order Anura; family Ranidae; genus Lithobates; species Lithobates septentrionalis. The sequence goes on from JBBDGP010000296.1 coordinate 552,493, forward strand.
CGCTGCTCTAATCACAGGCAGTGAGACATTTCCCGATCTCTGCAGCCATGCATCGGGACAATGTCTCACTGCCTATGATTAGCGCAGTGCCGACTTCCAGAGCTCATCCTTACACAGTACATGTTTTGGGAATTTATCTTGGCTAAAATAGCTATCCAAAATACCAAGCTATTGACTCTGATTTAAAGCACCTGTGCAAGATGAAGGAAAACCTGCAAACATGGCCTGTTGGGGGGAATTGAGAACAGGGTTGAGAACCACTGATTTAGAGCACTGAGCTAAAATTGAGCTCAAGACAATCCTATTCTAATTGTGGGTATTTGAGGGAACCAAGTAAGTGTTAGAACCCCTGCTTGTCTTTTTTAGGTTGGGCTTTGTGTCCCTTTTTTGAAAATTGGCTATGTGACCGCAAGTGAGGGTAAAACCCTACCAATGTCTTTCCTTGGGGACACATAGGTCAATCTAACTAGTGTCCCCATTAAGCAAATTGCACTCTAGCACTTTGTTGTGTACACCCCAAATTATTAGGTATTTTGGGGTTTATTAAAGGCAAATCCACTTTGCAATACAAGTGTACTGTAAATATGAGGGGAAGCACTGGTGATTTTATCATCCAATCATGTGGAAACAAAGATACTGTTTTTTTATTTTGCTTGCATGCTTGGTGGCCAGCACACAGGAATGACATCACGCCCCTCCAGGAAGTTGTTTGTACTGTTGCTAATTTGCTGATTTGGCCTCAAAACACACACCTACTTCCTGTGTACAGATTCACTTCCGGGCCAATGTATATTGCGAGTGTGTGTATGTATATGTATATTAGAGGTCAACCGATATATCGGCCGATATTTGGTGTTTTTTACTCAATCGGCATCGGCCGATTGTGCTGATTAAAAAAAGCCGATATAGCTTCAGCGCGACTTGCAAAAGACTTCTGGACACAGAACGGGAGGCGACTTGTCAGAAGTCAGTGCAAGTTGCCTGTGTGAAGCGACTTCTCCCCCTCTCTGGGCAGCCTGCCAAATCTCATAAAAAGAACCTGAAGGATACAATGTTTACAATTATGAATGAACTAAATTCCGTGTGTAGAAGCTCTCAGTTTAACCATTTAAAGACTAAATCTTTTCTGACATTTGTTGCTTACAAGTAAAAATCCTGTATTTTCTGCTAGAAAATCACTTAGAACCCCCAAACATTATATATATTTTTTTTAGCAGAGACCCTAGGGAATAAAATAGCGGTTGTTGCAATATTTTATGTCACACGGTATTTGCGCAGCGGTCTTTCAAATGCAATTTTTTTTTAAAAAATACACTAATAAATTAAAAAAAAAACTAAGCAGTAAAGTTAGCCCATTTTTTTTTCATCCAGAAGTTTTGATTACCTGTTTTTGTGTATTTAATATTTAAGAGAGGTGTTTTTTTATATTTTTTATATCTAAATTCTACATACAAGTGAACTGATTGGAGGTTTGTTTTGTTTACTGTTTAAATGTAAAAAAATTTCCGTATCACTGAAGGTTGCTTTCACACTGGAGCGGGCATACGTTGACGGTAAAACGCTGCTAGTTTTAGCGGCTCTTTACCATCATTTTAGCAGCGCTATTCGGCTGCTAGCAGGGTGCTTATAACCCAGCTAGCGGCCCAGGAAGGGGTTAAATGCGCCCCTGAAGCGCCACTGCCAAAACGCTTTGCAGGCGGTGCGCATTAATTTCAATGGGCAGGAGTGGTGGTATACACCGCTCCAAAGATGCTGCTTGCAGGACTTTTTTTTAACATCCTGCCAGCTCATCGCCTCAGTGTGAAAGCACTCGGGCTTTCACACTGAGACTGCAGGGGAGCCGTTTGACAGGCACTTTACAAGCGCTATTTTTAGCCCAAAAGCGCATGAAAAACGCCCCATTGTGAAAGGGGTCTAACTGTTGGATTTTATGAGATGAAGGTTAAAAAAAAAAAAAAAAGAAAAAAAAAAAAATCGGCCTATTATATCGGCCCAAAAAAAACGGCATCACATATCGGCCATCGGCCACCGCGATTTGTAAATATCGGCATCGGCATCGGCCAGAGAAAAACCCATATCGGTCGACCTCTAATGTATGTATATATATATATATATTCTTGTGTCCACCAGCAGAGAGAAGTTGGATAGATGTCACACACCCAATTCTGGAGGCATAATAATGGTCTATCACAGGGGTCTTCAAACTACGGCCCTCCAGTTGTTCAGGAACTACAATTCCCGTCATGTCTGTGAATGTCAGAGTTTTACAATGCCTCATGGGATGTGTAGTTCCGCAACAGCTGGATCGCCATAGTTTGAAGATTCCTGATCACTCTAGCATGTCTTAAAAAAAAGGTGGTTTTTCATGTGCCTTGTACAATGCCCAAGAAATATCGTTTGGAAAATACAAGTGGGTCATGTCACATCTACATTCCAAATTTGGCACTTAAGATGGTCATGCACTATGCAATCTGCTTGGCCAGTCTCTGTACAACTCGATATTTAAGCAAAATAGGTAATAGGAAGACGCACTTCAACAATTCAAATTATAGGAAATCAAACAGGCTCTTGCGCTAAATCTAATTTATTTAAGAATTTAATCTAACTGATTGCAGTGTATGGTCACCTTTAAAGATCAAGATCTGAAAATATTAATTTATTAGGTTTAGAAACACTTCTCTGTTCTTTGTAATGTATTGAAAGATTTGGGTAAAAAAAGAAAAAACACATTTCAAAGATATATTAGAAGTGATAGGAATGATATTAGCATCAAAAGGGTTCATTAACTGAGAACACCTACTAATTGCCTAACAAGACACATCCAATGAGATGAAATTAACCAATTGTATTGGGCGTGCGCTATTATCAATGAGAAAACCACAGTTACCCTACCACCAGTTGCAGTCTACACATGCGGGTATTTATTATTGCTATTTAACCACTTCCAGACTGCTGCACGCCGATGTATGTCCTCACTTTGAGGACGGATATCATTGTTATGGCAGCAGCTAGCTGCCATAACCCCGGTATCGCCGTGTTCGGCCGGCGGTCCAGGACAAGATAAAAGTGGTCTCTGTGGCGGATTTGCCATGAGATCACTTTAATCGGCGGCGGGAGAGGCCCCCCCCTCCCGCTGTGATCCAGTACCCTCCACCGCTTACTTGAGCCGTCGGCGGAGGCAATCCAGTCCTCTCGGCGGCTGTGCATGGAGACGAGTGAGGGGAAGATGGCCCCCACCCGTCTCCATGACACTGCAGGGCAGAAGCAATGTCAAAACGTCACTTCCGCCCATAGCTCTTAAAGGGCCATTTTTTTTTTCTTATGACAAAATTTATTTTATTTTATTTTTTTTTTTATCATTGCATCTTAGTGTAAATATGAGATCTGAGGTCTTTTTGACCCCAGATCTCATATTTAAGAAGTCCTGTCATGCTTTTTTTCTATTACAAGGGATGTTTACATAGGGAATAAAAGTGACACTTTTTTTTTTTTAAACCGTGTAAAAATAAAAGGTAAAATAAATAAGAAAAAAAAATTTTTAAACGCGCCCCGTCCCGCCAAGCTCGCGTGCAGAAGCTAACACATACGTCAGTAGCGCCCGCATATGAAAACGGTGTTCAAACCACACATGTGAGTTATTGCCGCAATCGGTAGAGCGAGAGCAATAATTCTAGCCCTAGACCTCCTCTGTAACGTAAAACATGCAACCTGTAGAATTTTTTTAAAAGTCGCCCATGGAGATTTTTAAAAGTTTGTTGCCATTCCACGAGTGGGCGCAATTTTGAAGCGTGACATGTTGGGTATCAATTTACTCGGCGTAACATTATCTTTCACAATATAAAAAAAATTGGGCTAACTTTACTGTTGTCTTATTTTGTAATTCAAAAAAGTGTATTTTCTCAAAAAAAAGTGCGCTTGTAAGACCGCTGCGCAAATACGGTGTGACAGAAAGTATTGCAACGACCTCCATTTTATTCTCTAGGGTGTTTGAAAAAAATGTATAATGTTTGGGGGTCCTTAAGTAATTTTCTAGCAAAAAAAAACTGCTTTTAACTTGTAAACAACACATCTAAAAAAGAGGCCCGGTCCTTAAGTGGTTAATGACTTTTCAGGTGCACCAATTAATGTATGAACTGGTGCAGTGCCTTCTTCTTATTAAATCACCCCCACTGTGTTGTTGCTTCAGATACAGGTCCTATTATTATGGTGCGTTTTCACTCTTCAAAAGCTGTGTTTTGTGTTCAAACTTGAGCCCTTCTAAAAATTACTTTATTTATAGATGATCTTATTTAGGGTATCTCTATTTACAGTATCTTTATTTGAAAAAAAGGTGATCTTATTTAACAAACAATTAGCACCATTTAGGGAAAGAGTTATGTGAACAGATTCTCAAAGCAACATAGGTTAGATAGAGGGACAGTGAAAAATGCTCTCTTTCTGGAATTCGTTGATTAACCACTTCGATACTGGGCACTTTCACCCCCTCCTTCCCAGACCAATTTTCAGCTTTCAGCACTGTCACACTTTGAATGAGAATTGCGTGTCATGTAATACTGTACCCAAATTACATTTTTATCATTTTTTTCACACAAAGAGCTTTTTTTTGGTGGTATTTAATCACCGCTGGGGTTTTCATTTTTTACGCTACAAATAAAAAAAAGATTCAAAAAATGCATCTTTCTTTGTTTCTGTTATAAAAATTTTGCAAATAAGTACCGTATTTATCGGCGTATAACACGCACCCCAAGTTTAGGAGAGAATTTTAAGAAAAAAAACTTTTAGGAGGGAAGTTTAAGGAAAAGAAACTTACATTAAAATGCCCATCAATGCAGCCTTATCAGTGTTCATCTGCAGCCTTGTTAGTGTCATTGCAGCCTTTTCAGTGTCAGTGCAGCCTTGACCCAGTGTCCATTGCAGCCTTGTCAGTGCAGCTTTGCCCCAGTGCAGCCCTGTCAGTGCAGCTTTGCCCCAGTGCAGCCTTGTCAGTGCAGCTTTGCCCCAGTGCAGCCTTGTCAGTGCAGCTTTGCCCCAGTGCAGCCTTGCCCCAGTGCAGCCTTGTCAGAGCAGCTTTGCCCCAGTGCAGTCTTGTCAGTGCAGCCTTGTCAGTGCAGCTTTGCCCCAGTGCAGCCTTGTCAGTGCAGCTTTGCCCCAGTGCAGCCTTGTCAGTGCAGCTTTGCCCCAGTGCAGCCTTGTCAGTGCAGCTTTGCCCCAGTGCAGCCTTGTCAGTGCAGCTTTGCCCCAGTGCAGTCTTGTCAGTGCAGCCTTGTCAGTGCAGCTTTGCCCCAGTGCAGCCTTGTCAGTGCAGCCTTGCCCTAGTGCAGCCTTGCCCCCAGTGTCCATGCCTGCCGCCGCCGCCGACATACACATGCATGTAGTTTTAAATATGGCGCCGCGGAGTTCAGAGGGACTCGGCCCCGGCGGAACTGAACGAACGCCGCCGAGATACACATAGTCGAGTGTATTCGGCTCTTTCCGGCGCCGCTCCCAGTCCCGCCCTATGATGGACATAACACAGGTCCAATGGCGGGACTGGGCGTGACTGTAAGTGGCGCCGGAAAGAGCCGAATACACTCGACTATGTGTATCTCGGCTCTGTGATTTCGGCGGCGCTCGTTCAGCTCCGCCGAGTCCCTCCGAACTCCGCGGCGCCATATTTAAAACTACTCGCTATGTGAATGTCGGCGGCGATCGCCGCCGACAGCTCACAATTAGCGGGGATCGGCGTATAACACGCACCCACGATTTTAAGGGGAAAAAAGTGCGTGTTATAGGCCGATAAATACGGTAATTTCTCTTGATACATTTTGACCAAAAATGATGCTGCTACATTTCTTTGGTAAAAATAACCCAAATCAGTGTTTATTTGGTGTTGGCAGTGATGGGGGACAGACAGATTTTTTTATGGAGACGCTGAAATGTGTATAGGGACAGGGGTATCGGTGGTGCTTGGCGTACTTTGTGGGGTGACAGCTCTCTGTGTAAAATCATCCTCACACAGAGAGCTGTCACAGATCTGCAGATTCCCCCTCTTCCCCCCCGCACTGAGCTCTCACTGAGCTCAGCGGGGAGAACTGTCACAGAGAGAACTGTCACAGTGACATGCATCTCTGTTTACATTGTGACGGCTGTGAGTGAATACAGCCGTCAGGTGATCGGGAGGGCCAATCACAGCGCCCATATCCCAATCTCCGCTCAGCTGGATCCTGTGATCATGTTGTCATCTCTCTTGTTCAGGCTACATTTTTAATTTTTTTGTATGCAGTTAATATGAAAGGTTGAATTTAACATTTCGTTTGTATCACTTGCAGCCAGTAGTGGCAAGCTTTAGGCAATCACACCAGTTTTGGTTTATTTACATAAAACTCAGTTTTATCAAAATTTTGGAGATTGTTCATTGAGATATTGATTAAAATCTTACTTTTCAAAAGCGGTGTACTCAATTATGCTGAGCACTGTATGTGCTTTGCTCAGATTCCATGACTGATGTTTACAGCCACTTTAACGCATAGAATGCATTAAGGTAAAAAAAAACTTATGGGTTTAGAACCACTTTAATGCGCCCAATATCTCCTTATTATTATTATTATTATTATTTTTTTTCCTTCTACAGCACCAAGACTTTATCTCTTGTTATACGCCTGATCCTGACACTAACCATTGTTGATTTGCACAACATATCTTCAAAGATGCCATCAGAATACCAAAAATACTTGAAGTAAGACTGTTTGTTATATAATTCTGTGCACTTCATTTACTTTATGTATAAAAGACAGAGTTAAATTTTCTGCCAAATGTTAAGCCAGCCACAGATGGATCGATTTTCTTTCCTGCAACCTGTGAAAACCGCTCCATTCCCCCATTGACACAGTCAGTGTGGATGGGGGAATCCCTCCCACTAAGCCATTCTGTTCTCCCGGAGGGAGAACGCCGCAATAAATCGCATGTAAAATTCACCAGGCTGGTTATACTCAAGTTGGGTACGTTCAGCCTGCCCATACGTGGTTCGAATATCGGCCGGTTCAGCAGGGATTCAAACTGTCTATGGCTGGCTTTACTTTATAATAAAATTCTGCAAGGTGGCATCTTTTGACTTCCTTTTTTATGCAGATTATTTTCTCCCTTCTTTTTTTTGCAGGCACTTGAAATTCGTTTTACAGTATGCAGAAAATGTGTCAACATACACAAATAAAGATAAGAACCAATGGGATGAAGCAATGCAGTTAACGAGTAAAATTATTAAGAAAATAAGAATGTTTTTTGAAGCAAGTAATCTGAATGAAAGATGAGAAACACATGTAATGCTCATAATATGTTCATTACATATTCTAGCGGTATGTAACAAGGGATGACTATCAATAGAACCAATTCTGAAGAGGTTTCCATATAGCGGACTCTTCACTCTCTGTAAATCATGAGAGAATGTATTTATTTTTATGTATTTTCTTTATTAACAGGTATTATGAAATAGTACACTCATATTTCACACTTGCCACTTACAGCCAGGATGTGATGAGCCACAAAGCATTTGTGTTGAGAAAATAGCTATGACGAGATAACTAATTAGTAGGAATGATCAGATTCCACACTGAACTGAGTTACACAGAGCAGGGTTATCTGCCTTTCTAAGACAGGACTAATGCCGCGTACACACGGTCGTACTTTTCGTCTACAAAAGTCGGACAGCCTGTCCGACAGACTTCCGGCAGACTTTCGGTGGACTTGCGGCGGACTTGCGGCCTACTTTCTAACGAACGGACTTGCCTACACACGACCACACAAAAGTCTAACGGATTCGTACGTGATGACGTACACCGGACTAAAATAAGGAAGTTCATAGCCAGTAGCCAATAGGTGCCCTAGCGTGGCTTTTTGTCCGTCGGACTAGCACACAGACGAGCGGATTTCGGGGTCCGTCGTAGTTACGAAGTAAAGTTTTAAAACATGTTTCAAATCTAAAGTACGTCGGATTTGAGGCTAAAAAAGTCAGTTGAAAGTCCGGAGAAGCCCACACACGATCGGATTACCAGCCAGCTTTAGTCCATCAGCGTCCGTTGGACTTTTGTAGACGAAAAGTAGGACCGTGTGTACGCGGCATAACTTTCTCCATTACATAGATGCTGCCAGTAACTAACGTGGCAGACAACCTAATGTCCTGGATGCACTTTGTATTTTTTTGTTGAAATAAAGATTTTATATATAAAAAAAAAATTACATCAGTTCAAAAACATTAACAATGGCAGAAAATTATACTTTTCACCAATGTCTTGTATAAATTCTTGTCTCCTTTATGACACAATGATGACGAATCTCAAGACTAGATTTTTATGGTTTATACACTCAGGCATTTTATATGAAATTTGGGATGTTTTTAGAAGATGAATGGAAACCAGTAAGATATAATTTGGGTCCTTCCACTGTTACTACAATAAACCATAATGATGTAGGAGTTTGCAGGAGGATCCACAATGCCCACCAGGGGCAATGACACACCTAGAATGGCCTGATGTCCTGGGAGTAGCATTATCATTTATTCACTTTTGATTGTTTTAACAGAACTGTTTCAGGGGTATTTCACACAGAGTGCGGTGACTGGTGTTTTTCCGCACTGGAAAAACACCAGTCACCACTGGGACACAGAGAGAACAATTGTCACTACTAGGACATTCAGAAAACAATTGTTTTGTATGTGTCCTAGTCACGCTGCAACACAGCTCAGGACTTTGATTTGCTTTATTGCACATTTTATTATGCAGACATGCAGCTCACTGGTTAGGATTGCATATCACTGTACAGCAGCCCAACGCACCGCACTGCTGTACAGTGGCATGAATGAACTTTAAATAAAGCATGTAGAAAAAAAAAGGGTGTGGTGATGTGCTAAAATGTGCATCACACTTCTGCGCCTACCACCAGCTCACTGCAGTTGGAACAGACAGCTATCACACACTATACTGCTGTGGTCTAGTGTGCAGCACCTGTCCATTGCTGTGTACATGGGCCCTAAACAGGTGTCTCTGTGAAGGGACCATGTAAATAGTTCCTACAGTAAGCATCTCTTCACACATAAATTTGCATGAACATGCTTAAAAATACTGTAGAAGTGCACTGATGCACCGTTTAACATGCAGTGATACGCTTTTATGCACAGTAGAATTGCTATGCATTTTGCAGGCAATTTTCTGTGACATCACATACTTTCCTGTTTGGGGGTTGAGAGAAGTAAGGGAGAAAAATGGAGAGAAACAGAGATGATCTCAGCATAACTGTGATTGTGCTAGCTATATTGAGGAGATTGGGGAAAGCCAAAGAGTGCTATTGAGTGCATCCATTGCTTCCACAACATGAGTAAAGGGCAATTTTGGACCTTATACCAGGATTTACAATGTCAGCTATCTATTTCTATAACCCTGTCATTGAAAAACTTTACTAGCCAGCTTTCCACTGTACACTCTCGACTTCCACTATAAGATGGCTGTCCGATGGGTTCTTGTAATAACAAAATTAAAAAGCTTTTTCATTCCTCAATAGACTAGTGTTGATGTGCATTTATGTATCTTGCGTTGTGTTAAAATCCATAGCTGTAGCATTTTAATGCAAAGCACTGCACATGACACCAGTGTTTTCTATGTGACCTGCGTTCTCCCAGTGCTGTATGTATGAACAGAGCCTAAAAGGTTCAACACCGGAAAATAGTGCAATGAAATTACACTACTGTGTAGGGAGCAGGTTTTGGATGATTGTTATCTTAAAGGGATCGGCTCCTGCTTCTGTCAATCAAATCCAGTGACACAGGAGCCAGGGGGTTGGGCCAAGTCCTGCTCTCTGTGTAAATGGACACAGCAGCAGGACTCGGGAGGAGCCAGGAGCGCCACTGGGGGACCCCAGAAAAGGAGGCTCGAGGCCGCTCTGTTCAAAACCCTTGCACAGAGGAGGTAAGTATAACATGTTTGTTAAAAAAAAAAAAAAAACACCTTTACAATCACTTTAATTGCTTTACATGCTCTGCACTTATGCTTCCTTCTGTTCGCTTAAAACAATCCATTGTCTCACTCTCAAAGCATGTGTCATAAAAAAAAAATGTAAAAATGTTAATATTAAAGAGAAACTGCTAAAGGTAGTCGTAAAATAATTAAATAGAAAACAGTCCAGTGATGTGAGTGAAGATAAATTCCTCCATGCAAAAAAACACCAAATGCTGTGAGCCTCCACCACACACAATGCGCGCTTACCAGAAGGCAAGCTTTAACAAGCCTGTGTAATTGGTCAGCTTCCGGACATCAATCCAGCAGAAGCAGCAACTCTCTATGGACACACTGAAGGCAAGCCAGGGACCTCAACTCAACGGGTATAACCAGCAAGGCAGGGATCAGGAACCCAGGAAAGTGAAGAGAAGCTCACCATAGTGTAAATTGGTAAAAATGCTAGTTTATTAGGCATTAAAAGTTGCAATTACATCAATACAGAAGATAAAATGTTCGTAAAAATATGCCAGCCGGCTAGCAGACACCCGTCCGCACACAAGACTACACCGCGATGACGTCAGCACGTCTACCTCCCGACGCACATTTCGTCATAAAATGACGTTGTCTTGGGGAATGGGCGACGCACTGACTTATCGCTTTAAGTACAATAACAGGCAACCACGCATCGTTGTGAATCCTAAGCGGCGGAACCTGATTGCCTGATTCTAAAGTATAAAAAATCTAAAATAGTGGGAATTACATGAGAATACCAAATAAGAAAAAATTTGAAAAAATAAAAATTATTTCTTTCTCGAACATCACGGGTCACAGAGCCTCAGTAATAACTGATGGGTTATATAGGTATCACTAGGTGATTGGACACTGGCACACCCTAACCAGGAGGTTCAACCCCCTATATAATCCCTCCCCTCACAGGGATATCTCAGTTTTTACGCCAGTGTCTTAGGTGATGGACATGTAAAGATGTCCTGTGCTGAGCTCCAAAGGGAATATCCTATATCCTATACTGGGGCAAGCCAGGCAAACCGGATCCATTTCAAAGTGTCCTTTCTAGGCCGAATTGGATGGTACCCGGGCCTTGTGTCCGAAGAAACGAGGTTTTACCTGTAACGCTTCCTCTTTTTAGAGAGCTGGACCCCGCATATCAGAAAATGGTTTTCTATCCTTATTTCTGGCTGGGTGCTTTACAGGCCCAGAACTGTGGATCCCCCTATCCGTAGGGGGCCCCAGTCTCTGAAGGTTTTTTCAAACGGAACCCACCATGAGAGGTGAAGATTGGGTCTGTATAACAGAACCCTGCGGCTGGATAAGGTAAGGGAGATTCCACAGAATTTTTTAATTCTAGTAGGTTTTCTCCTTTAAGGTAAATGCATGCTGTGCCCTTTGTCGCCACCGGAGGCTGCCAAGAGCACATACCTTCTCATGCTGATGTCTGTCTCAGTGTTCGCACGCTGCACAAGCTCCTCCGGCTGGCTCCAGGTAGGATGGGATGGGGGGCTCTCCTCAGGGATATTCCCCCCAGACTAGGGGGAGGCCGCAGGTGGTCTGTGAGGCGGTTGTACACCGCACTATCACCGCCGCCGCCATTGCCACATGCAGGCCCCATCACTACCGGCCTCTCTCCTTCCTCCCCCTCCCCCAGCCTTTCCTCCATGCTGTCCAAGAGGGTCGGCTCGCGCGGGAAGTGCACGTTTTTTTGAAAAACTAAGGGGGGGGCGTCAGCACAGCGTCCAGCGTGCTCAGACGCCCACATTTGCCGGCTGCAGGCTAATAAAGGCACAATTTACAGGTGCACTAAGCCCTTGGTGGGACACAGGCATTCTCCTAGGCAGCATTTACTAAGGTAACACCAGACTGGACATTTGGTAGCAAGGTTTTTGCCAGACTACATCGCTCAGCAGTCAGTGTTCATTTTGTGATACCTCCACCTTGTTGCTTTGCACTATGGGTAGAAGAGGTTCAAATACCCCAAGAACCAGAGGCTCTAGGGGATCTCATTCAGGTTCTGAGGACCCCCTTTCTGCAGCACCCCCCCCCCGGGGGGGGCCAGGGGGGGCTAGCCAGGGAGAGCCGTTGGGGTCAGGGGCTACACCTGCTTTTGGCACTTCAGCCCCTGTATACATTACACAGGAGGATTGGTCCGCTCCACATTTAAGTTGCCCATATCTGAATCAGTTAAAGAACCCTCTTCTTCTTTAGGGTCACTGAAACCTCAAACAGCACATGCTTTTCCTGTTCATAATTTACTTGAAAAGCTCCTTTATTCTGAGTGGGATCACCCAGATAAACGTTTTTTTCCGCCGAGGAAGTTTTCAACACTTTATCCTATGGAAGAAAAGTTTATTAAAATGTGGGGAATACCGGCCATTGATGCGGCCATTTCCTCCGTAAATAATAGTCTGACTTGTCCTGTAGACAATGCTCAGGGATCCTGTGGATAAAAAGATGGAATCCCTATTTTCTCCTTAGCAGGTTCAGTGGCTCAACCTGCAGTAGCAGCGATTGGAGTCTGTCAATACTTAAGAGACCATGTTAAGCAGGTCATCAAAGTTTTACCTGAACAGCAGGCCCAGGGGTTGGCTAACCTTCCAGTGGCCTTATGTTATGTTGTTGACGCCATCAGAGATTCTATCATGCAAACCTCTCGTCTTTCACTGGGGTTGGTGCATATACATAGAATCCTATGGTTAAAAAATTGGTCAGCCGAAGCACCATGTAAGAAGCTGCTGGCTGGGTTTCCATTTCGTGGTGCAAGGTTGTTTGGAGAAGACTTGGATAACTATATCAAGAGAATCATTTGTGGGAAAAGCACTCTCTTACCTGTTAAGAGACAACAGAAGGCATGGGAGTCTGTGGAGACTTAATATTTGTACCAGGACAGTGCATCTGAGCTGGATGACTTGGAGTCTGAGGGGACATGAGTGCAATCCAGACAGGACACTGCTAATGTGACGTGTGCGGTCTCGCTCGCCTGCAGGACCCGGGAATGTGATCTATTGGACTTGTAAACAGCTATTGCCCATGGATCACCCCTCAGATGGAAGGTGAAACCATTTGATGTCATCTGAGAGGGATGGAGTTCACACCAGCATACCCTGTATGAGCCCAGGAGTGGCTCCAATGCGTGTTTAGACACCGTTTAATTACCGCGTCACACGCTTAGAGGTGAGCGCAAGCACAAGTGGGGGGTCACAGGAGAGCACTGGAGCATGCTGTATTGTGAACACCATTAAGGAGGAGCATGATGAACACTGTTTTTTATGGACACTATATACCTGCACTTTACGTTTTGTTATCAATGAACTGAACTTTTTTGGATGTGGACACTTGATTGCTACACAATTAGCACCTGGATTTTATACTTATAATCATATGTATATATTGTTTTCTTTTTTTGCATGTTGCACTTTATGGGATACTTTCACAAAAGGATTATATTTATTCTATGTATTATTGGCACTTTTTTGTTTTTAATATATTGAATTTTTGTAGCACAGTCCTATATTATATATACACCTTTTAGCAATTGGGATATATTTGTAGCAATTGTTTTATATAATTTTTAGCGCAGACACAATTACTTATATAATTTTGGTATATGCACGGAATGAAACGTGGTCAGTGTTTGCAGCTTGTCTATAGTTGATTTACCTCCCAGAGGCATTAATCCATTTGTGGCTCGCAAGACCTTTCACATAATTAAAAGAAGAGTAAGCGTCCCTCTTTCAAACTGACTCTTTCCCCAGCGCCTTCAGCCTCCAGGCAGTCTCGACGGCCTGCTCCGTCTGGGTCAAGAAACAAGAGTCAACCCCAGGGACAAAAGAAGTCCTGGGGGAAGAAGCCTACTAGGCAAGACACTAAGACCTTTTTATGAAGGGGCGCCCCCGCTCGCTCGAGTGGGGGGAAGACTGCTACAGTTCTCAAGGCTCTGGCAGGAGGACTTCCAGGACAGATGGGTAATCTACACGGTAACCTTAGGGTACAAGCTGGAGTTTCAAGAATTTCCCTCTCCTCGTTTCCTCAGATCAAGTGTCCCCAGAGATGCAGAGAAAAAGCAGTCGCTCCTTCTAGCGTTAGAGCGACTTTTGTCGCAGGAGGTCATTATGGTGGTTCCCGCGAAGGATCAAGGATTGGGCTTCTATTCCAACCTTTTTACGGTCCAAAAACCAAATGGGGGTGTCAGACCCATTCTGGATTTAAAGCGGGGGTTCACCCACACCGCCAAAAAAAAAAATATATTAAAAGCCAGCAGCTACAAATACTGCAGCTGCTGACTTTTAATACATGGCCACTTACCTGCCCCAGGGTCCAGCGATGTCGGCAGGGGACGCCGAGAACACGCTCGGTTCTCGACAGCTGCCGCCGCCATCCTAGGTAAGGGAATCAGGAAGTGAAGCGTTGCGGCTTCACTTCCCGGTTCCCTACTGCGCATGCGCGAGTCGCGCTGCGCGTCCCTAGTGGTCCCCGCTCTCTCCTGGGAGCTGTGTGTTCCCAGCAGACAGCGCGGTGGGGACGGGAAGAGGCATAGACTCCCATGGGAGTCTATGCCGGAAGTGGGTGCAAATACCTGTCTTAGACAGGTATCTGCACCCCCCTCCCCCCTGAAAGGTGCCAAATGTGACACCGAAGGGGGGGAGGGTTCCGAAAAGCGAAGTTCCATTTTTGTGTGGAACTCCGCTTTAAGGGATCTGAACCGATTCCTAAGGATTCAGTCCTTCCGCATGGAATCAATTCGGACAGTAGTCTCCATCCTGCAGGGAGGAGAATTTCTGGCATCGATAGACATCAGAGATGCATATCTGCATGTGCCCATTTTTCCTGCTCATCAGAAGTTTCTGCGCTTCGAGATAGGAGGGCGCCATTTCCAGTTTGTGGCTCTGCCTTTTGGGATAGCCACTGCACCTCGAGTGTTCACAAAGATCTTGACTCCTCCTCTGGCCAGATTAAGGGCTCAGTGTATAGCTGTCATAGCATACCTAGACGACCTGCTCTTGATAGACCGGTCGGTAGCCTCCTTGAACGGGAACTTGAGGACCACAGTCAAGTATCTGGAACACCTAGGTTGGATCCTCAACCTACAAAAATCTTTCCTAAAACCAGTAAGAAGACTGGAGTATTTGGGTCTGATCATAGATACAAGCCAAGAGAAAATATTTCTACCTCAGGCAAAGATCACTGCTTTAAGGGAGCTGATTCTGGCAGTCAGGACCAAAAAGGGTCCTTCTGTCCGCCTTTGTATGAAGCTGCTAGGAAAGATGGTGTCTTCATTCGAAGCAGTTCCCTGTGCTCAATTTCATTCAAGACTGCTGCAACACAGTATTCTGTCGGCCTGGAACAAGAAGGTTCAGGCATTAGACTTTCCAATAAAATAAAAAATAAATTTCGCGCAATATTAAGTGAATCATATATCATATATAAGCATACATAGAGCAGCCAATCCGGTTCCCCAGATGAAGACACGTGACGGTGTCGTAACGCGTAGGGATTGGCTGGAGCAACACACTGAATCTGAAGCACAAGTGAGAGGGCGCTGAGAACGCCAGATCGTTTTTTACATTCACTTTGCCTGTTTTTAATATGAGAAATGTAAGAGTAACACCAAATAAATATTCCCCTTTTGATTTTAAAAGTTTAATGCACTAGTGGAGCCTCTTTCTTCTCCCCCCTCCCTATTTTATCTCCCCCATACTGAGTTCACTAGAGTGGAGCTGCAGAGAGGGAACGTTGGAGGAGAGAAAATAACATAGAAAGAGAAAGCTGCCAGAGACCACTCCCACACCTTAAAGACATATTACTGAATGCCTGATTACTACTAATGCAAGGTGAGAGTTCTGTGAGACCATACTGAGAGACACCAGCAGCAGAAAGATAGATTTTTACTACATTTACTTTTCAATATCAGAAGAACTATTCACAGTTGGTTTTTATATATAAATATTCACCTACTTTTATTTTAATCACTTTGGCACTAGAAGATCTACAAACAATTGTAGCAACAAAACGGACTTTTCACATAAATTGGAATGTATATCTTTTAAGGTTGCACATATGTTTTATTGCACAGTTTTTTGATTGTGGATTTTAGAAGACCATATACGATTTACATACTGGAAATATTTTTATGCACAAATTTTTATGCATTATGTCATTATCTATTTATGCATGCCAGTTATAGGGTGGTATGAGGAGTATTTCAGTATTTATTGCTATTTAAGCCTCACTTTTTTGAGTAAAAGTAGCGATCATTATAGTATATAAGAGAGATTTTAACACTACCACCTAACAGACAACAGTGTTCCACAATATATTTATATACACTATATTCTTAATATTTTTATTTTTTATTTTTCACTTAATATTGCGCGAAATTTATTTTTTATTTTATTTTAGTCATTAAGTGTTTGGTGTGAACACCCTTATTTTGCGGCAATATTAGTATTTATTTTGCACAGCACTATTTATTTTTCATTTGATCACTTCACCATTTAATATCCACCAGCGCGAAGGACAATTTTATATTTTATTATCTGAGAGTGCACGCACAATACCTTTGCTGCTAAAATGGATGTATTTACATATATTGAAACCAGAAAGGTGAACTTAGATGAGGTATTCAATTCACAAAATAAAACACGGAACACAGACCTAGAAAGCATGACTAGGAAATTAGGCCATTATATGGAGAAAAAAATCAACCTGTGGTGGGACACTAATACATTTGAAAGGTATATTAGAGAAAATATAGTCCCCAGGAGATTAAGGTGGGAAGTACCACCAAATGATGGATTAACCGACAAAGAATCGATGGCAGAATGGTTTGCGTTTTTTAATAATAAAAGTATAGAGGGTCTAAAATTCCTACTAGAACGCAAACTGAGGAAAACTGCATTAATAGAACAACAAATAGAAGAAATCAAACAGAAAATGGAACCACATAAAGAAACCACAGAATTCAAAAGATTGGCAACCCAATTGAACAAAGATCTAATTGCCAAAGACTTAGAAGTGCAAAACCGAAAAAGGAAAAAATATCAAAGGGATTCAACAGATTATAAAACAGACCAAGTTTTTAAATGGCAAAGCAAAGTAGAACCGGCCCCTCCGACATCTACATATTCCACACCGGAAAGGGAAGTCAGAATACAGGATCCAACAGTATCTCATGCACTCAACCCACCAAGATGGGAAGAAAGGGAAAGACGCATTGAAACGCCACGACCACACCGAGATGGACCTAACCCTAACGGCCCGAATCCTAGGAGAAGGGATGGAAGAGACACATATGGAGGTACACCAAGAAATAACTATAATCAAAGAAACAATTATGGATATGGACAATATACTCCCAAAAGAGGAGGGAAGAAACCATTCAAGAAACCATTTAGAAACAGAAATTGGCAACAAAACGAAAGAAATCCAAGAGAAAATAGAACATCACCATACCATGACTATAGAGATGGATATGGACGAACCCCGATTCCCACATACAACAGATTTGACCCCATCAGGGACTATCAAGTACAATATTATGAAAATCCATATCACTATGGAAACCAGCAAAATTACAATACACAAAGGCCTTTTTTAGAGAGGGACAGAAGAGAGTACTCCCCTCGGAGACTACCACAAGAAACACATTATTCACCCAGGAGAAGACCCCAAGAAGAATTAAGAAGAAATACACCAGAACGAAGAGAGGACGAAGATCAGGGAAGAGACTCCAAAAGAAAAAGAGAACAGTTGGAGAGAACGTAGTGAATATAAGTGGAAAAGAAATAACAACAGAAGAGTTGGCAGTACTTGATAAGGGCCTCAAACATGCACCAACCAACAATCTAAACAAATTTAACACCTATATAGGGATACAGAAATACATCAGAAAAATTAATATTAAGAAATATGTGATGAATAATTTATGGAGACCAAATACTCCAAGTACCGATACTACACAACCAGAAGTACATAGTACATTGCGAAATGCCTCAACATTCAACCCACAAATGTCAAATAACCAGAATATAGAAGTCTTTAAAAACTTAGTCCTACAAGACATAGACTCCTTAAAAATTAAAAAAGCAGCAGACCCTATACATATAAAAAAGGGCATAAAACGCTTGACAGAGAGGAAGGACATTATAATCAGGCCGGCAGATAAGGGAGGTGCAATAGTTTTACAGTCAAAAGAGCAATACCTTTCAGAATTGAATAGACAGTTGCAAGACGAAACAACGTATACTAGACTACTTGGGAACCCAACTTTAAAATATAAAAAACAACTAGAAGCAATAGTAGATCTAGGAGTGAAGAAAAATATACTGAATCCAAAAGAAATGAAATATTTAGTACCAGAAGCGTGTAGAATACCCATAATCTACACAGTCCCCAAAATCCACAAGAATAAAGAAAATCCACCAGGGAGACCCATAGTCAATAGTATAGATTCCTTAACAGCAAGAATGGGACAATACATTGACTATTTTATACAACCAGCGGTCCAGCAAACTCAAGCATATCTAAAAGATACAAAGCATACATTGCAACTTTTAGACACAGTACCAGTATTAGAGGGGAGAACTCTACTGGCTACCGCAGATGTCACATCACTTTATACCATAGTGCAACACCACGATGCGATTTCGGCAACTAAATGGCTTTTGAGAAAATATAGCACCTTAATTTGTAAACAGAGAAAGTATTTAATGAAATGCCTAGATTTTTGCCTTAAATGCAATTATTTTTGGCACGATCAAACCTACTTTAAACAGAAAGTAGGCATAGCCATGGGGGCCAAATTTGCACCAGGAGTCGCAAACGCATTTATGGCACAGTGGGAGGAAATGGCAGTATACACAGATACCCCTCCAGAGCTGACACTATATAAAAGATTCATAGATGATGTCGTGATAGTGTGGAATGGAAACAAACATAACTTGGAAATGTTTTTAAACAAACTAAACGATAATGATAGAAACATAAACCTGGTATGGAAAATTGATGACAAAGAAATTAACTTCCTAGATCTAAATATAAGCTTGGAGGGACAGAAAATAATAACCAAAACACACTTTAAAAATGTGGATGCCAATAGCTATCTATCAATAGACAGTTGCCACTACAAACCGTGGCTGTATAATATTCCTAAAGGCCAGTTCACAAGACTTAGAAGAAACTGCACTAAAGAAGAGGACTATCAGAACCAAGCACAAATGATGGGAGAGAGGTTCAAAGTGAAAGGATATGATAGCCATTGGATACAAAACCAAATAGAACATGTGAATCTCATTGAAAGAAAGAAAATGCTTGAAGACTGCCCCAAAAAAAGATTTCAACAAGAAGTGCCCAGTATAATATTGGATTTTAATACACAGTATAAAGATGTGGCAAAAGTGATTCAAAAGCATTGGCACATCTTAAAGAATGACAAAGACCTCAAAGAAATACTACCAGAGAAACCAAATATAGTATATAAAAGAGCACCCACTATAAGAGATCTAATAGTTAAGTCAGTAATTGATCCTCCCTCAAAACCTGAATACACATTTTTTTCTGGAAAAGGCTTTTATCCCTGTCGCAACTGCTATGCTTGCCGCCATGCAAAGAAATTTCAGGGAAAGCGCAAAGAGTTTACAGCCACCAGTACAGGACAAGATTTTAATATTAAAGATTTTATAGGATGTCACACAGAAGGAGTAGTCTATGTGTTACAATGTAGCTGCAACCTACAATACGTGGGCCGAACTAAAAGAGCATTAAAAACACGCATTAAGGAACACGTACAAAATATAAAATCGGGTTTCCCGAAACACAATGTGTCAAAACATTTCGCACTAGTACACGATAAAGACCCCGCACACCTCCAATTTTGGGGTATAGAAAAATATAAACCATCCTGGAGAGGTAGTCACTTAGTCCGAGATATTAGTCGCAAAGAATCCAAATGGATACACTCCTTACGTACTTTGGTGCCAGGGGGACTGAACGTAGAGTTCGATTTAAATTGTTTTTTAAATAATTTTTAATATTTTAATATAAATATTAGACCTATTTTATATGAGAACCAATATTTTTTAATAATAATCTTTTTAATAGTCTAATAAAAAATGTATATTTATTATGCGGAATCACATATTTTAAACATTAATTTACTCACTATTACATAATTAGTCTGTATCACAGGGTAATTAGAAAATATATTGTAAATGAGTATAGTGGTGATGTATATGTATTTAATACAAGATATGTAATAATTGTTTAATTAAAATGTACCTATTTGTATTTTACTTTATATAATAGTAACTGGTACAGTTAGCAGAGCACTCTCAAACCTGCTTCATACATGTAAAAAAGGAATTTTATATTAATCTATATTAATTAATTTGAGAGTGTGATTGCATTAATTCACCATTCAGTATGCATAACTCACACTTGTAGATATATAAAACAATAGCAGCACATACTTTGGCAATAGAAATGGTCACCCTTTCCAAAAATTTTATAATACAACTACGTTTGTAATATTAAACAGCGGTAATATACTCGAATATGGAGGAATACCACCAAAAAAATGGCCGCACACACTAAAGTCCAAACTATAGAGAAAGAATCCTCCTAAAACCAAAGAAAAATGGCCGCCGAACCAAAACCATACTGACCATAAGCAAAATGGCGGCTCCGCAACTTCCGGCTCTATCATATATAAGCATACATAGAACAGCCAATCCGGTTCCCCAGATGAAGACACGTGACGGTGTCGTAACGCGTAGGGATTGGCTGGAGCAACACACTGAATCTGAAGCACAAGTGAGAGGGCACTGAGAACGCCAGATCGTTTTTTACATTCACTTTGCCTGTTTTTAATATGAGAAATGTAAGAGTAACACCAAATAAATATTCCCCCTTTGATTTTAAAAGTTTAATGCACTAGTGGAGCCTCTTTCTTCTCCCCCCTCCCTATTTTATCTCCCCCATACTGAGTTCACTAGAGTGGAGCTGCAGAGAGGGAACGTTGGAGGAGAGAAAATAACATAGAAAGAGAAAGCTGCCAGAGACCACTCCCACACCTTAAAGACATATTACTGAATGCCTGATTACTACTAATGCAAGGTGAGAGTTCTGTGAGACCATACTGAGAGACACCAGCAGCAGAAAGATAGATTTTTACTACATTTACTTTTCAATATCAGAAGAACTATTCACAGTTGGTTTTTATATATAAATATTCACCTACTTTTATTTTAATCACTTTGGCACTAGAAGATCTACAAACAATTGTAGCAACAAAACGGACTTTTCACATAAATTGGAATGTATATCTTTTAAGGTTGCACATATGTTTTATTGCACAGTTTTTTGATTGTGGATTTTAGAAGACCATATACGATTTACATACTGGAAATATTTTTATGCACAAATTTTTATGCATTATGTCATTATCTATTTATGCATGCCAGTTATAGGGTGGCATGAGGAGTATTTCAGTATTTATTGCTATTTAAGCCTCACTTTTTTGAGTAAAAGTAGCGATCATTATAGTATATAAGAGAGATTTTAACACTACCACCTAACAGACAACAGTGTTCCACAATATATTTATATACACTATATTCTTAATATTTTTATTTTTTATTTTTCACTTAATATTGCGCGAAATTTATTTTTTATTTTATTTTAGTCATTAAGTGTTTGGTGTGAACACCCTTATTTTGCGGCAATATTAGTATTTATTTTGCACAGCACTATTTATTTTTCATTTGATCACTTCACCATTTAATATCCACCAGCGCGAAGGACAATTTTATATTTTATTATCTGAGACTTTCCAATGCACCTGTCCCATGTAGTGCGTCAGAGCCTCAATTGGTGGCTAATACCCGAAAACCTGCAGAAGGGGAAATCCTTTCTACTGGTTACCTGGACGGTGGTAACAACAGATGCCAGTCTGTCGGGTTGGGGAGCAGTTCTGGAACAGTCTGTGGTCCAAGGGGTATGGTCCAAGACCGAGAGGACCTTACCCATCAACATTCTGGAGATCCGTGTGGTATATCTAGCCCTAATGGCCTGGACTATCAGGCTACAGGGTCGCCCGGTCAGGATCCAGTCCGACAATGCCACAGCAGTGGCTTATGTCAATCATCAGGGAGGCACCAGGAGCCGAGCTGCTCAAAAAGAGGTGAACCAGATCTTAGTCTGGGCAGAGAAGCATGTGCCATGCATATCGGCAGTTTTCATTCCAGGGATAGAGAACTGGCAGGCGGACTATTTAAGTCGCCAGCAGTTACTTCCAGGGGAATGGTCTCTGCATCCTGACGTCTTTTTGGGCCATATGCCAAAGATGGGGGGTTCCAGATGTAGATCTCTTTGCATCCCGATTCAACAAAAAGATAGATTTGTGGCAAGGACAAAAGATCCTTTTGCATGCGGGACGGATGCGTTGGCGATTCCGTGGCATTGGTTCTCACTGATTTATGCATTCCCGCCTATTCTGCTACTGCCACAAATTCTTCGCAGGATCAGGCAGGAAAGGAAGTCAGTGCTTCTGGTGGCCCCCGCTTGGCCCAGAAGGACCTGGTATGCGGAAATAGTAAGGATGACGGTGGGTTCCCTATGGACCCTACCGGTACGCCCAGACCTGTTATCTCAAGGTCCAGTGTTCCATCCTGACTTACAAACGCTAAATTTGACGGTTTGGCTATTTAAACCCACGTTCTGAAGAATCGTGGGCTTTCAGGTCCTGTGATATCTACCTTGATCAATGCAAGGAAGCCAGCTTCCAGGATGATTTATCATAGAGTCTGGAAAGCTTATGTATCCTGGTGTGAATCCAGGGGTTGGCATCCCAGAAATATGTGATAGGTAGAATTCTTGATTTTCTACAATTGTGATTAGAGATGAAGCTGGCCTTGAGTACCATCAAGGGCCAGGTCTCGGCCTTATCAGTATTATTTCAACAGCCACTTGCGTCGCATTCTTTGGTCCGAAACTTTATGCAGGGGGTGACGCGTCTTAATCCTCCAGTTAAAGCGCCCCTAAACCCCTGAGACTTTAACTTGGTTCTGTCTGTGTTACAGAAACAGCCTTTTGAACCAATATGTCAGATGCCTTTGGTCTTGTTGACAAGCAAGTTAATTTTTCTGGTAGCCATTTCTTCTGCTAGAAGAGTATCAGAATTAGCAGCTCTTTCCTGTAAAGAGCCTTATTTGATTGTACACAAGGATAGAGTGGTATTGCGCCCTCCTAGTTTTTTACCGAAGGTGGTTTCAGATTTTCATCTAAACCAAGACATTGTTTTGCCTTCCTTTTTTCCGGATCCCTGTTCTCCGGAAGAAAGATCACTACATTTTTTGGATGTAGTAAGAGCAGTCAAGGCCTATCTGGAAGCAACTGCTCAAATTCGCAAAACTGATGTTTTGTTCGTGCTGCCAGAGGGTCCCAGTAGAGGACAGGCAGCGTCAAAAGCTACCATTTCTAAATGGATTTGACAATTGATTATTGCACAAGGGCTATTGGTGCTTCTTGGGCAGTGCATCACCGGGCCTCTATGGCTCAAATCTGCAAGGCCGCAACCTGGTCTTCAGTCCATACATTCACCAGATTCTATCAGGTGGATGTGAGAAGGCATGAGGATATCGCCTTTGGGCGTAGTGTGCTGCAGACAGCAGTACAGGGTCCTCAGGTCTGATTGCACCCTACTTGGTTGTGGTTCTCCCCCTCAGATAGCATTGCTCTTGGACATCCCATCAGTTATTACTGAGGCTCTGTGTCCTGTGATGTTCGAGAAAGCAAATAGGATTTTTTATAACAGCTTACCTGTAAAATCCTTTTCTTTCGATGGACATCACGGGACACAGAGGTCCCGCCCCTCTTCTAATACACTTATATTGTTTTTAATAATAGGTGATTCACTAAACCTGCCCTTGCCTCAAGTGAAGTCAACTAGCAGCGCTCATTACAAAAAATTATAATTAATATATGTACATGTGTAAATATAACATAATAAACTGAGAAGTGACAACCTAATCAGTGTCACCCCAAAAATAATACCAAATATTACAGTGTACAAAATGTGAATATATACAGTGAATATTCAATAAATAACATAAAGTTCAACAAATAGTGACGTAGTGATGAGTGTGATAAATAATGTATAATAAAGATCTTCAGTGCACAAAAATCTTCCACCACACCGCTGTGAACTGTGGTCTCCACTCCCCTTCAGCGAGCAAACTCACCAGATACTTTTGCCTTACACTCTCGTGTTCGGCTCACAGGCTATTCCCACACAGTAAGGGGTACAGTGATCATATCCACTCAATTCCCGTTGGATCTCCAGAGCCTATATAGGCGTACTCTCCACATGAAACAAAGAAAAGCGAACCAATAGTGCAGTAACGCAATGAACTTTATTAAAAGCAACACTCTCCTCCACCATTAAACTCACATTTCCACAACTTGAATCAAGCATCAAAGCACAGCAAACATGGACTTCACCAAAAAAAGACTCTCCAAATAATGACCGAACGTATGGTGGTCACGGCGGACCCAGGAAGCTCAGTGTTCAGAGACACTCTCACCCATTCGCCGAGTCCCCTGGAGCTGCTTCCCCGCTTTCCCGTATGGCGCCTCCTGTCACAGCGTCCTACGTCTAGCGCGTCAGATTGCCTCGTAGCCACGCCCCGACATGTTTCGTCACAAGGGACTTATTCATGCCATGAATAAGTCCCTTGTGACGAAACATGTCGGGGCGTGGCTACGAGGCAATCTGACGCGCTAGACGTAGGACGCTGTGACATAAGTCCCTTGTGACGAAACATGTCGGGGCGTGGCTACGAGGCAATCTGACGCGCTAGACGTAGGACGCTGTGACAGGAGGCGCCATACGGGAAAGCGGGGAAGCGGCTCCAGGGGACTCGGCGAATGGGTGAGAGTGTCTCTGAACACTGAGCTTCCTGGGTCCGCCGTGACCACCATACATTCGGTCATTATTTGGAGAGTCTTTTTTTGGTGAAGTCCATGTTTGCTGTGCTTTGATGCTTGATTCAAGTTGTGGAAATGTGAGTTTAATGGTGGAGGAGAGTGTTGCTTTTAATAAAGTTCATTGCGTTACTGCACTATTGGTTCGCTTTTCTTTGTTTCATGTGGAGAGTACGCCTATATAGGCTCTGGAGATCCAACGGGAATTGAGTGGATATGATCACTGTACCCCTTACTGTGTGGGAATAGCCTGTGAGCCGAACACGAGAGTGTAAGGCAAAAGTATCTGGTGAGTTTGCTCGCTGAAGGGGAGTGGAGACCACAGTTCACAGCGGTGTGGTGGAAGATTTTTGTGCACTGAAGATCTTTATTATACATTATTTATCACACTCATCACTACATCACTATTTGTTGAACTTTATGTTATTTATTGAATATTCACTGTATATATTCACATTTTGTACACTGTAATATTTGGTATTATTTTTGGGGTGACACTGATTAGGTTGTCACTTCTCAGTTTATTATGTTATATTTACACATGTACATATATTAATTATAATTTTTTGTAATGAGCGCTGCTAGTTGACTTCACTTGAGGCAAGGGCAGGTTTAGTGAATCACCTATTATTAATTTTTGCACTATTTGTATTTAAGCAGCAGCTGTCAGTGAAAGTTAGATCTGTGAGCGCAGCGTTTGGAGCATAGGAGGGGGCGGCATTCCTGTGAACCATATTAAGTGACAGACTTATATTGTTTTGCTACAAAACTGAGGTATCCCTGTGAGGGGAGGGATTATATAGGGGGTTGAACTTCCTGGTTAGGGTGTGCTAGTGTCCAATCACCTAGTGATACCTATATAACCCATCAGTTATTACTGAGGCTCTGTGTCCCGTGATGTCCATCGAAAGAAAAGGATTTTACAGGTAAGCTGTTATAAAAAATCCTATTTTTAGATTGTAATTTTAATTAAAAAATATACTCAAAACTAATAGAGGACAGAAACATTATGGGAATATATGCATGAAACATTACATGGGAATAACAAACCATTTCAGCTCGCAGGCAAAAGTGGCCAGATTAGCATTAGATAATTAGGTGTCAGTCCCACTCAGTCACCTGGCGGCAAAAGTGGTCATGGCACTCAACCATACACACACAGGATGATTTACAACTAATGTCAATTAACAATCGAATAGTACATCCAGGCATGGGGGATAAAAAAACTAGACGCACATCCAAACTAATCAATGCATCTACACATTGATGGCAACAAAAAACCTTACCTGGTGCCACAAAAACCATCATAATACCTAAATCACATATTGAAAAGACCAATAGGGACTGGAGATAATATCCCACAAACCCTAAAAGTCAGGTAGCAACAATACTACCAATGGGTAGGTAAATACAAAAAAGGACATAATGGAGAAAAAAACATCAAAGAGAAGCTCAACCCCCTTAGAGAGAGTAGTGAATACAAAGACTTTTATTAGAGAAAAGAGGACAGAGAACAAAAAGTTAAAAAGAAGAAGAAATATAATAGGAGATTTGATCGACTACCAAGGTGGAGTTGTTTTTGAATGGCAAAAAAGAATTTTAACGGAGCAAGCTAATACAGCTAATGACAACCTGGAAGTTGGGACTCTTGTTGATAGGAATACAAGTCCTCTCCCTGTGGGGTCACTGCTCAATTTTTTGAAAAATCCCTCAGGTGGCCAGTTTGGGCCACCTTTAAAAGGGAGACAAGGATCCTATCAGTCTCCCCATAGATTGGGGGGGGGGGAGGTGGACCACCAACCCAATTTTATGCCATTACCATCGCGGCGCCCCCGTGGATCTGGTAACATCTCTGGCGGGGGGTGCAGCCGTGGTAATACCCATGGTAATGCTGGGTTAAATCAGGGCCGCCCCCCCCACCAGAGCTCAAGGGCAGTTTAGTAACTATTACAGTGGGGGTGTATTACCCCCCCCCCCCCCCGTGGCCCCGATTATGGGACAAACTCATATTATGGTATGGTCCCAATTATGAGTCCAGGCCCAATCAGTCAGATAGACTAGGACCTGAACTGTACCATTTTGACCCTTTGGGTCCATCTGAAAGGAGGGATGATTTTGAGTATAATGTTAGTACACATAATAATTTCTAACCCTTACAGGGCCCTCCGGGCGAATATGATCGTAGAGGAGGTAATAGGTTATTGAATCCACCCCAATACCCCATGCTTGGTAATCCTGGTGGTCTCGCTAATCCGGGTCCATCTAGTCAGGATCATCAATATGGGGGTTTTTACAAACCCAATCGGGGCATCAAACGATCGGGGGACCAAAGAGAGGATCCAGAGGCGGGAAGCGGCTACGAGCTAAAAAGAAAAAGGCCATAACAGGCGATGGGATATTCAACCTGAGTACAGTAGTCCTTACTGACTCTGAAAACAAACAACAAAGGGCTGAAGTTTGCACCCCCACGTAGGCTGAATAAATTTCAGACCTACATGGATGTGCATAAGTTCATATGCAGGTTGATACATGGTTTCTAACCCTATCCAGACTAATAGAGCCGCACCTACCGACTTTCGACATTCAGGGCTTTCTAATGCCTCATTATTTAATCCCCCAGAGGCCTTGCCCCCTTCCTTTAAAGTCTTTAGAGATGTGGTCTTGTAGAATCTGGACCAGATGCCCATCAAGAGGGTGAGACCCAATAAGGGCATGGTGGCCAGCCTCGACTCCTTGTGTGATAACAAGGGGCTGGTTATTAGACATGCGGACAAAGGGGGGTATTATAATCCTTGATAGGAAAGATTATCTGACAGAGATACACAGAATCTTAGGTGACCTCCATACCTATACCCCACTCATTTCGGACCCTAAGGTTGAGTATCGAAAAGAATTAGAGGTCTTGGTTCAGAGAGGTTTTGAACAAGGCATTCTGAATAAGAAAGAAAAGTTGTATCTGGTGCCTAAAGCACCACGCACACCGGTAATTTATTACTTACCGAAGATACATAAACATCCTACCTGCCCCCCGGGACGCCCTATTGTTAGTGTCATTGATTCTATCACATCCCGGATGGGCAGGTATGTTGATTTCTTTCTCCAGCCATTGGTAACCAAAATGCCTTCACATATAAATAATTCACGTCATGTGACTAACCTGCTGGCTGAACATACTCCAAGTACAGGGTTGTGGTTGGCGACAGCAGATGTCACATCACTCTCTACAGTTATACCGCATGATTTGGGACTCTTTGCCGTTGAGTATTTTCTAAGGTGGGATTCAGATTTATTTGACGAGCAAATCTCCATCATGGAACTAGTTCAATTTGTGGCATGCTGGAGTTGTTTCTGGTTTGGCGGCCAGTTCTATCGACAGGACAGAGGAGTTGCCATGGGGGCTAAATATGCCCTAAGCTTGGCAAACCTTTTTATGGCCCTCTGGGAGGAGAATGTCGTCTATGCCCACAAGGAACCCCAAGTAGTGCTGTGGACCAGGTACATAGACGACATCCTCCACCTCTAGGATGGTAGCCGAGCTGAGTTAGACCTCTTCGTTGGAGAACTTAACAATACCAGAGGTATCTTCCTCAAGTATGAGGCCAGTCAGACTGAAATCAATTTTTTAGATTTGAAAATTGGGGTGATGAATGATCAGTTTACTACTGCTACTGCGCTGATCGCAACTCCTACATCCAAGTTGATAGCTGTCACCATGAGGCATGGCTTAGATCAGTGCTGAAGAGCCAGTATATATACGCCTGAAGCGAAATTGCTCTGATAATAGGGAATTTCTGCTTCAGGCTGAGATCTTGACTAAACGCTTCCTAGAAAAGGATAATTCAGATGTCTCACTTAAAAACACCTTGAAGGAGGTATCATTGGATATGAGTGATTTGCTCAGAGAAAGACCATCCAATGGGGATAGAACACCTTCTGTCCCCTTCATTGCCACTTATTCTATCCAACATAGGAATGTGGGAAAACTCATTAGGAAACATTGGCACATTCTGACCAATGACCAGATCTTGAACACTGTTCTTCCTGCCAAGCCTCATCTACAAGGGAGCCTCCTCCCTTAGGAATAGAGTGGCAGCCAATGTTCTTGACCCCCCCTATCAGGAGAGGTTTCTTTGAGAATTTAACTGGGTTTTACCAATGTAGGAGGTGTAGGGTTTGCTCCCTGAGTGGATGCATACATAGGAGAACCCACAAATTTGTATAATACAGTACTTCAGTAAATTTGAAATTAAGCCATTCATCACATGCTCTACCGAGGGGGTCGTTTACCTGCTCCAGTGCCCATGCGGGCTGCAATATGTGGGCAGGACTAAGCGTCCTCTCTCGGTTAGACTTAATGAGCATGTGACGAACATAATAAATGGGTTTCCCAAACATCCAGTCACTACCTGGAAGTCCATAATAAGAATCGTGCCAAGACCATCTTCTTGGGGATTGATAGGTATATCCCCCAATGGAGAGGTGGGTCCTTGGTACCTAGTATCTCGAGACTTGAGATGGCATGGATTTACAAAAAAAATGCTATACCCCCTTCGGGTTGAACGTAGATGTTGACCTGAATGCCTTTATTGACAATTCATAATTTTGGAAAATGTGTATTTGTGAACTTGTTGTGAACCCTTAGTGGCTACAACAACAAAATTACACAATTTTTTCTCCTGTCTGTCCTTTTTTGTATTTACCTACCCATTGGTAGTATTGTTGCTACATTACTTTTAGGGTTTGTGGGAGAATATCTCCAGTCCCTATTGGTCTTTTTAATATGTGATTTAGGTATTATGATGGTTTTTGTGGCACCAGATAAGGTTTTTTTGCCATCAATTCTTAATAAACTGGCATTTTTACCAATTTACACTATGGTGAGCTTCTTTTCACTTTCCTGGGTTCCTGATCGCTGCCTTTCTGGTTATACCTGTTGAGTTGAGGTTCCTGGCTTGCCTTCAGTGTGTCCATAGAGAGTTGCTGCTTCTGCTGGATTGATGTCCAGACGCCGACCAATTACACAGGCTTGTTAAAGCTTGCCTTCTGGTAAGCGCGCATTGTGTGTGGTGGAGGCTCACAGTATTTTGTGTTTTTTGCACGGAGGAATTTATTTCATCTTTACTCACATCACTGGACTGTTTTCTATTTGAGGATTTTTTATCTGTTGTTACAGTGGTATTCATATTTTGTTATACCACATTTATTGACTCACTTTATATTATTTTTTTTTGCGTAGCTTCTTCTCTTTTATTATATTTACTGTGTTTGTGCATATCTCACAAGTTTGAGCTGCAGATATATATTTTTTTTTTTCTTTAGTTACTATTAAGTTAGCGCGGTATTCACTTTTTACTACACTATAAAGGTAGTCGTATGCAAAATATTTGGCATCCACAATTGTTACGTTATTTTCTCAGAGAAAAGAAGAATAACCCAGATTCTGTAGAGAACACACTTAAATTCACCCTTCTAGATTTCTCCCCTCTAATCCCTTCCCAAAAATTGTGGCTACACTTAATTTCAAACTTCATATGGCCTTAGAGGAATGTCTCATTACCAGTAAGGAATGCAAATATCTTCATGTCAACTAATTCAATATTCCAACCTTCTATATCATACCTAAGCTCCACAAATCAATTACAAACCCCCCCCCGGGGAGACCCATTGTGTCAGCAATAAAAGGTCCATTGAAGCGGGTTGGAAAATTCGTTGACGCATTAATCAAAGAACTGGTATGCGAACTCCCCTCTTTTGTACAGGATACACGTGATGTACTCAGAAAAATAGACAGGATCCAAGTACCACCAGATGCCATCTTGGTGGGAATCGACGTTGAGTCGCTATATACGTCAATTCCACACAAATGGGGCTTGCAAGCAGCATACCACTTTTTGGATCATAAGTTTCCCCTGTTAGCTTCACAAAATGAGTTCATTGTGGACTTACTGCAATTTTTGTTGGAACATAACTGTTTCCAATTCTTTGGCCAATACTATAGACAAATCAGAGGCACCTCGATGGGAGCCCCTTGGGCCCCAGCCTATGCATGCTTGCATCTTGGACTGTGGGAATTGGAATGTGTATATCCCTCGTCTCTGTACCTCAGCCACTGCCTACTGTGGCTGGGGTACATTGATGACGTGATTATGTTATGGGGAGGCACACCCCTGGAATTAACTTCCTTCATTGAGGAACTTAATAACATTGATAGGAACATAAAACTTACCTTTTCTTTTGATTCGGTCACCCTACCTTTCCTGGATCTCACTATTCAAATTAAGGAAGGTGGACTATCTACTAAAACTTTTAGAAAAGAGACGGCAGCAAATACCTTACTTTTGGCTTCGAGTCACCATCCTAGATCACTTATCCAGGGGATTCCAGTAGGGCAGTTCCTACGTTCCAGGAGGAACTGCTCAGAGGAATCGGATTTCCAAACTGAGGTCCATGAATTGTATGGGAGATTCGGGGATCGGGGTTACTACCATAAATGCATCAGAAAGGCTAAGAAAAGGGCCCTGACAGCTAATAGGGGGTCCCTTCTTACTGAGGCTACAGAGGAGGGACGGCCAGTTAGTCTCAGCGGCGCCCGATTAGGATCATCACTAAGTTTGGGGCACAATGGGAACAGATTAGAAACATACTTAGCCATCACTGGCATATCTTAGCAGAGGCCCCCATTCTTGGAAACATAGTGGGTGACAGACCCCTACTTACAGCAAGGAGAGCTACTAATCTGAGAGATAGCTTGGTCCACTCTGAATACCGTAGACCTGAGAGACATGACTGGCTTACTAGCCTTCCCCCACTTAAAAACTTGTATAAATGTGGTAGATGTCACATTTGTAAATATGTGGAAAAAACAGACACGTTCGCCAACTCTGATGGCACTAAACAGTTTAAAATTAACAACTTCATAAACTGCCGAACAACACACGTTATCTACATGCTTACCTGCCCATGTGGATTAATTTACGTGGGAAAAACTAAGAGGCAGCTTAAAATTAGGATTGGCGAACATGTACAGAGCATCATTAACAAAGACGATGACCGTCCCCTATCCTTGCACTTTTTGAAAATGCATGGAGGGGAACCAAATGGCCTTAAATGCAAAGGTATCTATAGACTCAATCTACCACCTCGGAGGGGAGATTTTGACAGGATCCTTTATCAAAAAGAAAAAATGTGGATCTTTACTTTGAACAGTATGCAACCCCGAGGCTTGGATAACGAATGTAATCTATCTGTTTTTCTAGAGCAATAATGTGTATAGAACTTTCTCCCAGTCCTACCTTTGTTTCTCCCCCCCCCCCCTATATGTTCTCTTTATTTACTTTACTTATGGAGTGATCTATTTATTCTAACACACTCTGTACAAATTACTCCATCTATACAAAATTGTCTTTTTTCATATATCATAGTGGCTGAAAGGAATGCCCTTAACCTACAAATGGAAATAAAATAGACAGTTGAAACATTGGTGAACTAAAGGTAATCCATATATAAGTGTAGGCTATAACTGGGCCAGATCTCTGCTGTATAGGATTTAAGATCTTGAATAGGATCACTATCTTGATATCCCTCACTCAATGACATAAAGTGTATTTTCCTTTTACCATGAATTTCTTAATGAACTGAATCCTCTCCTCAAAAAACACACCCCCCTCCCCCCATTAATGTTTTCATCTTTGATCTCTATGAGTTAATTTTCGATTTATTTGTCTTTTCTTTCTTATAAAATATAAATATACTTAGCTATGGATCGCTCCTGTGTGATAGTGTGTTGTTGCACAGGTGATGAATGATACCCTGATTGGATTACAGCGCAATTAGGATGTCCCCTTCTGGAATCACTCAATTTGTAATTAACTGAAGATTTAAACGATGACTCCAAACTACTGCGCATGATCTGAAGAAGCTTGTAACTAAGCGAAACATGTAAGCATGATGCTATCATGGTATCGGTGGTGAGGACACGGTGACCCCCATCTATTTTTTTGATCCCCCCCTCTACCTTCCTCGGGCCGCCATCATTCACTTGAAAGTGGAATCTGATGTAACCATCACTAGCGGCATTGTCTTGGTCCATGACCCGCGGTGAGCTCCTGCTCAGTTCGGGGATCTCTTCCCTTTTCCTGATACGGATAATTACATCAACTCCTGACGGAGGAAACTATCTTCACCTTGCAATCCGTATCCGAGCTCCCCCGCACATGCCGGGACGATGTACTACAAACATCAAGACTAGATGCCTAGGCTGTGATCGGCCAGATACATGAAGAAATGGTGAGCTGTATTGTATTCTTATTACCTCTGCAAGGAAATAATTTCAGCACATCCAGCCAGGCACTTGTCTTAAATCTTCATGTTACATATCTGACACCAGCCTTTGATCTTCAGCTACAGCGCGCACCTCATGGTTACACTATAGACATTGTTACATAGTATCTATAGCAGCAAAATACCGGGGAAACTTTCACACTGCACTAGCATTTGGAATTTTAAAATGCCTTCTTTTCCTATGAATATCCTCAATGAACACTTCAATACTCCCCACGGAAAGTAACGCTTTTCATCCACATTATTTACTAGTAATTTTCAGTGTTCTCAGGATATAATTTTTGCAATCGGCAATTAAGTTTGGCTCAAGATTGCCTGTGTATGTGTGTTTGTGAGGGATATGTATGGTGTGATCTTCAATTGGTGGCCACCTGTGTCTTATTAAGACTCTATGTCTTTTTTAATTATGTGTTGGAGATATTTGTAGATTTTTCACTATTTTTGTAACTGTTAAATTAATTGGATTATCAATAAATGATCAATAGCTTTCCACTGGTTTGTCCTTTATGAAGAATTGCTATGGATTCTTTCCAGATTTTTTATGCTAAACAGACAATTTGTGTAAAATATGAGTGAAGACCTGCTGTAATGAGCGGCAGTCAGTAGACTTAGGAGATCAATAATCCTGAAAGTGTGAGTTTATTTGTGAACGTCAGCGAATTTCTTTTGTATATAGTGGCGTTTTGAAAGCACAAGCAGCAGGAAAATTAGTGGGTAATGGAAAAGAATCACCTTCCATTCATAATAATAGGATTTTTAATAACAGCTTACCTGTAAAATCCTTTTCTTTGAAGTACATCACGGGACACAGAGTCATAGTAATTACTATGTGGGTTATAGGCCACCTTCAGGTGATGGACACTGGCACACCCTAAGACAGGAAGTCCACTCCCTATATAACCCCTCTCACTACTGGGAGCACCTCAGTTTTTGTAGCAAGGCAATACACGTGTATACCAGAAAGAGGGGAGGGACATCTGTGTCCCGTGATGTACTTCAAAGAAAAGGATTTTATAGGTAAGCTGTTATAAAAATCCAACTGAAGGGAGGGAGACACAACAAAAGTAGGGCACCATGAGATCAGAGGACTTATACTGCTGCCTGCAGCCCAAAGGTGATATCCTCATGAATTTTTACATCCACGTGATAGAATCTGGTAAATGTATGGATTGAAGACCAAGTTGTGGCCTTGCAAATTTGAGCCATAGAGGCTTGGTGATGCACAGCCTTTGTGAAGTGCGCTTTGATTTGAAAAGGTGGAATCTTCCTCTTTAAAACCATAAGCTTGAACAATTACTTGTCAAATCCATTTAGAAATAGTAGATTTCGATGCTGCCTGTCCTCTTTTAGGACCTTCAGGCAATACAAACAAAACATCAGTTTTTCTAATCTGAGCAGTCGCATTCAAGTAGACCCTGACTGCTCTCACCACATCAAGAGAATGTAGTGACTTTTCTTCCATAGAACCAGGTTCTGGAAAAAATGAAGGTAGAACAATATCCTGGTTTAAATGAAAACTTGACACTACCTTTGGTAGAATGTTAGGATGAGGACGCAATACTACCTTGTCCTTGTGAATAATTAATATAGCTCTTTACAAGAAAGAGCAGCCAACTTTGATACCCTTCTTGCAGAAGGGCTACCAGAAAAACTAGTTTCCTTGTGAAAAGGACCAAGGGAATATGTCATATCGGCTTAAAAGGCTGTTTCTGTAATGCTGACAGAACTAAATTCAAGTCCCACGGGTTCAGGGGTGACCTAACCGGAGGATTAAGCTGCGTTACCCCCTGAATAAAGCTACAAACCAAAGAATGCAAAGGAAGTTGTCGCTGAAATAATACTGATAAGGCCGAGACCTGGCCTTTGACAGTACTCAAGGCCAGCTTCATGTCTAACCCCATTTGCAGAATCAAGGATTTTACCTATGACATACTTCCTGGGGTGCAAACCCCTGGATTCACACCAGGAGACATATGCCTTCCAGACTCTAATATATGATGCTGGTGGTGGGCTTCCTTGCATTAACCAAGGTAGATACCACTGAACCTGACAGCCCACGCTTCTTCAGAATGTGGGTCTCAATAGCCAAACTGTTAAATTTAGCATTTGTAAGGTAGGATGGAATACCGGACCTTGCGAGAGAAGGGCTGGACATGGTGGTAGGGTCCATGGGTCCCCTACCGCCATCTTTATGATCTCTACATACCAAGATCTCCTGGGCCACAAGAATCACAGACTTCCCTTCCTGCTTGATCCTGCGAAGAAGTCGTGAAAGCAGCAGAACAGGAGGGAATGCATAAAAATCTGTGAAAACTGATTCCACGGAAATACCAAGCCATCTGTTCCACAAGCTAGCCTTGACACAAAGTGTGTCCTTGACACAAAGTTGTCAATCTTTTTGTTGAACCTGGACGCAAACAGATCTACGCCCGGAATCCCCCATCTGACATATTGTCAGGAAGATATCGGGGTGAAGAGACCATTCTCCCAGGAACAACTGCTGCTGACTCAAGTAGTCCGCCTGCCAATTCTCTATTCCTGGAATAGTACATTGTTTTCTGCCCAAGTTATGATATGATTCACCTCTCTCTGGGCCGCATGACTTCTCATGCCCCCTTGGTGATTGATATAGGCCACTGCTGTGGCATTGTTGGATTGGATCCTGACAGGACAATTCCGTAACCTGAATGTCTAGGCCCTCAGGGCCCAGAGCGCTGCCGAATCTCTAGAATATTGATGGGCAAGGTCATTTCTGATCTGGAAAATTTCCCTTGGACAGTCGGCACACCTTTGGAGACAAACACATTGGGAAATCTAGAGCTTGCACCTTCTTGTTCCAAGCCGATAGGATA
Organism: Lithobates septentrionalis; assembly: GCA_037952835.1. NCBI lineage: Eukaryota > Metazoa > Chordata > Amphibia > Anura > Ranidae > Lithobates > Lithobates septentrionalis. The sequence goes on from JBBDGP010000296.1 coordinate 588,638, forward strand.
CTGTTTTTCAGCAGTCTCAAATGAAACTGAGCATAAGGAACGGCCTCGAATGAAGCTACCATCTTTCCAACAACCTCATGCAAAGTCGAATAGAAGGATTCTTCTTTGCCTTGACTATCTGAATCAGCTCCCTTATGGCACTGATCTTCGCCTGGGGTAAGAATACCCTCTTCTGAGCTGTATCTATGATCAGACCCAAGTATTCCAATCTCCTTGATGGTTTTAAGGAAGATTTCTCTTGGTTGAGAATCCAACTTAGGTATTCCAGGTAGTTGACTGTGGTGACCATACTTTGGTCTAAGTGGGCTACCGACTGGTCTATCAAGAGCAGATTGTCTAGGTACAGTATAATCATTATACCTTGGGCCCTTAACCACTTACCGACCGGCCACTGTATATATACGTCATTACTTTGAAGATGGATATCTCGGTAACGGCAGCAGCTGCTGCCACAACCGAGGTATCCATCTTTAGGGCCGGTGGTTCTGTGTACGATAATGGTGGTCTCTGTGGCAGGAGAGGTGCCACCCCCTCCCGCACCCTCCGCCGCTTACCAGAGCCGTCGGTAGCGGCGGAGGCGATCAGGTCCTTTCACTTCCTAGGTATGAAGACGAGTGAGGCTAAGATGGCCCCCACCCGTCTCCATACCATAGGAGGACGGAAGCAACGTCATAACGTCAGCTCCGCCTATTTGTCTTAAAGGCACATATGTTTTTTGTCATTTTTTAAAATGACTTTTTTTTTTTTTTTGCATTAAAGTCCAAATATGAGATCTGAGGACTTTTTGACTCAGATCTCATATTTAAGGCATATTTAACATGCCTCTCAGCAAATAGCTTGGGGTGTCTACTTTCCAAAATGGGGTCATTTGGGGGGTTTTGAACTGTCCTGGCATTTTATGCACAACATTTAGAAGCTTATGTCACACATCACCCACTCTTCTAACCACTTGAAGACAAAGCCCTTTCTGACACTTATTGTTTACATGAAAAAGTTATTTTTTTTTTTGCAAGAAAATTACTTTGAACCCCCAAACATTATATATTTTTTTAAAGCAAATGCCCTACAGATTAAAATAGTGGGTGTTTCATTTTTTTTTTTTCACACAGTATTTGCGCAGCGATTTTTCAAACACATTTTTTGGGGAAAAAACACACTTTTTTAAATTTTAATGCACTAAAACACACTATATTGCCCAAATGTTTGATGAAATAAAAAAGATGATCTTAGGCCGAGTACATGGATACCAAACATGACATGCTTTACAATTGCACACAAACGTGCAGTGGCAACAAAATAAATACATTTTTAAAAGCCTTTAAAAGCCTTTACAGGTTACCACTTTAGATTTACAGAGGAGGTCTACTGCAAAAATTACTGCCCTCGATCTAACCTTCGCGGTGATACCTCACATGCATGGTGCAATTGCTGTTTACGTTTGACGACAGATCGCCGTGAGAGCAGGGGGCGACGGGTGCTTTTTTTTTTTTTTTTCCTTTATTATTTTTTTGCTTTTTTATCTTATTTTTAAACTGTTCCTTTCATATTTTTTTTTTTTCTAATCATTTTTATTGTTATCTCGGGGAATGTAAATATCCCCTATGATAGCAATAGGTAGTGACAGGTACTCTTTTTTGAAAAAATTGGGGTCTATTAGACCCTAGATCTCTCCTCTGCCCTCAAAGCATCTGACCACACCAAGATTGGTGTGATAAAATGCTTCCCCAATTTCCCAATGGTGCTATTTACATCCGGCGAAATCTAAGTCATAAAATGCTCGTAGCTTCCGGTTTCTTAGGCCATAGAGATGTTTGGAGCCACTCTGGTCTCTGATCAGCTCTATGGTCAGCTGGCTGAATCACCGGCTGCATTTTCAGGTTCCCTGTTGAGACAGGAGAGCCAGAGAAAAACACGGAAGACGGTGGGGGGGGGGGGCATTCCCTCCCACGGCTTGTAAAAGCAGTCTAGAGGCTAATTAGCCGCTAGGATTGCTTTTACATGAAAGCCGACCGCTGGCTGAAAAGAATGATACCAAGATGATACCTAAACCTGCAGGCATCATTCTGGTATAACCACTCAAAGTTGTGAATGGCGTACCTGAAGACAAAAAAATGGTTAACAATAAAGCACAGTAAACGGTAAAGTATAAAAAATTGCATACCTGAAAAGCAAACATGATAAAACATAATAACAATAAAACATTGCAGAATAGAATACAGTAAAAAAGAGCAGAACAATAGAGAGAATAGAGAGAGAGAGAACAATAAAACGACAACTATTTTTTTTTATTCTATATATATATATTTTTTTTTTTACACTTTTTTTGTAACTAACTTTTATAACTGTAACCGGTTCCAGGTTCGGGTCTCTCAAAATGCGATGGCATCTTGGGAGACCCTGTGAAAGTGCGCCTAGTCTGTGGAATGCTGTATCCTACGCTAATACTCAACTAGTGCATAGTAGCGTTCAAAACATTCACCAATGCAAAGACCAGGATTGTCAGGACAGGAGGGACAATAATAGTGGGTGTCATGCCTATATCCGCGCTTGCTGCAGACACATCTTTTTTGGGGGGTTCGCTGGGTAGGGGTACTCGGGAGGACATAAAGAAAATGCCTCTCATGCAGCCGACTGCATTTGGTTGGGGATGTGAATGGGGGAAGTACGGGCGCTGCAGAAGTGGTGGGTTCCCAATTAGGATTGGCGAATGCACCAGGAAGGGCATTATGGGCACGACGGGCCTGTGTTTGTCTTTTTGGTGGCAGCGGGACACTACTTGTGCTTGCCACCTCACCAGCTTGAACTGCACTTATGGGACTCGCCACGTCACCAAGTGTTACTGCAGTGCTGGTTTGACTATGACCGGGGTGTACTAGGCCGCTGGCGCTAGCCAGTTCACCAAAACGCTACCAAAAGAACTGTTAGCGATCGCAGGGATCAGGTCTGACTCTGCGAACGCTGCAGTTATGCGTTTAGTCTTTTGTAAGTGACAGTGATCGATCGATACTGCACTTGGGTGGGCTGGGCTGGGCCGGGTGGAGGGGCAAAACGCAGGTGCTAGCAGGTATCTGGGCTGATCCCGCTAACACTGCGTTTTTGGGAACCCTAAACTGCTGGGGACGCTAGTATAGATCTGATCGGATCAGATATTGATACGTTCAGATACTATACCACTAAGGGAGGTGTATGCTGCGTGCATGGGTGTTAGTGCTACTGGCGCTAACCTGACGCTGCTTGGGGCTGGTGCTTGCCAGTTCACCAAAATACTACCAAAAAAACTGTTAGCGATCGCAGGGATCAGGCCTGACTCTGCGAACGCTGCAGTTATGCATTTAGTGTTTTGTAAGTGTCAGTGATCGATCAATACTGCACTTGGGTGGGCTGGGCTGGGCCGGGCGGATGGGCAAAACGCAGGTGCTAGCAGGTATCTGGGCTGATCCCACTAACACTGCGTTTTTGGGAACCCTAAACTGCTGGGGACGCCAGTATAGATCTGATCGGGTCAGATATTGATCCGTTCAGATACTATACCACTAAGGGAGGCGTATGCTGCGTGCGTGGGTGTTAGTGCTACTGGCGCTAACCTGACGCTGCCTGGGGCTGCTGCTTGCCAGTTCACCAAAATACTACCAAAAAAACTGTTAGCGATCGCAGGGATCAGGCCTGACTCTGCGAACGCTGCAGTTATGCGTTTAGTGTTTTGTAAGTGACAGTGATCGATCGATACTGCACTTGGGTGGGCTGGGCGGAGGGGCAAAACGCAGGTGCTAGCAGGTATCTGGGCTGATCCCGCTAACACTGCGTTTTTGGGAACCCTAAACTGCTGGGGACGCTAGTATAGATCTGATCGGATCAGATATTGATCCGTACAGATACTATACCACTAAGGGAGGTGTATGCTGCGTGCGTGGGTGTTAGCGGTACTGGCGCTAATCTGACGCTGCCTGGGGCGACGCATATCACCGCCGGGCGATCAGGGGGCCAAACCTTTATTCTGTAATAAACAGCGGGTGCCCTGACACTATAAAAAATAAACAAACTAACCAGCGTCACCCGTAACACTTATACAGTGATCAGTGGTGAAAGGGTGTGTGTGTGTGTGTGTGTGTGTGTGTGTGTGTGTGTGTGTGTGTGTGTGTGTGTGTGTGTGTGTGTGTGTGTGTGTGTGTGTGTGTGTGTGTGTGTGTGTGTGTGTGTGTGTGTGTGTTGGTGCACTCACTCACATGTCTTTTCTCCTCGGGCCAGAACGGAAATTACCGAGCCGAGGAGAGATGACATCATTTCCTTTGCTGCTGTTTAGCATACAGCAGCAAAGCAATGATTCGATTGGCCGGCGGCGATCGCAAGGCGGGGGCCACAAACGGATGGTCTCCCCCTCACCTCTGATCGCCGCTGGACAAAAGACGACCGCCTCAGGCACCGGGGGCGCCCTGTCCCGGCGAGCTCGCGCGCAGAAGCAAATGCATACGTGAGTAGCGCCCTCATATGAAAACGGTGGTAAAACCACACATGTGAGGTGTCGCCGCGACCGGTAGAGCAAGAGCAATAATTCCACCCCTAGACCTCCTCTGTAACGCAAAACATGCAACCTGTAGAATTTTTTGAACGTCGCCTATGGAGATTTTTAAGGGTAAAAGTTTGACGCCATTCCACGAGTGGGCGCAATTTTGAAGGGTGACATGTTGGGTATCAATTTACTTGGCGTAACATTATATTTCACAATATAAAAAAAATTGGGCTAACTTTACTGTTGTCTAATTTTTTTATTCCAAAAAGTGAATTTTTTCCAAAAAAAAGTGCGCTCATAAGACCGCTGCGCAAATACGATGCAAAAAAAAAGTATTGCATTGACCACCATTTTATTCTCTAGGGTGTAAGAAAAAAACAATATATAATGTTTGGGGGTTCTAAGTAATTTTCTAGCAAAAAAAACTGCAGCTGAATTCCGTGTCGGAATTTAAAAAAAACAAAACACAAATCACTGAGCTGGAAAAAAAGTATCACCTCCCCCTCCTAAAAATTACTTGTAAACTCAATCAGGTGTAGCTAAGTGGCACACAAAGCTATCTGACTTTCAGCTGTGATAATCTTGATTGAAGTGTGTAGTTATTCCTGCGCTACCATGTAAAGGAAGAACAAAAAACGTGGAACTGCTGCAAGCACCAAATATGGGTCGAACCCAGCCCATACAGCAATAGAGATAATGCAAATAAAGGTTGGTACTGCGCTGTTCTAAACCAAAATAAAAATACTGTGCTGCTAAAGGTAGCAGTACAAAGGTGAATAAAACATGGAAATGGAAAATCAGAAAAAATTAAAAATGCAATCACTATTCAAACGCTACTATACCCAATAAGTTCAGTGCGATAAACCACAGTAATCGGTGACAATAGCAAAGTGCAAAAAAATTATAACTTTAGACTAGGTGTGATAAATATGTAGCTGAAATGAATAAAATCAATATACAATCATAAAACCTCAATAAATTGTGCAAGTAAGTAAAAACAATGTGCAAAAACAGTAATAATAAACTAAATGTGCAGAGTGCAATCAATATGTGCAAAAAATGCAAAAAACAGTGTATAGCAAACATAAAACCAACATATAGCCAGAAAACAAGGTCTACTGTAGAACTCATGAAAATTCCGGCAAAGCGTCTGTGTACAAAATATGGCTAGGTATGTAGTCCAATATGATTAAACCCTCTTTCTGTGGCTAAACATAACAATCTGCAAAATAGTGCAGTAAAGTGCTATCGAACAGCAGCCAATTATTGGGCTTCTTAAGAAAGGGGGCGGCCCGCCCTGACCCCATCCTATTGGCTGGTGTTCGATAGCTGCTCGGTCCCGTCCACCCCCGACATCACGGATGAATTCTGCCAGCTCCTCTCTATCCCTGCACACAGTATATTGCAGTGTGTGTGTGACCTGTTCATACAAAACAGGATCCTCAAGACTGTGAAACAAGTTCTTTTGAGTTCCTATGGTAATGGGCGGCTGATTGGAGAGATTAGGGAAGTGCTAAAGTATTATGAGACACTTTACAAGTCTGCTCAATGTTATATGGTCTCAGCGCGGGCTACACATATATATACACTTGATATAGTGATAATGTGTAGCCCGCGTTGAGACCATATAACATTGAGCAGACTCGGGGGTGGGCGGGACCGAGCAGCTATCAAACACCAGCAAATTATTGGGCTTCTTAAGGGGGCGGAGCCGCATACACGTAGCGGCCCACCCCGATAGCTGCTCGGTTCCGCCCACCCCAACATTACCGATGAATTCTGACAGCTCCTCTCTCCCTGCATACGCGAGATTTTGTCACTAGGCGATTCGCAAGGAGTTATGGGATACATTTCGCCGCTATCCCAGGAACACTTGCGAATTGCCTAGTGATGCAATCGCCTAGGCGATCACAAGGAGGGAGTAATGTATAAATAGAAAAATGACCAGTTACATTTACCAGTAACGGTGTTTCTGGGAAGTCTTCCAGGAGAGCACCCTGAGAGATGACTGGTCCACCTGACAGGAAACACAATCAAAGAGGTTAAAACCCCCGCCCCTCCCTATGCAGCCAAGGATCTCTAGTGCCAAGGTCAGAAGAGCGCGAGATCTGGTGCCTCCCCATTGATTTAAGAATGCCACAGCGGTGGCATTGTCTGACAGAATCTAGACCTCTCGGTCCTTGATCCTCCCTTCGAAAGCCTTTAATGCTTCCCCGACGGCCAAAAGCTCTCGAAAATTGGAGGCGGCGATTCTCTGATTCGGGTCCCAGGAACCCTGGGCTCGCAGTTCCTCCAGGTGGACCCCCCAAACCCAGGAACTTGCATCTGTAGTTATCCTGAGAGACTGAAGTTGATTCCAAAGGAGACCCCCCTGAAGCCTCTGAGGATAAAGCCACCAGCGAAGAGAGTCTTTTACTGCGAATGGAATGGTGACCTTGATATCCAGAGTCCTTCTTTCCCTGTCCCAAGAGTACAGGAGGAAGTGCTGGAGGGTCCTGGAGTGTAGCTGAGCCCACGGAACTGCCAGGGATACATGAAGTCATTCGGCCCAGAACCCTCATAATACCTCTGTTTTGGATCATGTTTGCCTCTAGCAGGGATGTGACCGCTGAAATTAGGCCCTCTACCTTGCCCTGAGGTAGAACTAGTTTTTGTTCTGATGAATCTACAAGGAATCCCAGATATACTTTTGTCTGGGCAGGAATCAGCGAGGATTTCTCCTTGCTGATGATCCACCCCAGAGATTCCAAGTCTTCACTACTTTGGTTAGGTCCGAGAGCAGCTGATCTTGACTCTGATTGTAAATCAGAATGTTGTCTAAATAAGGGATCAACGCCACTCCCTGCAGGAAGGCCACTACGTCTGCCAGGACCTTTGTAAATAATCTTGGACTGGATGCCAGTCCGAAAGGGAGGGACCGCAAACTGCCAGTGTTGAAATCCCTGCAGGGAGGCAATTGCGAATCTTAGGAAGACCTGGTGATCTTGAAGAATAGGGACGTGAAGCTAGGCATCTTTTAAATCTATAGTTACCATGAACACGTCCTTGAGATGTTTTCTGAGAGCATAAATACTCTCCATGCGGAACTTCTTGTACCGCAAGAAAACATTGAGGCTCCTCAAATTTATAATGAGGAGATACCTTCCTGAGGGTTTTGGTACCACAAAGATGTGGGAGTAAAAACCCTGACCCCGCTGTCCCTCTGGGACTGGCACTATGACCACTTGATTGTCAAGTTCGACATTCTGCAGAATTCTCGCTGCCTTGAGGGGGTCCCTGGGTAGGTGGGTTAAGAGAAACTTGGAGGGAGGAGGAGAGAAATTCCAGTCTGTATCCCTCTCTTATGATCAGGAGAATAAGGGGGCTCTAAGTGATCCTTTCCCACTGAGAGATAAAGTGGGAAAGCCTTCCCCCTTACTGGAATGTAATTTAGGGGTCTTGTCGGCCGACTTCTGGCTGGAAAAGAGAATGCCTCCTTTTGGTCTCTTCCAGCCCCCCAACGTCTATTAAGAGAGACCTTTTTATCTGGGAAACGGTTCTTCGCCTGGGGGCCCCGGAAAAAATAATTTTTATCCCTCCTAGGCTTAGTAGAGGATTTCTTCCCCTTTTCGGTAGATATAGCAAGGGCTTGATTTAAACTGGTACTGAAAAGGAGGGAACCCTCAAAAGGGAGGCCACATAAAACAGGTTTTAGATTAACTATCTCCGTCCCAAGTTTTGACCCAGAGGGCTCTCGTTGCTGAGTTCAATAAGGCACCGGATTTGGCGGTTGTACGCAACCACTGCGTCCGCTAAATAGGCAACAGCACTACCTATCACGTCCAACGAATCTAGAACTTCCTTTGACTTGGAGGTCCGGGATACGTGGTCTATTAATTTGGAGAAACATTTCGGCATTTCTTGCTACGCAAGCTAAGGCCAATGCGGAGCTCATAGCCGCAGCATTGGCCTCCCAGGCCCTGCGCAAAATAGTCTCAGGCCGCCGATCCATCTGTTCATTGATGTTACCAGTATCTTCAAAGGAAAGATCGGACTGTTTGGAAACGTGTGCCAAGGAGGCGTCTAGCCTAGGAGTTTTGAAAAACTTCTCCTCATCCTCCTCTTTAAAGGGCCATCTACGCTTCCAAGTTTTGTATTTCAAGAGCTTCCTCTCAGGTTCCTTCCACTCCCGTAGGAGTCTAATATCTTTAAGGGCGGAATGTACTGGAAGAACTCTGGCTTGGGGCTTAACTAAGCCTCTATACATTTTGTCTTGAGCAGAGACTTGAGTCGTGGGCTCCTGTATCTCCTCAGATGCATAGATAGCTCTAAGAAGGCCCTCCATGACGTCGGCTGAACAAATATGTCTACGAGACCTGGAGTCTTCCCCATCTTGACTGTCCACTAAACCCTCAACCGAAAACCCCTGCTCAGGAGCTTCGGATTCATCCTCCTCCTCTGAATCCTGAGAAAGGAGAGATTTTGGAGTTTCTGCCTGCCTTCTAGACCCCCTGGATGAAGCGGAGCCCTCTTGGGAGGAGGCATCCTTACTGGTTTGAGGCTCTGGGTCCCTAGACTTGAGGGGGGTCGGAAAAGCCTTAAGTGTAGACAGCATCTCAGTTTGCACCGTGAGGAAGTCTCTCATAATCTGAGATGTTTCTTTCCCTGTCAGCTTTTGTATGCATCTAAAGCAAAAGGGTTTGGAATGGTCCAGGGGTAACTTATTGCAGTTCCCGCATCTCTCAGAACGGGTAGAGGATTTAACAGGATGACTGGCAACCCCAAGGGCAGTGGCGTCCTCCCCCGGAAAAGGATACACAGGCATCATTAACAGCACTGTGACACACAGAGGAAAAGAGTTGGGGTAACATCCCCCATCTAAACCTCTGTCAGCCGGCTGACTCACCCCCTGTGGTCTCCTCCGTGGCCGTTTTGGACCCTGTGGGTCTCTCCTCGCTCTCCATGCTGCTGGTGTCAGTATGCCTCTTCGGGTAGCTTCTGACAGTCACCGTGTCCGGGTGGCAGCTGGCTGTGCATAGGAGAAGTGGGCGTGGACTGTGTGTGTGTACAGCGTCTTCCTCACCTCCATTCGCGCCGACACCGCCATTTTGCCGGAGACCGGAACTGACGCGGGGCGCGCTGAGGTCACTTCCGGCTCTGGGGAGGAAACCATGTCATTCCTCCACTAGACGCCAGGAAGATGGCACCGAGCGCTCTCAGCACAAACGGCGCCATCCCTTCCTCCAGCCGCGCGAACCACAGGGGGAGCGGCTGGGCGAACACAGCCCCACGGCTAGAAGCACCAGCCGCCTGTCCCATCCCCTCTAGCAGGGATATGACCGCTGCATAATTCACCTGACAGGAAACACTCTGTAGAGGATTGCTGTAAGGCTGCAAGATGAAGGGGGAAGCCAGTCCAACCCACTCAGCCTGCACTGCTGAATGAAAGAATATCCAGAGCTCCTTTTCTGCATGGCACCCGCACATGTAAGAAGGGGAGACAGGATAATGGCCCCTGAAGTTCTGGGTACACCACTGCACCCAGCGTCCTTCAATCCTTAGGGGGGCTCTTCCAAGTGCTAACCCCCCTAAGGAAGATGAATGGGGAAAGCCCCCTAGGAAGGATAAAAGAACCCTAGCGGACCCAGAGGCTTCCCAAGACTTTGGTCCGGCTCCCAGGGGGAGACCACCAGCCCCAGGGTTCTGGTCCGTGGAAAAAACCAAACGGTTTTGCTGTGGGGAAACACAATCAAAAACTGAGGAGCACAGGGAGGGGCGGGGGTTTTAACCTCTTTGATTGGGTTTCCTGTCAGGTGGACCAGTCATCTCTCAGGGTGCCGCCCTGAAAGATGACTTGAGGAAAACAGGTATTTAACAGCAAAAAAAAAAAAAGGCCATTGTGAAAACTATGAGCTAAGGGCATGCAGCACAGCCAAAGAGAAAAAAATGAGTGGAACTCCAGTTTAAGGCAGGGTGATTCTTTTCCATTACCCACTGCAGATAAATAAAATTTGTTAGCCCATTTTATCACATCTTGATTTGAACTGTTTTATTAGCGATTAATAATTTTTTAGATTAATTATTTTTTTTTACTTCTTTTTTCTTGATACGGGGCTGACATTGTTTAATGCTTTGGACACTGTAACTTTTATTCTGGGTAAATCTGGGTAAGTTTCAGTTATTCAGGAATAACGAGAGGTTTTTATTTTTGATATAAGTTGTACAGTGAATGATCCTAGTGAATATATATTATATTTCAGTCTAGGAATTAAGAGTAAAACATACCACCTATTTTAATGAATTTGTTTTATGTGTATAGAGTGTTTTGTGAGAAAAGGATTATTAATAATGATGTACATGACTTTTGTAGATTCTGTGATCCTCTGACTTAATGTCGGTTCAATTTAGTAATCTACTTTACCTCCTTGTTTCCTTTGGAACTCTCAGGTTGTGGAGTGCACCCATTTAACATGGCAACTGAGAGGGATACAAGGAGTTAACATTTATTGCCTTCACACAACACTATTTATTCTGACACGCCATGCCATGAGGTCAAACCCCTTTGATAAAGTCGGAAAGACGAAATCGATCAGGGAACGATCTCATGGCATATTGAATAGATCTACATATACTGCGCTCTAATGTCCAGCATAGTTTTTGGGAAGGATTTGTACTGAGCGGCTCACTGGTTCACAGTGTCTCCCGCACGGCTTTCTGGCATTTCCGATCCATTTCTGTTCCTTTGGCTGAACACTGTCAGCTTGGAAACCTGACACTAAGTCACTGGATGAGAGGATATTGACGGCAGTTATGTGAAACAGCAAGGCTTTTTTTTTTTTATATACAACTTGGACAACACAAATCTTTAATAAAACCTTTGGAAAATAGTACTACTCTATGTGGAGCATATCTTTTTTTCCTCATATGCGCTGATGATGTGGATTTCCAAGCCGGCCCAGCAGTAAATCAGTGGGAGATTGTGAATGCTTATTATCTGCAACTTTGTGGTGAGTTTGAACCCCAGAGGGGCATGTGGAGCACAGGTTTGAATACGGTGATTGGTGCACTACCCGACCATCTCCACTTCTTTATTCACTTATGAAGCTAGCCACAAACTTTTCCTTCACATATATCCACCTGTCAGATCTGCGATTGAATGTTTAGCGACTTTATGTGCATTTACCCCATATGCAATTGTGTCAATTCTCAACACTTGTCAGATCTGCCTTTTAATGTTTAGCGACTTTATGTGCATTTATCCTATATGCAATTGTGTCAATTCTCAACAATTTGACAGGAGCGCCACTTTGATATTATGTGTCTTTTCACATTGGTTTAATGTGACAGACTGTTGTATCTCATATTTACTTATTTTTTTTTAGTTTAAGTGGCAGCCAGATTATATATTTCTCTCTTATTGTGATTAATCACAGTGCCAGCATGTGTTAATCTGTTTGGAAACTCATTGCGCTGGGTTGGGGGGAGATAAGTGAGCCTAGTTTTATTTATTTCCTTTTTTTCATATCACATAGACCACATACACCATCGTGTATCATACAGTACATAGAGAGAGTTCATACACTAGTGAAAATCAATCCTCCACTTTCAAGAGTTTTATTAAAGCAGTTGTAAACCACGGTTAAAAAAAACTTCCCCTGCACGGCAATGTCATAATGTGCTAGCATGCATCGTATACTAGCACATTATGAGACTTACCTTAAAAGGAAGCCCTCCAGCACGTGCTGTCACCCCTGAGAGGGCTTCCATCTTCACCTGGTCTTAATTTGTCCCCAATGGAAGGATTTTGTCACCTATTGCTGTTTCAGTGACAACTCAGAATTATGGATTTTCTCCTGCGACAATGGTCATGCGGTCAAAAAGGGTGAAAACTCCCAACCAGAGACCGTCAGGAATATTGGCAGATTGCCTGTCACCTTATCATAGTCACACTAAGTCACTGATCACCACCATTACATTATACGTTTTCTAGCTGTGTATATACACACAAGCACACATATACACACACCATAGTTTGTAGATGCTATAACTTTCACACAAACCAATACACTTACTGGGTTTTTATTTTTTTTTTTTTAAAAAACTTCCTGCCTGGCCTATAGCAGAATGACGGCTGGGTGGTGGTTCAGTTATCCTGACTGGGCGTCATATGACATCCAGCAGGATAACAGCCGCAGCGCACCCGTGGGGGTGCGCATCGCAGCGATTGATGGTGCAGTGTCAGTCTGACACTCCTTTACACTGATCTCGGTAAAGAGCCTCTGATGGAGGCTCTTTACCACGTGATCAGTCATGTCCAATCACGGCTGATCACAATGTAAACAGGAAGAGCCGTTGATTGGCTTTTTCTCACTCGTATCTGACAGACGCGAGGAGAGCCGATCGGCTGCTCGCCTGACCGGGAGGGGGGGGGGGGTTTGTGCCGATTGGTTATCGGATGCCCGCCACGACCACCAGGGATGGCCACCACACTGGACCACCAGGTATGCCACCCTAGACCACCAGGGATATGCCAATCAGTGGTAATTAAAAATGCCTGCCCGTGCCACCAGTGATGCCTCTCAGTGCCAGCCATCAGTGCAGTCTATCAGTGCTACCCATAAGTACCCATCAGTGCAGCCTTTCAGTGCCCAACAGTGTCACCTATCAATGCTGCATATAAGAGTCACCCACCAGTGCCGCCTATCAGTGCAGCTCATCAGTGAAGGAGGAAACTTACTTATTTACAAAATTTTATAACAGAAACAAAGAAACTTTTTTTTCAAAATTTTCTTTTTTTTTATTCGTTTAGCAAAAACTAAAAACCGCAAGAGGTGATCAACTACCACCAAAATAAAGTTCTATTTGTGGAAACAAAATGGTAAAAATTTACTTTGGGTACAGCGTAGCATGACCACGCAATTGTCATTTAAAAAGGCGACAGCGCTGAAAGCTGAAAATTGGCTTGGGCAGGAAGGGGGTGTAAATGCCTGGTATTGAAGTGGTTAAAGCAGAACTCCAGCCAAAATTTTTTCCCCCCATGTCCTCGTTGCTGATCTCCTACCTTCACCAACTTCGCCATGCATGTTCTTCTGAGCTCTGTAATAGGCTGCTGAACTTACTAAAAACAGCTATTGCCTGGTGACATCCTGTTTGTAAGAGTGCTGGCTTCTATCCCTCTCCTAAGCTCAGCCAGCGATCTGACATGCCCAGTAGTAGTCTTCTGAAAGCAAGCAGGAAGCAGACATGTGGGCGGAAGGGGTCTCACAGCCCCCGGTCTGTGCCACCCATGGAGGAGGTGTCCTTCTCCTGCCAGCAATCTGCCCTCCCCCCATCTCCGTGCAGAGCGGGGATGATCATCAGTAATTACTTGTATGACACAGTGTGGATATTCCAATGTGTCAGGTGTTGGTATATGAGAACACTGATCTCCCACCCCCCACCGTTATAGGAACATGCTGCTGTCAACCATAATGGCAGGGGGTGGGGCATCAGCGATCAGTGTTCTCTCATACAATACCTGACACTACAGGAGATCCCCCTGTGTCATACAAGTCATTTCTAATAATAATCCCCGCTCTGCACTGGTGGTCCCTGGCAAGCGGCACTGGAGGTCCATGAAAAGCGGCACTGGTTTGTGTGTGTGTGTGTGTATATATATATATATATATATATATATATATATATATATATATATATATATATATATATATATATATATATATATATATATATATATATATATATATATATATATATATATATATATATATATATTTATTAGCTTGTTGGCTGCAGAATGAAGGGTGTGATTTATGTTGAAGTGGGTGAGTTCACATTTACAAGCCTAGTGTACCTCCCACATTCACTCCCATCCCAAGTATTCATGGAAATGTAGTCTGATTACAGTTCGAGAGAGAAGGGGATATGATGCAATCACTGTTGTAAGAGATCTTCACTGCCAGAAAAGATGATGCATTTTTTGAATCACAAAGCTGACTTCCTGAAAATTCAGTCATCTCTTAAACGGTAAGAAATTTCACAAATGTGATAACCGTTTAGTGTTGTGTGGGGGTGTAATAATGGGGGATTTTTTGAAAATCCTGGAGTTCTGCTTTAACCTAAGACATGTAGCAGAATATATTTTGATCTAAATTTATGAAGAAATTATATATTTTTTGGTTTTTATTGGACAAGTTTTATAATAAAGTAAAACATTTTTCAAAATTTGGCATCTATTTTATGCAATAAAAAACCCCAGTGGCGATCAAATACCCCCATAAGAAATCTCCATTTGTGTGAAAAAAAAAAAAAAAAAAAAAAAGAGGATAGAAATTTAATTTGGGTAGTGTTGCAATTAACAGTTAAAGTACAGTGGGGACGGAAAGTATTCAGACCCCCTTAAATTTTTCCCTCTGTTATATTGCAGCCATTTGCTAAAATCATTTAAGTTCATTTTTTTCCTCAATGTACACACAGCACCCCATATTGACAGAAAAACACAGAATTGTTGACATTTTTGCAGATTTATTAAAAAAGAAAAACTGAAATATCACATGGTCCTAAGTATTCAGACCCTTTGCTCAGTATTTAGTAGATGCACCCTTTTGATCTAATACAGCCATGAGTCTTTTTGGGAAAGATGCAACAAGTTTTTCACACCTGGATTTGGGGATCCTCTGCCATTCCTGCTTGCAGATCCTCTCCAGTTCTGTCAGGTTGGATGGAAAACGTTGGTGGACTTTTTAGGTCTCTCCAGAGATGCTCAAATCGGGTTTAAGTCAGGGCTCTGGCTGGGCCATTCAAGAACAGTCACGGGGTTGTTGTGAAGCCACTCCTTCGTTATTTTAGCTGTGTGCTTAAGGTCATTGTCTTTTTGGAAGGTAAACCTTCGGCCCAGTCTGAGGTCCTTAGCACTCTGGAGAAGGTTTTCGTCCAGGATATCCCTGTACTTGGCTGCATTCATCTTTCCCTCGGTTGCAACCAGTCGTCCTGACCCTGCAGCTGAAAAATACCCCCACAGCATGATGCTGCCACCACCATGCTTCACTGTTGGGACTGTATTGGACAGGTGATGAGCAGTGCCTGGTTTTCTCCACACATACCGCTTAGAATTAAGGCCAAAAAATTCTATCTTGGTCTCATCAGACCAAAGAATCTTATTTCTCACCATCTTGGAGTCCTTCAGATGTTTTTAGCAAACTCCATGCGGGCTTTCATGTGTCTTGCACTGAGGAAAGGCTTCTGTCGGGCCACTCTGCCATAAAGCCCGACTGGTGGAGGGCTGCAGTGATGGTTGACTTTCTCCCATCTCCCGACTGCATCTCTGGCGCTCAGCAACAGTGATCTTTGGGTTCTTCTTTACCTCCCTCACCAAGGCTCTTCTCCCCCGATAGCTCAGTTTGGCCGGACAGCCAGCTCTAGGAAGGGTTCTGGTCGTCCCAAATGTCTTCCATTTAAGGATTATGGAGGCCACTGTGCTCTTAGGAACCTTAAGTGCAGCAGAATTTTTTTTTTGTAACCTTGGCCAGATCTGAGCCTTGCCACAATTCTGTCTCAGAGCTCTTCAGGCAGTTCCGTTGACCTCATGATTCTCATTTGCTCTGACATGCATTGTGAGCTGTAAGGCCTTATATAGACAGGTGTGTGGCTTTCCTAATCAAGTCCATTCAGTATAATCAAACACAGTTGGACTCAAATGAAAGTGTAGAACCATCTCAAGGATGATCAGAAGAAATGGACAGCACCTGAGTTAAATATATGAGTGTCACAGCAAGGGGTCTAAATACTTAGGACCATGTGATATTTCAGTTTCTTTTTTTAATAAATCTGCAAAAATGTCAACAATTCTGTGTTTTTCTCTCAATATGGGGTGCTGTGTGTACATTAATGAGGAAAAAAATGAACTTAAATGATTTTAGCAAATGGCTGCAATATAACAGAGTGAAAAATTTAAGGGGGTCTGAATACTTTACGTCCCCACTGCAGTGCTGAATCCGGAGGTCAAGTGGTTAATGATGATCAGTACAGAAGTGCTCAGTAAAGAAATGTACTTCAAGAGCACTTTACACTGACAGCGAGGGGGTGTCAGCAGTAAAGCGCCGCTAAAACTAGCACCGCTTTACCATTGTTTTAGAGGCTTTTTTCAGCCTCTAGCGGAGCACTCTTAGCCCCCACTAGCGGCCAAATAAAGGGTTAAACGCGCAAATAAAGTGTATACACTGCTCCTAAAGCGTCTCAAAGAAGCTGCTTGCAGGACTTTTGACGTCCTGCCAGCGCAGTGCCAGTGTGAAAGCCCTTGGACTTTCACACTGGGATTGTAGATGAGGCATTTTTTTGGCGCTATTTTTAGTGCCTGACAAGCGCCAGTGTGAATGGAGTCTAAAGGGGAGATCTGTTGTGGTAGGTTAACATGTTCAATTTAAAAAAAAAAAAAAAAAAAAAAAAAAAAGGGAGGAAATCGGACACTAAAATTATTTCAAAACACAATAGTTTTATTGACCATTCCATGAAACTATATTACATATTTTATAAAAGGTATGAAGATTTAATACAAAATAGAAAATATTTCTTTTGTATAGGAAGAATATTCTCTGAAACAGGAACTTGATTTGTAATTTACACTTTTAAGAACATTTACAATAATTTATATAAATTATCCTCCCCGAGACCAGTTGTGTGTTAATATATTTTATTACAGGTAATACAATACACATGCAGAATTTTAAAAAAATAATAAAATCGTAATCATCTAATCTTCCGGCGCGTTACAGGCTTTGATACTATTCGTCTCCTGGTTCTTCTCACTTCTTTGGTTTCTGTGGCTACAGACTTTTTGTTTTTGGAGTCAATATCTGGGCTTTCTGGTGGTGAAAGAAGCTGAATTTCTACAGATGGGGGTGACAAGGTTGCTTTATCTACTGACCTGTCAAAAAAAACAAAACTTCATTGATTAAACAAAATGAAGTAAACACCGATGGGCACTTAAAATAAAGGAAGTGCTGCGTTCAAGTGTATGTCAGTGTGTTTAACTGCTTGCCATCCACCCACAGTACATTTACTGCAGGTGGGTGGCACGGGCAGGCTGGATGATGTACATGCACATTATCCAGCCTGTGTCGGGCGCGCATGTGGGCTCCCCCTGCTAACATGCGCTGTCACAGGCTAGAGCGTGATTTTGTCAGCAGGTTTGAGCCAATGATTTTGGCTGTGGACCTGCTGATTGTTCTGTGATTGGCTACAGCCCAAGTTCTGTGATCACAAACAGGCAAAAAAAAACACCAAATCTGTTAAAGCAGCACATATTACACTTGTTAACCCCTTCCCAGACAGTGTCATTATCGCAGTGATAGTTTACAGTATTATATCTGTTCAATATTAGTGTCCTGATGTCAGTGTTAGTTAGTGTACCTCCCAGTGAGGGTCTGTTAGCGCCAGATTGTCTACCACACTATCACGGTATAAGGTGCTGATCACCACCATTACAGTATAGTGTCTGTAGCTGTGTAAATTCCACTATAAAACACCATAGTCTGAAGACGCTATCACTTTCACGCAAACTTATATACACTTTTTTTTTTTTTAACAGATACATTTAGCCAAAATTTATGAAGAAATTTGATTGCATGTTTTATTAATAGAAAGTAGAAAATATCAGGAATTTCTGTCTTTTCATTTATATAATTAAAAATAAACAGTGGTGATAAATTACCAACAATATAAATCTTCATTTGTGTGCAGTGTTGCATGACCGTGTAATTGCCAGTTAAAGTTGTGCGGTGCTGAATAACAGAAAATGGCCTGGTCATGAAGGGGGTAAAACCTTCCGGAGGTCAAGTGGTTTAACTAGTTACGGACCGCCCGCCGTAGTTGTACTGTGGCAAATTGGCTCCCCTGCCGCAGTCCCGCTAAAATCGCAAATCACCGACATTACTAGTTTAAAAAAAAAAAATATCATAAATATACCTATTTTGTAGATGCTATAACTTTTGTGCAAACCAATCAATATACGCTTATTGTGATTTTTTTTTACCAAATATATGTAGAATACCACCTATTGGCCTAAACTGATGAACAAATTTGTTTTTAAAAATATTGGGGGATATAGCAAAAAGTTTTTTTTTTCAAAAATTGTCTTTTTTGTTTATAGCGCAAAAAATAAAAAAACTGCAGAGGTGATCAAATACCACCAAAAAAAAGCTCTATTTTTTTGGGGGGGGGGAGAACATCAATTTTGTTTGGGTACCGGGTCGCATGACCGCGCAATTGTCAGTTACAGCGAAGCAGTGCTGTATTGCAAAAATGGCCTGGTCATTAAGGGGGCAAATCTTCGGGACCCTCAGTGGTTTTAAAAGAAAAAAGAAAAAAAAAAAAAATTGGTACTTCTCTAAAATGCATGCATATTTTTTAGGGCTGCGGAAATTAACGATTAATTCCTCGATTAATCGTTAATTTTTTTGATCGATCAAAATTTTTCTGATCGGTAGGCTGCCTGCCCTGGGGCCGCTTTAGGCCAAGCTGTGGCTGCAGCGCTCCGCTCTCTCCTCCACTATATGTCATACACAGTCTGCGGGCATCTCCCGCTGTGGGTCTCCGAGCTGAGTGTGATAACTTTGGCCGCGCTGTAGAAAAAAAGTCCCGTCCTCCTAGATCAGATCGTGTGATAAACGCAGTGTTCTGTCTATCACACGAGCTGATCTATGAGGAGGGCGGGACTTCTCACAGCGCGGCCAAAGTTTTCACACTCCGCTCCTAGACACACAGCGGGAGATGCCCGCAGACTAATTCAGGCACTGACTACAGCGAGGCCGAGACTATGGGCACGGCGAGGCCGAGATTATGACGTGTGACATCCTAGCCATGCCCGACTTTGGCCGTTGCCACAACAACGGTGCTAAATCAGCTAAAAGTATGCAAGAACTTCCATTCTTTCCAGAAGGTGAAGACACAAAAGGTATTTAGATGGAGGCTCTCGGTGTCTGAGCTAGAAGATTTACAGAGGGTGGAATTCCATGAAGTAGCAGGAACCACCTTTTCTGAAACGAAGACACCGCAGCTAATTCTCCAATGAAGGAAGCCTCTCCTAGATGTGGGGATTTTTATAAAGAGGGTAGAGGTAACCATTAACCTATGTTATTGGGTGTAAGAAGACGTGTTTGCATGTTGGTTATCATTTTGTTTGTTTTTTTGTGTAACTGAAAGTTTCCTTCGGACACGAGGCAAGCTCCATTGTTCTAAAGTTTTTCACATACATACCAGCCACCATTGGTTTAGGGCAATGCAATACGGTGTCTGCTCTAGGAATACCAATGCGATGATTTGCTGTGGCTGTTCATAAAAATGCTAGTTGAAGGACTATTTAATGCCTGACTTTATATCACAGTGTCATTCTTGATTTTTATCTTTGTTTTTGTAAGACTGAAAGAGGTGTTCAATAAAAACTATTGTTGGGGGGGTGGGTGGGGGCTAAGAGCCACCAGATGAACTGGCTAAGAGATCTTGCCAGGAAGCACCTGTTCCTCAGAGACAGACACCTTGGTCTTCACTGGAAGTAATCTCACAGCAACAGAGAAAGGGCCCAAGGTAGATTCAAAAGAGGTAGGAGAAAAAGAAGTGCCTCTAGGAGGAAGGTCTCTCTACAATCAAGGTTCCTGCAAGGGAGGAAAGAAAGCAACCCCCTTTTGAATGGCAAGGGGTTAGAGGGAAAACATGAAGTCAGTTCAACCAGAAAGCAGACAGTGGGCTTGACAAGTACACAAACACTCCTAGCTGCTTAGCAGACTGATGTTGCCGCTGTAAGCCTTATGTCGGTGGCAACGAAAAGATTAAAGCAAAGACTTCCTAAGAGAAATATGAGATATGATCCCTAAGCGCTCTGATAATGCTAGTATTAGGCAGAGAATATGAATATGTTAGCATAAAGAAATCTGACAAATACCCAGGTCTCAGTTTAAAAATATACATACTTTCCGGCTTTGTTTCCTTTATGTTTAGGAGGTCTTCCCCTTGGTCGTTTTAATATTTGTTCTTCAGAAACCCCAGTTTCTAGGTCTTGGGATTCTGGAATCTTTGAAACCTGTAAGATATAGATGGTCAAGCAAGCTGCAGGCAAGACTAGCATGAGCGATAAAAATTATACATATTCTCATGGAAATTTGGCTCACCGGGGCGTGGCCTGGAGAGCAATGGAGTAGGTCACAGATTGTGTGAGCGCCACTGCCCAATACTCCTGATTGACCATCCCTGCTTGCATCCTGCTCATCGGACACCCTCCACTGCACTTGGGGATCTGTCCTGCTCTCCCCGCTGCCTCTGGAGCCTGTCAGCTCGTTAGAACGCCGCCCGGGACCGCTACGGTGAGGATGTCTTGCTCAGCACTGACCCTAGGAAAGGCCCCGGCTTCGGCCTAGTCTCTGTAACAGCGGCCATCTTTCTCCACCCGGCAGAGGCCCAGGCAAGTTTTTCGGGCCTCCCTGCTTGTACAGAGCTTGCTCCTTTTCTGGATTCACCTCCGGACTACCTGAGGCTGCTATTGCTGTGCATCTGTGCCCTGTACCTCTCTGGGGACAGGCTGCAGCTCCAGCCTGCCTCCTGGAACGGCGGCCATCTTGCTACACCCGACGACAGCCCTGGTGAGTTCTCCTAGCCTCCCTGACTGTGTTGCAATCCACCCCCTCCTGAAAGGGCCCCTGGACTGCCTGCAAACTCTGCCAAGGTTCATAGGTTCTCCTCCCTCCTATTGGCAGCCAGAGTACACCCACAGAGGCAGTGGACATCTCCATGAGACGCTACTCATCCCGGGCATCGAGAGGCCGGGGTAAGAAGTATACTTTCCCCCCGTAGAGGAATCCGTCCCAGTCCGCAGGGACCGCGTGGGGTCTGGAAGGCGCCCATCCACGATCATGGCGTCCCAGGTGGAGAGCCAGGAGCAGCCCTCGCCGCCTGTAACCAGTCTTACAGAGGTCCTGGCTGCCATCACAAATTGTCATGCCCCTGTCACCTCCCTACCTACTAAAGTAGATGCTGTGCAGCTTGATGTGGGGTTCATCAGGCAGGACATGGACAAAATGAGTTCCAGAATCCATACAGCAGAACAGCGCACAAGTCATGTAGAAGACACGGTGGAGGGCCATACCACTGACCTGCGAATGCTGCACACTAAAATTAAAGCCCTTGAATACAAAGCAGAAGATGCCGAAAATCGCAATCGGAGAAACAACCTCCGCATTGTCGGCATGGCAGAGGGTCTAGACTCTAGAGGGTTCACACCCGACTGAGTTTGCAGGAAAATCTACTAAAAACCCTCCTGCCTCTGGCACAATTTTCACCCTTCTATGCAGTGGAACGTGTGCACCGCATCCCCCCTAAACCGGGCCCACCGGGATCCCCACCGCGCACTTTTATACTCAAATTCCTGAACTTCAGGGATAGGGATGAGGTACTCCACGCGGCCAGAGTACAGGGGGAACTGGCATATCAAAACAGCAAACTTGATTTTCCCAGACTACTCAGTGGAAACGCAAAAAATGAGGCGCTCTTTGGACCAAGTAAAAGCTGCTTTGCGAGTGAAGGGCATTAAGTATAATATCCTGTTCCCGGCAAGACTGCGGGTTCAAGACCACAAGGTTTTTTTTTTTTTACTTCTCCCAGAGATGCATCTGCCTGGCTAGAATCCCTCCCCCCGCACCGCTGATGGCTGCTGGTCTCCCCACATTTAACAACCTCTTACCTCAGTATTACAGCCCCCCTCTTCTGTTCATAAATTACCTGACGGGAGGACCTTGGGGCGGATGTCTGGGGGAGATCATCCTCAAGGTGTGAGGTTGCCTTCTACTTCTGTTGCACCTGTTGTGCCTGACCTACTTGTTTGCAACATTTGAAGAAAGTGCCCCTGGACAGACCAGGTGATCTTGTGCAGTTGTGCACACTCAGGTTTCTGTTCACCTTTAAGTGCTCTGGATTTCATGGCTTATGCCAAAATGCTGTTTCCTGCTGCAGGGTTTGCCTTATATGTTGCCTTAAATGATGTCCTTATATGATGTTTTTTTTCCCTGCACAGAGTCTCATTCCTCCTGCTGTAAAGTGCCCAAACTGGAAAGACTTCCTTTACACTAACTTCTGACTCACTGGCAGACTCTAGTGTCAGGTAAAAGGTACTGTAGCCCTGTACTTCTGTGCAGACTGAAATATTAATGTAGAAGTTTTATACTTAGCCCCGATTAAAAGGACTGTTATTCAAGGGGATGGGATTGTTTTTCTCTTGGGGTCTAATCGTATGCTATTGCCCCCCTGCTCATATTTAAAGGGTATCAGTTTTGTTATCTCTTGGTGCGCATTTGACGGATGGAGATGAGACCTAATAACTGTGTTGATCCTCTCCTACACTGGCGGTGGAGCCTCTCCAGATCTGCGGGTTCGCTCCCCCTCAGTGTATATATACGCCCACTGGTACACGCCCCCTAGCATTGGGTGTATAATGTTTGGGGTTCTAAGCATTCCTAGGATGGGGATTGGGATGCGGGGAGGGTTAGGGAAAGGGTTGGGAATGTTAACTGTTAAAAGGTGTTTTTTTGTCAAATTTAGGAAATTTGGCTCACCTGTTCCTTCTCAGTTACTATAGTGGAGTTTCTGGTTGTCCTTCTTGACCCCAGAGAAGGGGGAGAGAAGATGTACTGAGGAGCGACAGGGGGCTGTATAGACTCTGGAGAGATGGGTGGAGCCACTGGTTCAACTAAAAAAAATAAATAAAAAATAAAAGTATTACAAAGCATACCCAACTGCATGCATACAAGACTAAAGTTACTTTCTTCTAAATACTGGCTTAGGTAGGTACCATGTGAGGCTTAGTGAGACAGACCAAAACAAGCATGCTGCTAATACAGACAGAAAAGTCTCATTCTGCCTTGCAAACATGCCTGCAAAATGTCAAGATAGCAAAGCCAGGACCAAAAAGACAAACACTATCAATTTTAGAAACAAGTCATTAAGCGCGCCCCCACCCATTTCTATTACTCCTTTTCCCTTCAAAGCAAAAATGTTATTTGAAGTGTAAAATCGATTTTTTTTTCAGTTAAATAACCACCTGTTATGGGGCAATATTTAAATTTTTTCACACGTTAAAATCTATACTTGCTAAAAAATTACTTTAAACAGGCAAACAATATTACATTTGCTGAAAGTAGAGACCCTTGAGAATAATGGTGGCAGTAGCACTTTGTCACACATTAGCACAGCTATTTATCAAATGCAGATTTTCAGGAAAAAATACACTAAAAAACAATTTCACCGAGAACAAGGTTTTATCCAATTTTGTGGTAAAATAAAATAGGTGGGGTTGAGTAAATGGATACCAAGCATGTCAAGCTTTACAATTGTGTAAACCTGTGAAACCACAAAAAAACAAGGTACCATTGGAGATGACTTAAAAGCTTTTAGAGATATCTGTTTGGAGCAGAACTAAGGGTAAAACTATTTTAATTTTGGATAGTGTAAAGAGGAGCCCCATCAGTTTTTTTTGCCATCTTTGTCCCCCACTTTGTCCCATAGCCAAAACAGGAAGTGAGGAAATTCTTCCAAAGTGAGAACACCATTGAAATATTTTCCCTCTATTATGGTTCTAGGGATAATCTAAAATTTGGGATTCTCTTACTTTCAATAATAATGGGAAACATGAAAAATACATTGTGGATCTCCCTAACAGGGACACAAATCGCACTGATGGGTTCTACTCCTACACCTATCTGAAATGAACAAAACAAGTTTTGTGTATATATACCGTATTTATCGGCGTATAAAACGCACTTTTTTTCCCCCTTAAAATCAGGGGGAAATAGTGGGTGCGTGTTATACGCCGATCCCCGCTAATTGTGATCGATCGCCCCCGACATACACATAAGCGTGTGTAGATTTAAATATGGTGCCGAGATTGCAGGGACTCGGCGGAGCGGAACAAGCGCCGCCGAGATACACATAGCCGAGAGTACTCGGCTCTTCTCGGCGCCGCTCACAGTCACGCCCAGTCCTGCCATTGGACCTGTGTTATGTCCATCATAGGGCGGGACTGGGCGTGACTGAGTGGCGCCGAGAAGAGCCGAGTACACTCGGCTATGTGTATCTCGGCTCCGCCCAGTCCCTGTGATCTCGGTGACGCTCACGCCTCTCCGCCGAATCCCTGCAATCTCTGCGCCATATTTAAATCTGTCCAAGCCTGTAATGGACACTGACAAGGCTGCACTGGGACAAGGCTGCACTGGGACAAGGCTGCACTGGGACAAGGCTGCACTGGGACAAGGCTGCACTGGGACAAGGCTGCACTGGGACAAGGCTGCACTGGGACAAGGCTGCACTGGGACAAGGCTGCACTGGGACAAGGCTGCACTGGGACAAGGCTGCACTGGGACAAGGCTGCACTGGGACAAGGCTGCACTGGGACAAGGCTGCACTGGGACAAGGCTGCACTGGGACAAGGCTGCACTGGGACAAGGCTGCACTGGGACAAGGCTGCACTGGGACAAGGCTGCACTGGGACAAGGCTGCACTGGGACAAGGCTGCACTGGGACAAGGCTGCACTGGGGCAAGGCTGCACTGGGGCAAGGCTGCACTGGGGCAAGGCTGCACTGGGGCAAGGCTGCACTGGGGCAAGGCTGCACTGGGGCAAGGCTGCACTGGGACAAGGCTGCACTGGGGCAAGGCTGCACTGGGGCAAAGCTGCACTGGGGCAAAGCTGCACTGACAAGGCTGCACTGGGGCAAAGCTGCACTGACAAGGCTACACTGGGGCAAAGCTGCACTGACAAGGCTGCACTGGGGCAAAGCTGCACTGACAAGGCTGCACTGGGGCAAAGCTGCACTGACAAGGCTGCACTGGGGCAAAGCTGCACTGACAAGGCTGCACTGGGGCAAAGCTGCACTGACAAGACTGCACTGGGGCAAAGCTGCACTGACAAAAAAGAAACAACTGACAAAGAAATCTTTATATACATGTCTGCATGCTAAGCTGGGTGTTTAAATTGGGGTGTGCGTGGGCGACAAGGTTACTTTATTTTTTTTTAAATTATAATTTGTGACAATTCTCCTTATTTGAAGTCTAAATGCAGCTAAAATGAAAGAGAAAAGACAGCACAAAAAACAACTTCCAGTCAGTAGGATTTCCCCCTTTTGCCAATTCCTCTTTCAGTTGGAATACTCCTCCTCTGTCCCCTCAGACCCCATATGCTGTAATCTTCTGATGTGGCAGGAGTTAATACAAAAAAGGGGGTGTCACAGGCTCTCATCAAGCAAGCTGGATTATACCTACTCTTTCCACCTACCTGCGCCATACAGAAAAGCATTACTACGGTTTCAAAGAATGAAGGGGGCAGAGCTGACATCCACCCATCCTCGATTGAACATGAAAATGTGTCAACAGAAGACCAGGTGGCAGCCTTGTATATCTGGGACAGTAACCCAAGGTCGAAAAGCCCTAGAGGCACATCCTAGTTTGAGCAAGTGTCTTCCATCTTTAAAAGATGGGTGCGTGTATTTGCCGATGAGGTATTCAGCTAACCAAGCCTTTTGGCAACTTTGGCAAGACCCAAATAGGGGAAAAAAATTAAAAAAAAATAAAAATGGAGGGCTATGCCCATGTTAGAGGGATTATTTTTTTTTAAATATATAAACATATGGCCTCTGCCAACAGTTACAATGCAAGAGAACAATTTAGATACTACTTTCCTTCAAAAGCTTAATGCCTCAAGTCCTGTTCAAGGATGAAATTGTAGACTAGTTATAACAGAAGCCAAGTTACTTCCACTGTACCCTTAGAGCCCTTTCACACTGGGGCGGTTTGCTTGCGTTATTGCGCTAAAAATACCGCCTGCAAACCGACCCAAAACAGCCGCTGCTGTTTATTCAGTGTAAAAGCCCGAGGGCTTTCACACTGAAGCGGTGCGCTGACAGGAGAAGAAAAAAACTCCAGCAAGCCGCATCTTTGGAGCGGTGTATTCACCGCTCCTGCCAATTGAAATCAATGGGGCAGTGCGGCTATAGCCACGCTATACGAGCGGTTTTAACCCTTTTTTGGCCGCCAGCGGGGGTTAAAACCGCACCGCTGGCGGCCGAATACCGCGGTAAAGCAGCGCTAAAAATAGCGCTGTTTTACCGCCGACGCCCCCTACCGCCCCAGTGTGAAACCAGCCTTACTGTATACATCCTATTGGCAATGTTCATTTGCTTAGAGAGGCTAGCCAGTAAGCACGTGCCTGTGTATATGCATGTTTGTGGTGCGCTGTATGTCCTATATTGCTTTCTTATACCAAGGTAGTTTGTATATGCAGCATTCTTGCTTAGTAAAAAGCACATCAATTTACTACAGGGTTTTTAATTCCCTTGCTTTACCGCAAAGCAGCTGAAAAGATACAAGAAAAAAATCAATAAGACCACAAGCTCAGTCTGTGCTACTGACAAAAGGAACAAGAAGCAAATTCCTTTATAGGGACCATCGGTAATGACTGGGCCAATCTTTCTAATAGAAGTAGCTGTGTGGTGTGGACACACTGCAAAAACTACATCTAGGTGAAAAAAAAACAAAAACAAACAGACTTTACAATCATGATATAATTATCTCCTTTGTGCAGTTGGTTTTGCACAGAGCAGCCTGGATCCTCCTCTTCTCGGGTCTCTTTACTGCTCCTGGCCCCTTCTTCCTGTCGAGTGCACCCTTAGCCAGCAGCTTTCTATGGGGGCACCCGAGCCAAGTCAGAGCTCCGTATATCCATTTAGACAAGGAGCCCCGATCTGACCCCATCCCCTTTCTACCCCGATTGGCTGACTGACTTTGATCGACAGCTGTGGGAGCCAATGGCACTGCTGCTGTGTCTCAGCCAATCAGGCGAATACTTTATTCGTGGACATCTCTGGAGAGAGATGGGGCTCAGGTAAGTAATTAAGGGGGTGATGGGGAGGCTGCTACGCACAGGTGTTTTTTTTTATCTTAATGCATTAAGATAAAAAACCTCCTGCCTTTACAACTCCTTTGAAGGAGATCTTTTTCTAATAAAACAAAGCCAGAGGACCAGAACGATGATCCTGGCTGACGTGACATGCCAAAGCAACCTTAGGAAGAATTACACCATCTTGTCCCTGTAAGTGTATAAGACCAGGAAGGGTTTAATACAGGACAGAGTTCAGACACATGATTCACAAACCTGACAACAAGACATGTAACCTTTTAAGACTGGTTCAGAATACAGTTTTTAACCACTTTGCGCCCACGCTATAGCCGAAAGACAGCTACAGCGCGGACACCAATTGCCGGGAGGGCGTCCCTGGACATCCTCCTGTTTACTTCCGCGATTTGTGCTCCCGCGGGCGCGCATCGGGGAAATTCTGTGCTGGCCGTGTCCACAGCCAGTCACAGATCGCTGTAAATGGCCAATCACAGCGCGATCGGAGCTTCCAATGAGAGATGATCTCATATGTAAACAGGGTACTAGGTGTAATCCTAGACTCTGACTTGTCATTTCAGCCTTAAATCCAATCGTTGTCAAAAGTTTGTAGAATTCACCTCCGTAACATCTCTAAAATTCGCCCCTTTTTAACAAATGAAACCACCAAGCTCCTCATTCACTCCCTTGTTATCTCTCGCCTTGACTATTGCAACTCCCTTCTCATTGGCCTACCTCTCCATAGGCTATCCCCTCTTCAGTCTATCATGAATGCTGCTGCCAGACTTATCCACCTTACCAACCGCTCAGTGTCTGCCAACCCTCTACTCCAATCCCTACACTGGCTCCTAATCACCCAGCGAATTAAATTCAAAATACTAACCACAACATACAAACCATTCACAACTCTGCCCCGAGCTACATCACCAATCTTGTCTCCAAATATCACCCAAATTGACCTCTCCGCTCTTCTCAAGACCTTCTGCTTTCAAGCTCTCTTATCTCCTCCTCCCATGCTCGTCTCCAGGATTTCTCCAGAGCCTCTCCCAACCTCTGGAACTCACTACCTCCATCTATCCCCTACTCTTGCTACCTTCAGGCGATCCCTGAAAACTCATCTCTTCAGGAAAGCCCATCACGTCCCCAACTAATCTCCTACCACTTCCAACAGCTCATTCCCCAGTTACAACCTTTTGTACCACCTGCCCCACCCTATTAGATTGTAAGCTCTTCTGAGCAGGGCCCTCTTAATCCTCTTGTATTTTATTGTATTATAACTGTATTGTCTCCCTTTTATATTGTAAAGCGCTGCGTAAACTGTTGGCGCTATATAAATCCTGTATAATAATAAATCGCCCGCTCTCCCTCCTCACACAGAGACAGCGTGTAAGGAGGGAGAGCCAACGGCTGCAGCGTGTCAGAAAAAAAAGAAAGAAAGAAAAAAACGGGGAAAAAAAGTGAACACAGTACCCGTCAGTGCCACGTATCAGTGCCACCTGTCATTGTCCTGGTGCTCCAGGGCCTTCAAAAGTGTAATAGATAGTCAACAAGTTAGATGTATAATTTATGCTCCTAGAACACCTGATGGTGCTCCCTGCATGTTGGGCCTATGTGGCTAGGCTGTGAAAAAGTCAGAAGAGCTCACAGAGAAACTCTTAGAAGTCTGAGAAAGCACAAGTACAACAACCTTCTGGGTCAGTTTGATGCAATGAGAATCACCAGAATGCTCTTCATCTTGATCTCAAATAGGAGCTGTAGAGGAGGAAAGGCACACACCAGATGGATCCGATCCCAAGCAGTCACCAAAGTGGCCACTGGAAAGGTCCCCGATTACTAACCTTTCCAGGTTGTTGAATCTGACCCACCAGAAGATACCTGTCCAGCATCTTCCAGGGCTTGGAGCAGCGCAGGATGGACAGCCTAATTCCCCTAATACAGACGATGACTGAGAAAGTCCACCTGCCAATTTTCAACACCTGCAATGTGGAAGACATACAGGGCCAGACCGTGTATTTGTAGAGAGCAGATCAAGTCTGATTCTCTTCTAGTGCCTCCCTTAATAGCCGATTTAGGCAATGGCCGTGCCTTACTATATCCTGCTCTGAGAGGTCATCCAGGACTCCTCCCCAGGCAGACAGGTTAGCATCTGTTGTGAAAACTTTCCACGTCTTTGGGAGTAAGCGTTTCCCTGGCTCCAGCACCAGGTTGGCAATACATCATGCCAGGGCAAGTCTGCCCCACATGTCAGATAAATATAAAATAGCGCTAGAAAAAGTTAATAGCACACAAATACTGGCCCAATAATATAAATGGGGTGCCCATATGTGTGTATCACGTGTGATGTGAACAAAAAGGTGGAAAATGTCTTAACACCAAAACAAAAGTGAACAGTAATGGGTACAATCAACAATTAGAAAACAAATCATTAATAAGTCCAAAAACAGAGTGACAGTATCACCCGTGAAAAATGCAATTGGAAGATGAATTAATCTAAGAGTCCATCCATGGAGTGTGGAATCCTCATTATATGGAGAGCTAGTGCCTAGTCCACCAAAGTGTAAAGGTTTGCCACTTACCAGAGACCCATGATCCCCCACTACAGAGGATCAGGGAAAGCCTATATTGGGAGCTGCCCTCCAGGGCATAACGGATACAGCCAAAACCTGGATTTATTGGTGGTAATACTGTGTTCTCCAAACTCGCAAGTAGATAAGCATGGCCTTGTGCTGCTGCCAGGAATAAGCTGGAGGTGGGGCTGGGAAGCAAAAAGTGCAGGGTCTGGAGGAAGACCAGAGGAGGGCTGGGGTCAGTTGCCAGAGTCTGCTGAAAGCCAAGACCAGGGGATGTGAGACGAGGGGGTGCTGCTGCTGCAGACACCAGGCTGTTTACACATGTCAAATGCATGGGGCATTCTAGGGACACAAATTGTCCAAAACTACCAGAATGTTGAGTTGCAAAAGTCTGAAGTGAAACTAGGAGTACAGCATCTCCCTGAAAAAGGCCATAATCAGGCCCAAGGCCCTCAATGCATGTACGAATCGAAGGCTGACCCTGGGAATGAAGGGCTTGAGCAGAAGACCAGAGGAACAAAGGTTTGCCCTGGGGCAGAAAGACCTAGGCAACTCCGCATCTAATATCAGGCCTAGGTACTCAAATTGTTGTGTTGGTTCCAGTGACTGCTTCTTTTAAGTAGAAACTCTGAAAGCGTTGCTTGTTTCAGAGTGCAGTAATGACCTGATGTGAAAAGAGCTGCTTAAAGAGGCAGCTAGAAAATCTGCCCGTCTTTCCAGAGAAAGGCAAATTTGAGAGCAAAGCGTGGGGAGGAAGCAGAGTCTGAAACTCCAGCTTGGAGACTTTGGAAGGGGAAGGATAGCTCCGATGCCTGTGAAACAGGTATTCCATACCAGTGAGAACCTTTGAGAACTGGTCACGCTAACCGAGGTCTTCAGTATCAGACGAAGGGATTTTAGGAGACTACCCTCCCCATATCGTCCTTCCCCTCACCTCTATGCCTGTGTAATGCAATGACCTGCTGAGGGTCAATTGGCCTGTAAACCCATTATGGGAGTAGCCACATAGGTGTCTAGCCTTGGCAGATAACTAGCTCAGCTAAGTGGCAAGTCACCCACAGAACAAGTGTCCCACTAATTGCAGAGCACTGTCGCTGCAGCGCTGTAGGTTTGCTGTGGCTGTGCCAGAATACTTCAATACCAAAAAAGGCAGCTGTACACAATGCCTCAACACTGGATAAGCCCTTTTTCAGCACTTCAAAATCCACTGGAGGAACTCTTTAATCCCCCGCTGCAGAGGAAAAAGGTCCAATCTTCACCCCTCGCGGCAGGTGCACCCAGCAAGGCCCTCAATGACTCAACATTTCCCAAAAGTATCACCACCCTAGACCTTTAGAGCACTTGCCAGTGAAGTCAACGGACACTGAATACCACACAGATCAATGTCCACATAATCCAGGGCCAAACTGCAACATTAATGGCCCTCCCTTCTACTAGTATACAAGCAGGGTGAGGGTACAGCTCTTCCTGGCTGTGGAGCTGTAGGTGACCAGTGTGTATAATAAAGTCTTTTCCAGCAGGGGTGTGCAGAAAAGGCCATGAAATAGGAAACTGACCCCCAATGAAAGATTTTTTTAGAGACTAATTGTACACACATAGTCGCCTAAAGAAGCTAGCAAAAAACTGGAGCTTGGTTGAGTTTGAGGGGTTAGGTCTAGGTGGGGAATTCCTGTCTTGTTTTGGTTAGTGTCGATTCACCTAAAAGTTAGCAGCATAATCTGAGTAGTTCAGAAAATGAAGTGCCCTGTGATAGACAATTAGGACATTCAATTTTTCTATGAGGTCATGTAGAAAGGGGGGTGAGGATAGAATCTTTTGGCGGTATAATAAAAAAAAAAAAAAAAGAAAAAAGCCAGCAGCTGCCAATCTCTCATTGCAAGAAAATGGTCTTAAAATTAGTCACAGCTACAATCAGCTAATGTCACAGGTTAGCATTTGTGAATTATTTCCCTAAAAAGGGATAACAGGCAGTTTAGTGGCCGGCTTTCTAAAGAATTTTGTGCTACCTCATTTACAGTGCTGTGATAAAGTATTCCTACTCCTTGAAATCTTCCACATTTTGTTCATGTTGCAACCGAAAACGTAAATGCATTTTATTGAGATTTTATGTGATAGACCAACACAAAGTGGCACATGATTGTGAAGTGGAAGGAAAATGATAAATGGTTTTCTTTTTTTTTTTACAAAGAAATGTGAAAAAGGTGTGGTGTGCATTTATATTCAGCCCCCCTGAGTCAATACTCTTTAGAACCACACTGCAATTACAGCTGCAAGTCTTTTTGGATATGTCTTTACCAGCTTTGCACATCTAGAGTAAAGTTTTTGTCCATTCTTTGCAAAATAGCTCAAGTTCTGTCAGATTGAAAGGAGAGCATCTGACCAGAAAATTTCAAGTCTTGCCACAGATTCCCAGTTGGCTTTAGGTCTGGACTTTGAATGGGCCATTCTAACATATGAATATGCTTTGATTCAAACCAATCGATTGTAGCTCTGGTGGTACATTTAGGGTGGTTGTCCTGCTGGAAGGTGAACCTCCACCACAGTCTCAAGTCTTTTGCAGACTAACAGTTTTTGGTTCTTTTGCCCTGTATTTGGCTCCATTCATCTTCCCATCAACTTTGACCAGCCTCCCCGTCCCTGCTGAATAAAAGCATCCCCACAACATGATGCTACACCATGTTTCACAGTGGGGATGGTGTATTAAAGTGGATGTAAACCCAATGTCATCCTTTTCAAACTACTGCCATAGGGGTTATCTATAAGGATATACATGCTTCCTGCATGTATCTTTACCTGTCAAATGTCTCCCCTCTGTCTGTTATGAGACCCGAAAAACGGCATATTCTGTGGGTGGGTCTGTTGTCTGGAGCTCGGTGGGTGGAGTCGTGATATCAGTAGACTCCCCGCCCACCTCTACACTCCTTGTCAATATGCATTTTCTCCTGTGTATTTCTAACACTGAACTTCTGCTGAACTTCTGCTATGATCTCTACCATCCAGTGAAAAGACAGGAAAGTAACCACATGACTTCAGCATGCCAAATCATGCTGAGGTGTGGAACAGCCAATCCTTGCAGAGCTGCTGAAGAAAGGAGTGGGGGAGGGAATTAAAAAATAATGCCTGTGTCTTAGGCTAGTGCACCAGATGTAAATCACCTGTCACTCACAGCAAGGGGGAGTATTTGACAGTATTTAAGTTTTTCTCAGTATGTCAAGATTTTTCTCACTGAACAATAAAAGAGGATTGATCAGAGATGGATTAACTCTGTGGCAAGACTGGGCTCAAATGATAGGAAATCTTATACTCGACAGTATGATATATTAAAAAAAAAAAAAAAACAACAACATTTTTTCAGGTTTACATCCACTTTAAGGGTGATGTGCAGTGTAAGTTTTCTGCCACACATAGCGTTTTGCTTTTAGGCCAAAAAGTTACATTTTGGTCTCATCTGACCAGAGCACCCACCTTCTTCCAAATGTTTGATCCGTCCCCCAAATAGCTTCTCGTAAACTGCAAGCAGGACTTATGGCTTTCATTCAACAATGGCTTTCTTCTTGCTGCTTCTCCATAAAAGGTCAGATTTGTGGAGTGCATGACTAATAGTTGTCCTGTAGAAAGATTCTGCCACCTGTGCTGTGGATCTCTGCAGCTCCTTCAGTGTTACCATGGGTCTCTTGGCTGCTTCTCCGATTATATATAGGAAAGGCTGCGCTGCTACTATTGAGTGTGACCATGATTCCTTTGTGTGACCACAACTAACACCCTTGTGTAATCCAAAACAATGAAGAAAAAAAAAAAAAAAACTATATTGCTAACAAATAACAAACCTTAAATCTCGCATGTTAAAATTATACAGTTAATCCTTAGGATGTGGACAATCAAAAAACCAAGCAGAATGAGCAAAGTCCATACAAACAGAAGTTCTTGCTGAAAAAGTCTTTCATAACAAAGAGAGAGAAAACACCACTCTTCAAACGGTGTGAGGCATGCAATGTTGTCACTCTGAGGAACATGAGGTCCTTTGTTTCTGGTGGGAACAGAATAGCAGTTGCTACCCGGTCTATCAGTCTGAAGGCCATGTGTTTGTGTCATTGCAGTTTTCTTTTTTGCATTTGTCTTTGGGATCTGAGCGCTAATACACCAGTCAGTGGACCCTTTGAGCAGTGACCTGTGGAGACATATTCCCAACAGAGACCCAGTGGCTGGGGGATACAGCCACTTGCTCGTACGATCTCCTTAACAAGAGATCTAATGATCTGGTAAGGGGCAGATTGTTTTGAGGTGGAGGAATTTTCCTATCATCATGTTCCTCAGGGTGACAACATTGCATGCCTCACACCGTTTGAAGAGTGGTGTTTTCTCGCTTTGTTATGAAAGACTTTTTCAGCAAGAACTTCTGTTTGTATGGACTTTGCTCATTCTGCTTGGTTTTTTGATTGTCCACATCCTAAGGATTAACTGTATAATTTTAACATGTGAGATTCAAGGTTTATTATTTGTTAGCAATACAGTTTTTTTTTCTTCATTGTTTTGGATTACACAAGGGTGTTACAGTTGTGGTCACACAAAGGAATCATGATCACACTCACTTAACCACTTTAAGACCAGCCTCGTTTTGGATTTTAGGTGTTTACATGTTTAAAACAGTTTTTTTTGCTAGAAAATTACTTAGAACCCCCAAACATTATATATATTTTTTTCTAACACCCTAGAGAATAAAATAGCGGTCATTGCAATACTTTTTTTTGCACCGTATTTGCGCAGCGGTCTTCTAAGCACACTTTTTTTGGAAAAAATTCACTTTTTTGAAAAAAAAAAAAAATAAAAAACAGTAAAGTTAGCCCAATTTTTTTTTTATATTGTGAAATATAATGTTACGCCAAGTAAATTGATACCCAACATGTCACGCTTCAAAATTGCGCCCGCTCGTGGAATAGCGTCAAACTTTTACCCTTAAAAATCTCCATAGGCAACGTTTAAAAAATTCTACAGATTGCATGTTTTGCGTTAGAGGAGGTCTAGGGCTAGAATTATTGCTCTCACTCTACCGGTCGCGGCGATACCTCACATGTGTGGTTTGACCACCGTTTTCATATGCGGGCGCTACTCACGTATGCGTTCGCTTCTGCGCACGAGCTTGTCGGGACAGGGCGCTTTAAAAAAAAAATTTTTTTTTTTTTATTATTTATTTTACTTTATTTTATTTATTTTTTCACTGTTTTAAAAAAAAAAAAAAAAAAAAAAAATTGGATCACTTTTATTCCTATTACAAGGAATGTAAACATCCCTTGTAATAGAAAAAAAGCATGACAGGTCCTCTTAAATATGAGACCTGGGGTCAAAAAGTCCTCAGATCTCATATTTAGACTTTAATGCAAAAAAAAAAAGTCGTTTAAAAAAATGACACAAAAAAATTGTGCCTTTAAGAGAAGTGGGCGGAGTCGTCATAATGACGTCACTCCGGCCGTCACATGGTATGGAGACGGGTGGGGGCCATCTTAGCCTCACTCGTCTCCATACCTAGGAAGTGAGAGGACCCGATCGCCTCCGCCGCTACCGACGGCTCCGGTAAGCGGCGGAGGGTGCGGGAGAGCGGCGGGAGGGGGGGTGGCACCTCTCCCGCCGCCGATAACGGTGATCTCGCGTCGAACCTGCCGCAGAGACCACCATTATCATGTACGGAACCGCCCGCTGAAAAGATGGATACCCCGGTTGTGGCAGCAGCTGCTGCCGTTACCGAGATATCCATCTTCAAAAAAATGACGTATATATACAGTGTGCGGTCCGGAGGTGGTTAATAGTAGCAGCGCAGCCTTTCCTATATATAGTAATTTAAGTGGGGGTTGTCTCACATTTATGGTTGCAGCAGCACCAACCATTTTTTGTTTTCACAGACGCACAAATATTCTATACTGATTGTATGGAGGGATAGCGCAGTATTTTTTTGGTTTGGAATTGCTTCTCTGATTAATTCGCTTCTTGCCCGGCCTGTCAGTTTAGGTGGATGGCCATGTCTTGGTAGGTTTGCAGTTGTGTCTTACGCTTTCCACTTTCAGATGATGGATTGAACAGTGCTCCATGAGATGTTCAAAGCTTGTGATTTTTTTAACCTAACCATGCTTTAAACTTCTCCACAACGTTATCCCTGGCCTGTCTGGTGTGTTCCTTGGCCTTCATGATGGTTTGTTCACTAAGGTTCTATAAACACAACTCTGAGGGCTTCACAGAATAGCTGTATTTATACTGAGATTAAATTACACATATGTGGACTATATTTACTAATTAGGTCTGGGCTCAAAATTTCAAATCCTGAGCTGCTAGCCAGGCCTGAAGGGTTACTCGCCACCAGTTGCCCCACCTAACCCCCCACCCAAAAATGCCCTCAAATCTCATTAAATGACACTTAATATTTTATAACTTAATTCTGCATAAAACATTTAACAACTTTATCCATGCCCACCACGCAGCCTGTGTCCACTATGCAACCTACCTGTGCAGGGGGGGAGAGGAACAGGAGAGCCACCCGGATGATCAGAGCTCAGCGCAGGGAACACAGCTATAACAGCTTTCATTTAAATTGCTGTGTTCCGGCACTCAACGTCATACAGCCCAGCCCCCTGGCCGGGGAACTTTGATTGACAAATCACCCATCCCAGGATTGGACGGGTGATCTGTCCATCAAGGTCCCGGGACCAGGAAGAGGGGCTGCATCTGACAGCGAGCGGTGGGGAACACGGCAATGTGAAATAAAAACTGTTATTGTTGTGTTCCCTGCGCTCTGATCATTCGGGCAGCTCTCTTATCTCTTCCCCTCCGCGATCACTGTAAGAAGGACTCTCATTCCACCCAGGCTGCTGGTAGTGCTCACCCACCCACTCCCAGGCAGCCATAGCTCGCCAATCCTCAAAATCCACTTGCAAAATTCGAGCAGGCGAGTGAAATTTTTGAGGGCTGAATTCGATGACTTCTGAAGGCAATTGGTTCCACAAGATTTTAGTTAGGGGTTGAATACAAATGCACGCAACACTTCAGATATTTGTAAAAAATGTTGAAAACCATTTATCATTTTCCTTCCACTTCACAATTATGTGCCACTCTGTGTTCTATGACATAAAATAGATTTACGTTTTTGGTTGTAACATGACAAAATGTGGAAAA
Organism: Lithobates septentrionalis; assembly: GCA_037952835.1. Classification (NCBI taxonomy): domain Eukaryota; kingdom Metazoa; phylum Chordata; class Amphibia; order Anura; family Ranidae; genus Lithobates; species Lithobates septentrionalis. The sequence goes on from JBBDGP010000296.1 coordinate 625,771, forward strand.
TTTTCAAGGCACTGTACATCATGTTCATCTACAGTGCAGTTCGAAAAAGCAAAAGCTTTGTTCTTCTGGTTCTAACCTGCTCAGCTATGGCATTGCTGGTTGGTCAGAGGTCCTATACCTCAGAGTTCGAAACAAGGTTGATTAGCCTTTTTACTTTACAAAATATTCATCATTGTTACAGGGACTCTGAAGAGACCACTCCCTAGAGTTTTCTTATGCTTTGGGCATCCAGGATCACAATGGTGATCCTGGAACACTCTGCGTAAAACCATTGCACGGAGCAGGTAAGACACGTTTGTTATTTGAGGTTTTAAAATGAATCTTTTAAAGATATGCCCCTAATCTGAAACCCATTTCAATATGTAGCTTTCAACAAAAAAAGGTCCATCAAACACCTTATCCTTTACAGTGAAAACCACTTAACAGGGAAGATATGAATGCTTTAAGATTTTATCAGAAACCATAACAATGGCTATATAAGAGCATAGAGCAAAAATACCTTTTGCATTCTTTCTACGTCGTGGAGTAGGAGTGGTGAATGCAAATGTAACAGTGGAGGGATCTGGAAATGTGGAAGCATTACTCAGTCGAGTCCTTGTTAAACGGATGCTTTTAGTCTGGTCATCTTGATCAGCATTAGGTTCTATGTGCTGACTGTTTACTGGATGCAAAGCATTCAGCCTTTCATCCACACTTTCCTCTGAAACTGAAGGAAGAGTACGTTTTCTCGTCTTTCTGACAGACAAGTTGCCTTGCTTTGTTACTTTGGTCAAAGTAGGCTCTTCAGCTTCTTCTAACAAAAGAGCTTTTTTAGAAAGATCTGTAAATTCCTCTGCAAGTTTACCAACATTTGAGCTTCTTAGCCTTTTCCTAGGTGTGTCTACAATTTGCTCTTGAGACTGTGCATTTTCTTGCTCAGCTGCTGGAACATCTATCCGATTTTCTGATTTTATTCTTGACCATCGTAGGGAAACCCTTTTTGGAGAAACGGGTGGACTGGGATTTGTTTGAATGTCATTAAGCTCAAAATGCTTCACCAACTCATTTACAGCACGCTTTCCCTTACGGCCTCTTGTAGGTGTAGTAACTTGTTCGGTTTCAGAATTCTTAGTTATTGCTTCTGTTTCAGTTTCCTGTATAATTTTAGATCTTGTAATCCTTGAAGGTGTTAGAACACCAACCTTTGGATCTGGCAAGTCTTCATTTCCTTTGCTGGCTTGATCTAAAATGGGAGCTTTACCTCTACGAGTTCTAGCTGGAGAGAGTGGCAGCTGTGCTGTGACCTCTACACTTGCTAATTCCACTTCAGAATTTTGAGTTTTTTCAGGAACCTGGTTTCTTTTCCTTCTGAAAATTTGTGAGGATGGTTGTTCTTCCTGTGAAGTGGAAAGTGTCAGCTTTTCTTCATTTACTTTGGGTTTTCGCCCTCTTCTTGGAGTTAATGGATGCTGAACCTCAAGTTCAGCACTAGTAGTTTCAGATCTTGTCGATTTCCTTAAGGTTCTCCGTGGGGTTTGGGGGTTAGCAACTGCAGACAAGTCTCCCATTAGTGAGGTTTCTAGAGCTTCTCCAAGCCTTGCAACATCTGATCTTTTTAGTGGCGTTACCGCCTGGATAACGCTCTCAGCTCCCACATCTTCTGATTTGGGTTCCTTCTTTTTTGCAGGCGTCCTAGAAATGCGGGCACTGCTGCGCCTCTTTAGAGACTCATTTTCGTGGGCCAATTCGTTATCCCCTTCAGAAATATAATCTTTGCCGCTTGTACCTTTGAATACATCTAGCAAGTTTTCTTCTACAGCTACCTTAATTGGCTCTGGCACATAAGGCAAGGTCTCCATAATCGTTGTCTTATGTTTACCATCTACAAGGGTGAATGCATTTGCAGGGCATGTGTCGGTAATTTTAATTTCTTGGCCAGCATATTCCTCAGTCGTTGAGAAAAACTTTGAAATAGTTTTTAGTTCTTTGTCTGAAGGATGTTCAGATTCAAGCGCTTCAGTCTCTGCAGCTTCATTTTCTCCTGCTCCACCACCTTCCTCTCTTTCTTCACCTTCTTCCTCTTCTCCTTCCTCAAGGATTAATGAAAAATTACTAGCAGCTACAGCATTCTCTAATTCAGCATCATCAGTTTCCATGGAATTTCTATCATCAGAATGTTCACATTTGTAGTGATCTTCAATAAGTTCAGCATTTGAATCCACCTGGAATTTAACCGCTGAATGCAACTCATGGCAGGTGGCCATGAGTTCGGATGCCTCTTTTTCCTTTAAATCCTTATCCTACAAAAGAAAAATTCAAGATTTTCTTAAAGCAAAGCTTTAACCCAACATTAAAAACTTGTATTTACAATTGTGGCAACATTGACATTCAGAAAGTATAAAAAGGAAATGCTAATATATTTCACTTTAAAGTATATATGTTTCAGCAAATTAAACATTATGCAATACATCTCTGCTATATATGCCAATTCCCCATGTTTTATCCTTTTATCACTGCAACAAAAAAAAAAAACCTGATGATTCTGCTAGAAATCCAGTGAACTACCTCTACCCCAAAAACCCAAAATGTGTAACCAGCCCTGTCCACTTCTCCCCATTAAATACAGAAATCCTCCCCATATTACTGATGTGGAATGGGGAAGGCGTTTTGTAGTCCAGCAGAGGTAAAGGTGGTGAACTGGGCAGGGCTGACATTGCTTGGCATTTTAGTGCCGTGGAGGCACTGTGCTGTCAGCTCACTAGATGAGTTTAGGAGCAAATTGGAAGTCTGGAAGAGCAACAGGTATTTTTCTGTGCATAAAGAGCTTAGGTTTCCTTTAGCAATTGCTAGGGGTTCCCTAAACTGTGGCTGGTTGATCCCCCATGTGATGGTTCCCACATAGAATTGAATCCACGGCCGCTTGGCAGAAGCACCTGCAAGACCCAAAAGAGCCGTTTTGCCATCTGTAAGGGTTGCATTCTTACTACCACTGTGAGGGGCCATTCTTCTCACTGACCACCTATGTAAGGGGCATTTTTCTAATGAGTCCTGGTGAATTCAACTTAGCAGGGGTTTCCTAAGACCTGAAAGTTTCAAGGGTTACTCACAGGTTAAAAAGGTTGAGAACGGCTGCCCAACAGAATGGTAAACATTGCGTGCGAGTATCTTGAATGTGCATGGGTTATTAGCAATTTGAGACAGGGAGTTACTAGAAGAAGCTTGTTGACCTAGGATAAGCAAAGTGCTGACACTTCCTTCCTCCATTACGGAAAGCAGCATGAGATTTACAAATCTGCAGTTTATTATATTGCCTTCTAGATTTGGCTCCTGGCTCTAGAATATCCCTAAACAAATAAGGTTGCTGTTCATCTCAGGATGTGTTGAACATAATCCTCTGGTCACACTTAGAATGTTACCCTCCTCCTTAACCCGTCAATATATCCTTTCTGCAAAGATCATGATCAGTTTAACCCTTTCTCGGCCACTAGCGGGGGGGGGGGGGGGGGGGTAAAAAACCCCCGCTAGAGGCTGAATACCAACGGTAAAGTACGGCTAACAATAGCGGCGCTTTACCGCCGCCGACACCCCCGCCCCAGTGTGAAAGGGGCCTAAAAGTTAATTGGCTTTAAATGCACACATTTTTTTTTTTTTACTTTTTTTATACACTGTAAAATGTTTTTCTTGGAGTTCACCAAGGAACAAAAGAAAGTTATACTGCTGTCTACAGGAGGATTGGAAACAAAAACTGTATGCCAGCCCAAGATAACCGCTCCTACCACTAGCATGCCTTGGGTTTTGTTACCCAAGCAGTCCCAACAGCATGATTGTTTTGTCTCCAGCAGGATACAGTTTGTCTGCAATATCAGATTTGACCACAAGATGGAGCCAATGGCAAATTTACTGTTTTTTGCAGAAACTAGAAACTGTTCACCTTTAACAAAAGTTACGATCATTATTCAGTCTAAGGAAGAGAAACAGGCGCATCCTGGGAACTCCGACTCCATCTTAGAGACTGAAAGTAGTAACCATCTACCAAACATGTTGGACTAAAATTTGCATCTGCTTGCATCCCCTAAACGCATCGCTGATAATTACTTATCGCCATCTACAGCCTAGCTTATTCATTGTGTTTCTGAATACTGCATATTCGGATTATATGTATCCATTTGTTTTTTCTCAATAGTTTCCCCCACCCTGTTTTGTGAATAAAGCTTCAAGATTACATTCAGTTTGGCTTATTGCAGAATAGAAGGGTTTAGCTGCATGTCGAGCTACACACAGGGAAAACAAGTAGAGAGGACAGAACAATGATCATAAACACAAGGGGGTGGGATCCATGCTCCTCAATGGACCCCAAGAAAATGATTTTATAAGGATCAAAAATCCTCTCGTCCACGGTTGGACACAGGAAGTGTTTAAAGAGGAGTTCCACCCAGGGGGGCCATCCAAAAAAAAAAAAATTAAAAGTCAGCAGCTACAAATACTGCAGCTGCTGACTTTTAATTGGACACTCACCTGTCCCTGGGTCCAGCGATGCGGGGGATCGAAGCCCCGCTCGTCTCCCCCCTCCGCTCGTCGGCGCCGGCATTACAACTGTGGGCGCCAGGCTGTGGCTTCACAGCCTGGCACCCACTGCGCATGCGCGAGCGGTGCCGTGATTGGCCGCTCAATCACCTGGGACCTGTAATGGGTCCTAGATGATTGACAGGAGGGAGGGAGCAGAGCGGAGCCCTTCCTGTGCCGAGGAGGAAGTGATGTCACCAGCCCAGGCTAAGGGACAGGCAGACTACGAGGGCCCACCTAGCAACAGGCATTTAGAGGTAAGTGAAAAAAAAAATATCCAAATGTTTTTTTGGTTTTTTTTTTAGAATTTTTACAGGTAGTTTTGTTTTTTGGGTGGAACCCCACTTTAAGGGGTAAATCCACTTTTATGGGGGGTTTGGGAAAAATAGCAAAACAAATATATATAGCATATACAATCGCTACACAAGCAACTATGTAATTTAAAGTTACATTTACTTTTCAATTTGTAGCGCTGTAATTTTCTGAAAAATTAAATACAATATGACAATCTGGAGGCCTTCTGCACACAACTGGTGTACAGAACTTCCCCAGAAATGTAAATTCCTGCTTGTGTGATTGGCTCAATGTTTGCACCACAATACAAGTCAGATTTTAGGCATCCACTGGAGCAATGTCATTTTTGGTTAGATATTCCCAAAGGGTTAGTTCTAAAAGGGATGCAGACCCTGCAACTTTCTTCATTAGCACACTACAAATGCATCCGTGAATTAAAAAGTCACTCCCATTCAGATGGGCTCACCACTGACCTAATGAAACAAACTGCTACTGGAACCGCTAAAGGTTTTAATCAAAAAATAAGACGCAATAGGTCTCTTAAATAGCATGGCCAAAGTCAAGATCTATCCCTTGAGGGTACGAAAAGCCAGAGATATCTACAAACAAGACAGGAAAAAAAAAAAAAAGCATGAAAAGTGGCCCATGACATACTGTAAAATAAGCCTTCCATGCTCAATGGCACACTTTCGAGTAGAGAGGAGGGCAAAGATTACAGTGTTACAAAAATGCCAGCAACTGTAAAGCAGGATGAAGGATTTTGACAGCATATTTAATGGATCTGGAAAAGCCCACAGCTCACCTGCCAAGAGACTTATGGCAACATATCACATTGTACCCGCTTGGCCAAGAACAATCAAAATCAGTGTAATGCTCTCCCACCTATATCCTGTGCATCAGAAACAGTAGAATATGAAGGAGAGAGAAGGTATAGATCAGAGAAAATTGATAAAGTGAAGCAATCACTGCCCAGGTGGACTCCAGAATAGGAATGGAGCACAAGCTGTGAGACCTCTCTCCTTACCATGGGTGATGTCCCCTTGGGGCAGGGATGCAAAGAAAACTGCTCTTTTTTGCTGACCCAAAGATACCCTTGACTGCATTAAGTGTGGAGGGGGAAAGCAGCGGCACTAGTCTCTGGATACTGGATGCAGACCCAATCATTAGATTTCCATAGTTCAGATATCCGCGAAGGCCAATAGACGCCCCCCCCCCCCCCAACTTGAGAGAGTGGGGTCTAGTTCTTTCGGAACTGGGATGTAGGTTTTTCCTTAAGAGTCAGAAGCTGGATGCCTATTAAGAGGAACTCTTCTTGGATTCCAAAGTCATCACTGGTTTCTGACTAGTCACCATTGCCTTCTTTAGTCACCTATTGGATGTCGGCATTCAAGGATGGTCCGAAACAAGCATTTACCCTCAAAGGGCAGCTTCTCAATGGACTTTTTACAGAGAAGTTCTGCTGACAAACACTTAAGACATAGGATTTTTTTTAGGTGTACAGTGCCCACTCCTGAAAGCTTATTTACAGAGAGCTTTCCAAGGCATTGACTCAAGGTTCTTGAAAAGTCTTCGTGTCCAACTGGAAGGATCGCCTGGGTCTCTGAAATAGAGCATAAACCTCTCCGAAACCTTGACCTGGCTAATCTTCATCCCAGGCTACAGAGCCACTCATATCAGAGATGACATGTTAAAGAGGGCCCCCAACCTCTTATCTGTGGAATCTTAAGACCGCAACCTCATCCACTGGGATTTGTTTGGAGGAAATAGCTGGGTCAACAACCGGCAAGCACCATTTTGTGTAGAGTTTTTGCCCATGGTGAACTGGTAAGCAAAATCTTTGGTGGCAAACATCTCCAGGCAAGCCTAATCCGTGTACATCATTTTGCAGCCATGAGGACCCAAAATCAGTGACCTTAGGGGAAGAGGATTGTAGCAGCAGTAACTTAAAGGTCAGTTTTCACCACATTGGCCAGCAAGCAAGGTCCACCACAGACCACAAGATTCCTCCCGTGAGGAAATCGTCCACAGAAGATTCCAGATCCTCAAAGGCTTTCACCTCTTCCTGTGGAATTTCCTCCAATCATTCTCCAAAACCTCATTATTCCTGTCAATATTTTCTTTCAATGTACAATACACAAAAGATCACCTGCCGTAGTGTCAAGTTCTCTTCTAAAAGCCTCAGAATAATCAGTTAGTGTTTGGTATATTAAGGTTACAACAAAAACAGGTTTGCAGAGAAGGACCTACCAGAAAGAACAAGGGACTCCAGCTGCTTCTCAGTAGGGTCCTTAAAGATAGATGCTTTGTTAGGATGGGATCTCACACAGGGGCAGTTTTGTTTTTACACTGGACTGGGAAGATCTTTGATATCTTAGAGCAGTGGTTCTCAACTCCAGTCCTCGGGACCCACCAACAGGCCAGATTTTAAGTATTACCTTGGGGAGTTGCAGACTAGAATACTGCAATCACTGAGCAGCAAGTGATATCACCTGTGATGTATTTCAGCTATCTTGCAAACCTGGCCTGTTGGTGGGTCCTGAGGACTGGAGTTGAGAACCACTGTCTTAGAAGCTCTGATGATCCTAGACTAGGGGCAAAGTTTCAGGTTTCAAAGTGGAGCGCAACACATTAAATGGTGATTAAAGACATTAGCAGATGGTAGACTTTCAGCCTGCGAGCATTGGTCATCTCAGTAGGCACATTACAGGCAGCACCCTGTACAGCAGGACTGGGCCCCCTGTGTCTAGAATAAGACCTATTGCACTGCAAAAAGCCAAGTAGCACAAGGTACTTATGAACCCAGCTTGGAAGCAGGCATAGAGTCAGGTGACTTAAGGGGACCAAGTCAATGCAATAGGTATGACCAAGGATCCACAAGACCTCTTGCAAACAGAGAAGCAGTGGGAAGGTGCTGAATCAGGAAAAAGAGTGTAGAGAGGGCAACACTCTACTCAGCGGATGACGACAGCTCTCAGCCCCTCATGAATCTTTTCTGTGTTGGAACAGAAATCAGAAAATCTGAAGGTGTTCAGCAGTTCAGAGTATGACCTTCCTGGATAGCTGTAAAGAGACCAGCTCTAGCAGCGATGTAGCAAAGTGTCTTGTTTGCAGGAAAAAAAACTTCTCATGTCCCTCAATAGACAAGAAAGGAGAACTTTGTTTCTAATGTTTTCTTACAGTAGGGATGCACATGTCCCGCAGAGCCCTCTGATGTAGTCCGTGACCTCAAACCAGGGAAGCGCATGCCCATGCTCTGGGATGACGGGTCAGTAAGACCAGATTGTGATCAACGGGTTGCTGACCTGCCATCCCAGAGCATCAGAGTGCACCATAACTGGAGGAAGCAGGCTGCTGCAGAAGGAGCAAGAGTTGCATAAGCCAATGCTTCCTCTGTACCATTGACTTCTGTCCCATGGAGTGATACCAAGTGGACTTCGCCTGGGACCTTTTTAAGCAGCCTGGAGAGTGATGGCAGCAGAAGCTGGAAAATGAATAGGTTAGTATATATAAAAAAAAAAAGCAAGTGCAGCTGTGGTTTTCCAGTGGGTTAGCTGCACTGAGCCATAGACTATCATATCCTGCGGGTATGATGCACACCAAAACTCCTGAAGAGGAAAGTTTTGGTGCTCTCAGAAAGTGCAACACACCCACAAGATGTTAATTTAAAAAAAAGTCTACAGCTCAGAGCAGCTAACCTGCAGACTCACTTCGCTGCACCCACGGTGCGAGTAAACCACAGCGCACCAGTGTGAAAGCAGCCTTATATGGGGCTCAGGACAGTAAGGCTCCTTTCACACGGTCGGCTGTTCTGCCGCTGTTAAAAGCAAGTTTTGTTATTTTGAAATTCAGAGAATCCTGGCACAGCGTTCACTTGCAGTTGCACATTGCAATTAGCTGCATTTACATGCAGCTGCGTTTGGAACATTTTTGCCATTTCTGATGTGCTTCCTGTTTTTCTTTCCTTGTTTAAACCAAGCTATAAAAACACATGCTGAAACATAAACCTGAATGTGAAATGTAAACATTTACATTAGAAAGTACCTCCTCTTTCAAGCAGCGATGAAGTGGGGATCTAGCCACAGCGTATTCTTCAATCACTAGACTTTTGTTTTCTACGACTTGTAAATCAACTTCTCCATTGAGCTCCACCACCTCATGTTCTTCATTCAGGTGTTCTGAATGTGCACTTGCAATGTCTTCACTGTCATGAATACTAATAACGGCTACAAAAAAGGAATACATCTGCATTATAAAAACTGAAATGAAAGTCAGGCTAAAACTCACAGAAAACTTTGCCAATTCAAAGGGAATCACATTAATCTAAAGGACAAATTAATGCTGTGGGAACAATTACATATTCTATACAAAGTAATCATTTCCCAAACATAACATATAGAAACAGTTGGGATGCATTGGGGGGGGATTGATATAACAGCTTACCTGTAAAATCCTTCTCTTTTGAGGTACATCACGGGACACAGTCTCAGTAATTACTGATGGGTTATATAGGTATCACTAGGTGATTGGACACTGGCACACCCTAGACAGGACGTTCAACCCCCTATATAACCCCCTCTCCTTACTGGGAGTACCTCAGTTTTGTAGCAAAGCAATATAAGTGTATTAGAGGGGAGGGACCTCTGTGTCCCGTGATGTACCTCAAAAGAAAAGGTCTTTACAGGTAAGCTGTTCTAAAAATTCTATTTTCTTTCACGTACATCACGGGACACAGAGTCTCAGTAATTACTGATGGGATGTCCCAGAGCAATGCTATCTGCGGGGAGGGGGACAACAAAGTAGGGTGTAATCAGGCCTGAGGACCTTGTAACCGCTGCATGCAGCACACTGCGCCCAAAGGCGATATCCTCATGCCTTCTCACATCCACCTGATAATCTGGTGAATGTATGAACTGAAGACCAGGTTGCGGCCTTGCAGATTTCAGCCATGGAGGCCTGGTGATGCACTGCCCACGAAGCACTAATAGCCCTTGTGGAGTGCGCCTTGATTTGAAAGGGCGGTACTTTCTGCTTCAAACCATAAGCTTGAACAAAAACTTGTTAAATCCTTTTAGAAATGGTAGATTTCAACGTTGCCTGTCCTCTATTAGGACCTTCTGGCAAGACAAACAAAACATCTGTTTTGTGAATCTACGAAGTCGCTTCCAGATAGGCTTTGACCGCTCTCACTACATCCAAAGAATGTAGTCACCTTTCTTCTTTAGAACAGGGATCTGGAAAAAAGGCAGGCAGAATAATATCTTGGTTTAGATGAAAACCTGAAACCACCTTCAGTAGAAAGCTAGGATGAGGACGCAATACTACTCTATCCTTGTGCATGATTAAATATGGCTCTTTACAGGAAAGAGCTGCTAATTCTGATACTCTTCTAGCAGAAGAAATGGCTACCAGAAAAATGAGCTTCCTTGTCAACAGGACCAAGGGAATTTGACGTATCCTTTCAAAAGGCTGTTTCTGTAAAGCTGACGAACCAAGTTCAAGTCCCAGGGGTTTAGGGGCGCCTTAACCGGAGGATTAAGGCGCGTTACCCCCTGCATAAAGCTTCGGACCAAAGAATGCGAAGCAAGCAGACGTTGAAACAATACTGACAAGGCCGAGACCTTCTGCCAGACCCTTGAGAACTGTAGCAGTCTTCCCCCCACTCGAACGAGCGGGGGCGCTACTTCATATAGAGGCTTTAGCATTCTGTCTTGTAGACTTCCTCCCCCAGGACTTTTTGTCCCTGGGGTTGACTCAGATTTAATTCTTGAGCCTGACGGAGGAGGCAGTCGCGACTGCCTGGAAGCTGATGCTCCTGGCACTGGGGAAAGAGCCCATTTAACCAGTTCAGATCAGCGCCATTGCCGAATGACGGCAACAGCGTGGACCTGCTATTGACGTCGTCCCGTGCACGAGCGGCCTGCGCGCCCCCTGCAGGGCGCCCGCGGCACGCTCTGTGATCAGCGAGTCTATGAGACTCGCCTGATCACAGTTCGGAGTAAGGGGTCGGTCACGACCCCTTACCACGTGATCAGCTGTCAGCCAATGACAGCTGATCATGTGATGTAAACAGAGCCGGTAATCGTTTATTTTTTCTCCTCACGCTGACAGCGTGAGGAGGAAAAAAAAGCCGATCACTGGCGGCCGTTAGAGGGACATCAGTCTTGAACACGGCGATCATCTGTGCCCCCTGCCAGCGACACCTAGCAATAGGTAGCCGTGCCCCCTGCCAGCGACACCTAGCAATAGGTAGCCGTGCCCCCTGCCAGCGACACCTAGCAATAGGTAGCCGTGCCCCCTGCCAGCGACACCTAGCAATAGGTAGCCGTGCCCCCTGCCAGCGACACCTAGCAATAGGTAGCCGTGCCCCCTGCCAGCGACACCTAGCAATAGGTAGCCGTGCCCCCTGCCAGCGACACCTAGCAATAGGTAGCCGTGCCGCCCAACAGCGCCGCCCACAATCAGTGCCGTGCCCATCCGTGCCGCCCCATCCGTGCCCATCCGTGCCGCCCCATCCGTGCCCATCCGTGCCGCCCCATCCCGCCTTATCCGTGCCCATCCGTGCCGCCTCATCCGTGCCGCCTTATCCGTGCCCATCCGTGCCGCCTTATCCGTGCCCATCCGTGCCGCCTTATCCGTGCCCATCCGTGCCGCCTTATCCGTGCCCATCCGTGCCGCCTTATCCGTGCCCATCCGTGCCGCCTTATCCGTGCCCATCCGTGCCGCCTTATCCGTGCCCATCCGTGCCGCCTTATCCGTGCCCATCCGTGCCGCCTTATCCGTGCCCATCCGTGCCGCCTTATCCGTGCCCATCCGTGCCGCCTTATCCGTGCCCATCCGTGCCGCCTTATCCGTGCCGCCTTATCCGTGCCGCCTTATCCGTGCCGCCTTATCCGTGCCGCCTTATCCGTGCCCATCCGTGCCGCCTTATCCGTGCCCATCAGTGCCGCCTTATCCGTGCCCATCAGTGCCGCCTTATCCGTGCCCATCAGTGCCGCCTTATCCGTGCCCATCAGTGCCGCCTTATCCGTGCCCATCAGTGCCGCCTTATCCGTGCCCATCAGTGCCGCCTTATCCGTGCCCATCAGTGCCGCCTTATCCGTGCCTATCCGTGCCCATCAGTGCCCACCAGTGCCGCCTCAGCGCATATCAATGAAGGAGAAAAATTACCAAAATTTTATAACAGTTTTATAGCAAACTGACAACTGATAAACAAAATGAAACATGATTTTTTTTTCTCTCAAAATTTTCCATCTTTTTTGTAAAGCAAAAAATAAAAATCCCAGCTGTGATTAAATAACACCAAAAGAAAGCTCTATTTGTGGGAAAAAAATAAAAATTTCATTTGGGTACAGCGTTGTATGACCGCGCAATTGTCAAAGTGCGACAGCGCTGAAAGATGAAAATTGGTCTGGGCAGGAGGGGGGTTTAAGTGCCCAGTAAGCAAGTGGTTAAAAGAGGGACGTTTACTCCTTTTCTTAACTGGCAAAAAGGTGCTTTTCTCATTAGAGATCTTTTGGATATAATTGTCCAAATCCCCCCCGAACAGCCTAGCACCACGAAAGGGAAACCCAGTCAAAAGCTTCTTACATGGTGATTTGGCGGACCAATTTTTCAACCATTAGATTCTACGCATATGCATCAACCCAAGCGTAAGGCGAAAGGTCTGGAGGATAGAATCTGATTGCGTCAACCGCAAAACATAAAGCCGCTGGTAGGTTGGCCAACCCCCGGGCCTGCGGTTTAGGTAAAACTTTGAGCACCTGTTTAACATGGTCTCTCAAGTATTGACAAACTCAGATTGCTGCCACTGGTTGAGCTACTGAACCTGTCAAGGAAAAAACGTTTAACGGGAATTCCAATTTCTTATCAGTTGGATCCCTAAGCATCTGAGCGTTGTCAACAGGACAAGTCAGACTTTTATTGACGGAGGATATGGCAGCGTCAATTGCCGGTATACCCCACATTGTAAATTTTTCCTCCATAGGATAGTGTTGAAAACTTTTTAGGAGGGAAAAAATGTTTATCTGGGTGATCCCACTCACAATAAATAAGCTTTTCCAGTAAACCATGAACAGGAAAGGCATGTGCAGCTTGAGGAGGCTTCAGTGAACCCGAACAGGAAAAGGTATGTGCAGCTTGAGGAGGCTTCAGTGAACCCAAACAAGACTAGGGTTCTTTAACTGACTCAGTTACGGGTAACTTAAATGTGGAGCGGACCAATCCAGCAAGAATTTGCACCAGCAACTTCTCATCCTGAGAAGCTGAAGAGGGCCCTTCTCCACTTGATTCTTCAGAAGAGGAGTCAGACTCATCCCGATCCTCTGGGGGGGAAAAAAGCAGAGGAATCCCCCTCAGAGTTCCCCAGTTTGAGGGTCCTGGGTGGTAGACGGGGACCTATTGCGTTATCTTCCACTGAGTGAAGATGCGATTAAGGCCACTAGTCTTTCCTCTAATCCATTTATGGTTGAGGAAAAAATGTATAATGTATACAGGAGCTGAAGTGCCAGAACCAGTTACAGCCCCTGATGGCTCACCCTGGCCAGCCTCCCCAGGTCCTTCAGGGGGGGGGGGGGGGGGGGAAGGTGCTGCAGAGGGGGGTCCTCAGAGCCTGAGGGAGATCCCTAGAGCCCCTATTTTCGGGGTATTTGTACCTCTTCTGCCCATAGTGCCAAGCAACAAAGACAGAGGTACTACCAGAACTGACTGCTGAGCAATGTAGTTCAGCAACTGCCGCTGCTACCAAGGCTCAGTCTGGTGCCTAAGTAAATGTTGCCTGGGAATGCCTGTGTCCCCCACGCTCACATGCGCCCATCTGCTCTGTGTCCCTCCATATGCCGTGTGCACCTGAAAAAGTGCACTTTATAGCTTGTGTAGCCCACGTTGTGGGCGTCTAACCACGCCGAAATCGAGCCAACGCTCCGCCCCCCCCCTCGTCTTTTTCAAAAAAAGACTGCTTTCCCGTGCGAGCCGAGGGCTCCAATCCCTTCGGAACAAGCATGGAGGGGAGGCTGGGGCGGAGGAGAGCCAGTGGATGGTAAGCCACCGTAATGGCGGCGGCGGGAGTGCAGTATACTACCGCTTCATTGTGCCTAAACCTAAGCCGTGGGGGGAGAATCCCTGTGAGAAAAAAACCCCACTTCCCAGATCCTACCTGGAGCATGGCTTGGAGGAGCGTACAGCATGGACACCGAGACAAGACAGAACAGGCATGAAAAAGGTATGTGTTCTTGACAGCTCCCAGTGGCGACTTTAGACATCGCATACATTTACTTAAAGGAGAAACCTACTAGAATTAGAAAAATTCTTAAAAGGAGTCTCCCTTACCTTATCCAGCTGCAGGGTTCTGTGTAACAGACCCAATCTTCACCTCTCACGATGGGCTCCTTTTAGAAAAAAACCTTAAGGGACTGGGGCCCTCTTTGTATAGGGAGATCCGCAGCTCTGGGCCTGTAAAGCAGTAATTACTGAGACTCTGTGTCCCGTGATGTATGAGAGGAAAAAGTATGGCATAGCTATTTGGAGGAAAATTTGCAGAATTACAAGTAGCTACAAAAGAGAATACTAGTTACCTAAAAAAAAAAAAAAATTAAGACATAGAATGGTGAAACAAGCATGCCACCTTCCATGCACAGCAGGGTGATACATGTGTGAAGAATGTACTGGTATAAAATGATATGTCCACTGCTCAACTTTTGCTTCCAGATAAGATTTTTTTGTCTTTTCAGAGAAATATGCCCCTAAAAGTAAACATGCTTTAGTCATACAGGGAAATAGTCATCTTGTCTGCTTCCTGCAGCAAAGAAATGCACTGCATTTCCAGGTATTGCGAGCATGTGAAACTCACATTCCTTGAAGGTTGCCTTGCTGGTTCTCAAAGGACCAAAAGCCTGGTACTATAGTTATCAAGGGAGAGAGAGTTTAGCACTGTATAAGCTCTAACCACAAAAACTTGGGAGCTTACACAGGGTTTTTTCTACTGGCTCATTCTATTGAACAGAGCAGAGGGAGCATGGGAAGCCTTGTATAGGTAGCTGGAGGAAATAGGAAATAATGAAACCAGTCAATTGCATTGCCTACATAGTTCACCTAAACTGTTCACTGTAGAATTCCAGCTCAAATTGGTAACCGTATGAAATAAATTACAACTTAACATGACACTAAATACTTACATGTAGAGTCCTGGGTGGAAGAAACGGATTCTGGATCCATACCAACTTTCTGAGCATTATCTTCTACCTCCTCCGAAGCACTAAGAAATAAATCCATTTTAGTAAAAGGATATATTTTTACAAGGTACTTACCTGTAAAATACTTTTGTTCACAGGACTCAAGATTGCTTAATTATTAGGTCAACTGGGGTTATGCTCCAACTTCAACATATTTTTGGACACTGGCAAAAAGCAAAAGATGAAGCCCAGTCCTGTAAAAACCCTGTGGTGTAAAAGCAGATTTTTGACTTACCTGTAAATACCTTTACTTAATTGTACATCACAGAAACAGTAAGTGTTAACCTCCACTAACACGTCTGGTAGAATGTGACTTGACGAGGAGGAACCATTTCCTTAAAGTCATAGCTATACCTGAGAAACAAGTTGTTGAATCCACCAAGCAATAATGGAATGAAAAGCAGCCTGCCCTTTACAAGTCTCCTCAAAACAGGCCAAAATAAAACAGTCTGGCAAATGGGGTCCATAGTAGAGGGGTAAACTCGCAGGGGCTGAACCACATCTAAGCAATAGATAGCAATCTCCTTAGGAGGAGGATAGACACCCCACGGGAGCAATGTCCTGGTTAAGGTGAAAGGAAGACGCTACCTTAGGCAAATAGGAGACCCTAGTTATCAAAATAACCTTATCCGTATGCAGGACAAGGAACTGTTTTACAGGTCAAGGCTGCCAACTATACAATATACTATAGAAACCTTACAAAGGACAAGAATATCAAAGGGCATTTCTAGAGATCTGACAAAACAAGGTTGAGGATTCACAGAACCAATTAAATAAGCACAGGAAGAGCAGTTCCAGTGACCCTGTACAAAAGTTCTAGCCAAGTAATGTGAAAAGTCACCTGAAGAGGAATGCCAAGGCCGAGATCTGACCCTCATGGTACTTAAGGCCAAGTACTGGCCTAGACCAGACTGACAAAAAGAATGGGGAAAAAAAAAGAAATAATCTCTTAAGAGGACAGAAGACCCTCAGGCACTGTCTGGAAAAAGCCAAAATTTATTGAACAAATAGATAAAGCACCACACAAGAATGTATACAACAATCCATGACAACAACGTTGTCATATTTATTGTTAGGGCCTGTGTTAGTCACTCACTATAGCCCTCTTTTTTCATGGATTGTTGTATACATTTTTGTGTGGTGCTTTATCTATTTGTTCAATAATATTTTGGCTTTTTCCAGACAGTGCCTGAGGGTCTTCTGTCCTCTTGAGAGATTTCTCTTTGTTCTTCCTCGTATGCTTTAGGACATCCCCAACTGGTATCCCGCATTCTTCATGCGGTTGATTGCCTAATACAAGCCTGTTTTTCTAAATATGCAAATTGATTGATCCGGGCTAACCTCACCCATTTTTTGACAAAAAGAATGGGTCTCATGGAGTACTTCCTAGAATGAAACGTCTGTGCCTTTCCAAGTGTGGTGGCAAATTTGACAGGAAGCAAGCTTCCCAACTTCACCCTATCCTCATCCAAGAGGGCAGGGATGACTAAATCCAAAAGTCCCCTGACTTTTTAGGACCTGGGCTTTAACAGCCATGCAGTGAAAGTCAGTGACCATAAGGTAGATGGTATGTCCAAATGAGACTACAGGTCTGGTCAGAGGGTTTGACTAAAGCAGAGCACCCCACCTCCTGGGATAATATGAAGCCACAATAGTCACTAGAATATGTTGATCCTGTGAAGCAGACAAGAAAGGAGCTTTAGAGGGGGAAAGGCAAAAAGATAAGGTCGATCTGATCCCATGGAACCTCCAAGGCATCACCTGTAATGGCTTGAGGGTCTATGGTCCTGGTTGCAAATCTGTTCAGTGTGTTGCTGAACCTGGGTGGTCAGGGGGCATAGGTCTGGTATTTTACCCCTGTAAGAGATGGCTTGAAGCACCTACAGATGAAAAACCCATGCTCCGGTAACCAGGCGCTGTCAACTTAAGGAAAAAATGCCCGCTTCCACATCTCCCCCCCCCCCGGAAGTGCACTGTAGACAAGGCCAGAATGTGACCTGCTCCTCTATGAGCAGCACAAGTTAGTGATGCTTTGAAGACTGATGGACGCCCCCACCACACTAATAATATCCTGACAGGGAAACCCCAAAGTTGGGAAGTCCAGTGCTGAAGGGATAGCCAAAATTGCACTGAACTCTAAACACTGATTGGGGAGCAGAGTATGCTGAGACAACCACATCCCCTAAATAGAGGGGGAACCAAAGACTCTATCCCAGCCCAACCAGCTGGAATTCATTATTGGAATCATCCAGGTTATTGGGAGAAAGGACTTTCCCTGAATCCAGCGCCACATTAGAATACAAAGTGGCACTGGGAATAAAAAAACATCCTGAGGGCAGTGATGTTTTTATTCCCAGTGCCACTTGAATTCTAATGCAGTTAGTGCTGTAATTGTATGACTACACCTTACACTCTAATGCTACCTCCACCTTCTTGTGGGTGAAATTTGATCTACAAGTCACATCTGTCACCATGTATAATGAGATCAATTTTCCTTTGTAAATTGATCTTTTATATTTTAAGAATATGCTTGTTTGCAACGTAAAAAACGGAAAACCTGCCACAGGACCATGAAAGGTTTTGAACAGGTAAGAGATCAGGCTCACACACAGTAAACACCTCATTCTTTCAGACGTTTGCCTCCTTTAGGGAACCACTGAGAAATCTGTTTGGAAGAAACATAGAAAGGAAGGTCCTCAATGGCAGAACCCCATGGGCAGGAGAGCGAGTTATCTTCCTGAGAAGGATCATCCAAAAAGTTATTTCCCTTCTATTTCAAGCTCTGACAATGGCAGAAACAGTAGACCACTACTCCAGTGGTAAACCCCCCCCCCCCAAACGCAAAGGAAAAGGGTCAAAATAGCCAGTGAGGAAACGGGGCTGAGCCCCATTCTGTATGTCAATGGACAAGAGCAGGGCTCAGAAGTGAGCACACACAATTGCCCCTATAGTAAGAGGTTTAGTAGGGGGGGGGGGGGGGGGTTAGAAGTATGGGCAGGAGACTAGAGAAGAGGAGGATCAGGGCTGCTCTATGCAAAACCATTACACAAAGCAGGTTAGTATGGGTGGCTTTTTTGTTTTCTTTTTGTATCACTTTAAGCAGCAGAGCTGAGAAGAACTGTCATAGTGCTGCCTCTGCTGTGTGCAGCGCAGGAAGGAACGGAGTGATGTCTGTGCCAACTTCAGGAGAGCAAGTACTAAGATGGTGTCCACAAATGCATAGACCGGCTAAGGTCAGGCTCACATGTATGCACTTGCGACCCTTAAAAAAGGCAAAGAATGATGGCACCAAATTATAAAAACAACAGCCAAAATGTGGGGCGAACTGTCCAATCTGATCGAGTGGACAGGCAGATGAGGTACCACCACACCATGGTCCCAGATCAACACTCTGTAAAGCACAGCAACAGAACAGTGTTTCCAGGGGGCACTTACTGGACAGCTGTATATACTGCAGAGGCATATGGCCATAGAGACCCAGCTCAAATCTTCGTCTGATCTTGGTTAGGCATCCCCTCTGCATGGATCTTCAGGGTCTGAGCTCCATTGCAGTGGACCTCTACCCTGTACTTTTAGAGCACACCACAAACCTCCCAGCTAAATTAGTTAGCAACCTAACAGGCCAACCTGCTGTTCTTATTCTGTGGAGTCCAGGTATAGTCCCTTAGGGCATTCAGGTCGAGAGGCAACAAATCTGGATATAAGCTGCTGAATTAAGCCTCTAAAGGAACAACAGCTGGACACCAGAAAAACTTGCTAGAAGATCAGAACAGGTACCAGTAAAAAGAAAGTTCTCTCAGAGTAGAGAGGCATGTGCATCATCTAAGGACACTAGCAAAAAACTGAAGGCTTGCTGGGAGTGAAGGGGTTGTGAAGGGGTTATGCATGACTAGGGTTTCAGCTTTGCCTTTTGCCAGCGTTCAATAACCTGGAGGTGGAGCATAAGCCCCCATTTGTCCAAGAAATAACCAAATACTATTCCCAGTGATACACAAGAAATTACTTTAACAGACTAGGGCAGTAGTGTAGCAAGAACAGAAAAGAATGCGCAAAATTAACAGCACCAATAAGAAAAGGCAGGCATATAAACAAACAAAAACAAAATTAGAGAAATAAGTCTACTGCACCACTACAAAAAACAACATTTTAGATCATCTATTGATTAGTAAATTTCAATTCATAAAGAACCAGTACAGTAGACCTAATACTATGGATTCTGGTTTTAACAGAACCTGCACATAAAATATAAAAGTAAACGTCTTTGATTCCATAACACAAAAGAATTTGATTCAATGTGCAAATTGCCTTATTTTCCTGACAAATGTGGACCTAAAACACTACCAAATAATAACGACTAGATTACAACCCTATTTACCTTCCTTGTATTACAATCCCAATTTCAAAAAGTGTGGATGCTGCGTAAAATCTACATAAAACAAAATGCAATGATTTGCAAATCTCAGAAACCCATATTTTTTCAATAGAAAGTGTTTAACCACAAGATTTGGCTGCTGAATGACCGGGCCATTTTCTTCAATTCGCCACTGCGTAGCTTTAACTTACAATTGTGTGGTCGTGCGACGCTGCACCCAAACAAAATTGACGTCCTTTTTTTCCCACAAATAGAGCTTTCTTTTGGTGGTATTCGATCACCTCAACGGTTATTTTTTGTGCTATAAACCAAAAAAGTAATGGCGGTGATCTGCGATTTTGATCGTGACTGCGACATTATGATGGACAGACAATTTTGACACATTTTTGGGACCATTGGCATTTATACAGCGAGCAGCGCTATAAAAATGCATTGATTACTGTAAAAAGGTCACTGGCAGAGAAGGGGTTAACACTAGGGGGTGATCAAGGGGTTAACTGTGTTCCCTGGGAGGTGATTCTAAATGAAGGGGGAGGTGACGGATCGTGGTCCCTAGCCAATAAGAACACACGATCTCACTCCTCTCAGAGCAGAACAGGGAAGTGTGTGTTTACACACTCGTCCCTGTTCTGTGTCTTCTGCTTACAATCGCTCATGGCCAGAGGTCATCGCGACCTTCGGCCACAAGCATCGGCACCCCCCGCTGTACAGTGGGCCCACGCGCCTGCTATCCTGATCCAGAGAGCCGACGTATAGCTACGATGCTTCGCGGGATCGTGCCGTCCTGTCGCAGTAAAATGACGGCGGATGGTCGGCAAGCGGTTACACTTAGAAAATTAACCAGTTTGAGGGGGGGGGGGGGGGGGGGGGGAGTAATTTTTTAAATGCATCATATATTTGTTTTATAATTCGAAAATAATAAAATTGATAACAAATCTCAAAAAGTTGGGATAGGGCCATGTTTACCACGGTGTAGCATCCCCCTTTGCTTTTAACAATACTCTGTAGACAGCTGTCCCATTTGTGCCCGATATAGGATCCTAACTGCTCAACAGTCCTAGGTCTTAGTTGGATTTTTTGTTTCAAGTCGCTCCAAATATTTTCAGTTGGTGAAAGGCCTGGACTGCAGGCAGACCAGTTAAGCACCCGCACTCTTCTACTATAATTGTAGTCATAGATACCGTATGTGGTTTAGCATTGTTCTGAGGAAAAGTGCAGTTTCCTGAAAAAGGCAGTCTAGATGGGAGGCAAATGCTTGCTCTAAAACCTGCATATATCTCAGCATCGATTTTGCCTTTCCAGAAGTGCAAGTTGCCTATTCCATAAGCACCAATGCACCCCCGATACAATCAGAGATGCAGGTTTTTGAACTGAGTGCCGATAATAAGCTGGAAGGTCTATTCTCTTTAGTGTGGAGGATGTGGCGCCATGCTTGCCAATAAATGTCAAATTTTGATTTGTCTGACCACAGACCCTTTTTTTTTTTTTTATTGAAAAAGAACATGTTTATTTATATTCATGACATACATATATAGCATATACAACATACGGTTACAGGAGAAGACTATGTTTTACATTAGACCGAAAAAGAACAAAAAAAGAAAAACAAAGGGGGAAAGTAATATTATTACAATGTATCATGGGTTTGTCTCTAACTCAGACTATTCACGTACTAGCATAGCATTGTAGATTTAGTTGCCTTTACTAAGCATGTATTGCAATGGCATATTTAACAACAGGTTTTACTAATACTACAGAATATAAGATTTATCATGGTCTCATAATGCCCTTATGTTATGCTTACGGTAGACTATTCTGTACATGTATCACTAGTTTCTAGCCATTTATCCCATATCCGATGGTATTTGTGCGAGCATCCCCTATGTTTGTATAGCAGCTTTTTATTAGGGAGTGACTTATTGACCTCAGCAATCCAGTTCTGTATTGAGGGGGAATGAGTCCTCATCCAGCATTTAGCTATCACTTTCCTAGCACAGAAAAGAGTTTCCTGCAAGAATGTGGCTAGGTATTTCTCGATTGCAGTGTCAGGAAGCAGTCCAAATAGACACAGCTTGGGGTCCAGCTGCACTGGGGAGCCCATTTGGTCGTGCAGGAATTTGATAATTTGTGCCCAGTAACTCTGAATATGAGGGCAAGCCCAGATCAGATGAAAAAAAGTACATGGGTTGTCTGAGCACCTTGGGCAGTCCGGATTCTGATCTGGGCGAAATTTAAATAGTCTGGACGGAGTAAGGTATGACCTGTGAATGATATATAGTTGGGTAAGGCGGTCAGAGAGTCTGGGTGATGTCTGTTTAACATTCTCCAATATCTCATCCCAGTCCGAGTCATCCACAGGGCCAATATCTATTTCCCATCTGAACTTAGCCGTGTCGATAACTCTCGCTACCGTACGTGTGCGTATGATACTGTATAGACTGGATATTAATTTCTCTGGGTCGTTACCTATGATTATGTCGACCATTGGGAGCATCTGTGGGCTGGGGAGTCCCTCCGCGAATTGGGTTCCAAGCGCGTGTCTCAGTTGAATGTATCTGAATTTCATGTGTGGGGGTAATGCAAATTCATCCTGTAATGATTGGAAACTTCTTACACCCAGAGGGGAAATTACTTGGAATAGGTATACTATACCTTTTGCCGCCCATACAGTCGCTCCTGGCATATGGATCAACTCCGGCAGTTGCGAGTTGTGCCATAGTGGTGTATGTGAGTGAAAAAAATCCGCTCCTATAAGTTTAATAGCAATTTCCCAAATGCTTTTATGTTGGTGCAGTAGGGGGTTCTGGACAGCCCAACCCCTCCCTCCTCCCCTACCTCTGAATATTACTTGAAGAGGGGAGTTGGTAGCTGAGTTTGGTTTTTTGCATATCAAGGTTTGATATCTGATGCTATCAGTTTTGTGAAGGTGGTATATGTGTGAGAGTTGTGCCGCTATATAATAGGCATGTAGGTCTGGGAGAGCCGTTCCCCCCGAGGAGGTCGGGTTTTTCAGGGTGTGCCACGCTAACTTATGGCGATTGGGTCCCCATATGAATGAGTTGAGAATGTGGTCTATTGTTTTAAAGGTTTTAAGAGGAATGAGAATTGGCGAGTTCCACATTATGTATAGGAATTTTGGTAGAAGTACCATTTTGAATAGGTTGATCCTACCCATGACTCCCAGTGGGAGCTTTGCCCAAGATTGTGTACGTATTTTTAAGTGTGTAAATAACGGCTCGATATTATTAGGAAGATATTCTAGGGGCTCCCTAGTAATCTGTATACCTAAATATTTAAAAGATGCTACTCTTTGTAGAGGGAGGGATGCGGATCGGAATGTGGGTGCTGTTGAGTCAAGTGGCATAATTTGTGACTTATTCCAATTTATGCTCAGTCCTGAATGCCTGTCATAGTCCTCAATGGTCTGCAGGGCAGCCTGGAGGGAGGGGCCTGTATCCTGCAGGTATAGCAGCATATCATCTGCGTAAAGGCTCACCGTCTCTACCAGGTCCCCCCGCGTAAGACCATGAATATCTGGATGTACCCTGAGAGATATAGCCAGGGGCTCAACCGCCAAGGCGTATAGAAGAGGGGAGAGTGGGCACCCCTGTCTAGTTCCGCGTTGTAATGGAAATGGCGCTGAGGTCCTCCCGTTCACTAGTACACTGGCCTCTGGTGAGAAATATAATAATTGTACCCACTTGATAAAGTTGGGACCAAAACCAAACCCCCCAAGGCACTCCCACAAATACTCCCACTCCACGGAGTCAAAAGCCTTGGCGGCGTCCAGCGCCACCACTGCCCTGTCTCCGACGGAGTCATGTTCTGCCTGGATGTTAATATAAAGCCTACGCAGGTTCATGGCTGTGTTTTTGCCAGGCATGAACCCCGTTTGGTCGGGGTGAATTATGGAGAGGATAATACGGTTGAGACGGATAGCTAATATTTTGGCGAGAATCTTGATGTCTGCCTGAAGGAGTGAAATTGGGCGGTAAGACTCCGGGCAGAGGGGGTCCTTGCCGGGCTTGGGGATCACTACGATTATTGCCTGTCGGAGGGACTGCGGAAGAGACCCAGACTCAAAGATGTGTTTATAAAGTTTCAACAGTTCAGGTATTAATGTTTCGGAGTAAGTGGCGTAAAAATCTAAAGGAATACCGTCCCGCCCAGGGGCTTTAGCTGGAGCCAAAGACGCTATTGCGACCGCAATCTCTTCTGCTGTTATTGGATCCTCCATTTCTTGCATTTGGGACAATGTGATTTTAGGGATGGGTATGTTCTGAAGGAAAGCCCGGGTCTCCTGTGCAGTAACCTTTACCTTAGAAGTGTATAGGGAGGCATAGAAACTACGGAAGATATTTGTTACCGTTTCTGGGTCAGAAGTTATTGTGCCCTGTGGGTCCATCAGTGAGACCACCACGGGTGGGGTCGCATCCTGGCGTGCCAAGTACGCCAGGAGCTTACCCGCCCGTTCCCCCTGTTCAAACACCCGCTGCCTGGAAAAAAGAAGTTTCTGGTTAGCTTTCTCAAATATTAGCTGGTCTAACACTCTTGTTCTCAGTTTAAGAAGGGAAGCCCTGGCAGGTGTAGGATCTGTGCTGAATTCCCTGGTGGCTGTGTCTAGTTGTTCGGAGACCTGTTTTAGTTTAGTTATGGATACGGCCTTCATTCTATTTATACGAGCGGAGATAATCGTGCGGACATGTAATTTAAATGTCTCCCATACCATGCCTATTGGGGCGGTATCTCGATTTGTGTTAAAATAGAATTGCCATTCCCAACTAATATCCTCCTGATCGTCGAGTGCCGACAGCCAGAAGGAGTGTAGACGCCAGGTACGGGGCCCCGCTGGGGGAGCAATGCGCAATGTGGCCCAACAGGGGGCATGATCCGAGAGGGATCTAGTATGATACCCCGAGTCCGTAAGGTGTGGCAGGAGCATGTCTGAAATTAACACTAGGTCTATTCGGGACATAGAAGAGTGAGTTGCTGAGAAGCATGAGTAGGCCTGGGTATGTGGGTGTTTAGAGCGCCACGTATCAGTTAGAGAAAACTCGCGTAACAGACGCCCAAATCTGGTGCTGTCTGGTGTTTGGTCCCTTTGCTGTCCACGTAATCTATCTACAGTAGGATTTACTACTTCGTTGAAGTCACCCAACCAGATAGCAGGCGTTGTTGAATGTTGCGCCATATATGCTAACCCCTCACTGATAAGACTAGAATTGTATGGCGGTGGGATATAGAAGGCCATAATTAGGTATTGCGAGCCACAGAGTGTACATTGCAAAAAAATATACCTGCCCTGGGGGTCCGTCCGCACCGAAATAAGTCCAAATGAGACAGATTTGGCGATTAATATGGATACCCCTCTGGAGTAAGGGGAATGGGTGGTGTGATAGGTCCATCCTATCCATGGACGTTTCATTGCCAGCTGGAGCTGGCCAGTAATGTGGGTTTCAACCAGTACAATTATGTCTGCCCGGTATGATTTGAGGCAGCTGAAGACTGCGGTACGTTTAACCTTATCTCGGACTCCCCTGACGTTCCAAGTCAGAAACTTGATGTCAGTCATTTCTAGTAAATAGGTATTTGTGGGGAATTGGTGCAAGACCACTTCCCAGAGCAGGTTCACATATCTTCCATACAGAAACTATTGTAACGGTGTATCGTATCAGCGTTAGGAAAATTCTAGGTTCATCTATCATATATTGCATTAACATAAAACACATGTTCTTTAAACTTACTTGGAATAATTCCCTTACCCCCCTCCCAGCCCTCAGCCACCCCAACTTAGCTGGGACATTGAACCCAAAACCAGTGCTCCTACCTTTGAACATCAAATAAACTTTATAAACCGAGGTAGAGCACAACATCACAACCAAGCACAGTGGAGGCCTATTCGGCTATGCACTTGGGAGTGGGTTGAACTTTTAATGAGGGCGAACAAACGCTGGGTTGAAACCTGGGAATGAGAGACATTCTCTTATCCGGTTGTGGTGAATAGAAATTATAGTCATCCTACAGATATTAACAGTAGGGTCGTAAACTACTTTACTCCCCCCCACGTATAGCAAGTTATAATCTCTAGGCTTCTCCTTGCTGCTCTCAGGGGTAGCATGGTTAGTGTAAGTTCATGTGAGGCAGTAGAGCGGGCCATATGACGGAGGTTTATTACTACAGGTTTGTATCCTCTCAGAGGCGAAAGTCAGAATTTAGCAAAGCTCCAACATAGGTCTCGTGAGCTACATGTTGGCGCCGTCAGAGTACGGCCCATACAAAGCCGAGGCAAGTGTGAAACTCCCGGCATTGGTATGTGTAGCAGGCAGTTCTCTGGGCGCTGGCTGGGGTTGAGATGAGAGTCATTCCAAAAGAGACGCGACAGTGTCCAGCTAGGCCCAGCCAGCGTGCGTTGCTGTAGTTTAGGGAGGGTATAGGCGTGTGAGTATGATATCTTGGGAAATAATACAGAGTCTCACCTTTACATTCCGATACGAGGAGATCTTTCCCGGGCGGGTCGGTTCTGCTCCGCATCACGACGATCTAGCCACTCCACCGCCTGCACCGGATCCTCAAAAAAATAGGCACGGTCGTCTCCAGCCACACGAAGTCGGGCAGGAAACAACATGGCGTACTTTAGATGGTGCGCTCTAAGGCGCCTTTTAACCTCCGTGAATCGGGCTCGCTGCTTCTGCACCTCGGCGGAGAAGTCCGGAAATGCTGACACCTGTCCCGTCTGAAATGGGATGTTTCCTTTCAGTCTGGCTAGTCGTAGTACTGCATCTCGGTCCTTGAAGTTTAATAGCTTCGCTATGAATGTGCGCGGCGGGGCTCCTTCAGGTGGGCGGCGCGCTGGCATGCGGTGAGCCCGTTCTACTACGAATGTGCTAGAGAAGGCCTCCCTGCCATATGTAGAGATTAGGAGCTTTTCAAGGAAGGTAGCAGGATCCGTTCCCTCTGAGCCCTCCGGGAGGCCGATGAAGCGGAGATTGGATCTGCGTGCACGATTTTCCAAATCGTCATGCTTCTGTGCCAACTGTTGTATTTGGCGCTTTAAGTCCTCCTGGGAGTGTTGCAGGGGATATAGCGTATCTTCCGCCCTGCTAATTCTGGTCTCCGTCTCAGTAACTCTCTCGCGAAGTTTAGTCATGTCTTGTCTAATTAAAGAAATGTCCACTTTTACCTCTTCGATCTTTGTGGTGAGGGTGGATTGACAGAGGGAAATCGCTTCCAACACCTTGGCTGTATCAGCCGTGCCCTGGTCAGCTTGGGGAGCTGTGTGTTCTGGAGACGAGGCGCCATCTTGCCCCTCGTGGTCCCGCTCTGTTCTTCGGTACCTGTCCAGGGATGAAGAAGCAGTTGTGTTCCTCCTTGGTGGTGACATGACCCAGCAGTTGCACCCGGCTTCAGACACACGGGTGTATAGAAAAAGAGATGTTATAGGGGCTCAGGATATCGAATTCAGGATCTGCCACAAGCGGAGCTCTGGTTACTCACGTCCTATCTCATTCCCGTCCAGGCCACGCCCCAGACCACAGACCTTTTAAATGAGCTTTGGCCCAGAGAAGATGGTGTCTTTGCATGACAGAGTTCTAACTTGCATTTTTGGATGGCACAGTGAACTGTGTTCACCGAGTGATTTTTGGAAGTATTCCTGAGCCCATACAGTGATGTCCATCACAATAAAATAACAGTTTAATACAGTGCTGTCTTAAGGCCCAAATATCTTGGGCATCCACAATAATGTGTTTTGGGCTTGCCCAAAGGATTTATCCAGATTCTCAGACTATTGATATTATGTATTGTAGATTATATAATGTCTTTGCAATTTTCTCATTTATTCTGAAACTGTTCAGTGAACCTATACCCATCTTTCCTTCTGAAACACTGACTCTCCAAGATGCTCTTTTATACCCAGGTTACTGACCTGTTGCCAATTAAACAAATTAATGGTACTAAGCAGAAAGAACTGAAAGAACATTTTGCAACTAAAATTAGTCAGCTTTTTGTTGCCTTTTTGTAAAGTGTTGTTGCCATCAATGCCAAAATTACCTTTTTCATAAAATACATTTTCTCACTTTAAACATTGTGTGCGCTTTCCATTTTCTAGTGTGAATATAGATTTATGAGATTTGCAAATCACTGTATTCTGTTTTAATGTAGATTTTAGTGTCCCAATGTTTTGGAATTGGGGTTGTACACAAACAGGATGGATTTATTCCCAATCACGAGTCCCAGTATAACACTTTTAAACCCTCTCCTTCACTTTACACACAACCATGAATACCCATTCTACTTAGAGTGGGGATTTCTAAAAGCTACATTACAAAAAAAACAAAAACAAAAAAAAAAAGTTATCCCTGATTCACTATTGGAGAAGATCATGGCTCTGTATGTATGGATCCCAGAGACAGTGTGTGTAAGTGGCCTTTATCAGACAGTGTCCAAATTAAAACTAAAACATGCCAGAAATGCCCTCTCTTCCTTATACATTTTAGCTATGGAGAACATAATGGCCAAGATTTACCAACCTGGACATTAAAGTGTTACTAAACGCAGGACCCAGCATTCACTTTATCTGGTCTCCCACAGTACACAGAACATGGAAATGCAATAGTTTTAGTAAATATAAACTGCTAAATACATTTCCTCAGCATTATATAGGAGTCTTACGAGTTCTATCAGTGTCTGGTTAAAGCTTGTAGTTTTCATTCTCCCCTGATTGTGCTATGGGTATGCAGGACCCTTGACCATCTGTCTGGCCAGTGCTGATTGGCCCTGTGCTGATCATATGCACTCTCACAAGGGAAACCAAAAAAAAATGCTCTAGCAATACACACCAAACTAAGCATGTGTAGCTTTCCCCCAGGGATCTGTCCTATCAGGAGATGGTTTGAGAATCGAAGAAGGCAGGATCAAACTGCCTTTATACACAATGCAGAGGATTAACCCCTTAGGTTCCATAGTGTGTATAACAAGCCTGCTTTACTGCATATACACTCAGATTTTACTGTTGTGGGTTTAGTAACACTTTAAGGGAGTGGACATAAAACTACACAATGGGGGTTATTTACTAAAGGCAAATTCACTTTGCACTACAAGTGCACTTGGAAGTGCAGTCGCTGTAGATCTGAGGGGGACATGCAAGGAAAATAAAACAGCATTTTAGCTTGCACATGATTGGATGATAAAATCATCAGAGCTTCCCCTCATTTCAGATCTACAGCAACTGCACTTCCAGTGCAAAGTGGATTTGCCTTTAGTAAATCAACCCCAGTATGTACACTTTTATAGGTATCCAACAGAATTAGCAGTCCTCTTCCTTATGCAACAATTTTCTAGGTTTTTGTGATGTAAAAAGGTAAGGTAAAATATACATTTCAGAACTTTTTCCACCTTTAATGTGACCTATAAACTATACAACTCAATTGAAAAACAAACTGAATAGAAGTCAGCAGAGGTGGGGGACTCGAGTCACATGACTTGACTCGAGTCGGACTCGAGTCACCTGTTTGAGGACTTGCGACTTGCTTGACAAAATTAAATAAATGACTCGACTTGACTTTGACTTGCCACTAATGACTTGCGACTTGACGTTGACTTGGGCTATTTGACTTGCAATGACTTGCAATGACTTGGCACCACCAGTGCTGTGTCTTGGCCTAGGCAAAATATGCCAAGAAAAAAGCACTAAGCAGTTTTGTTAATGTTGAAAATGAAACAAAACCTTTCCTGAAAACTGACTTTTAACTAATTTTAAGGATGGAAATGGGGTAGATCAGTATTTTGACTTAATTTGTGGCTTGACCAAAATAAATGACTTGACTTGACTTGCTTGACTTCTAGCAGGGACTCGACTTGACTTGCTTGCTTTTCGCCACAGTAACTTGGGACTTGCTTATGACTTGAAGGTTAAGACTTGAGACTTGCTTGTGACTTGCACATGTGTGACTTACCCCCATGTCTGGAAGTCAGTACACACCTGCCATCAGTGCCTCTGATTAACCCCCAAATAAAGTTTAGCTGTTCCAGTAGGTCTTTTCTGACATTTTCTTAGTCACATCCTACAGCAAAAGCCATGGCCCGCAGAGAGCTTCCAAAGCATCAGCGGAATCTCATTGTTAAAAGGCATCCGTCAGAAGGGTACAAAAGAATTTCCAAGGCATTAGACATACCATGGAACATAGTGAAGACAGTCAACAAGTGGAGAAAATATGGCACAATAGCGACATTACCAAGAATTTGATGTCCCTCCAAAAATTGATGAAAAGACAAGAAAAGAAAACTGGTCAGGGAGGCTGACACACACGTCCATGAAGAAGCTACGCCAATAAGCTCAAGCGAAACGCGTTGACGTCATCAACGGCACCGCCGCGGCCCACGGAGCTGGCTGAGCGGAGAGGGAAGAATGGCTGCACGGCATAACTAAACAGCCTGGACCCACACTAACACGGCTATGAGCCCTTGAATGAGCCCGCGACACGGAAGGCATCCTTTAATACCGGAGTGTCCACACTACTCTAGGCCTGGAAGGCATCTGGGAATGTATTTCTACACCCTTTGACCACGGCTCTTTGCATGTCCGTTACTCCCAGCGGGAGGAATCCCACCGCTACTTAAGTCATTCCGACTTCATCTACACCACCTGGCAACTGATCCTCGATCAGCGCTCCTGACTACCTACGGATGGTAACGTATGAACATCCCAAGCTGTCTTGATATGATGCCTTTACTATTAGCCTTTGAGGTATAGTACTTCCACTGTTGCTATTT
This sequence comes from Lithobates septentrionalis, assembly GCA_037952835.1. Taxonomy (NCBI): domain Eukaryota; kingdom Metazoa; phylum Chordata; class Amphibia; order Anura; family Ranidae; genus Lithobates; species Lithobates septentrionalis. The sequence goes on from JBBDGP010000296.1 coordinate 655,975, forward strand.
AACGGACTGAATCACGGCACATGACACTTCATTGTACTATATAATTATCATTAGTGAATGATACTACCTACCAGGGACTGTTATCTCATCCACTTGCAACAATGAAGTAAATTTGACCGACCGGTGATATCTGCCCTATATGATCCACCAGGAAGCACTTCTACCCCAGTGCTGCGGACCTCTGCCATCCAATCTATCATCCTATGGTCAGCATATACCCACGGCCTGCCTAGTGTACACTCCCGGCCATTCTCCTTTCCCCTCTACCCATGTCCCTCAGCCCCCCTTGTTCCCTAACCATATGATGCTCAGCAGCATTTCCATTTAAACCACATGCTTGGATCATTATCCACACGTCTGCAACACCACTGTGTCATTGCAGAGAATTGATTGCATCATACTGCTGCTGACCGTCATATCAAGTCCGGACAGTGTCGGTGCTGGTTTGTGTGTCTTTTGTCTCTATGTTGTCCTGTCCTTAGTCTAGTTTAATATTTGTATTCATGATCACTGTACCAATCAGATGTTTGTTCCCAATGATCACCTCAATATGTCTCCTTGATTTTATATTCAATAAATTGACAAATTTTTGATACCATCAGTCTTGACCGACTATTGCTATAATAACTACCTTTTTCCCTTGTTATTCTATAAAACGAGTATCCCCGCCCCCCTCCCTTTCCCCTTCCCCTTCTCCCCCCCCCCCCCGCCTTTTGGAATATATTGCCTTTTCTAGTTAAAGCAACAACACCATACTGGTGGCCGGTCAGACCACGATCAGCGATAGTACTGATCGTTAACTGATACTGTACCTGCATTGCTCCCCTCTTCCCCCTACCCCACTTTTTTATATACAGGCTGCCAAGAGGCCTACAGCAACATTAAAAGAGCTGCAGGAATATCTGGCAAGTACTGGCTGTGTGATACATGCGACAACCAACTCCCATATTCTTCATTTGTCTGGGCTATGGGGTAGAGTGGGATGACGGAAGGCTTTTCTTACAAAGAAAAACATCCAAACCCGGCTCCCAAAGTCTCCCAAAAGCATGTGGGAAAATGTGCTATGGTCTGATGAAACTATGGTTGAACTTTTTGGCCATAATTCCAAAATATATGTTTGGTGCAAAAACACTACACATCACCAAAAGAACACCATACCTACAGTGAAGCATGGTGGTGGCAGCGTCATGCTTTGGGGCTGTTTTTCTTCAGCTTGAACAGGGGCCTTAGTCAAGGTAGAGGGAATTATGAACAGTTCCAAATAGCAGTCAATATTGGCACAAAACCTTCAGGCTTCTGCTAGAAAGCTTGAACAAGAAGAAGAACTTCATCTTTCAGCATGACAACGACCTAAAGTATACATCTAAAGCAACAAAGGAATGACTTCACCAGAAGAAGATTAAAGTTTTGGAACGGCCCAGCCAGACCTGAATCCGATTGAAAATCTGAGGTGATCTGAAGAGGGCTGTGCACAGGAGATGCCCTCCCAATCTGACAGATTGAGTTTTTTTTTTTACGCAACCATATTTTTTTTTTTTTATTTCCCTCCAAGATTTCAGTTTGTTATTCAACTGAGTTGTACAGTTTATAGGTCACATTATAAAAGGTGGAAAGTTCTGAAATGATTTATCTTGGTCTCATTTTTTTTACATCACAGAAACCTGACATTTTAACAGGGGTGTGTAGACTTTTTATATACACCAAGTTGCACTAGATACCACCTTCCCACCAGCAGCATCTAATACCCCACACCCCTTTTAGTGGGCCACCAAATCCATTCAGTAACGAGGAATCCAGATACCTTTGAGACTTATATGGTCTCAACTTCCCTCTTCTGTGCATACAACCTTACCAAACTTAAAATGGTTACCCCAAAAAATATTCTTGGAATGATTGCACATCTTAACCACTTAAGCCCCGGACCATATGGCTGGCCAAAGACCAGAGCACTTTTTGCGATTCAGTACTGCGTAGCTTTAAAGTGGATGTAAACCCACACATCTTTTTTAAAGTAATGGCATAGTGCTGATCTATAAGGATATACATGCCTCCTGCATGTATCCTTACCTTTCAAAATGTCTCCCCTTTAGCTGTTTGGAGCCCCCAAAAACTCTGGATTCAGTGGGCGGGTCTGTTGTACAGCACTCAGTGGGCGGAGTCATGACATCACCAGACTCCCCGCCCACCTCTACACTCACGCCTGGCCAGAGTGAAAAGTATGCACACAGGAGAAGAGCGCGTTAATGGCTCCTGTCACGTTATGTGTCACTGTCCGGTGACAGTCTGGGTTTATCGGTGCGGCGGGGACAGCTGTGAGCACGGATCCCCCTGAATGGCTTTTCCGCTGAAAGCCACAGGAGGCAGAGAAGGAGAAGCGGCTGATCAAACGCCATGCAGGGAGATCGGTGCTCACGGCTGTCCCGCCGCTGCACCGATCACCCCCGACTGTCCCTCGTGTCTTCCTCCTCCAGCGCCTGACGTGTTCTCCTCCTCAACAACCACCACTTCCCCTTCTTCTCTGGATCCCCTCCTCTCCCACAGGCTCTGTCAGGATGAAGAGCGAAGGAAAAGACTATACATGTCATTTACCTGGGGGGGGGGGGGGGGGTGCAGTGCTGCTGGACACAGCTATACACACACGTATATAAAAATGTATTATAGCTGTGTCCAGAAGCAAAAACACACCCCCACCCCCCCAGACCAGTGGTGTGAAAGGAGAAGAAAGGAGTGGGAGGGAATTAAAAAATAATGCACGAGATATGTAAATCACCTGTCACTCACAGCAAGGGGGAGTATTTGACAAAGTTTTTCTCAGTTTGTCAAGATTTATCTCAATGAACAATAAAAGAGGATTGCTCAGAGATGGATTAACTCTTTATGGCAAGACTGGGCTCAAATGATAGGAAATCTTATACTCTACAATATGACATCAAAAAAAAAAAATAATTCAGGTTTACATCTACTTTAACTGACAATTGCGCGGTCCTGCATCCTGGCTCCCAAACAAAATTGACGTCCTTTTTTCCCCACAAATAGAGCTTTCTTTTGATGGTATTTGATCACCTCTGCGTTTTTTATTTTTTTGCGCTAACAAAAAAAAGCAACAATTTTGGGAAAAAAATGCATTTAACTTTTTGCTATACTATCCCAAAAAAAATATAAAAAAACAAAACATTTTTTCCCTCAGTTTAGGCCGATACGTATTCTACATATTTTTGGTAAAAAAAAAACAAACAAAAAAACGCAAGCGTTTGATTGGTTTGCGCAAAAGTTATAGCGTGTACGAAATAGGGGATAGTTTTATGGCATTTTTATTAATTTTTTTTTTTTTTTTTACTAGCAATGGCGGCGATCAGCGATTTTCATTGTGACTGCGACATTATGGCGGACAGATCTGACACTTTTGGCGCCATTTTGGGACCATTCACATTTATACAGCGATCAGTGTTTTTAAAAATGCTATAAAACTATCCCCTATTTTGTAGATGCTTTAACTTTTGCGCAAACCAATCTATAAACGCTTATTGCGATTTTTTTACCAAAAATTTGTAGAATACAGATCAGCCTAAACTGGGAAAAAATGTATTTATTTTTTAAATGGATATTTATTATAGCAAAAAGTACAAAATAATGCTTTTTTTCAAAATTGTCGCTTTTTTTGTTTATAGTGCAAAAAAATAAAAACTGCAGAGGCGATCAAATACAAAAGAAGGCTCTATTTGTGGGTAAAAAAGGACGTCATTTTTGTTTGGGTACAAAGTCGCACGACCGCGCAATTGTCAGTTAAAGCGACGCAGTGCCGAATTGCAAAAAGTGCTCTGGTCAGGAAGTGGGTAAATTCTTCCGGGGCTGAAGTGGTTAAAAATCTTTTTTTGCTAGAAAATTACTTTTACTAACCTCCAAATATTATATATTTTTTCCAGGCAACCTAGAGAATAAAATGGCGGTTTTTGCATAACTTTATTTCACACCGTATCTGCACAGCTGTCTTACAAATGTAATTTTTTTGAAAAAAAATACACTTTACTTAAAAAATGAGAAATCAGTAAAGTTAGCTAAATTTTTTTCTATATTGTGAAAGATGTTACGCCGAGTAAATTGCACCAAACATGTCATGCATCAAAAAATGCGCCCACTCGTGGAATGGCAACAAACTTTGACCTTCAAAAGTCTCCATAGGTGACGTTTAAAAATTTCTACAGGTTACCAGTTTTGAGTTACAGAGGAGGTCTTTTGCTAGAATTATTGCTTTCGCTTTCCGATTGCAGCGATACCTCATGTGTGGTTTGAACACCGTTTACATATGTGGGCGCGACTTGCGTATGCATTCGCTTCTGCACGCGAGCACGGAGGGACTGGGCGCTTTAAAAATGTGTTTTTACTTTATTTTTACACTGTTTTTTGGATCACTTTCATTCCTATAACAAGGAATGTAAACATCCCTTTCAATAGGAAAAAAAAAAAAAAAAAGCATGACAGGACCTCTTTAATGTGAGATCTGGGGTCAAAAAGATTTTAGATCTCACATTTACACTTAAAAGTAATTTTGAAAAAAATTCTCCCTTTAAGGCCGTTGGGCGGAAGTGACGTTTGACATCGCTCCCATCATTCAATGACTGAGTCAGGTGGGGGCTATCATTCCCTTACTCTACTTCCTGCCCATCAGGGAAAAAACATTGTATCGTCTCTGCCGCTACCGAGAGCTCCGGTAAGCTGCGGAGACGACCGGGACACAGCGAGAGGGGGAGCACCTAGCGGCGAATCTGACGCAGAGACCACTTTTATCTTAAAGTGGACCACCCGCCGTCGAAAAAAATAACAGGGTTATGGCATAACGGTAATTAATGTCAAAGTAGCGAAGTATATTGACGGTGGGCGGTCTGTAAGTGGTTAAAAATAGACATGCTTGTTTACTTGGGTACAGTGAAAAATAGGATTTTTAAAACAGCTTACCTGTAAAAAAATTTTTCTTGGAGTACATCATAGGACACAGAGCCTCAATTACTTGGTGGGTTATGGGCCTACCTTCAGGTGTTGACACTGGTATAACCAATACAGGAAGTTTACTCCCCTATATAACCCCTCCTCCTTCCAGGAGTCCTCAGTTTTTGTAGCCAAGCAATATAAGTAATATACTCTCACCCCATAAAACAGAGGGGCGGGAGCTGTGTCCTATGATGTACTCCAAGAAAAGGATTTTACAGGTAAGCCATTTTAAAAAGACTATTTTCTTTGTCGTACATCATAGGAGACAGAGCCTCAAGTAATTACTTGGTGGGATGTTCCATAGCAATGCTACTTGAGGGGAGGGAGACACAACCCGTAGGGCACCCCCAGACCTTGAGGAATTATACTGCTGCCTGCAGCACACTGTGCCCGAAGGCGATATCCTCATTCCACCTTACAACTACTTGATACAATTTTGTAAATATATGTACTGAAGACCAAGTCGCAGCCTTGCAGATCTGACACATGGAGGCCTGGTGACGCACTGCCCAAGAAGCACCAACCGCTCTGGTAGAGTGCACCTTAACTTGAAAAGGGGGAATCTTTCCCTTTAAGTCATAAGTTTGAATTATAACTTGCCGAATCCACTTAGCCACAGTGGATTTTGACGCTGCCTATCCTTTTTTAGGACCCTCTGGCAGAATAAATAAGACATCAGTCTTACGAATCTGAGCAGTTTTCTTTAAATAGATCTTCACTGCTCTCACCACATCAAGACAATGTAGTGACTTTTCTTCCTTGGAACATGGTTTTGGAAAAAACGATGGCAGGACAATATCTTCATTCAGACAAAAGCCTGAAACCACTTTTGGCAAAAAGCCTGGGCGAGGGCTTAACACCACTCTGTCCTCATGAATAATCAAATATGGCTCTTTACAGGAAAGAGCAGCCAATTCTGAAACCCTCCTTGCTGAGGATATAGCAACCAAAAATATCAGCTTCCTAGTCAGAAGGACTAAGGGAAAATGCTGTAATGGTTCAAATGGCGGTTTTTGTAACACAGACAAAACTAAATTCAAGTCCCAAGTGCTTAAGGGTGATTTAACTGGCGGATTAATCCGCATCACTCCTTGCATGAAATGCCGGACTAAAGAATGCGTAGCAAGTGGTCTTTGAAATAAAATTGATAAGGCTGAGAATTGGCCCTTAATAGTACTCAGGACCAACTTCATCTCTACGCCTAATTGTAGTAAGGCAAGAATTCTGCCTATAATATATCTTCGAGGGTGCCAACCTTTGGATTCACACCAGGAAACATAAGCTTTCCAGACTCTAATATATAGCTCTAGAAGCTGACTTCCTAGCATTAAAGTAGAAATAACTGCCCTGGAAAGCCCACGCTTCTTCAGAATGTGGGTCTCAATAGCTAGGTCGTTAAACTTAGCGTTCTTAAAGTAGGATGGAATATCGGCCCCTGTGCTAGCAGGCCTGGCCTTAGTGGGAGGAGCCATGGACCCTCCGCTGCCATCTTTACTATCTCTGCATACCATGACCTTCTGGGCCATGCTGGTTCTACCAGTATTACCGACTTTTCTTCCAGTCTGATCCTGCAAAGAAGTCGAGGTAGCAACTAAAATCGGGGGGAAATGCATAGATCAGTGAAAACTGATCCCATGGGGTCACCAACGCATCTGTTCTGTACGCGAGTGGGTCCCTTGTTCTGGATACAAAATTGACTAGCTTTGCGTTGAACCTGGACGCTAGAAGGTCTACATCCGGAGTCCCCATCTTTGGCAAATCGCATGAAAAATCTCGGGATGAAGAGACCATTCCCCCGGGGACAATTGCTGGTGACTTAAGTAGTCCGCCTGCCAATTCTCTACCCCCGGAATGAAAACTGCCGATAGGCATGGGACATTATTTTCTGCCCAAGTTATAATCTGGTTCACCTCTCTCTGAGCTGAGAGACTCTTGGTGCCCCCTTGATGATTGATATATGCCGTGGCATTGTCCAATTGGATCCTGACAGGACAATTCTTTAACCTGGAAGTCCAGGTTCTCAGAGCCAGATACACTGCCCGAATCTCCAGGATGTTTATGGGCAAGGCTCTTTCGGTTCTTGACCACTGTCCCTGGACAGTCGTCTTCTCTAGTACTGCTCCCCAGCCTGAAAGGCTGGCATCTGTCGTGACTACTTTCCAAACAATTGGTCTGAAGCACTTTCCCTTCAGTAGGTTCCGACTTAGTAACCACCAAGTGAGGCTTTGAGACACTCTTGGGGACAGCCTCATTGGTAAATCTAAAGCTTGAATCGTCTTGTTCCAAGCAGACAGGATACTGTTTTGAAACAGTCTCGAATGGAATTGGGCATAGGGAACTGCTTCGAATGAAGCCACCATCTTTTCTAATAACCTCATGCAAAGACGTATTGAGGGATTTCTCTTTGACCTGACCATCCGCACCAGCTCCTGTATGGAGCGGATCTTTGCGGGAGGCAAAAACACCCTTTTCTGGGCTGTGTCTATGATCAGGCCCAGATACTCCAGCCTTTTTAATGGCTTTAAGGAGGATTTCCTCAGGTTGAGAATCCAACCCAGATTCTCCAGGTAACTGCTTGTAATGGCTACATCTTGCTTCAAGCGGGCCACCGACTGATATATTAACAATAGATCATCTAGGTAAGCCAAGACAGTTATGCCCTGTGCCCTTAACCTTGCTAGAGGTGGGGCTAGTACCTTTGTGAATACCCAAGGTGCTGTAGCTAGCCCGAAGGACAAGGCTACAAACTGAAAATGCCTTTGTTCTACTTCGAATCGCAGAAACTTCTGGAGAGGAGGAAATATAGGGATATGCAGATATGAATCTTTGATGTCTATGGATGCCAAAAGTTCTCCTCCTTGTAGGATGGAAATTGATCTGATCGACTCCATGCGAAAGTAGCGGATCCTCAGGAACCGATTTAGATTCCATAGATCTAGAATTGGTCTAATATCCCCATTTGGTTTTGGTACCGTAAACAGGTTTGAGTAGAACCCCAAACTATGCTCTTGTTTGGGAATCTGTACGATTACCCCTTGAGCCAATAATCGGTCTAATGCTTCTAATAGGGATTGCTTTTTCCCTGGATCCCTGGGAACATTCGATCTCTGAAAACGAGATGGTGGAAACTCTAGCTTGTATCCTAGAGAGACTGTGGAGAGTCCATTTGTCCTGAATCTCCCTTTGCCAGACTTCTGAGTACCCCAGAAGTCTTCTCCCCACCTTGGTGAGGGGAGATGCCTCTTCATGAGGCCCTGGCATTCTGCTTTCCAGGCTTGCGGCCCCAGGTCTTCCTTTGTGCCTGGGTTTGACCCCGAGGTCTTCCTCTGGAGTCTGACGGTGGAGGTAGTCGCCCCTGCCTAGAGGCGGATGTACCTGGCACAGGGGAAAAGGTGCGCTTAAATGAAGGACGTCTATATCTTCTTTTAACTGGCAAAAGAGTACTCTTTCCGCTAGAGATTGTCTGGATATACTTATCCAAAACTTTCGCCAAATAGTCGTTCTCCCTTAAAAGGAAAACTGGTTAAAAGATTTTTGCAAGGCGCTTCAGCTGACCAACCCTTAATCAAAGTGAACTAGCACGAGCGCAAGGCGAGAAGCCTGAAGAATAGAATCCTTCATAGCATCTATGGCAAAGCTAATGCTCTAGGTAGTTCTGCCAACTCCTGGGCCTGTTGTGCAGGGAGCTCGTTAAGAGCATCTGTGAACTGGTCCTTTAAGGACTGAAAGATGCCCATAGCTGCAATTGCAGGTTGAGTCACGCTCCCTGCTAAGGAAAAAGAGGTTTTTAACAGGCCTTCCAACTTATCTGTTGGATCTTTAAGCATAAGCGCATTGTCCACTGGACAAGTTAAACTCCTATTCACATTGGAAATCGCAGCGTCAACTGCAGGAACTTTCCATCTTTTTTGTGAACTTCTCCTCCATAGGATAGAGCAGTGTTTCTCAACTCCAGTCCTCAAGGCGCCCCAACAGGTCATGTTTTCAGGATTTTCCTCAGATGAAACAGCTGTGGTAATTACCAAGGCAGTGAAACTGATCAAACCACCTTTGCAAAATAATGGGAAGCCTGAAAACATGACCTGTTGGGGCGCCTTGAGGACTGGAGTTGAGAAACACTGGGATAGAGAACTGAGAATCTCTTTGGAGCGGGAAAATGCTTATCTGGATGATCCCATTCGGTATAAATAAGCTTTTCTAGTAAAGCGTGGACGGGAAATGCATGCAATTGTTGCACAGGCTTGAGGGAACCCAGGGAGGAAACCGGACCTTCAGCTAGCTCTGTAAGGGGTAACATGAAAGCAGAGCGAACCATTTTGGTAAGGTTCTGAACTTCAGCTTGTGAAACTGACACATCAAGAATTGTTTCCTCAGCAGAGGAATAACCGACTTGTCTTTCCTCCAAATTATCTGAGGGAGATACCTCATCTTGTTCCCACAATTCCCTTGGACCCTCCACTGTTAAAGTATTTAAGGTGGAGGAGGGGGATCTAGGACGCTTCCTATCCACCTGGATGGAGGATGCGATTAGAGCCGCTAATATTCCTTCTAGGCCCTGCAGGGCTGAGGAAAATGCATCTTCAGTCACGTATACAGGGGCTGAAGTGTGTAAAGCAGTTGCACCACCGCTGGCTTCCAATGACTCCCCCTGGCTTGCCATGTCAGGTATCTCCGGAGAGGATGACAGCTTGGCGCCATGACTGGGTTTCCCAGCGCCTGGGGGTGGCACCTTAGGTACCTTCAAAGTAGCTTTGGAAGTCATAATACAAGGTACAAAAAAAAACAGACGTAACAAATTATCTCTTATTTGCCTTAAAAAAAATTTACAAGACAAAAGTGTCATCATATAATCAGTATTCAACTGCTGATAATCAAATTTCCTGTGCTGGAAATGCCTGTGATACACCTCTTATGTGCCCAGCGATGCTGTGTTAGTGTGATGTGGCCGTGGCTGCAACAGACTCTTTATGAGCTAGTTCGTTACAGACATCAGGTGAGAATCCTAATTGACGCCTTAGAGTTCCGTCCCTAGCACCATCTATCTGTGAAACAGATCAGCTGTGTGGATGTCTCCAAGACTTACACATGGCACCGCCCTGAAAAAACACGCCCCCTTCGCGACCCATCCCCTCAACCCTGTACAGAGATCAGGTGAAACTCCTGATTCAGCTGTGTGGATGTTTTAAGGTAACCTTTTGTGTGTGCGCGCTGTTATTTAACCACTAGCCTACCGCCCACCGTCATATGACGGCCGGACGGTAAGCCTATTGTTCTGAGTGGGCGTCATATGACGTCCTCGCCCTCCCGAGCCACTAGGGGGCGCGCGCGCGCCGCCGGCGGCGCGCGCCCGCTGCGTCACTCGGGATCCGGTGCGCGTGCCCGGCGGCCGCGATGTCTGCCGGGCACCCGCGATTGCCGGGTAACAGAGCAGGAGCGTGGATCTGTGAATGTAAACACAGATCCACGTCCTGTCAGAGAGGAGAGGAGACCGATGGTGTGTCCCTTGTACATAGGGACACCGATCGGTCACCTCCCCCAGTCAGTCCCCTCCCCCCACAGAATCACCTCCTTAGGTCATACATTAACCCCTCGATCGCCCCCTAGTGTTAACCCCTTCCCTGCCAGTCACATTTACACAGTAATCAATGCAATTTTATAGCATTGATCGCTGTATAAATGTGAATGGTCCCAAAAATGTGTCAAGTGTCCGATGTGTCCGTCACAATAAAAATTGCAGATCGCCGCCATTACTAGTAAAAAATAAATAAATAATAAAAATGCTATAAATCTATCCCGTATTTTGTAGACGCTATAACTTTTGCGCAAACCAATCAATATACGCTTATCGCAATTTTTTTTTACCAAAAATATGTAGAAGAATACGTATCGGCCTAAACTGAGGAAAAAATTTGTTAAAAAAAAAAAAAATGGATATTTATTATAGCAAAAAGTAAAAAATATTGTGTTTTTTCAAAATTGTCCCTCTTCTTTTGTTTATAGCGCAATAAATAAAAACCGCAGAGGTGATCAAATACCACCAAAAGAAAGCTCTATTTGTGGGGAAAAAAATGCAAAAAATTTAATTAAGGTGCAGTGTAACATGACCGCGCAATTGTCATTCAAAGTGCGACAGCGCTGAAAACTGAAAAATGGCTTGGGCAGGAAGGGGGTGTAAGTGCCCTGTATTGAGGTGGTTAACACAGTCAGTGAGGAGGAGGCGGAATCGCCGAGGCGAACGCACGCTGTGAGTTACAAATAAAGGCTGCCTGATCACAGGCTTATATGTAAAAACCGCAATACAATAAGTGTCTATAAGGGCCGGTGCTGGCACCAATCTTTCTAGACTAGAGGAACTTGTCAGCATGCCTCTCAGTGGAGGGAGGGGAGGGATATAGCCAGGAGATATATAGCATCTTAAAAGACAATAGCTGTATCTACCTGCAAGTCTTTTAGATGAAGTGATTTAGTGAAAACATATACACTTCATGCTGCTGCATCTACTGACAGCCAGAAGCGCTGTATCCCTTTGATTCCTCTAAGAAATCCATCTTGTTCACTACGCACCCCCCCCTGCTGCTGGGCCCACACATGGCTGTTTCAAGCCTGACACAGAGCTGTTTAAGGCAACAAGGTATGTGTAACTTTACTCCATCTAGAGGAGACTTTCTTAAAAGGCATATCTTTTAAAAAGATGGAAGGAAAGCATAGGCACCTTTTACAGTACCCGGCCTCTTCCCTTACCTTCTCCTCGGTGCAGGATACTGCTGATTCAACAGACAGATCCAACCTTCACCCATCACGGCGGGGAGCGTAGTTAAACCTTCAAAGACTGGGGCCTTTTTTAAAGGGGTTACGCTCCTTTGGACCATGTATAGCACCCCTCAGGAACAACTTTAGGTAATGTGAAAAACCAAAAAGAGTCCTGGTTCCTAGGGTCCAGGTCTCAAAGAGAAGCTTACAGGCAAAACCTCGTTCTTCAATGCGAGGCCCGGGTACCATCCTATGGCCTCAGTGGCGAGGATGGATCCGGTTGTGGAGGTTTTTTAAATCCAGCATGTATCCCTCCTCAGAGCACATCTTCACTTGTGACCAACACCTTAGACACTGGCGAAAAAACTGAGGACTCCTGGAAGGAGGAGGGGTTATATAGGGGAGTCAACTTCCTGTCTTGGTTATACCAGTGTCAACACCTGAAGGTAGGCCCATAACCCACCAAGTAATTACTTGAGGCGCTGTGTCCTATGATGTACGATAAAGAAAGATGATTTGGGGAGATGTTTGTCATCCCTGACCCGGTTACCCAACACTTCCCCATGCCTTGCCTTTTCCATACTACTCCTTTCTGCTTTTCCTCTTGTACCTTCTACTTTAATACTCTTTCCATGGCCACACATAGTTGATAAATATCCTTATAAGGATGAAAATTATCCAACCACCACAATTACACACCTTTACAATACTTGGATCCCTTGGGCATGATCCTTTCCTATTGTGTTGGCATGCGACGTTGATAATGTTAACAAACCACTGTCTGACAACTATCTACACAGTTTCCCTGAAAATGGGTTGATATATAGAATTCATCAGCAACTACTTAAAAAGTCCATAGAGGTCTTGAGCCTTATTTGGGGAGTGGTAACATGCAAGTTATTTTTTTACTTTAGCCATGGAACGGCTAAAAATTTTCAATTTGCCTAGTTTTACTGTATGATTTGTGCTTAAAGCTTGATTTTTATATTTTAAACATTAAGATCAACACTTACCACTTAACTTGAGTAACAATTTCCTGCACTGCAGTAAACTGGTGTAATGTTTCTGTGTCATTTTCAGATACTGAAAGATCGTCAGTATTTGCATTTGCTGTATCTAGTGAAAATTTTGAGAACACAAAAATATAAGTCAACACAACAAAACCTTTTTTGGCCTTCATTATAAATGACACTTTTCAGCGAACACAAGCTACACGTCAGTGTTTTTAGTTTATTTGCTTTCTGACAACACAAGGAAATGTGCACATTTCTTAATTTTTTCACATTCTTGTTTTCAGTATAGAAAGGCAAAATGCTCGCACACACCACCTTCTATAACCCTGGTCCCTCATGAAAAGTCTAACAGCTCAGGCTTTCAATACACTGGGCCTCCGCAGACCTGAAATATAAAAAGGATTTTTTATGTACACTGTAGAATCCTTTTAAGTCCACTGAGGGACAAATGAATTCTTAAAACTTCAGGTTTTCTAGTAGAAGCATTGGATGCTTTGGTGTCCAAGTGCGATCAGTACAACCTGATCCATGCCTTCCCTCCCATAAAAAAAAAAAAAAAAATCATCCTTGTCTGAATTGCAGGATCGAGCTTGGGGGAGGGGGGAGTTGCATTCAAGTGATCCTCACTGCCCCTTTCTGACCCAGATGGATGTGGAACACAAACCTGGTAAGAGTCCTAGTAAATACTAAGGGTTCTACTGGATTCGTGAGGATCCAGCTTTAATGGCACAGCAGTTGAGGCCCAGGTTCTGCGGGACAGGGGCATCAGAGTCAGATTCCTATGACGTTAAAAGCCAGGAAATTTCACAGTTTCTCTTCTCAGACATGGACATGCGAGTCTTATGGCTTCCATCCCAGGAGTTTCTCAGTGGTCCAAATTGTCTCCTTCCTGCAGTTTGGTCCAGACCAGTGTTTGGGTCTCAGCACTATAAACAGTCAGGTGCATTATAGACAGTCAGGTTTTTGCTCTTTCAAGTGCAAAAAACGTTGGCCTCTCTCTTTAGAACTTTTGTACAGAGCGCTCCCATGTAGACCCCCCCCCACACCCCAAAAATCCACCCCCCCTTTCAACTCTGTGGGAATGAAATCTTGTACTCTTTGCTTCAGAAACAGCTGTGTGAACCCATTAGACGCCACTTTCACAAGATGGTGTTTATTGTAGCCAACACTGCAAGGCAGAAGTCTGAATTGACAGTCTTATCCTGCAAGAAACCCTTTATGGTTCTGCATAGGGACATGGTGATGTTGAGACCCAGGACCTCCTAAAAGGAGTTTCTGCCTTTCACCTCAACCAGGGCATCCTCCTCCTGTCCCACTCCTGGCTCCAGTTAATCAGAAGGAAATTTCCCTCTATCGTTTGTATGTGGTCCGTGCATTGAGTTCATCTCTCAGATATAGGTTCTTTCAGGAAGACAAATTCCCTTTTTGTAATCCCCAGCCAGATGCTTCAGATTTTCATTCGACCATCTCTAGGTAGCTCAGACAGAGCATTATTCAAGCTTTTTGGTCTCAAGGATTGGGTTCCAACATTTTGCATGATTGCTTTTCATTATTCCACGCTATACTAAATTTGCAACCACTTATTGCAATTAGAGTATCATCAGCAGGAAGTAGAGATACTGCCATTTTGACAAATTTACCAGGATTTGGTCTTAATTTTGACTTGCAAAGAAGCCAGGCCCCCTCAGAGCCTAGGCCTAGAGTCCAAGGCGTTAACTAGGATTGATTTGATGTATCTTCAAGAACTTCAAGAAGGGTACCTGAATTGGAGTCTTTACCCCTTGTCCACCAAGGTATGTTTATAAACATCCAGGTATTATAGTAGTGATTATTATATTGTGCTTGACTGAAAGGTGTTTTTGACCTGGAGAAAAATATGCAACCAATGGAGTCAGAAAAACTCAGTGGACCTTAAAGGGGTTGTAAATCCTTGTGTTGTTTTTCACCTTAATGCATCCTGCAAGGTAAAGCCAAAATGTGCAAGTATGCATAGCATACTAGCACATTATGTGAAACTTTCCTGAAAACAAATAATTTCAGCGATGCCATCGCTGGAGGCCGCTTCCATCTTCACCTGTCTTTCTTCTGGGTCCACACACTCCGGCTGTGTGACTGGCCAGAGCTGCGATGAGAGAGATCCATCTATCTCTATCCATTATATTTATATTAAATATCTCCTAAACTCTGCACGTTTAGGGGATATTTACAATACCTACAGGTAAGCCTTATAATAGGCTTACCTATAGGTACAAGTACAAGATTAAAGTTTACAACCACTTTAACCTCTTGCTGACCAGCCGCTGTCATCACACTGCGGGAGATCAGCTCTCCAGAGCAAACCGCTGTAGGTGTACTTCAGTCTTTGCATAGGAGATGGCGTGCCCCAGGGTCCGGCGGACTCTGTCTGCCGTTGACCCTCGATCACGGTGTACAGAGGCAGAACTGTAAAAAAGGCGAATCCTCATTCTGCCAGATAGGTCACATCCTCTGTTCCCAGGGATCGGGAACAGCGATCTGTCATGTCCCTGGTAGCCCACCCCCCTAAGGTTAGAACACACCCAGAGAACACACTTAACCCCTTGATCGTCCCTAGTGTTAACCCCTTCCTTGTCAGTGTCATTATTACATTGATCAGTGCATTTGTATAGTACTGATCAATATAATAATGTCACTGGTCCCCAAAAAGTGTAATTTGGGGTCAGATTTGTCTGCTGCAGTCCCACTAAAAATCGCAGATCGCCATTAGATGTAAAAAAAAAAAAAAGAAAAAAAAAAAAAAAGCTGTTAAATCTATCTCAGTTTATAGACATAATAACTTTTGCGCAAACCAATCAATATACGCCTATTGCGATTTTTTTAACAAAAATATGCATTAAGAGTATATATCGGCCTAAACTGATGAATACTTTTTTTGCATACGTATTGTAGCAGAAAGTAAAAAAATATTTTTTTTCTTTTTTCAATTTGTTTTTTTGTTTATAGAGCAAAACAAACAACGAAGAGGTGATCAAATACCACCAAAAATAAAGCTATTTGTGGGGGGGACATAAATTTTGTTTGGGTACAGCGTCGCACGATCGTGCAATTGTCAATTAAAGCGATGCAGCGCCGTATTGCAAAAAATAGCCTGGTCATTAAGGGGAAAATCCTTTTGGGGCTGAAGTGGTTAAAGGGGGGAAAAAAAGTTTTTATGTTACTACTTTCTTCAATTTAAAACCATAAATTCATTAAAGCCGTGTTTGTACTTTGAGCCAGTCTAAAAAACAGCCCCAGGCATTCCCAGAAAATATAATGTGACATATGGCTGCAGGATTATGACAGATGCGGTCTTCTCTTGTTTTACCATCTAAAACAAGCAATGAAAGGGGCAATCTAATTTGTTAGATGAAGACTCAAAATATACAGGACTGAAAACAATTACCCACATTTACACACACACACACACACACACGCGCAAACACACCTTTATCTGGCAATTCTTGAACATCTGTAACATGGATTTCTGCTGATGTTAAGCTGCTCACTTCAGAACGCAAGGAGTCTTTAATAGGAAGCTCAGATTTAGCTGTTACAGTAACTGTGTCATCTTCCAGATCTTCAGGTGTTGGAGCATCATGATACTCCAGTGTTGTCTGATCTGACCGTGCAGATACATTATTTGCATCCCTACTGGCTTCCATCTTGCTGGGACTCCCATCCTGAATACCAGATGAAGACTCATCCATCTCATCAAGGTCTCTAGTAGAGGTGTTGCTTATAGACAATGCCATCCTTTCCGGCCAAATGGTATCCTGAGCAGATTTTATTAGTGGGGAGGACGCTGGTAAATCCTTGTCAGGTGTTAAAACCTGCAGTAACAAAACAAAAAGTAACTATTAGTGTTTGTCTAAGTTTTAATTTTATACTTTTTGTATTTGTAAAAAAGGTTTTCTCAAACAGTATAATGGAGGACACATCAGACTAATGGGGTATTCTATTGAAAAACACACATATACAGCGCAGGTGAGAATAATGTGCTAAACCGTATACGGCTTATATATACAGTAAAATGTTGATTCACTCAAAAAGCACAAATGGTATGGGGGGTGCATATTACTGCACGCAACCCATATACACCGTGCCCTGTGCAATACTAATATACTCAAACAAAAAACAACATATATGGTGTGTGAAAATATAGGCACAATACACAATCACATTATTAATCTCATGCATAAAGTGCAAATATCTCCGCAATCGGTATTACCCAATTGTTGATTAAATTAAAAACATGTGCTAACAAACAAACTAATGAATAGTCCCAAAAAAAACAGCTGGGTTGTTTAACAGGCTCTCCTTATCAGTCTCACTAGAAGCAAGGAGCGCCTCCTCAGCTTACACTAACAGTCAATCATCATAGATGTTGGAGTGATGCCACTAGTGCAGGAGCCAGTTAAAGTTCATGCAGACAAAAACGAATGTTAGTGGTTGTTGAGCCCAAAAATAAAAAAAAACAATATGGTGAAATATTGTGAGGTTTGGGAAATATGCACTCCCCATACCATTTGTGCTTTTTGAGTGAATCAACATTTCACTTTATATACAAGCTGTATATGGTTTAGCACATTCTCACCTGCGCTGTATATGTGTGTTTTTCAATTTTTAAAGTGTTAGTACTTTTTATACAGCAGCGGTAACATATATCTACATATTTTTTTTTGTCATTGTCGCTAGCGCTGCTTCATTCACGTGTAATGGGGTATTCTAGACCATTAGAGAATGGGCACCAAGTGGAAGGGTATACATTGTACTTTGGAGGCTACATTCTCTTCACAAGAGTAGGAGCCCATGAGTTACTACTAGTACAATTCCTCGAAATGCAGGCAATGGGAAAAGCCCAAAAAGAAAAGAAAAAAAAAGAAAAGAAACAAAACAAAACAAAACAAAACAAAACAAAAAAAACACAGCTGTCTCTGTGAATGATGTAGCAAAGAAAAATAAAATTTCATACCCCTGTTTATACGGCCACTTACAGGAGGACTGGACACTAGCAAAAATAAATATGTCCAAAGAATGCCCAACTGAAGGGTGGGAACCCACAAATAACCATCAGGCCAAACAAACAGGAACCAGGGAGTGTGTGCAGCTCAAAAGTTTCCCGAAGGACCAACACCTGAAACTAGCACCAAATCCCCACCCAATAGGAAAAGGAGAAGACTAGGTGGTAAAAATGCACAGGGAGATATGCCTGGTGCCAGAAGGAAATATTTAGAACTAGACACAATATGGGTGGGAAACACAAAAGCATAAAGAAACTGGTCTACCCCAATCTAACCAGAAAGGTGGAACAAATAAACCAACATACTAAAAGGGAAGGACTAAGACTGAAGTGTGAATAATAAAGGAAATCATGAAAAACTGGAATGGGCAATAGGAAACTGAAAATGTCCTGTCAGAGGAAGATGAGAACAACTTTAGGCTAGGTTCTAAGCTACAAATCAACTGTTCCCCATAAAGTCCAAAAGAGAAGGAGGAGATTAATACCTATGCAGGCACCTATCAATGCAAAGAGTTGGTAGGATAACTTGTGTGAGAAGTACCTCCAAGGAGAGTTAACAGTGGTTCCTGAACCTTCTAGAAACTAGGGTTCAACCTCAGTCAACATGAGAAATGAAACCCAATAGCTTCCTATACAAGAAGAGGTAGGAAATGAGAGTAGATAGCCTTATCAAAAAGAGCAAGAAGGAATACAGATATGATAGTCCAAGTTCAATTCCCTGCTGTCCCAGGAAGGAAAGAAGGAAGGAAGGAAGGCAGGAAGGAAGAAAGATTTATTTAGAGGTGGAGCTGTCACAGAAGCAGACACTTTTCTTCCTGACTTGCCAGGCTGCATGCTCAGATAAGGGTTTTTTTTTTTGGGGGGGGGGGGGGGTGTTGCCGGCAAAGCTTTTCTTTACATCTACGTGCTTTTGTGAATGGAGCCCAGAATTATTTATATATGCTTTTTGGGTCAGCAACTCAAATCATTGAAGCCAAAAGGTTTACAATGACAGCTGGTGAACTACCAGCTCTTAAGAACTCAATAGCTGCCCCCATGAATTTTAATGCGAGTCCTTTTAAAAGGACGTCAAGCCCTCTATATATAACTTTTATATTTGAGTTACAAATTCCAGGACAAGATAGATCTAAAAGCTTACCCCTTTGATGTATTTGTTACTGATCTGTTCCATAAAAGAGATTTTAGCCTCTCTAGGTCGTAAAGGAGGTGTAATCGATCTTCCAGGAGAAACTGAAGGAGAAGCCAGAGGGGTAGTTCGAGCACTGGACCTCAAAATAGACTGAGGTGTATGCACCGTGAATACAGAAGAAACTGAGCTTGCAGCCAAAGCTTTTGCCCTCTGTAACAAAAACATTTTCACTGATTATATAAAGATAAATAGCAAGCAACTTTAGCAATGAAGTAAAAATTATTATAGATGAATATAATGCACTTAAAGTGGAGTTCCACCCAAAAGTGGAACTTCCACTAATCAGATTCCTAACCCCCTTCCGGTGACACAGTTGGCACCTTTCAGGGGGGAGGGGGGTACAGATACCTGTATATTACAGGTATCTGTACCCACTTCCGGCATAAATAGCCGCAGAATCTGCGGTTATTTACGCCACTTCCTGCTCCCGCCCGCTGCCTGCTGGGAAACACACACGGGTCCCAGAGGCAGCAGGGAGCATTCGTATTGCACGGCGCGACTCGCGCATGCGCAGTAGGGAACCGGGAAGTGAAGCCGCACGGCTTCATTTCCTGATTCCCTTACCGAAGATGGAGGCGGCAGCACCCGAGGACGGAGAGACGCTTCGGCCTCGGGTGCCGACATCGCGGGCGCCCTGGACAGGTAAGTGTCCATGTTTTAAAAGTCAGCAGCTGCAGTATTTGTAGCTGCTGACTTTTAAATTTTTTTCTTTCGGCGGCGCCCCGCTTTAAAGAATACATGCAATATCTAACCTCCATCTGAAAATGAAAGTTGCTCTTTTATGGTGACAAAACTTTGTAACTCAATGACAATGGAAGTAGTATGCACATTGGGGATGTAAAAAAAAATAAAAAAAAAAAGGCTATTTCAATATCTGGTTTAGGATGGTAGAGTATTAAAGCTGTATTAAACCCAAAAGCAAACAGATTGCAGTTTACCAAGTCTTAAACGTGGCAACTGCACTAGTCTTTTTTAGGCTCTCTTACCTTGATTTTCACCTGGTGATCATCTTGCCAATGTCATTTTTCTACATAACAAGCTGTCCAGCAAAAGCAGTAGTAATAGGGTTAATACAAACCATTGACTAGAGTGCTTACAATGGTCAGTATTTATGTAAAACTATTATGCCAAAAGGAAAAAAAGGTTTGCTGTAACTGCTTAAAATGTGCTAGCTGGAGTTTGGCTTTGTCAGTGAATCTAAGGGCTCATACACACTAAGGCTCTGCTAAAAGCTTCTCTCCTGGCAGGAGAAAAGTAGCTGCAAAAAACGTTCCTAAGCCGGGTTAAGGTGCATCAGGCTTTTTTATACTCTAAAGCATTGGTTCTCAACTCCAGTCCTCAGGACCCACCAACAGGCCAGGTTTGCAAGATAGCTGAAATACATCACAGGTGATATCACTTGCTGCTCAGTGATTGCAGTATTCTAGTCTGCAACTCCCCCAAGGTAATACTTAAAATCTGGCCTGTTGGTGGGTCCCGAGGACTGGAGTTGAGAACCACTGCTCTAAAGCTCCTCTCCTGAACGCACAAGTGATTTTTTTTTTCTGCCTCTAAACGCCTATAGTCTGCAAGGACACATAGGTTAACACAGGGGAGTTTAGAGGCATAGAAAAAAACACCACTTCAATAACACTTTAGGGTCCTCTCACACGGGCAGTCCGCCTGCAGACTTTGCTCAGCGGGGGATCGATCGGCTGATCCCTGTTGAGCAGGCGGATGACAGGTCAGTCTCCGCTCACTGTGCAGAGATTGACCTGAAGTCCCCCTCTCCTCTATAGGGAGATCGGATGGCTATCCATCTGGATTTCATGGAGGGGATCGGATAGCAGCAGATGTCAGCAGACATGTCACAGATGACATCTGCCGCTCCATAGAAGTGAATAGAGCATCCGATCAGGTCCGCCTGAAAAACTGACAGGTGGACCTGATTGGAAAGTCTGTGTGAAATGGGTCTTATAATTATCAAAAAAATCCAAGGTGTTCTCTCAATGGCAGAGGTGTTGATCGAGCCATATACCAAAGTCAAGTCGCTCGAGCAGCATCCAGAAGAGAAAACCACTGACTGTATAAAGCATAGGCTGCTACAGTGAATTTATGAATCCCCAGTGACCTTCCCGCTGTGAAATATGAAGGGTAAAATGTAACCAAGAAGGTGTTACGACTTTTTACTGTATTAGAGAGTTGAAGATGACTGGGTGCTGAATCAAAAATAAAAACAAAAAAATATATACATACAGGCGGTCCCCGGGTTACAAACAAGATGGGGTCGGTAGGTTTGTTCTCAAGTTAAATCTGTTTGTAAGTTGGAACAGGTAAACTTTTAAAGTGTAGCTCCAGCCAAAAAAAAAATTTAAGCTAAGCATAGGAAAGGGTTAACACCCCTGTAGCGATTGTTTTACTTTCTGCGCCCATGTTCAGAAGATTTCACCTCACTTTCTGTCCCTATGACAATTGGATTTTGAAAATTTTGGGTTGTAGTGGAAACAAGCCTTGGTGATAAAGCATCAGTGGAGGTACCTTTTTCCCATAACTCATACAAGAGTGAATTTCCTTCCTATACACACACACACATGTATAGATAGCTATACATTATATATGTATACATATACACACACACATACAGTGTGTATACATACACAATATTTACACACAGTAACTTCAACGTCACACTACACCTTTCTTAGTTCATTAAAAATACCTTTACTACAATAGGTGTTTCCAGAAGGTTAAACTCAGATGTTTTGGTCAAATTTCTCAACTGTGCAAGTTTCCTCAGATTTGATTGGATAGGACTAGAAGTAACCAACATGGAAGAATTACGAGGAGTTCGCTCATTAACCACCTCAAAATCTGCACCTAGAGGTGAAGGCTCTGTTAAGATGGGATGGACAATAGAATCCAGTAATCTGTGGAACAAAAAAAAATCCAACCATTTAGGGCAACTGCCTTCTGTAAAAATCAAGACAAATTTGCAAAAACAAAATCGTACAATTTAATATGGCATTAAAACAAAACTGGCTAGACAGCAAAATGCTATTATGAGACTAAGAAAATAATGTATTTTGGTATCAGAGGAGTCTAAATCATCCAAATTTCTTGGTGTGTAGTTACTAACCTTGACACTCTTCTAGATTTGGATATAGGCGTACCAATAAATGCATCAGTCATTTCTAAATGTGGCAAAGCGGTTACTGGATTCTGCTCTTCAGTAGTTAGGCTGCAAAGTAAATGGAAATCAATTTAAGATGGACTTGGTTACTTTGCTGGATCAAAGTGAGGAACTGTTCTAACACAGCTAATGGGCCAAAGCTTCACAAATTACCCCTACCCATCTCAGTAATCGCACGGTTGGTCCCCAACCTGCAATTAAACTCTTGGCAAAAGAAGGGCATAGCTCAGATCTATACTCAGAAAATCGCCTTAAACCATTTATCTCTACCACAGATTACTTCAAATAAGGGTGACTCACTGTCTACTGCACAACCCCCATCTCCATAAATATGTACCAGAAAAAGCATGGCTGTAGCCAATGATAAAATCTACCAAAGGTATCACCCTTTTTACAACTTGCTACAAAGCAAAAATATCCTTTAGTAAATGATCTCCTATGGCGAAATGGGAAAGGAATTTGAGATGCTCTTTTTGGAGACTCTTTGGCAAGCAGCTCTCACTTAAGGAACCCACAGAGGAACTCGCTCCTCCAACCTTTGGGAACTCGCCTACAAACTCAACCTTAGATGCTATAAAACTCCTTCCCAGATACATACACATGACCCAACCACCCCACCCTCATGCTGGAGAGACCGTGGGTCCCCAGGGATTCAATCACATATTATGGGGATGCTGCAAGAATACCAATTTCTGGAAATACCTGTCTCAACTACTATCCCAGCTCACTGGCATCCCAACATCCCTAACCCCAGAACTTGCATTACTTAACAGGAATTGATACTGTACCTCAACAACTCCACTGCATAAACACCCACATTCTCCTTGCAGCGAGAATAACCATTTTTAAACACTGGAAATCGACCGACCACCTAACCAAAAGGGAAGTGATCAACCTAGTGCACATCCTAATGCATGTATGAATGTGTTTGCTTTGAGTGTAGGTCGCTTATCAATTGCAAACAAAAATTGGTCACACTGGCTTAAATAGTACCAGCAATTTTCCCCATACTATCACTTATCACTCATTCTCCCATTTTATCTTTATGGTCTTTTTTAACCCTCAGGAACTTCTTGTACCATGCAACTTTAGACTTGTTGATTGTATACCACATGCATATACTTACCTCTCCTTTTCGATTGTGCCAACGTTGTTTGCAACCAAAACTAAGTGCCTTTTTATGGCTATTTTCTGTATTATGCAACTCTCCAATAAAAATGTATTGGAAAAAAAAAAAAAAAAAGAAGTGAGGAACTGTTAAAGAGGAACTGCAGTCTGCTCACATAATTTGTAATAAAAACATCTTTGCCATTCTGAAGCTTCCCTCCAACCACTTTGCATATTGTTTTATATATACAATTATTCTGTACTTGCCAAATATGCTGCAGAAATCTCCCTCCACCAAGTCTGGCTGCAACCATTTTTAACTGTGGGCAGCTGAGGCTGCTGCCTGTTCACTTCCTGGATTTTCACACAGAGGCACACGCCAGCTCTGCAGCTCTCATTGGCCCTCTTATGACTCATCCCCCTCCCTTCCTGGCAAACATCTTACAAGAGAGAGAGCTGTGCATGTTGTCATAAGACTAGGCTTTTTACCAGAGAAGAAACAGGAAGTAGGCTGTATAAGGTATTTACTGGCAGAAAAAAAAAAAAGGTTTTACCATCCAAAGTTAAAACAAGGGCAGAAGATTTAATAGATGGAAAGTTGAAAAAATGACTGAAGGTCCGCTTTAACCACTTGCCGACCGCCGCATGTACTTATACGTCGGCAGAATGGCACGGACAGGCAAATGGGCGTACAGGTACGTCCCTTTAAATTTGACGGGTGGTTGCGTGCCGTGAGCACCGCGTGTGATCGCGGGTCCTGAGATCTTCCTCTCACGGAGAGGAAGAACAGGGAAATGCTGATGTAAACAAGCATTTCCCCGTTCTGCCTAGTGACACTGATCACCGCTCCCTGTAATCGGGAGCGTTGATCAGTGTCATGTCACACATAATCCCGCCCACACCCCCCCCCCCCCCCCAGTTAGAACACATCCCTAGTACACACTTAACCCCTGCAGCGCCCCCTCCTGGTTAACCCTTTCACTGACAGTCACATTTACACAGTAATCAATGCATTTTTAATCGCGCTGATCGTATAAATGTGAATGGTCCCAAAATAGCGCCAACAGTGTCCGATCTGTCCGCCATAATGTCGCAGTCATGATAAAAATTGCTGATCGCCGCCATTACTAGTAAAAAAAATAAAATAAAAATGGCATAAAACTATCCCCTATTTTGTAGATGCTAAAACTTTTGCACAAACCAATCAATAACCACTTATTGCGATTTTTTTTTACCAAAAATATGTAGAATACATATTGGCCTAAACTGAGGAAAAAAATAAAATTTTATATACATTTTTATGGGATATTATAGCAAAAAGTAAAAAAATATTGCTTTTTTTTCAAAATTGTCGCTCTTTTTTTGTTTATAGTGCAAAAAATAAAAACCGCAGAGGTGATCAAATACCACCAAAAGAAAGCTCTATTTGTGGGGGGAAAAAGGACAACAATTTTGTTTGGGAGCCACATCGCACGACTGCGCAATTGTCAGTTAAAGCGGAGTTCCACACAAAAATGGAACCCCCCCCCCCCCTCCGGTGTCACATTTGGCACCTTTCAGGGGGGAGGGGGGTGCAGATACCTGTCTAAGACAGGTATTTGCACCCACTTCCGGCATAGACTCCCATGGGAGTTTATGCCTCTTCCCGTCCCCACCGCGCTGTCTGCTGGGAACACACAGCTCCCAGGAGAGAGCGGGGACCACTTGGGACGCGCGGAGCGACTCGCGCATGCGCAGTAGGGAACCGGGAAGTGAAGCCGCAACGCTTCACTTCCTGATTCCCTCACCTAGGATGGCGGCGGCAGCTGCCGAGAACCGAGCGGGTTCTCGGCGTCGCCTGCTGACATCGCTGGACCCTTGGACAGGTAAGTGGCCATTAAAAGTCAGCAGCTGCAGTATTTGTAGCTGCTGGCTTTTAATATTTTTTTTTTTTGGCGGTGTGGGTGGACCCCTGCTTTAAAGTGACGCAGTGGCGAATCGCAAAAAGTGCTCTGGTCTTTGGCCAACCAAATGGTCCAGCGCTTAAGTGGTTAGCTTAAGTCAGTCTTGTTTTTTTATGCCGTGCAGCTGGTAGGTTTCCCCCCTCATTTCCTGTCCCTCTGACAGTGTTAAAAACAAGCCATGTATAAATATTCCCACTGCAAACATTCCTGGGAACAACAAGGAGCTGTGTAGCGTCAAAAACCAAGGCTTATCCTCAATCGACAACACAGCAGACAATGCACATAAGAAGGCGACAGAGCAGTTATGGATTCTCAGGAAGTGGTCTGCGATTGCCAGGTACAGGCAGTGTAAAGTGAATCTCCAGACTTCGGGGTGTGGATTTTTGAAAGCTGTGTGCTATTGCTGGGAGCTGTGTAAATACTCAAGAGCACCAGAAGTAAAAAATTACTGGGAAATCTAAGGGAAAAATATAAAAATTAACCTTCAAGAGAAAATAAAACCTTAGTTAGACTTACTGGTAACAGTATTTCAAGGAGTCTTTCAGGACAGCACCTGGAGATAAGCGAGTACTTACTCTAGGGTGGAACCACCGCTTGCTCAACCTTCCTGCCGAATGATTCCTCTGTGGCCAAAAGTAAATCCGTCCTATAATGGCGGGTGAAAGTAGAAAACTTGCCAAGTGGCTGCTTTGCAGATTTGTTCTGACAAAGCACCAGCCCGTTCTGCCCAGGATGTTGCCACGGCTCAGTTTGAATGGGCCACAACACCCACGACTTCACTCCCGAGGCTGTACAAGATTCCTTAATGGCCAAAGCCATCTCCCCATTGTACTTTTGGAAGCTCCGAATCCTTTGCGTGGTCCCAAAAACAGTAGGAACAGAGTGTCCATTTTTCTAAACTTCCTCGTGATCTCAAGATAATGCAACAAGCATCTTTTCACATCCAAACTTTGAAAACCTATTTCTTTAGGACAAGATGGACAAAAAGTTGGCAGAACTGACAGGAATCCTGGGGATGCCCTCAGAACTACCCAGTCCAGGCAAATAGTCAAAAAAGCCTCAATAATAGAAAAGGCCTGCAGCTCCCTTACCCTTCTAGCTGAAGTAACTGCCACCAATAGAATTACTTTTAAAGACCAATCTTTAATTGTAGCATCTTCTGGTGGCTTAAAAGGTCTTTTAGTCAGACCCTGCAAAATCACCGACAAATTCCATTTGAGAAAATTCTTAAAAAGGCACTGGTCTGGCTCTGGCCAGAGCCCTAAAGAACCTTACGACCAAAGGGTCACGAGAAAAAAGTTTTCTACAAAAAAAGTGAACAATGCGGCTCCACAAGCCTTTAAGATACTGGCCACTAACCCTTTCTCCATTCGGTCATGAGGACTTTCAAGGATGGAAAATTACTTCCTGTAGAAAAAAATTATTCAAGGTGCCCCAGGAGTTGTAGCATTTCCACGTCTTAAAATAAACAGCCCTTGTAACTTTTTTCCTGCTATCTAGCAGCATAAAAATTTTGTTGGACAAACTCTGTTTAGGATTTGTTCCTCGGTAGCCAGGCTGCTAGCCTGAGATGGCCTATATTCAGAAGAAGGGTGCCCTGACCCAGCAGATCTTCTTGCAGAGGCAACTACTAATAGAGTTCTGCTGCTAAGTTTAGTAGTGTTGAGAACCAGGCTCTTGGGCCAATAGGGAGCCACTAGAATTAGGCTTGTGGTTTCTTGAATTTTTTTTTAGAACCAAAAGGAATCATTTGAAATGGGGGAAAAGCGTAGCACAAAAGGAAAGCCCAAAGCTATGCTAGTGCGTCCAGACACTCTGGTCCTGCCTGTTCAGAGAAAATTACACCAGTACTTCCTGCTTAAAGTGGAGGTCCGCTGAAAAAAAATTCTTAAAAGCCAGCAGCTACAAATACTGCAGCTGCTGACTTTTAATATATGGACACTTACCTGTCCAGAGAGCCCGCGATGTCAGCAGCTGAAGCCGATCCGTCCTTCGGCTCTCGGCTGCTGCCGCCGCCATCTTTGGTAAGGGAATAAGGAAGTGAAGCCGTGCGGCTTTACTTCCTGGTTCCCTATTGCGCATGAGCGAGTCGCGCTGCACGTCCTCTCAGGTCCCTGCTGTGTTCTGCGTCTCACAGAATACAGCGGGGGAGGACGGGGTAGGCGCCGGAAGTGGCATAGGTCACCGCAAGCGCCGCAGTGAGCTATGCCAGGAAGTGGGAGCAAATATCTGTATTAGACAGGTATCTGCTCCCTCCTCCCCCCTGAAAGGTGCCAAATGTGACACCGGAGGGGGGGAGGATTGCAAAAAGTGGAAGTTCCATTTTTGGTTGGAACTCCACTTTAAGAAGTCTACTACCCGATTCAAGCTGCCTTTTAGATGCACAGCTGTCAAAGAAGCCAGAGTGTCTTCTGACCATGACAGGATTTGGAGAGCTGAGGCCAGGAGAACCCTGCTTCTTATGCCTCCCTGATTTAAGATGTAGGCTACTGCCATAGCATTGTTGGATAGCACCTGAATGTGATGGCCCTTGATAATCTCCTTGAATGACCAAAGCTCTAGGAGAATGGCCTTCAGCTCTCTCCAGCTGGAGGATCTTTTGTCCTCCAAGTTTGTCCAGGATCGTTGGGCAATCTGACCCTCAAGATGCACGCCCCATCCCAAGGAGCTTGCGTCTGTCAGTCTCTTTGCAGCTGGGAATGTTCAGAACAAACCCTGCGTTAAATTTGATTCCTCCACCACCATAATTTCCTCTCGACTCGAGGGAATTGTGATTTGCTTTTCCAATGATAACCCGAAATTCCAATTCTGCAGAATTGTCTGCTGAAGATCCCTGGAATGGAGGCAGGCCCACTGAACAGCTGGGATCGAGGCTGCAAGGAGGCCTAGCGTTAACATGACTGCCTGAATCATAATTGGTAAGCTTGTCTGGACCGATTTCACTACGTTCTGAACTTTGGTTACTTCGTCTTCTGGGAGGAAAATCTTTTTCCGAGTTGAATCAATTGTATAACCCAAAAATCTTATGATCTGGGAAGGGACCACGTTCAACTTTTCCCTGTTCAGAAGCCATCCCAAACTCTTCTAGTGACGCTGTCCTTTCCAATTTTTTCTACAACAGGTCTTTCGAGTTGGCAAACAGGAGGAGATCGTCCAGATAAAGAAAATAAATTCCCTGCATCCTGAGCAGTGCCAAAACTTCTGCCATCTTTGCAAAAATCCTTGGAGAGGACGACAGTCCAAAAGGGAGAGTTTTGAACTGAAGATGCAAAATTGTGTCCCCCGTCTAGACTGCCAATCGCAAATACCTTTGGGATGCTAGTGGTATGGAGATGTGTAGGTAAGCATCTCAGATCTATGGAAAGCACCCTGCGGTAAGAAGCTTCCTTACCGAAAAAAATCGTATCAATGTAGACATTGTTAGAGTCCAGAGGCATCTGCCATGCACCCAAATGCCTTTTGTTAAACTGGCAAGGTGTCAAGCAGATCCTCCCAGGACGTTCCTGCCTCAATGTGCTCTTTCAACTGTTCCAGCCAGTGTCCAAGGTTCCTCGCTGCCACAGTTGAAGCCATCGCTAGCTTGAGGTTAGCAAACAGAGTCCCAAACCTTTTTTTTTTTTTAGAAGGGAATCAGCTCTCCTAGCCATGGTATCTTTCAGGACGCCCATATACTCAAAAGCTAGATGGGCATTTCTAGAGACCCGGGAAAGGGCCGCATCTAACTTGGGCCTTTTGTTCCAAACCTGAGAATTATCCTCATCAAAAGGGAATCTCCTTTTAAGCAATCGAGAAAAAAAGGGGCCCTCTGGGTCTCTCCATTCCTTTTTACAGCCTCTGACAGGACCCTGTGTACCGGAAACACCTGGTGCTTGACCTCACCCATACCCCAATACATTTTATCATGAAGAGATAAAAATGGGTTTTTATCATCTTCTTGGATGTTCAGGGTGGTATGGATGGTTTTCAACAGGTTGTCCACCTCTTCCAAGGGCAGCTTGTATCGGGAGGAAGTCTTATCCTTCTCTTCTCCTTTCTTCCCATCTAATTCTCGGGAGTCCCTTCGCACTTCCTCCGAATCGCTAACCTCTCTAGGAGCAGAAGCCGACAGGAGAGGGCTGGATGGTACATTACCCCTACTGCTAGACTGTACCACAGGACGCTTATCTATATAAGGTTGAAAGGACTGAAAAGTATCTGTCAGCTCCTTCTGCAAAGGGGCGAGAAGCTCACTTGGACTGAGCAGAGGAAGTCAACGAGGAAGTTTCCCGTTTGACTAAATCTGCTATAAAAAGGCTTGGTCCAAGAGTCCCTAAGAGCGGCCTTACAGGAGGGACATTTCTTTTTTGGAGGGGGAGAAGAGTGCTTGGTCTTTACTGTGGCTTTTGCCTGAAAGAAACCAAAGAAAACCGGCCTGGGAGGGATGACCTATATGAAAACCAAATACACAAACAGGTATGCACCTCACATTTCCCCACCTGGAGAAAGCATAGCACACACATGGTTCCCCTGCAGCGCTTCAACCATGGCAGAGAAAACACTACAACTAAAGGCCATGGTTGAAGAATCCTGTCTTTTAAAGATTGTGAGGACAGTGTTTCCTGGGAAAACGAGTGGAGCTACGCACGCTCCAGGTGCTGTCCTGAAAAAATACATACATTTAAAAGTCATACCTTCTTGAATCCTTGCAAAATTTTACCAATGTACAGCCCTCAATGGCGGAGGTATGCACTTCTGCTTAGTGTCTATCATCCTAGAAGCATTTTGTGCTCGGTAAAATGCCATCTTTTACAAGGCAAGAAGTGTCTTGTTCTGGCAAGCGGTGCATGAAGCTTGGAAAATGCAGAGCATGGTTTACATTTTTTTTTAAATGTCACACTACATTCATTTCTAGGCACCGGTGTAGTACGGGGCAAAAAATAGGATTTTTTTATAACAGCTTACCTGTAAAATCCTTTTCTTTTGATGTACATCACGGGACACAGAGCCTCAGTAATTACTGATAGGTTATATAGGGTATCACTAGGTGATTGGACACTGGCACACCCCAAACAGGAAGTTCAACCCCCTATATAATCCCTCTCCTTACAGGGATACCTCAGTGTTGTAGCAAAGCAATATAAGTGTATTAGAAGAGGGGCGGGACCTCTGTGTCCCGTGATGTACATCAAAAGAAAAGGATTTTACAGGTAAGCGGTTATAAAAAATCCTATTTTCTCTCGTACATCACGGGACACAGAGCCTCAGTAATTACTGATGGGACGTCCCAGAGCAATGCTATTTGAGGGGAGGGGACCACACAACGTAGGGTGTAATTAGACCTGAGGACCTCGTACTGCAGCCTGCAGCACACTACGCCCAAAGGCGATATCCTCATGCCTTCCCACATCCACCGGATAAAATTTGGTGAATGTATGAACTGAAGACCAGGTTGCGGCCCTGCAGATTTGAGCCATAGAGGCCTGGTGATGCACCGCCCAAGAAGCACTAATAGCCCTTGTGGAGTGTGCCTTGATTTGAAAAAGGTGGAATTTTCTGTTTCAAACCGTAAGCTTGAATAATCATTTGTCAAATCCATTTTGAAATGGTAGACTTTGACGCTGCCTGTCCTCTATTGGGACCTTCTGGCAGTACGAACAAAACATCAGTTTTGCGAATCTGAGCAGTTGCTTCCACATAGGCCTTGACTGCTCTTACTACATCCAAAGAATGTAGTGACCTTTCTTCCGTAGAACAGGGATCTGGGAAAAAAAAGGAAGGCAGAACAATATCTTGGTTTAGATGAAAATCTGAAACCACCTTCGGTAGAAAGCTAGGATGAGGGCGCAATACCACTCTATCCTTGTGTACAATCAAATAAGGCTCTTTACAGGAAAGAGCTTGCTAATTCCGATACTCTTCTAGCAGAAGAAATGGCTACCAGAAAAATTAACTTTGTCAACAAGACCAAGGGAATTTGACGTATTGGTTCAAAAGGCTGTTTCTGTAAAACTGACAGAACCAAATTCAAGTCCCAGGGGTTTAGGGGCGCCTTAACCGGAGGATTAAGACGCATCACCCCCTGCATAAAGTTTCGGACCAAAGAATGTGAAGCAAGTGGCCGTTGGAATAATACTGATAAGGCCGAGACCTGGCCCTTGATGGTACTCAAGGCCAGCTTCATTTCTAAACCCATTTGTAGAAAGTCAAGA
Organism: Lithobates septentrionalis; assembly: GCA_037952835.1. Lineage (NCBI taxonomy): Eukaryota > Metazoa > Chordata > Amphibia > Anura > Ranidae > Lithobates > Lithobates septentrionalis. Next base: position 687,358 of record JBBDGP010000296.1, read on the forward strand.
ATTCTACCTATTACATATTTTCTGGGATGCCAACCCTGGATTCACACCAGGATACATAAGCTTTCCAGACTCTAAGATAAATCACTCTGGAAGCTGGCTTCCTTGCATTGATCAAGGTAGAGATCACAGGACCTGAAAGCCCACGACTCTTCAGAACGTGGGTTTCAATAGCCAAACCGTCAAATTTAGCGTTTGTAAGGCAGGATGGAACACTGGACCTTGAGATAACAGGTCTGGACGTGACGGTAGGGTCCACGGGGAACCTACTGTCATCCTATTTCTGCATAACAAGCTCTCCTGGGCCAAGCTGGGGCCACCAGAAGTACCGACTTCTTTTCCTGCCTGATCCTGCGAAGGAGTCGTGGCAGTAGCAGAATAGGAGAGAATGCATAAATCAGTGAGAACCGATGCCACGGAATCACCAACGCATCTGTCCCACATGCAAGAGGATCCTTTGTTCTTGCCACAAACTTGATCTTTTTGTTGAATCTGGATGCAAAGAAATCTACATCTGGAACCCCCCATCTTTGGCATATGGCCCAAAAGACGTTGGGGTGAAGAGACCATTCCCCTGGGACTAACCGCTGGCGACTCAAATAGTCCGCCTGCCAGTTCTCTATACCCGGAATGAAAACTGCTGATATGCATGGCACATGCTTTTTTGCCCAGACTAAAATCTGGTTCACTTCTCTCTCAGCTGCACGATTCCTTGTGCCTCCTTGATGATTGATATAAGAAACCGCTGTGGCGTTGTCGGACTGGATCCTGACAGGGCAACCCTGTAGCCTGAAAGTCCAGGCCTTTAGGGCTAGATATGCCGCACGGATCTCCAGAATGTTGATGTTGATTTTGAACCATTCCCCTTGGACTGCAGACTGTTCCAGAACTGCTCCCCAACCCGAAAGACTGGCATCCGTTGTTACCACTGTCCAGGTAACTGGTAAAAAGGACTTCCCTTTTGCAGGTTTTCGGGTATTAACCACCAACTGAGGCTCTGACGCACTGTAGGAGACAGACGCATTGGAAAATCTAATGCCTGCACTTTGTTCCAGGCAGAGAGGATACTGTGTTGCAGCAGTCTTAAATGAAACTGAGCATAGGGAACTGCTTTGAATGAAGCCACCATCTTTCCCAGCAGCCTCATACAAAGACGGACAGAAGGACCCTTTTTGGTCCTGACTACCTGAATCAGCTCTCTTAAGGCCCTGACCTTTTCCTGAGGTAAAAATACCTTCTCCTGGTTTGTATCTATGACCAGGCCCAAATACTCTAGTCTTCTTACTGGTTTTAAGAAAGACTTTTCTAGGTTGAGAATCCAACCTAGGTGTTCCAGGTAGTTGACTGTGGTCATCAAGTTCCCGCTTAAACAGGCTACCGAACGGTCTATTAAGAGCAGGTCGTCTAGGTATGCTATGACAGTTATACCATGAGCCCTTAATCTGGCCAGAGGAGGAGCCAAGATCTTTGTAAACACTCGAAGTGCAGTGGCTAGCCCGTAAGGCAGAGCCACAAACTGAAAATGGCGTCTTATTTCGAAGCGCAAGTACTTTTGATGAGCGGGAAAGATGGGTACATGCAGGTACGCATCCCTGATGTCTATTGATGCCAGAAATTCTCCTCCCTGTAGGATGGAGACTACTGACCGGATTGATTCCATGCAAAAGGATCGAATCCTTAGGAATCAATTTACATCCTTTAGATCTAGGATGGGTCTGACATCCCATTTGGTTTTTGAACCGTAAAAAGGTTGAAATAAAATCCCAATCCTTGTTCTTCCATGGGAACCACCACGATGACTTTTTGCAACAATAGTCGCTCCAATGCTAGAAGGAGCGACTGCTTTTTCTCTGCATCTCTGGGGACATTTAATCTGAGGAAATGAGGAGAGGGGAATTCTTGGAACTCCAGTTTGTAACCTAGAGCTACCGTGGAGATTACCCATCTGTCCTGAAAATCCTCCTGCCAGAGCTTTGAGAACTGTAGCAGTCTTCCCCCCATACGAGCGAGCGGGGGCGCTCCTTCATAAAGAGGCTTTTGTGTTTTGTCTAGTAGGCTTCTTCCCCCAGGACTTCTTTTGTCTAAGGGGGTCGACTCTGAAATTTATTTCTTGATCCTGACGGAGGAGGCCGTCGCGACTGCCTGGAGGCTGAAGCTCCTGGCACTGGGCAAAGAGCCCGTTTGAAAGAGGGACGCTTACTCTTTTTTTTTTTTTTTTTTTTACCCATTTTCTCTTTCCCATCTTTTTTCCTTGCTTCCTCTTGTATTAAAATCCCCCTTATATAGGCCTTATGGGCCTCCCACACCACAGACCTCGAGATCTCTTCTGTTTCATTTGTTAGGAAATAGTGTTTTAGTTCTCTCCACTTTCTTTGAGGTCTCTACATCTTGTAAAAGGTCTTCATTTATTGTCCACAAGGAGGGTTGTCTCAGTATATAATCAATCCTAGAGTACGTCCGGTGCACAGGGGAGTAAAACGTATAGTCTCTGGCTTTGGCATTCACGATCCTCCAAATATCTACCAGTTGACTCTTATGTATCTTCAGTCTTATCTTTCTTAATTGAACGTTATTTATCCCCTCTGCCTCGGACGTACTATCTACCTCCGGTTCCAGAGGTTCAAGTCTCCCATTACACCACCAGGCCCCCGGTCCTGAAGTCCATTAATTTCTCCAGTGTGCCTATCAGGAATTTTATAGGATTTTTATTAGGAGCATAGATGTTCGCCAAGGTGCATTCTATTTCCCCTAGTGTTCCTTTCAAAAAGAAACCTCCCTTCTGGGTTTTGCAACCTATCCTTGAGTTTAAACTGTACGTCCTTCGCGAACCCTATTGCCACTCCTCTCGATCTCTTTGAGAAAGTATCCCCATAGTACCAATTCGGGAACTCCCTCGACCACAATCTAATATTCGAGTCGTGTGACAAGTGAGTCTCCTGCAAAGATACCACTTCTGCCCCAAATCCCTTTAGTTCTTTTAGAATTTTGTGTCTTTTGGAAGGCGAGTTTAATCCCCTCACGTTGTATGACAAAAATTTGAGTGTTGTCATTTTCCTCCTGTTTCTGCCAACTCTGCTCTTCTAGCCTGCACCGGGCTATTCCTCTTCTTCTATAAGATTTGCACATTGTATCCCCCCTCCCACACCCACCCCATCCCACTCCCCCCTTCCCCCCATATGGGCCCCTAGATCGTTGAAGGCTCTGGAAAGTAAATGCTGTCTGGGAGAATGTCTGTGTCCCACCTTACATGCGACCGTCAGCTCTGTGTCCCTCCATAGGCTGTGTGCACCTGGAAAAGTGTGCTTTTTGTAGCCTGTGCAGCCGGCGATGTGGGCGACTAGGCACGCCGGACGTTACACTAGCGCTCCGCCCCCCCCCCCCTCCTCGTCTTTTCCAAAAAAAAAGTTCGCTTTCCCATGCGAGCCGCCCTCCGGGACAAGCATGGAGGGGAGGCTGGGGTGAAGGAGGAAGGAGAGAGGCTGGCAGATGATGGGATCTGCCAATAGTAATGGCGGCGGCTGTAGCGCGGAAGACTACCGCCTTTCAGACCACCGTGGGCCCCCTGATTTTGGGGGGAATATCCCTGAGGAAGAGCCCCCCATCCCACCTGGAACTTCGGCTGGAGGAGCTGTGCAGCGTAACACTGAGACAGACAAAATCAAGCATGTGAAGGTATGTGCTCTTGGCAGCCCCCCGGTGGCGACAATAGGCATAGCATACATTTACTTAAAGGAGAAACCTACTAGAATTAAAAAATTCTGAGGAATCTCCCTTACCTTATCCAGCTGCAGGGTTCTGTTATACAGACCCAATCTTCACCTCTCACGGTGGGCTCCGTTTGGAAAACCTTCAGAGACAGGGGCCCCCTAGAAAAGGAGGATCCACAGTTCTGGGCCCGTAAAGCACCCCGCCAGGGATATGGCTAGAAAAACCAAATACTGGATCCCGGGGTCCAGCTCTCTAAAAAGAGAAGCGTTACAGGTAAGACCTGGTTTCTTCTGACACGAGGCCCGGGTACCATTCAATTCGGCCTAAAAAGGACACCTTGAAATGGATCCGGTTTGCATGGCTTGCCCCAGTATAGGATATAGGATATTCCCTTTGGAGCTCAGCACAGCACATATTTACACGTGATCAACACCTAAGACACTGGCGAAAAAACTGAGGTATCCCTGTAAGGGGAGGGATTATATAGGGGGTTGAACTTCCTGTTTGGGGTGTGCCAGTGTCCAATCACCTAGTGATACCCTATATAACCCATCAGTAATTACTGAGGCTCTGTGTTCCGTGATGTACGAGAAAGAAAAAAAAAAATGCAAAAAATATTGTAGATATGTACATCGCACTAAACGCACCTGAAGACGGCTTTAGAGCCCTTGCACACTGGGAGGGTTTGCAGGTGCTATTGCGCTAATAATAGCGCCTGCAAACCGCCCCGAAAGTGCCGCTCCTTGCATTCCAGTGTGAAAGCCCCGAGGGCTTGCACACTGGAGCGATGCGCTGGCAGGACGGTAAAAAAAAGTCCTGCTAGCAGCATCTTCGGAGCGGTGTGTATACCGCTCCTGCCCATTGAAATCAATGGGACGGCGCGGCTATACCGCCGGCAATGCGCCTCTGCAGAGGCGCTTTGCGGTGGTATTTAACCCCTTCTCAGCCGCTAGCGGGGGGTAAAACCGCCCCGCTAGCAGCCGCATACCGGCGGTAAAACGCCGCTAATAATAGCGGCGTTTTACCGCCGACGCCGCCCCCCGCCCCAGTGTGCAAGGGATCTTAGAGTGTGTACCTGACACATAGAAGACAACTGCTTTCTGCGTGCCCTTGCAGAGACCTGCAGATTTCTAGTGAAGACAGTGCAGGTCTCTGAATAGCCAACAAAGCCTTAACCACTTGACGACCGCTCACTGTATATGTACGTCATTTTTTTGAAGATGGATATCTCGGTAACGGCAGCAGCTGCTGCCACAACCGAGGTATCCATCTTTACAGTGAGCGATTCTGTACACGATAACGGTGGTCTCTGCGGCAGGTTCGCCGCGAGATCACCGTTATCGGCGGCGGGAGAGGTGCCACCCCCCCTCCCGCCGCTCTCCCGCTCCCTCCGCCGCTTACCGGAGCCGTCGGTAGCGGCGGAGGAGATCGGGACCTGTCACCGCTGAGGTACTGAGACGAGTGAGGCCAAGATGGCCTCCACCCGTCTCTATACCATGTGACGGCCGGAGCGACGTCATTATGACGGCTCCGCCCACTTCTCTTAAAGGCACAATTTTCTGTGTCATTTTTTTAAACGACTTTTTTTTTTTTTGCATTTTAGTGTAAATATGAGATCTGAGGACTTTTTGACCCCAGATCTCATATTTAAGAGGACCTGTCATGTTTTTTTCTATTACAAGGGATGTTAAGTGATCCAAAATTTTTTTTTTTTTTTTTTTTTAAAACAGTGAAAAAATAAATAAAATGAAGTAAAATAAATAAAAAAAAAAAAAATTTTTAAAGCGCCCTGTCCCGACGAGCTCGCGCGCAGAAGCTAACGCATACGCGAGTAGCGCCCGCATATGAAAACGGTGGTCAAACCACACGTGAGGTATCGCCGCGACCGGTAGAGCGAGAGCAATAATTCTAGCCCTAGACCTCCTCTGTAACGCAAAACATGCAACCTGTAGAATTTTTTAAACGTCGCCTATGGAGATTTTTAAGGGTAAAAGTTTGACGCTATTCCACGAGCGGGCGCAATTTTGAAGCGTGACATGTTGGGTATCAATTTACTTGGTGTAACATTATATTTCACAATATAAAAAAAAAATTGGGCTAACTTTACTGTTGTCTTATTTTTTTATTCGAAAAAGTGAATTTTTTCCAAAAAAAGTGCGCTTATAAGACCGCTGCGCAAATACGGTGCAAAAAAAAGTATTGCAATGACCACCATTTTATTCTCTAGGGTGTTAGAAAAAAAACATATATAATGTTTGGGGGTTCTAAGTAATTTTCTAGCAAGAAAACCTGTTTTAAACATGTAAACACCTAAAATCCAAAACGAGGCTGGTCCTTAAGTGGTTAAGCAAAGATGATTGACTGTATTAAGGCAACCTACTGCTGACAGTATAGAAAACAATGGTTAATAGGTGGGCAATCTTCCTTGAACAATTCAGTCTTGGCGTTTGAAAGCCTATTAAATTGCTGGAATTAGTAGGTATGTGGAAAACATTTAAATGTTATCCCTATCCAGGGCCTCTTTAATATTGATTGGACCCTGGGCAAACATTTTCTTAGGCGCACCCCCCCCCCCACCGATTCTGAGATATACATTAAATAGCAGCTACTCAGTTTACTGCAGCAGATCAGGCAGCAATTGCAATTGGTTGTCAGAGCTTGCAGCATATCATTGCCACTCACTGACTGGTTGCTAGAAGCTAAAAACAAATTTTTGCTTGCCCGATTGGTTGCTAGAAGTTACTGGAAATCCTTACCACTCACCGATTGCTAGAGGTTACTGCATATGACCTCTGCATCAAATTGTGAGTGTGGCTAAACTGCACTAACAGCGAGGCATCATTATAAACCAGGGGTTGCGCATTTCCATACGGGTTGCGGGGTGGCGCATTTCCATACGGGTTGCGGGGTGGCGCATTTCCATACGGGTTGCGGGGTGGCGCATTTCCATACGGAATGCGGGGTGGAGCATTTCCATACGGAATGCGGGGTGGAGCATTTCCATACGGAATGCGGGGTAAACATTTTATGGAATGCGGGGTGCGCTATGTACGGAATGCGGGGTAAACATTGTATGGAGTGCAGGGCTGAGTACATCCAAGTTCTCCATAAGTACGAAGCTCTCCCCCCAGATTCCAGTTTAGAGCTACCCCCACTCCAATGTAGAAATTTTCTCCCTCCCCAAATACTCTCCTAGCATCTAGAAATCACAGTCAGAATGCAGCTACAGAAGATCAACTAAAAACTTACATGACGTCCGTTCAGGCTGCTTCACAAGGAAGTTCTGCCTGTGTACATTCCCCGCCCCCTCTCTCTCCCCTCCCTCCCCGCTCTCACTCCTCTAGTATAGAGATGTGAAGAGCGGAGGGATCGGAGCAGCCGCCGACAGCAGAGAAGTGCTGTCACTAGTAAATACAGAAGCAGCGCTTCTCTGTATCTACAACTGACAGTAGCGACTAGTGAGCAGCTAACAAGTGGCGGAACTCTGGCATGCAGCAGCGTGGGCTCAATTGGCAGCTGCTTTTTGACCCCCCCCACAGTGATTGGGCCCTGGGCCGCTGTCTTATTTGCCCTGCGCTAAAGATGGCCCTGGCCCTATCGAGAGAGAAGAAATCTTCAAAACAAAGTCAGACTGCAAAAAAAAAATCCTGGCAGAGATTTTAACCCTTCTCCACAGTATCCAAAACTATTTTCAAAGTGTATTTATTATACAGTAAAGAAAATGATACCTTTTGTAGGGTGAGAAGTCCATTTGAATGTCTGTGGCAGATACTTCTTTTATCTTCATCAATACATTGCTGATAAAAGTTGCCTTGCTCATAACACTTCCTGGTGGAGCTTGTTTTACAACAGTAGATAAAGGCTTGGGCCTTGTCACTAAAAGCCAAAAAAAAAAAAAAAAAAAGGAGGGGGGACAATCATATTAAGAGAACTGATAGAGGATAGGTCTAGTCACATTGCATATATTTTCTTTACTATGGTCATGGCTAAAAAATTTTACATTTTACACATCTTTCAGTCAGGCAAACAATATATTGTATATGTAGAATTAGCATTTTCATAAACAGCCAGCAGGTGGTGTTCTAGTCTTAAGCCAGCCATAGACTGTTCGAACCATGTATGGGCACGCTGAATGTACCCATGTTGATCGACCAGCCTGTCGGATTTTACATGCAATTATTGCTAGTGGCCATTACAGCCACTAGCAGTAATTACTGTGTTCTCCCGGCGGAGACAGCTCCCCCCACCAGAACACAATGGCACAGGAAATCCAGCAATTTTCTTTCCTGCAACCCATGGTTGTAGGAAAGAAAATGCTCTGGGAACACTTTCACTAATGAACCATATATTAAAATGATTGCAAAGGTAAATTTTATATTAAAAAAAAAAAAAAAAAAAAAAAAGAAGAAGTCACCACTCTGCCAAGGCACTTGTGTATGCCCGCACTCGATTGACCCAGACAGCGGGACACAAGGCTCCCTCGTCACTGGCTTTGATTGACAGCACTGGAAGCTGATGGCTCTCGGTGCCCCAGCAAAGCCAGCGAGACCCGGAAGTGAGAGAAACGGCACTGAATCGAATGAGGGCTCGGGCAAGATTAAAAAGGGGGGGGGGGGGGGATGCTGACACCTAAAACATTTTTTTAACTTAATGCATGGAATCCATCTGTGTCCCTATTGATTTCCCTTCACTTCCTGTCCCATAGCCAAAACAGGAAAGAGGAAATCCCTGCAAATTAAAAACATTAAAAACCTTAATCCCCCATAACCAGAACAAGTGTCCCTATTGTAAGATTTCCCCTTTTCTGGGCACAACCCAAAATTTGGGATTTTTTTTATCATTTCACTTTCGGTGATACTGGTAAACAGGACAAAGAGGGTGATTCTCCCTAATGAGGGCACAGACCGCAACAAACTTACAGGTGTTTAAACCATCTCCATTCTATCAAGCGAAAAAAAAAAAAAAAAAAGTTTTGCATTTAGGTGTACTTCAAAGTAAAAGTACAGTATATATTTTAATGCAAACACTCTGAAACTGCAGTTTACAAATTGTGCATGCACAGTAAATTGCTGTTACCTTTTGCTTCATCTATAGCTCATTATCAACACAGTAATATGGCAGTTTAATTCACACTCTAATCCGCTCCCTCTTCTGCCCTTTGGCAGCTATATTTAGAATAGGTTGCGGATAAATCAAAATGAGAAGAAAGTATACAGGTAGGATTAGGAGGCGGCACATTGTTTTGTACAGGGATTACCTCTGCCCCATAAAGCGGTAGCAAACTCTGCCCCTTGAGTGCTCCTCAATGCAGTCAGTTCAATAAACCTTAGTGACCATTCTTAGTTAACTCTTCGTAAGAAACCTCCAAAGAGGTAACTACCTGGCATTTGGTGTTTTGGAAAAGCAACATGATGCATGGCTTAGCAAGTGTTTAACTTGCAATTTTAAAGTGCTTTCATAAAACAAAGTTTCAACTCAAAACATTGCATTACATCATGAAAATAGAAAATGAAACAAGAGACCATGTGGATGTACAAAAATTGGTGCATTGCCATTGTCTCCCAGCGAATACCAGCAGCCATTTGTTCAGAACAGCTCGCTGGTGTAAACCAGCTCTAAAATGTTTATATAAACTATATATAGAAAAATCATTTTTGCATTCACCGTAAAAAATGAAAATTTGGTACCTGCCCATTCCTTACCTAGGGGTACAGTAGAGGACCCTTCCCCTCTTTTTTGCAGCTGTCCAAACACTAGAAGGTAGCTTACGCATAACCCATGGTCTATAATTACAAGTTTCCTGTACACCAAAATAAGGAATTTGGAGATTCCACCTCCGATTCAGGAAAAGAGTCAGGGAGGAGGGAAGATGTGTAGCTTTTCTAGCCTCTGGAAGCTGAACGTTTTCTGAAGAATGCAGACAGTGATAAAGAAATCTGCTTTTGTTAGACAGGCCCCAAGTTGGGGAGTGGTATTATAAAATAGGACATTGCCCCTGGACAAGGGAACAGCCATCATCCTCGAGCAGTGTTCTGCATTTTGATATAAACCATCAGTTGAGTTCATTTTATTCAGCCCTTTTGCCCCAGCAAATTGCAACTGTGATCCGACTTTGCTGAAGTGAGGGGATAGCCTGTGGGGTACCAGAATAGATTCCAAAGGTACGGGGTTTTGTATGTCCAGAATACAGGTGCTGGCTATATTCCTTAGCTGTGTCTCTAGCAGAAGGTAGTAGGAAATATAATAAACATGCTGTGCAAGTTTACTACAGAAATGGCGTATGGGAAGTGCCTCCGCTGAAAGGCATGTTGCCTTTCAGCCTGACACCATCCTGAACAAATGCCTGGGTGGGAAAGACTACCAATTTTAAATTGTAATACAATTTTAAATAGTGCCAAAAGCATTAGAAAAAAGGAGTACAAAAGGGATTAACAAATTATTTCTCATTCCTGCACCTATCTGCTTGTGTACCAAGAACTGCAGTTTGGGTATGGCTGGGAAGTGATCTACGGTACAGGGAAATCCTGTCGCACCTTATCCATAATCTCTGTACCTTCTAAGCGGTCAGGCATTGCCCATTATGGTGGACATTTGCCTTGAAGGGTGGGACAAAATCTTCTCAAACCTCTAATGCTGAGGCAGGTGTACATTTTGAACTCCCAAATAAAATTCTTAATGTATCAAGCATAGTATTTTTTTTTTAAACAAATAATCTTTAGATAATCTTTAAACAAACAGAAGTTAGAAGCTGATTGGCTACCATGCAGAGCTGCACCAGATTTTGCACTCAGGTTTTATTAAATCATCCCCAGTAGGTCTCTTTTGCTGTTTTTACTGAAGTGCAACGCTCCAGACTTTTTTTTTTTACACGCTCAAGAAGGGGACTATCCCAGCTTTAGGGACAAATATGACCCATTCTGCTAAGGATTGACAGATTAGCCAGTTTAATACAAAGGCCTTTGCAGATGAAGGAGCTCTAAAAATACCCAAAGCTGGAGAAAGCGACTGATCCTCCAAATGCAGGGTAGTTCGCACTCCAATAAGTGCCAAAATGACCTCTAGTAAAATTGAGGTAACACCAGGAGACGGGGTGCCTCAAAAACAAAGTTATCATCTCTGGCTACAAAGTCTTGTAGAACTGCAGTAAAGGCCAATGACAGGGTGAGGGATTCAGCTTCACCTGATTGGGCTAAGGCAAACTCAAATGAAGTAGACACCAGAAGTATTGGGTCACTATATTTCAGATTACAAACGTCAGTTCGGAATTGCTAAGAGTGAGCTAGACATGTAGAGACCTCATGGCTGTAACGTAACTAAGTTCTAAGTGTGAGGCAAGGTCTCGGGTAATCAAACTCAGCCAGCTTGTGGCTAAAGAGGGATGGATAGTCTGAGGTAACCAATTCACTGTAGGCAGGCAATGGACTAAACACTGGCCTTCCACTTGGTGCTCTGCAAAAAAAAAACAAAAAAACAAAAACAAAAAACGCAACAGTGGGAAGGTGCTTCTATGCTGAATGGCAGAAAAGAGCGTGTGCGACACTCCACCCAGCTGATGAGGTCAAGTCTTCAGCGCTAATCCTTTTATAGTAAAACCAGCAGTAGATTTAGAAAGCACCCGACTGCAAATAATGACTTAGCTCCCAGTGCTCACAACCGAATGGCATACTTGGTCTTCAGAGTTAAGCGCCAAAGCAATGCCTCAGCTCTGGACCTGGAAAGGGCTCCCTGGCTAACTTTCCAGCACTTGGGATTCTGAAAGCTACCAAAGAAACCCAGTGCCTGAAGATCACATTATAGGCTAGCTCCACACAATACGTTCAGCACTCCAAAGTTAGGCTGAGCAAAGACCGGTTTTTGCACAGCTGCCATGTACAAACTAGCTCAAGCAGTGATAAAGTGAGGAGTTTTGATTGACGTCAATAGGAGGTAGAATCCAAAAAACAAAGTAATTAAAAATGGCTGCGAAACATTCGTCAGACTTCTCTGCAAATCGGGTCAGGGTCTGGGAAGACAGAGGGCCCTCAGTGTAAAGCGCCCCTGGGAGTTGCAAACAGGAACAGTACTGGTAAACTCAAAAAGACTGATCCTCCAGTTTAAAGTGGTCCAAATTGCATTCATAAGAGCCAAAGGGGGTTATTTACTAAAGGCAAATCAACTTTGCACTGCAAGTGCACTTGAAAGTGCAGTCCCTGTAGATCTAAGTAGGGCCGGGCAAGAAAAATAACAAACAGCATTTTAGCTTGCACATGATTGGAGGATAAAAATCAGCAGAGCTTCCCCTCATTTCAGATCTACTACGACTGCCCTTTCACGTGCACATGCAGTGCAGAGCAGATTTGTCTTTAGTAAAGCAACCCTAAAGTGCTCTCCTGTGCAAAAGACTAACTCCTTGAAAGCTAGGTAACCAGGCAAGGACTGGAGAGATTCGGAATAAGTCTCAGCAGCTGATTGCTCAAAAGCCACTAAGACCTCAGGTGGATCAGATCCAGAATCTTCAGAGGAAGGCACTGAAGTGTGCCTGTGGTCTTTAAGTCAGTAAATAACTGGGTGATTTGGGTTATAAAGTTAGGCATGGCTGTAGAAAACACCTTCTGTAAAATTGTAGAGAAAATGGCCATAGTTAAAAGAGCTTGGGAAGACTCTAAACACAGGACAGAATCTAGTAGCAGGGGGCAACATGATTCCAAGCTGCAAACATCAGCCACCTCAGAAGGTGCATGCAGCACAGAAGCCCCTGGCAGAGTAAGCTGGGGGACACTCAGAACAGAGGGACTGTCCCCTCTGTCTAGAATAAAACATGTCACAACCATGTAGTGGTAAAAAATGTAAATCTCAGAATACAAGGGCAAGGTGTCAGATACTCATGAAACCCAAGCAGGTAGCCGGTGAGTGTTAGATAGCCAAAATGTGACTGCATTTGCTATAAGCGGAACTGCAGGACCAAAGCAAAGATCAGAGAGGTTCTTTGGAAAGCAGGAGGAGCAGCAGCAGGGATAGGTTTCCTCGAAACTGAATAGATTGTGCAACACTCTACCAGAGGGCACCAGCGCTTCCTCAGCATTAACCACATCGGCAACAGGAACCAGCAGAGTATGGGATTTTAAAGATGCTTAGCGATCCAAGCAATGAGGTAGCTTAGCTTGATCAGCCTACGCTGAGTCTTTAAAGGGCAAGTGCTGAAGCAATGCCAACAGCTCTGGACCTAGAGGAGTTCTCCTGAGCTGGACTAAAGGTTTAGTTTGCCAGTGTCCAATACTCCTGTAGACAGCAGTATAAGCAGAAGGTTCATGACTCTTTGTATCCTCCAATGGATGAGAAAAGAAATAAAAATGAAACCAAACAGTTTTCCTTTAGCTATCCTACCAAATTTTATTAGTGGGTACATGAAGTTTTTCTTTCCATAACTATACTGTTTTTCTTGTTTTTGTTTTCAAAGAGGGCCCATTATCAGATATATTTTTCATGTTACATTCATGCATGCAAAGTTGCGTGTAACATTTAATACATATCACATCACTCCCCCACAAGTGTTTGTGTAATTTCCTAATGGAAAGAAATGCCAATAATGTAAAAACTGCAGCCTGTGCAGTTCTCAGCTGTATTCATAAATATCTAACACACATAAGCCCTTGCTACAGACACTAACCTAAAGCTCAGGGTATATATTTTTTGGAACACTTCATTCTTAGCTGTCAGTAAATGATGTACACTTACTTTAAAACGCAAGGTATAAAGTGGACTTAAGAAAATAACCAGGGACTATTTTTCATTTTTAAACAGTGGGTGGAAGATTCAAACATATTATTGCTGCCATCTGCGCCCCCACTGGGAAGATTTCCACATCAATTGGGGAGAAACAAACACTGGTAAATTGTGACATCAAACTGTACCTTCCTTCCAAATCGTTGATAATGCAGAGTGCTTAGTCCTTTCATTCGCAAGAGTCCGCTGCACACCTGGCAGTGTTTTGCCATACTGATCAAGTATAGCGTTCCTGGCCACTGCTCTCTCTCGAAGCTTTCGATCTGAATCAAACTGCACAAGCAAAGAAATATGTATAAAATAAAAAGGGTTGAGATTACTCATAGCACGAAATATAATATGGCAAGAGAAAGGTGCATTTCCTCATCACACAAAAGCATTTAGTTGTCCTGCATTGGAAAAGTTATCCATTGCACAAAAACCTTTGTCATTTGATGCCCAAATGTGGGGATGGGATCTTACCATATGGTAACCTTTCAAAGACTGGTTCAGCTGCAGAGCTGGGATGTAGTTGGCTCTCTGCAAGTGATGCACCAGAAGCAGTTCTTGATTTTGCACGCCTCCACTTGTCTGCAAAAACCTGTGCAAAAATCCCTGAAATTTAAATGAACATGTTGTAAATTAGCTAAAGCAATAAAATGACACTCTTCAGACTAACACTTCATACTTTAGGCATTGATGAGCATGAGATTTATGGGTTGAAGACATTACTTACTTGCTCAGAATCTGTGAATGTTAATTTTAACAGATCCTCTATGAGCCCCACATCCTGGCATGTCTCATACATGTGTTTTAAAAGTTCTTCTACATTCAGTCTGGTAGAGTGAAGCCTCTGTAGATTCCAGGCCTCAATAAGATTTCTGACACAAATAATGAAAATAAAAAATAAATAAAAAAAATTAGGTTATTTCACTTCTACTGGTTTAACAAAGTTACATGTACAAATTTTACGTCTAAATTTTACCCAAGGTGACAAGCAAACTCACTCAAGGTGCAGCCATATCCATTTCCAAGAGGTAAGATAAAGCTGTAGAATGAACAGCAAATACATTTTCTCGTGTTTAAACAAAAAAAAAATCCTCCCATCCAAAGCGGTCAGCTAATATTAATCTTAGCTGAAGTGCGGTTTGAAAAAAAAAAACAATTACCAACATTCCGGGGAATGGCCAGAGGTGGATGAAAATTTGGCCAGTTCCTGCTGAACTTTAAAAAGCATCAAGCTAGGTGAAAAGAAAGTGATCTTGTCCATAAATTACAGTTGGAGAAAAAAAAAAAAATAAAAAAAAAAAAGTACTTAAAATCAGAATCCTTGCCCATTACACTTCACTTTTTTTCAAGATTATTAAAAGGAATTGAGGGATGACAGAATTGTTGCCAAGAAATATTTTTATATATGATTTTAAAAACAGCGGCAGGGATAGGTGGCACTGCAGGTCTCAGCAGAGGCAAGTGCTGGAACTGCCAGCTGTCCACAACAGCCAGCATCCATCGCTAATGTCCAGAAACCTAAACTATACACTCCTGGGCCACTGGTGGTTTCACAGAGCACTGTGAAAATAAAAGTATAATTTAAAGTGACTTTTTTTTTTTTTTAATAATAATAATAAAAAAAAAAAAGCACATAATACTTACCTGCCCTGTGCAGTGGTTTTGTACAGAGCAGCACTTATCCTCTTCTCAGGTCCCTCTTCAGCGCTCCTGACCCCTCCCTCCCATTGAGTGCCCCCATAGCAAGCAGCTTGCTATAGAGACACCCAAGCTGAGCCACAGTTCCCTGTATCCATTCAGACATTGAGCTGCGGCCCGGCCCTGCCCCCTCTCTCATTGGCTGACAGCAGCGTGAGGCAATGGCGTTGCACTGTTTCAGCCAATGAGGGGAACCCTGAGCAGCCAATACTGGCTATGTTGCTTGCAAAGTAATACCATCTATCATATGTCAAAACCTGAAAAAAGCCTCCTCAAGGGTATACAGATTCAAACTGTTGGGACTCAAGTAGTCAAAAAAGGAAAAAAAAAAAAAAAAATGGAGGCAATATAAAACTTACTTGTTGACCAGCAGCACAGTGATCTGCAGTTTGACTTCTGCACTCGTAACTGCTGGAGGCTTCATTACTTGTATGTAGCGCAGGGCTTGTCTGTAATCTCCTTGGCACATTAAAGTTTCAATTATTTGATTATGCTGCCAGCCCATCACACGGCTTGCAGCTGGGTGAAGTATACAGTCCAGAGAATTCTAAAGAAAGGTAAAATCAAATCCATATTTTACCATAACTAACTTTTTGTAACCAAGACTAGGTTGATATTAGCATTATTAGCAAAGTGTGGACTGAACTATAACAAGTTTTAATAAACGTAGGAAAACTCCGCTAAAACTGGCATCCCCTTACATTTTAGCTTCCAACAGATACCTCTTAATTGCTAGCTTCTACAAAGACCCATCTCCATAGCATCACCAAGTTTAAAGACACAAACAGGTTATTTCCAGCGGCTCCCATTATTTTGCCAATTATGTAGTCTTTTGAAAATCACTCATTAAAGAGCATGTAAACCTATATACGCTGAAATCTAATAAGAATCAGTATGTGAAAATCATTTTTTTTTTTTTTATACATTTTAAATACTGATCAGCTACCTGGTAAAACTTGGGGGAGAGTGAGCAAAAGATTAGGTGGCAGAATGAACTAGATCAAGGCAATGGAGGCATATCTTCTAAGAGCCAGAAATGTCAGGATGTCTTCTAGAAGCCAGAATGGACTAATGTCCTAGTTAAGGTGAAAAAAAAAATCAAAAAACTACCTTAGGACAGAAGATGTGGACCGTTTGGAGGAGCATATGAGAGTCTGCCAGGAGACAGATGAGGTCCAAGTGGACAACTGTCTGCAAGATTGGCATGATGAGAATTACCAGAAAGCCTTCCATCTCAAACCTACGGCACAGGTTAGCAAGGAGTCTGACGACTAAAGTCATAGATCAGGTTCACCTCATCCCACAGTGATACCAAAGCATCCACTGCAAAAACTGGAGAATTCCTGTACCTGGTGACAAACTTACACAGACTGCTGAAGAACCTGAAAGCTAGAAGTCCACACCCGTTGTCCCAGACTTGACAAAGTTTTGAAATAATTCAGGTTGAAGAAGCCACACTCCAGATGTTGATGCATGAGTGGGCTTTCCAGTTTTCCACACCCAGGTTGTGCATTGCGGAAAGGAGTGGCATGTGACACTTGGCTCAAGCAAAGATAAGGTCCGCTTCTTTTTGAGCTGTCAGACTTCTCTTTTCTTCCCAATTGCTGATGTAGGGCGATGCTACGACAATATCCGACCGAATCCTGGGTCGGATGCCCTTGCAAAGAAAATATCCAGCATTGAATTGATAACTGAATTGCTCTAGGGTTCAAGACATTTAACCAGGAGACAAGTCTCTTCAATTAACAAAGTCCATTGCACCAAGAAAATATCTAGGGCTTCTGCCAGTCTGCAATTAATCGTTAGAACTTCCCAAACCAATGGGAGGAAGGATTTTCCCCGACTAGTGCAGGACTTGTGATCCACCAGGCCAGGGCATGCCTGGTTTAGTTTTAGGTGCATGCGATGATCCAGAGACAGATTGCATGACCCGAGCTGCCTGAATGTCGAGTTGCAACAGTCTGCAGCAAAATAGGAAAATTATTTGAAAGCAGGTACCATCATGCAAAAGCAGAAGCTTGGTTGACTACTGAACTGGCGAGTCTGAACATGGAAGCTGAAAGCAGTATGACCTGTGGAAGGAAAACCTTGGACAGGGCTATATGCAAGAACAGACCCAGATACTCAAAGAAATGAGCCGGTTCGAGCTCAGACTTCTGGAAATTTGGGATCGACCTAAACCTTTGTAAGATATGGACAGTGCATTGAACATTGGCTTTAAGAGTCAGTGTCAATTGATCCTGTGGAAGAAAATAGTCTAGGTATTCCACTTAGGGCAATTCCCTGAAAAAGGAAGAACAAAAACAGGGTCACCTTGGTGAAAACCTAAGGTGCAGTGGACAGATTAAAAGGGAAGGGCAAAAACACAGTTGTTGGAGAAAAGGTGGACCCATAAAGTCTCTCTCTCTCCTTTACTTTTCATGGTGGGCAAAGGAATGGACCACGCCCCTGGACCTGTTTAGCACCCTACTGCTAACTACACTTGTTGCACCGAGTGCCAAGGTAAACGTCAAAAAGCAACGCTACAAGCCCTACATTGTGCGGTCCAGGTACAGCTCCCAGGGTATTATCGAGGTTACACTGATCTGGATGCACCGCTTCTGTTATAGTATAAGGCAGTGAAGAGTTGACTGAAGAATCCAAAAAAGGAAAAAAAAAAAAAAAAAGTTAAAATAGAACTGGTAAAGCACAAAAAAACTTCATAAAAAGAAGTCCATCACATAAGGACACTAGCAAAAAATCTGAGGACCAACTAAGTGAGGTGGGGTTTTAGTAGTACGCCTATGGGCCGTGCCTAGAAAAGCTTTTGGCAGCTTCCAATTACCAGAACGTAGCAGCCTATAACCCAGGGGCTTTGAATATACAGCCTGTGTCCTGTAATGTACAATTACGATTTGGTAGAAAATTTGGACTGTTTAAAACAGTGCAAGTGTTTGATAGTTTGTGCTTTAGCAAAATAAATCAAGGTAAGGTTTATATGTACACACATTAACATATCTGTGAGCACAACCCTGTACATGGAATAATATATTACTGTTGCAAGCCTATAACACTGTCTGAATCCACTGTAGAACGTGGCATGCCAGGTTCGAACAAAACTAAAGACAAATTAAAATGGTAAACATAATTTATCAGGAGCCAAGGCTTTTTAAATTTGTAAGTAAATAAAACAGAAAAACAATGCTCTACCTGGTAATCATTGTGATCCAACAGCCAAAATCCTTGAATAAGCTTTATGAGTCCACAAGGGACAGAAAAAGCAGTAGGAAAAGACTCAATGGAAGAATTAGGCTTGTCTGGAAAGGAGTACATGATGTCCAATAAAAAATAAATTGTCTGAGTTGCAAAATGTTAAAGAAATACTCCAGAATCAGAAAATTGTGTAAAACAAGATTTTTGTTCTTACCATTAAATCTGAGGGATACAGAGATTCAGAAATAGTCAGGTTATGAGACACAAAAGATAGCTTCTAGGTCTCCCTTTTTCTATATCCTCAAAAAGCAGTGATAGGGAGTCCCTAGTCATAACATAATGAATTGAAATATAACACAAACTGCATAAATACGGGCCGACAGCACTGCTCAGCGCCAAGGATAAACACTCCTCTAAGGTAATAAATGTCAAAACTATAGCTTATAATCTAAAACCATTTGTGTTAGCAGCTACTATGAAATAAAACACATAAAACCAATGGCAATTAAAGTTCAAAATGTCATGCAACTTCAAACTGCCATAGCAGCGCTCATGTCAATCCATCAACATATGACACGCTCTTATATAAAATTCCTCATATAAGTGAAAAAAGTCCAATGAAGTGGTTTAGGTGATAAGGTTCTTATATTCGTGCATCACACACCCAGGCTTGTCACCACGTGAGAAGAAACTTGCCCCTTTGGGGTTAAACTCACCAAAAATCTGAAAAAACTAAGCGTCAAACACATCTTATGTTGCCACTTCTCAGGAACATCAACTGGCACTGCTAATATTCTTATTGGGTATGGAAGGCTCGATACGCTGTCAGAAACCGGGGCCAAGGACCATTGTTTACCGGAGCCTCCCATACCCAATAAAATTAGCAGAGCCAGTGGATATTCCTGAGAAGTGGCAACATAAGATGTTCTTGTGGCGCTTGATTTTTTCAGATTTCTGGTGAGTTTAACCCAAAAGGGCGAGTTTCTGCTCACGCAGTGACAAGCCTGGGTGTGCGGTGCACAAATATAAGAACTTTTATCACCTATAAGGAATTTGATTCACTCTCAAACCACTTCATTGGACTTTTTTCACTCATATGAGGAATTTTATATAAGAGCGTGTCATATGTTGATGGACTGACATGAGCGCTGCTATGGCAGTTTGAAATCGCATGATATTTTGGACTTTAACTGCCATTGGTTTTATATAACATAATGAATTACTTAATATAAAAATACTAGTTATGGACTCAACCAGACAAGGAAAGGGTATATCTCTCCATATCATATCTCTCCATCATATCTCTAGCTCTCTATATCATATCTCTAGCTCTCTATATCATATCATATCTCTAGCTCTCTATATCATATCATATCTCTAGCTCTCTATATCATATCATATCTCTAGCTCTCTATATCATATCATATCTCTAGCTCTCTATATCATATCATATCTCTAGCTCTCTATATCATATCATATCTCTAGCTCTCTATATCATATCATATCTCTAGCTCTCTATATCATATCATATCTCTAGCTCTCTATATCATATCATATCTCTAGCTCTCTATATCATATCATATCTCTAGCTCTCTATATCATATCATCTCTCTAGCTCTCTATATCATATCATCTCTCTATCTCTCTATATCATATCATCTCTCTATCTCTCTATATCATATCATCTCTCTCTCTCTCTATATCATATCATCTCTCTCTCTATCTCTCTCTCTATCTCTCTCTCTATCTCTCTCTCTATCTCTCTCTCTATCTATCTCTCTATCTCTCTATCTATCTCTCTATCTCTCTATCTCTCTATCTCTCTACATATACACACATACATATACACACAAACAATTCTGATAGCCAAAGGACTGTATAAATCAATTGTTTTTTTTAGATAGTAAAGCGTTATATTTATATGTCCACCTAGAATTTGTGAATGCTTCCTAATATCTTACAGAAAATGTTACTAAAACCCACTATTTGTGAAAAAAAATTGTCAAAAAATAAAAATGATATAGCATAAATTATTGTGCATGAAATTTTCAAAAAAATGTGTTTGTTATATCAATTACATATATGTGTGTATGAACATACAGAACACATAATGCTGTGATCAACACAAAAAAAAAAAATTCTAAAAAAAATAAATAAAAAAACAAAAAATAAACCTGAAAAAGCAAACACAAATGCTAAAAAGCGACAATTAAAAAATTTTTTATTTTTTTTTGCTGCGAACCATCCAATATGCTTTAAAAGGTTTCAAACATGCTCTTCCTCAAAATACGTCAAGTGCTCCACCACGCGCAGCAAAATGAATGCACTCACCAGAAGACCAAGGTCACCAGGACCAATCACAGCTTTTTATTATAAAAACTGCATTTAGAAACTCCCCAGCCTTTTATTACCACCTTTCCTTAAAAGATGTGCTTCCATCCAGCAGATGGCACCAGTTATCATAAAAGTAAATTAACAAGGTGATGGTGTTGCACTCTTAATAAAAAAATTGTTTAACACAAGCAACAATTGTTATGCTCACATTAAAATGTGCCCCGGCCGGCACCAGCTTTAACAGCCTGCACACTGCCCCTGGCAAACTGGGTCTAGCTCACCGGACTCGTTCGCCCTGCTGTTTGCCGATATTCCCCTCGTGCGTCCATTCCACCAGTGCCTGGATGTGACGTCCGTAGGTTATCCACGGTATTAGACAGCAACCCGATCTCTATGCATCTTGCATATAGAAGCATCGTCAGGAAATGTCGCTTTTCAGAATATATAATATATAAATAAAACATTTTTTGAATATTTCACGCACACTATTACATTTTTTTTTTTGAACACCTCGCACTGTAAAGAAAAACTAAATAAATAATTCCAAATAGAAGTGGGTTTTAGTAAAATTTTCTGAAAGATATTGGGACACATGAACATAAATAGAACAGCGACTACCAGAGATGGTGACTTGGCTCACTTGGAGCATTCAGATTCAACCCTTACTGCACTGAAACCAGTGCAAAATTTCAAGGAGTATAAATACTTTTTCAAGTACAACGTGCAGGAAAAGGTGACAAGAGGGAAATGCACAATAGGCACAGTGCGGATAGCTAGGTATTAATGTGGTAAAGCCACAATTGCTGAGGTATCCCTGCTTTAGTTGTTTAAACCTGAAGACTGAATGAAATAACAGGCAATGTAGAAAGGATACAATAGCATGCTTGCTTATTTCATCTGCATTTTCTAGGAGATATAGATCCAAAAGTGCCTGAAAAAAAGAAATGCATTAAGCAACCAATATCCAGAGGCAAAATGAGCAAAAAATACAAATTAAAAATAATTGATACATACATGCAAGGTAGCAGGTGGATATTTGCCTGTGCCTCCATCTCTCTTCCATAACTGCTCAGCTTTTTCCCCAAGCTGACAAACCATTCCATCAATCATCAAAGTACTGGTGTTCCATTTGCCTCTACAGAGATGAAAGAAGTGGGGTCCCTCGATTAAAAAACATGTTTGGCAAATATATTGACCATTTTATCCTAATCACACTGAAAAACACTTTTTGGAATCACAATTAAACTCAAGACCTCTTAGCATACATTTTCTGAAAGTTAAATTCATTACCAGGCCATTTTCAGTTGTCAGCACTGCAATAGTTTGACAATTACTGCTCTTTTGGTGGTATTTAATAACTGCTGGGTTTTTTCATTTTTCGAATATATAAAAAAGGAAAAAAAAAAAAAAAAAAAAGAAGTTTTAAAAATACCTGTTTATACTTTCTGTAAAAATAAAAATGACAATAGTGTGAAACCCACAAAATGAGCCTTTTTGGGAAAACAGACACCCAAGGTGATCGTTTTTTGCCACAATTTTTTGCAAATGAAACTTGCTGGTACTGAAGGAGTTGAACACTCGAGAATAGGACACTAGGTACATTAATGTACACAGGGAGGAAATGAAGGGGTTAATGCACTGTTACCTACATTGGCCTTATGAAGATGAAGGGGTTAATGTTCAGATGCACGGATAAAAAGGAGGAGAAAGTTGAGTAACAGGTCACATGGCAACAGCATGTGAAGGAGAGAAGGTGGGAGGAAAGGTTTAAACAAACAAACCACACACATCAATGAAACAATACCCGAATCTGCAGCCGCTCTTCAATTTATTCTGTCCTATTACTGAATCTCTAATTCCCCCAAAGTAAGGGAAAGAGGGATCAATATTGTAAACCATACCATGTGATCGCTGTGATGACCGAGAACAGCAATCACATTGTACCCAGCCTTTTGGAGCAGCTTGATACAGTGTGTGTACTGAGCCATCTAATTGATCTGATCAACCACCTGATGGCTATTTATCCAGTGCCCCTTATGAGCGATAAAGGGCCGTCAATCCACAGATGAAAGACGTACAGCTGTACATATGGGGTTAAAAGAAAAGTCCCAGGTATGGGTGTTCCTTTACATAGTTACACTGGCCTAGATTAGACGAGTGTAACTATACATATACTATACCTTTGGGATGCCTCCAGAAGCTGGAAAAACAGCAGTAGACACTGCTAGCTTCACTACCATGTCTAATGCAGAGTGGCCATCCTGCTGTATTGTGAACAGAGGAGATCGCTCTTTAGGCACTGGTGCCATTCAGAGTTTGCTTTGCATGTGGTGCCTACTGAAGTCATTTCCAGCTTTAAAGGAGATTCCACAGGTATAGTACATGCATAGTGATATATTAGGTCCAAGCTGGACCAATTTAACTATGGAAAAACATCCATACATGGAATTCTTTTCATACGATTTCATTCCATGTTATTTGTGCAAAAATAAATACAATAAAACGGTGCTGAATACCCAAATCTATGCTTCAAGAGACACTAAACAGGTTCTCCCTAAAAACATCTGCAACATTTATGGACGACAGTTCAGTTAAAACAGAAATTTACGGATCACAGGATCCCGCTTTCCTTCTACTCCACGCTCCGGCAAAAAGCTACCAAAAATCAATAGTGCGGCATTTATTGAACGCTGCTAAGTCCTGTATTCCCCTTATGTGGAAAAAAAGCACACCTCTGTCTATTGGATGTGGTTGCGTAGGATTTAAGGCGCGTATGATGTGTCACACAAGGTCATGGGGGATATTGTAGCAAAAAGTAAATAATTGTTGTTTTTTTTTTCAAAATTGGTCAGTCTTTTTTTTTTGTTTATAGTGCAATAATTAAAAACCGCACAGGTGATCGGATACCACCAAAAGAAAGTGGTGTGTGTGTGTGTGTGTGTGTGTGTGTGTGTGTGTGTGTGTGTGTGTGTGTCAATTTTATTTGGGTACAATTTTGCACGACCGCGCAATTGTCAGTTAAAGCGACGCAGTGCTGTATCACAAAAAATGGCCCGTCAGGAAGGGGGTAAATCCTTCCAAGGCTGCCATTGGCTGGGAGCGCTGATCAGGAGTTTGTTAGCGGCTGGTTTTCCAGCATGCACGTCCGTCAGAAGGCGGCCAAACAGGGAGAATGTCGACCAGTATTTTTTTTGTACTGGCAAATGTCTTTAGACATTCTGCCCGTGTGTATGGGGCCTAAGGCATCTGAGGTGAAACTAGAATCTGAAGTAATGTGTTTATTCTAGACTGCAATGGTCTGGCAGCCCACAGGTAGCATGGCGGGGCCTAAGGAAAAAAGGTACTTTCCAAACTCTTGTCTATCAGGTCCCTTAACACAGGCTTATCTTCGATAGAGGCCATGAGGGTCTTTTTAAGATTAGGTAGTCTCCACCACAAAAATTGCTTGCTTTCGTAAAAAAAAAAAAAAAAAAAATCCTCAATAAGATACTGCGGAGTGAACTATTCTGGAGGAGTAAGAATTTACACTGGATGAGGCCAGTCTCCATATAGAAAATGCTCAACCAGCAGGTGGACCAGAAAAGTCTGGTTTCAGCAAATTTAACAAACCCTGTGCTGGAGACTCTTGAGTGAGCAGACTCTGGCTGCTCTAATGCTAAAAAAGAAGCGGACAGCATTAACAAGTGTAGTATCCTTAAGCTTGGATAAAATCTCTGTCCCAGGTGTGTCATTCTGATCACGTTCCTCTGAAGAAGAGGTATCATCCTCAACTATGACCTCCCCCTGAAGTAACATGTCTGACTCGAGAGTAAAGTTAAAGACCAAATCAGGAGGGGAAGCCACATGCTCTGTCCCCAGATTAGTACAATCATCTGCTGCTTTCGAGAGGAAGGGAAAGGCCTTGATTGCAAACACTGAGCTGATGTGAAACAGGTAACACAGCAAGAGCACTATGCTGTGCCAATGCAGGTGAGACAGGAGCGGTTTCCCATTGAAAGGTGCGCCCAGCAAAAGCAAGACTCAGGAACCCACGCAACAATGAGACTGCACCAAAGCCACACAAGGGCAGTAGCGCCAAGCAAGTGCATTGCAGTGTAGTGTAAAAATGGTGCCAGATACAATATTCAAAACCTGTGCTCTCGGCTCCAGGTCACAACCACTTGAGAGGTGGTCACTGGCAACCATACCCACACCAAGAGGCCACATAGGTACTTAACACCCAGGGTGAGAACTTTTAAAGTTCCTTACTCACCACTGAGGCTCTGTACTTACCACTGAGGCTTGTATGCCAGCAGGGTTAAAAGGGGTGAGAGCAAATTCTGGCTTTGCATACCCCTGCAGGAGCAGATAGACCATGGCCCTGAACCTGTAAAGCACCCTGTAGTTCACTCCACACATTTCTCTATGTGCCAAGGGAAGCACCTACAGCAGAATCCAGTGCATTCTAGCAACATACAACTTCTTCAATCTGGCAGGGTCCAGGTAAGGCCCCGCCAAGGGACAGCTGAGGCGTCCAATCTGGGAAGTTGCAGTGGCTAGAATGCAGAAAGGAAACTTGATAGAACAATCATCAGCGAAGGAAAAAAAACCTACGCAGAAAAAGGGATAAGCTTTCAGAAGAGAGGTGTTCTGGTAGGTACTGAGACTTTCTGCCCAGGTCATGGAACAAAATCAAGTCTGTCTGAGCACTTCTCAGCCATGCACTGGAGCTTTGTATTTTATTAATGAATAAAAGGCTTCCTCTGATTGGCTAAGGCGGAGAGGTGAGCAATGACGTGTAAAACTATCCAAAAAACAAAAGGATTGTTTTAACAGTTCAGTATATTTTTATAATTCACTAGTGCTTCATATGAGATCTGGAAAATTGGTGAGAGTATTAAATAGCTTAAAAGGGGGTGCAGTATCTAGTAGAGGGGTGAGAGATAAAATTGTAAGTAAGCAATAAGGGAGTCAGGTTTGGTGGTAGCTAAGCCTCATTCTGTATCTGCAACAAACTGGTTTAACGCGGATCCAGAACGAGGCTTAGATAAAGGGCAACTCCTTTTGTGGGGGAAGGAAAAGAAAAAAAGCGCAAATAAAAATTTATTGTATTTTTTATAAATCGCGCTGGGCTTTTGAACTAAATACCAACCTCAAAGCTCACTGTACGTCTAAAGTTAGCTGTAGATCTCCTTCCCATTCTTTAAGACAGTATAGAAGGCTGAAAACCATTTGTGAAGGAGTATATTTCATTTGGGCTTTCATCACTATTTAACATACCTTGATAAATGCTCTATTTTTTTCCGGCGATCTGCGTAATACTGCTGCATTAGATTGTAATTGTAGTAAGGTCGGCTCAACTGCATCGCTTCATCTGGAAAAAAAATAAAAAAAAATAAAAAAAAGTGTAAAGTTTAGAAAGAAAACACACACACATAGTTACATAGTTAGTAAGGTTGAATAAAGACACCAGTCCATCCAGTTCAACCTGAGTGAGTGTCTACAACCCTGACCCTTGTCCCTAACCCTATACATCGCACACTCACATCAGTCCCTACCCTCAATCCAAGGTCCCCATTCATATACTAGGGTCAATTTTGGACAGAAGCCAATTAACCAACCAGCATGTCTTTGGAGTGTGGGAGGAAACCGGAGTACCCGGAGGAAACCCACGCAGGCACAGGGAGAACATGCAAACTCCAGGCAGGTAGTGTCGTGGTTTGGATTCGAACCAGCGACACACACACACACACACACACACACACACACACACACACACTTTAAGCAGCATCAATTTTTTTGAAATTTAAGCAGCTTTTTTGTGAAAGAATACATACATAAAATTAGACTTTAAAGCCACACACACACACACACACATCCGTTTTGACGGTCTCTGCTTGCTCAGCAGGGAATCGCTCCATTGATCCCCGCTAGGCAGGCAGATGACAGGTCCGTCTCTGCTCACTGTGCTGGGATGGACCTATCAGAGCTTCGCTCTCCCCTATGGGGGAATCGGATGAAAATGGATCCGCCTGTCAGTTTTCATCAGATAAGCCAGATGGATGGAAAATAGGGTTTCCATCTGTCTGAATTCAGCGGATCAGAGCAGAGCAGATGTCAGCAGACACGTGACCGCTGACATCCGTGGCTCCATAGACCTGCATAGAGCATCTGTTCAGGTCAGCCTAAAAAACTTGACAGGCGGACCTGAACGGTCCGCATGTGTGAAAGGGGCCTTACTCGCCTTTTTTTTTTTGGAGTATATTGGAGGGACACACAGTCATACGGTTATGTTATACTGATATCTACAGCAGGACTGAACATTGGCAAACAAAAATAGTAAGCCAGCCCAGGATAACCTCCTACCTTCTCCTAGCCAGCAAATCTCAGGTTTCATAGCAAAGCAGCATCAAGAGCATGATCAAAGAGGGGATGAGCCTTTATCCTTTAATAAGCTTCAAGAAAAGGATTTTATGGAGAGTACAAAAAAGGTCTTTATCCATTGGGAAGTCCACAGGAAGTCATACTGTCAATATTTCCAAAAGCAATTCAACTGAAAGGTGAATAGCAAACTGCTGGGGACAAACTGCGGACTGAAGCTCAAGAGCCAGTAAAGAACCAACAGGGCTAGCCACCCCCCCTCCCCCCCCCATGTCAAAAAATTATTCTTAGCCTCTCAACTACCGTACAACACTTCCAAGAATGGAC
The DNA here is from genome assembly GCA_037952835.1 of Lithobates septentrionalis. NCBI lineage: Eukaryota > Metazoa > Chordata > Amphibia > Anura > Ranidae > Lithobates > Lithobates septentrionalis. Next base: position 714,724 of record JBBDGP010000296.1, read on the forward strand.
TAAAATAAATACATTAGATCCAATACAGGGCTTGTTATCCAGTTATGACAACTATCTGCTAATACCCCAGCTGTAAATGAGAAACTGGCCACGTTGTTTGAATTTTTATATGGGTATATTTTATAAAATTTGTCAGGGAATGAAAGCCATTACAGGTGTCAATGGATTAATATATTTGCTCTGATTTGGAATAATTCCAATTATGGAGAATAAAAAAAAACTTGAAAGGTTTGACCTGTGGAAGACCAAAGGGTTGCGATATATATGTCCCAACTATTTAATAATGACATCCTTAATTTGAGCAGCTAGAGTGTTGAATTTGAAATAATGAAACAATGGTTCTTTCAATTTCTCCAGTTACAACATTCTATCCAGGCACAGGCCCGTACTCATTCTATGAGATTTAGTAAACCCACAATAATGAAGGACTCCTATCCCAATTATATTGTATACTCCATGCCAAGTTTCAAGACCCCATTGATTTACCATCTAGGGTGCAGGATTTAGGTCCCAGATCTAATGACCAGTGGGAGTCGGCATTGCCCATAGTCTTCTCATCTCCCACTCAAAAACAAACTAAATTATTTCTCCTACATAGGACTTACCACACTCCTGAGCAATTCAAGTGGCACCGCAGGGATACCCCTTTTTGCCCCAAATGCAACTGAGGCCCGGCTAATTTAATCCACGTTATGGAGATACCCCAAACTCCATCGCTATTGGCAAGGTGTTTTTACCACTATAAATTCTGTTTTTCAGGTAAATTTGACAGAAGACCCTGGTATCTGCCTATTGAGTTTGTTAGATGAATATTGCCTGAAACTCATTGTTAGGGTCTTTTTTCAGGCCCATAAGCCCCAAAAATGGACATCTCCACATCCACCGACTTTAGTTGAGTAGAGAACACAGGTAAATGATACCTTATCCAGAGAAAAACCTGGTATTCTTACATAGAAACTGCCCTGCAAAATTGGAAAAAATATGGGACTTGTGGTTAGCCGTCCCAGGCCTGGCCCAAACATCTCTTATTCTAAATAGATTGATACAATAGTCTACAGGGGCTCTGTACAATATATGTTTTAATGTACCGCCTCCTAATGTATTGTTCCTTCTGTGTGTGGGAGAGGTGTTTAATACTGATCTCTTATGATGCCACTCTGAGTTAAGTTTTAGGCAGGATTATGGTTGCACCAGAAAGTGTGCAAGTTGATTGGATGTGTATTAGCTCATGGTCAGAATATCATCGGTTATTGAACTTATGGTCATGGGTCGATGGACATAATACTATGGGTTTGTAACTCAGGTGACATTATATATTATGTCTTTATACCATTGATGTGAAACAGACAATTTATGTTTCTATTACCTTTAAAATCGACCCACTGCGACTAGACCGTTGCGTATGTGTTCGGTGTTTACTGCTCTTTAAAGTGGTTGTAAACCCTTACAAACCACTATTTACTACAGGTAAGCCTATAAGGCACTGTTTAGGAGATATCCCCTGTATATCAGCATGTGCCCAAGTAATCGGCACATGCGCACTGAAGCATAGGCTCGTTCATGCCGTTGCTTCAGCTGACGTGCCGTTACCGGCGGGTCCCACATGCACATGTGATGTCATTGTGACTCCGGCCAATCACAGTGCCGGAGTCTGCGATATCCGGAAAGAACTCTGGGAGACATGTCGCCGGGCAGAGTAGTGTGCCGGGACCGCTGCGGGGACTTCCATTTAAGGTATTTCATAATGAGCTAGCATGCTATGCATACTAGCTCATTATGCCTTTGTCTTGCGGTTGTTTGTTTTTTTAGGTTTACAACCACTTTTTTTCTTGAAAGTTTTATTTATTGCTTTTTAACATAGCAAGTACACACAAAAAAAACTATTTGCATTTCTTCAGCATTGACTCTCTCCTCCTCCTTGCAGACCCTCACTCAGTGAAAGGATCAGAATAAAAATAAGGCCACCTTTTCCTAATAACAGTCCATAGTACGTTTCAATATGTCAAATAGTTACATGTTAAATCCCACAGCAGGTGCATTCCATTAGGTGCCACTCAATCCGCCACCGTAGTTTCACTATTCATCCAACTGCGCCACACTATCAAATTTCTGTGGTATGCCCCTGCTAATGTATGTAGCCTTGTATAAAGGTGCCGTCCTATTAACCACACCCTTCCACATTAATACTGATGGAGGATTGGGCTTTTTCCACGATAAACACTATCATTTTTTTTAGCGTAATAGATTAGGATCGTCAGCAAAGTACGAGTTACTCTCTTTGGGGCTAGATGGTCTACCAGACCCAAAAGAGAAACCTCTATCGTGGGCTGTATAGTAATGGTGGTTACTTCTGCTATACGTTCTGTGACCCCCTTCCAAAACGCTTGGACGTTTGAGCAATTCCAAAAGATATGCATGAAATCGGCAGTGAGGGAACTGCACCACCAGCAACTAGGTGACTGAGTAGGGAACATCTTAGCCAATCTAGCTGGAGTAAAATATATACATTGCAGTAATTTAAATTGAATGGGTTGGTCCCTAGCAGAGAACAATCTAGTAAAATTAATGTCCCATACATCATCCCAGTCATCCCCGTCCACCTGGGTGAACACCTCACCCCACACTGCCCTACACTTTGCAAGGAGATCTCCCCCCTCACCGAACAGTAGTTTATATATGGTAGACAAGGCCTTGTCCAAAGTGTCCTCCCTCAGTAAAGACTCAATATCACTCATTTTCAGGGTAATACCAATATCTCCAAATTGGGAATTATGTGCATGTCTGAGCTGAAGATAATGGAACAAGTGAGTGTTGGGAAGATTAAACTTAGTTTTCAGGGCGTCAAACTGCAGAAGTTTCCCACCACCCACTATATCTTTCAGCGTCTTAATACCAAATTTAGTCCAGACGATTGGATCAGGGTACTCACAAAAGTGTATTAATTTAGGATTCTTCCAAAGTGGTGTGTGAGGAGAAATCTCAGAAGTGCTACCCATGCCCTACTGGTTGCATGCATGGATACTGTGAGCCTATACGGAGCCCTGATACGGGAGCTGTGTCAGTGCCTCATAAGAACCAACAATAGCCGCCTCTAGTGTATTGGCAGTGTCATCCTCGGGTAGAGTAAACCATCTGTGCACGAATACTAGCTGACCCCCTAGGAAATATCTGTGGAAGTCCGGGACCGCCAGACGCCCTCGTTTCCACGGCAGTTGTAACACGCAGAGTTTAATTCAGGAGTTTCACCACTGCCACATGAAAGTCGTTATAAGTTGATATATTCTTTTGAATATATCTCGGTATCCAAACAGGAGAATTACGATATCTCTATATCTATAAACAGAGGTAAAAATTTTATTTTACCCTACTTATGAGTGTCAAACGTAGATTCTGCCATGCCTGCAGTCTGGATTTGTTTAGTTTAGTCAAAAGTGGATTGACATTCAAGGCAATAAAGTGATACAGAGCTGGGAGATGTAACCCCAGATATTTGATCACCTCTGCAAGGGACAATTTGAAGGAATCTCACATCTGGGGGTATGGTGTCCTGGGTGAGAGAATCTGGTATTTTTCCCAGTTGACTTTCAGACCCGAAAAACAAGCAAAGGAATTTAGAATGTCTAAAGCTGCCAACAGGGAATTTTTGGAGTCTCGCAAAAAAAGAACCATATCGTCCGAATATATTGCCGTCTTTTCAGTCACGCTACCCACCGTTTTCCCCTGTACCTCCTCAGAGGCTTGCAAAGGCCGCAGCCAAGGGTTCGAGTCATAATAGAGAAAAGACCCGGGGATAAAGGGCATCCTTGGAGAGTGCCCCTATGCACTGGAAAAAAGTCAGATAACATTGTTTAGCTTTATGGCTGCTGTGGAGCAATGATATAGAATGTCGATCCACTTTCGAAACTGAGGACCGAACCCCAATACCTCTAGTACCACCATCATGTAATTCAAGTCCACGGATTTAAAATGCCTTTTCTAGATCCAGAAAGACCGGTATCCCACCTCTGGAAATATCCAGGCACAACTGAGTGTGGGTGAAAACCCTGTGCAAATTAATATCAGTGGCTTTTTTGGGCATAAAACCTGTCTGATCAGGGGAAATAACATGCTGTAGGGCCAACATAAGTATAGTAGCCAACAGTTTGGTCAATTTTTTGAAGTCCATATTTAAGAGATGGGCCTATAAAAGACGAACACTGCAGTGAGTCTTTATCCGGCTTAGCCAATAGTACAATATGAGCCTCATAAAAAGGAGAGGGGGAGGCTTCCCTTCTGAAAACAGTCCTCCCTGTCTCTTAACAGTTGTCCGGACGGGGACAGTCTGCAGGGAACTACTGTCGGGGACGTGTCCCCTGCTGTCAGGAGAGGCAAGAGTTTGCCATTTTTATCTCCTTTTTCAAAAATACACGCTACACTCCTTTGCAGTTTACAAATAGTCACATCCTGATAATGGAGAGATACATTCCTCCTTGCGAACTGCAATTGAGCCAATGTGTCAGAAGAGGGTGAATCCACATGTGTCTTAGCACATTCTTGTTCTTTATCCTGGAGTTGTTTTTCTACACTATTCTGCTCTGTTCGCTGGGCTTTTATGGCTGATATGTATACCCCTCCAATGGTGGCCCTGAAGGCCTCCCAGGCAGTGTGGACCGTTGCTGATCTTTCGTTAATCCGCCAAAATGTATCCATGTGCAGTTTTAGCATCTCCTCTATGGTGGGTTCCCCCACCCATCTAGGAGATAGATGGCAAACCCCCCTTGAACTCTGTGAGCCCAATTGTATGGTAATCTGAAGTGGGGAGTTATCCGATAAACCCCCCCCCCCCCCCAAAAGGTAGGATGCCCCCGCTACCAGAGGCAATAATGTCCCATTGGCAAACGCCAGGTCTATTCTGGAAGATGAAGCACATACCGAGGACAGATATGAGTAGCATCTGTCAGTGGGATGCTTCCACCGCCAGATCTCAGTGAGACCCACAGCTTCCGCCCAGTGCGTCAAGCCGTAGTTTGGAGCCCTACGTGGGTTGGATGTGTCTAAAGCAGGGATATGCAATTAGCGGACCTCCAGCTGTTGCAAAACTACAAGTTCCATCATGCCTCGGTCTCTTGGTGTCATGCTTGTGGCTGTTAGAGTCTTGCTATGCCTCATGGGATTTGTAGTTCTGCAACAGCTGGAGGTCCGCTAATTGCATATCCCTGGTCTAAAGTATAATTGAGAACATTGAAATCTCCAGCCACCAATAACTGGAATGGAGCGTGAGGCGCCAATTTCTCCAACACCTCGTACAGAATGTTCCCTGTAAAAGGAGGGGGGAGTATATACATTTACCAGGGCTAACCTGCGTGAATAAACTTCAATTATTACCACTAAGTATCTTCCCCCGGGATCTGTAATCACCGTTTCTATGGAGCAAGGTAAGGACTTGTGCAACAAAATAGACACACCCCTCGCATAGCGCGAAATAGTGGCATGTATGGTCCTGTGCATCCAGGAACGTTTCATGAGCAGGATTTTATTGCCTAATAAATGAATTTCCTGTAATAAAACATTATATGGGGATGCTGGGCCTGAAAGAATTTCAGCACCAGAGCTCTCTTGTACTTTGAATTCAAAACCCTGACATTCCAGGAGAGGATTCTAATATTCAAGGACATGACTGCAATTCAGAAATTCGCCACAAGATGGGGGCCTAGAAGCACAAGTGAGGTCCAGAGTCACACAGAGCTATACAGCATGCTGAAGATTAACATTTACCCACCTATACACATCGCTTTGTGGTGGAGCCGGCTTGAGTGTCAAGCGACCACAAAAACAGAACATAAGAAAAAACATGAAAAAAAAGCATTCACTCCTGAACAGTCCCGTCGTAAAAATTCCCTGTCTTCCCTTAAAAAAAACAAACCCTGCCCTATCCAGCAGACTTGATCCCCAAAACCAAAAAACGAAAAATGGAGTATTTTCTTGTAGAGTTATTCCATATGCCCCCTAGGGAGGAACAAAAAAGGTCAACAGGGTTAGCACTGGCACTACTCGCCTTCTGTGAATACTCTTTGTGGAGAGCATTCGGCTCCATGCATATTGTAGCCATGAAGCACCAAGCAGCTACACATACCCTGCAACACCTTGAAGGGAATGTTTTTTGCAGTAAAAGCAAGTTCTGTACATATGCATCTCCTGACAAGGCACACCGCTGTTAAACCTATTGGGAAGGGTAACTTGGTATAGGATTATAGTCAAAGAACATTTGCCTGCCAGTGTGCAATCACCCTTTACTGCGCCGGATTGTGGTACGTCAGCTAAAAAATACGTCTAGCAAAAAGGAGGGGAGAGGGTGACAACACAGCTCAAACAGAATGTACCAAATTAAATGATGATTCACTTCAACTTAAGGTATCCAGCCAATCTGAGACATCCGAGGGGACCTCAAAGAATTTCAGAGCCCCGGTGTTCCACACAGAGCTTACTGGGGCACAGCATACTATACGCGAGTCCCTTTTCCCCAGAGGCTCTTCTGAAAGCTCCAGGAACGTGCCTCGGCGTCTCTGCAACTCTGGGGAAAAACCTGGGAAGAAATGCAAGGTGGTGTTCTCAAACCGGATCTGTGGTTTCTGCTGGGCTTCAGCAAGGATGAGATCTCTTTCTCGGTAATTTAGAAACAGCACAAGGAATGATCTGGGCAAGGCGCCTTGCGGTCTCGGGCCTGTGGGGACCCTATGAGCGCGCTACATAATGTATGCTGAGGAGACTTTTAAATTGAGGATTTGTTTAAAGAAATTTTCAGCAAAGCTGGCTGGGCGTGAGCCCTCTGCGCCTTCAAGAAGGCCCACCATGCGCACATTATTGCGGTGTCTTCAGACCGTGCCATCAAGGTTTTAACCGTGCGTTGCAGCGCCATTCTGGGAGGTGGCAGCCATAGCATCCTCTATATCCGAGAAACGATTCTCGGCAGCAGTGAAACGGCTTCTAAACTTGTCCATGTCTTGTCGGATAAGGCCACACTCCATGGCCAGTGTATCTATCCTCCCCATGACCATGGTTTTACTCTCCTCAATGGCCGCCAAGATGGCTGCAGTGGAGACAGTAGCTGCTGATTGCTCCATACCTGAAGGCTGCTGCGGGTCTCCTTCGTTCTGCTCCATGTCCCTTAGTAGCTGCAGTACCGTTTGTATGGCTGAGGCAGACAGTAGCAGCTGCCGATTGCTCCATACCTGAAGGCTGCTGCGGGTCTCCTTCGTTCTGCTCCATGTCCCTTAGTAGCTGCAGTACCGTTTGTATGGCTGAGGCAGACAGTAGCAGCTGCCAATTGCTCCATACCTGAAGGCTGCTGCGGGTCTCCTTCGTTCTGCTCCATGTCCCTTAGTAGCTGCAGTACCGTTTGTATGGCTGAGGCAGACAGTAGCAGCTGCCGATTGCTCCATACCTGAAGGCTGCTGCGGGTCTCCTTCGTTCTGCTCCATGTCCCTTAGTAGCTGCAGTACCGTTTGTATGGCTGAGGCAGACAGTAGCAGCTGCCGATTGCTCCATACCTGAAGGCTGCTGCGGGTCTCCTTCGTTCTGCTCCATGTCCCTTAGTAGCTGCAGTACTGTTTGTATGGCTGAGGCCCGCTCCGGAGGGCAAGATGGCCGCCGCACGTGTCACTGCCGGGGAGCTCTGTGTCCTGGGTGGTGGCCGTTTCTTTACCGATTGCCTTCTGGATGGTATCTATGGATTCAGGAGGTACCCACGATGAAGATGCAGCTGCCGGCTAGGATGTCACTCGGTGCGGGAGGTATGGACAGGGAAGAGGGATGGAGGTAGGAGCATGTGGAGGATACTGGGCCCCGGGGCTCCGCAGCCAGCCCACACAGGCAGTCTCCGGACACTGATCAATTCCTGACAGGGCAGTGAGGCAGCTGAGTACCGCAGCGTCTGCGCCCTGGATTTCAGGTCTGGCTGGCCACGGCACTCCCCCGCGGCGTAGGAAAGTGCAGTGGGCGGCAGGCTTCACTAGGCCACGATAGGCGATCCCGGCGGCCCCGCAGACCACCAGGCACACAGGAGGGCAGGCTGGATGGTGAGGGGAGTCCCTTCCCTCACCACCAGGTCAGCAACAGTTTCTTCCAGCACGATGGAGACCGGGAAGATGGCGACGGTGGCCACGGGTGAGCAGGATCGGCGTCCCTCTTGCCGATCCCGGGCGGATCTTACCCAATATAAGCACAGGCTGCAGCAGGGTATGCAGAGGGACAAGCAGGCAGGTGAATTAGCTGGATTTGGCTGCTTAGGTGCACGGATGGCTGAGGATTAAGATAAGGATTGCTGGAGCTCCTCGCTCACACGTCTGCTACCGTTCGCATCAGGACACCCCCCCCCCCCCCCCCCCCCCCAAGGTTTACAAAAACTTTAACAGTGTTAATACAGGGCACCTTCACCCCCTTCCTGCCCAGACCAATTTTCAGCTTTCAGGGCTCTCACACTTTGAATGACAATTACTTAGTCATGCAAACCCTGTACCCAAACAAAATCATCTTTTTCACACAAATAGAGCTTTCCTTTGGTGGTATTTAATCACATCTGGGTTTATTTTTTGCAATTTAAGTGAAAAAAAAAAAAAAAAAACAACTTAGTTTCTATTATAAAGTTTTGCAGATAAGTAATTTTTGTTCATAAATTCGGGCCAAAACTTATAATGCTACATATCTTTGGTAAAAATAACCCAAAATTAGTGGATATTATTTAGTATGTGTGAAAGCTATAGTGTCTACAAACTATGGTGCCAATCATTAAAAATTGATCACACCTGATGTACTAACGGCCTATCATTTCTTAAGGTCCTGAAATGTCAGGACTATATACCCCCCAAATGACCCCTTTTTGGAAAGTAGACAGTCCAAGATATTTAGTAAGAGGCATGGTGAGTTTTTTTAAAGTTGTAGTTTTTTCCACAATTCTTGGGAAAATTAAGAATTTTTTTTTACTTTACACAAAATTGTCATAAGTTATTTCTCACACACAGCATATGCATACTTGCAATTACACCCCAAAATGCATTCTGCTACTCCCGAGTATGGCAATACCACATGTGCGAGACTTTTACACAGCATGGGCACATACAGAGGCCCAATATGCAGGGAGCACCTTCAGGGGTTATAGGAGCATAAATTGCACATATAATTTCCTGACGGCCTATCACACCTTTAAAAGGCCTGCAGCACCGGGACAGTGGAATTACCCACAAAAGGACTCCATTATGGAAAGCAAAAACACCCCAATGTATATTCTATGAGGCATAACGGAGTCTTTTGAACATGTAATTTTTCCCACAAGTTTTTGGAAAATGTGGAAAGAATATAACTTTTTTTAATTTATTTATTTTTTACACAAAGTTGACAATTTAAGATTTTTCTAACACATAGCAAAAATGACAGCCCAAAATACATTCCGCTACTCCTGAGTATGGCGATATCACATGTTTGAGACTTTTACACAGACTGACCACATACACAGGCCCGACATCCAAGTAGCACCTTCAGGCATTTTAGGAGCACAAATTACATATCAAAATTTCCCATCTACCCATCACATTTTGAAGGCCCTGGAGCACCAGGACAATGGAAACGCCCACGAAAAGGCCCCATTTTGGAAAGCAAACACCCCAATGTATATTCTATGAGGCATGGGCTGGTGGACAGGTACTCAGTGGCAAGAACGGGCTGATGTCATACGACAGCCCCCTGGAGGAAGGAAAGGTTCCTGCTGGCGTCATTTTACAATGCCCCTGTAAGGAAGTGGTTAAAAATGTAATTAAAATCTCATTAAAAAAACAAAACAAAAAAAAAAAAACAAAAACAGAAAAACCCAACAACCAAAGCTGGCACCCAATGAATCGGAACCCCATCCCATAGCCCCCTACCCACCTGTAGAAAGAGGACAAGAACAGATTGTAGAAAGACAAGAACAGATTGTCAAAAGAATGGGAACCAAATCAGATGCTAAAAGAAGAGAAATCAAGATGATGCAGCATTTGGGGGTGGGGTGGGATTACGTGTACACAAAGAACTGGTCCATATCACTCAACCAGGATATGGAACAGAAAGGACCCACTGCCTCAGCAAAGCCAGCAAGACCAGGAAGTGAAGGGGGAGAAGAGCTGCAGATGTGCACAGCTCTGGATTAAGGTAAACAATGTTTAGGCTTTATAGCCACTGTGTTAAGCAGAGAAAACTTAAGGCCTGTATTTCAAAGGAGTTTTTTTTCTCCCCATGTACACGTCCCATAATTTAGTAGAACGCGGCATACTCTTCATTACAGCTGACTGCTATATACTAAAAATAGAATCTCTTTAGTTAGGCCAGATCCACATCACAACACTGCACTTCCAATGCTGTATGGGTTAACTGCCATTACCTGTCATTCATGTGCCTCTCCCCCGTTCACAGAATGTGTTACATTTTATGTAACAAAAAATGTTGCTGCGCTAAACAGATATTGAACAAACAAATGTCCATAAAGTGTGAACAAATGCTGCTGTTCTATTATAGTGCAGATGAATTCCTCAACAAGGTGTAACAGAGTATAATTGATGTGCGTATTGATCACCCAAGTGAACAGCCACTGAATATGATATAAAATGCTTAACAGAGGTACCACACACGCCAATCCTGTATACTGGTCGATCGACTTCTAGGATGTCTTGGATCTATTAGTGCTGGTTTTTAACGGATTTCTGTAAGTGTTTAGCACCAATTTCTTTTAATAAACTGTTAAGCAGTTTTACACTATGTGGCCATTTTATCTTTCCTTCATGGGCCCTACTACGGAGTAGACTTTACCATCAGCCATGACAGTACCACCACCTGCAATATATCAGAGGAAGCCGATTGGATCTTCTATACTTGCATATCACGCCTGTCTAGATTTATAATTTGGAGTCTAGACTTCTGGTAAGGAGGCATTTTATATCAATATCAGTGGTGGTGCACTTGGGTGATCAAAACGCACTTCAATTATACTCATTGTTACTGGCTGTTCATCAAGGAATTCATCTGCTCTAAAATAGACCAGACCACCACCAGTTGTTCACACATTATGGAGACTTGTTTATTCAATACCTATGTTTAGAGCAGCAACATTTTTTATTGTTTCACGTTCATCACGATTGGTCCTGTTGTGTTGTTGCCAGCACTTGCACTTTTATATTTAGTCTGTATATCTGTGCAATAATTTTGTATATGTTGTACATTTTATGAAAGGCATGCAAAGTTTAGTGACTTGGGAGAGGACAGAAAGCAGTGGGCCATAAGGACTTTCAATGTACTTGTGGCAGTTCACCTATACAGCATCGGAAGCTCAGCACTGCAAAGAGAATGTGGCTTCAATAGGAAGATTTCTACAGTAAAGGGTGTTGGAGATTTTATGAAGATGCATTTTAATATGTATTGTCATAGTGTCTCCCAGCGTTAGTAGTCCCGCAGCCCGCTCTAAAGAGCTGACTGGGGCAGACTGAAGCTGGTTGAGATCCGTTTGGTAGTGGAAAGCTCCTTGGGAATGTAGAGAAGTGTTTGCAGAGTGGGGATATGTCCGCCAGTGAAGGGCCCCTGTGCGATGTACAGAACAATCGTCTGGGGGGGGGGGGGGGGGGGGATGCGTTTGCTCTGCAAAGACATCATCAGTTTAGCGGATGTGCGCGTGTGTCACTCCTGTATGCCTGATCAACATATTTGGGGTGCCATGGCTTATACCTGCAGATAATCTCCCATCCAGAGACAGTAGTACAGTCCGGGTATGTTTTGTTCTCTGAACAAAGCAGAATAAGGATTCACGAACCGTAAAAATGGGAGCCTTTGAATCATTGTGGTCAGGAGCAGCATTCTTATAATCTCAAGCTTCCTGTGATACAGAGACAGGGGGCTGGAAATCGTACACACTGCCCGGCCCAGACACGCCCATAAGACTCCTAGTCATTATTCATTGGTTGTTGTATAAATTCATCTTGTTTGAAAGGATTTCCTGTGTTGACATTCATATCCTGTGAGGTCATATCCTGTGAAGGAAGCGATTGGCTCTTGGGGGCAGGGCTTCCTATTTGTGACTTCCTGTTTAGGTGTGTGGATAAAAGCAGAGAGCCTCTGCCCAGCAAGGCAGATGAAGGAAAGATGGAGCCAAGATGGTGATTATGTCTGTTTACTAGGGAAATGCGGGAGACATGGGTTATTTGCTACATTATACCATAAGGGCGATTAACCAGTTGCCGACCGCCGGCACAATGGCACGGGCAGGCATAAGGGCTTACCTGTACATCCCTGCCTGCCCGCGGGTGGGGTGTCCTATCGCACCAACACTACAACTTACAGTAGAACACGCAGGCACACTAATCACCCCCCCCCCCCCCGATCACCCCCCTGTCACAGTGACACCAATAGCAGTTTTTTTTTTTTTTTTTTTTTTAACTGATTACTGCATCGGTGTCATTTGTGTCCGTTATAAGTGGTAGGGCAGGTAGTGGTAGGCTCCTTTAGGTCTAGGGTACCCCCCTAATAAAGGTTTAACCCCTTGATCACCCCCCAGTTAACCCGTCGCCAGTGTCACTAAGCAAATCTTTTTTCTGATCGCCGCATTAGTGTCACAGGTGACGCTAGTTAGCCAGGTAAGTATTTAGTTTCAGCTTTTTAGTGTCAGGTACCCCCATATACTCCTAGTAAAGGTTTTAACCCCCGATTCCCCCCTGGTTAACCCTTTCACCAGTGATCACCGTATAACTGTTACGGGTGATGCTGGTTAGTTTGTTTTTTATAGTGTCAGGGCACCCGCCGTTTATTACCCAATAAAGGTTTAACCCCCCGATCGCCCGGCAGGTGGTAAAGGTTAGTTTTTAGGGTCAGATAGGGTCTGCGTTGCCCCAGGCAGTGTCAGGTTAGTGCCAGTACCGCTAATACGCACGCAGCATACACCTCCCTTAGTGGTATAGTATCTGAATCGATCAATATCTGATCAGATCTATACTAGCGTCCCCAGCAGTTTAGGGTTCCCAAAAACGTAGTGTTAGCGGGATCAGCCTAGATACCTGCAAGCACCTGTGTTTTGCCCCTCCGTTCAGCCCAGCCCACCCAAGTGCAGTATCGATCGATCACTGTCACTTACAAAACACTAAACACATAACTGCAGCGTTCACAGACTCAGGCCTGATCCCTGCAATCGCTAACAGTTTTTTTGGTAGCATTTTGATACAGTCGTTGACGGTCAGGAGCTTTTTTACCTGTGAGTCTCACTACTGTACCACTAAATTTAGAGCCCAAAATGGCAAATCGAAGGTACAGTAGTGAAGAGGCCTACACGTTTGAGCAGTTGTAGTAGTGGTGGGGGTAGAGCAGCTCTTCCATGGCTCCCTCAACAGCCTCCCTTATCTACACCACGATCCTCATCTCCTATCTGGTCGGGGAGTTCAGAAGCTGAAAAGGAGTGTACAGAAAAGTTCTTTTACAAAGACATATGGTACAAGATTGGAGGACTGCCAATACAGCGGGGATTATCCAGCCTCTAAAGTGCTCCACAGTGACAGATACTGTGAATGCTCCATACCCCAAGAGGGGGGGGGGATTCCGGTGAGTGCAGCCACAATAAGAGCACAGATAAAGACACGCATGCTGTGATCACCCTTGAAAGTGGAATTTTTCACCAGCACAGAAGCACTTTATTGTATATTTATCAAATTAAATGGGACTATAGTTATATTTGTTTAAACACATGCTATATGGGACCAATTTGTCCCCTTTCGTTTTGGGATTCAAGTTCACAAATTTATTCTATTTTTTAGAATGGATTCCATAAAAGTCATACATTTTTTATAATTCTATCAAAATCACCACTTTTATAATTTTATGCACTAATCATATATTATTTATTTGGGATTTATCACGCATGGAATATTGTGAAGGTTTAGACATCGCGTTTAACATAAGGGATTCAATGCATGTCTAATGCATCAATGAACATCCACTAGAATAACATTTTATTTTGTACATTTATGTTCATTAGTATGTATGTGATCGAGTGCACAACACAACACATTAGAACAGCGCCACATCTACTTCAGTTTATTTTTATTTATTTACTCCACCTACTAGTAGTAACTAGTAGAGGCAGCAGTTCTCTTAAACCATTTAACCTAATTTTTCTGCTAGTACTTATTCCTTGCGCGGAATCACTTATATTCTCCTCATGACAGATAGTGAAGAGGAATTCCCTCATCTGTCAGATTCAGGCTCAGAATATGAACCTGTAGACAGCAGCGGCTCCATGACAGATAGCTCTGACGGAGTTGTGGTCCCTGCCAAGGTCAGGCGTACCAGATCCCAATCTTCTTCTGCTGTTGGAGGTGCAAGAACCGCAGGGCTCTCGTACGGAGCAGAGAAGTACTAGCGCCGCTACTCCTTCTGGTGAACTGGCAAGTACCAGCGGCCTAGTACACCCTGGTCGTACATCCAGCACTGCAGTAACACTTGGTGCAGTTCAAGCTGGCAAGCACAAGTAGTGTCCCGCTGCCAAGAAGACAAAGACAGGCCCGTCGAGCCCATAGTGCCCTTCCTGCTGCATTCGCCAATCCTAATTGGGAACCCACCACTTCTGAAGCACCCGTACTTCCCTCATTCACTGGCCAACCCGGCATTCAGGTGGAAACAGCTGATTTTACATCACTTGATTTTAATTCGCCGTTTTTCACCAAAGATCTCTTTAGAACTATTGTGGACCAAAGCAATTTGTATGCTGGTCAATACATCGCCACTAATCCCCAGTCCTCCCTTGCCAGAGATTGGAATCCAATTACGGTTTCTGAATTTAAGATCTTTCTGGGCCTATCCCTCCTCATGGGCATAACCAAAAAGAGCGAGTTGCGGTCATATTGGTCCACTAACCCAATGCACCATATTCCCGTGTTCTCTGCTTCCATGGCCAGGGCACGATACGAGCAGATTTTGAGGTCCATGCACTTAAACAACAATGAACTCTGTCATCCTCGTGGAGACCCTGCATACGATCGGCTCTACAAAATTCGGCCCCTCGTAAACCACTTCAACCAACGTTTTGCAGACTTGTTTACTCCATCAAGTTGTCTGCGTTGATGAGTCCCTGATTAAGTTTTCTGGTCGCTTGTCATTCAAACAGTATCATCCCAGCAAGCGTGCCAGATACAGGGTCAAGATGTCTAAGCTCTGTGACAGGGCCACAGGCTATACATGTAGTTTTATGGTTTACGAGGGAAGAGATGGCCACATAGAGCCTACAAACTGCCCTGACTACATAGGAAGCGCTGGCAAGATTGTGTGGGACTTGGTGTCACCCTTATTCGGAAAGGGGTACCACTTGTACGTAGACATTACACGAGCGTGCCACTTTTTAGTCACTTGTTTGATCATCAGATTGGAGCATGTGGCCGGGGCTCTCTCTAGCGGCTTGTAGATTCCTGTCTTAGGCTGGGGGAGAGAGCCTGCTTGCAGTGTAATAATTTGCTCGCTATGAAGTGGAGGGATAATAGGGGTGCTGAAATTAATCGTTGCATCGCGATTCGGGTGTCCCCGATGCGGCATCGATGCATAAGGACCAGAAAATCGATGTCTGGTGACGTCATTATTACTAGCCCCACCCCTCCCAGGAAAGCGCTCCGAGCGTATTTTTAAAATGACTTTATTTTAATGTTGTATTACAATGGATGCTGTGCCCCCGCTGTATGTGCTTTTTAAAAAACAATGTCACTTTATACCGCATTTCGCCGTAGTACGATCATGTGACTCCCGGCCCGTCCCACCCCTCTCTGCTCTCCTCTTCCGTCTCCTGACATCAGCAGGGAATTTTCAGTTCTGCCCGCCTCTCTTCTGATACGATAACTATAGTCAGCGGGCGGGACTGAGAATTCCCTGCTGACGTCAGGACTCAGGAGACACGTGAGAGGAGAGCGGAGAGGGGCGGGACGAGCCGGGAGTCACATGATCGTACTACAGCGAAATTCGGTATGAAGTGACATTGTTTTTTAAAAGCACACACAGCGGGGGCACAGTATCCATTGTAATTCAACATTTATTAAAAGAAAGTAATTGTGGGGGGTTAGTGATGGCTGCGTTTGAGGGGCACAAGTGGCTGCGTTTGACGGGCACAAGTGGCTGCGTTTGACGGGCACAAGTGGCTGCGTTTGATGGTGGAGGTTCAGTATTTTTTCAGTTTGTTCGCGCCCCCAAAAAAATTTTGAGCACCAGCTGCCACTGGTCCAGCACAGAGACAGTACAGGGAACTTCACAGGGCTGTTTGTCATCTGTGGATTCTATCCCTTCTAACCTCCAAGCAGCTGTGTGTGAATCTCTGTACCCTGTAGTGCACTTTTTAAGGGAGTGAGATTTTTAATTCAAAGCAGAGTTCCAGTCAATTTTTTGTATATTAGAAGTCAGCAGCTACAAAAAAAGTGCATCTTCTGACTTTTAATAAAAAGACACTCACCTGTCCCACAATCCAGCGATGTGGCCACCCAAACCCTCCCTTCTCTCCCCCGCCTGTCCACAGCGCTGGCAATACTACTGTGGGCATCCGGGTGCGCATGTCTCACTGCGCTTTCCTGCATAGCCAGGCAATCTTTTGGGAACGGTGATGTGTCCCAGAAGATTGCAGGGTGGAAGGGCCGCCTAGGCGGCCCAAGCGGAGGTGGGAGCTAGTCGGTAATCGTGATGCATCGCAGAATCGAATCGTTGACCAGATAATCGTAATCTAATTGAATCGTGAGACCAGTGAAGATGCGCACCACTAAGGGATAATAAGAATGCTTTCGTTCTTACCTCCCTTCATGCAGACACGACGGTCCAAATTACTGGTGTTGTGGAGAAACCCCTCTGTGTTCACGAATAAAACCAAAATATGGGAGGGGTGGACTTTAACGACCAGTTGTTGGCGCCGTACCTAGTTGCCCGTAAGGCCAGACGCTGGTATAAAAAAGTGTCTGCATACTTATTTCAATTGGCTTTGCTGAACGCTCATGTGCTATACAGAGCTTCAGGACGGACTGGATCCTTCCTTAAATTTCAGGAAGAGATCGTCAGAGCCCTTCTGTTTCCAGACGACGGTGCTCCACCTCACCTTCCCAATCCAAATAGAGTAAACCGGCTGCATGAGAGGCATTTTCCTTATGTCCTCCCGAGTACCCCTACCCAACGAGCCCCCCAAAGAAAATGTGTCTGTAGAAAGTGCGGATATAGGCGTGACACCCGCTATTCTTGTCCCTCCTGTCCTGACAATCCTGGTCTTTGCATTGGTGAATGTTTTGAGCGCTACCATACACTAGTTGAGTTTTAGCGTAGGGTACAGCACTGCACAGACTAGGCACACTTTCACAGGGTCTCCCAAGATGCCATCGCATTTTGAGAGACCCCAACCTGGAACCGAACCGTTACAGTTACAAATAAAAGTAAAAAAAAAAATAATTACACAAAAAATTATAAAATAAAAAAACAAAAATAGTTGTTTTATTGTTCTCTCCCTCTCTATTGTTCTGCTCTTTTTTACTGTATTCTATTCTGCAATGTTTTATTGTTATGTTTTATCAGGTTTGCTTTTCAGGTATGTAATTTTATACTTTACCGTTTACTGTGTTTTATTGTTAACCATTTTTTTGTTTTCAGGTACGCCGTGAGATTTTTTGGGAGCCTAGCCACGTACGGGACCCCGAAAACAAAGCACCGCCTTCAGGATTTCTCAGGGTGTAAATTTTTGATTTCACTCCTCACTGCCTCTCTCAGTTTTGGAGGCAATGGAATGCCCAGATGGCACAAACCCCCCCCAAATGACCCCATTTTGGAAAGTAGACACCCCAAGCTATTTGCCGAGAGGTATGGTGAGTATTTTGCAGATCTCGCTTTTTGTCAAAGTTTTGAAAATTGAAAAAACAAACAAACAAAAAAAAACAAAAAACAAACACATTTTTCTTTCTTCATTTTCAAAAACAAATGAGCTGCAAAATACTCAACATACCTCTCGGCAAATAGCTTGGGGTGTCTACTTTCAAAAATGGGGTCATTGGGGGGGGGGGGGGGTGTTTGTGCCATCTTGGCATTTTATGGCCTTCAAAACCGTGATGGGTATTGAGGAGTGTAATCAAAAATTTACGCCCTTAGAAATCCTGAAGGTGGCGATTGGCTTTCGGGGCCCCATACGTGGCTAGACTCCCAAAAAGTCCCACACATGTGGTATCCCCGTACGCGGGAGAAACAGCAGAATTTATTTTGGGGTGTAATTCCACATATGCCCACAGCATGTAAGCAATATATCATTTAGTGACAACTTTTTTTTGTGTGTCTCATTATTCAATCACTTGGGACAAAAAAAGTTAATATTCAGTGGGCTCAACATGCCTCTTAGCAATTTCCTTAGGGTGTCTACTTTCCAAAATGGGGTCATATGGGGGGGTTTGTACTGCCCTGCCATTTTAGCACCTCAAGAAACGATAGGCAGTCAAACTAAAAGCTGCGTAAATTCCAGAAAATGTACCCTAGTTTGTAGACGCTATAACTTTTGCGCAAACCAATATACGCTTGACTTTTTTTTTAACCAAAGACATGTGGCTGAATACATTTTGGCCTAAATGTATGACTAAAATTGAGTTAATTGGATTTTTATTATAACAAAAAGTAGAAAATATCTTTTTTTTCCCCCAAAATTTTCGGTCTTTTTCCGTTTATATCGCAAAAAATAAAAAAATCGCAAAGGCAATTAAATGCCATCAAAAGAAAGCCTTTTGTGGGAAAAAAGGACGCAAATTTCGCTTGGGTACAACATTGCATGAACCGTGCAATTACGAGTTAAAGCAGCGCAGTGCCAAATTGTAAAAAGTCCTCTGGTCTTTGGCCAGACAAATGGTTCGGGGCTGAAGTGGTTAATAGCGCAAGAGTATAGTGGAATATCCACGACAGGAGCAGTCAGTGGGAGAGTCAATGGGACATGGGATAACCAGTTTACTTATAATGAAGTGTAGGACTAGAGCTATACCCCAAGAACTAAACTTCAGCCTTAAACAATGGTCTGTAAAATTCAAGCTATGGTGTAGACCAACATTGCAGACAGGGATATCATCTATTACAATTTGTTTTCTAGGTAGCCCCCAAAAGACCAGAGGCTTCTATGCTGCCTTTAATGACACACAGAACAGCTGGGCCCAGTCAGAGCATCACAACTCTTCGAGGATAGGTTTTCCACCTAATAGCTTTAAGAAAGGTAACTTTGTGAAGATGGGCAAATGCAGTGTGCTTTCAGATGCATTTAACCTGGTTTGAGATCAATTTGGTGTGCCGGCAATATACTATTTAAGAAAGAAAGGAGGGGGGCGGCTGTTCAGTCCTGAAACGTTTATCGCGGCTTCTGTTGGTGACTTGAAAGTTAAAAAGGTAGATATGAGAAACATTTGGTGTGCTGGTGGCTATGCAATCTATTGTTTAATGGTGACAATGCCATTTGAGTGGTCTCTTCAACAGTTTGAGAGAACCATTAGGAAGGCAATAGGAATTACCACTGTTTCCAGACACTTGTACTTCGATTTGAGTGCTTTGTTGGTTGAATTTCACCTGCAGTTGCTAGAATTTGCATTTGATCTCATAAGCTGCCTAAAGCTGCTTTTGCATACCCATAAACTTGCATGAGAACAAAAGTAATTCTGAAGTGAATTAAATCCCTTACACAGGCAACTTTTCACACTGGATGCTCTGAACAAATGCATTACAATTCCTTTGCAAATTAGAGCTATAACACAAAACGCAGAAGAAGTTTTTCCTTACCTGAGCAATCTGGTAGAAGTCCACATCGGCAAAACCAAAGCACAATAGAGGCATACTGAGCTAAGAGCTTTGTCACTGACTGTTTGTTTGCTAGGTCTATAAGCCCTGTTGAGCAAACAAGAAATAAAAGCAAAATCAGGCAAACAGATAATCAAGCTAGGTTTGAAAAGATAAAGCTAGGTTTGAAAAAGCGTGGAACCAGTTAATTGCATACCTTCATGCTCCCTAAACACTGGGCCACCTTGTGAGGGGAGGACCGCACTGAGGGGACCTACTCTATTCTTTCCTTCCACTTTTCTTCTCTTTAAATCTTTTTTACAATTAAATTTTTCCTGGTATTGGTTTTGTTATACCACAATTTTTTTTGGTAGGATGCCGATGGGGGACCGTAAAAATCTCTCCCAATTATACTATTCTCTCAAGATCGAGACCCCATGCTTTGGGGCATGGATCAATGAAAGACAATGTTTTTCTACCTTACCATGTTCTAGAGATATGCCTAAACTACAGCTTATGGTATTGTTACTTGGTAATTACTGGTACTTCTATTTGTGGATTTTTCTTCGTACTCAATTGCTGATACCTATGGGCACATAGCCTTAGACAAATGGTTGCGCTAATCAGTGCCAGATCGTTATGCCTAAAACTTTTTGATTTAGTTGCTTTGTGTTTAGCTGGTCAGGGCCACTAATCACTTTGGAGAATGCATCCTCTTTTTAAAAATTTGACATTAAGTTTTTGTACAATGCTTAAAACTTGCAATAAAAACTATTGAAAGAAACTCAGGCAAATTATATTATTTATAATTAATTATTAATATATTAAACAAGACCAATTCCCAGTTATGTAAACATAAAATAGGGAAGTTGGATTTTTGACTTGTCTAAAATCTATTCCCTGGAGTACAGGCAGGCCGAGTTACGAACACCCGAGTTACAAACGACTCCTACTTACGAACGGCCTCAAATGCCGGCCACTTGTGCTCAACGCTGGTCCTGGATACCTCCGGACACATCCCATACTGCAGTACTACATGTACTGCATGGCCAGAAGAGCCCCAGATAACATAACAAGCGCCCAGAACATCCCACATCCATGTACAGGCGGACGTTACACTTAAGAATGCAGTGTTCTGACCGGAAGTTACACTTACAAATGCAGTGTTGCGACTTATGAACAACTTTGACTTATGAACAAACCTACAGTTCCTATTGTGTTGGTAACTCGGGGACTTCCTGTATAGAACAGGACGCAGGCAGGATCAGAGACAACTGGGTTATAGGCAGGTATCTTCAGGTGGTTGAACACTAGCAAAAAAAAAAAAAAAAAAAAAAAACTTGAGTAGAATCCTTCCAGCGCTGAGCAATGCTACTGCAGTAAGTAAAGCACCAGAGGGGAGGGCGTCCTTTACTCAAAAAATGGATTTTGTGCGAAAAAAATATAAAAATAATATAAATAAAAAAACATGTAAACATGTCAACTGAAAACCAGCAGGCAGCCTTAAAAATTTGCAATGCAGAAGCTTGATGCTGAAAAGGATGCACAAGGTCTAGTAGATTGGGCGCCCACCAGAAAGGCAAGAACTCCATTTTTTGCCGAGTAGTCTTGAACCACAACCCAACATATTTACCAAGCAATGGTGGAACAAAATGCAGATATCTCCCTGCAAGTTCGTTCTGGGAATCCAATTGATGCAGCGGAGCCATGACTGCCATGCAGGCTCCAGCTGCTCTAACCCCATCCAGGAGTAAATAACTCCAGAGGGTGTTTCAGAGCAGGACAACAAGTAGTACTACAGAAGTACCATGTCTTGATTGAAGGGAAAAGAGAAAACAAAGTTAGGCAAAAAATAAAAAAATAAAAAGGAAGAAGAGGATACCTTGAAGTAGTTCTAAAAGGCTCAATACTTACCCCATTCTGATCCAGCGATGTGCACGAGAACCTTGACTCTCCATCATTGGCTGAAGGAAATTGGCTCCCACTGCTGTCACACAGCTAGTGAGCCAAATGTGAAGGGGAGAAAAGAGGGGAGAAAAAAAAAAAAAAAAAAAAAGAAGAGGGGAGAGCCACAGCTGTCTGAATGGGCATGCAGAGAAGTGGCTCAGGAGCAAGCCTGCTTGGGTGCCCCCACAGCAAACTGTTTTATATGGGGGCACTTGGCAGGAGGGAGGGGCCAGAAGCGCTGGCGGGGGACCCAAAAAAAAAAAAAAAAAAAAAAAAGGAGAATCTGGGCTGCTCTGTGCAATACCACTGCACACAGCAGGTGAGTAAAACAGGTTTGTTCTTTAAAAAAAAAAAAAAAAAAAAAAAACTCCATTTAACAGCTTTTACATACTGATTGGATGGTGGGTGGTGTGTCCTACCAGATATGGCACCTCATCCCAAGTAGAAGATCTCAAAAAATGGGGGAAAAGGGGATGGGATTATTGCGGTGCCACCAAAATTCAAAATTACTAGAATGATATTTTATATAAAATCATTTATTTTATTGATATCAAAAACATCTAAAATGTTTACATAAAAGAGTACAAAAAAAAATATACAAAGCAAAAACAAAAGCAGAAATACAGTTCAAATAAATGACCGTCACCAAAGATGTTGAGGGGTGATCATAGTCTTATGTTCCCAACTAGTTTCGCCAAAACATTGGCTTCATCAGGGGAATGTAGAGATGTACTGCAGAGTAAAACCACTATAATAAAGAAAAAATGCATTATTGGATCAACATAATCTTGTAATGCTGGAGGCAAGCCAATCGCATCGCATAGTGGTCAAGTTTCCGCCCCCCCATATCCCACGGTCTTCCCACCCCCCACACCTAAAACATACCATGCAGGCTCCAAAACGCAAGGGGGACACCACCAAGACACTGAGAATGGAAGTTGCACTCAGCCCTGTATTTGGCTACAGGGGAATTAAAGGGCGCCTAAAAAGAGAAGTATAGCATATAAGTATTGAAAATTCTTTTAATTTTATTTAACAAAAAGGGACCTAAGCCTCAATTACATACCCAAATTATATGCAAAACCAAGGCACTCAGTGTTGCACAAGGGAGATTCACAGTGCAGTCAGTTCATGTAAAAAAAAAAAAAAAAAAAAAGGACTGTAAAATAGATTCAAAAGGGGGGGGGGGGGGGAGGAGAGTATGGGAAAAATGATATTGATACACATAAATATATCAGTGAATTTCAGATTTGAAGGACATAGTGAGATATGTTGGATATAGTGAGTAGGGCTTACCGAATACGCATTAAGTTAGAAAAAATGCATCCTATGAATAAGGTTCCGCAATGCATCCTATGAATAAGACTCCACAATGAGTCTTTCTGGTAACACCGGTTATTGTACATGGTCCAAAAGTCAATGCATAAAACAAAGGTACTGTTAGCAAGAAAGTTCAGCCAGTATAGCCATATGTGGCAATAGGACAGATGCTTGCTGTGATGAAAAAAAGTTTGTTGGATCTATTACCTTTTACATATGTAGCCAGCTCCCCAGGATGGTCCCACAGCAAGGAGATAAAACACACAGAGCAAGTCTGCCTTTTAAAACCCCCACCTGATCAGCATGATATAAATCAGCTGATCAGGAACGGACGACAGGCGGGCGGGGCACATGCGCAGTAGCCAGTATCATTTGCCTACATATCCTATAAGTCCGAGCGTCGGTCCGGTCACATGGCGGCCACTGCCTGCGACATGATCGACAGTATGAAAAATGCAACGGAAGGCTCCAGAGGAAGAAGGGGGAGAACCCCTTTTTTTTCCCCCTTTTGAATCTATTTTACAGTCCTTTTGATCGCATTCATGCGATTTTTTACATGAACTGACTGCGCTGTGAATCTCCCTTGTGCAACACTG
Organism: Lithobates septentrionalis; assembly: GCA_037952835.1. Lineage (NCBI taxonomy): Eukaryota > Metazoa > Chordata > Amphibia > Anura > Ranidae > Lithobates > Lithobates septentrionalis. The sequence goes on from JBBDGP010000296.1 coordinate 738,366, forward strand.
AGTGCCTTGGTTTTGCATATAATTAGGGTATGTAATTGAGGCTTAGGTCCCTTTTGTTAAATAAAATTAAAAGAATTTTCAATACTTATATGCTATACTTCTCTTTTTAGGCGCCCTTTAATTCCCCTGTAGCCAAATACAGGGCTGAGTGCAACTTCCATTCTCAGTGTCTTGGTGGTGTCCCCCTTGCGTTTTGGAGCCCGCATGGTATGTTTTAGGTGTGTGGGGGATGGGAAGACCGTGGGATATGGGGGGGCGGCAACTTGACCACTATGCGATGCGATTGGCTTGCCTCCAGCATTACAAGATTATGTTGATCCAATAATGTATTTTTTTCTTTATTATAGTGGTTTTACTCTCTGCAGTACATCTCTACATTCCCCTGATGAAGCCAATGTTTTGGCGAAACTAGTTGGGAACATAAGACTATGATCACCCCTCAACATCTTTGGTGACGGTCATTTATTTGAACTGTATTTCTGCTTTGTATATTTTTTTGTACTCTTTTAGGTAAACATTTTAGATGTTTTTGATATCAATAAAATAAATGATTTTATATAAAATATCATTCTAGTAATTTTGAATTTTGGTGGCACCGCAATAATCCCATCATCCCCTTTTCCCCCATTTTTTGAGATCTTTTACATACTGAGTTTAACAGCAGTTAGCAGTTGAGGTTGGAAGCTCTTTTAAGGATAACCTCAGGAGACCCTCCCAAATGTCCACAATGCAGTGAAAACATGTAAATTATTAACCATTTCAGCCATTCTGTGAGAAGAGAGAGCAGTGTGCTTTAACTATGAAGTCTCTCTCTCTCGCGCTGTCTTTCTGTCCGTGCCCCTCTCCCCCTCCCCTCTCTCTGCCCCTTATCCCCCCACCTCCTCTCTCTTTTGCGTGTCAATCTTCTCTGCCAGTTCGGGGGTCTAAAGAATCACCAATTTCTTCAGACCTCATCCAGTGGAGAGTATAGGGGAGGATCAATCCCGTGGGGCCACTAATGCAACCACAGCAAAGGGCCTCGGATCCTGATACAGAGAAACAAACCTCTCCACTTTGTGTTTGAATCTGGGCACAAGATTATCTACATCCAGCATCTTTCCCATCTTTGGCAAATGTCCTGAAACACTTCAACTTAAGGGGACCACTCCGAGGTCCAGCTGCCGGCAGCTGAGAGAGTTTGCCTGCCAATTTCCTACACACGCAATGCGAACAGCTGCCAAAGCCAGGATGTGATGTTCTGCCCACATCAGAATCAGGTCACTTCTCTGAGCTGCTTGATTTCTGGTACCTCCCTGGTGACTGATGTAAGTCAAGGACTCGGACTACAGGAACTATTCCTCCAAAAAGAGGTTGGGGACCTACCTGCAGGAACCTTAGCTTTGTGTTTGCTAGGTAACAGGGTGTTCATACCCACAGTGTTTTGATGCAAGAGTCGAGTTCCTCCTGCAAAAATGAATTCTCTGGTTGCTTTTTGCATGCTGGTTCCCTAGACCAGTATTTAAGCCAAAAAGTGTGCACATTTGGACAGAAGGAAGTCCAACTCCAGACATAAGAAATCAGTTAGTCCATCTACACAAAATCTGAGCAGTTGGCAGTAGGTTGAGGCACTGAAGAAGCCCAAGGGTTAAAGAAATGGATCCTGGTTTTTCCATGCATTTAGTCCAGATTGCCAGTCTTGCATACTGCTATAGCAGCAATTAGTAGGTTGAAATCAGGATAAAGGAGGACTTGAAGAGAATCTTAAATCTCTTATTCACGACATTTCGAAAAGCGGGAAAAATCCTCCATTGGCATCGTCAGCAATCCATTGAGGCAGGCAAAGGCCAAATCAACCTTCGGGACCACCCATTTCCCGCCGGGAGCAAGAGGGGTTACATATGGATCCTCAGTCTTTTTTGCCAGTGTTCAATCAAATGAAGTTATCTGCCTATACTCCAGTTATCAATGAATCTGCCTGTGTCCTGTACTGCATGAACAAGAAGACCCACTAGATTGTTAAACCAAGATAACTGGTATACAAAGAATATGAATTCATACAGATCACACAATATATTTAATCAATTGAAAAACAAATCACAAAACAAGAATACAGACTCTCCAAGATAATTTAATGCAAATGTTCCTTTGGGGTATACTCCCTACCCCTAGGAGTATGGAGGCAGAAAAGCAGAAGGGTATCTATCGCTTCTTCTTTACCCCTCTATAGTTCTTGCTCTATATAGGTCGTCATTCCTGCATTTCTTGCTGTTTGCCCTCTTCTTAACCCAGTATAAAAATAAGGTAGTTTGCTATTCTTAGCCTTACTTATTTCCCATGGTAGGTTTGGCCTTCTACCATAATGTGGTATTAGGCCCCTTTCACACGGGACTATCTGTTTTTACTACTCCGTTTGCTCAGCGGGGACTGCTCCGTTGATCCCCGCTGAGCCGGCGGATGACAAGTCCGTCTCTGCACTCCGTGCAGGGACGGACCTGTCAGAGTCTGCTCTCACCTATGGGGGGGGGGGAATTGGAGGATTACGGACCGCCTGTCCATTTTCATCCGATCTGATAGACGGATGGAAAATAGGACATCCATCCATCTGGATTTTGCAGGGCGGATCGGATGTCAGCGGACATGTCACCGCTGACATCCGTCACTCCATAGAGCTGTATGGAGCGACCGTTCAGATCCGCCTGAAAAAAAAACTGACAGGCGGATCTGAATGGTTCCCACGTGCGAAAGGGGCCTTAAACCCAAAAACAAAAATTAAGTTGCACTTTACCAATTAGATGTGGTGCCTGCATTAAATTAGCTGATAGTTTTATAATCTAATTTGAGTTGCTCTTCTGAAAGCTTTTTTTAGTTATGTGACTGGCACAGCCCTAATTAGGGCTGGCCAGGCACAGACTCGCTGTAGAGAACAGACATCAGCACAGATTAACGAAGCCCTTCCCAAGGATCTTTCCCTACAGATGCCAAAGAAAGGGGAAAGATCGTGTGACCACACAACAGCACTGCAGAAATAAAGTACTTAAAAGATAAAAAGAAGGTGATGTATGATGTGAATGAATTATGGCAATTAACACATCTGTTTAGCAACACTTTAAAGGGATATATTAAACTCTCAGCTTTTTTTAATGCACTTTCAGCAGCTGAGAAACGCTAAAGCCTCATATACACACGGTACGATTGTTGGCCAACCGAGCGTCTGATTTTTGTCAAAAGGGCATGCGTCAGGATCTTGTCTTGCATACTAACGGTACACAAGTGCCACAAACACGAATGTAGTGACAGACTACGAGGAATTTCAGCTCGAGCGCCACCCTTTAGGCCCCTTCTGCTAATTTCGTGTTTGGTGAGCATCGATTCTAAGCATGCGTGCTTGTACTTTCGACTTGTGTGACAGATCTGTGTACTGACCATACGAAAATCTGGACATCAAACCGCTGTCCACCGAAAATTTACTAGCCTGTCATCAAACATTTGTTGGCCAAAAATTGAACAATTGTTATAATGAGCATACTAACGTTAAGATTTTAGGACAACAGTCTGTCAACAGACAATCCCCTGCCAACAATTGTACTGTGTGAACGAGGCTTTACTGAATATCCAACTTCTGTGTCTTTTAATCCTTACCTACTTTCCTGTTAAGCTGCTGCCATGTTGGCTGCCCCAGGTTTCCCATTTCTGTGTGGCTCAATTCTCTTGCAACATCCTATGGAGTCACTCTAGCATGCAGAGACTAGAGTTGGGTCTCCCTACACAGTGAGCATCAATAGAAACGCACAGTCCCATGGTCTAGGATAGCAAGGTTCTCCCCCCTGCTCTTTCCTCCTCCCCGTCCCCTCTTCTCTACGCCAACAGACTAGCCCCACACAGCACTGTCCACACTTTCCTGTGAACACCAGACGTTCATGGAAGCAGGACTGATAGAACAGGAGCCAGCAGCATTGAAAAGATATAAACTGCAAGTTTTGTGGTAAGAATTGTAACAAAATAGTTTACCAGGTAATGTTTATTTTATTGTGCGTAAGGTGCTAGGCAAAAAAACAGTGTTTAGTTCACTCATACCTATATCAAAAATGCAAAAGTGTGAACTGGGCATAATTGCTTTGAATTACACATCAGAAGAAACCACACTACCGAGAGATAGTGGTGGTTATTTTGCATCCTGCAGTGTAATCAGTTTAGTCTTCTTATTGAACATCAAGATACAAAACCTGTGATAAGAATGATCACACCAAAACAAGACCATAATAAATGCAGTACCTTGTTTAGTAAGTTCCTGGGCTTCTTTAATAAAGCAGTTTAGGACGGAAGTCAAGTTGCGGAGACGCAGCTGACAGTTATGCAGAGAATGCAGCGTTTGAGGGTCAATAAAATTGCAAGATCCATCAAACAATGGAACACCTGTAGAGCAAAACAAACATTTTATAAAATGACAAAATGTAAATATGTACTGCCAAACAATACTCCAAATATTACATTATACCGAAACTTACACAGTCTGTCAAATTCCCTCTTTACAAGAGCCACTTTATTCCATGTCCACTCCAGAACAAATCGCAAGTTGGCTGCAGATCTTGGTTGCTCTTAAAAACAAATAAAATAATTTAGTCATTACTTCCCAACAAAGCAGATTACATAGCACTGCAGGATCAATAATCAATATTTACCTTCTGCAGTCCATAGTTTGATATAACGAGTTAAAAGGCTTATGGAACTAGTTTCTACAGCTGTTGATAAGACGGCTTGTAATTGTTCTTCCTAGAAATTGAAATAATGTTTTAAATGATTACTAGAAGTTTTGCATTTAGCATCAATATTGCTGGTATACCACAAAAGTGCTTACTTGACTCAAGCTTGAAGGCTGGACATCAGCAAGTCTTGGAGACAACAGACCAGCAACTAAACATCGACTATAGCCATCAGGAACGGTTTCATTCAAGGAAGAGCCAGAATTCTTCAAAAAGTACAGAGTCTAGTTTGAAAAGCAAACAAACACAGACTGTTTAGTACTAGCCAACAGCCAGTAGTGGTTGGGGTCTGCCCAAGCTGGATATATATAAAAAAAAAAAAAAAAAAAAAAAAAAGCCTACAGTTGTAGAGTTCCATCCCAAGCATCCAACAAAAGCAGAAAATGAGCAATGTATACAATGATGTGGTCATTAACCGCTTCCGGACTGCCCCGCGTACATTTACTGCGGCAGGGCGGCCCGAGCGTCCAAAATCACATTCCCGTACATGATTACATGCACGCAGCTCCCGCTGTGATTGGACACAGAGGGAGGCAATCAGCAGGTCCGGTGGCCGCGACCAGCCAAATATCACAGGAGAGATGGATCAGCAGTGTGCCTATGTACCCAAAGCACACAGCTGATCTGTCAGGGAGGAAAAGTGAGATCGCGTTTCAGCTAAGCTGAATCACAATCTTTTTCTCCAGTGAATCCACTCCTCTCTCCCCCCCCCCCCCCCCCCCTCCAGTTAGAAAATTATAAAAAGGTGGGAAAGTTTGGGACTTTAAAATGACACATGGGAAGTAGGTGTCTCCATCCCTATCGATTGTACATAAAGGGGTGAGCTAGGTTTGGGACTTTGAATGAGGCACACAAGTGGAAAACCTCCCCCCTTTACACACAGTTAAAAACACCTCCCAGGGAACACATTTAACCCCTTGATTGCCCCCTAGTGTTAACCACTTCCTTGCCAGTGTCATTTATAGTGATCAGTGCATTTTTATAGCACTGATCACTGTACATCTGCCGCACCAGTTGGAAGGGGGCTAAACCAGGTACCCCCAACCATGGATCCCATATACGTTCAAATTTTGTTGGGCTTCAAATTTTGTTGGGCGCTCCGGTTGTTTGAATGACAGTGGCCACAATGGCGTCAGTCCCATACATGTGTGCAGAAGCCATGAAATGACACTCTGCATTCCACAGCATACTGCGTACTCTGAATGCAGACCGTCACTGCACATGCTATCGCTGATGTAAATATCTCCTAAAGGGTGCACGTTTAGGGGATATTTAGGGGATATTGATTGTACATATAATTGTAAACTTATCTGTAAAAACAAGTTCAAAAAGTCTACTTCCGCTTTAAAATCAGATTACGTGCAAATCTACTGTTGTTTTTCAAACAGTTTTGTGCAGCTGCATCCACTGCAATCCCAGGCAGCCAAACGTAATAAAGACCTTACTATAAGTTTATCATAAGACTTTATGTTTTTAGTGGAAAACGGGCCAGGGCCATATTTCAACTTAGCACAATTCTGCCCTTCTATAACAAAGGGGAACTTATTGCGGAGCTCCACCCAAAATAGGGAAGCTCCATTTGACTGCCTCATCCTCCTCTGCTGCCACATTTGGCACCATTTTGGGGGAGAAGCAGCCCTCCATCCTTCCCCGGCAGACAAAAGCGCAGAGAGCTTTGTGCAGTAGGAGACCGGCTGTGGGGACACCGAATGCCCGAATATTAAAAATCAGCAGCTACAGTATTTGTAGCTGCGGACTTGATTTTTTTGGGGGGCTGGTGTAAATGTTATAGTAAATTTACCTCGTTTTGCCTTTTGGTGTAGCAAAACTGATGAATCTCATTCATGATGTACAGATATTATAATCCTCTACTATGAATAAACTTTTGGTGAACAGACCAAACATAGGATATTGAAGCAGACAAAAAATGACCTTACCTCTTTCTGAAACCCAGTGCAAGTAACATGAATTATTCCAGAGCTCAGCAAACATGTGGCATCTTAAAAACAAAAAAAAATATTATATCATACTGCAAACAATCACATCAGACATGGCTTTTTTGTTTCAGAACGAAACTCTGAAATTTTATGCAGCTAGCATGACCAACATGGCAAAATACTGTAAGCTAATGCTGGCCATAAATTATCCAATTTTCTTTCCAGCAAACGTCACTGCCAGGAGAACAGACAAAGATTATTGCTAGCGGCTTTAGCCATTGGCAATAATCGCATTATAAACAAGACAGGTTTGTTGTACCCAAGTTGTTTGATCGACTTTGGTACAATCAGCCCACCCATACATTGCTTGAATCTCTGGCCCTGCTGAACCAGCTGAGAACTATTCATGATTATCAAACAAAAGACGCACGTCTAGCAGCCAGATTTGCCAATTTAAATGCCAATTTTTTTTTTCTACATATGAAACATTAAAGTCAAATTTTCAGGCTTACTGTCCCTTCAAACTTGTTAACCACTTGAGCCCCGGACCATTATGCTGCCTAAGGACCAGAGGTCTTTTTCCAATTTGGCACTGCGTCGTTTTAACTGCTAATTGCGCGGTCATGCAATGCTGTACCCAAACGAAATTTGCGTCCTTTTCTTCCCACAAATAGAGCTTTCTTTTGATGGTATTTGATCACCTCTGCGGTTTTTATTTTTTGCGCTATAAATGGAAAAAGACCGAAAATTTTGAAAAAAAATGATATTTTCTACTTTGTTATAAAAAAAATCCAATAAACTCAATTTTAGTCATACATTTAGGCCAAAATGTATTCGGCCACATGTCTTTGGTAAAAAAAATGTCAATAAGCGTATATTTATTGGTTTGCGCAAAAGTTATAGCGTCTACAAACTAGGGTACATTTTCTGTAATTTACACAGCTTTTAGTTTAGGACTGCCTATGTCATGTCTTGAGGTGCTAAAATGGCAGGGCAGTACAAACCCCCCCCAAATGACCCCATTTTGGAAAGTAGACACCCCAAGGAAATTGCTGAGAGGCATGTTGAACCCATTGAATATTTATTTTTTTTGTCCCAAGTGATTGAATAATGACAAAAAAAAAAAAAAATATTTACAAAAAGTTGTCACTAAATGATATATTGCTCACACAGGCCATGGGCCTATGTGGAATTGCACCCCAAAATACATTCTGCTGCTTCTCCTGAATATGGGGATACCACATGTGTGGGACTTTTTGGGAGTCTAGCCGCGTACGGGGCCCCGAAATCCAATCACCGCCTTCAGGATTTCTAAGGGCGTAAATTTATGATTTCACTCTTTACTGCCTATCACAGTTTCGGAGGCCATGGAATGCCCAGGTGGCACAAAACCCCCCCAAATGACCCCATTTTGGAAAGTAGACACCCCAAGCTATTTCCAGAGAGGCATATTGAGTCCATGGAATATTTTATATTTTGACACAAGTTGCGGGAAAGTGACACATTTTTATTTATTTTTATTTTTTTTTGCACAAAGTTGTCACTAAATGATATATTGCTCACACAGGCCATGGGCATATGTGGAATTGCACCCCAAAATACATTTAGCTACTTCTCCCGAGTACGGGGATACCACATGTGTGGGACTTTTTGGGAGCCTAGCCGTGCACGGGACCCCGAAAACCAATCACCGCCTTCAGGATTTCTAAGGGTGAAAATTTTTGATTTCACTCTTCACTGCCTATCACAGTTTCGGAGGCCATGGAATGCCCAGGTGGCACAAAACCCCCCCAAATGACCCCATTTTGGAAAGTAGACACCCCAAGCTATTTGCTGAGAGGCATGGTGAGTATTTTGCAGCTCTCATTTGTTTTTGAAAATGAAGAAAGACAAGAAAAAAAACTTTTTTTTTTTTCTTTTTTCAATTTTCAAAACTTTGTGACAAAAAGTGAGGTCTGCAAAATACTCACTATACCTCTCATCAAATAGCTTGGGGTGTCTACTTTCCAAAATGGGGTCATTTGGGGGGGTTTTGTGCCACCTGGGCATTCCATGGTCTCCGAAACTGTGATAAGCAGTCGAGATAAATCAAAAATTCACGCCCTTAGAAAGCCTGAAGGCGGTGCTTGGTTTTCGGGGTTCCGTACGCGGCTAGGCTCCCAAAAAGTCTCACACATGTGGTATCCCCGTACTCAGGAGAAGCAGCAGAATGTATTTTGGGGTGTAATTTCACATATTCCCATGGCATGTTTGAGCAATATATCATTTAGTGACAATTTTGTGCAAAAAAAAAAAAAAATTTGTCTCTTTCCCGCAACTTGTGTCGCAATATAAAATATTCCATGGACTCGACATGCCTCTCAGCAAATAGCTTGGGGTGTCTACTTTCCAAAATGGGGTCATTTGGGGGGGGTTTTGAACTGTCCTGGCATTTTATGCACAACATTTAGAAGCTTATGTCACACATCACCCACTCTTCTAACTACTTAAAGACAAAACCCTTTCTGACACTTTTTGATTACGTGAAAAAATTATTTTTTTTTGCAAGAAAATTACTTTGAACCCCCAAACATTATATATTTTTTTAAAGCAAATGCCCTACAGATTAAAATGGTGGGTGTTTCATTTTTTTTTTTCACACAGTATTTGCGCAGTGATTTTTCAAACGCATTTTTTGGGGAAAAAACACACTTTTTTAAATTTTAATGAACTAAAAACACACTATATTGCCCAAATGTTTGATGAAATAAAAAAGATGATCTTAGGCCGAGTACATGGATACCAAACATGACATGCTTTACAATTGCGCACAAACGTGCAGTGGCAACAAAATAAATACATTTTTAAAAGCCTTTAAAAGCCTTTACAGGTTACCACTTTAGATTTACAGAGGAGGTCTACTGCAAAAATTACTGCCCTCGATCTAACCTTCGCGGTAATACCTCACATGCATGGTGCAATTGCTGTTTACGTTTGACGACAGACCGCCGCTTGCGTTCGCCTTAGCGCGAGAGCAGGGGGCGACAGGGGTGCTTTTTTTTTTCTTTATTATTTTTTTGCTTTTTTATCTTATTTTTAAACTGTTCCTTTCATTTTTATTTTTTTTTAATCATTTTTATTATCTCGGGGAATGTAAATATCCCCTATGATAGCAATAGGTAGTGACAGGTACTCTTTTTTTTTTAAACAATTGGGGTCTATTAGACACTAGATCTCTCCTCTGCCCTCAAAGCATCTGACCACACCAAGATCGGTGTGATAAAATGCTTCCCCAATTTCCCAATGGCGCTATTTACATCCGGCGAAATCTAAGTCATAAAATGCTCGTAGCTTCCGGTTTCTTAGGCCATAGAGATGTTTGGAGCCACTCTGGTCTCTGATCAGCTCTATGGTCAGCTGGCTGAATCACCGGCTGCATTTTCAGGTTCCCTGTTGAGACAGGAGAGCCAGAGAAAAACACGGAAGACGGTGGGGGGCATTCCCTCCCACGGCTTGTAAAAGCAGTCTAGAGGCCAATTAGCCGCTAGGATTGCTTTTACATGAAAGCCGACCGCTGGCTGAAAAGAATGATACCAAGATGATACCTAAACCTGCAGGCATCATTCTGGTATAACCACTCAAAGTTGTGAATGGCGTACCTGAAGACAAAAAAATGGTTAACAATAAAGCACAGTAAACGGTAAAGTACAAAAAATTGCATACCTGAAAAGCAAACATGATAAAACATAACAACAATAAAACATTGCAGAATAGAATACAGTAAAAAAGAGCAGAACAATAGAGAGAATAGAGAGAGAGAGAACAATAAAACGACAACTATTTTTTTTTATTTCATATATTTTTTTTTTTTTACACTTTTTTTGTAACTAACTTTTATAACTGTAACCGGTTCCAGGTTCGGGTCTCTCAAAATGCGATGGCATCTTGGGAGACCCTGTGAAAGTGTGCCTAGTCTGTGCAATGCTGTATCCTACGCTAATACTCAACTAGTGCATAGTAGCGTTCAAAACATTCACCAATGCAAAGACCAGGATTGTCAGGACAGGAGGGACAATAATAGTGGGTGTCTCGCCTATATCCGCGCTTGCTGCAGACACAATATCTTTTTTGGGGGGGTTCGTTGGGTAGGGGTACTCGGGAGGACATAAAGAAAATGCCTCTCATGCAGCCGACTGCATTTGGTTGGGAATGTGAATGGGGGAAGTACGGGCGCTGCAGAAGCGGTGGGTTCCCAATTAGGATTAGCGAATGCAGCAGGAAGGGCATTATGGGCACGACGGGCCTGTGTTTGTCTTTTTGGTGGCAGCGGGACACTACTTGTGCTTGCCACCTCACCAGCTTGAACTGCACTTATGGGACTCGCCACGTCACCAAGTGTTACTGCAGTGCTGGTTTGACTACGACCGGGGTGTACTAGGCCGCTGGCGCTTGCCAGTTCACCAAAACGCTACCAAAAAATCTGTTGGCGATCGCAGGGATCAGGCCTGACTCTGCGAACGCTGCAGTTATGCGTTTTAGTCTTTTGTAAGTGACAGTGATCGATCGATACTGCACTTGGGTGGGCTGGGCCGGGCGGAGGGGCAAAACGCAGGTGCTAGCAGGTATCTGGGCTGATCCCACTAACACTGCGTTTGTGAGAACCCTAAACTGCTGGGGATGCTAGTATAGATCTGATCGGATCAGATATTGATCCGTTCAGATACTATACCACTAAGGGAGGCGTATTCTGCGTGCGTGGGTGTTAGCGGTACTGGCGCTAACCTGACGCTGCCTGGGGCTGGTGCTTGCCAGTTCACCAAAATACTACCAAAAAAACTGTTAGCGATCGCAGGGATCAGGCCTGACTCTGCGAACGCTGCAGTTATGCGTTTATTCTTTTGTAAGTGATAGTGATCGATCGATACTGCACTTGGGTGGGCTGGGCGGAGGGGCAAAACGCAGGTGCTAGCAGGTATCTGGGCTGATTCCGCTAACACCGTTTTTGGGAACCCTAAACTGCTGGGGACGCTAGTATAGATCTGATCGGATCAGATATTGATGCGTTCAGATACTATACCACTAAGGGAGGTGTATGCTGCGTGCGTGGGTGTTAGCGGTACTGGCGCTAATCTGACGCTGCCTGGGGCGACGCATATCACCGCCGGGCGATCAGGGGGCTAAACCTTTATTCGGTAATAAACGGCGGGTGCCCTGACACTATAAAAAATAAACGAACTAACCAGCGTCACCCGTAACACTTATACGGTGATCAGTGGTGAAAGGGTTAACTAAGGGGCAATCAAGGGGTTAAAACATTAGGTAGTATATGGGGGTCCCTGTCGCTATAAAACGCTGACGGCGAACCTAAATATTTACCTCCCTAACTAGCGTCACCAGCGACACTAATACAGCGATCAGAAAAATGATCGCTTAGTGACACTGGTGACAGGGGGTGATCAAGGGGTTAAAACTTTATATGGGGGGGTTAGGGGGGTACCCTAGACCTAAAGGGGGGTAACAGTAACTGTCCCAACACTAACTGTCACAAACTGACACTATGCAGTAATCAGAAAAAAAAAAAGAAAAGAAAAAAACTACTGGTGTCAGTTTGTGACGGGGGGGGGGGGGGGGGAATCGGGGGGCGATCGGGGGGGGGGGGGGGGGGGAATCGGGGTGTTTAGTGTGCCTGGCATGTTCTACTGTGTGTGTGTAGTGTTGTGCACTCACATGTCTTCTCTCCTCGGGCCGGAACGGAAATTACCGAGCCGAGGAGAGATGACATCATTTCCTTTGCTGCTGTTTAGCATACAGCAGCAAAGGAAGGATTCGATTGGCCGGCGGCGATCGCGAGGGGGGGGCCACGAACGGATGGTCTCCCCCTCACCTCTGATCGCCGCTGGACAAAAGACGACCGCCTCGGGCACCGGGGGGGGGGGGTCTGATCGGACCCCCCACCCGCGGAAGGCAAATCACGTACCATGTACGTGATTTTGCCTGTCCGTGCCGCTTTGCCGACGTACATCGGCGTGAGGCGGTCGTCAAGTGGTTAATTTGGGCAACGCTAGCCCAAAGAGGCAGGTTTCTATGCTAAGAAATATTAGCATAGAAAAACACTGTATAAAAATGGTATGTAGCCCTGGCTAAATACACAGCCTTGTGTTTTGGCATTGAGGGGAGAAATTCCGTAACTGAGGCTACATACAGTTTATATAGCACGCCCAGCTGATGCAATTGTAAGCAGTTCGTTTGGACCAGTTTGACCCTTGGGTTTGGGGAGGGAATGCTAATGATCTGCATACGTTTAATGCATTATTGGAATTCACCCCAAATTAAAAATTTTAAACAGCCAAAATATGCACAAACAACCACCTACATATTCAGTGTATGCAGATATACCTGAAGTCTGTATAATCGGAACTTTTCCCATTTCAAACCAAAAATCATAGGGACCAATAAAACCTTTATGTGGTTTCAAGTCAGGGTAAAATTAGTACTTCTATAATAAAAATACCCAGTGGAATCACTTTAATTCCGAATAATTTGATTATTATGTTGCCCAGCTCTCAAAGTATGCACACTTGGAACTTCCATTGTCGTTGATAGATGGAGCCATTATTTACCTGTTGCCCCAGGTTCTTGAAAGGTCTTATGTGGGTGGATCCTGATCTAAATCTTGCTAAATCTATAATTATCTCACCAGCCCAGATTTTATTCACCTAGAATTGTTCCCTTGCATCTCAGTTTCATCAAGCTTCTCAATAGATGCTTTATAAAAAGTTAATTTGAATATATGATTCTGTCTCATGTTTTGGAAAATATCCACTGATATTTAAAGTGCAGGGCAACTACAGCTAATCCCTGTACAAAATCATTCAGTTTTCACATTTTCTACTATCTTTTGCCAGAAAAGAGAACATTTTTGCTATTACACTATTTGAAAAGGTCTAAGCCAATAGCTTAGGGAAAAAAAAAAAAAAAAAAAAGAAGAAAGCACACTACATAAAACAGGTAAATCATTTTTGACATTTGGCTTAGAATGGCCCCCTCTATAACTCCTTCAATGAAGGAAACTGCAAAACATGACAGACAGCAACTATGCTCTATGAACAAAGCCAACCCATATATGGTTTTTTTACTGGATCACAAAACACCACAGAAAGCAAAAACTATGCCTGTACTTGGCTGGCCTTAGCCAGTGCCTGCTTCAGTGATCCATACGATTGTAAATTTAGATAAATTCAACAGCAGTTAGCGAGCAAGGACTTTGTCTTTAACATGATAAATGTTCCATTGACCTGCAAATTTAATGAAAAGCAGTAATGCGGTAAAAAGACTCATTTTGTTACTATAAACGTAATAATTACCAAAATTGTAAGTGCTGGGGTAGTAAAACTGCTCTGGAGGAGGATATGATGTTGGAGCTCCTCTGCTAAAACTACGCTCATGCACAAGCATATCAAATATGCTGTCCTGAGTCACATTCAACACAGCTTCGAGGGACCAGAATGCAAAGTAGGAGCAATTCCTGAGAAACTGACCAGGCCTGGAAGAAAAAGAAAAATAAATAAATAAAAAACTGTATGATGAAATAAATGTAAGCATCCAAGAGACATCAAACTGAATTCCTCAGTACTCTCACCTTAGAGAATCTGGCATCTGAGCTTGATACCAACGATTTATATCAAACACTGCCATATAGATGGATGGTTTACCATGCCCATAAGTAGCTACTTGCCAGCTGAAGACTGTGACACTGGTATCAGGTGATGTAACTGAAAGCCAAAATATATACCAAAATATTTTTGAATAAGTCTAGGATTACCAAAATGATACAGACGGCTTAAAATCTTCCAAATATGAAAATGGCCATACCTTCATGAAGTCCATCTTCTCTTTCGCTGTGAGCACGGAATTTTTCTATGGTTTGACAGCCCAGTAACTTTGTACTGTTGTTTTGACTTCTCAAAGACAAAGACAAAGAGCCAGCCGAAAGATCCAAGCTGTATCTTTCTTCACAATATTCCAAGTGCTGTAGAAACAAACAACCAAGTGTAAAAATACTAATAGCAATTTAACCTAATCTGCCATTAATATGCATTCTCAATGTCCTAAAGCTGAGCTCCAGGCAGAAATATTTTTACAATAAGCGATTCCTTAGCTTAGACATAAATCAATGTCGTCTTCCACCCACTGAGTAATCACGTTTTTACTCCTGGATATTAAAGGGGTTTGTTTCATAAAAGCGGTGGCCACAATGGACCTCAACACCCCTAGTTAATGCAGACGGGAGGACCCGTGTCCAGGTTTGACCCGCCCACTGTGCAGTTCATTCAGTGCAGTGCGGGAACCCCAAGTGTCAGTCTGACCCTGCAACCACCAGCATCATTGGATTGACAGACCCATGCAGGTCTGAGACGTTGGACACCTCACTGATCCCTCCTTCCAGCAGCCAAGTACAGCTGCAGGACAAGAAGAGGCTGTGATGTCATACATTTACATATCGATTTCTTATAATAGAGGTAAGCAACACAGATTCTACTTGTATTTACTATGAATAAAGGAAAGGAGGCTCAGGAGGAAAAGAAAAGTGCATCCTTGAGTTTTAAAAGGGGTTGTAAAGTCATATGGCTTTTAACCTCAATGATGCATTAAGGTGAAAAACCTTCTTTGCTGCCTCCAGAGCCTCCCCTCCCCCTTTTCCTACCTGAACCCGTCCGTTCCAGCGACAAGCATGAGCCCAGCGCCTCCAGCTGCTGTTTTTCCTCATTGGATAGACAGAGCAGCAGGAGCTATTGGCTCCCGCTGCTGTCAATTAAATCCAGTGACACGAGAGCAAGGGTCGGGGCCAAGTCCTGCTGTCTGTCAAAGGACGCAGCAGCAGGACTCGTGAGCGCGCGCCTGCATGGGTGTCCCCATGGGAAGCGGCTCTCTGTGGGGGCAGCCGATGGAGGGGCCAGGAGCACCGACACCCCAGAAGAAGAGGGTTGGGCTGCTCTAGCAGGTAAGTATGACTTTTTTTGTAATTAAAAATAACCAAAAAAAAAAAAAAAACAATTTACAACCCCTTTAAAAACTAGTAAATACTAAAAATGAATACTGTATATAAAAACATTTGTTCAAGAATGTATTTTACAGACACACAAAAGGTGGGTATAATCTTTATCTTGGATTTCAAGGATTAGGAAAAATTCTTGCAGATTTTCCCTGGTCCACGACTTCAATGCATGTTTTGTTGATTCTAAGATCTAAATCTGGAATAAGCATCCTGTTTACCAAGGACTGATTATCCACATTGCAGGATAATATGATGGGAATCTAGAAAGACTTCCAATGCAGTCGGATCCATTTAACTGCTGGAATGTACAATACGAGGAGTCCTAAAAAGGAACATGGTAGCTCTGTGCCCAAAAAAACAGGAAACCTCTCACCAGATTTCCCTAAGGAAGGAAATTTAGGATGAAGTCTAGGTAAGTCTCCAGAAGGTCTTATCTGTGTTTGGAATAGTCAGACTTGTGTATGTTCAGACAACCAAGTGAAAGCACATGAAGAAGCTGAAATATAATTACTAGGGAGTAGAGAAGACTTGCCTCCAAATAGTAGAATGTCACCAGATAGCAAACTATCTATGAAGTGTGACGCTGCCGCTACCTTCAGGACGTGAACATGGGAATTACTTTTAGGGTGGCCAACAGACTTCGTGCCTTGCAAAAGTATTCACCCCCTTGGCATGTTTCGTGTTTTGTTGCCTCACAACCTGGAATTAACATGGATTTAATTTACAGAACATGCCCACAACTTTGAAGATTTTCCTTTTTTATTGTGAAGCAAGCAAATAGGACAAAAATAAGAGAAAAAGTCAGTGTGCTAAACTATTCACCCCCTAAAGTCAATACTTTGTAGAGCCACCTTTTGCAACTATCACAGCTCCAAGTCGCTTTGGATAAGTCTGAGCTTGCCACATCTTACTACCGGAATTTTTGCCCATTCCTCCTTGCAAAACTGCTCCAGCTCCTTCAAGTTGGATGGTTTGCGCTTGTGAACAGCAATCTTTAAGTCGGACCACAGATTTTCTATTGGATTGAGGCCTGGGCTTTGACTAGGCCATTCCAACACATTTACACGTTTCCCCTTAAACCACTCAAGGGTAATTGTCCTGCTGGCAGGTGAGCCCCCGTCCTAGCCTCAAATCACATACAGAGTGGTACAGGTTTTGCTCAAGAATATCCCTGTATTTAGCACCATCCATCTTTCCCTCAACTATGACCAGTTTCCCAGTCCCGATTGCTGAAAAACATCCCCACAGCATGATGCTGCCACCACCATGTTTCACTGTGGGGATGATGTTCTTTGGGTGATGTGATGGGTTTGCGCCAAACGTAGCATTTTCTTTGATGGCCAAAAAGTTCAATTTTTGTCTCATCAGACCAGAGCACCTTCCTCCATACATTTTGGGAGTCTCACACATACCTTTTCGCAAACTCAAAACATGTCCATTTTGTTTTTTGCTGAAAGTAATGGATTTCTTCTGGCCACTCTGCCATAAAGCCTAACTCTATGGAGCGTACGGCTTGTTGTCGTCCTATGCACAGATACTCCAGTCTCTGCTGTGGAACTCTGCAGCACCTCCAAGGTTACCTTAGGTCTCTGTGCTGCCTCTCTGATTAATGCCCTCCTTTCCTGGTCCGTGAGTTTTGGTGTGCGGCAGTCTCTTGGCAGGTTTGCTGTTGTGCCATGTTCTTTCCATTTGGTTATGATAGATTTGGTGGTGCTCCTATGGATCAAAGATTTGGATTTTTTTTTTTTTTTTTTTTTTTATAACCTAACCCCGACTTGTACTTCAACAAAATTGTCCCTTGTTTGGAGAGTTCCTTAGTCTTTACAGCAGTGTTTGGTTAGTGGTGCCTCTTGCTTAGGTGTTGCAGCCTCTGGGGCCTTTCAAAAAAGGTGTGTATATGTAATGACAGATCATGTGACACTTAGATTGCACACAGGTGGACATCATTTCACTATGTGACTTCTGAAGGCAATCGGTTGCATTATAGCTTTTCATGGGCTTCATAACAAAGGGGGTGAATTATACGCACATGCCAATTAAAAAATAGTTTTATGTACCGTATTTATGGGCATATAACAAGCACTTTCTCCCCTTAAAATCAGGGGAAAATCGTGGGTGCGTGCTTTATACCGATCCCCGCTGATTGTGAGCGTGGAGCGAGCGCCAGCGATATACACATAGCCGAGTGTACTTTGCTATTCTCGGCTCTACTCATTCAGGGGCGGGACTGCGAGAGGAGCCGAAACTAGCCGAGTAGACTCGGCTATGTTTGTTGGCGCCGCTCGTTCCTCTCCTAATCAGTGGAGATGTGCGGAGACTGCGAGAGGAGCCGAAACTAGCCGAGTACACTCAGTTTTGAGTATCTCGCCGGCGCTCGCTTCTCTCGGCTCACAGTCAGCGGATATCGGCGCCAATTTTAAATACTCAGCGGCTGGCCAAAGCTGCAGATGGACACGGGGCAAGGCTGCAATGATGGACAAGGCTGCAAATGGACACTGATAAGGCTGCACTGATGTGCATTTAAATGTAAGTTTTTTTCCTTAAAATTACCTCCTAAACTTGGGGTACATACAAGGCTGTAATGTAACAAAATAGGTAAAAAGCCAGTGGGGGGGGGGGGGGGTAAAACTATTGCAAGGCACTGTAAAGCTTTAGTAAACTCAGCAGCCTTGTATGTAAATAAAATATTAGGGCAATCAGTGAAGTCACCACAATATGCATTGCTATATCAGCTCCTTGTACGCGTGTGTGCACATTGGCAGAATTTATGATTTCTTGGCCATTTCTCAGAGAATATGAATAACAAAAACCTCTTTCACTCATGGTTAGTGTTTGGCTGAAGCCATCTATTGAAGCCATCAATCAACTGTTTGCTCTTTAAATCATAATCACAACTTATAAAAAAATTTTTAGCAGATACCCTGGGGAATAATATGGCAGTCGTTGCATTTTTTTATGTCACGGTATTTGTGTAGCAACACCCCACACTTACACACAATATTTTCCAATTTTTTGTATAATGTGAAAGATGACGTTACTTTAAACTTGCACACACTCGTGGAATAGCGCCAAAGTTCATACTTAAAAATCTCCATAGGCTACGCTTTAAAAATGTTTAAAAGGTTACCAGTTTAGAATTACAGGGGAGGTTTCGTGATAGATTTCTTTCGCTCCAACATTCGCGGCGATACCTCATGTGTGGTTTAAAACGCAGTTTAGTTTTTTTTTTTTTTTATGGTTTATCTTTACACTTTACCTTTAATATTTTTAAACACATATTCCTATTACAAGGAATGTAAACATCCCTTGTAATAGGAGATGGGCATGACAGGTCCAATTCCCGGAGAGATCTGGGGTCTACAAGTCCCCACATCTCTCTTCTATGCTGGAAAGTCGGAGAGAAAAAGGAAAAAAAAATAAATTAAAAAAAACACTATCTCAGGGTTTCCAGCTAAAAAAAAACATCAGTGTTTACCTCTGCCAGCGCCAAGAAGGAGCGAGTACCTGCAGCAAGATTCCAGCGGGAGCAGTCTGCTGGCAATCCAGGGGAAATGCAGGGTCCACCAGCCATGCAGGAGATGAGGCGCACCAAGGCCTGAAAGTCTCTCGTAGAAGAGTAAGATGGCAATGAAACATCTGCGGCAGACCGTGCAGACTAGGGCAGCACTCACCACCATTCAACGAAGGAACCAGGGCATTCTTCCCATGACAAGGAGAACTCCAAAACCTTCCAAAAACCACCCCAAGTGCATGCTCCCAGGTACCAAGTTGGAAGCTTAAAAGTGGAGTTCCACCCAAAAGTGGAACTTCCGCTCATCCGATTCGGATACAGGCATTTGCACCCACTTCCGGGAATAGACTCCCACAGGAGTCACCCCCCCCCCCCCCCCCCCCCGTCTCCTGGGAAACACACAGGTCCCAGGAGACAGCGGGGACCAGTTAGGACGCGCAGCACGACTCACGCATGCACTGTAGGGAACCGGCTTCGACTGCCGACATAGTTGGACCCTGGGACAGGTAAGTGTCCATTTATTAAAAGTCAGCAGCTGCAGTATTTGTAGCTGCTGCCTTTTATTTTTTTTGGTGGACTACCGCTTTAACCACTTGACGACCGCCTCACGCCGATGTACGTCGGCAAGGTGGCACGGACAGGCAAAATCACGTACTTGTACGTGATTTGCCTTCCGCGGGTGGGGGGTCCGATCCCCCCCCCCCCCGGTGCCCGAGGCGGTCGTCTTTTGTTCCCCGGCGATCGGAGGTGAGGGGGAGGCCATCCGTTCGTGGCCCCCCCCCCTCGCGATCGCCGCCGGCCAATGGGAACATTCCTTTGCTGCTGTATGCTAAACAGCAGCAAAGGAAATTATGTCATCTCTCCTCGGCTCGGTAGTTTCCGTTCCAGCGCCGAGGGGAGAAGACATCAATGTGAGTGCACCAACACACACACACACACACACACACACACACACACACACACACACACACACAGTAGAACATGCCAGGCACACAAAACACCTCGATCCCCCCCCCCCCCCCTCGCGATCGCCGCCGGCCAATGGGAACATTCCTTTGCTGCTGTATGCTAAACAGCAGCAAAGGAAATGATGTCATCTCTCCTCGGCTCGGTAGTTTCCGTTCCAGCGCCGAGGGGAGAAGACATCAATGTGAGTGCACCAACACACACACAGTAGAACATGCCAGGCACACAAAACACCCCGATTCCCCCCCCCCCCCCCGTCACAAACTGAAACCAAGCAGGTTGTTTTTTTCTTCTTCTGATTACTGCTAGGTGTCAGTTTGTGACAGTTACAGTGTTAGGACAGTTACTGTTAGCCCCCTTTAGGTCTAGGGTACCCCCCTAACCCCCCCTAATAAAGTTTTAACCCGTTGATCACCCCCCGTCACCAGTGTCACTAAGCGATCATTTTTCTGATCGCTGTATTAGTGTCGCTGGTGACGCTAGTTAGGGAGGTAAATATTTAGGTTCGCCGTCAGCGTTTTATAGCGACAGGGACCCCCATATACTACCTAATAAATGTTTTAACCCCTTGATTGCCCCCTAGTTAACACTTTCACCAGTGATCACCGTATAAGTGTTACGGTTGACGCTGGTTAGTTTGTTTATTTTTTATAGTGTCAGGGCACCCGCCGTTTATTACCGAATAAAGGTTTAGCCCCTGATCGCCCGGCGGTGATATGCGTCGCCCCAGGCAGCATCAGATTAGCGCCAGTACCGCTAACACCCACGCACGCAGCATACGCCTCCCTTAGTGGTATAGTATCTGATCAATATCTGATCCGATCAGATCTATACTAGCGTCCCCAGCAGTTTAGGGTTCCCAAAAAACGCAGTGTTAGCGGGATCAGCCCAGATACCTGCTAGCACCTGCATTTTGCCCCTCCGCCCGGCCCAGCTCAGCCCACCCAAGTGCAGTATCGATCGATCACTGTCACTTACAAAACACTAAATGCATAACTGCAGCGTTCGCAGAGTCAGGCCTGATCCCTGCGATCACTAACAGTTTTTTTGGTAGCTTTTTATTGAACTGGCAAGCGCCAGCGGCCTAGTACACCCCGGTCGTAGTCAAACCAGCACTGCAGTAACACTTGGTGATGTGGCGAGTCCCATAAGTGCAGTTCAAGCTGGTGAGGTGGCAAGCACAAGTAGTGTCCCGCTGCCACCAAGAAGACAAACAGGCCCGTCGTGCCCATAATGCCCTTCCTGCTGCATTCGCCAATCCTAATTGGGAACCCACCACTTCTGCAGCGCCCGTACTTCCCCCATTCACATCCCCAACCAAATGCAGTCGGCTGCATGAGAGGCATTTTCTTTATGTCCTCCCGAGTACCCCTATCCAACGAACCCCCCCAAAAAAGATGTTGTGTCTACAGCAAGCACGGATATAGGCGTGACACCCGCTATTATTGTCCCTCCTGTCCTGACAATCCTGGTCTTTGCATTGGTGAATGTTTTGAACGCTACCATTCACTAGTTGAGTATTAGCGTAGGGTACAGCATTCCACAGACTAGGCACACTTTCACAGGGTCTCCCAAGATGCCATCGCATTTTGAGAGACCCGAACCTGGAACCGGTTACCGTTATAAAAGTTAGTTACAAAAAAAGTGTAGAAAAAAAAAAAATATATATATATATATATATATAAATACCTGAAGACAAAAAAAGGTTAACAATAAAGCACAGTAAACGGTAAAGTATAAAAAATTGCATACCTGAAAAGCGAACATGATAAAACATAATAACAATAAAACATTGCAGAATAGCATACAGTAAAAAAGAGCAGAACAATGGAGAGAATAGAGAGAGAGAACAGTAAGACAACTATTTTTTATACATATACACATATATATACACACACACATATATATATATATATATATACACACACACATATATATATATATATACACATATATATATATATATACACATATATATATATATATATATATATATATATATATATATATATATATATATATATATATATATATATATATATATATATATATATATATATATATATATATATATATATATATATATATATATCGTATATACTCGAGTATAAGTCGAATTTTTCAGCACATTTTTTTGTGCTGAAAGTGCCCCCCTCGACTTATACTGGAGTCAAGCACTTTTCTGCAGCAAAAAATTTCATTTTCCGAACCGACTTTGGGGCCCCGTATCTCAGGCACACTTGGTGCTAGGAACCCCAAATTTGGTGTGCAAACCCAGTAGAACTGGTACCATAACATATCCAAAGCTGAAGTTCCTAGCACTAAGTGGCCCTGAGATACGGGGCCCCAAAATCGGTTCGGAAAATGTCATTCTCTGCTGTAGAAAAGTGCTTGACATTTTCTGAACCGAATTTGGGGCCCCATATCTCAGGGCCACTTGGTGCTAGGAACCCCAAGTTTGGTGTGCAAACCCAGTGGAACTGGTAACCATAACATATCCAAAGCTGGGGATGCTAGCACCAAGTGGCCCTGAGATACAGGGCCCCAAAACCGGTTCAGAAAATGTCATTTTCTGCTGCAGAAAAGTGCTTGACATTTTCTGAACTGATTTTTGGGACTCTGTATCTCAGGGCCACTTGGTGCTAGTAACCCCAGCTTTGGAAATGATATGGTGCTAGTTCCACTGGGTTTGCACACCAAATTTGGGGTTCTTAGCACTAAGTGGCCCCAAGATACAGGGCCCCAAATTTGGTCAACTGTGTCCATCTGCAGCAATGTCATTTCGGAACCCTTTGGGTTCAGAGACCCCAAATTTTGGCTGCAGCTAGGGGGCATCTAGGAACCCTTAACTACTGAGTTTGAAGTTCAGGGGACCTATGGCTGCAAATGGGCACAGTGAGGCATGCAAATGGGCACAGTGATGCTGCAAATGGGCATTGTTGACCCTCTTTTCCACTTACAGTAGCTGTGCATTTCTCACCCTCGTCTTATACTCGGGTCAATAAGTTTTTCCCATTTTTTTGTGGTAAATTAGGGCCTCGACTTATACTCGGAACGACTTATACTCGAGTATATATATATATAAATAAATTAGTTGTCTTATTGTTCTCTCTCTATTCTCTCCATTGTTCTGCTCTTTTTTACTGTATGCTATTCTGCAATGTTTTATTGTTATTATGTTTTATCATGTTCGCTTTTCAGGTATGCAATTTTTTATACTTTACCGTTTACTGTGCTTTATTGTTAACCTTTTTTTGTCTTCAGGTACGCCATTCACGACTTTGAGTGGTTATACCAGAATGATGCCTGCAGGTTTAGGTATCATCTTGGTATCATTCTTTTCAGCCAGCGGTCGGCTTTCATGTAAAAGCAATCCTAGCGGCTAATTAGCCTCTAGACTGCTTTTACAAGCCGTGGGAGGGAATCCCCCCCCCCCCACCGTCTTCCGTGTTTTTCTCTGGCTCTCCTGTCTTAACAGGGAACCTGAGAATGCAGCCGGTGATTCAGCCAGCTGACCATAGAGCTGATCAGAGACCAGAGTGGCTCCAAACATCTCTATGGCCTAAGAAACCGGAAGCTACGAGCATTTCATGACTTAGATTTCGCCGGATGTAAATAGCGCCATTGGGAAATTGGGGAAGCATTTTATCACACCGATCTTGGTGTGGTCAGATGCTTTGAGGGCAGAGGAGAGATCTAGGGTCTAATAGACCCCAATTTTTTCAAAAAAAAGAGTACCTGTCACTACCTATTGCTATCATAGGGGATATTTACATTCCCCGAGATAACAATAAAAATGATTAAAAAAAAAAAAAAAATATGAAAGGAACAGTTTAAAAATAAGAAAAAAAAAAAAAAAAAAAAAAAGCACCCCTGTCGCCCCCTGCTCTCGCGCTAAGGCGAACGCAAGCGGCGGTCTGTCGTCAAACGTAAACAGCAATTGCACCATGCATGTGAGGCATCACCACGAAGGTCAGATCGAGGGCAGTAATTTTTGCAGTAGACCTCCTCTGTAAATCTAAAGTGGTAACCTGTAAAGGCTTTTAAAAAATGTATTTATTTTGTTGCCACTGCACGTTTGTGCGCAATTTTAAAGCATGTCATGTTTGGTATCCATGTACTCTGCCTAAGATCATCTTTTTTATTTCAACAAACATTTGGGGAATATAGTGTGTTTTAGTGCATTAAAATTTAAAAAAAAGTGTTTTTTCCCCCAAAAAATGCGTTTGAAAAATCGCTGCGCAAATACTGTGTGAAAAAAAAAAAATTAAACACCCACCATTTTAATCTGTAGGGCATTTGCTAAAATATATAATGTTTGGGGGTTCAAAGTAATTTTTTTGCAAAAAAAAAATAACTTTTTCATGTAAACAATAAGTGTCAGAAAGGGCTTTGTCTTCAAGTGGTTAGAAGAGTGGGTGATGTGTGACATAAGCTTCTAAATGTTGTGCATAAAATGCCAGGACAGTTCAAAACCCCCCCAAATGACCCCATTTTGGAAAGTAGACACCCCAAGCTATTTGCTGAGAGGCATGTCGAGTCCATGGAATATTTTATATTGCGACAAGTTGCGGGAAAGAGACAAATTTTTTTTTTTCTCCCCAAGCGTCTTCCAGGACAGCCCATGAGACCTTGGGCTCCTCCTACCAGGACAGGAAACACGTCACCCCCACCAGATAAAAGGGCGGTCCTCCAGGCCCATGTCCGTTATTTGTGTTTCCTCCGGACGGGGGGGTAATATGTTCATGGAACCTGCTCCCATAGGCCTTATAAGCAGGGGCTTTGTATGGCTTTCTGGGGCATATCACTTACCTCTTCCTCTGCCAGAAGCAGCACACCGCTGGGGAGGTTGGCTGTGTTGCTGTTCTGTCCTCAGTGCCTGGAGAGGGCCAGGACCGATGTGAGGTCGTGCCCCTAGCGCAGTGCATTGCACTCTAGCTCAGCTGAGCTTCGGTTGTCCTTCCCTGCCGACAGCCTGGCTGATCTGAGCAAGGAATGGAGGAAGCCGCAGCGTTCGAGGGGGCGGAGCTATTGCGCTCCAAGCTGGCCCACAGGAAGTGCCTGGAGAGGGTTACTTCCGGGGCATATGACATCATCATCGGGCGCCGGAGACGAGGTTCCAGTCTTCATAAACAGCGCGAACAGAGAACGCTGGCTGCTGGTGTTTCTTGGTGTTAAGCAGCCAGGCTGTGGATGACCAAGAGGGGCAGAATGGATCCTCCTGCAGTACCTGCACAGGCAGCGGATGCAGTTCCCAACACCAGCACCTCACAGGTAAGTCTGGGGTGTTCTGTCACCACCTTGCTATCCCTGTGAGTGTTCCCTCCCCCTCTGTAGTAGTGGGTGTAAGGGGACACATTTCCTCCCTCCTGCACGTGGTGTTACGGAGTGATTGTGTGGCTTTAATTACATTGTGGGTCATTTATTTTGTCTTGCAGACCAAGACTCAGGACAAGGCCCAAGCGCAGCCACTTAAAAGGAAATGTGCGGTTTGCGCAAACAAATTGAGCTCCTCATGGAGCAAAGCAGTTTGTCGCACCTGTATAGAAGGCCTAGTAAAGGATGACCCGGTTGCCTCTTGCCAGAAGATGCTTACTTCTGTTAGGGATGAGCTTGCGTCCACCTTCAGTTCCTTTAGAACGCTTATTGACAAGCTCCAGACTCCAGCAGAGAGTCAGTCTTCACTGAAGGCGTCAGTAAGCACTCCGCAGCAGGCAGAGAGTGAAGACTCTGAGGCTGAGGTCAGATCTACCCGTTCTTCTCTGGAAGAATCAGGGTCAGATACAGAGCCCAGAGATAGAGAATCCACCGGGGCTCAAGATTTAAGTTATCTGTTGAGGATGTAGGTGACTTATTAAAGGCCATCTATGCTACCCTTGAATTAAAAGAGGAAGAGGTTCAGTTATCCAAACATGCTCTTATGTATAAAGGATTACATAAGAGAAAATCAAGAGTGTTTCCAGTTCATAGTTCTTTGGTTGATACTATTAAACTGGAATGGGATAATCCTGAGAGAAAACCATTCTTCTCTAGTAACCTAAAAAGGAGGTTTCCTTTTGATGAGGACACTGCGCAGCCATGGAATAAGAATCCCAAGTTAGACGCACCTCTTTCAAAAGTTTCAAAAAACTGGGACCTGGCGTTTGATGATATGGGTACGCTTAAGGATCCGATGGACAAGAGGGGGGATATCCTTCTCCACAGAGCCTGGGACTCAGCAGTTGGAAACCTGAAACCAGCTCTGGCTGCCACTTGTGTGACCAGAAATCTGGAGGTTTGGTTGACTCAGATTCAGTCACATCTGTCAGCAGGTACCTCCAGAGAGCAAATTTTAAAGTCTTTTCCTCTCCTATTTCAGGCAGTGGGTTTTTTGGCAGATTCTTCCGCTGAGTCGGTAAGAATGTCAGCCAGGACTTCGGCTCTAGTGAACTCAGCCAGGAGAAGCCTTTGGCTTAAGACCTGGTCAGGGGACTCGGCCTCCAAGTTGCGCCTTTGTGGCCTTCCTTTAACTGGCGATCATTTATTTGGCCCAGGTCTACAGGAGGCACTGGAACGCACGGCTGATAAGAAAAAGGCGTTTCCAGAGAAAAAGAGAGTTCAGACAGCCAGAAAATTTTTTCGTGGCCAAAACAGGCAACAGAGTCCTAGAGAAAAGGACAGCAGGCCGAAAAAGCATTGGACTGGGCAAAGGCAGAGGCAAAGGGGGAGTGCTATTTAACCCTCCTCAACAGCGCGCCAAGCCGCAGTGACTTGTGTTCCCCGGTGGGAGGGAGATTGAGGGCCTTCATCCCACAGTGGGCAGCAGTCACTCTGAGCCCCTTCGTCCTGGACCTAGTGACCAACGGGTACAGGCTGGAGTTTATTCACCAACCACCAGAACGTTTGTTGGTCACATTTCCTCCACAAGATCGGGAGAAAGCGAGGGCTCTGGGTCTCCAGATCGGAGACTTATTAGATCAAAAAGTCCTGATTCCTGTTCCTTGATCTGAGCGGGGCAAGGGATTCTATTCCCATGTATTTGTGGTCAGAAAGCCGGCAGGAAAGTTTAGACTTATCCTGAATCTCCGGACCTTAAACAAGTCCATCAGATACAAGCATTTCCGTATGGAGACGGTTTTTACAATCAAAAACCTACTATACCCAAACTGCTTTATGGCCACGTTGGACTTAAGGGATGCTTATCTTCACATCCCTATCCATCCAGCCTTCCAAAAGTTTTTGAGATTGGCAGTGAAGACGGATATGGGGACCCGACATTTTCAATTTCAGGCCCTCCCCTTTGGTCTTTCCTCAGCCTCACGCATCTTTACGAAGGTGTTGGGGGAAGTGCTGGCTCCTCTAAGATTAAAGGCAATAACGGTTATCCCTTACTTAGACGACCTCCTGATAGTGGCAAAATCATACCAAAGGCTGTTGGAAGATCTCCAGGCTGTACAGGACTTCTTACAGTCCCTAGGCTGGCTAATAAACAAAGAAAAATCGTCCTTGATTCCGGCCCAGAAAGTAACTTATCTGGGTTACGATTTTTGCTCCGTGAACCAAAGGGTTTTTCTTCCTCAGGAGAAGATTACCAAAGTGTTCCAGACTATGTCAACATTGCAGACCAACCAGTCGGTCTCTCTGAGACAGGTGTCGAGGGCAGTGGGTCTTATGACCTCATGTTTTCCCGCAGTACCATGGGCGAGACTCCGTCAGCGTCCGTTACAAAGGTTTCTTTTAAGAAACTGGGAAGGGGAAGTAAGGTCCCTGGAGTCAAGGATCTGGCTTCCCGACAGGATAAAAAGAAGCCTGTGGTGGTGGAGAGCTGGTCAGCACCTAGCAGGAGGTCTCCCATGGTCCTTTCCCATTTCCCGAAGGATTACCACGGATGCGAGTTCCTGGGGATGGGGGGCCCACCTCAGCAATGCAGTAGGATGGGGTTATCCGGTAGCGGATTTGTTCGCAAACCGAAACAACCGCAAAACGGAGATATTCTTTTCCATGAACCCGGCAGACCAAGCCTTGAGGATCGATGCTCTGGCGAACCCGTGGCCTCCAGGCCTATGTTATGCCTTTCCGCCAATCAGGCTGATTCCAGAAGTCCTCCGGAAGTTTCGGCTGGAAGAGACAGATCTGATTCTAATTGCCCCGTTTTGGCCCAAGAGGCCATGGTTTTCCCTGCTACAGTCTCTGGTTTCAGAGCCTCCGTGGAGTCTTCCGAAAAGGGAAGACCTATTATTGCAGGGTCCAGTATCACACCCTCAGGTGGTTTCCTTAAACTTGACGGCCTGATATCTGAAGAAAAGATACTGAGCGCCCAAGGGTTCTCTGACAAAGTAGTCAGGACTCTCGTTAATTGCAGGAAGCCAGTTACTAGAGCCATATATTCCAAAGTTTGGAAAAGGTTTAACTCATGGTTATCTGAAAATGATAGATTAACTCATGATATTCCGTCTATTTTGGAATTTTTCCAAGAGGGTGTCGACAAAGGTCTTTCTGTTAGTACCTTAAAGGTACAGGTGGCAGCTATTAGTGTGTTCCTCCAGTTTTCTCTCCTGGAAAATCCCACTATAGCCAGATTTTTCAAATCTATCTCTAGGGCCAGACCAGTAGTAGTGAGAAGTTGTCCAACGTGGGATCTGTCCCTAGTACTTCAAACTCTGGTAGAATTTCCGTTTGAACCTCTGGAAAGTATGTCAGTTAAGTTACTTACGTTAAAAACCGTGTTCCTTATAGCTGTTACCTCAGCTCGTATGGTAAGTGAGTTGCAGGCCCTATCAGTTAGGGAGCCCTTCCTCACGATTTTTGAGGATCGAGTTGTGTTACGAACCGATCTAGGTTTTTTGCCCAAGGTGGCAAGTACATTCCACCGATCTCAGAACATTGTATTGCCAACCTTTTGTAGTTCGCCACAGGGCGACTTAGAAAGAAAATTTAGTTTTCTAGATGTAAGAAGGATTCTCTTGGTCTATCTTGAGGTCACGAAGACCTTTAGGAAAACTGATGCCTTGTTTGTCCTCTTTTCTGGAGTTCACAAGGGGAATAGTGCATCTAAAGACACATTGGCTAGATGGATAAAGCAAGCCATCTTGGAAGCTTACAAAATTAGGGAAGTCCCTACACCTTTTGTTACTGCGCACTCAACTAGAGCCTTGTCTACGTCTTGGGCTGAGAGGGCTGGTGCCTCACCGGAACAAATTTGCAGGGCTGCCACTTGGTCCAGTTACTCGACCTTCATTAAACATTATCGCCTGGATCTCCTATCAGCTCAGGAGCAGGCGTTTGGTCGTAAGGTCCTTCAGGCAGTTGTCCCTCCCTAGACTGGTAAGTTCTGGCTCATCGTCTCATGGACTGTCCTGGAAGACGCTTGGAGAAAAGCTGAGTTAGACTTACCGGTAACTCCTTTTCTGAGAGTCTTCCAGGACAGCCGGATTCCCACCCGGTATTGTCTGAAGTTATGTGTATTATGCATATGTTTTGCAGGGTCCTACGGTTCTTGAGAATACTGACATGGGCCTGGAGGACCGCCCTTTTATCTGGTGGGGGTGACGTGTTTCCTGTCCTGGTAGGAGGAGCCCAAGGTCTCATGGGCTGTCCTGGAAGACTCTCAGAAAAGGAGTTACCGGTAAGTCTAACTCCGCTTTTTTTTTGCACAAAGTTGTCACTAAATGATATATTGCTCAAACATGCCATGGGAATATGTGAAATTACACCCCAAAATACATTCTGCTGCTTCTCCTGAGTACGGGGATACCACAGGTGTGAGACTTTTTGGGAGCCTAGCCGCGTACGGGACCCCGAAAACCAAACACCGCCTTCAGGCTTTCTAAGGGCGTGAATTTCTGATTTCACTCTTCACTGCCTATCACAGTTTCGGAGGCCATGGAAAGCCCAGGTGGCACAAACCCCCCCCAAATGACCCCATTTTGGAAAGTAGACACCCAAATCTATTTGCTGAGAGGTATAGTGAGTATTTTGCAGACCTCACTTTTTGTCACAAAGTTTTGAAAATTGAAAAAAAAAAAAAAAATGTTTTTTCTTGTCTTTCTTCATTTTCAAAACCAAATGAGCTGCAAAATACTCGCCATGCCTCTCAGCAAATAGCTTGGGGTGTCTACTTTCCAAAATAGGGTTATTTGGGGGGGTTTTGTGCCACCTGGGCATTCCATGGCCTCCGAAACTGTGATAGGCAGTGAAGAGTGAAATCAAAAATTTACACCCTTAGAAATCCTGAAGGCGGTGATTGGTTTTCGGGGCCCCGTATGCGGCTAGGCTCCCAAAAAGTCCCACACATGTGGTATCCCCATACTCAGGAGAAGCAGCTGAATGTATTTTGGGGTGCAATTCCACATAGGCCCATGGCCTGTGTGAGCAATATATCATTTAGTGATAACTTTTTGTAAATATTTTTTTTTTTTTTTTGTCATTATTCAATCACATGGGACAAAAAAATAAATATTCAATGGGTTCAACATGCCTCTCAGCAATTTCCTTGGGGTGTCAACCCCCCAAAATTATCCCATTTTGGAAAGTATTGTACTGCCCTGCCATTTTAGCACCTCAAGAAATGACATAGGCAGTCATAAACTAAAAGCTGTGTAAATTACAGAAAATGTACCCTAGTTTGTAGACGCTATAACTTTTGCGCAAACCAATATACGCTTATTGACATTTTTTTTACCAAAGACATGTGGCCGAATACATTTTGGCCTAAATGTATGACTAAAATTGAGTTTATTGGATTTTTTTTATAACAAAAAGTAGAAAATATCATTTTTTTTTCAAAATATTCGGTCTTTTTCCGTTTATAGCGCAAAAAATAAAAACCGCAGAGGTGATCAAATACCATCAAAAGAAAGCTCTATTTGTGGGAAGAAAAGGACGCAAATTTCATTTGGGTACAGCATTGCATGACCGCGCAATTAGCAGTTAAAGCGCCGCAGTGCCAAATTGGAAAAAGACCTCTGGTCCCTAGGCAGCATAATGGTCCGGGGCTCAAGTGGTTAAGAGCAAAAATCAACAAGAGTGGCTGAGACATTAGACGTTTGTTCCCTCAACACCCCACAAGCTGCTCAAGGGTAAGATGAGAACCCTGAAAGTTAAAGAAGGGTCCACTGCTTGGTAGCCTCAGCCATTGCTGACCAATAGCTATCAACTCTAGACACTTAGGAGGTCCCACTGGCTCAAAGCTTGCAGGAAGAAGTCCCCACAAAAGAGTTCTGTCTGCAAGGGTTCAAAAAGTTGACCCTCTTTAGGTGGTCTACCACTTCCATGAGTGTGATGCCAGGAAAAGAAACTAGGATAGTGAAAAGGTCCAGAGCTATGAGAAGTAGAAGGTACCTATGAGGGACCCTGAGCAGTCAAGTCCTTGTTAAGAAAAGGGAACTGGTCCCAACTGCCCCTGTAAATCAAGGAATTTGTAGGGGTGGTGCTGACTTGGTCTAGAGAGTAGGGTTAACCCACATCCCCAATAATCTAAGCAAATGGAAATTTGTTCCACACATATGGGTACTCCCCGTATGTGTGTTCCATATGTACCGGAGTCCAATGATTGTGTATTTCATATATTGTATTGCATATTTTGTCTGTATTACACATCCTGTATTCCCCTGTACATCCACCTTTGTGCATCTACACCCAATAAAAACTCATTTTCATTACAAAAAATTTACACTTTTTATACTTATTACTCCAGAGTAGGTTCTCCCTTTAAAGTCCCGCAAGAGCTGTAAATCAAGGGGATCGTTCACAGAGGGGGGATGTTGAGGGTTACCAACCACCACAAAGGGTTCAATAGCATCCGAACATGTACCTTTTTTGTGAACAAAGAGTATAATTCTGGATGGGAGACAAGTTAGGCGCCAAGTTCCCACTCTACAAAAGGAACTGCTGAAGAAAATGCCAAACAGAATGGGTTAGCCAACAGGCTAAAAAGGGGTGTCTTAACCACTTTCCGCCCGTCCTATAGCAGATTGACGGCCGGGAAGTGGTTCTGTTATCCTGACTGGGCATCATAGGACGACCAGCAGGATAACATGTGGGTGTGCAGCATGGCGATCGTGACGTGTCAGTTTGACATGCCGCATCTCTGATCGTGGTAAGGAGCCTCTGACAGGGGCTTCTTACCACGTGATCAGCTGTGACTAATCACAGTTGATCATCGCATGAACCAGAAAGTGCAGGTAAAAGTCATTCCTCGGTTCGCGCTGACAGGGAGAGATGATCGGCTGTTTCGTTTGTGCCGATAATCAGCACATTGATTATCAGCACAGCCCCCCCATCAGATGTGCCCAACAGCTGCCAGTCAATGTCCCCTGAAAAAAAAGTCAGTGCCACCCGTCAGTGCCCATCAATTCTACACATCAGTTCGGCCTCATCAGCGCCTGTCAGTGGAGAAAACAAAATTTTATGACAAAGAGAAACTTTATTTTTTTTCAAAAAGGTCAGTATTTTTTAGTTTGTTTAGCCAAAAAATAAAAACCCCAGAGGTAATCAAATAGCACCAAAAGAAAGCTCTATGTGTGGGAAGAAAATGATAAAAAAATTTTTGTTTGGGTACAGTGTTACATGACCACGCAATGGTCATTTAAAGTGCGACAGCACTGAAAGCTGAAAATTGTCCTGGGCAGGAAGGGGCGAAAGTGCCTGGTTAAACTCAAATGCCAGGTGAGCAAACTATCCAAGAATCTGTTTGGATGTACATGCAGCCCCTCCCCACTTCTAGGCACACCTTCATGCAGAAGGCCTATCACAGGAATTAGCAGACCTCTGGGCCTGTGCCCTATAGCCGAAACAGAGGTTAGGCTCTGAAGGCCTACGAGTACCTATTACCAAAGCAGATGACGGAAAAAGTTGGAGAATGACACTTAACCATCTCAGCTCTGGAAGGTTTTACCCCTTTCATTACCAGGCCATTTTTTACTATTTACCCCCCCCCCCCCTCTTTTTATATATAAAAAAAAAAAAAATTAAATAGTAGTGGGGCTGCGATAGTGCAGTGGGCAAACTGACACTAACGGACACTGACATCACCAGCGACACTAATACTATACACGGTGACTGTACTAATGACACTGGCTGGGAAGGGGTTAACATCTAGGGTGATCAAAGGATTAACTGTGCACGTAAGAAGTGTTAATGTGTGTCCCTACTAGGGGAACTGAAAAACTATGGTGCCCTATCCAAAACCTCCAAAAATCTGAGGCTCTTAATGTCTCCCTCCCGAACCCTACTCTGAAAACCATACGGCCTAACTTCTCCTTTAGATGGGCGAATCACAGTATCCAGTACCTAGGGACAAAAAATACCAGCAAATCCAAACACTATATTTAAACTCAATTTTCAGCCATTATTGGCCTCATTGTCCACAGATTTGGCAAGATGGAATGGACTAGCCTTATGGTTCGGCTGATGCAACGTACTCAAAATGAATTTGAGTAGCCCAGACTTTTATTTCTATTACAAGCCCTGTCTATTAAGATTTCCCAAAAGTACTTTCAAATCGGTTAGATCCGCCTTCACTAATTTTGTATGGTGAGGAAATCCCCCCCCCCCCCCCCCCCCCGACTCGCCAGAGCACTTATGCTCCAGCCTAAACTCAAGGGAGGAATGGGGTTCCCAGATCCAGCTCTTTACTACACAGGGAAAAGTCACACTACCCACCTCTCCCACCACCCCTTAATTGGACTCACTCTGGTCGAATCCGAAAAGTTCTTTAAACTTTCTGCGCTCAACAGTTTCCCATCCCCCAATGACACCGATAATGGGACGTTCCAAGTTCGGTCCTGGATTGTCCGATCCAGCATTTACCGTACACTCCTCTCAGAAAGTCTTACGTGCGTCCTATTTCCTCTGCACAAAACGGCTGGATTTCATGTAAAACCCTGTTTACAGGCTCAGGATCACAGTTCCTGAATCACTGGCGAGCTCACCAATACATTTCCTGAACTCATTAACCAAGCCACACCTCTTTCAGAGGCCTCTCAGCCAGTTTGAGGAGCTCGGTCTGGGGGATGGTCGGATATGAAATCCTTGTCCCTTTCCTACAAAGCTCTACTACTACAGGGGTCTTCAAACTATGGCCCTCCAGTTGTTCAGGAACTACAATTCCCATCATGCCCTGTCATGTCTGTGAATGTCAGAGTTTTACAATGCCTCATGGGATGTGTAGTTCCACAACAGCTGGAGGGCTGTAGTTTGAAGATCCCCGCTCTACCAGATCTTCATGCACAATCGGAACCTCCCTTTCTTTCCAAATGGGGAAAAAGACCTTCAGGTCACTTTTACGAAACAAAAAGATAGGATTCTCTTTTTCGCTCATAAATCGATTAGTAAGTACCAGGGAAGCACTTACAAAATCATGACACGGTGGTATAGAACCCCATCTGTACTAGCCAAACTATTCCCACAATTGAGCGACCGATGCTGGAGATGTGATTCCCACAGGGGCACACTTTTACACATCTTCTGGGAATGCCCAGGCATTCAGCCATTTTGGCTGCAGTCCTCCAATTGATCCACAAATTCACAGACATTTTAGTGTCCGGAGACCCTGCAGCAGTTCTTAATCTGACCCCTCTTTCCCGCAAAAAATACAATAAATCATTACTTTTACTAAATGCAGCTAGAGCATGCATTCCAGCCATGTGGAAACAATCTCCCCCTACCATCACCCAATGGTTTGCCAGAGTGAACGACATAGAAATCATGGAGAGTTTGACCTCCGATCTTCAGGACAAATCTGAACACCACAAAACCAGATGGTTCTAGTGGGACCAGTTCTGTTTTTCTGATGAATACTCAATACTTATGAAACCAAGTTTTTGCCTATCGTGACCTGGGTGGCGTGGGGCTGGCGGGGCACCACCCGCATCCTCTTCCCTACCTCCCCCCCACTTCACCCTTCCCCCCCCCCCCCTTTTATTTATTTGATTTTTTTTCCCCCTTTTCTTATTATTTTTCCATTATAATTTTTTTTTTTTTTTGGCTCAAAAAATGGATTCACTTCGTCACGACCGAACACTGTTGAAGATATAGTCAATCATCTACTAGTTACTACTTTCTCAAAGGTTTTGCAATCGTTATTGATTGCACAAAATTGCTTATTTCAACTCTATAAACAGATAAGGTTAGATTGTAGTATTTACACTGACTGTTATTACCCTAACTATGATATAGCATTGCTGTTTGTCTACTTGGAATTGTCATCTTTTGTGCATCTGTCAATATGAAGATAATTAAAAAAAAAAGTTAATGTGTGTAATGTGTGCTGCTTTTTAATACAAATCTGTTTCTTCTTCTTGCTTTGCAGGAATGGTTCCCTGTGCCAACACAGGGCTCTGGGCTGTAATTGAACACAGATCAGCAGGTTCTGCCATAAATCATTAGCCAGGACCTGCTGACAAAATCCCGCTGTGTCCAATCACAGTGGGTGTTGGCACAGGGGTGAGCAGGTGTGCACCCTAAACACAGAAGAGGCCAGTAGCCTATAGGACATAACAAAAGCAACTACTGTACTTTAGTGCATTTTAAGGGAAAGTGCATTTTTATATACATTACTGTACCTCATAAATAATTTGTCCGGAAGCCAAACATTTTCTGTCACCAAATGCCAGCTGCAACAAGTGTAGACTTACATCTTTTCCACTAAAATAAAGTAAAAATTAAGATACTTAGTATATTTTTTAGCTGGTAAATGCAAATTAGGAGCAGCAAAGTAATTGTACAGTATATCACATTTGTTTGCACTTGTTGGCCAAAAAAAAAAAAAAAAAAGCGGAAAGACAAGTAAAGAAAAACAGCTACAGAAGGGCGAATACAGCTTTATTGTGGTCCAGACTATACACAAGTGAAAATAAAGCGGTGCCATTTGAGTGTAAGTGAGCAGCACAGACTCTGGTGTTAGAGAAATTAGAGGGCAGGGCTTAGCACCCAGTAGAGGCAGGGCTTAGAGCAGAACTGAAGTTATTTTAAAACAGACTGGGAGCAGCCAGGATATTACCGCAGAAGAGACATGCAATGTCTTTTCTGTGATAAAATATACCTACCTGCCTGTAGTCTTTTGTGGAATGTAAACTGAGCTGCATAAGAGCAGTTCATCTTACATCATTGGCACATTCTCTATGGGCCAGGAAGATAGAATCCTATGCAGGCAGGGGTTACGTCATCTCATGCTGACCAATATAGATGCCCGAAGACAAGGAACTGAAGAGAAGATACTGGTGCGGGACACAGACCGTTCGAGAGAAGGTAGTTACACGAAAAGTTGGGAACCCATGACAGTTGGGCTTAGGATCAGTAAGTACTTGTAAGCACTTTCTGAAGCACTTTTTGGCTCAGGTCAAGTATACTTCAAGGAAGTACACACATTAATTGGGGGGAATCCAGGAGGTATCTAAGCAAACTTCCAGAAGTAGTAGTATTCTATGTATAGTACAAGGTGTGGGAGAGGACAAAATTCATATCTATGCAACTTTGAAATAAAGTTAACAAAATGTCACCTGAAAAGCAGATTGAGGAGCTTGCTGAACTGTGACACCAACTGAACTGATGGGTCGTTAGCATATTTGCCAGAATGACCTCCTGGTGGTTATTGCCCGCAACCAAGCAGTTTTGCAGGATTCTTGCTTTCTGAAAGTAACCTTGCTATAGATTCACACTATAGCATTTCTGCGGACAGCGTTTGGGGGGGCACGGCAGCCCATTCATTTAAATAAGCTGCCATGCTTGCGTTTCCCGCAGTTTCCCTTTTTCAAAACGTGGCCAGCAGGGAAATCGCATTGTTATTCTGAGCATGCAATTTCCCTGCGGTTCCTGCACCCGCACTGATTTTAATGCCATTCAGAATGGTTCTACTCCTCCCCCCCCCCATCACAAAGGGAACAAATGTTCCCCATGTAATACATTTTTGTAGACAGGTTCTCTTTAATGAGACATTGGGGGTGGGGGGGTCTTAACCACTTTAAGACCAGCCTCGTTTTGGATTTTAGGTGTTTACAAGTTTAAAACAGGTTTTTTTGCTCGAAAATTACTTAGAACCCCCAAACATTATATATTGTTTTTTTTCTTACACCCTAGAGAATAAAATAGCGGTCATTGCAATACTTTTTTTTGCACCGTATTTGCGCAGCGGTCTTCTAAGCGCACTTTTTTTGGAATAAATTCACTTTTTTGAAAAAAAAAAAATAAGACAACAGTAAAGTTAGCCCAATTTTTTTTTATATTGTGAAATATAATGTTACGCCAAGTAAATTGATACCCATCATGTCACGCTTCAAAATTGCGCCCGCTCGTGGAATGGCGTCAAACTTTTACCATTAAAAATCTCCATAGGCGACGTTTAAAAAAATTCTACAGATTGCATGTTTTGCGTTACAGAGGTCTAGGGCTAGAATTATTGCTCTCACTCTACCGGTCGCGGCGATACCTCACATGTGTGGTTTGACCACCGTTTTCATATGCGGGCGCTACTCACGTATGCGTTCGCTTCTGCGCGCGAGCTCGTCGGGACAGGGCGCTTTAAAAAAATTTTTTTTTTTTTTTAATTATTTATTTTACTTTATTTTTTTTATTTTTTCACAAAAAAAAAATTTGGATCACTTTTATTCCTATTACAAGGAATGTAAACATCCCTTGTAATAGAAAAAAGCATGACAGCTCCTCTTAAATATGAGATCTGGGGTCAAAAAGTCCTCAGATCTCATATTTAGACTACAATGCAAAAAAAAAAAAAAAAAAAAGTCGTTTAAAAAAAATGACAAAAAAAAAATTGTGCCTAAGAGAAGTGGGCGGAGCTGACGTAATGACGTCGCTCCGGCAGTCACATGGTATGGAGACGGGTGGGTGCCATCTTAGTCTCACTCGTCTCCATACCTAAGCAGGGAAAGGACCCGATCGCCTCCGCCGCTACAGACGGCTCCGGTAAGCGGCGGAGGGTGCGGGAGAGCGGGTGGCACCTCTCCCGCCGCCGACAACGGTGATCTCGCGGCGAACATGCCGCAGAGACCACCATTATCATGTACGGAACCGCCGGCCCTAAAGATGGATACCTCGGTTGTAGCAGCAGCTGCTGCCGTTACCGAGATATCCATCTTTAAAAGAAGGACGTATATTTACAGTGGGCGGTCCGGAAGTGGTTAAAAGACGTCTCACCGGTTTTCCCAAAAAAAAAAACTAATCATACTGCATTTGTTTCTTCTCTGGCCATACTGCCTGGGAAAAGTGACACAGAGACCCGGAAATTATGTTTTACACGCTGCTTCCAGGTCACTAACAGGAAGGGGAGGTCAGCGAACGGACGCCTCTGGTCTCCCTCCTTTACGCAGGGGCACCCATCAACTGAAACCACTCAAAATACCTCTCAGTGGCCTGAACAGCCCAAAGATAGCAGCAATTCCGGGGGTCATTCTCAGGCTCTTGAAAAGTAACCGCAGACACAGGAACTTTTCCACCTTCAATTTGAACATGGTATCTATCAAACAAGAAGTGTAAAGTATGACAAACATGCAATAGATTACAATAAAAACACAAAATTAGTTCAAACACATTGTTGTTTCCCTCTTAAAAATGTTCTAACAGTATTAAAGTCTGGGAAACCAACAAAAACACAAATGCTTACCTATATGGCAGCAGCATCAGTCGCAAGCTGCAGCTCTCCCTCACCAGCACCAAGTCCAACCACCAAGACTGCCAATCGCTCAGTTCTCTGGTCCACTCTGAGCAGAGAGCAGTGACTGACACTGCTTTCTGCTATGCCCCTCCAACGCTCACTGGAGCGCTGGGCTGGGGAGAGTGTGGGATTGGTTGCTCAGTGGCATGCCAAGATGCTGAGCCAGCTGCCAATCAGCCATTTGGGTGGATCCAGACATTGTCAGGATCCATCAGTCTGGAGCGGCTCTGCAATGTCAGTTCACTATCGGCTGATTCTGGGTCACAGGAGAGTTCAAGTGCACTCCTGTGTCCCTCAAGAAAAGTATGGCCAAAAAAGCTTTGGCCATACTGCTCTTTTAATGTGCTTTCGAGGCTACAATGTGGACTAAAAGTCTATTTATGGAATTGCTGTCAGAGTACTGTATAACTAATCAAAGAAATCATATGACCATGTGAAGTCAGAAGTCAAACGACACTGAAAGCTCCTTCATGCATATAGGAAAACTTCTGTCTATTTTACAGTCAATGCTGATTTAATAGAGTCAAGCCAAAACTCAAAGTCATTTTACTCATACTAATCCTGAATACACAGTCCTGCCAACGTTAATTGGAAAATCACTTACTCTCTTCGTAAAGTTTTCATGTTCCATAAGGAAAGATATCCATCAGAAAATCCAACAGCCAGCTGGTTAGTTCTGCTTATAAAGCTGAGGGCAGTTACTGAAGTTCCAGATGGGGCTAGCAATTGAAGACATAAATGGCGGCGTTCTCTTGATGCTAATTCTCTCAGTTTTGGGATTTCAGCTGGTATCCCACTCATTACTTCCAAGTCTATAAAAGAAAATTAGGCTTTAGGTTACAAGCTGGGGGGAAAAAAAAAAAAAAAAAAACCCTTCAACCATACGACATTTTCAAAGCCATTCATAAAAATTGGAATTTAGTGACTCTGTTAAAGAACAAAATAGAATTTGCTGTCAAAATAAGGATGAATCTGTATGAAAGTAAATTTAGTAAAGCTAGGAAAAGCGACCAATTGTCTTGCTTCTCCCATGCCACACTTTTGGCCCATCAATGTGATATGCATGGCTTCTCTGATCAATAAATTGGTACGGGAAATGCAAGCTGGAAATACATGCAGATACTGGAGCTGCCTGCTGTTTCATTCAAGTGGTTGACTATTCAGTTTATAACCAATGCATGTTTAAAGCCGAACTCTGTATTTGCCTTCAGTTGTGCAGGCTCCTCTTCTGTACCAAAAGGATATATTCACACCACATGCAATGGAACCGAGTTGGGCAGCTATTCCACCACAGTCCCACTGCATGACAAGGCGAAATATCTGGTCTACCTATCTGCGCAAAAAAACCCCCAAAAAAACCAAACAAAACACACACAAAACCATGCCGAGATCAGCCCATTATGATCTGGGTCGGGCCACACCGCATACCAGCCACTGCGTGGTAATGCAGCTGCTGGTGTGAACATACCCTTGGTCTGATATCACTGCACATTGGGGGTTATTTACGAAAGGCAAATCCAATTTGCACTAAATAGCAATGTACAAGTGCAAAGTGCACTTGAAAGTGCACTGAAAAAGAAGTCGCTGTAGATCCGAGGGGGACATGCAAGGAACATAAACAGCATTTTAGCCTGCACATGATGGGATGATAAAAGTAGCAGAGCTTCCCCTCATTTCAGATCTTCCCCTCAGATTTACAGCAACTGCACTCCCGAGTGCACTTTTCAATTTTAGTTTGCACTTATAGTGCAAAGTGGATTTGCCTTTCATAAATAACCCCATTGTAAGCTTCTCACAATATAAATTAAAAACTCAAACAAATGAAAATCCACCTCATGTCCTGGCTGTAGTATATCCTGCATTATTTTAAAAAAAATGTCATTAGTATGTTGGCAGGATGGCCACAACTGCCACAGTAGCAGAGGAACTCGCAGATCACTCCAGTACAAGTGCAGTGACATTAGCATACTTGAAGTCTATTGTTTACTTCCTCCAGCCCTGTAACAAGGTCTGTATACAGACCTAGAGTTAAACAATGCAGGAGCCTATGCACTGATCATGGTTGAAATGCTCTGCAGGTGTCAATGCAAAAATTGTATTAATGTACTTTTTTTTTAACTCACTGTTGGTATTTTTTTCCCCCCCACACAAAGTAAGGTCCCTTTAATATCCAATGTGAACAATTTCTTAGACATGCGCTAGTGCATGTGCACAACTTACAGTCTAATCTACAAGTTATGGATGCAATGTGCACAGTGTATAAAATAAAATTATATTTTAACAGTACAATTTTCAATGTCCACAAATAAATTAGCCAGGACACATACAAAATTCATATCCCTTCCCACAAAAAGGATGCTGCTCTGTTATGACCTTCCAGTTAATCAGGATTTTTGCTGGAACTGGTCAAGCATTGTTTACCAGGCTAGGACACAAGAATAGGAAGGATGCCGCACACCAGCATCTCATCAGGTGAAGAGATACGTGAACGGCCTCAGCCATAGACTCCTAAGCCATGCACTGAGAAGTTTTGCCCCACCCACCTGGGCTTAAATTGCAGTAGGATTAAGCCCTGTATACGAGGCAAAACATGTTAGTGGGGCTTAGGAGGAGTACAAGGGCAAGCCTCTTCACATCTCTGATGAGATGGCAGTGTCCTTTCTGTTCTTAGGATGCTTAATGCAGAAATCAGTAAAGCATATAACAGCCTGCACCCACACAACACTGGACTTGTTTATTAGTATACTTGGAGCAGCACTACAAGTTGCTATATGGTATCGTGAGTTAAAGGAGAACTCCAGCCTGAGCTTTTTAGGCTGAACCTCTCCTCTGGGTCACAGGAGTGCAATTAGTTTTCGTCACTGCCTACAGTCAAGACAGCGCGTCATCCTGACTTTAAGTCTGGATCCGCCAGCTGCCTTGATTGATGGCAGTCTCAGCGAGCCGCTGAGATGATATCTCTCCGCCCCTCCACAGCTCAACGCTCCAGTGAGAGTGGAGAAGCAGAGAGGAGATGCTGACAGTCAGCAGCACTCCTCTCGGGGATCTGTGAAAACCGAGGCATCGGCGATGTTCGGTGACTTGGTTCTCAGTGCAGAGATGGCAGGGGACAGCTGCAGCATTGGTCTGATGCTCCATCCACATAGGCAAGGCAAGTATGAATCACAAATAGAAAAAAAAAAAAAAAAAAAAAAAAAAAAAAAAAACTCTTCTCTTAACAGGGTGGGAGCCAACCACAGGACAAGTGTGAAGTCTACTGAGACTACACAGACATAAGAGATAAATAGCAGCTTTTTGCTCTCTGTATGTTGTAATGTGAAAGCTGCATAAACTAAACCTGTCAGAAATGATGCACATTAACAGCCATTGCCAACACTATTCTGAAGCAGACAGTTATCCTGAATCTATCTTCACAGGTTTCTTATAACATTTACATATGGAATTTAAGTAGTGCTGAAGCCAGCGGTGTGCACGAAAGCAGTAGCTTTCCTGGCCCTCAACCTCCTCACTGGCTGAGACACAGCTGTTCATCACAGCCATTGAGGATTGAGCAGGGCCGAGCTGTGCTCTCTGTGTCTCAGACACAGGAGGTGGCTCGGGAGCGAGCATGCACAATTGCCCACAGAGCAAGCAGCTTGCTATGGAGGCACTCAGGGAGGGGACAGAAGTGCCAGGGGGAGACCTGAGAAGAGGAGGCAAGTAGAACTTGTTTGTAAATTTAAATAAAAAGGCTAAAGTTTTACAAACCCTTTAAATCTTAGCATTATACAATATTGCAATACAAAGTATGGGATGTAAATATAACATTTAGGGGAGAGGAGTACCTGAAGCTTCCAGTTCATCTTGATTGCCCGATACATCATCCAAGCATAAATCAATAAGAAGAACATGGCCAACATCCGTGACGACCGCAGCAACGCCAAAGAACCACCTCAAACTTTGATGTAAATGTTGAGTGCTTGCGCTAGCTCCACCATGATTGATTATAGGTTCAACAGAAGTTACCTATGTTTGCATCGAAACAGAAAACAAAAAAAAAGGTGAAGTGGAATGTTAGTCATAAGACCCCTTTGCGCAAAGTATAATTGTTAGATCTTAGATTTAGCAGATCTATGTAGAACAAAAAGTACCAAATTATCTGCTATACAACAGACTCTTCTGCTGACATTTTAGCCAATTAAAGCCCGATTCCTAATACAAAAACCGTAAACACTGTCAAAAGTGCCAACTCTCTTCAGTCCACTACAAACATTTTTGTTTCTTCAAATTGCCCTTTATTTCCATTCCAAAAATGTACCGAGGTGAAAGCTCCTTAGTAGATACACAGTTTACATTTAAACCCTGATAGAAACTATAAACATTCAAACCCGTTCTACCTAAAATAAAAGGTTTTGGATTTAGTGCCCTTAGTTTATTTGCCCCATTTTCCACCTATCCTAAGTCTTTACTCTTCTGTCCTCACTCCCACCAGATCTACATTGTGTGAACAAGGAGTGATTTCAGCGGTGGCTGCTCAGCCTTTCCATGAATGTAGAAGCATGAACAGGCGAGTACTAAAGAGGATTTAAGGGAGTGTGGAATTAAAAGATAACCAACCCGCTTTTTACCCTCCCTCTCACCTGTTAACTAGGGTTGTCTTATTTGCATAATCACCTGAGATGCTCTGCTCAGTGGCAACATTATTCCTCTGAATGTCATCGGGAGCCAGGTTGCATGTTCCCTGTTCAGGCAGCTGGTCTAGCTCATTAATGAAAATACTTGCCTTATAACAAAGCTCCTCCAGTCACCGCTGAGGGAGCTTCTTCCGGGTTCACTTACAGCGCCGGAGCTGTGATGAGGTCACTCCAGCGCATGCGCACAGGAGCCCTCTGTCGACAGTGGCTGCATGCAAGGTGAATATCTCCTAAACTGTGCAGGTTTAGGAGATATTCATTTTAGCTACAGGTAAAAAGGACTGTAGGTAAAAACGACCAAGCAGGCAATACAACCGCTTTAAAATTTAAAATCGTGAGTGGCTAGGCTCTTTATTGCAGAGCACACATGCTTATGTCACTTTTGCAATAAAAGAAAACGCACCCAATTGTTAGCAATCTTCTTTAGAACATGCAGCTCTATTTACACATTCTCAGCACACTTGGTGCTAGAATAAATTAACTCTGGTGAGCATGCGCATGAGTTACGCAATTTATACTCCCCACTGGGTAAATAAAAACGGACAAAGGCCCATAACCTAGAAGAAGTCAGTGCCCGTGAGGGAGCTTGCGAACGCTGCATCGCTGGAATGAAGCAGATTACTTGAGGACTTTGCTTCCACTTTAACAACCTCAGCAGGGCTATAGAACATAACTTGTAAAGAAAACTAAGATCATCCATGCAATAAATGAACACATTTAAAGTACATAAAAAAAAATAAAAACATTAAGTACATACCAAACCGGGAAGTACAACAGCTTTAACTACTCTTGAAATGCTAACATCATATAGGCAGAGAACACTGCTTTCTGCTTCAATTAGTCCGACAAGTAATCCAGTCCTCTTTTGCCATGAAAACTCTTTGACGGTCACAACAGTAGGCGG
Source organism: Lithobates septentrionalis (assembly GCA_037952835.1). Lineage (NCBI taxonomy): Eukaryota > Metazoa > Chordata > Amphibia > Anura > Ranidae > Lithobates > Lithobates septentrionalis. The sequence continues at coordinate 782,776 of JBBDGP010000296.1, forward strand.
TCGTTCAGTCACTCCGCTAAAATGATAGGCAGAAAGCCTTTCACCTGTTAAAGCATTAATAACTTCCAGCTGAGGTCCACAAGCCAGCCAAGCTAGTCCAGCTTTACCTTTAAAAACATGAGAAAGAAATTACCAAAAATGTAAACAAAAGATGTATGTCACCAAGTAAGCATTCCTGCAGCTCTTAAACTGGGTAATCTGCACCTAAAAGGGCAACTCCGAGGGGAATAGAAATGGCAAATACAAAATATTGCATATACAATTGCTACCCAAGCCATACTGAAATGGAATGTTTTTAAAAAGTAAAAAACATGTAATGATGGTTCAATAAAGTGGCAGTCAGCGCCATCATTAAGATATACGTTTAAAGGAGAAGTACAGCCAAAGCTTGTTTGGCTGTACTTCTCCTAGGGATCACAGGAGTGCAGTTCGCTCTGCACTCCTGTGACCTGTTATCACCCTCCTAAGCCAAAGCTGAATTGTAAATTAAAGTGGTCGTAACCCTTAAAAAAAAAAAAAATCCTGTTACTTTAAAGCAGGATATACAGCATAGTGCTTCTGCAGTGTCATTTGTCCCTCTCTATGTTGCAAAATACCTGGTTGATCCTGCATGTTCCTGTGTGTCCCCCCCCCCCCCCCCCCCCCCCACCTTGTGTGCTGACCATGGCTGCTGATTCACGATACTGCGGTCAGTTTACCTCCCTCCGTCAGCCTGCAGTCTCTCCCTCTCCGTGTGTGTGCAAATCGCAATGGCTGTAAAATCACCAATTCCAAATACTGGAAGCCCCTGTTACAGAAAGATATACTATGCAGGATCTGTTTTTAAAATTATGTAGCGAAATGCCTCATTTCAAAGCGCTGATGTGCGCTTACGTGACCTCCCCCTGCACTCCTCCCAGCTGCCATCAATGGGGAAATCGCAGCCTCCCCACTGTAGTCCTCAGATTGGGAAAGGAGAGCGCCGGGATGTCACACGAGCGAACAGCGGCTCTCTAAAACTAGGTATTTTGCTGGATAATTTTTTTTAAAAAAAACGCACACAGATACTGCAAAGTATATCTTTCTGTAAGAGGGGATTCCAGGATTTGAGATTAGTGACTTTACAACCACTGTAAATATTACATTTTAGTACTTCATATAAAAAAAATAAAATAAAATACTGTAGAACTCCCAGAAAGATGTTAAACATACCTGTTGCAAATTTTGCCCGAAGAACAGAATCCAGCTGTATATCATCTTCCTGAAGTGCTTTTACAGTTGCATCAGGAAATTGCAGGAACTCGCTTGTTACTTGGGCAGACAGATTTTGCATCTTTTTTGCCTACAAACCACAAAATACAAGATTGTAAAAGAGCAGCAATAACCTGTAATCTATGAGTGATATGTTACGTTAGTTATAGGCTGGTCAGAAAGAATGACAATAAAAACCTGTTATAGGAGGAAACATTATGCCCTCCTAGCAATTTTTACAAAATGCCCCCGCGCCCCCCCCCCCCCCCACCACCACCACACACACTTCACAAAATCGTGTGCGCCCCCCCCTTCAAAAATCCCCCTCCCTAGTGCCAGTATGCGGAGAAAAAAAAAACTTTAGCCCTGCTGCGGGTAACGAGAGGCATGCTGGACCTTCTATTCACACCACAATGTACCCCGGAAGTGTGGTGCAGTAAGCTGCAATAAAATTCAGACATGGTGCAATTTACTGAAGCATACAGGACAGGATAGCATGTCACTATACAGCAGAGCAACGCACAATGCTGCTGTACAGCGACATGAAATGTCACTTTTGTGCACATTAAATAAAATACATAAAAAAAGAAAAAAGGGAACACTGATGTGCTGAAAAATGCTGCAGCCCCTCTCCTACCTATGCTGCTTAGCATAACTTTACTCCGCGTTGCCTTTTTTGATGCGTTCATTGTCATTGTATTTCAATGGGCAGGTGAGTTTTTTTTAACTGACCAAACATGCAGCAAGCAGGATTTTTAACACCGCTTCAAAAGGTGCCGATAATGGCTGACAATAAATTCATATTCTTTTAAATTAATGATATTAAAAAGTCAATTATAAAATACAATTCTTTATAAAAATATATTTAAACAAAAAAAATCAGTTTCGGTCAAGTGCATTTTCATTTCAATGCACCACTAGGCGGGTAGCACAAGCTGACAACACACAGAATTTCAGCCAGTTCCTAATGAACCAGAGAAAAGTCAATCACTTGGCAGCACCATTCCACCATACGAACATATACATCCTCATCAGGAAGTGGTTATACCAGGATTGTGGCTGCAGACATGATCATAGTCAAGATTTTCAAATCAAAATTCACAGACAGCAATGGGCTTTCATGTAAATGTTATTTGAATGGCTCTACAGCTGCCCAATCACTTTTACAGGGCACCAAAGGGCCCACCCTCACCTCTCGCAACCATTCCTAGGCTCTACCTTGCCATTAAGGAGCCCAAAAATGCCACAACCTGCCTAGCCAGGTCAGTACAGAAAAGAAGGAACACTTATTCCCCCCCTTCCACTGTGAAAAAATAAAACTGGAAGCAACAATAAATTTTGTCACTTTGTTACAGTTTGTCGTTTACAAACCATTACAAGCTAAGCAAGCACCTGATCAAACCAATCACAGTTTGAGCAGATGCTTTTGAGGGCAGAGGAGAGATCAGGGCTCTAATGCCTCGTTTCCACTGAGCGGTTCAGTACGGTACGCTATTTTGGGTGTTTCCATTATGAAAGCGGCCCATACAACCGAACCGTACCGCTCCATTCAGGGTCCTGCTTCAGATGTGGGGCCATAGAAAATGGAACGGTTCAGTTAGGGCGGAGCTACGATACATTCCACTGATTAGCTGACAGAAAACCCTCAGCTGTGCTATGCTGAGGCATTTTTTCTAAACCCTGTATGGCCCCTTGTGGTCCCACTTTCAGTGTAAACGCTCACCAGAATAGACTGGACCATTCTAGGCCATTCAAACTGTACCGACCCGAACCGATCCGCTCAGTGGAAACAAGGCATAACAGACCCCAGATCTCTCTACATAAAGTGTACCTGTCATTGCCAAGGATATCACAAGGGGTGTTGTTCATTACAGGTACTTATAATGCGCTGTCAATTTACGCAGCATTTTACACATATTTTGTACATGCACATCAGTCCCTGTCCTCAAGGAGCTTACAATCTAAAAGGTACCTAACTCACATTTATATATACAGTACATATACTAGGGCCAATTTAGACAGGAGCCAGTTAACCTACCAGCATGTCTTTGGAGTGTGGGAGGTAATTGGGGTACCTGGAGGAAACCCACACAGGCACAGGGAGAACATGCAACTCCTGGCAAGTAGTGCCGTGGTTGGGATTCGAACCAGAGACCCTAGTGCTGCCAGGCAGAAGCGCCAACCTGTAAGCCGCTATAAAGTTGAATAAAACAAAATTCAGACTGTAAAACATCCAAAAATAAAATTACAAAAAAAAAAAAAAATGTAATTGCCCATCCCCCCTGTGTTAATGCAAAAATGCGCACAGGTCCTGCAGACAGCACCACACGTGAGGTAGCGCCGCAAACATCAGAGTGAGAGCAATAATTCTAGCATCAGACTTCCTGTTGGGTGATGCCTTTACAGGTTTCGAGTTAAGGATAAACTTATTGTACCAAAGTTTGTCACCATTCCACAGGCCTGCACGCACTTCATTTGTTAAACTGCTGAGCAAATGTCGCGTGACATAAAAATTATTATATTCTCCACAGCCTTTGCTTTCACAAAATATGCAATACTTTGATTCTAAGGAATTTTTAGCAGAAAATGCTGATTGCTGGCTGAACAGCGCCTGCATCTAACTGCAGCTCTCTTTATTTATCCCAATACCACTGAGCTCAGCCGCTGCTGTGATAAGAGGAAGTAGCATGAACACTGCGTATGCACCGCTTTTGAACCAGCAAGCCTGCTCACTCCTGCAATGGTGACGAGCACCCAACATCTGTCAGGTTCTTGAAATAAGCCAGACACAGGAATGGAAAGAAAGAGTAGACCTAATGGGTGACAGAAAAGGTATGCAGGTAGGGCAATACTGCATTAACCGCTTGCTGACCGCCGGCTGTCTATTGACGGCCAGGCGGCGCAGCTCTCGTTGCGGGCGTGCGTCATATGACGGCCTCGCCCGCCGTGTCACTAGGCACCCGGTGCGCGTGCCCGGCGCCCGCGATGTCCGCCGGGCACCCGCGATTACCGGTAACACAGCAGGACCGTGGATCTGTGTGTGTAAACACACAGATCCACGGTCCTGTCAGAGGAGAGGAGACCGATGGTGTGTTCCCAGCACAGAGGAACACCGATCGGTCTCCTCCCCTAGTGAGTCCCCGCCCCCTACAGTTAGAATCACTCCCTAGCAACACAGTTAACCCCTCGATCACCACCTAGTGTTAACCCCTTCCCTGCCTGTCACATTTATACAGTAATCAATGCATTTTTATAGCACGGTTCGCTGTATAAATGTGAATGGTCCCAAATATGTGTCAAAAGTGTCCGATGTGTCCGCCGCAATATCGCAGTCACAATAAAAAAATCACAGATCGCCGCCATTACTAGTAAAAAAATAAAAATGTTATAAATCTATCCCCCATTTTGTAGACGCTATAACTTTTGCGCAAACCAATCTATATACGCTTATTGCGATTTTTTTTTACCAAAAATATGTACAAGAATACATATCGGCCTAAACTGAGAAAAAATTTGTTTTAACCACTTGCCGACCGCCTCACGCCTATATACGTGAGCAGAATGGCACGGGCAGGCAAAATCACGTACCTGGTACGTGATTGCCTTCCCGCGGGCGGGGGGTCCGATCGGACCCCCCCCCCCGGTGCCAGCTGCGGTCGGCATTTGGCTGGGAGAAGTGAGAGACAAGGGGGAGGCCATCCGATCGTGGCCCCCCCCCTCGCGATCGCTCCCAGCCAATGAGAAACATCCTCTGCCTCTGTATAGTACACAGAGGCAGAGGATGTGATGTCATCTCTCCTCGGCTCGGGAGTTTCCGTTCCGGCCCGAGGAGAGATGACATGTAAGTGCACAACACACACACACACACACACACACACACACACACACACACACACACACACACAACACAGTAGAACATGCCAGGCACACTAAACACCCCGATCCCCCCCCCCCGATCGCCCCCCAATCACCCCCCCCCCCTGTCACAAACTGACACCAAGCAGGTTTTTTTTTTTTGGTTTTTTTTTCTGATTGCTGCATAGTGTCAGTTTGTGACAGTTACAGTGTTAGGACAATTAGGGTTAGCCCCCTGTAGGTCTAGGGTACCCCCCTAACCCCCCCTAATAAAGTTTTAACCCCTTGATCACCCCCCGTCACCAGTGTCACTAAGCGATCATTTTTCTGATCGCTGTATTAGTGTCGCTGGTGACGCTAGTTAGGGAGGTAAATATTTAGGTTCGCCGTCAGCGTTTTATAGCGACAGGGACCCCCATATACTATCTAATAAATGTTTTAACCCCTTGATTGCCCCCTAGTTAACCCTTTCACCACTGATCACCGTATAACTGTTACGGGTGACGCTGGTTAGTTCGTTTATTTTTTTATAGTGTCAGGGCACCCGCCGTTTATTACCGAATAAAGGTTTAGCCCCCTGATCGCCCGGCGGTGATATGCGTCGCCCCAGGCAGCGTCAGATTAGCGCCAGTACCGCTAACACCCACGCACGCTGCATACGCCTCCCTTAGTGGTATAGTATCTGGACGCATCAATATCTGATCCGATCAGATCTATACTAGCGTCCCCAGCAGTTTAGGGTTCCCAAAAACGCAGTGTTAGCGGGATCAGCCCAGATACCTGCTAGCACCTGCGTTTTGCCCCTCCGCCCAGCCTAGCCCAGCCCACCCAAGTGCAGTATCGATCGATCACTGTCACTTACAGAACACTAAACGCATAACTGCAGCGTTCGCAGAGTCAGGCCTGATCCCTGCGATCGCTAACAGTTTTTTTGGTAGCGTTTTGGTGAACTGGTAAGCACCAGCCCCAGGCAGCGTCAGGTTAGCGCCAGTACCGCCAACACCCACGCACGCACCGTACACCTCCCTTAGTGGTATAGTATCTGAACGGATCAATACCTGATCCGATCAGATCTATACTGGCGTCCCCAGCAGTTTAGGGTTCCCAAAAACTCAGTGTTAGCGGGATCAGCCCAGATACCTACTAGCACCTGCGCCCAGCCCAGCCCACCCAAGTGCAGTATCGATCGATCACTGTCACTTACAGAACACTAAACGCATAACTGCAGCGTTCGCAGTCAGGCCTGATCCCTGCGATCGCCAACAGTTTTTTTGGTAGCGTTTTGGTGAACTGGCAAGCGCCAGCGGCCTAGTACACCCCGGTCGTAGTCAAACCAGCACTGCAGTAACACTTGGTGACGTGGCGAGTCCCATAAGTGCAGTTCAATCCTAATTGGGAACCCACCGCTTCTGCAGCGCCCGTACTTCCCCCATTCACATCCCCAACCAAATGCAGTCGGCTGCATGAGAGGCATTTTTATGTCCTCCCGAGTACCCCTACCCAACGAACCCCCCCAAAAAAGATGTTGTGTCTGCAGCAAGCGCGGATATAGGCGTGACACCCGCTATTATCCCTCCTGTCCTGACAATCCTGGTCTTTGCATTGGTGAATGTTTTGAACGCTACCATGCACTAGTTGAGTATTAGCGTAGGATACAGCATTCCACAGACTAGGCACACTTTCACAGGGTCTCCCAAGATGCCATCGCATTTTGAGAGACCCGAACCTGGAACCGGTTACAGTTATAAAAGTTACAAGTTTGCAAAAAAAACACAAACAAAAATAAAAAAAAATAGTTGTTGTTTTATTCTCTCTCTCTATTCCCTCTATTGTTCTGCTCTTTTTTACTGTATTCTATTCTGCAATGTTTTATTGTTATTATGTTTTATCATGTTTGCTTTTCAGGTATGCAATTTTTTATACTTTACCGTTTACTGTGCTTTATTGTTAACCATTTTTTGGTCTTCAGGTACACCATTCATGACTTTGAGTGGTTATACCAGAATGATGCCTGCATGTTTAGGTATCATCTTGGTATCATTCTTTTCAGCCAGCGGTCGGCTTTCATGTAAAAGCAATCCTAGCTTTGCCCCCCCCCCCCACCGTCTTCCGTGTTTTTCTCTGGCTCTCCTGTCTCAACAGGGAACCTGAGAATGCAGCCGGCGATTCAGCCAGCTGACCATAGAGCTGATCAGAGACCAGAGTGGCTCCAAACATCTCTATGGCCTAAGAAACCGGAAGCTACGAGCATTTCATGACTTAGATTTCGCCGGATGTAAATAGCGCCATTGGGAAATTGGGGAAGCATTTTATCACACCGATCTTGGTGTGGTCAGATGCTTTGAGGGCAGAGGGGAGATCTAGGGTCTAATAGACCCCAATTTTTTCAAAAAAGAGTACCTGTCACTACCTATTGCTATCATAGGGGATATTTACATTCCCTGAGATAACAATAAAAATGATTTAAAAACAAAAAAAATGAAAGGAACAGTTTAAAAATAAGATAAAAAAGCAAAAAAATAAAAAAAAAAAAAAAAAAAAAGCACCCGTCCCCCTGCTCTCGCGCTAAGGCGAACGCAAGCGTCGGTCTGGCGTCAAATGTAAACAGCAATTGCACCATGCATGCGAGGTATCACCGCGAAGGTCAGATCGAGGGCAGTATTTTTAGCAGTAGACCTCTGTAAATCTAAAGTGGTAACCTGTAAAGGCTTTTAAAAATGTATTAATTTTGTTGCCACTGCACGTTTGTGCGCAATTTTAAAGCATGTCATGTTTGGTATCCATGTACTCGGCTTAAGATCATCTTTTTTATTCCATCAAACATTTGGGCAATATAGTGTGTTTTAGTGCATTCAAATTTAAAAAAGTGTGTTTTTTCCACAAAAAATGCGTTTGAAAAATCGCTGCGCAAATACCGTGTGAAAAAAAAAAATGAAACACTCACCATTTTAATCTGTAGGGCATTTGCTTTAAAAAAATATATAATGTTTGGGGGTTCAAAGTAATTTTCTTGCAAAAAAAAATAATTTTTTCACGTAATCAAAAAGTGTCAGAAAGGGTTTTGCCTTCAAGTGGTTAGAAGAGTGGGTGATGTGTGACATAAGCTTCTAAATGTTGTGCATAAAATGCCAGGACAGTTCAAAACCCCCCCAAATGACCCCATTTTGGAAAGTAGACACCCCAAGCTATTTCCTGAGAGGCATGTCGAGTCCATGGAATATTTTATATTGCGACACAAGTTGCGGGAAAGAGACAATTTTTTTTTTTTTCCCTTATCGTCTTTCAGGACAGCACCTTGAGAGCGTGGCTCCACCCACTTGACAGGAAACACACCTCCACCAAACTTTAAAAGGAGGCTCCTTCCCACTTATCAGTTTATGTGTTTCCTCCGGCGGGAACACATGTGGGAGTTTGGAGCTCTCAAGGTTCTGTCCTGAGAGAACAGGCTCCCTACTCCACTATTTTTACCTACCTCAGGAGAGCCGATTCCTCCCATTTTCCACAGGCTTACGGGTGCCGGGTGGATGGGCTCCTTCTCCCTCGTCAGTGCTCGGGGAGAGCCAGGACTGCTCCGGGTATTGCTGCTCCCAGGCAGAGGCGTCAGGCATGTCAGGCATTTCTGTTTGTTTTTTCTTGCCTGCACATGTTTTTTCCCTGACGCCGCCGCCATCTTGGGAAGGGCAGTCAGAGGACTGCATCCGCCGGAAGTGAGGTATCCGGAAGTGGGGCGGCATCCATGGAGCAGGCGCCATTTCCGCCGGAAGCGCAGGGGGAGGAGGGAGGAATAGGTCTGGTGCCTATTTATTGCCGGTTCCGGTCCGGCGCACAGGTGCTATTGGAGTCCGGAACCTGCGTTTTCGCCACAAGCATCACGCTGCTGCCTCAGCATGGATTCAGGAACCGCAGCGAGTGGAACAGGCACAGGCACCAGCAAGGCCCAGGTAAGGAGCAGACTGTAGTTTCTGCTCAGCTTTACTGTGGGGTCTCTCTCTAGCCCTCTTCTCTCTAAATGCTAGTGAAGTTTGAGGGTATTTTTTCCCCCTGGTGGCGGAGGGGCCTGTCAGGGCACATGAGTCTGATAGCTTTTCTCACTGTGCACCTGTGGTGAGCAACCTTGAGTAATCAGGCTGACTCTAAAAGATGGTTTGTCTTTTTTCTCTCTCTTTTTTTCCCTTATCATGGCAGGCCAAGAGCTCTGACCCTGGGATTAGAAAGAAATGCCCTTCATGCAAAATTAAGTTAAATGAAGGCTGGAAAAAGGCTTTATGTCAAGCATGTATTGACTCCTTGGTGAGGGAAGAAACCACTTCCGCATGCAGTGATCTAATCGCATCTGCCAAAAAGGAATTGGATGCTACCATTCAATCCTTCAGATCCTCACTCACCTATCCATCTGCAAGTCAGCCCACTACCTCACAGTCCTCTCAAGGCTCACTGTTAGTCCCGGCAGTAGAGGCGGAAATGGGTCCTCTGAACCGGGAAGGGCTTTCCCCATCCCATTCTAATGAATCGAATGAGGATAGTGATGAGCTGGAAAATATGTCTTCCAAGTATAAATTGTCTTTGGATCAGGTGGATGGCCTTTTAAAGGCTATTTATGCTAGTCTAGGCCTTGAGGAAGAGCATAAGGAGATGTCTTTACATGACAAGATGTATGCAGGGCTTAGTGAGTCTAAGTCCCGTACCTTTCCAGTCCATGCAGTGACTTCTGAAACAATCAGAAAAGAATGGGCTGACCCTGATAGGAAACCATTTTTCTCTAGGGCTCATAAGAGAAGGTTCCCTTTTGATGAAGACCCAGCAGCTCTTTGGAATAAGGTTCCAAAACTTGATGCAGCCTTTTCTCAGGTGTCAAGATCTACTGATCTAGCATTTGAGGACATGGGGATCTTAAAAGACCCCATGGATAAAAAAATGGATCAACAGCTCAAGCGGACTTGGCAATCCATTATGGGCAACCTTAAGCCAGCAATGGCAACTACTTGCATCTCCAGGAACTTGGAGTATTGGGTAAATCAGCTTAAAGCTCATATAATAGCAGATTCCCCTAAGCAAGAAATCCTTGACTCCTTTTCTACCCTCTCAGCAGCCGTAGCCTATGTCTCTGATGCCTCAGCAGAGTCTATCAGGATGACAGCTAAGGCGGCAGCCCTTGCTAATTCGGTTAGACGGGCTTTATGGCTAAAGACTTGGCAAGGGGACACAGCATCTAAAAACAAATTATGCGGGGTCCCTTTTCTAGGAGACTTACTGTTCGGCCCTGATTTGGATTCAGTTCTGGACAGGACTGCAGATAAAAAGAAATCTTTTCCTGTCAAAAAGAAGAAACAACCAGTCAAAAGGTTTTTTCGTCCTCAAAGGGCTCAGGAACAGAACAAGTCTCAAGAGAAAAAGAAAAGCTGGTCAGGGCAGAGGGGTAAGGGCAGAGGAAATGTCCTTTTCCATCCTCCTGCGTCAGCCAGCAAGACACAATGACAGTCGGTTACAAGTAGGGGGAAGACTACAAGACTTTCTCCCCTATTGGGCAAGCATAACAGAAAACCAGTACATTCTGAATATGCTAGCCCAGAGTTACAATATAGAATTTTCGGATCTCCCCCTAGAAAGGTACTTGGTGACAAATCTTCCAAGAGATGTAACAAAATCCCTGGCAATGAAGAGCCTATTAAAGGATCTGATAGATCAGGGGGTTACGACTTACGTCCCACAGGGGGAGCTTTATCAGGGATTTTATTCCCGTATATTCCTGATAAAGAAACCATCCGGAGATTTTCGGTTAATCCTAAACCTGAAACCGCTGAACAGATCAGTCCAATACAAAAGGTTTCGTATGGACTCCATCTTCACGGTCAAGAATCTATTGACGAGGGAATGCTTTATGGCATCAATAGACCTTCGAGATGCCTATCTGCATATCCCTATAGCCCCGCAGTCCCAAAAATTCCTAAGATTGGCGATAAATTTGGGAAAAGAGGTTCTGCACTTGCAATTCAGGGCCCTCCCCTTTGGCCTGTCTTCTGCCCCACGAATTTTCACAAAAATAATGGCAGAAGCGCTTGCTCCTCTTCGCATGCAGGTGATTGCGGTAATTCCGTACTTGGACGACCTACTCCTTTTTGCCCCCTCCAGGGAAAGACTGCTAGACAACCTCGGAAGGACCCGAGGTCATCTAGAAACCCTGGGTTGGATCATAAATCTGCAGAAGTCAAATTTCGTTCCAGCCTAGAAAATACTATTCCTGGGGTATCAGATCTGTTCAAGGGAACAAAAGATTTTTCTCCCAGAAGAGAAGAAGGGGAAAGTCCTGAAGGTGGTAGCGTCCTTGCAGGCAAGCCAGCAATTATCAGTCCGACAAGTGATGTCATCCCTAGGAACCCTAACCGCAACCATACCAGCCATTCAATGGGCAAGGTTACATTTCAGGCCTCTCCAGAGCTTTCTCCTGAGAATATGGAATCACAGGTCAGAATCTCTGGAAGCAAAGGTAAAGATACCCACCAAAGTCAAGAGATCACTTTGGTGGTGGAGAAGACAGGAGAATCTGTCAGAAGGCCTGCTCTGGTCATTTCCAATAGAAAAAGTGGTAACGACAGATGCCAGTGTATGGGGTTGGGGAGCTCACTTAGACCAAGACTTCGCGCAAGGAATGTGGTCTCGGACAGAGGCAAGGAGGTCCTCAAATTGGAGGGAACTAAAGGCAGTCGCCTTAGCTTTAGATGCCTTCTCTCCCATCCTTCAAGGTTCTCATGTCCGGGTCCTCTCAGACAACGCCACTACCATAGCCTACCTAAACAAACAGGGGGGTACAAGAAGCAAAACACTTCAGTTGCTAGCTTCAAAGATCCTGGTTTGGGCAGAAAAGCATGTTCGGTCCTTATCAGCAGTCCACCTCAAAGGCACCTTAAATGTAGTGGCAGATCATCTAAGCAGAAGGCGGATTCAGGAATCAGAATGGAGCCTGAATCCGGAAATCTTTGCAATGATTACCAGGGCCTGGGGTCAACCGCAAATAGACCTATTTGCATCACAGGAAAATACACAACTCCCAGTATTTTTCTCTATTCACAGAAACGACAAGGCCTAGGGGACAGATGCGTTAATCCAGCCCTGGAACTTCCATCTGGGTTACGCATTTCCTCCTTTCCAACTTATCCCGTTGGTGTTAAGGAAGATACAGAGGGAGAAGGTGGAAGTAATCCTGATTACTCCATTTTGGCCAGAAAGGGCATGGTTTTCCACCATTCTACAGATGGCAGTCAAACCATTTTGGCGGCTGCCTCTCCGGCAGGACCTGCTCCTACAGGGTCCAATACAGCATCCGGGAGTGGCCAGTCTAAGCCTCACGGCCTGGTTTCTGAGGAGCAGTTGTTAAGAAACAAAGGTCTGTCACAACCCTTGGTAACTACCTTACTTTCCAGTAGGAAAATAGTGACCAGAAAAATCTATGCTAAATATTGGAAGGTCTTCAACTCTTTTTGTCATTTGACTAAGAGAAAAGTTAAAAATTTAGTGTCAATTTTGGAATTTCTTCAAGAAGGGGCAGACAAGGGATTGTCAGTCAGCACCCTTAAAGTTCAAGTAGCTGCTTTGGGAGTATTTCTAGAAAGACCAATCTCTTCTGAGCCCTTGGTTATAAGATTTTTCAAGGCACTTACCAGATCTAGACCAGCTACGGCTAAGCACTTTCCCAATTGGGATCTATCAGTGGTCCTGCAAGCCCTTACAAAGGAACCTTTTGAACCACTACAAGGAATCTCTCTAAGGAATCTTACTCTTAAGACCTTGTTCTTAGTTGCAATAACGTCAGCAAGGAGAATTGGTGAGCTGCACGCCCTATCTGTTAAGAGACCCTTTTTAACCATCTACACAGATAGGATTATACTTAAAACCGATCCAGGTTTTTTGCCAAAGGTAGCGTCAGCACACAATAGGTCGCAGGAAATCATCCTGCCAACCTTTTGCTCTAACCCTTCGGGGGAAAAAGAAGGCAAATTCCACAATTTGGATGTAAGAAGGACTTTATTACAGTATCTGGAGGTAACAAGTAACTTTAGATCCTCGGATTCTCTATTTATACTTTTTTCAGGTAAAAAGAAGGGCCAACAAGCTTCTAAGGGGTCTATAGCTAGATGGCTTTGTCACGGAACGTCCCACACTCCGCTTGAGTGCTTCCGTCATATACCGCTTCCTAAGTTCTGGAACACGAGTCCAATGGATCTGGCTATAGGAACCCCAAGAACTAGACAACACCAGTCTTGGAGTACATCAGAACTAACTTTTATTTGAGATCTCACACACATTTATACACCAGGATGACTCAAAGCTAACCTAATTAACATGAGCTCCAATAGGAGTCGTCCCGTCTCCTACATTGTATGGAGGACAATGTCATTAGCTCATTCAATTAACATAAGCACAAGTTGACACCAGCATCTCCTCACATGATGTGTCCCAACAGAATGAATCAGTCTTATCAGCAGGGGGCTGCTGGAGGAACCCCCCCTCCCTCTTCAGGGACACAGATCCACAGCAAGGAGTCCCCATACAATATATACATGACTGAGTCCGATTAATACAGTTCAGACTGGATTTCTCATTCACCTCAAATGCTAGGGCCCATAATCGGTGGGCAACAGGCCCGCACACAGTCCTCTCCAACAGCCTCTGCTCCGGCCAGGTCCGTGACAGGCTTAAATCAGCTATTCTAGCAGCCTACTCTCAGTCGGGGCTATCTCCCCCGCTGGGAATTAAAGCGCATTCTACCAGGGCTCAGGCCTCTACATGGGCAGAAATGGCTGGTGCCACCCCAGATCAGATTTGTAGGGCGGCTACGTGGTCAAGTTACCTTACGTTTGTCCGTCATTACAGACTGGATCTTCTGTCAGCCAGTGAACAGGCTTTTGGCAGAAAGGTCCTGCAGGCTGTGGTCCCTCCCTAAGTGGGTAAGTCTCTGTTATCCTCTCAAGGTGCTGTCCTGAAAGACGATAAGGGAAAAATCAAGTTAGACTTACCGGTAACTTGTTTTCCATGAGTCTTTCAGGACAGCAGCAACCCGCCCTTATTGTATTAAATTACTATGCTGTGACTAACCATATTCTGATTATGTGTTCCAGCTTGGGCCGGAGGTTCTCTACTACTACTGATAAGTGGGAAGGAGCCTCCTTTTAAAGTTTGGTGGAGGTGTGTTTCCTGTCAAGTGGGTGGAGCCACGCTCTCAAGGTGCTGTCCTGAAAGACTCATGGAAAACAAGTTACCGGTAAGTCTAACTTGATTTTTTTTTTTTTTTTGCACAAAGTTGTCACTAAATGATATATTGCTCAAACATGCCATGGGGATATGTGAAATTACACCCCAAAATACATTCTGCTGCTTCTCCTGAGTATGGGGATACCACATGTGTGGGACTTTTTGGGAGCCTAGATGCGCACGGGACCCCGAAAACCAAGCACCGCCTTCAGGCTTTCTAAGGGCGTAAATTTTTGATTTCACTCTTCACTGCCTATCACAGTTTCGGAGGCCATGGAATGCCCAGGTGGCACAAAACCCCCCAAAATGACCCCATTTTGGAAAGTAGACACCCCAAGCTATTTGCTGAGAGGTATAGTGAGTATTTTGCAGACCTCACTTTTTGTCACAAAGTTTTGAAAATTGAAAAAAGAAAAAAAAATTTTTTTTTTTCTGGTCTTTCTTCATTTTCAAAAACAAATGAGAGCTGCAAAATACTCACCATGCCTCTCAGCAAATAGCTTGGGGTGTCTACTTTCCAAAATGGGGTCATTTGGGGGGGTTTTGTGCCACCTGGGCATTTTATGGCCTTCAAAACTGTGATAGGTAGTGAGGCGTGAAATCAAAAATTTATGCCCTTAGAAATCCTGAAGGCGGTGCTTGGTTTTCGGGGCCCCGTACGCGGCTAGGCTCCCAAAAAGTCCCACACATGTGGTATCCCCATACTCAGGAGAAGCAGCTGAATGTATTTTGGGGTGCAATTCCACATATGCCAATGGCCTGTGTGAGCAATATATCATTTAGTGACAACTTTTTGTAAATTTTTTTTTTTTTTTTTTTTGTCATTCAATCACTTGGGACAAAAAAAATAAATATTCAATGGGTTCAACATGCCTCTCAGCAATTTCCTTGGGGTGTCTACTTTACAAAATGGGGTCATTTGGGGGGGTTTTGTACTGCCCTGCCATTTTAGCACCTCAAGAAATGACATAGGCAGTCATAAACTAAAAGCTGTGTAAATTACAGAAAATGTACCCTAGTTTGTAGACGCTATAACTTTTGCGCAAACCAATAAATATACGCTTAGACTTTTTTTACCAAAGACATGTGGCCGAATACATTTTGGCCTAAATGTATGACTAAAATTTAGTTTATTGGATTTTTTTTATAACAAAAAGTAGAAAATATCATTTTCAAAATTTTCGGTCTTTTTCCGTTTATAGCGCAAAAAATAAAAACGGCAGAGGTGATCAAATACCATCAAAAGAAAGCTCTATTTGTGGGAAGAAAAGGACGCAAATTTCATTTGGGTACAGCATTGCATGACCGCGCAATTAGCAGTTAAAGCGACGCAGTGCAGAATTGTAAAAAGTGCTCTGGTCAGGAAGGGGGTAAAATCTTCCGGGGCTGAAGTGGTTAAAGAAAAAAAAATTGGATATTTATTATCCCAAAAGATAAAAATACTTGTGTTTTTTTAAAACTTCTCACTCTTGTTTATAGCGCAAAAAATAAAAACCGCAGAGGTGATCAAATACCACTAAAAGAAAGCTCTATTTGTGGGGAAAAAAATTATAACAATTTCATTTGGGTACAGTATTGTATGACCGCGCAATTGTCATTCAAAGTGCGACAGCGCTGAAAGCTGAAAAATGGCTTAGGCAGGAAGGGGGCGAAAATGCACTGTGTATTGAGGTGGTTAAACAGTATTTTTACAAAAGGCACAGTAAATTTTAAAGTACTGGGGCCTCTTGTTTGCTCAGACCAGTTTATGTAAAAAGTGATCTTTATCTGAAAATGTTTGCCACCCCCCCCTTTTTTAAATGCATACCTACTAGCATTTAATGCCCGCAGCCTCCTAGTTGCCATCACCTGTGCCGTGACACCCATAGACTTATATGGGACTCTGCAGCACAGTTGCAGCCAGGGCCAGAGAAATTGAAAGGCTGGATATCAAACACAGAAGGCTATGGTGCTGGGTGCTCTGCGCTCTAGTCCTGCCAGCACGCTCCTTGCACTGCCACACCAAACGCTGCTTTACAGAGACTGACATCAAGTCCAGTGACTGGCCTCTTGTGCCGCTTCTCCCTCTCCCAGTGTAAGCTCATTTTTGCAATGACTGTAAGAGGCTCACACCACAAGTCCAGTTCAAGCACTTATGCCGTTTTAATACAAGCAGTATTCACCAATCAGCCACAAGATTATGACCACTGAAAGGTAAAGTGAAACACATTATTTCATGACAATGGCATCTGAAATTGGATTGGATATATTAGGCAGCAAGGGAACAAGTTATCCCTAAAGTTGATTTGCTGAAAGCAGAAAAAAAAAAAAAGTGTAAGGATTTGAGCAACGTTGACAAGGGCCAAGTTGTGACGGTTAGATGACCGAGTCAGAGCAGCTCCAGAACTTCAGCTCTTGTGGGAGGATCCCGGTCTGCAGTGGTCAGGACCTACCAATAGTGGCCCAAGGAAGGGAAAACTGGCAACAAAGTCACGGGTGGCCAAGGCTCACTGGGAGTCAAGTCTGGTAAGTGTAGTCTTGATCTAATAGAAGAGCTACTGTAGCTCAAATTACTGTCAAAGATAAAGTGGTTGTAAACCCTTACATATACCCAGTGAATGACTGGCCCCAGGTGATACACAGGAGGTGAAACAAATCCTCCTACATAAGTTGTACCTGTTTATCTGCAGTCTTTTCTTAATCCATTTAAAGCTCAGAATAAAGCTTTTCTGAGAGTTCAAAAAAAAAAAAAAAAAAAAGAGGGGGGGGGGGGCAGAGAGCCGAAATTACACACTGCAGACCTCAGCGAGGAGAGGTCTGAGAGCTGATTGGAGGAAGGGACACTCCCCTTCACAGATGAACAGAGCTGATGCTGTCAATTACTTGGAGATCCCTCCCTGTCACCTTTTTTCTCTTGGGGTCAGGAGAACTTGTAAGAAGTGACTAATGCTGACGAACGAATGCAGATGACATTTAGTGCTTTTAAATGAGACAAGTACACACTAGGGCTGGGGGAAAAAAATCGATTTGAATCTTGAATCGAGTTTAGAGGTCAAATCGATTCAAAATTTCAGCAAATCGATCTTTAGATTTTTTTTTTTTTTCACCAGGACCGGCGCGGTGTCACCAGGACCGGCGCGGTGTCCTGAGGAGCTGAGGGCAGGAGTTTTTAGGCGAGGCCGCGGCTTCGGCCTAGTCCGCGAGGACTAGGCCGAAGCCTCGCCTAAAAACTCCTGCCCGCTGCTTCTCAGGACCGGCGCGGTGTCCAAAAAAGAAAAAGAAATTTAAAATCGCAGATTTTTTTTTTTTTTTTTTTTTGAGAGAATCGCCCAGCTCTAGTACAAACTATAAAGGGATAGGCTTTGGTCATTTTTCATATCTGAGGTTGACGACCATTTATGGTTCTGATAGAAAGGTGACAGAACACACAGCAGTTTGCTGTGTATGGGGCCAAGTAGCTGCAGGCTGGGCAGGATGTCCATGCTGCACCATGTCCACAGCCAAAAGTGCCTACAATGGGCATCGGAACAAGGTGGCCTGGCCTGATGAATTAGGTTCTCTTCTACATTTTGTGGAGGGCTGGGTGTATGCACATCACTTACCTGGGGAACGAAGATGGCACAAAGATGCGGTATTAGAAGAAGGCAAGCTGGTAGAGGCAGTGTGATGCTTTGGGCAATGTTCTGGCAAACCTTGGTCCTGCCATTCATGTGGATGTTACTTGGACACATACTACCTAGCTAAACACTGTTGGTGAATAAGTACACCCCATCATGCAAATGGTATTTCTTGATGGCAGTGGCCTCTTTCAGTAGTATAATGCACCCTGCCATACTGCAGAAATGGTTCAAGAATGGTTTGAAGCACACAAGTTTGAAGTGTTGACTTGGCCTCCAAATTCTCCAGATCTTAATCCAATAGAGCAGGGGTCAGCAACAAGTAGATTGCAGCCAGGTAGGGCCGAACCAACTAATTGACAACTAATAGATTATGAAAATAGTTGTCAACTATTTTCATAAATCGATTAATCGGCCAGCCGATTAGTTGGCCTGCATACAGAATGCATTATTCGTTTACATATCAGGAAATACAGTGCAGAACATATACAGCTTAGTACACTGTCCATACATGTCAATAAGTGTCTGAGGAGCAATGCCTCATGGGAAATGTAGTCCTGGGCAGGGAGTGAGTGATTCTAAAGTCAGAAGTTTTTTGTACCTTGCTATAGGGGCCTCTATACTTTGCATCTTGCCATTGGGGCACTCTGAAGGCAGGAGGAGCCAGAAGAGTCAGTGGGGGACCCCAGAAGAGGAGAATCGGAGCTGCTTTGTGCAAAGCCATTACACAGAGCAGGTAAGTATATAGGGGGTCCCCGGGTTATGAACAAGATAGGCACTGTAGGTTTGTTAAGTCGAATTTGTTTGTAAGTCGGAACAGTACCTTTTTTAAGTGAAAATCTAGACTCAGAGACAGGATGTAAACCCAAATCAACAGAGAAAGGCAACCGGATGGCAGGGGCGGCATGGTTAGTTCAAATATGTTTTGTTTCTTTTATTTTTTTACTTTATCACTTTTTTTTTATTTATTTGTAGCTTTGCTTTTTTTTATTTTTGTATAATTTTCTTATTTTTAATATTTTTTTATTCTTTACTTTTTTTAACCACTTGCCGACCGCCTCACGCCTATATACGTGAGCAGAGCGGCACGGGCAGGCAAAATCACGTACCTGAAACGTGATTGCCTTCCCGCGGGTGGGGGGTCCGATCGGACCCCCCCCCGGTGCCAGCTGCGGTCGGCATTTGGTTGGAAGCGATGGGAGACGAGGGGGAGGCCATCCGATCGTGGCCCCCCCCCTCGCGATCGCTCCCAGCCAATGACAAACATCCCCTGCCTCTGTATAGTACACAGAGGCAGAGGATGTGATGTCATCTCTCCTCGGCTCGGGAGTTTCCGTTCCAGCGCCGAGGGGAGATGACATGTAAGTGCACCAAACACACACACACACACACACACACACACACAGTAGAACATGCCAGGCATACATTACACCCCCGATCCCCCCCCGATCGCCCCCCGATCCCCCCCCCCAATCACCCCCCCCCCTGTCACAAACTGACACCAAGCAGGTTTTTTTTTTTTGTTTGTTTTTTTTTTCCTGATTACTGCATAGTGTCAGTTTGTGACAGTTAGCAGTGTTAGGGTAGTGACTGTTACCCCCCTGTAGGTCTAGGGTACCCCCCTTACCCCCCCAATAAAGTTTTAACCCCTTGATCACCCCCCGTCACCAGTGTCACTAAGCGATCATTTTTCTGATCGCTGTATTAGTGTCGCTGGTGATGCTAGTTAGGGACATAAATATTTAGGTTCGCCGTCAGCGTTTTATAGCGACAGGGACCCCCATATACTACCTAATAAATGTTTTAACCCCTTGATTGCCCCCTAGTTAACCCTTTCACCACTGATCACCGTATAACCGTTACGGGTGACGCTGGTTAGTTTGTTTATTTTTTATAGTGTCAGGGCACCCGCCGTTTATTACCGAAAAAAGGTTTAGCCCCCTGATCGCCCGGCGGTGATATGCGTCGCCCTAGGCAGCGTCAGATTAGCACCAGTACCGCGAACACCCATGCATGCACCGTACACGCACCGTACACCTCCCTTAGTGGTATAGTATCTGAACGCATCAATATCTGATCCGATCAGATCTATACTGGCGTCCCCAGCAGTTTAGGGTTCCCAAAAACGCAGTGTTAGCGGGATCAGCCCAGATACCTGCTAGCACCTGCGTTTTGCCCCTCCGCCCGGCCCAGCCCAGCCCACCCAAGTGCAGTATCGATCGATCACTGTCACTTTTTTTTGTAGCGTTTTGGTGAACTGGCAAGCACCAGCGGCCTAGTACACCCCGGTCGTAGTCAAACCAGCACTGCAGTAACACTTGGTGACGTGGCGAGTCCCATAAGTGCAGTTCAAGCTGGTGAGGTGGCAAGCACAAGTAGTGTCCCGCTGCCACCAAAAAGACAAACACAGGCCCGTCGTGCCCATAGTGCCCTTCCTGCTGCATTCGCCAATCCTAATTGGGAACCCACCGCTTCTGCAGCGCCCGTACTTCCCCCATTCACATCCCCAACCAAATGCAGTCGGCTGCATGAGAGGCATTTATATATCCTCCCGAGTACCCCTACCCAACGAACCCCCCCAAAAAAGATGTGTCTGCAGCAAGCGCGGATATAGGCGTGACACTCACTATTATTGTCCCTCCTGTCCTGACAATCCTGGTCTTTGCATTGGTGAATGTTTTGAACGCTACCATTCACTAGTTGAGTATTAGCGTAGGGTACAGCATTGCACAGACTAGGCACACTTTCACAGGGTCTCCCAAGATGCCATCGCATTTTGAGAGACCCGAACCTGGAAGCGGTTACAGTTATAAAAGTTACAGTTACAAAAAAAAAGTGTAAAAAAAAAAAAAAAAAACACAAACAAAAATAAAAAAAAAATAGTTGTCGTTTTATTGTTCTCTCTATCTATTCTCTCTCTCTATTGTTCTGCTCTTTTTTACTGTATTCTATTCTGCAATGTTTTATTGTTATTAGGTTTTATCATGTTTGCTTTTCAGGTATGCAATTTTTTATACTTTACCGTTTACTGTGCTTTATTGTTAACCATTTTTTTGTCTTCAGGTACGCCATTCACGACTTTGAGTGGTTATACCAGAATGATGCCTGCAGGTTTAGGTATCATCTTGGTATCATTCTTTTTAGCCAGCGGTCGGCTTTCATGTAAAAGCAATCCTAGCGGCTAATTAGCCTCTAGACTGCTTTTACAAGCAGTGGGAGGGAATGCCCCCCCCCCCCCCACCGTCTTCCGTGTTTTTCTCTGGCTCTCCTGTCTCAACAGGGAACCTGAGAATGCAGCCGGTGATTCAGCCAGCTGACCATAGAGCTGATCAGAGACCAGAGTGGCTCCAAACATCTCTATGGCCTAAGAAACCGGAAGCTACGAGCATTTTATGACTTAGATTTCGCCGGATGTAAATAGCGCCATTGGGAAATTGGGGGAGCATTTTATCACACCGATCTTGGTGTGGTCAGATGCTTTGAGGGCAGAGGAGAGATCTAGGGTCTAATAGACCCCAATTTTTTCAAAAAAGAGTACCTGTCACTACCTATTGCTATCATAGGGGATATTTACATTCCCTGAGAGAACAATAAAAATGATTTAAAAAAAAAAATGAAAGGAACAGTTTAAAAATAAGATAAAAAAGCAAAAAAATAATAAAGAAAAAAAATAAATAAATAAAAAGCACCCCTGTCCCCCCTGCTCTCGCGCTAAGGCGAACGCAAGCGGCGGTCTGGCGTCAAATGTAAACAGCAATTGCACCATGCATGTGAGGTATCACCGCGAAGGTCAGATCGAGGGCAGTAATTTTAGCAGTAGACCTCCTCTGTAAATCTAAAGTGGTAACCTGTAAAGGCTTTTAAAGGCTTTTAAAAATGTATTAATTTTGTTGCCACTGCACGTTTGTGCGCAATTTTAAAGCATGTCATGTTTGGTATCCATGTACTCGGCCTAAGATCATCTTTTTTATTTCATCAAACATTTGGGCAATATAGTGTGTTTTAGTGCATTAAAATTTAAAAAAGTGTGTTTTTTCCCCAAAAAATGCGTTTGAAAATCGCTGCGCAAATACTGTGTGAAAAAAAAAAAATGAAACACCCACCATTTTAATCTGTAGGGCATTTGCTTTAAAATAATATATAATGTTTGGGGGTTCAAAGTAATTTTCTTGCAAAAAAAAATAATTTTTTCATGTAATCAAAAAGTGTCAGAAAGGGCTTTGTCTTCAAGTGGTTAGAAGAGTGGGTGATGTGTGACATAAGCTTCTAAATGTTGTGCATAAAATGCCAGGACAGTTCAAACCCCCCCAAATGACCCCATTTTGGAAAGTAGACACCCCAAGCTATTTGCTGAGAGGCATGTCGAGTCCATGGAATATTTTATATTGTGACACAAGTAGCGGGAAAGAGACAATTTTTTTTTTTTTTTTTTTTTTTTTTTTTGCACAAAGTTGTCACTAAATGTTATATTGCTCAAACGTGCCATGGGAATATGTGAAATTACACCCCAAAATAAATTCTGTTGCTTCTCCTGAGTACGGGGATACCACATGTGTGGGACTTTTTGGGAGCCTAGCCGCGCACGGGACCCCGAAAACCAAGCACCGCCTTCAGGCTTTCTAAGGCCGTAAATTTTTGATTTCACTCTTCACTGCCTATCACAGTTTAGGAGGCCATGGAATGCCCAGGTGGCACAAACCCCCCCCAAATGACCCCACTTTGGAAAGTAGACACCCCAAGCTATTTGCTGAGAGGTATAGCGAGTATTTTGCAGACCTCACTTTTTGTCACAAAGTTTTGAAAATTGAAAAAAAAAATTTTTTTTTCTGGTCTTTCTTCATTTTCAAAAACAAATGAGAGCTGCAAAATACTCACCATGCCTCTCAGCAAATAGCTTGGGGTGTCTACTTTCCAAAATGGGGTCATTTGGGGGGGGGTTTGTGCCATCTTGGCATTTTATGGCCTTCAAAACTGTGATAGGTAGTGAGGAGTAAAATCAAAAATGTATGCCCTTAGAAATCCTGAAGGTGGTGCTGGGTTTTCGGGGCCCCGTACGCGGCTAGGCTCCCAAAAAGTGCCACACATGTGGTATCCCCGTACTCAGGAGAAGCAGCTGAATGTATTTTGGGGTGCAATTCCACATATGCCCATGGCCTGTGTGAGCAATATATCATTTAGTGACAACTTTTTGTAAATTTTTTTTTTTTTTTTTTTTTTGTCATTATTCAATCACTTGGGACAAAAAAAAAAAAAATATTCAATGGGTTCAACATGCCTCTCAGCAATTTCCTTGGGGTGTCTACTTTCCAAAATGGGGTCATTTGGGGGGGTTTTGTACTGCCCTGCCATTTTAGCACCTCAAGAAATGACATAGGCAGTCATAAACTAAAAGCTGTGTAAATTCCAGAAAATGTACCCTAGTTTGTAGACGCTATAACTTTTGCGCAAACCAATAAATATACGCTTATTGACATTTTTTTTACCAAAGACATGTGGCCGAATACATTTTGGCCTAAATGTATGACTAAAATTTAGTTTATTGGATTTTTTTTATAACAAAAAGTAGAAAATATCATTTTTTTTCAAAATTTTCAGTCTTTTTCCGTTTATAGCGCAAAAAATAAAAACGGCAGAGGTGATCAAATACCATCAAAAGAAAGCTCTATTTGTGGGAAGAAAAGGACGCAAATTTCGTTTGGGTACAGCATTGCATGACCGCGCAATTAGCAGTTAAAGCGACGCAGTGCCGAATTGTAAAAAGTGCTCTGGTCAGGAAGGGGGTAAATCCTTCCGGGGCTGAAGTGGTTAAATTACTTTATTTTATTAATTTATTACTGTATTTCTTATTTTTATTTTATTTTTATTTTTTTTTATCAATTTTTTTTTCACTTAACTTTATTGCTATCACACAGGAGGAAACAATTCCCTGTGTGATAGCAATTGGAGGTGACAGGTTCTCTTTATTGACCCTGTCACCTCCAAAACAGGAGTCCAGGAGCACAGCTGAGCACAGCTCTCCCCTCTCACTATTTTCATGGCGGCAGCGACAGGAGACAGCAGAGAGGAGTACACTGTATGGCACAGCAGGGAGATGGATGGTGAAAGCAGTCATCAGAGGCCAGGCAGGCCGGCCGGACGCGGTGCACCTTCGCGGGGCAGCGGCGCAGGAAAGACCGGGGATCCTGGAGGCTTCGTTAGGCCGCACTAGGCCTCGGCCACGACGGGTAGTTTTAGCGGCCTGGCAGGCCACGAGACCGTACCAGGCCTGTGGATGGGCAGGCAGGATGACGAAGGGGGCCCGCAGCCAAGCCAAGAACGGAGGAAAGGCTCACTCCAGCAAGGAGAGGAAGATTCGTCCAGCAGTGACGTCATTCGGGCCCCGTTCGTAAGTAGGAGTTGTTCGCAACTCGAAAGTTCGTAAGTCGGGGACCCCCTGTAACAGGTTTGTTTAAAAAAAAATTTACTTTAAAAAGACTGTGCGGGGAAGATCAACATCGGAACTCAGAAGGTGGAGGCTGACAGACTTGAGGTAATAAAAAGGCATTAAAATTACATTTAAAGTAAAACTTTACCAGTATTGTGCATTATATTTAAAATGATTATACCCATATCCTACTTCTGGGTGTATTATGTTTATATATGATATAGGGCTGCAACTAACAATTATTTTGCCGATTGTTTCGATTGATCAGTTAATAACCTTAAAAAAAAAAAAAGTGTGGTGTATAATTTAGTTAATATGTAAAGTTTAAAAAAAGGCAATTTATTCTTAAATATCTCTATGCAGTGGTAAATATAACTATGGTTAGAGAGCAAAATCTCTAATCCACTCTGAAAACACTAGACAGAAAAGATATACTATTAGAGGTTGAATCTGGTAAACAACATCAAACTCAGATCTTTAACCACTTGCCGACCGCCTAACGCAGATATACTGCGGCAGAATACCTGGTACGTGATATGCCTCCGGGGAGCGCTTCGCGCCCCCCCCCCCCCCCCCCGTGTCCGAGGCGGTCGGCATCGTTAGGGGAGAGATCCAGGCTGAGGGGGAGACCACTCATTCATGGCCACCCCCTCGCGATCGCTCCCAACGAATGAGAATCTTCCTCTGCTGCTGTATAGTAAACAGCGGCAGAGGAAGTGATGTCATCTCTCCTCGGCTCGGTATTTTCCGTTCCGGCGACAAGGAGAGAAGACATCTGAGTAAGTGCACAACACATACACTTGCAGTAAAACACACACCAGGCACACTTTACACCCACCATCACCCCCCGATCAACCCCCCCCCCCCCCCCCTCGCCGTCAGCGTTTTATAGCGTCAGGGACCCCCATATACTACCTAATAAAGGTTTTAACCCCTTGATTGCCCACTAGTTAACCCTTTCACCAGTGATCACCGTATAACTGTTACGGGTGACGCTGGTTAGTTAGTTTATTTTTTAAAGTGTCAGGGCACCCGCCGTTTATTACCGAATAAAGGTTTAGCCCCCTGATCGCCCGGCGGTGATATAACTTAGGTTTTAGGGTCAGAAAGGGTCTGCGTCGCCACAGGCAGCGTCAGGTTAGCGCCAGTACCGCTAACACCCACGCACGCAGCATACACCTCCCTTAGTGGTATAGTATCTGAACTGATCAATATCTGATCTATACTAGCGTCCCCAGTAGTTTAGGGTTCCCAAAAACGCAGTGTTAGCGGGATCAGCCCAGATACCTTCTAGCACCTGCGTTTTGCCCCTCCGCCCGGCCCAGCACACCCAAGTGCAGTATCAATCGACCACTGCCACTTACAAAACACTAAACACATAACTGCAGCATTCGCAGAGTCAGGCCTGATCCCTGCGACCACTAACAGTTTTTTTGGTAGCGTTTTGGTGAACTGGCAAGCACCAGCGGCATAGTACACCCCGGTCGTAGTCAAACCAGCACTGCAGTAACACTTGGTGACGTGGCGAGTACCATAAGTGCAGCTCAAGCTGGTGAGGTGGCAAGCACAAGTAGTGTCCCGCTGCCACCAAGAAGAAGACAAACACAGGCCCGTCATGCCCATAATGCCCTTCCTGCTGCATTCGCCAATCCTAATTGGGAACCCACCACTTCTGCAGCGCCCGTACTTCCCCCATTCACATCCCCAACCAAATGCAGTCGGCTGCATCGGAGGCATTTTCTTTATGTCCTCCCGAGTACCCCTACCCAACGAACCGCCCCCAAAAAAAGATGTCGTGTCCGCAACAAGCGTGGATATAGGCGTGACACCCGCTATTATTGTCCCTCCTGTCCTGACAATCCTGGTCTTTGCATTGGTGAATGTTTTGAACGCTACCATACACTAGTTGAGTATTAGCGTAGGGTACAGCATTGCACAGACTAGGCACACTTTCACAGGGTCTCCCAAGATGCCATCGCATTTTGAGAGACCCGAACCTGGAAACGGTTAGAGCCCTTTCACACTGGGGCAGTTTGCAGGTGTTATTGCGCTAAAAATAGCACCTGCAAACCGACCTAAAACTGCCTCTGTTTCTTCAGTGTGAAAGCCTGAGGGTTTTCACACTGAAGCGGTGCGCTGGCAGGAGAGAAAAAAAATCTCCTGCAAACTGCATCTTTGGAGCGGTAAAGGAGCAGTGTATTCACCGCTCCTGCCCATTGAAGCTATGCGAGCGGTTTTAACCCTTTTTCGGCCGCCAGCGGGGGTTAAAAACGCACCGCTAGCGGCCGAATCCCGCCGCAAAAACAACGGTAAAGCAGCGCTAAAAATAGCGCTGTTTTACCACCGACGCCCCCACCTCCCCAGTGTGAAAGCAGCCTTACAGTTAAAAAGGTTAGTTACAACAAAAAAAAAAAAAAAAGGCGTAAAAAAAAAACCCACAAAAAATATATAAAATAAAAACAAAAATAGTTGTCATTTTATTGTTCTCTCTATTGTTCTGCTCTTTTTACTGTATTCTATTTTGCAATGTTTTATTATGTTTTATCATGTTTGCTTTTCAGGTATGCAATTTTTTATACTTTACAGCGTTTTATTGTTAACCATTTTTTTGTCTTCAGGTACGCCATTCAGCTGCAGCGCGGATTTATTTATCTTGACAGCAACAGCGTTTGCTCCCACGATACATAAAGCCGTGACTCCAGCGCTGTCGGAGGTGATATATGCCGAAGCATGGAGGCAGCAGGGGCAGAGGAGCGATTTGCTCCTACCTTTTGGGGCGGATGCCCCCATGCTTCGGCATATATAAAAATGGTGCATGTATGCCCATCATTAGAAGTGGGTGGATGAAGGGAGGTATTCTAATGGTGGGCATACCCACCAATTTTTTTTTCCTGCAGCCCACAAAAAAAAAAAAAAAAGAAGATTACAATATATGCCCAACAAGGACCAGCAACGTACTGATATGTTGCTGGACTTTGAGTGGTTATACCAGAATGATGCCTGCAGGTTTAGGCATCATCTTGGTATCATTCTTTTCAGCCAGCGGTCGGCTTTCATGTAAAAGCAATCCTAGCGGCTAATTAGCCTCTAGACTGCTTTTACAAGCAGTGGGAGGGAATGTTCCCCCTCCCACCGTCTTCCATGTTTTTCTCTGGCTCTCCATTGCAATACTTTTTTTTGCACCGTATTTGCGCAGCGGTCTTCTAAGCGCACTTTTTTGGGAAAAAATTCACTTTTTTGAAAAAAAAAAAAAAAAGACAACAGTAAAGTTAGCCCAATTTTTTTTTTATATTGTGAAATATAATGTTACGCCAAGTAAATTTATACCCATCATGTCACGCTTCAAAATTGCACCCGCTCGTGGAATAGCATCAAACTTTTACCCTTAAAAATCTCCATAGGCGACGTTTAAAAAAATTCTACAGATTGCATGTTTTGCGTTACAGAGGAGGTCTAGGGCTAGAATTATTGCTCTCACTCTACCGGTCGTGGCGATACCTCACGTGTGGTTTGACCACCGTTTTCATATGCGGGCGCTACTCACGTATGCGTTCGCTTCTGCGCGCGAGCTCGTCGGGACAGGGCGCTTTAAAATTTTTTATTTTTTTTATTATTTATTTTACTTTATTTTATTTATTTTTTCACTGTTTTTAAAAAAAAAATTTGGATCACTTTTATTCCTATTACCAGGAATGTAAACATCCCTTGTAATAGAAAAAAGCATGACAGGTCCTCTTAAATATGAGATCTGGGGTCAAAAAGTCCTCAGATCTCATATTTAGACTAAAATGCAAAAAAAAAAAAAAAAAAAGTTGTTTAAAAAAATGACAAAAAAAATTGTGCCTTTAAGAGAAGTGGGCGGAGCCGTCATAATGACGTCGCTCCGGCCGTCACATGGTATGGAGACGGGTGGGGGCCTCACTCATCTCCATACCTAGGAAGTGAGAGGACGCAATCGCCTCCGCCGCTACCGACGGCTCCGGTAAGCGGCGGAGGGTGCGCGAGAGCGGCCGGTAAGGGGGTGGCACCTCTCCCGCCGCCGATAACGGTGATCTCGCGGCGAACCCGCCGCAGAGATCACCATTATTATGTACGGAACCGCCCGCTGAAAAGATGGATACCTCGGTTGTGGCAGCAGCTGCTGCCGTTACCGAGATATCCATCTTCAAAAAAATGACGTATATATACAGTGGGCGGTCCGGAAGTGGTTAAAGGAAAAAAAAAAAAAAGTTAAAGATTGTTTTGCAGATTTTCAAACAGAACTGTAATATATTATATGCTGGCCATACAAAAACAATGTTTTCCTTCAAAAAAATAAATAAAAATATAAGTCATTTTAAGAACATTAGTTCGATTTTCGAATCGTTCGTGGGGTCAAATCGAAGTTCGTTTTCAACCACAGTGACAGAAAAATTTAGAAATTGAAAACTGCTTGGTCAAAGGAATTTTCAGACAGTGTATGTGGTTTTTGTTCAGAAATTATGTTTGTTTTAAAACAGAATGTTAAAAGCAAGTGAAAATTTCAAACATTCTTTCATTCAGCGAATGTACAAAGATTTTTCATATGAATATCCTCATCTGAAAATTGATCCATGTGGCCAGCATAATGCTCGGTACACACCTATGCAGTTTGCTTTTGATCTGTTTCTACACTGCTTTTTGCTGTGCATTAAGTAGTACAGTATAGAGTGCCCCAATAGCAAGGTAAAGAAAACTTCTGCCTTTAGAACCACTCACTTCCTGCCCAGGACTACATGTCCCATGAGGCATTGCTCCTTACACATTCACAAGTTCTCAGGCACTTACTGACATGTATGGATGCTGCACTGTATTTCCTGATATGTAAACAGATAATGAATTCTGTATGCAGGCCAACTAATCGGCTGGTAGATTAACCCATTATGAAAATAGTAATCGATTCATTTCATAATCGATTCGTTGTTTCAACCCTGATATGATATATACATTATTACTTTCACAGTATAAATGAACTCCTTATAGTAGCGATTATCTGTTCTTTCTGTACTATAAAGGGCTAATTTTAGTTTTTTTTAACCCCATGATGACAGAGGATACAAAAAAAAACACCATGCTGCCGCTACTAATCGTCTTAGGCCTGGTTCACACCTAATGCGTTTTTTGGTGCTTTTTGCAGAAACGTACTACAGTTCATTTAACATGGTTTCCTATGGGACAAGTTCACATCTATGCTTTTTTCAGCAGCTACGTATTTGGAAAGGGACAAGGACTTTTCAATGCAAATCAGTGTTTTTTTTAGTTAAATAGACTTAAATGGAAAGGCTGCCCAACAAACTGGCCAAAATAAAAGCATAAAAGTGCAAAATGCAAATCCCAGCAAAATCGCATGTGCAAAAATGCAAAACAAACAGTAAAAAGCACTGCAGAAACTGATCAAACGCAAACTGCATGTGTGTGTGAACTGAGCCTCATGCTGGCCACACATGTATTGATTTTTGGACGAGAATATTCATACGAAAAATCTTTGTACATTCGCTGAAAGAAAATTTCACTTGCTTTTAACAAAGTTTTAAAATTAATGTAATTTCTGAATGAAAACCACATACACTGTCTGAAAATTCCTTTGAACAAGAAGTTTTCTATTCTGCTTCTTCAAATTTTCCTGTCACTGTGGTCGAAAGGAACGTCTTATTGACCCCACAAACGATTAGAAAATCAAACATTCTTAACCACTTGAGCCCCGGACCATTATGCTGCCTAAGGACCAGAGGTCTTTTTCCAATTTGGCACTGCGTCGCTTTAACTGCTAATTGCGCGGTCATGCAATGCTGTACCCAAACGAAATTTGCGTCCTTTTCTTCCCACAAATAGAGCTTTCTTTTGATGGTATTTGATCACCTCTGCGGTTTTTATTTTTTGCGCTATAAACGGAAAAAGACCGAAAATTTTGAAAAAAAAAAATGATATTTTCTACTTTTTGTTATAAAAAAAATCCAATAAACTCAATTTTAGTCATACATTTAGGCCAAAATGTATTCTGCCACATGTCTTTGGTAAAAAAAGTCAATAAGCGTATATTTATTGGTTTGCGCAAAAGTTATAGCGTCTACAAACTAGGGTACATTTTCTGGAATTTACACAGCTTTTAGTTTATGACTGCCTATGTCATTTCTTGAGGTGCTAAAATGGCAGGGCAGTACAAAACCCCCCCAAATGACCCCATTTTGGAAAGTAGACACCCCAAGGAAATTGCTGAGAGGCATGTTGAACCCATTGAATATTTATTTTTTTGTCCCAAGTGATTGAATGACAAAAAAAAAAAAAAAAAAAAAATATTTACAAAAAGTTGTCACTAAATGATATATTGCTCACACAGGCCATGGGCCTATGTGGAATTGCACCCCAAAATACATTCTGCTGCTTCTCCTGAGTATGGGGATACCACATGTGTGGGACTTTTTGGGAGCCTAGCCGCGTACGGGGCCCCGAAAACCAATCACCGCCTTCAGGATTTCTAAGGGTGTAAATTTATGATTTCACTCTTCACTGCCTAGAGGCATGGTGAGTATTTTGCAGCTCTCATTTGTTTTTGAAAATGAAGAGGTCTGCAAAATACTCACTATACCTCTCATCAAATAGCTTGGGGTGTCTACTTTCCAAAATGGGGTCATTTGGGGGGGTTTTTTGCCACCTGGGCATTCCATGGCCTCCGAAACTGTGATAGGCAGTGAAGAGTGAAATCATAAATTTACACCCTTAGAAATCCTGAAGGCGGTGATTGGTTTTCGGGGTTCAGTACGCGGCTAGGCTCCCAAAAAGTCTCACACATGTGGTATCCCCGTACTCAGGAGAAGCAGCAGAATGTATTTTGGGGTGTAATTTCACATATTCCTATGGCATGTTTGAGCAATATATCATTTAGTGACAATTTTGTGCAAAAAAAAAAAAAAAAAAAAAAAAAATTTGTCTTTCCCGCAACTTGTGTCGCAATATAAAATATTCCATGGACTCGACATGCCTCTCAGTAAATAGCTTGGGGTGTCTACTTTCCAAAATGGGGTCATTTGGGGGGGTTTTGAACTGTCCTGGCATTTTATGCACAACATTTAGAAGCTTATGTCACACATCACCCACTCTTCTAACCACTTGAAGGCAAAGCCCTTTCTGAAACTTATTGTTTACATGAAAAAGTTATTTTTTTTTTGCAAGAAAATTACTTTGAACCCCCAAACATTATATATTTTTTTAAAGCAAATGCCCTACAGATTAAAATGGTGGGCGTTTCATTTTTTTTATTCACACAGTATTTGCGCAGCGATTTTTCAAACGCATTTTTTGGGGAAAAAACACACTTTTTTAAATTTTAATGCACTAAAACACACTATATTGCCCAAATGTTTGATGAAATAAAAAAGATGATCTTAGGCCGAGTACATGGATACCAAACATGACATGCTTTACAATTGCGCACAAACGTGCAGTGGCAACAAAATAAATACATTTTTAAAAGCCTTTAAAAGCCTTTACAGGTTACCACTTTAGATTTACAGAGGAGGTCTACTGCAAAAATTACTGCCCTCGATCTAACCTTCGCGGTGATACCTCACATGCATGGTGCAATTGCTGTTTACGTTTGACGACAGACCGCCGCTTGCGTTCGCCTTAGCGCGAGAGCAGGGGGCGACAGGGGTGCTTTTTTTTCTTTATTATTTTTTTGCTTTTTTATCTTATTTTTAAACTGTTCCTTTCATATTTTTTTTTTTCTAATCATTTTTATTGTTATCTCAGGGAATGTAAATATCCCCTATGATAGCAATAGGTAGTGACAGGTACTCTTTTTTGAAAAAATTGGGGTCTATTAGACCCTAGATCTCTCCTCTGCCCTCAAAGCATCTGACCACACCAAGATCGGTGTGATAAAATGCTTCCCCAATTTCCCAATGGCACTATTTACATCAGGCGAAATCTAAGCCATAAAATGCTCGTAGCTTCCGGTTTCTTAGGCCATAGAGATGTTTGGAGCCACTCTGGTCTCTGATCAGCTCTATGGTCAGCTGGCTGAATCACCGGCTGCATTTTCAGGTTCCCTGTTGAGACAGAAGAGCCAGAGAAAAACACGGAAGACGGTGGGGGGGGGGGGGGGATTCCCTCCCACGGCTTGTAAAAGCAGTCTAGAGGCTAATTAGCCGCTAGGATTGCTTTTACATGAAAGCCGACCGCTGGCTGAAAAGAATGATACCAAGATGATACCTAAACCTGCAGGCATCATTCTGGTATAACCACTCAAAGTTGTGAATGGCGTACCTGAAGACAAAAAAATGGTTAACAATAAAGCACAGTAAACGGTAAAGTATAAAAAATTGCATACCTGAAAAGCAAACATGATAAAACATAATAAAACATTGCAGAATAGAATACAGTAAAAAAGCAGAACAATAGAGAGAGAGAGAACAATAAAACGACAACTATTTTTTTTTTAATATATATATATATATATTTTTTTTTTTTTACACTTTTTTGTAACTAACTTTTATAACTGTAACCGGTTCCAGGTTCGGGTCTCTCAAAATGCGATGGCATCTTGGGAGACCCTGTGAAAGTGTGCCTAGTCTGTGGAATGCCGTACCCTACGCTAATACTCAACTAGTGCATGGTAGCGTTCAAAACATTCACCAATGCAAAGACCAGGATTGTCAGGACAGGAGGGACAATAATAGCGGGTGTCACGCCTATATCCGCGCTTGCTGCAGACACAACATCTTTTTTGGGGGGGGTTCGCTGGGTAGGGGTACTCGGGAGGACATAAACAAAATGCCTCTCATGCACCCGACTGCATTTGGTTGGGGATGTGAATGGGGGAAGTACGGGCGCTGCAGAAGCGGTGGGTTCCCAATTAGGATTGGCTAATGCAGCAGGAAGGGCATTATGGGCACGACGGGCCTGTGTTTGTCTTTTTGGTGGCAGCGGGACACTACTTGTGCTTGCCACCTCACCAGCTTGAACTGCACTTATGGGACTCGCCACGTCACCAAGTGTTACTGCAGTACTGGTTTGACTACGACCGGGGTGTACTAGGCCGCTGGCGCTTGCCAGTTCAATAAAAAGCTACCAAAAAAACTGTTAGTGATCGCAGGGATCAGGCCTGACTCTGCGAACGCTGCAGTTATGCGTTTAGTGTTTTGTAAGTGACAGTGATCGATCGATACTGCACTTGGGTGGGCTGAGCTGGGCCGGGCGGAGGGGCAAAACGCAGGTGCTAGCAGGTATCTGGGCTGATCCCGCTAACACTGCGTTTTTGGGAACCCTAAACTGCTGGGGACGCTAGTATAGATCTGATCAGATATTGATCCGTACAGATACTATACCACTAAGGGAGGTGTATGCTGCGTGCGTGGGTGTTAGCGGTACTGGCGCTAATCTGACGCTGCCTGGGGCGACGCACATCACCGCTGGGGCGACGCATATCCCCGCCGGGCGATCAGGGGGCCAAACCTTTATTCGGTAATAAACAGCGGGTGCCCTGACACTATAAAAAATAAACAAACTAACCAGCGTCACCCGTAACGGTTATATGGTGATCAGTGGTGAAAGGGTTAACTAGGGGGCCATCAAGGGGTTAAAACATTTATTCAGTAGTATATGGGGGTCCCTGACGCTATAAAACGCTGACGGCGAACCTAAATATTTACGTCCCTAACTAGCGTCACCAGCGACACTAATACAGCGATCAGAAAAATAATCGCTTAGTGACACTGGTGACAGGGGGTGATCAAGGGGTTAAAACTTTATTAGGGGGGGGTTAGGGGGGTACCCTAGACCTAAAGGGGGGTAATACTAACTGTCCCAACACTAACTGTCACAAACTGACACTATACAGTAATCAGAAAAAAAACCAAAAAAAAAAAACAAACTGCTTGGTGTCAGTTTGTGACAGGGGGGGGGGGGGGGAAATCGGGGTGTTTTGTGTGCCTGGCATGTTCTAGTGTGTGTGTGTGTGTGTGTGTGTGTGTGTGTGTGTGTGTGTGTGTGTGTGTGTGTGTGTGTGTGTGTGTGTGTGTGTGTGTGTGTGTGTTGGTGCACTCACTCACATGTTTTCTCTCCTCGGGCCGGAACGGAAATTACCGAGCCGAGGAGAGATGACATCATTTCCTTTGCTGCTGTTTAGCATACAGCAGCAAAGGAATGATGTGATTGGCCGGCGGCGATCGCGAGGCCACGAACGGATGGTCTCCCCCTCACCTCTGATCGCCGCTGGACAAAAGGCGACCGCCTCGGGTCCGATCGGACCCCCTACCTGCGGAAGGCAAATCACGTACATGTACGTGATTTTGCCTGTCCGTGCCACCTTGCCGACGTACATCGGCGTGAGGCGGTCGTCAAGTGGTTAAAATGACATTTTGAAGGAAGACATTGTTTTTGTATGGCCAGCATATAATATATTATGTTTTTTTTTTTTTCTTTAAATAAAAAAAATGTTATCTCGGAGTCTGATGATATTTACCAGATTCAACCTCCAATAGTATATACAATATATCTCTTGTGTCTGTTCTTCTCACAGTGGATTAGACCCCTTTCACACTAGGGAGCTTTGCAGGCGCTACAGCGCTAAAAATAGCGCCTGCAAAGCTCCCTGAAAGAGCCACTCCCGTCTCTTCAGTGTGAAAGCCCGAGGGCTTTCACACTGGAGCGGTGCGCTGTCAGGATAGTAAAAAAGTCCTGCTAGCAGCATCTTTGGCGCGGTGAAGGAGCGGTGTGTATACCGCTCCTGCCCATTGAAATCAATGGGCCAGCGTGGCTATACCGCCGGCAAAGCCCTTTGCGGGTAGTTTTATACCTTTTTCGGCCGCTAGCGGGGGGGTAAAAGCACCCCGCTAGCGGCCGAATACCCCCGCAAATACGACGGTAAAGCGTCACTTTACAACCAACGCCGCTCCAGTGTGAAAGGGGCTTTAGAGATGAGATTTTTGCTCCCCAACCATATACCGTATTTATCGGTGTATAACACGCACCCCAATTTTAGGAGGGAAGTTTAAGGGGAAAAAAAAAAAAAATCTTACATTTTAAATAAAGAAGCTTGAAGCAAAATTAGGGTCACAGCTCATCAATGCAGCCTGTTCAGTTCCCACCTGCAGCCTCTAAATTGCCCATTAATGCACCCTGTTCAGTGCCCATCTGCAGCCTCTAAATTGACCAACAATGCAGCCTGTTCAGCACCCATCTTCAGCCTCACCTTTCCCATCATTGCAGCCTCGCCAGTGCTGGATTATCCCTGCTGTCTGAGGGAAGAGGAGGAGCGAGCGTTGCTGAATTACACAGAGCCGCAATCTCCTGTGTACCCGGCACTCCATCACTCACAGCCACGCCTCCTGGCCCTGCTCATATGTTAGACAGAACAGTGGCCCAATGCAGGGCCAGGAGTCGCCGCTGTGAGTGGCAGAGCGCCGGGTACACAGGAGATTGCGGCTCTATGTAATTCTGTAGCGCTAGCGCCTCTTCCCTCAGAGACAGCAGGGATCGGTGTATAACACACACCCACGATTTCCCCCTGATTTTAAAGGGGATAAAAGTGCTTGTTATATGCCAATAAATACGGTAGCTATATTTGCCACTGCATAGAATTATTTAAGAATAAATAGCTTTTTTATACTTTACATATATATATATGTATTAAAAAAAAAAAAAAAAAAAAAAAAAAAGTGTATAATTTAGGTATGGTTATTATTCGATCAAAATAAAAATCGGCCAATCGATTATGAAAATAATCGTTGGTTGCAGCCCTACAGACAGGTAACTGGTATATTGTGGTCTGGACTTGCCAACACGCAATCCGAGAGCCTTGGAAATGTAAAGGGACTACTTGTAAAGTTGTAGTAGTGAGCAAGAGCCATATAAGCTGAAGCCTCCTCTGTAGTGCTGGCTCCTATTCCATGCAGAGTAATACCAACTGCACTCCACCTCTTATCCCGGCTAGCGGTCTCCAGAGTGGTGCCAGCAGCAGGAAAGAAGAGATCTTCAGGTCAGTGTGAAGCAATACACTGGGCACAATAGTATAGGGCTACTTTCACACTGATGTGCTGTGGTTTACCCACAGCCCGGGTGCATTGTACCTGCAACTTTCCTGCAGGTTTGCTGCACTTAGCTATGGGCTTCAAGTATATCCTGTGGGTTTGGTGCACTTTCTAAATGCAATCTGTGCATTCAGAAAGTACACCACACCTGCAGGATATAATAGAAGTCTATGACAAAGCGCAGCTAACCCAGGACAGTCGCGAATGCACTGCACCCGCCATCCAGGTAAACCGCAGCACATCAGTGTGAAAGCAGCCCGATAGGGGACTCAGAACAGTAAAGGTTCATTTTCGTTTGTAATTTGGAGGGGGGGGGGTAAAACCCCATTGTTAAGACATGTTTTTTCCACCCCTGCCCCCTTCAGCTGCAGTGGCCAGGGGTGTACACATGTCACAGCAAACGTTATACACCCGGTCATGGTTGGTGGGTGTCAACCCACCAAGCATGACCCATTCGAGTGAACGAGGCCACTCTGCAAATACCCTGCAACATTGTGCAGTACAGCAATGTTGCTCTCTCACCACCTGCTTTAACCCCTTGGATCCTGCAGACGCATGCAGTTGCGGGGTGCTTGCAGAATGGCACCATTTACAAAAGTGTCGCGTTTGGCAGATGGTAGCACCCACCAAAAGCAACAGGGGGGGTTAATTCCTGCTGCAGCATGAGTACACATTTGGCAGCTAAAGGAGGTAGAGCTTGTGGGTGGTAAATCAGCAAATCACCCGCAGGGTTTACACCCCCCCCCCCCCCCCAACTTTGTGTGAACGAGTCCTAAGTCACTAGGGCTCAGTCACAAGTACAGCGGGCACCGCTGCTCCTCTGAAGAGCGATCCAAGTCTGTTCGACAGGTGGCAAGGAGGGGATATGTTGCCTCCTCCCCATCCAATTTAAACCCAAGAACGCTGTGCAATGCATGCGATTGTGACATGGCAGTACAATTAGAGATTTTAAATCAGGTGTGAGGCGATACTGTGCCCTTTGGACTTGTCCCATGTTGTTCAGATAGATCTCCACCTCTTTAAGGTTGCCTCCCCCCACAACAGAGCATCTATGGGATATGCTGGAAAAACATGTGCAGGTTTAAAAGGATCTGCTATTGACAGCTTGGTGCCAGATACCACTGCACACCTTCAGATGTTTTGATTAGTTCATTCCTTGACAGATCAGGAAAAGAGGGAACCTACACAGTATTAGGTGGGTGGACATACCTAAGACGTACTTCGCACGGCGATTGCTCTGCAATCTATAGCAAGCAGTGGTAAAGTTCCGTAAAGTTCCGTCTTTGAACAGATCGGCAATTAGGCGAGCAGATCTGCACACGTGACAGGGAGAACCGTGCGGGCCCCGCCCCCTCTGCATCACCATGCTGCTCAGCAGACGCAGGAAAGCACAGCGACCTATTAAAATGCAATTACCTGAGAACAGTCACCGCCGTGACAACTGTCGGCAGCCTGACACCGGAATGAAAGCCGTCCTATGCTTCACATAGGTCAGGGGCTCCCCGTCCAGTACCGGAGATACAGCGTCCCGTTCGTTCCCGCTGCTACGGGGCTTTCAGCGTTCACCTCGTCTCAAGGCCCACAGCAGTCTCGTCACCTCCAACGGCTTTGAGTATTAAAAATCGCGCACAGAGCAGCGTTCAACGGCAATATTTTCTAACACGCAGGCCTATCACACACCCGGGAACATCGCGGCAACCATCACTGAACCTTTAGCCCCGCCTCTTCCCTTTCCTTTGCACAGCGTCAAAACAACACGTACAGTCCTACGTCGCGACCGTAGACGCAGCGTTAGAGGGGGGCGGACCCAAGACGACTTTCTGATTAGTTCGTTTAGATTGCGGAGGAGGAATGTAATTGGTGGAGGAGGTGCAGGAGGAGGAATGTGATTGGAGAAGGGGGTGCAGGAGGACGGAACGTTCTCCCCGATACCTCACCCAGCTCAAAGTTGTGGCGGGAATTTCCTGCCGACTGTTCAGTATGCAAGAGGAACTTCACCTTACGTAGCTGAAAAGTGTATTACTAATTCCTAGGAATTGTTTCTCTATGGAAATAAAAGATACATTCTTACCAGTCCATGGAGTCTGGGTGTTGTCTTCCTTCCAGCCCGATTTTCTTTCTACATGTCTGTGCACATAGAGAATCTTTCCATACCCCTCCCTCTGCCCCATGGTTCTGTCAAGTCCCATAGACTCCTATTTGTGCATGCACAGACATGAGATGGGTCCATACTAGGGTTGCCACCTCATTTCTTTAAAACCGAACACATAATAATTACACAAGTTCTGTGGCTGATTAACTAGTTACCGACTGCCCGCCACAGTTGTACTTCGGCAAGTTGGCTCCCCTGTGCGAATCGCTACCATTTATTGTACGTCGGGCACGCATGCGGCAATTTGTGGGCGCATGCCCATTCTCGCGCGGGGGAGCCAACCAGTCCATGGAATGTGGGTGTTGTC
The DNA here is from genome assembly GCA_037952835.1 of Lithobates septentrionalis. Lineage (NCBI taxonomy): Eukaryota > Metazoa > Chordata > Amphibia > Anura > Ranidae > Lithobates > Lithobates septentrionalis. The sequence continues at coordinate 821,633 of JBBDGP010000296.1, forward strand.
TTCCTTCCAGCCCAGTGCTCTTCTATGTCGCTGCGCTCCTGTGCTGAAATCTTGGCACTGATTAGGAGGCACTAATAAGCAGCACTACTGAGGTGGCACTGATGGACATTGATTAGGAGGCACTAATAAGCAGCACTAATGAGGTGGCACAGATGGACACTTATTAGGAGGCACTAATAAGCAGCACTAATGAGGTGGCACTGATGGACACTGATTAGGAGGCACTAATATGCGGCACTGATAAGTGGCACTGATGGGCACTGATAGGTGACAATGATAGGCAATTGCGGGTGAGGAGAGGTGGAACGGAGATCTGTGAGTGTAAACAAATCGATCCCCGTACTGACAGGGGAGGTGAAGAGAGAGTAATAAAGAACAATGATCTCTCTCCCCCTCCAGTCAGCCCAGCCCCCATACAGTTAGCAACATCTCCAAGGGAACACACTTAAAGAGGAAGCAAACCCTTATGGGTTTTACTTCCTCTATATTCCCCTACAAAGTAAAAGCATAAGGGGCTAGTATGCATCGCATACTAGCCCATTATGTGCCACTTACCTTGCAATGGAAGCCCGCAAAGTCCCCGCTGCTGGAAGCATCCATCTTCACCCCTCTTTCTTCCGGGGCCGCGGACTCTGGCTCTGTGACTGGCCGGAGCCTCGTGACGTCACTCCCGTGCATGTGCGCGGGAGCCAACAGTCACAGCACACGCTGGGGAAGAAACGTCGCGGAGGGCCGTCTCTTCACTGCGCATGTGCCAATGATATCATCGGCGCACTACAAGGCAAATATCTCCTGAACGGCGCACGTTTAGGAGATATTTTCAGTACATATAGGTAAGCCTTAGTATAAGCTTACCCATATGTAAAAATAGGTCAGGGGGGTTTACAACCACTTTAACCCCTTGATCGCCCCTAGTGTTAACCCTTTCCCTGCCAGTGGCATTTATACAGGAATCAATGGCTATTTTTAGCTCTGATCGCTGTATAGATGTCAGTGGTTCCAAAAAAGTGTCCAATCTGTCTGCCGCAATGTCGCAGTCCCGCTACAAATCGCAGATTACTAGTAAATTAAAAAACAATGAAAATGCCAAAAATCGATCCCCTATTTTGTAGACGCTATAACTTTTGCGCAAATCAATTAATATTATTAAATATTATATTAATATTATAATAATTATATATTAAATATATATTATTGCGATTTATATTTACCAAAAATATGTAGAAGAATACATATTAGCCTAAACTGATGAAGAAATTTGTTTTTTTTACATTTTTTTGGGAGGAGGGGGGATATTTATTATAGCAAAAAGTAAAAAATATAGTTTTTTTCAAAACTGTCACTCTTTTTTTGTCTATAGCGCAAAAAATAAAAAACGCAGAGGTGATCAAATACGACCAAAAGAAATCTCTATTCGTGGGAAAAAAAGGACATCAATTTTATTGGGGGACAACGTCACACGACAGCACAACTGTCAGTTAAAGCGACGCAGTGCCGTATCGCAAAAAATGGCCTGGTCATTAAGGGGGCAACTTCTTCCAGTCCTTAAGTGGTTAAGGTGGTAATCAAACTCACTTGGTGCCTTATCTGCATTAAATTAGCCTTAGAACCTGTGTAATTCATATGTGTTCAGTTTTAAAGGGATGAGGTGGCAACCCTAGTCCATGCCTAGCCCTATAGACACTGCGGCATGTCGGCACGTGCGAGAGATTGCACTGCATACGCCACCCTCGCCTACACGGCAGTGCAGGGGGTAAAAAGTGTAAAGATACAAAAAAAAAATGTATTGTTTAAAGGGGCGCTGCCTATGCAAATAAGGGGCGTCTATAGGTATATCAAGCTGTGTGGTCAGAAAGCGCTGTTTTAATAATAGCTTCTCGGGTTCCAGGTAGCGGCTGTTAGCTTCTCCAGGGTTCCCTTAGGAGATTTATACTCGTTCCTCATACAGTGGGACCATGCAGAGTAAATGGACAAGGGCAAGCTTCCAAAGTGTTAGGCTGGGTTGACATATATGCCAATTGGATGCGGGGGAAGAAATAACAAATGTTCCTGCACTTGTGAGGTTGCTAAGTGGCTGATTGAAAACATGTATCTTCTCTGGTGCAGCCACCACAAAGACTGTGCTGCCACTCACAACAGGTCAGGGGAACCAAGAGGAACTCTACAATGAAAAGACAACAGAGGGCGCACCAGCCTAGCACATTACCTTTGTGACAGTTTAATGTTTAAAAGGTGTATACATTATACTCACAATTAAAAATCATGTGTCAAGCAAAATATAAATCCACCAGATGCTCCATACAGCAAGGTCCGCTGATGGTAGAATAAAAATCCAAACAGAACTGACGTGTTTCGAGGGGTGTCCCCTCTTCTTCAGAGCTGGGTTTGGAGTGTAGGTAGTTGGTTATTATATGATGAGTATAGTCAGAGCAAAGTCCTGTATGACCTCTAGTTAAGGCCCCTCCCTTAAATGGGCGGGATGATGACAATCAAGACAGAAAAAATAAATACAAACATACATAAACTTCCTACAATAGTGACCATACATCATGAGGGCAAAAATGTGTAAAAGAGGTACATGTTAAGTACTAAGCCATCAGCACTGTGTATCTTGCTGTAAAACACCCAAGTGTATGTGTACATATACACAGTATCTCACAAAAGTGAGTACACCCCTCACATTTTTGTAAATATTTAGGAGGTGGAATTGGATTCCTTCTATCCCCATAAAGCACCTTCCAAGTCTTTCCTATCCCTCCCTCTCTATCCCTCTCTTCTTTCAAGATGTACTGCATTCGATTGTTATCTCCTATTTCTCTGAGGATTGCAGCAATTTATCGGCCTCCTGGACCGGTATTGCGCTTTCTTGATGACTTGGCTGCCTGGCTACCCTACTTTCTCTCCTCTGAAATACCCACGATCATTCTTGGTGACTTCAACATTCCTGTCAATGTTAACTGTCCAACAACAGCTAAACTTCTCGACTTAACCTCATCTTTTGACCCATCCCAATGGACACATACTTCCACTCACTCCAATGGTAATACCCTTGATCTTGTATTCTCCAATCTCTGCAACCCTGGCAACCTCAGAAACACCCCCTTTCCTCTTTCTGATCACAACCTCATTAGTTTCACTGTATCCTTGCCTCCAACCACCCATCCCTCCAAGCAGCAAACAATTACTTGTAGGGACATTTGCCACTTTAACCCTTCTCTTCTCTATTCTGCTACTGACCACCTATATGACATAATCTCTCCCCTGACCTGACCACCTCTGTCTACAACAGTTCACTCTCATCATCACTAGATGCACTTGCTCCTCTAACCACACGCAGAATCAGGCCCCAACCGTTACAACCCTGGCAAACTGACAACACTCGAAATCTCAAGAGACATTGTCATGCTCTTGATCAACTATGGCGTAAAACCAAATGCCTGCAAGACTTCACAATATATAAATCTGCCCTTCTAAAATACAATTCCTGCCTCCATGCTGCCAAACAAGCCTACTTTGTCTCTTTTATTAATACTTTGTCATCCAGTCCCCGTCAGCTCTTCTCAACCTTTAACTCTCTGCTTCGTCCCCCACCCACTCTACCCATTAACTTACCCACTGCCCAAGAGATTGCCAATCACTTCAAAGACAAGCTTAATGCAATTCGTGAGGACACCTCCACTGTACGTACATCTTTCCCACCCAACATACCTTGCCTAACAGCACATTCAAAACTCCCCTCTTTTGAATTGGCTACTACTGAAGAGGTTACAAAACTTTTCTCAGATGCCCACCTAACAAATTGTCCCTTGGATCCTGTTCCCTCACAACTACTATGGTCACCCCCTTCTTCTATCCTATACTCCCTCACTCACATCTTTAATCTCTCCCTCTCTAGCAGCACCTTCCCCTCTCCTATAAAACATGCGCAGATCACTCCCATACCTAAAAAGCCCTCACTGGACCCCACCAACCTAAACATCTTAAGACCCATTTCATTGCTCCCATTCACCTCCAAACTTCAAGAACACTTATGCCCCATACACACGATCAGATTTTCCGACAACAAAACCATGGATTTTTTTGGAAAGATGTTAGCTCAAACTTGTCTTGCATACACACGGTCACACAAATGTTGGCCCAAAATTCCGAACGTGAGAACACGGTGACGTACAAGACGTACGACGAGCCTAGAAAAAGGAAGTTCAATAGCCAGTGCGGCTCCTTCTGCTTGATTCCGAGCATGCGTGAACTTTTGTGCGACGGACTTGTGTACACACGAGCGGAAAATTTAAGAACCTGCTCTCGAACATTTGTGGGCAGAAATTCCGACAGCAAATGTTCGATGGAGCATACACATGGTCAGACTTTCCGACAACAAGCTCACATCCAACATTTGTTGTCGGAAAATCTGATCGTTTGTACGGAGCATTAGTCTACAACCATCTTAGCTCCTACCTCAGTGAACCTTCTTGACCCCTTACAGTCTGGCTTTCGCCCGCAGCACTCCACGGAAACTGCCTTACTAAAACTCACTAACGATTTACTAACTGCTAAAACCAACAGCCAGTACGCCATACTCCTACTACTCGACCTCTCTGAGGCCTTTGATACTGTTGACCACCCGCTCCTTCTCAATAAACTACATTCCCTTGGCCTCCGAGATTCTGCTCTATCCTGGTTCTCTGCCTATCTATCACAGCGCTCCTTCAGTGTCACCTACAACTCTGTCTCCTCCTCTCCATTGCCCCTTTCTGCGGGGGTCCCCCAAGGCTCTGTTCTTGGACCCCTTCTCTTCTCTATCTACACCTCCTTCCTTGGTCACTTGATAACTGCCCACGGCTTCCAATACCACTTATATGCCGATGACACCCAAATCTATCTGTCTGCTCCTCACCTCATTTCTTCAGTCTCCTCTTGTATTACTAACTTACTATCTGACATATCAGCATGGATGTCGCACCACTTCCTTAAACGAAATCTCTCTAAAACTGAGCTATTAATATTCCCCCCCGCCCGTGCCCCCCTTCATGACTTTTCCATCAAAATCAACAATGCCACTATCAGTCCCTCCCCCAGGGGCGGGCTAGACCGGGGGGGGCAGGGATGCAATTTCCCCCCAGGCTGCTCTGATTCCCAGTAAAAAGGCCGATGTGCTGCCAGCTGGGAACTGAGCATGTGCAGTTGGCCCAGTGTTATTGCTCGGGTGACTCCAGAGGAAGGCTCGCAGGGCTGGATAACAGCCCAGAAGCTGCAGGAACGTTTGTGCTGTGATTGGACATCTGTCCTGTCACAGTGCTGTTCCCAACTTCTGAGCTGACAGTTCTGTGTCCCTTCAGAGCACAGCCAAATGGAAGAGGGTGGATGCGCTCTGCCTCCTCCAGCCCCCTCTGTGCCCGCCCACACTCCGGGCAGCCTGTGTGCTGCTTCTGTGAATGGAACGTGTGGGCGGGAATGTTCAAACTGTGATCCGTCGGAGTTCTGTATGGGACGCTCTGGAAGCTGATAACTGAGCCTGAGCCTCCTGCCTGCTGGGTCCTTCCTTTCAAGTGAGTGATCTGTGACCGGCCTCTCCCCCTTCTCTCTCCTAAATTCCTCTCCCTCTGCAGATAAGGAGGCTTCTTTCAGCAGCCCATGCAGTACCTGCTCCTATATACTATGATGTGGGCTCACACTGATCTCCTGCAGTGTTGGTGATCTCACTGTCTTCCTGCATGTCCCATAGACTTCTATTAGTTTGCACATTTTTGCTGCATTTTCTGAAAGTGTACAAAAACGGCTGCATCTTTGGTGCGCTATAAAAAAAAAAAAAACGCAGCATAAAACGCACAACCTAAAAGAAGCCTATGGGACTGCAGCTAAGGAAAACTGTACATAAGCACTGCGGCCAAACTGCAGCACACCAGTGTGAGCCCAAAGGCTTGTACACACTTGCAGCAGCCACTGCCACTCTGCTGAAAAGTGATCAATGCTCAGGTCACTTTTGCTCATGCTCAGCGGCTCCAACCAGAGCTGTCAGTTTTTTTTTTTTTTGTTCAACTCGCTGGATTGAGCAAAAAAAAAAAAACTAGTGGTGTGTACAAGGCTTTACTATGTTGATAAAGGAATCAAGCAATTTTCCTGAGTAGTGGTCTCTCCGTGTGTGGACAATTTGGAGCGATGTCTCTCTCTGTCAGTGGTGGCTGGTGCTCAAAATGTTTTTTTGGGGGGGGGGTGCAAATTAAAAAACCCCTATCAATTGTAGCCTCACTCTGCCAGTAAATGCAGCCACTGTGCCCATCAAATGCATCCAATGTTACCCCCCCATCAGCATTTAACCAGCACCCCACCTCGCCCACTGTCTGACTGGCACTTTTTTCATCTTGGTGGCGGGTCAGGCAGCGAGTGGTGGCGGGGAGCTGTGGGACAGGCAGCAGCTCCTGTGTTCTCTATGCTTACTCCATGCTTTTCCTACTGCTAGACTTCCAATAGGAGCTCCTGTCCTTTCAGCCAATCAGGAGCAGTGAATGAATTAGAACATATGTGTGTCATGGGAGCTTGAGCCGGCAGCAGAAGAGGAGATCACATCCTTAAATCTCAGCCAGGGTTCATGCTGGGACTTGTAGTCCTTTACTTTTGGGGATGTGACACCCCAAAAGTGAAGGACTAAAGGTCCCAGCATAAACCCCTCAGAGCTCAGGATGTGTCACACACCCCTGCCCCCCCCCCCCACTAGTGAAGGACTACAGGTCCCACTGTCCCAGATTAAACCCCTCAGAGCTGAGGATGTGTCACCCCCCCAATTAGTGAAGGACTACAGGGCACAGCATGAACCCATGGGATCTAAGGGGACACATCCTTAGATCTCAGGGGTTAATGCTGGGACTTGTAGTTCGTCACTAGTTGCAGAGGGGGGGGGGGGGGGTCAGGTCCTCAGCTCTGAGGGATTCATATAGGGTTTTGCTTGCAGTTTAGTTCCTGGAGGCCATGGTGGTACAAGTCCCCCACAGGCCCTGGAGGGCCACATTGTCCTCCCTACCCCCCCCCCCCCCTCACACACACCTTTGTGATCATGAAAAACCTTAGAGACTGTTTTTCCGATCCATCACTTTGCCACCACCGGTTCTATGGGCCACTTGACTGGACTTGCCCCCCAGGCCTAAGGCTGCCTGCCCTCCCCTCACGCCAGGGTACTAGGTGTAATCCTAGACTCTGACTGGTCATTTCAGCCCCAAGTCCAATCGTTATCAAAAGTTTGTAGAATTCACCTCCGTAACATCTCTAAAATTTGCCCTTTTTTAACAAATGAAACCACCAAGCTCCTCATTCACTCCCTTGTTATCTCTCGCCTTGACTATTGCAACTCCCTTCTCATTGGCCTACCTCTCCATAGGCTATCCCCTCTTCAGTCTATCATGAATGCTGCTGCCAGACTTATCCACCTTACCAACCGCTCAGTGCCTGCCAACCCTCTCCTCCAATCCCTACACTGGCTCCCAATCACCCAGCGAATTTAATTCAAAATACTAACCACAACATACAAAGCCATTCACAACTCTGCCCTGAGCTACATCACCAATCTTGTCTCCAAATATCACCCAAATCGTCCTCTCCGCTCTTCTCAAGACCTCCTACTCTCAAGCGCTCTTGTCTCCTCCTCCCATGCTCGTCTCCAGGATTACTCCAGAACCTCTCCCATCCTCTGGAACTCGCTACTTCCACCGGTCTGGCTATCTCCAACTCTTGCTACCTTCAGGCGATCCTTGAAAACTCATCTCTTCAGGAAAGCCTATCACGTCTCCAACTGATCTTCTACCACTTCCATCAGCTCATTCCCCACAGTTACAACTTTTTGTACCGCCTGCCATAATCCTCTTGTATTTAATTGTATTATAACTGTATTGTCTCCTTTTTATATTGTAAAGCGCTGCACAAACTGTATAATAATAATAAATAATTATTTCTTTTGATTTTTACAACACTGAAGAAATTACACTTTGCTACAATGTAAAGTAGTGAGTGTACAGCTTGTACAATAGTGTAAATTTGCTGTCCCCTCAAAATAACTCAACACACAGCCATTAATGTCTAAACCGCTGGCAACAAAAGTGAGTACACCCCTAAGTGAAAATTTCCAAATTGGGCCCAAAGTGTCAATATTTTGTGTGGCCACCATTATTTTCCAGCACTGCCTTAACCCTCTTGGGCATGGAGTTCACCAGAGCTTCACAGGTTGCCATTGGAGTCTTCTTCCACTCCTCCATGATGACATCACGGAGCTTGTGGATGTTAGAGACCTTGCGCTCTTCACCTTCCGTTTGAGGATGCCCCACAGATGCTCAATAGGGTTTAGGTCTGGAGACATGCTTGGCCAGTCTATCACCTTTACCCTCAGCTTCTTTAGCAAGGCAGCTCTTGGAGGTGTGTTTGGGGTTGTTATCATGTTGGAATACTGCCCTGCGGCCCAGTCTCCGAAGGCAGGGGATCATGCTCTGCTTCAGTATGTCACAGTACATGTTGGCATTCATGGTTCCCTCAATGAACTGTAGCTCCCCAGTGCTGGCAGCATTCATGCAGCCCTAGACCATGACACTCCCACCACCATGCTTGACTGTAGGCAAGACACAGTTGTCTTTGTACTCATCACCTGGTTGCCGCCACACACGCTTGACACCATCTGAACCAAATAAGTTTATCTTGGTATGATCAGACCACAGGATATGGTTCCAGTAATCCATGTCCTCAGTCTGCTTGTCTTCAGATTAAGAAGAGGCTTCCTTCTGGGATGACAGCCATGCAGACCAATTTGATGCAGTGTGTGGCATATGGTCTGAGCACTGACACGCTGACCCCCCACCCCTTCAATCTCTGCATCAATGCTGGCAGCACTCATACGTCTATTTCCCAAAAACAACCTCTGGATATGACGCTGAGCATGTGCACTCAACCTCTTTGGTCGACCATGGCGATGCCTGTTCTTAATGAAACCTGTCCTGTTAAACCGCTGTATGGTCTTTGCTACCGTGTTGCAGTTCAGTTTCACGGTCTTGGCAATCTTCTTATCGCCTAGGCCATCTTTATGTAGAGCAACAATTCTTTTTTTCAGATCCTCAGGGAGTTCTTTGCCATGAGGTGCCATTTTGAACTTCCAGTGACCAGTATGAGAGAGTGAGAACGATAACACCAAATTTAACACACCTGCTCCTCATTCACACCTGAGACCTTGTAACACTAATGAGTCACATGACACCAGGGAGGGGAAATGGCTAATTGTGCCAAATTGGGCATTTTTACTTAGGTGTGTACTCACTTTTGTTGCCAGCGGTTTAGACATTAATGGGTGTGTGTTGAGTTATTTTGAGGGGACAGCAAATTTACACTGTTATACAAGCAGTACACTCACTACTTTACATTGTAGCAAAGTGTCATTTCTTCAGTGTTGTCACATGAAAAGATATAATAAAATATTTACAAAAATGTGAGGGGTGTACTCACTTTTGTGAGATGCTGTATATACAGTGGGGATGGAAAGTATTCAGACCCCCTTAAATTTTTCACTCTTTGTTATATTGCAGCCATTTGCTAAAATCATTTAGGTTCATTTTTTTCCTCATTAACCACTTCCCACCCGGCCTATAGCAGATTGACGGCCAGGAAGTGGTTCTGTTATCCTGACTGGGCGTCATATGACGTCCAGCAGGATAACATGCCGACGCGCGCCCGCGAGTGTCAGTCAGACACCACGCATCTCCGATCGTGATAAGAAGCCTCTGTCAGAGGCTTCTTACCACGTGGTCAGCTGTGACCAATCACAGCGTGAACCAGGAAGTGCCGGTAAACGGCATTCCTCGGTACGCGCTGACAGGGAGAGCCGATCGGAGCCGATCGGCGGCTCTCCCTGTCAGAGGGGGGGTCTGTGCTGATAATCAGCACATTGATTATAAGCACAGCCCCCTCAGATGTGAAAAAACACTACCAATCAGTGCCCAGCATTTCCCAATAAAAAACCCTTTAACTGCACACCACAGTGCCAATCAGTGCCCACACCAGTGCCAATCAGAGCCCACCACAGTGTTAATCAGTGCCCAGCAATAACACCTGTCAGTAACACATCAGTACCTCATCATCAGTGCTGCCCATCAGTGCCACCTATCAGTGCCAATCAGTACCACCTATCAGTGCAAATCAGTCTAGCCTGTCAGTGCCCATCACAGCCGCCTGTCAGTGCCCATCAGTGCCGCCTGTCAGTGCCCATCAGTGCCCATCAGTGCTGCATATCAGTGCCGCCTATTGGTGCCCATCAATTCTACATATCAGTGCCTCCTCATCAGTGCCCATCAGTGCTGCCTCCTCAGTGCCCATCAGTGCTGCCTCCTCAGTGCCCATCAGTGCCGCCTCATCAGTGCCCATCAGTGCCGCCTTATTAGTGCCCGTCAGTGAAGGGGAAAGCCAAATTTTTTTGCCAAAAACTAAGAAAAACTTTTTTTTTTCAAAAATGTTGGTCTTTTTTTAGTTTGTTTATCAAAAAATAAAAACCCCAGAGGTGATCAAACACCACCAAATGAAAGCTCTATATGGGGGAAGAAAATGATAAAAATTTTGTTTGGGTACAGTGTTACATGACCCCACAATTGTCATTCAAAGTGTGACAGCGCTGAAAGCTGAAAATTGTCCTGGGCAGGAAGGGGCGTAAGTGACTGGTATTGAAGTGGTTAACGTACACACAGCACCCCATATTGACAGAAAAACACAAAATTGTTGACATTTTTGCAGATTTATTAAAAAAGAAAAACTGAAATATCACATGTTCCTAAGTATTCAGACCCTTTGCTCAGTATTTAGTAGAAGCACCCTTTTGATCTAATACAGCCATGAGTCTTTTTGGGAAAGATGCAACAAGTTTTTCACACCTGGATTTGGGGATCCTCTGCTATTCCTCCTTGCAGATCCTCTCCAGTTCTGTCAGGTTGGGTGGAAAACGTTGGTGGACAGCCATTTTTAGGTCTCTCTAGAGATGCTCAATTGGGTTTAAGTCAGGGCTCTGGCTGGGCCATTCAAAAACAGTCACAGAGTTGTTGTGAAGCCACTCCTTCGTTATTTTAGCTTTGTGCTTAGGGTCATTGTCTTGTTGGAAGGTAAACCTTTGGCCCAGTCTGAGGTCCTGAGCACTCTGGAGAAGGTTTTCATCCAGGATATCCCTGTACTTGGCCGCATTCATCTTTCCCTCGATTGCAACCAGTCGTCCTGTCCCTGCAGCTGAGAAACACCCCCACAGCACGATGCTGCCACCACCATGCTTCACTGTTGGGACTGTATTGGACAGGTGATGAGCAGTGCCTAGTTTTCTCCACACATACCGCTTAGAATCAAGGCCAAAAAGTTCTATCTTGGTCTCATCAGACCAAAGAATCTTATTTCTCACCATCTTGGAATCCTTCAGGTGTCTTTTTAGCAAACTCCATGCGGGCTTTCATGTGTCTTGCACTGAGGAGAGGCTTCCGTCTGGCCACTTATCCATAAAGCCCCGACTGGTGGAGGGCTGCAGTGATGGTTGACTTTCTACAACTTTCTCCCATCTCCCGACTGCATCTCTGGAGCTCAGCCACAGTGATCTTTGGGTTCTTCTTTACCTCTCTCACCAAGGCTCTTCTCCCCCAATAGCTCAGTTTGGCCGGACGGCCAGCTCTAGGAAGGGTTCTGGTCGTCCCAAACGTCTTCCATTTAAGGATTATGGAGGCCACTGTGCTCTTAGGAAGCTTAAGTGCAGCAGAATTTTTTTGTAACCTTGGCCAGATCTGTGCCTTGCCACAATTCTGTCTCTGAGCTCTTCAGGCAGTCCCCTTGACCTCATGATTCTCATTTGCTCTGACATGCATTGTGAGCTGTAAGGTCTTATATAGACAGGTGTGTGGCTTTCCTAATCAAGTCCAATCAGTATAATCAAACACAGCTGGACTCAAATGAAGGTGTAGAACCATCTCAAGGATGATCAGAAGAAATGGACAGCACCTGAGTTAAATATATGAGTGTCACAGCAAAGGGTCTGAATACTTAGGACCATGTGATATTTCAGTTTTTCTTTTTTAATAAATATGCAAAAATGTCAACAATTCTGTGTTTTTCTGTCAATATGGGGTGCTGTGTGTACATTAATGTGGAAAAAAATTAATTTAAATGATTTTAGCAAATGGCTGCAATATAACAAAGAGTGAAAAATTTAAGGGGGTCTGAATACTTTCCATCCCCACTGTATATATATATATATACTTACCATCCCAAAGTGATCCATCCATTGGGGGTATGCAGGGGTCCAGAGTGACTGACTAATGTAGGTGGGGCCGAGCTTGTGCTGTCTCATGTGGAGGCTGGGGGGGGGGGGGGGGGCACTGGTGGTTATACAGAGTGCCGTCTGCATCCCGCATTCAATTCGCATGACAGGTGAGTGTGCCTGGCTCTCAATAGAGCCGGTTCACACAGGTCTGGGGCGGTCGCGGTCCGCATTCAGAAAGGGTCCTGTGCGTGTTTGGGTCCGATTCAGGTACAAATTCAGGCAAAAATTCAGACCTGAATCCCACCTGAACGGGTGTGCAGACATGCACCCAACCCCAGGCACGAACCCGCGGCCTCACATATGTGAACCCTGCCTTAAACAGTAGATTTATTTAGATAAAACAGTAAAATTATGCTTACATCAATTAATGTACAAAGGAGCTTTATAAAGCCCTGTACACACGGGCCGAATGTCAGGAGATATTTGCCTGTTCAAAAAAAAACGTCCGACATTCTGCCTGTGTGTATGTAGATTTGTCCGATAGAAGCCGGCCGTTTGGCATGCTGGGAAAGTCAGACTCCGCCTAAACATGGAGTAAATCTGCCATCACGGGGAACCACTGTCCAGTGCCAACTTTGAAGAGCTGTCAGCAATCCAACATTGACTGATGATTCATTTAACTGGTTTAAAATATCCAGAGTAAGGTGACCTGAAAACCTGGGGATTTGAATGGTTGTCGCACCCTACCGTTATGAATGGATCACAGAGACAAGCAGCATAGTGGATGAGATCTTGATAAGGGACGCTGAAGTCCCACCACTACAGTGTTTCATTTCTGTATCACATTTATAAGTTCTTACGGTAACCAACTGTTGCAACTTTATCTACACGAGACACTTCCAGCTCACCCCATATATCTCCCCATGGTGAATCTATTTGTTTCTAATGCCCCGTACACACGGTCGGACTTTGTTCGGACATTCCGACAACAAAATCCTAGGATTTTTTCCGACGGATGTTGGCTCAAACTTGTCTTGCATACACACGGTCACACAAAGTTGTCAGAAAATCCGATCATTCTGAACGCGGTGACGTAAAACACGTACGTCGGGACTATAAACGGGGCAGTGGCCAATAGCTTTCATCTCTTTATTTATTCTGAGCATGCGTGGCACTTTGTGTGTCGGATTTGTGTACACACGATCGGAATTTCCGACAACGGATTTTGTTGTTGGAAAATTTTATATCCTGCTCTCAAACTTTGTGTGTCGGAAAATCCGATGGAAAATGTGTGATGGAGCCTACACACGGTCAGAATTTCCGACAACAAGGTCCTATCACACATTTTCCGTCGGAAAATCCGACCGTGTGTGGGGGGCATAACATCTAGACTCTATATCCACCCGCAATCGCATATGCGATTCAAATGGTTGTTACACCTCACCGTTATGAACGGATTACGGAGACAAGCAGCATAGTGGGTGAGATCTTGATAAGGGACGCTGAAGTCCTGCTACTACAGTGTTTCATTTTTGTATCGCATTTATAAGTTCTTACGGTAATCAACTATTGTAACTTTATCTACAAGAGACACTTCCAGCTCACCACATATATCTCCCCGTGGTTAATCTGTTTCTAACATCTCTAGACTCTATATCCACCCGCAATCGCACATGCGATTATCTCGGGATAGCATATATCCGCTCTTACAATGTTGCTAAATGTCATAGTGGCTGTTTCCTCTGATCAATATCCCCGCTTCCAATGTTTGACACCGCTGTGTGTCATAGAATTCAAGGAATCCTTGAGCGAAATATTTCTTGCGATTTGGTGCTACTGGATGCCTTATTTCAGGCTTTGAATTATCAGCCATCCCCGTGTGTATGTGGAGAGACTGTGAGTGTGCTGATGAACCCGGGCTGTTTTTTAATCATGACAACCTTGTCATTAACCACTTGACGACCGCCTCACGCCGATGTACGTCGGCAAAGTGGCACGGACAGGCAAAATCACGTACAGGGTACGTGATTTGCCTTCCGCGGGTGGGGGGTCCGATCGGACCCCCCCCCGGTGCCCGAGGCGGTCGTCTTTTGTCCAGCGGCGATCGGTGATGAGGGGGAGACCATCCGTTCGTGGCCCCCCCCTCGCGATCGCCGCCGGCCAATGAGAACACTCCTTTGCTGCTGTATGCTAAACAGCAGCAAAGGAAGTGATGTCATCTCCCCTCGGGTCGGTATTTTCCGTTCCGGCCCGAGGAGAGACGACATGTAAGTAAGTGCACAACACTACACACACACAGTAGAACATGCCAGGCACACAAAACACCCCGATCCCCCCCCCCCCGATCGCCCCCCCGATCCCCCCCCAATCACCCCCCCCCCCCCCCCCCCGTCACAAACTGACACCAGCAGTTTTTTTTTTTTTTTTTTTTTTTTTCTGATTACTGCATAGTGTCAGTTTGTGACAGTTACAGTGTTGGGACAGTGAGTATTACCCCCCTTTAGGTCTAGGGTACCCCCCTAACCCCCCCTAATAAAGTTTTAACCCCTTGATCACCCCCTGTCACCAGTGTCACTAAGCGATCATTTTTCTGATCGCTGTATTAGTGTCGCTGGTGACGCTAGTTAGTGAGGTAAATATTTAGGTTCGCCGTCAGCGTTTTATAGCGTCAGGGACCCCCATATACTACCGAATAAATGTTTTAACCCCTTGATTGCCCCCTAGTTAACCCTTTCACCACTGATCACCGTATAACCGTTACGGTTGACGCTGGTTAGTTCGTTTATTTTTTATAGTGTCAGGGCACCCGCCGTTTATTACCGAATAAAGGTTTAGCCCCCTGATCGCCCGGCGGTGATATGCGTCGCCCCAGGCAGCGTCAGATTAGCGCCAGTACCGCTAACACCCACGCACGCAGCATACACCTCCCTTAGTGGTATAGTATCTGAACGCATCAATATCTGATCCGATCAAATCTATACTAGCGTCCCCAGCAGTTTAGGGTTCCCAAAAACGCAGTGTTAGCGGGATCAGCCCAGATACCTGCTAGCACCTGCGTTTTGTGCCTCCGCCCAGCCCACCCAAGTGCAGTATCGATCGATCACTGTCACTTACAAGGCACTAAACGCATAACTGCAGCGTTCGCAGAGTCAGGCCTGATCCCTGCGATCGCTAACAGTTTTTTTGGTAGCATTTTGGTGAACTGGCAAGCACCAGCCCCAGGCAGCGTCAGGTTAGCGCCAGTACCGCTAACACCCACGCACGCACCATACACCTCCCTTAGTGGTATAGTATCTGAACGGATCAATATCTGATCCGATCAGATCTATACTAGCGTCCCCAGCAGTTTAGGGTTCCCAAAAACGCAGTGTTAGCGGAATCAGCCCAGATACCTGCTAGCACCTGCGTTTTGCCCCTCCGCCCGGCCCAGCCCAGTCCACCCAAGTGCAGTATCGATCGATCACTGTCACTTACAAAACACTAAACGCATAACTGCAGCGTTCGCAGAGTCAGGCCTGATCCCTGCGATCGCTAACAGTTTTTTTTGTAGCGTTTTGGTGAACTGGCAAGCACCAGCCCCAGGCAGCGTCAGATTAGCGCCAGTACCGCTAACACCCACGCACGCACTGTACACCTCCCTTAGTGGTATAGTATCTGATCGCATCAATATCTGATCCGATCAGATCTATACTAGCGTCACCAGCAGTTTAGGGTTCCCAAAAACGCAGTGTTAGCGGGATCAGCCCAGATACCTGCTAGCACCTGCGTTTTGCCCCTCCGCCCGGCCCGGCCCAGCCCACCCAAGTGCAGTATCGATCGATCACTGTCACTTACAAAACACTAAACGCATAATTGCAGCGTTCGCAGAGTCAGGCCTGATCCCTGCGATCGCTAACAGTTTTTTGGTAGCGTTTTGGTGAACTGGCAAGCGCCAGCGGCCTAGTACACCCCGGTCGTAGTCAAACCAGCACTGCAGTAACACTTGGTGACGTGGCGAGTCCCATAAGTGCAGTTCAAGCTGGTGAGGTGGCAAGCACAAGTAGTGTCCCGCTGCCACCAGAAAGACAAACACAGGCCCGTCGTGCCCATAGTGCCCTTCCTACTGCATTCGCCAATCCTAATTGGGAACCCACCGCTTCTGCAGCGCCCGTACTTCCCCCATTCACATCCCCAACCAAATGCAGTCGGCTGCATGAGAGGCATTTTCTTTATGTCCTCCCGAGTACCCCTACCCAGCGAACCCCCCCCCAAAAAAGATGTCGTGTCTGCAGCAAGCGCGGATATAGGCGTGACACCCGCTATTATTGTCCCTCCTGTCCTGACAATCCTGGTCTTTGCATTGGTGAATGTTTTGAACGCTACCATTCACTAGTTGAGTATTAGCGTAGGGTACAGCATTGCACAGACTAGGCCCACTTTCACAGGGTCTCCCAAGATGCCATCGCATTTTGAGAGACCCGAACCTGGAACCGGTTACAGTTATAAAAGTTAGTTACAAAAAAAGTGTAAAAAAAAAAAAAAATAAGAAATAAAAAAAAATAGTTGTTGTTTTATTGTTCTCTCTCTCTCTATTCTCTCTCTCTATTGTTCTGCTCTTTTTTACTGTATTCTATTCTGCAATGTTTTATTGTTATTGTTATTGTTATTATGTTTTATCATGTTTGTTTTTCAGGTGTGTAATTATTTACACTTTACTGTGCTTTATTGTTAACCATTGTTAACCATTTTTTTGTCTTCAGGTACGCCATTCACGACTTTGAGTGGTTATACCAGAATGATGCCTGCAGGTTTAGGTATCATCTTGGTATCATTCTTTTCAGCCAGCGGTCGGCTTTCATGTAAAAGCAATCCTAGCGGCTAATTAGCCTCTAGACTGCTTTTACAAGCCGTGGGAGGGAATGCCCCCCCCCCCACCGTCTTCCGTGTTTTTCTCTGGCTCTCCTGTCTCAACAGGGAACCTGAGAACGCAGCCGGTGATTCAGCCAGCTGACCATAGAGCTGATCAGAGACCAGAGTGGCTCCAAACATCTCTATGGCCTAAGAAACCGGAAGCTACGAGTATTTCATGACTTAGATTTCGCCGGATGTAAATAGCGCCATTGGGAAATTGGGGAAGCATTTTATCACACCGATCTTGGTGTGGTCAGATGCTTTGAGGGCAGAGGAGAGATCTAGGGTCTAATAGACCACAATTTTTTCAAAAAAGAGTACCTGTCACTACCTATTGCTATCATAGGGGATATTTACATTCCCCGAGATAACAATAAAAATGATTAAAAAAAAAAAATATGAAAGGAACAGTTTAAAAGTAAGATTAAAAAAGCAAAAAAATAATAAAGAAAAAAAAAACAAAAAAAAAAAAACACCCCTGTCGCCCCCTGCTCTCGCGCTAAGGCGAACGCAAGCGGCGGTCTGTCGTCAAACGTAAACAGCAATTGCACCATGCATGTGAGGTATCACCGCGAAGGCCAGATCGAGTGCAGTAATTTTTCCAGTAGACCTCCTCTGTAAATCTAAAGTGGTAACCTGTAAAGGCTTTTGAAGGCTTTTAAACATGTATTTATTTTGTTGCCACTGCACGTTTGTGCGCAATTTTAAAGCATGTCATGTTTGGTATCCATGTACTCGGCCTAAGATCATCTTTTTTATTTCATCAAACATTTGGGCAATATAGCGTGTTTTAGTGCATTAAAATTAAAAAAAGTGTGTTTTTTCCCCAAAAAATGCGTTTGAAAAATCGCTGCGCAATTACTGTGTGAAAAAAAAAAATGAAACACCCACCATTTTAATCTGTAGGGCATTTGCTTTAAAAAAATATATAATGTTTGGGGGTTCAAAGTAATTTTTTTGCAAAAAAAAAAAACTTTTTCATGTAAACAATAAGTGTCAGAAAGGGCTTTGTCTTCAAGTGGTTAGAAGAGTGGGTGATGTGTGACATAAGCTTCTAAATGTTGTGCATAAAATGCCAGGACAGTTCAAAACCCCCCCAAATGACCCCATTTTGGAAAGTAGACACCCCAAGCTATTTGCTGAGAGGCATGTCGAGTCCATGGAATATTTTATATTGCGACACAAGTTGCGGGAAAGAGACAAATTTTTTTTTTTTTTTTTTTTTTTTTGCACAAAGTTGTCACTAAATGATATATTGCTCAAACATGCCATGGAAATATGTGAAATTACACCCCAAAATACATTCTGCTGCTTCTCCTGAGTACGGGGATACCACATGTGTGAGACTTTTTGGGAGCCTAGCCGCGTACGGGACCCCGAAAACCAAGCACCGCCTTCAGGCTTTCTAAGGGCGTGAATTTTTGATTTCACTCTTCACTGCCTATCACAGTTTCGGAGGCCATGGAATGCCCAGGTGGCACAAAACCCCCCCAAATGACCCCATTTTGGAAAGTAGACACCCCAAGCTATTTGCTGAGAGGTATAGTGAGTATTTTGCAGACCTCACTTTTTGTCACAAAGTTTTGAAAATTGAAAAAAGAAAAAAAAAAATGTTTTTTCTTGTCTTTCTTCATTTTCAAAAACAAATGAGAGCTGCAAAATACTCACCATGCCTCTCAGCAAATAGCTTGGGGTGTCTACTTTCCAAAATGGGGTCATTTGGGGGGGTTTTGTGCCACCTGGGCATTCCATGGCCTCCGAAACTGTGATAGGCAGTAAAGAGTGAAATCAAAAATTTTCACCCTTAGAAATCCTGAAGGCAGTGATTGGTTTTCGGGGTCCAGTACGCGGCTAGGCTCCAAAAAAGTCCCACACATGTGGTATCCCCATACTCAGGAGAAGCAGCTAAATGTATTTTGGGGTGCAATTCCACATATGCCCATGGCCTGTGTGAGCAATATATCATTTAGTGACAACTTTATGAAAAAAAAAAAAAAAAAAAGTGTCACTTTCCCGCAACTTGTGTCAAAATATAAAATATTCCATGGACTCAATATGCCTCTCAGCAAATAGCTTGGGGTGTCTACTTTCCAAAATGGGGTCATTTTGGGGGGTTTTGTGCCACCTGGGCATTCCATGGCCTCCGAAACTGTGATAGGCAGTGAAGAGTGAAAGCAAAAATTTACACCCTTAGAAATCCTGAAGGCGGTGATTGGTTTTCGGGGCCCCGTACGCGGCTAGGCTCCCAAAAAGTCCCACACATGTGGTATCCCCATACTCAGGAGAAGCAGCTAAATGTATTTTGGGGTGCAATTCCACATAGGCCCATGGCCTGTGTGAGCAATATATCATTTAGTGACGACTTTTTGTAAATATTTTTTTTTTTTTTTGTCATTTTTCAATCACTTGGGACAAAAAAAATAAATATTCAATGGGTTCAACATGCCTCTCAGCAATTTCCTTGGGGTGTCTACTTTCCAAAATGGGGTCATTTGGGGGGGTTTTGTACTGCCCTGCCATTTTAGCACCTCAAGAAATGACATAGGCAGTCATAAACTAAAAGCTGTGTAAATTCCAGAAAATGTGCAAACCAATAAATATACGCTTATTGACATTTTTTTTACCAAAGACATGTGGCCGAATACATTTTGGCCTAAATGTATGACTAAAATTTAGTTTATTGGATTTTTTTTATAACAAAAAGTAGAAAATATCATTTTTTTTCAAAATTTTCGGTCTTTTTCCGTTTATAGCGCAAAAAATAAAAACCGCAGAGGTGATCAAATACCATCAAAAGAAAGCTCTATTTGTGGGAAGAAAAGGACGCAAATTTCGTTTGGGTACAGCATTGCATGACCGCGCAATTAGCAGTTAAAGCGACGCAGTGCCAAATTGGAAAAAGACCTCTGGTCCTTAGGCAGCATAATGGTCCGGGGCTCAAGTGGTTAAGTTTTAATTATTCTACTGGTGAAGGTTATGATTCATTTTTCTGGCTATTTTGCCATATGATATGTTTATATTTCTGATTTTTGTATCAATAAAATTTTGTACCTATTCCGCAGTGTGTGTTCCATTTGAAGCCCCTTATTAAACCTCTCTGGTTTCATTTTCTCTGTATGCATTCTATTAAGGCTTCAAGAACCCCAGTTATATATAGTCGGTAATGTACTTAATATATTGTTTTTTATTTAAACTCTCAGCGTTGAATTTCCCCTTACCATATCTATTATTGCAAGTACAGAATCACAGTATATATAAAATAATATGCAAAGTGGTTGGAGGGAAGCTTCAGAATGGCAAAGATGTTTTTATTACTAATTATGTGAGCAGTCTGCAGTTCCTCCTTAAATCTCCCTGGCCGGGATGCCCTGTGTTTCACAGTGTAGCCAGGAGCTGGCTATTGTGCCTGCAATTCAGAGATATTATGCAGCACTATTAATGTGGAGCTGTCTCCCTGTAGTGTTGGCTTGGACTCCATATGTAATTTCCTGACAGACCAAAATTAGAGCAGAGCAAAGCATTATGGGATGTGTAGTGCAGAGTGCTGGGGTTTCAATTCCAGCAGAACTGGCCTGAACTACAACCACCAGATTGCTGAGGAGGAAAGAACAGACTGCTGGGAAAGGTTATAAAAAGGCTGGCTTAGGCTTAGATCACTCTCTTGGGACGTCGGCCTGGATCTGTCAGCAGGAGTTCTGAGCCAGTGTGAGCTTCGGCCGAATCATGGCCTGCACAGACCGGGGCCATACAGCCACATCCAGAGGGACAACTGTGGACAGCATCACTTCTTATGCCGCGTACACACGAGCGGACTTTACGGCAGACTTTGCCCGGCGGACTGGATTTCGTCAGACAATTCGATCGTATGTGGGCTCCAGCGGACTTTGTTTTCTCAAAAGTTGGACGGACTTAGATTTGAAACATGTTTTAAATCAATCCGTCGAAATCGAGTCCGGTCGAAAAGTCCGCTCGTCTGTATGCTAGTTCGACGGACAAAAAGCAACGTTAGGGCAGCTATTGGCTACTGGCTATGAACTTCCTTGTTTTAGTCCGGTCGTACGTCATCACGTACGATTTCGACGGACTTTGGTGAATTGTGTGTAGGCAAGTCCGTTCATTCAGAAAGTCCGTCGTAAAGTCCGTCGAAAAGTCCGCCGGGCAAAGTCTGCCGTGAAGTCCGCTCGTGTGTACGCGGCATTAGCTGCAGCAGTCTGGAGTTTGATCCAGATTCTTCTGTGTTATCTGCACTTCAGATCCGGGTAGGCCGTGGCGCGGTGTGATCAGGGGATTGGACTCCATTCCTTGAGCCAGGCCCCAGAGGGAGAGCCTGAAATCATCATCCTGATCATCTGCATCATTGCCAACAACTTCTGTGGTGATCGGTGAGCGGGCACCTGCCCATTTGAACCCATAAACAGTGCATATAGACATCATTGTCTTTGCCTGCATTTCTGATACTTGTAGTCCCACAGGAAGCAAGTTCTTTATTACCCACAGACACTATATGCAGACATATGTGCTTCGCTCACATCCCTGTCCTCTGTGACCCTATTGGATACAATATTATTGAAGCTATATATATGGTGAGTAGCAACCTGGGTCTTTTTGGACAACCTCAAGTTTCTCCCCTGGTGCAAGAAGGGTATATAAGCAACCTTCCCTGGTGAACGGGCCTTTTCGGACAACCTCAGGACAAGCAAGCACTGGAGTTGTAATACACAGCTTGCTGCATATCTACCATGGAGAGCCTGGTTCGCAGGTTGCTGGAGAAGGCAGAGAGTGGCGGCGGGGAGTGGCTGCAGCACTGTCTCCAGATGGATGAAGAAGATTCTGCCCAGTGGCGTGAATAGGGTTGCCACCTTTTCTTCAGTTCAAACCCGAACACTTTAGCGGCACACATCGTTTTTTTTTTTTTTTCACAGTGTATACTATACAGTACATATATTTTTTGATTAAATAACATTTATAATCATATGAAGGTAATCACAAAAGTCCCCTCTTACATCAGAGTCCACAGAGGTCCCCTTTTACATCTGAATCTGCAGAGTTCCCCTTTACATCTGAATCCACAGAGTTCCCCATTACATCTGAATCCGCAGAGTTTGCCCATACATCTGAACTTGCAGCATTCCCTTACACTGTAAGGGGGACTCTGCAGATTGATGTAACCCAGAACTCTGGGTACTTTGACTTAAGGGGTACTCTGGGAACCTTGATTTAAGGGGGAACACTGAGAACTCTGATGTATGGAAAGGACTGTGATGTAAGGGGAACACTGTGGCCTCTGGTGCAAAGGGGAACTTTGATGTAAGGAGTGCTCCTGAGAACCCTGATTTAACTTATTGTACTCACTCAGAGGCAGGAGAGAGAAGGGGGATGGGGGAGACTTCAGTTACAGACAGGGATGGATGGTGAGCTCATTCACCCTTTGGCAGTCGACACCTCCCATCCAGATCTGCGTCTGCTGGGCTTCAAATGTCCCTCCCCCACTCCTCTTTTCTTATTGGATTGGAGTGTGGGCAGACACAGAGGGACGGGGGGGGGGGGGGAGAGAGAAGATCAAGTCCTCTCTCCTCTCCTGTTTGTGTTTGGCAGGGGGGAATGTTAGTGCTGGCTTTGCGCAGTGTGAAAGAGAGTGTAACAGACACTCTCGGCTTAGACAACTGCAGCCAGCAACCCTGCTGGGAAGCCATAGTCCAGTCTGAATAATGTGTCCGGGTTTCAGGCGGTCTGAAACCCTGACACATGATTCAAAACCCAAACTGTCCGGGTGAATCCTGGACAGGTGCCAACCCTAGGCGTGAAGTGGACATGGAAGCTGCCGCCGGACCTTCGGATCCCGACTCACAGCACACCCCGCAAGTGTGGGCAGCAGCAGCGTGGAGGCTGCGAAGAAGCATCGCAGCTGAGCGCTCGCTCCCAGCTTGCCCAGAGGAAGAGCTGCGTCAGCGGAAGGCGGGGCTCGTGATGTCAGTGGGGCTAGGCGTTCTAACTGCCGTATACAGAAGAGGAGGCGGCGGGGTTTCCTTCTCCGGCAAGAGGCAGTGAGAGGCTAGACAGGGGCAGGACCCCAGCGGCCAGGACGATGGCCACGCCCCCAGCCAGGGTCCCTGTTGCCGGACAACGTGATTTACAGAATGTCGGCCGCCTAGCGTCGGCGGCAGCTCCTACACCCAGCAATACGGCTGCTCCGGAGCTCAGGCTCCTGGTGGATCCCTCCACACAGTGGCTGCATCCGGTACTGCAGCCACCAGCTGCTCATGCTACTGGGATGGGTGAGTCTGCACAGTTTAATTTACTCACTAATTTTATGCCTTCTTTTTCTAAGTTGGTTGAAGTTTTTTCTTCTCCATCTGCAGCTTCTGTCTCCCTTTCTTCCTCTAATGTTTGGTCTCCCCCTGCTGCTGGTGCTGCGGTGTCTAGTCCTCCGGCAGCTAGTGTTCTTTCTTCACCTGTGGGTATTGCTCCGCCTGCATTGCCTACTTCTGTATCTGAAGGTTGTTTAAGGGAGGTGCTTCCGTGTGAGTTGTCCCCGCTGGCTTTTCATTTGCCCCTAGCTACCAAGGATAAGCTTTGGAGGGGGGAATTTATTGATATTTTATCGTTGCTTCCCTCTGCTAAAGATTTTCCTGTTAGGTCAGATAGGAGGCATGAGGAGCGATGAGGATAGGCGTCGGCCGATTTCACGGTTGTTCCATAATTGGCTTCATGCGTTTTGCATTTTGCATGGGGGAGAAGTTTCTGGAGAAGTGTAGCTGGCTTTTTCAGCATGTGGAGATAGTCTTGGAAGCGTACAGACATTTTGGCGGCCTGGGGTGGTTCGTGTATGATGAGTCCTTCTGCCAGAAACTGTCCTTTATCCTAACTTGAAGTGGGAGATGAAAGATGTGGACGTATGGCTTAACCTGACCCTGCCACAGAGGTCCACTTTTCCCAGGCAGCCAACCCCCACGGTTAATGTGCAGGCGGCTTACAGGCATGGTATTTGCTATGCTTTTAATGAAAATCAGAGCATATGGAATACGTCCTGTCGCTACAGGCATGAGTGTTCCTTTTGTTCTGGTACTCACCTGTTGTTAAAATGCCTTAAGAAGTCGTCTGGGACAAGTCAGCCACAGAAGGATATTTTTCCAAAAAGCCTGCACGCCTGTGAGGCTGGAAAGAATGTTGCCTTGGCTGCATCTGTATCCAGACAGGGAGAGGGCCAGCCTTTTAATTAAAGGCTGTGCTGACGGTTTCCAGCTGCCAATCTTTTCTGCTACGGGTTGTTCGGTGGTGAGTAACTTAAAGTCGGTGGAGGTTTACAAGCAGGTTGTGCAGGAGAAGGTTTCTAAGGAAATTGCGGAGAGTAGAGTGGCCGGCCCGTTTAGCTCCCCTCCTTTTGAGAACTTTTGTATTTCTCCTCTAGGTATCGTCCCCAAGAAGGAGCCTAATGCCGCGTACACACGAGCGGACTTTACGGCAGACTTTGCCCCGCGGACTGGATTTCATCAGACAATTCGATCGTGTGTGGGCTCCAGCGGACTTTGTTTTCTCAAAAGTTGGACGGACTTAGATTTGAAATTTTAAATCAATCCGTCGAAATCGAGTCCGGTTGAAAAGTCCGCTCGTCTGTATGCTAGTTCGACGGACAAAAAGCCACGCTAGGGCAGCTATTGGCTACTGGCTATGAACCTCCTTGTTTTAGTCCGGTCGTACGTCATCACGTACGAATTCGACGGACTTTGGTGGATTGTGTGTAGGCAAGTCCGTTCATTCAGAAAGTCCGTCGTAAAGTCTGTCGAAAAGTCCGCCGAGCAAAGTCTGCCGTAAAGTCCGCTCGTGTGTACGTGGCATCACTCAACATTTCCGACTGAGCAGTCCCTTAATAATGAAATTGATGCATCCTGCTGTTAGGTCTCATACGCTATGTTTGATGATGCGATTCAGCTGATCAAGCATTGCGGCCCAGGTATGCTTTTGGCCAAGTCAGACATTAAGTCTGCTTTCAGGCTTTTGCCTATTTTTCCCCGCTCTTTTACTTCTCTTATTTTTTTCTTTGACGGGTCTTACTATTTTGACAGATGTTTGCCAATGGGGTGCTCTTTATGATATTCTTATTTTGAGTCTTTTTCCAGTTTTTTGCAGTGGGTGGTAGTTTATGAGTCAGGTTTTGATAACTAATAAGGATAGAGCCCGCACTGTGGAGAAAAATAAATAAAATTGTAAAAAAAAATTGTAAATAAATATTGAATAAATACAAAATGTACATATATGTGTGCGTTTACACACACACATCCATGTACATATGTAGTAGGGCTGCCGCTGTAGTGCAAGTACTCCAAAAGATGTGACAACAGAAAATGTTTATACTCAGCGCTGCCCCTCTAAATCATGAATATACTTATACTCGCATCAAATATGTGTCATGTGACAACATGTATAGCAAAGTGCCAATCAAGTGCAAAAAAATGCATTCAATAAAGTTAAAAAAAAAGGTGCAAAATACAGTGCAATCAATAAAGTTCATCAAGTGTGAGGTATAGGGCTGGTGACACGTTGATGTAATCTTGGTGACTTCCTGTGCTCCCCTCCTGGGTCCCCACTCACCAGATGAAGATGATAAATCTGCCTGTGTATATCAAGATGGTGTCTCCTGTCCAGCAGATATATGGGTTGATGGTGCCTCAGAGAATGGAATCTCCTCTCACCACTTGATGTAGATCCTACATACTTTACTTGGTCCAAGACGATCGAAGTAGTAAGGTTTGGACAAGTTTATTGATTACACTGTATTTTGCACCTTTTTTTGAACTTTATTGAATGCATTTTTTTGCACTTGATTGGCACTTTGCTATACATGTTGTCACATGACACATATTTGATGCGAGTATAAGTATATTCATGATTTAGAGGGGCAGCGCTCAGTATAAACATTTTCTGTTGTTACAGGTTTTGATAACGTTATTCCTTACTTGGACGATTTTTTGTTTGTCGGTCCTGCTGATTCCCCCCTCTGTCTTAATTTGTTGAAATTATTTTGCAGTATCTCTGGGGTTCCGTTGGCGTTTGAGAAGACAGTCTTTCCTTCTGTTTCTCTTGAATTTCTCGGTATTCATATTAATAAGATTCTGTTACAGTTTCAGCTCCCGAAGGCCAAGGACGGAGGCCAAGGAGGAGAAGGCTAAGTTGTCTATTCTCGGGCTTCTCCGTAAGAGGAATGTGTTGCTGAAGAGCTCCTGCTTGGGCTTCTTGCTTTTGCTTCACAAATTATGCCAGTTGGCAGGATTTTTTCGAGGCGTCTATCGTTGACCACTTCTGGTTTGAAGTCCCTTTTTCACATATTAGGCTGACCCTTCACCTCAAGGATGATCTTTTGATTTGGTATGATTTTTTTGACGGTTATAACAGCAGGTCATTTTTTCAGGTCGATTTAGTTTTTTCCTCAGATCTGGAGCTGTTTACGGACGCCGCCGGATCCCTGGGTTTTGCCGCAGTTTGGCGCACTCAGTGGTGCAATTGTTCATGGCCATAATCTTGGCGGGAGAGGAAGGTCACGTCCAATATTGTTTTACTTGAGCTTTTTCCTGTGGTCATGGCTTTTGAGCTTTGAGGGAGATATTTCACCGATAAGCGGATTTTGGTTTCCATCTGACAACAAAGGGGTCATTTACGCGATCAATTGCCTGTCTTCAAAATCTGTACTTGTTATCCGATTGCTGTGTTATTTTGTTCTGATCTGTTTGAAGTGTAACATTTGGGTGAAAGCTAAGCATATACCCGGAACTGTTAATGTAATGCCCTTTCTCACTTTTGGATGGGTCACTTCCAGCAGCTTCTGCCCAGCGTGGAACCAGTCAGGCATCCATGTCCGGAGCACCTGTGGAATCTGATTTGAGGCTGGCTAGTGATGCAATTCACCATTTTCTGGCACCCCGGACGTGGTCGGCTTACTCTGCCGCATGGAATCGGTGGTTGTCTTTTGCCACAACCTTTAATTTTCCTTGGGATGGCCCATCTGAAGCCTCAATGCTTGCTTTCCTTGGTTCTTTCATGCAGCAACAGTTCTCTCATAGCCATATTGTTAAGGTGCTGGCAGGAGTCTCCTTTTTTAGGCTTCGCAACTGTCCGGCTTGCAATAGTTTTTTCTCAGTTAAGCAAGCATTGAAGGGTTACAGGAGGGTTACGTATAGTCCTGATGATAGTAGACCTATTTACTTTGACATCTTACGGCAGTTGTGTCTGGCTGCCACGGCGGTCTGTTTTTCTCCTTTCAAAGCTGTATTGTTTCAGACGGCTTTTAGTTTGGCCTTCTTTGCCACCTTACGGGTTTCGGAGTTGGTTCCATTCACGAAGGAAGGCACTTCTGGTCTCATGCAGCAGGATGTCTCGGTCAGTGAATCGGGTGTGTGGGTTTTCATTAGGAGGTCAAAGACGGACCAATTGGGTTTGGGGCGTTGGTTTCAGCTTTATGCCTGCCCTGAGCAGTTTATTTGCCCTTTAGTAGCTGTGTCTCAATTTCTTGCTATTAGACCTTTACATGTGGGAAGTTTTTTCATTCACGCTGATAAGCTTCCACTTACTAAATATCAATTTGCTGCTGTCTTCCATAGATGTTTGAGGTATGCTGGCTTACATCATTTTAAGTTTACCACTCATTCTTTCCGTATAGTTGCCGCAACGGAAGCAGCAAGGATGGGTTAAGATGAGGCCATTATTAAAAGTTTGGTTTGGTGGGAGTCGGGGAGGTTTAAATTGTATGTCCGCCCTAACCTTTCTGTTTAAATTTCAGGTTTGCAATGTACTGTTTGGATGGTCGGTCACTCCTATGTGTACTGGGCCCACAAGGGGGCCTCAGGGCGCTGCTATTCCGCTAATCTGCCATTGCATTTGGAGTTCTGCATTTTCTGGAAAGGTATCAGGGGCATGCAATGGTCTTCTCTTTACGTTATTCTTTCCCAGCTGTGTCTTCAGTGGCCTCCACCCGCGGTCCTAGTGGTCCATGCAGGCGGGAAGATGTCGTGTTGAGGACTGTTAGCCAGGTCCTATCTCAGTACCTCCAGCCAGCCATAGACAAACCAGATCTCTTTGGTCTCATTGCACCAGACATGTATTTGGATTCATTCCAGAGGGAGAACCTCGTGTGTGTGTCTAGGATTATCCACCAGACCATGCAATTCCTAACTGACAAAAACATTTATGAACCTAAACGGTACATCTATATCTGCAGGACAATTCCAAGGTTCAGGAAATTCTTTCAAAATGTTCTGAATGTTCCAGAGCCAGAGGAAAGATTCAACTTTAACAAGTTCCTTGAGGCTATACAGGTTCCTGTGGTGAAGATCCCAGCAGAGGACATCATTTATACACATTGTCTGCTTTCTAGATATGAGAATGTTGTATTTTGCGACATCATGGACATCTCCTGCCAAGTGTTTAAGGATTTTGGACCAGTCCCTCACGTAAACGATCTTCTTGCCACGGATGCAGCGGACTATGACAAAGCAGAGGAAAGAATTCAAATCTGGCTGTACATAAGCAGCAAATTTCCTCTATTGCACGCTTTTAATACTGAAATGGAAAACCTTAAGATTACCACCAAAAAAATGGTTTTGGATGTGATTCGTCTGGTGCCTGGAGAAACTCTCCAAGACGTTCTGATGACACCTATTTCACTGGCACAAGAAGAGCAGTATAGGACAGTATAAGAGCAGTATAGGAAGGGAGATACGCCTTCCACCAGGACTAATGATCCACAGGACATCACAGAGTCCTGCTTATTGAAAAACCATGATCTCTCCCTGCAGATTAAATGTTACAAGATCCGTGACAACCTGAACACTTTGAAAAACGTTTGTGCATTCTCAGGAGTGAGGAACCACCAAAACTTCCTCAACCTAATCACCCAGGAGATCAAAGAGAAGCACAAGCTGTGTCTGGAAAGAAAATCTGAGACAAGAACCATCCAGAAGATATTAGATGTACTCTGCAAGCATGTAGACTATCTGCAGAACCTCAAAGACCTGTACAAGTGGTACTGGGAAAAGTGTGTGGACAACATTCTCTGCCACGAGTCATGACCTGGCTATAAGATACGGAAGGTCTGATTTGAAGACGATGAGGGGATTACGTACACTGCAAAAAAACTATTGAAGAAAGGAGTGATAGTTGACACACAGGGGGAATTCAGTCAACTGAAAAACGAAGTCCTCTGCATAAAACTTGCGGGTGATGTCTTTAATGTCAGTTTAGGCAGCAAATGTGTCCTCCTTCCAGTTGTCGATGTGCTGTGCCTTCAGCAGCAATCCAATGTTGAATCTTTTCCATCATGATGTTGATGTTGGCATGTTTTTATTTCTAGTGACCAAGCTTTTTGGGAAACAACACAATCCACTACGTTCTTTCCTGAACGGCTGTCTTCCAGCACTGTGCCACTCCTACAAAGATAGCGCCTCTCACCCGTCCCACCTGTCCTCTCTTGAATGCACCATGTGGACTCTCAGACCTCTGGTGTGATCCACTGCCAGTATTTTTTGATCGTCTTTATCTCCTGTCACCAGGGGAGAAAGAAAGAGGTGGGAGGGAGAGAAGGTGCAGGGGAGAGAGAAAGAGGGGGGAAGGAGAGAGGGGCAGGGGAGTGAGAAATAGGGGGAGGGAGAGAGAAAGAGGTGAAGGGAGAGAGGTCAGGGGAGAGAGAAAGAGTGGGGAGGGAGGGGGCAGAAGCAATGGCATCCCTAGGGGGCCAGAGGGGGCCCTGACCCCCCCAACATTATGCTGTGCCCCACCATGTGCCCCCCCAATAAAAAGTTTTTTTTTTACAAAAAGGCAATGTCTAAGAGGGAGAGAGTCCCCAGTCAGCTCCTGCGGGTGATTCCTCCCCCCTCCCTCTGCTCGCTGACACTGCATAATGCGAGCGCTCACCCAACCACGGCCGCCCGACAGTGGCGTCTCCAGCTTTCATCTTTGGAGGGGGCACATGGGGGGACAGGGACAAAAGTAGGGGGGCAACTATAGAATGCAATTATATATATATATATATATATATATATATATATATATATATATATAACTGACCACACCCACTATTTGACACCTATTGTAAAAGCCCTGTATATATACAGTGGGGCAAAAAGGTATTTAGTCAGCCACCAATTGTGCAAGTTCTCCCACTTAAAAAGATGAGAGAGGCCTGTAATTGTCATCATAGGTATACCCAGGGCTTTTTTTCTCAAACAATAGGTGCTGGAACTCAACCACGACCCCCCAAAACCCCTCCAAATCACATCAAATAGTGGGTGTGGTCAGTATATGGTATATATGGTATGGCAATGGTATATATATAACTGACCACACCCACTATTTGATGTGATTTGGAGGGGTTTTGGGGGGTCGTGGTTGAGTTCCAGCACCTATTGTTTGAGAAAAAAAGCCCTGGGTATACCTATGATGACAATTACAGGCCTCTCTCATCTTTTTAAGTGGGAGAACTTGCACAATTGGTGGCTGACTAAATACTTTTTTGCCCCACTGTATATATACAGGGCTTTTTTTCTCAAACAATAGGTGCTGGAACTTAACCACGGCCCAACAAAACCCCTCCCCCTACACACACCCTCCAAATCACATCAAATAGTGGGTGTGTTCAGTCAAATTTTACGAAAACAGTAGGAGGGTCTTAAAGGGGCATTCAATACCAGGACTGCATTACATACAGTGTGCAGAGCTGTCACTTGTAAACAAAGAAGCCAGACTTCTGAGTTTACAAGTGATTGTGTTGAGCAGGCACCAAAGGGTCTGAGCCAGAGGTGGTGGAACTGAGTTCCACCAAGTTCCCCCTGAAAAAAAGCCCTGTATATATATATATATATATATATATATATATATATATATATATATATATATATATATATATATATATTTATATCCTGGGGCCCTTTACTACGATCCCACAATGGCCCTTTCACATGTTCTTCTGCAGTGAGCTCCCTTCCTACT
Source organism: Lithobates septentrionalis (assembly GCA_037952835.1). Taxonomy (NCBI): domain Eukaryota; kingdom Metazoa; phylum Chordata; class Amphibia; order Anura; family Ranidae; genus Lithobates; species Lithobates septentrionalis. Next base: position 852,744 of record JBBDGP010000296.1, read on the forward strand.
GTATTGGGCCCCCCCCCCCCCAGGGTGGCAGAGATATATGTCACCAGCATACCAAGAAAAGAAGGGTCCAAAGCAGTTGGAGAACTATCAGGGTTGCAAAGGTTGTCTTGCCACCGGGCCCTGGTGTTCTGCCACTGTGGGGTTCCCCAGCCTCCTCTTGCTGTCCTGCCCCTGCTATTGACACCGCTGGTCTGGCATCTCTTGGAATTTACAGGCTGGTTCTCCTGTCCTAAGGACGGGAGAAATCAGTCTGTTTTTTCAGTAACTCAGAGTCCTGGTGGAGTCCTTCCTGCAATTTGCTCTTCTCCCTGCCAATGAGGACTCTCAGTTACTAAAAAAACAGACTGATTTCTTCCGTCCTTAGAACAGGAGAACCAGCTGGTAAATTCCAAGAGATGCCAGACCAGCGCTGTCAATAGCAGGGGCAGGACAGCAAGAGGAGGCTGGGGAACCCCACAGTGGCAGAACACCAGGGCCCGGTGGCAAGACAACATTTGCAATCCTGATAGTTCCCCCACTGCTTTGGACCCTTATATTTTCTTGGTATGCTGGTGACATATATCTTTTGTTTTCTGCCACCCTGGGGGGGCCCCAAGGCCCCAATACAGTTGGAAGGGAGCTCACTGCAGAAGAACATGTGAAAGGGCCATTGTGGGATCGTAGTAAAGGGCCCCAGGATATATATATATATATATATATATATATATATATATATATATATATATATATATATATATATATATATATATATATACACAGGGCTTTTTTTCAGGGGGAACTTGGTGGAACTCAGTTCCACCACCTCTGGCTCAGACCCTTTGGTGCCTGCTCAACACAATCACTTGTAAACTCAGAAGTCTGGCTTCTTTGTTTACAAGTGACAGCTCTGCACACTGTATGTAATGCAATCCTGGTATTAAATGCCCCTTTAAGACCCTCCTACTGTTTTCATAAAATTTGACTGAACACACCCACTATTTGATGTGATTTGAAGGGTGTGTGTAGGGGGAGGGGTTTTGTTGGGCCGTGGTTAAGTTCCAGCACCTATTGTTTGAGAAAAAAAGCCCTGTATATATACAGTGGGGCAAAAAAGTATTTAGTCAGCCACCAATTGTGCAAGTTCTCCCACTTAAAAAGATGAGAGAGGCCTGTAATTGTCATCATAGGTATACCCAGGGCTTTTCTTTCTCAAACAATAGGTGCTGGAACTCAACCATGACCCCCCAAAACCCCTCCAAATCACATCAAATAGTGGGTGTGGTCAGTCAAATTTCACGAACAGTAAGAGGGTCTTAAAGGGGCATTAAATACCAGGATTGCATTACATACAGAGTGCAGAGTTCAGGGGGGTTACACACAGAGTGCAGAGCTGTCACTTGTAAACACAGAAACCGGATTTCTGTGTTTACAAGTGATTGTGCTGAGCAGCCCCCCAAGGGTCTGAGCCAGAGGTGGTGGAACTGAGTTCCACCAAGTTCCCCCTGAAATAAAGCCCTGGGTATACCTCAACTATGAGAGACAAAATGTGTAAACAAATCCGGACAATCACATTGTCTGATTTTTGAAAGAATTTATTTGCAAATTATGGTGGAAAATAAGTATTTGGTCACCTACAAGCAAGCAAGATTTCTGGCTCTCACAGACCTGTATCTTCTTCTTTAAGAGGCTCCTCTGTCCTTCACTCATTACCTGTATTAATGGCACCTGTTTGAACTTGTTATCAGTATAAAAGACACCTGTCCACAACCTCAAACAGTTACACTCCAAACTCCACTATGGTGAAGACCAAAGAGCTGTCGAAGGACACCAGAAACAAAATTGTAGACCTGCACCAGGATGGGAAGACTAAACCTGCAATAGGCAAGCAGCTTGGTGTGAAGAAATCAACTGTGGGAGCAATAATTAGAAAATGGAAGACATACAAGACCACTGATAATCTCCCTAGATTTGGGGCTCCACGCCCCCGTGGGGTCAAAATGATCACAAAAACAGTGAGCAAAAATTCCAGAACCACACGGGGGGACCTAGTGAATGACCTGCAGAGAGCTGGGACCAACGTAACAAAGGATACCATCAGTAACACACTACGCCGCCAGGGACTCAGATCCTGCAGTGCCAGACGTGTCCCCCTGCTTAAGCCAGTACATGTCCGGGCCCATTTGAGGTTTGCTAGAGAGCATTTGGATGATCCAGAAGAGGATTGGGATAATGTCATATGGTCAGATGAAACCAAAGTAGAACTATTTGGTAGAAACACAACTCATTGTGTTTGGAGGAGAGAGAGTGCTGAGTTGCAACCAAAGATCACCATACCTACTGTGAAGCATGGGGGTGGCAACATCATGCTTTGGGGCTGTTTCTCTGCAAAGGGAACAGGACGACTGATCCGTGTACATGAAAGAATGAATGGGGCCATGTATCGTGAGATTTTGAGTGCAAACCTCCTCCCATCAGCAAGGGCATTGAAGATGAAACGTGGCTGGGTCTTTCAGCATGACAATGATCCCAAGCACATCGCCCGGGCAACAAAAGAGTGGCTTCGTAAGAATCATTTCAAGGTCCTGGAGTGGCCTAGCCAGTCTCCAGATCTCAACCCCATAGAAAACCTTTGGAGGGAGTTGAAAGTCCGTGTTGCCTAGCGACAGCCCTAAAACATCACTGCTCTAGAGGAGATCTGCATGGAGGAATGGGCCAACATACCAGCAACAGTGTGTGACAACCTTGTGAAGACTTACAGAAAACGTTTGACCTCTGTCATTGCCAACAAAGGATATATAACAAAGTATTGAGATGAACTTTTGATATTGACCAAATACTTATTTTCCACCATAATTTGCAAATAAATTCTTTCAAAAATCAGACAATTTAAATGTCTTGATTTGTTTCCACATTTTGTCTCTCATAGTTGAGGTATACCTATGATGACATTTACAGGCCTCTCTCATCTTTTTAAGTGGGAGAACTTGCACAATTGGTGGCTGACTAAATACTTTTTTGCCCCACTGCATATATATATATATATATATATATATATTGCATTTTATAGTTGCCCCCCTACTTTTGTCCCTGTCGCCCCATGTGCCCCCCCTAAATATGAAAGCTGGAGATGCCACTGTTCCCCGGTCCTCAAACACTGGTATGGGAGGACCGGTACTCTGGCCACCCGGGGGATCCTCCCCTCTGGTCCACCCCAGATTCCTGCATCCACTCTGGGTATAGGGAGTAATCAAGCTCCCTGGATCAGTAGGCCTCACTGAAGCTCAGGAGATCAGCAGTAGTGCAGCCACACCCTTTACAGCTATAACAACTTCAACTCTTCTGGGAAGGCTGCCCACAAGGTTTAGGAGTGTGTCTTTGGGAATGTTTGACCATTCTTCCAGAAGTACATTTGTGAGGTCAGGCACTGATGTTGGACGAGAAGGCAGTCAGTCTCTGCTCTAATTCATCCCAAAGGTGTTCTATCGGGTTGAGGTCAGGACTCTGTGCAGGCCAGTCAAGTTCCTTCACCCCAAACTCTCTCATACATGTCTTTATGGACCTTAGACCTTATACTCAGTAGTTCTCAGCCACCGGGCCCTGGCCCATTGCCAGACCACAGCCTCCCTTCCCAATGGGCCTCCAGCCAGCTGCAGATTTCTTAACCTCCCACAGTGCCCCCCAACTGCAGAGCTTCCAGTCCTCCATCCTCCAACAATGTTCCACATTGCCCCCCCTGATGTTTGCAGAGCCTCCAGCCCCCCATAGTACCCCCATTCTCCATCAATGTTCCACAGTGCCCCCCCGATGCTTGCAGAGCCTCCAGCCCCCCATAGTGCCCCCACCTTCAACAATGTTCCACAGTGCCCCCCCCCCCCCCCCTAGATGTTTGCAGAGCCCCCAGCCCTCCATAGTGCCTACACCTTCAACAATGTTCCACATTTCTCCCACAACTTCCCACAGTGCCCCCAGCCCCCTCCAGAAACCTCATCCCGTATAAGGCCACCAAGTCTGCTGCAGTCTCCAAACAGAAGCCAGCCCCCCCCCCCCCCCATAGTGTCACCCATCATCATCTAGAACAGTGGTCATCAACCCTGTCCTCAAGGCCCACTAACAGGCCAGGTTTGCAAGATAACTGAAATACATCACAGGTGATATCATTTGCTGCTCAGTGATTGCAGTATTCTGGCCTGTTAGTGGGCCCTGAGGACAGGGTTGATGACCACTGATCTAGAACATTCCAGCATTTCACCACATTTCCATACTGTGAGTATAAACTTTATTTTTCACCGTTGGCACACAGAAGGTTTTGTAAAAATTTACTGAGCCCTGGGTTCAGTAAGGTGGGGAACTTCGGCTCTACACCGTCACAGAGAATAATTAACCCTTTCCTGATTGGTAACGACGATCTATCAGTATAATGACACCTGCTGAGAACTGAACTTCCTGTCCGCCGTATTTGAAGTGCCATCTTTATAGACTCCTATGGGGAAAGTATGAAGTGCTGATGGCAGGGTCACCATCCTAATCACCCAATGCTAGTGATTCCCCATGGGATCAAATGTGAAAGTCGCAATAAAATTACTTTGAAATCAACATTAAAATAACTCAAAATGTGTGCTGGAAATACATCGTACTTTACAATTCCCCTTTAAAAGTTCTGTCCACTTTCCAGATCACTGCTATCTGGAGTCCTGTGGGTGGAGTCACCTGTTAGCACCTTATGTACGTTGCAGTCCCCACCCATCCAGTAACCTGTCTATACCACTATAAGGGTGTGTGTCTATGGATGCACACATCCCGGCTCAGAAGTGCATGTGCACAGATTCCCCCTTAACACCAGGCTTGCTAAAGAGGCATCCAGAGGGGGAGAAGTGGACGGCACTGGTGGGGGGCTGCCAGAAGAGGAGGTGTCAGGAAAACTGAACTCATGCACATGCTCAAACAGAATTAGGACTGTGCGCACATCTACATGTGCTTATAAGCGTAAGCAGGCATGTTTCAATGGACTTTGATGCCCAAAGCATTGCAGGACTCAGGATCATTAGTGAGTGGTGGTCAGCTCATTCTGCCTGTGAGCTGATTCCATGCTCATGTCTGTATTCTTTTTTTCTTTTTTTTTTTTTTTAATTCTTTATTTATATAAATTTTAAAATACAAAATTACAATCATAAGTATCTCTCTTCCAACAGAGAGAAACAATCTCATTTTAAATGTCAGCAATCCTGTTACCACCCCCCTCCTTTCCCCCCCTACCCCATCCTTACCCTCTACCCCCCCCCCCCCCACCCCACTGCAGGCTTGGAGTATGCCTGATCTAACTGGGTTTTCTGCTAAACCTCAAGATCGATCACCTCTTGTCACCTCCTCCAGGTAGCTCCATGAATTTTTATAGATCCGCCACCCTGACCATTTATCTCCCTGGGTTTCCCCGTCCTCTGATTCCGGTCCTTCTTCTTTCCCAACCTCCATGTTGTATATCTCGTTTATACAGAAGAGCCAATCACGAACATTCGGAATCCCTGGTTCAAGCCAATTCCTTGCTATCTGTATCTTAGTCACATCCAACAATATGGGGACTACGGAGTTTTGATATTGCTTGATTGGCTCCTCTGTACCGTGAAACAGACATACCCATGGGTCTTCTACCACACTTTTGCCTGTAATAATTTCAGTCAATTCCATTATCCTTTTCCAGTATGTTTTGATGGTCGCACACTCCCACCAGATGTGCGCCATTGTCCCCACTCCCCCGCATCCTCTCCAACATTCTCCAGATTTCTCTGGAGAGAACTTTCTTAACTTGTCTGGTGTGGCATACCACCTTGCCAGGAATTTATAATTTGTCTCGGTCCTCTTGCTGTGCACTGCTGATTTATGTATTAATTTCCATATCTTTAAACAAATGTGTTTGTCACAACGTGATCCCAATTCCCTTTCCCAAGCCTTAATATAATGAGGTACCTCCGCTTCCTCTCTCTCACTTAGAATTTTATAGACTTTTGATATTATGCCCCTCTGGTGCTCCCCCTCACAGAGCTTTTCCAGAGGTCTATATCCTTCTACCCCCCTCAGGGGTTTTGGCAGTTTCCCTATGAATATAGACAGCTGGAGATACCTCCAAGGATCCAATATCAGATCCAACTTCCTATCTTTTAATTCAGTATACGTGCATATTTTCCCATCTCTTATAACGTCTTTTATTTGCAAATTATCCCTTTTAATCCAATTCCCTCCCACCTCCCTTATCCCCGGTGCAAAAAAATTATTTTCTTTCAGTGATATCAAAGGTGAATTATACGTCCACTTATTTTGCATATGAATCTGATCCCATATCTTTAAAGCATTTTGTGTTAATGTCGGCATCCATTCTGTGTCTAGTGCTCTGTATTCAGGTGGGTTCCAAATTATGTGGCCTAGTGCCTTATTACTAATGCTGTGCTCAATATTTACCCATCTCCTTTCTAGACCCCCCTTTGACCACTCAATAACTCGTGTCAGAACCACCGCTTTGTAGTATTTATAAAAATCAGGCATTGACAGTCCCCCTTTTTCTTTCCTCCTACTCAGGACCGAGCAAGAGATTCTAGGCTTTTTGCCACACCAGACAAGCCTCAGTACCAGGCCTTTTAAAGCTCGGAAGAACACCTGGGGGAGGGGGATAGGTAGCATCTGGAATCTATATAGAATTTTGGGCAGTAGAGTCATTTTTACCGCATTTATGCGCCCAAACCATGAAAGGGGTCGATAGATCAGATTTCCGATCTCTCGTCTGATATCATCTAGTAGGGGCATATAATTGTTGACATACAGATCCTTCAAATTATTTGAAAGCTTGACCCCCAAATAGCCGATTTTTTTCCTCCAAGGGAAGGGGAAGGATTTTGACAGACACTCCTCCTCCTCCTTTCTAACATTTAAGTTAAGGATCTCCGACTTCCTGAGATTAATTTTAAAATTTGATATCTCCCCAAATTTTTTTCAGGTTTTTGAGTATGTTCGGGATAGTAATTCTAGGGTTTGTAATATAAAACAATATATCATCTGCAAAAGCAGCTACTTTATGCTCATCAGATCCTATTTTAACCCCACTGCAGTCTGGGTCCCCACGGATGGACGATAGCAGAGGTTCCAATGTTAGAACAAACAAAAGAGGGGACAATGGACAACCTTGCCTCGTACCGTTGTCCATCCGAAAGGTCCCAGAAGTCACCCCATTAACTTTCACATATGCAGTTGGGTCGGAGTATAGTATTTTTACCCATTCGATAAATCTCTGGCCCACCCCCATTGTTTCCGGTGTTTTAAACATCCACCCCCAGTCTACCCTGTCAAACGCTTTTTCTGCGTCCGTTGACAGGAATAGAACTGGGGCCCACCTTGTTTGATAGACTCTGTTAAGAGCACCGACCTTACTCCATTATCCCTGCACTGCCTTCCCGGTACAAACCCCACCTGGTCTGGGTGCACCAGGGCGGTCATTTTACTTTTTAGCCTCCCTGCCAAAACTTTGGCAAATAACTTTACGTCCGCATTTAGCAGGGAAATGGGTCTATAACTCGAGCACAGCTCTCCGTTTTTGCCTTCTTTATGGATTAGGGTTATAGCCGCCACTAGCGCATCTCCCCCCATTTTACATTCTGGGCCTAATTTGTTCCAATAATTTCTTAATCTGGGTATCAATATTTGTTTAAATTTAGAAAAATATAATGAGGTGAACCCATCTGGGCCTGGACTTTTCCCCTTGGGACTACTCTTGAGGGCCTCCAGTATTTCTGCCTCTTCTATTGGTCTGTCTAGAATATCTCTCTCCTCTTCAGAAATCCTTGCCACCACTGCTCCTTTTAGGAATTCCTCCATTTTTTCCTCCTTATTACCTTCTCCTGTTCCTATTTGTTTAATGGAGTACAGATCTTCATAGTACTTTCTAAATTCTTCTGCTATTTCCCTGCTTGAGCCTACCTTTTCTCCTTTTTTATTTTGTATTTGCATGATGTAGTTTCTCTCTCTTTTCTTCCTCAGTATATTTGCTAGATGTTTACCTATTTTGTTTCCCCAGGTATATCTCTCCTTTGATAATTTGTTGAGGGCTCTGCTTGAATCCTGTTCAAAACTGTCTTTCAACTCTTCTATTTTTGCTAATAACCGACGATAGCTATGCTGACACTGGCCTTTGGATTTTTTGTGTACCTGTTCCAATTTCTGAATTTCCCCCATAAGTTTTTCCTTCTCTTCTCTTCTTTTTCTTTTCAACCCGGCACCTATAGATATAAATACTCCTCTTATAAACGCTTTGTGCGCCTCCCACAGCACCCCGGGTGAGGTTCCTTCTGTATCATTAGTGCTAAAAAATTTTTTTGGCGCTTTTGATAACGTCGATGACGAAACGCGTAAGGCGGAGCTACGCACTGACGTCACACGCGGAAGTAGGAGAGTGTGGAACGCAACTGAGGCGCACGCCGCGCAGCTGATGGTTCTAGATGCACTGCACTCTCCATACGAAACAGAACACACGCTGTGTGACTATTTGGCTTTTTTAATTCTAATTTTAGTTACTTTTAGTTGCCTTATCTTTTGTTCTGTTATGATAGCCAAATAAACTATTTAAAACGTATCACACTATGGAGCCCTGTTTCTTCTATATGAGGATACACTGAAGGATACTTCTCAGCTGGAACGGTGGACCCTGAGGACCCATACTCATCACATTGCTGGTTGTCACTACACGCCTACTACCCCTGCAGAGGTGCAGGGAGCTGGTGAGTGGGGATCTTTGAGGGGGAGCACCGCAAGTCACTGGATCTGATCAGTTGGTTATCACGAAAGTCACTTACCACAGACGTTTCTACTTCTTGATACTGGACTTTGATACACTATTATAATTTAATATATATTTTTTAATTTTTTCACTAATTTTTTCACTAATTTTACACCTGTTTTAAATAATTTAATGTGCAGTCCTGCACTACAAGCCTAATTTTGGAACTATTTGATTCACCTTTTGCATAAAAGCACATTTGGACACTATTGGAGGTCAATATAGGTCTTAAACCGTGATGTTCTATTTTACTTTATTTTACTCATTTTTTGGATTGTTATAATATTTATAAATTGTCACTTTACTAATTTATGTTGATTAGCCACACGGTGTACACCTGCATGTAGCTATTAGACTAATTTGGTAGCACAGTCCATTTAGGTAACACTGGACACTTAGACCCAGTACTCAATGAGTGATCAAGGGGTTGGTTTTAGGTTTTTCTGTTTTCTTTTTTCCCTTTGAGGTTTATTATATCAAGGTACCCTGGCCCTGGCCACCAACCCCCCCCCAGCCAGACAACTAACCCCCACCCCCCCGATGCTCGCTCAATCGATCCCTGCTTCACCCCCCGTAACTCGATCGCTGCATCGCTCGCCCATCCCATCGCCCACCAGCCCAGCACTTACCCCATCCAGGTCGTGGCTCCCCCCCGCGTCTCCTCCCGAGTCCTGGCGGTCGCTTCTCCTCCTGGCCAATCAGGAGTTAGGACTCGCGGCCAGTCAGGCCTTAGGACTCCCGGCTAATCAGGTCTTAGGACCCGCTTCCTGATTGGCCAGGAGGAGAAACAGGAAGACATTAGAGAATATTAATTCGATATTGTTACACAACTGGGTGGGCTCAGGGTGCAGTGCTCTGCACCCCCAGCCCACCCTTTTTTTAAAGCCAATTAGAGCCTCTGCCTCTAATCATGTGCTTCGAAAAAAAATTTAAAATCCCATTGGAAATCCATGCGTACTGCAGCATGCATGTAGATACGGGTGCAGGGCGCATAGATTAGGGGGGCGGCACCCCTGCGCCCCAGCATGAGCAGCCGCCACTGCATTGGCCCATATTAGCTGGTAAAATTAGAAGATGATTTCAGGTCTGATGGATCCTCAGATCTGGGCAAATCCTCATCTAGTAACTTTCCAGCAATTATAACCACTTTCAAACAAGCTGGAATTGAAATCCTGAGTAATGTGGAAATTAGTGGTTGTGGTGGACCGTAAGAAGATTGGATTAAAATTGAAGTTGCATTGATCAAACGTGGCAGAAAATCAGAATTTCTGCAGTTTTGTTTCTGGTCTTGATCACACTTTGTTCCTGTCTGGAATCTGTCCATGAATGGTCCGGCTCTATCAATCAAAGTCTGGTGGTCACTTGAATGGTGGGCATTAGACTGCTGGGTCTCAGGCAATCACTTTCAGTTATATGTTCAATTCGTAGTTGTTTGAAAAGGCTTGAAATTGCCAGAACTTTGTCATTGTTGTATAATCAGCTTAAGGCTCATCTTCTAAAAGTGATGCAAAGACAGCAGCTTTTCTCATTACAATTGCTCAGGTGGTAATAATGAAGACGATCCTTCCATTGTGATATCAGTTTGAGAAGCAAAGAGTAGCGATGAGCCGAACACCCCCCCAGGGGAAGAAAATTTGGGCCTTGGGTGGTGGTGGTGGTGCCCTAAACCAAAAATATTGAGGAGGAATAGGATAGTCAGCATAGGCAGTCTTCAAGGGATCCCACATCCATAGCAAATTTAATTTCAATCAGTTTCATCAGCATCAGGTGCTTGATAGCTGCTGATCCAAGACTGATTCATTTTTATGAAATTTATGAATTTTTATCAATGGAGTCTGTGGACAGGCGCACTCTTTGATCCATTACAAACCCTCCAGCAGCACTGAATGTGCGTTCAGAAAGCACGCTGGATGCAGGACAGGCCAGTAGCTCAATTGCATATTGAGCAAGTTCTGGCTAGTGGTCCATCCTCAAGACCCAATAATCCAGTGGATTGGATGCTCTGTTGGAAAGGTCTCCAAGTCTGAAAACGTTTGACCTCTGTCATTGCCAACAAAGGATATATAACAAAGTATTGAGATGAACTTTTGATATTGACCAAATACTTATTTTCCACCATAATTTGCAAATAAATTCTTTCAAAAATCAGACAATTTAAATGTCTTGATTTGTTTCCACATTTTGTCTCTCATAGTTGAGGTATACCTATGATGACATTTACAGGCCTCTCTCATCTTTTTAAGTGGGAGAACTTGCACAATTGGTGGCTGACTAAATACTTTTTTGCCCCACTGCATATATATATATATATATATATATATATTGCATTTTATAGTTGCCCCCCTACTTTTGTCCCTGTCGCCCCATGTGCCCCCCCTAAATATGAAAGCTGGAGATGCCACTGTTCCCCGGTCCTCAAACACTGGTATGGGAGGACCGGTACTCTGGCCACCCGGGGGATCCTCCCCTCTGGTCCACCCCAGATTCCTGCATCCACTCTGGGTATAGGGAGTAATCAAGCTCCCTGGATCAGTAGGCCTCACTGAAGCTCAGGAGATCAGCAGTAGTGCAGCCACACCCTTTACAGCTATAACAACTTCAACTCTTCTGGGAAGGCTGTCCACAAGGTTTAGGAGTGTGTCTTTGGGAATGTTTGACCATTCTTCCAGAAGTACATTTGTGAGGTCAGGCACTGATGTTGGACGAGAAGGCAGTCAGTCTCTGCTCTAATTCATCCCAAAGGTGTTCTATCGGGTTGAGGTCAGGACTCTGTGCAGGCCAGTCAAGTTCCTTCACCCCAAACTCTCTCATACATGTCTTTATGGACCTTAGACCTTATACTCAGTAGTTCTCAGCCACCGGGCCCTGGCCCATTGCCAGACCACAGCCTCCCTTCCCAATGGGCCTCCAGCCAGCTGCAGATTTCTTAACCTCCCACAGTGCCCCCCAACTGCAGAGCTTCCAGTCCTCCATCCTCCAACAATGTTCCACATTGCCCCCCCTGATGTTTGCAGAGCCTCCAGCCCCCCATAGTACCCCCATTCTCCATCAATGTTCCACAGTGCCCCCCCGATGCTTGCAGAGCCTCCAGCCCCCCATAGTGCCCCCACCTTCAACAATGTTCCACAGTGCCCCCCCCCCTAGATGTTTGCAGAGCCCCCAGCCCTCCATAGTGCCTACACCTTCAACAATGTTCCACATTTCTCCCACAACTTCCCACAGTGCCCCCAGCCCCCTCCAGAAACCTCATCCCGTATAAGGCCACCAAGTCTGCTGCAGTCTCCAAACAGAAGCCAGCCCCCCCCCCCCCCCATAGTGTCACCCATCATCATCTAGAACAGTGGTCATCAACCCTGTCCTCAAGGCCCACTAACAGGCCAGGTTTGCAAGATAACTGAAATACATCACAGGTGATATCATTTGCTGCTCAGTGATTGCAGTATTCTGGCCTGTTAGTGGGCCCTGAGGACAGGGTTGATGACCACTGATCTAGAACATTCCAGCATTTCACCACATTTCCATACTGTGAGTATAAACTTTATTTTTCACCGTTGGCACACAGAAGGTTTTGTAAAAATTTACTGAGCCCTGGGTTCAGTAAGGTGGGGAACTTCGGCTCTACACCGTCACAGAGAATAATTAACCCTTTCCTGATTGGTAACGACGATCTATCAGTATAATGACACCTGCTGAGAACTGAACTTCCTGTCCGCCGTATTTGAAGTGCCATCTTTATAGACTCCTATGGGGAAAGTATGAAGTGCTGATGGCAGGGTCACCATCCTAATCACCCAATGCTAGTGATTCCCCATGGGATCAAATGTGAAAGTCGCAATAAAATTACTTTGAAATCAACATTAAAATAACTCAAAATGTGTGCTGGAAATACATCGTACTTTACAATTCCCCTTTAAAAGTTCTGTCCACTTTCCAGATCACTGCTATCTGGAGTCCTGTGGGTGGAGTCACCTGTTAGCACCTTATGTACGTTGCAGTCCCCACCCATCCAGTAACCTGTCTATACCACTATAAGGGTGTGTGTCTATGGATGCACACATCCCGGCTCAGAAGTGCATGTGCACAGATTCCCCCTTAACACCAGGCTTGCTAAAGAGGCATCCAGAGGGGGAGAAGTGGACGGCACTGGTGGGGGGCTGCCAGAAGAGGAGGTGTCAGGAAAACTGAACTCATGCACATGCTCAAACAGAATTAGGACTGTGCGCACATCTACATGTGCTTATAAGCGTAAGCAGGCATGTTTCAATGGACTTTGATGCCCAAAGCATTGCAGGACTCAGGATCATTAGTGAGTGGTGGTCAGCTCATTCTGCCTGTGAGCTGATTCCATGCTCATGTCTGTATTCTTTTTTTCTTTTTTTTTTTTTTTAATTCTTTATTTATATAAATTTTAAAATACAAAATTACAATCATAAGTATCTCTCTTCCAACAGAGAGAAACAATCTCATTTTAAATGTCAGCAATCCTGTTACCACCCCCCTCCTTTCCCCCCCTACCCCATCCTTACCCTCTACCCCCCCCCCCCACCCCACTGCAGGCTTGGAGTATGCCTGATCTAACTGGGTTTTCTGCTAAACCTCAAGATCGATCACCTCTTGTCACCTCCTCCAGGTAGCTCCATGAATTTTTATAGATCCGCCACCCTGACCATTTATCTCCCTGGGTTTCCCCGTCCTCTGATTCCGGTCCTTCTTCTTTCCCAACCTCCATGTTGTATATCTCGTTTATACAGAAGAGCCAATCACGAACATTCGGAATCCCTGGTTCAAGCCAATTCCTTGCTATCTGTATCTTAGTCACATCCAACAATATGGGGACTACGGAGTTTTGATATTGCTTGATTGGCTCCTCTGTACCGTGAAACAGACATACCCATGGGTCTTCTACCACACTTTTGCCTGTAATAATTTCAGTCAATTCCATTATCCTTTTCCAGTATGTTTTGATGGTCGTACACTCCCACCAGATGTGCGCCATTGTCCCCACTCCCCCGCATCCTCTCCAACATTCTCCAGATTTCTCTGGAGAGAACTTTCTTAACTTGTCTGGTGTGGCATACCACCTTGCCAGGAATTTATAATTTGTCTCGGTCCTCTTGCTGTGCACTGCTGATTTATGTATTAATTTCCATATCTTTAAACAAATGTGTTTGTCACAACGTGATCCCAATTCCCTTTCCCAAGCCTTAATATAATGAGGTACCTCCGCTTCCTCTCTCTCACTTAGAATTTTATAGACTTTTGATATTATGCCCCTCTGGTGCTCCCCCTCACAGAGCTTTTCCAGAGGTCTATATCCTTCTACCCCCCTCAGGGGTTTTGGCAGTTTCCCTATGAATATAGACAGCTGGAGATACCTCCAAGGATCCAATATCAGATCCAACTTCCTATCTTTTAATTCAGTATACGTGCATATTTTCCCATCTCTTATAACGTCTTTTATTTGCAAATTATCCCTTTTAATCCAATTCCCTCCCACCTCCCTTATCCCCGGTGCAAAAAAATTATTTTCTTTCAGTGATATCAAAGGTGAATTATACGTCCACTTATTTTGCATATGAATCTGATCCCATATCTTTAAAGCATTTTGTGTTAATGTCGGCATCCATTCTGTGTCTAGTGCTCTGTATTCAGGTGGGTTCCAAATTATGTGGCCTAGTGCCTTATTACTAATGCTGTGCTCAATATTTACCCATCTCCTTTCTAGACCCCCCTTTGACCACTCAATAACTCGTGTCAGAACCACCGCTTTGTAGTATTTATAAAAATCAGGCATTGACAGTCCCCCTTTTTCTTTCCTCCTACTCAGGACCGAGCAAGAGATTCTAGGCTTTTTGCCACACCAGACAAGCCTCAGTACCAGGCCTTTTAAAGCTCGGAAGAACACCTGGGGGAGGGGGATAGGTAGCATCTGGAATCTATATAGAATTTTGGGCAGTAGAGTCATTTTTACCGCATTTATGCGCCCAAACCATGAAAGGGGTCGATAGATCAGATTTCCGATCTCTCGTCTGATATCATCTAGTAGGGGCATATAATTGTTGACATACAGATCCTTCAAATTATTTGAAAGCTTGACCCCCAAATAGCCGATTTTTTTCCTCCAAGGGAAGGGGAAGGATTTTGACAGACACTCCTCCTCCTCCTTTCTAACATTTAAGTTAAGGATCTCCGACTTCCTGAGATTAATTTTAAAATTTGATATCTCCCCAAATTTTTTTCAGGTTTTTGAGTATGTTCGGGATAGTAATTCTAGGGTTTGTAATATAAAACAATATATCATCTGCAAAAGCAGCTACTTTATGCTCATCAGATCCTATTTTAACCCCACTGCAGTCTGGGTCCCCACGGATGGACGATAGCAGAGGTTCCAATGTTAGAACAAACAAAAGAGGGGACAATGGACAACCTTGCCTCGTACCATTGTCCATCCGAAAGGTCCCAGAAGTCACCCCATTAACTTTCACATATGCAGTTGGGTCGGAGTATAGTATTTTTACCCATTCGATAAATCTCTGGCCCACCCCCATTGTTTCCGGTGTTTTAAACATCCACCCCCAGTCTACCCTGTCAAACGCTTTTTCTGCGTCCGTTGACAGGAATAGAACTGGGGCCCACCTTGTTTGATAGACTCTGTTAAGAGCACCGACCTTACTCCATTATCCCTGCACTGCCTTCCCGGTACAAACCCCACCTGGTCTGGGTGCACCAGGGCGGTCATTTTACTTTTTAGCCTCCCTGCCAAAACTTTGGCAAATAACTTTACGTCCGCATTTAGCAGGGAAATGGGTCTATAACTCGAGCACAGCTCTCCGTTTTTGCCTTCTTTATGGATTAGGGTTATAGCCGCCACTAGCGCATCTCCCCCCATTTTACATTCTGGGCCTAATTTGTTCCAATAATTTCTTAATCTGGGTATCAATATTTGTTTAAATTTAGAAAAATATAATGAGGTGAACCCATCTGGGCCTGGACTTTTCCCCTTGGGACTACTCTTGAGGGCCTCCAGTATTTCTGCCTCTTCTATTGGTCTGTCTAGAATATCTCTCTCCTCTTCAGAAATCTTTGCCACCACTGCTCCTTTTAGGAATTCCTCCATTTTTTCCTCCTTATTACCTTCTCCTGTTCCTATTTGTTTAATGGAGTACAGATCTTCATAGTACTTTCTAAATTCTTCTGCTATTTCCCTGCTTGAGCCTACCTTTTCTCCTTTTTTATTTTGTATTTGCATGATGTAGTTTCTCTCTCTTTTCTTCCTCAGTATATTTGCTAGATGTTTACCTATTTTGTTTCCCCAGGTATATCTCTCCTTTGATAATTTGTTGAGGGCTCTGCTTGAATCCTGTTCAAAACTGTCTCTCAACTCTTCTATTTTTGCTAATAACCGACGATAGCTATGCTGACACTGGCCTTTGGATTTTTTGTGTACCTGTTCCAATTTCTGAATTTCCCCCATAAGTTTTTCCTTCTCTTCTCTTCTTTTTCTTTTCAACCCGGCACCTATAGATATAAATACTCCTCTTATAAACGCTTTGTGCGCCTCCCACAGCACCCCGGGTGAGGTTCCTTCTGTATCATTAGTGCTAAAAAAATTTTTTGGCGCTTTTGATAACGTCGATGACGAAACGCGTAAGGCGGAGCTACGCACTGACGTCACACGCGGAAGTAGGAGAGTGTGGAACGCAACTGAGGCGCACGCCGCGCAGCTGATGGTTCTAGATGCACTGCACTCTCCATACGAAACAGAACACACGCTGTGTGACTATTTGGCTTTTTTAATTCTAATTTTAGTTACTTTTAGTTGCCTTATCTTTTGTGCTGTTATGATAGCCAAATAAACTATTTAAAACGTATCACACTATGGAGCCCTGTTTCTTCTATATGAGGATACACTGAAGGATACTTCTCAGCTGGAACGGTGGACCCTGAGGACCCATACTCATCACATTGCTGGTTGTCACTACACGCCTACTACCCCTGCAGAGGTGCAGGGAGCTGGTGAGTGGGGATCTTTGAGGGGGAGCACCGCAAGTCACTGGATCTGATCAGTTGGTTATCACGAAAGTCACTTACCACAGACGTTTCTACTTCTTGATACTGGACTTTGATACACTATTATAATTTAATATATATTTTTTAATTTTTTCACTAATTTTTTCACTAATTTTACACCTGTTTTAAATAATTTAATGTGCAGTCCTGCACTACAAGCCTAATTTTGGAACTATTTGATTCACCTTTTGCATAAAAGCACATTTGGACACTATTGGAGGTCAATATAGGTCTTAAACCGTGATGTTCTATTTTACTTTATTTTACTCATTTTTTGGATTGTTATAATATTTATAAATTGTCACTTTACTAATTTATGTTGATTAGCCACACGGTGTACACCTGCATGTAGCTATTAGACTAATTTGGTAGCACAGTCCATTTAGGTAACACTGGACACTTAGACCCAGTACTCAATGAGTGATCAAGGGGTTGGTGTTAGGTTTTTCTGTTTTCTTTTTTCCCTTTGAGGTTTATTATATCAAGGTACCCTGGTAAGGTAGCGCCATCTACCCCTAATTAAAATTCTCTTTACCAAAAAAAAATTTTAGTTCTTCATTTATCTTTTCTACCACTCTAGGGTCCAATAGCAAATTTTCATTTAATTTCCACGAATAGGATTGTTTTTGTCTTTCTGTAATCTTCAATCTTAATATTACTGGAGCGTGGTCTGAGAGGGAAATCACCCCAATTCTAGACTCCTCAACAGAGTCCATCAAACTATGATCCAACATTATGTAATCTAGCCTCGAGTACGTCCCGTGCACAGGGGAGAAGAAGGTGTAGTCTTTGATTTTTTGATGCTTCAACCTCCACACATCCATCAACTGATTTTACTTTAGCCGTTTCTTTATCGTGTTTAGTTGAGCCTTACTTGTCCCCTGTGCCCGGGACGTGCTATCGTATTCGGGGTCTAAACAGGAATTAAAATCTCCCGCCATAACTACCTCTCCCTCCCTAAATTCCGTCAACTTGGTGAGCAAACCCTTCAAAAATGTTGTCGGATTTTTATTGGGGCAATAAACATTCACCAATGTGAGCTTTTTTTTATTGATCGTACCCTTAAGATATAAAAAACGGCCCTCCGGGTCCGACAATCTCCCCGATTCTAGGAATTTCACGGAGCCGGAAAGCCCTATTGCAACCCCCTTAGATCTACTTATTGGAGTGTCACTATAGATCCAGTTAGGCATCCATGAAGCAAACAATTTAATATTTGAGCCCTGCATCAGGTCAGTTTCCTGTATGAATGCCACATCCGCTCCATAGTGCTGTATCTCCCTGAGAATTTTATATCTTTTATCTGGGGAGTTCAATCCCTTGACATTGTAAGACAAAAAGTTTAAATCAGCCATATCTGTACACCATCTTATTTCCTCTGACTAATTCAGCATACTCCTGCCCTGCAGTTCCCTTCCCCCTCCCTTCCCCCCAACCCTTCCTCCCACCCCCCTCCCTCCCCCCCTCGGCCCTAACAGCCGTTGGCCTGAGCAAATAGGACCACCTAGGTCCCATATCCCGAGCCACTTTCCCGGGGGTGGTTCACCCCGGTGGCTGCCGGAGCCCCCTCCCTACTACCTGAAATTAGCAGGGGGAAGGGGCATGCTGGACCCAAGCGTGCAGTCCCATCGGGTCGTAAGTTGCTCCCTTGTCATTCCAGCCGTGTTTTATTTAATACTTCTGTATCCCCCTATCCCTTCACCCCACATCCCCCACCTCACCTAACAGCGAGCTCAGGGTCTCGAGGATGCCAACCCCATTCTGTCTCTCCGCCCCACCCACAGGCTTGAGTAGAGGGGAGAGAGAGAAAGGGGGGCAAAAAAAAAAAAAAAAAGTCCTCAGAGTCCCTTATTCTTCTTTTATTCTTCTGCTTGTTTGAACATCTCCTCTCCAATTTTCCTCATGTAGGCATATCCGGTGGTGTAATCCCCAGATTTCCACAAAAGTCCCGAATTTCTTCCGGAAACCTCATTTTGAAAGCTCTACCTTCTTTAATCACTAGTAGGGATGTTGGAAACCCCCAGCTATATTTAACCACCTCAATACCGGGACAATTTTGACATTTCTCTCTTCCTGTAAAAATCATAATTTTTTTGCTAGAAAATTACATAGAACCCCCAAACATTATATATGTTTTTTTTAGCAAAAACCCTAGAGAATACAAAGGCGGTTGTTACAACTTTTTATCTCACACGGTATTTGCGCAGGAATTTTTCGAACGCGTTTTTTTGGGGAAAAAAACAGTTTTGTGTTTTAAAAAAAAACAAAACAGTAAAGTTAGCCCAATGTTTTTGCATATTGTGAAAGATGAAGTTACGCCGAGTAAATAGATACCTAACATGTCCCGCTTCAAAATTGCACACGCTCGTAGAATGGCGCCAATGTTCGGTACTTAAAAATCCCCATAGGCGACGCTTGAAATTTTTTTACTGGTTACATGTTTTGAGTTACAGAGGAGGTCTAGTGAAAAAATTATTGCTCTCGCTCCAACGTTCGCAGGGATACCTCACATGTATGGTTTGAACACCGTTTTCATATGTGGGTGGGACTTACGTATGCGTTCGCTTCTGCGTGCGAGCACACGGGGACAGCGGCGCTTTAAAATTTTTTTTTTTTTATTGATAATTATATATATATATATTTTTTTTACACTTTTTTGAAAAAAAAATTTTTTTGATCACTTTTATTCCTATTACAAGGAATGTAAACATCCCTTGTAATAGGAATATAACATGACAGGTCCTCTTAATAGTGAGATATGGGGTCAATAAGACCCCACATCTCACCACTAGGCTGGGAAGCCTGAAATAAAAAAAAAAAATAAAACGATCGCCGCTTCCCAGCCGAAGCGGCGCCGTTTTTTTGAATGGAGAGGCCGGGCGTGACGTCATAACATCGCGCCCGGCCTCCGATGATCATAGAGACTCCGACGACCATCTGGTCCGCCGGAAATCTCTATGATCTACATCCGGCGCCGGCGGATCCGCTCTCCGCCTCACCGATCGTAACGGTGAGTCGGAACAAGCACCGGAGGGCGGCGGGAGGGGGGGACGTCCCCTCTCGCCTCCCATAGGAACGATCAAGCGGCGGAACGGCCGCTATGATCGTTCCTATGGTGTAGAGATTCGCCGGCTGAAACCGGCAATATCAGAATGATGTCTGTAACTACAGGCATCATTCAGATATACCCGCTCAAAGCCCAGGACGTCATATGACGCCCGTGGGCGGCAAGTGTACACCATCTTATTTCCTCTGACTAATTCAGCATTCTCCTGCCCTGCAGTTCCCTTCCCCCTCCCTTCCCCCCAACCCTTCCTCCCACCCCCCTCCCTCCCCCCCTCGGCCCTAACAGCCGTTGGCCTGAGCAAATAGGACCACCTAGGTCCCATATCCCGAGCCACTTTCCCGGGGGTGGTTCACCCCGGTGGCTGCCGGAGCCCCCTCCCTACTACCTGAAATTAGCAGGGGGAAGGGGCATGCTGGACCCAAGCGTGCAGTCCCATTGGGTCGTAAGTTGCTCCCTTGCCATTCCAGCCGTGTTTTATTTAATACTTCTGTATCCCCCTATCCCTTCACCCCACATCCCCCACCTCACCTAACAGCGAGCTCAGGGTCTCGAGGATGCCAACCCCATTCTGTCTCTCCGCCCCACCCACAGGCTTGAGTAGAGGGGAGAGAGAGAAAGGGGGGCAAAAAAAAAAAAAAAAGTCCTCAGAGTCCCTTATTCTTCTTTTATTCTTCTCCTTGTTTGCACATCTCCTCTCCAATTTTCCTCATGTAGGCATATCCGGTGGTGTAATCCCCAGATTTCCACAAAAGTCCCGAATTTCTTCCGGAAACCTCATTTTGAAAGCTCTACCTTCTTTAATCACTAGTAGGGATGTTGGGAACCCCCAGCTATATTTAAGGTTAGCCGTTTTCAGTTGATCCAAAAGGGGTTTTAGTTGCCTTCTTCTTGCAAGTGTTCCCGCTGATAAATCTGAAAAGATTTTTAGCTCTTTGTTATCGTATCTGAGGGGTGGAGCCCCCCTGAGATTGGACCATATCTTCTCCTTATCCTCATATGCATGAAACTATTACGTCTCTTGGGATTTCTTGACTCATATTTGATGGTTTTCTGACCCTGTGAACCCTGTCTATCCTCAGAGCCTCATCCTCTCTTCTTCCCAGGATTGGATTGAATAATTTCTGCATCTTATCTCTCAGATCCTCGTTTTGTTGTTCTGGGAGGGATCTTATACGCAAATTTTGTCTTCTGCTTTGGTTTTCCTGTTCTTCTAATTTATACATCATGAGGCGATTATCATATTGCATTTTCTTCATTTGCTCTCTTAGGTCTTGTATCTCTTTTGCCTGTGAGTCGACCGTTTCTTCTATTTCTTCCACTCTGTGAAGTAAATGACTCATATCTAATCGCACACTTGAGAATTCTGTTCTAATGACGTTTTCTAACCTCATGAACATTTCTGTCATCTCCTCTTTACTTATGGTAGATGTTATATTCCTTATCTCCTCAGGAAGACTCAGTGCAGCAGCGCCCTCAAACTCCATCTCTTCTCTAGCCTTCTCCCCCTGTCCCCCTTTTTGTTTCAGCTGTGTTTTTTTCTCCTTTGTTCCTGCTTGCTTCATTTCAGTAACCGGACTTTTGGTATTTACTTCCTTCAAATATTTCTGTATTGTGCTTGTGTTAAGACTCTCTCTAGGAGTTTTTGGTTCAGCTGTTCTCTGGTTACGCCCTCTCATACTTCAGCAAGGTTGTTAAACGTATACCCAAACCCTTGACCTGTCAGAGTGTCCGGGTTCCCCCCCGCCCTTCGGTCTATCCGAACGGCTTTTTATATCACCACTGTTAAGCTGGTATATGGCGAGCGAACCATACGTTTAAAGTTCTATGAGTTCAATTTCAAGCTTCCTCTCTTCTTCCTACATGACCATCCTTCTAAAGAAGCCTGCAGGGCTTCGGCGGGTGATTCCCAGGATAGGAGCACAGGGCTATGGGGGCAAAGTCTCATTTACTCCCGCCTTCCTCCGCCTGTATTTATACCTCCTGCATCGTCAGTCCATTATCATTAGCATCCCATAATAGAGGGAGATATTGAGAACAACAAAAAAAAAAAAATCATACCTGGAGAGGAGATCTTCTTCAACACTCAAACTCACCAACTCCTTATTGAGCAATATGCTGTGTTATATTGTTTCCACGCTCTCTGTTCCACTATGGGACTGGTGTGAGGTGAGGTGGGACAGGGGGAGATGTTGCTTGGCTGTGATTCGTTTTGTTTGCCCTGGATTCCGTCTCAGGGAAGGGTCAAACCCCCCTCCATACTTGCGTTATACTGGCAACCAGGGTCTACACGTGGGGAGCTGTTCCTCCTTCTGTTTCTGCCGGCCGCGTCCTTACATACACAGACGGAGCGGCATCGATCTCCCACCACTCCGCCCGCTCACAGTGCGCCCGTCTGTTCCTCCTCCAGTTGCTGTAGGTCCTCTGTGCGGCTCCGCGTCCTCTCTAGTGTCCCGGGGACGGCGGATTCAGTCTCTTTCCTCGCCGCTTCCTCTCCATACACCGACCCGCATTGTCCTGCACACCTTCGTCCGCACTCCGGCGCCACCTTCAGGCCCCTCCCCCATCAGACGTACACGTTCACGTCTGCATCCCGCCTCATGTCTGTATTCTGTCTACTTGTTCCTAAACTCCTGTTGATGACTCCAGCTTGTGACCTGACCTTGTCTCCTGCCTGGTGTTCCAGTGCTTTCTCTGCTTGACCGATACTGACCTTGGCCTGGCTCTGACTCTGCTCCTGGTTCCTGATTCTGTACTTCTGCTGTCTGGTTGCTGCCAACTTCTGCCCTCTTGACCACGCATCTGAGGACCCATGTCCTGTGCAGTGTGATTCTGAATGGGAGGGTCTGGCTCATTATAATCACCTGGTGCTCTTTGATGAGGAAAGCTGCCGGCTTTACATCCCTGCAGAAGTATTTAACCCTTGGGGAGTATTTCACCAAAACTGAAATTCCTATTGCAGGGGATGCCTAAAATCTGACTTGTATCTTAGTGCAGACTTCTGGGGAAATCGGTGAGTCAATCACACAAGCAGGAAATTACATTTCTCTGTATACAATCTGTGTACAGATGGCCCCCAGGTGGCCATATTGCATTTTACAGAAAATTACAGCGGCTGCAGATTGGAAAGGAAAGGTCATTTTTAATAACATTCAAATACAATATGGCTTGTGTAGCAATTGTATATGATACATTCTTTTTTTTTATTTGATATATTTTTTTCCACAACAGTGGCATTACCATTTAAAGATGTCGCAAGAGATAAACGTTTTTCTAGATAATGTAACTCTGCCCTGCATCATCTACCAAACACCTAAATATCAGTTTTGAGTGGATTGATCCTTTAAGTGCTAGAACACTGAAGAGAACTTCAGTTACTGCATTCTTTTTATATGAAGTGTACAAAGTAACAATGAGATACCCCGAACATATAATCAATACTCCTCCAGAAGGTTTGCTTGCAGTTTTGAAAATTTCCACAAGATGTCACCCTCGCTCTGTTGTACTGAGGCTGCTGCTTATAGCCTCTAAATTGAGGCAGCTTTCACCTGCTGTAGCCCATTTCTTCTGCACGTTGGCATAGTGGCGGCTGGTGCTCAATTTCCTTGGAGGGGCGCCCGTGGCCCTGGCCACCAACCCCCCCCCAGCCAGACAACTAACCCCCACCCCCCCGATGCTCGCTCAATCGATCCCTGCTTCACCCCCCGTAACTCGATCGCTGCATCGCTCGCCCATCCCATCGCCCACCAGCCCAGCACTTACCCCATCCAGGTCGTGGCTCCCCCCCGCGTCTCCTCCCGAGTCCTGGCGGTCGCTTCTCCTCCTGGCCAATCAGGAGTTAGGACTCGCGGCCAGTCAGGCCTTAGGACTCCCGGCTAATCAGGTCTTAGGACCCGCTTCCTGATTGGCCAGGAGGAGAAACAGGAAGACATTAGAGAATATTAATTCGATATTGTTACACAACTGGGTGGGCTCAGGGTGCAGTGCTCTGCACCCCCAGCCCACCCTTTTTTTTAAAGCCAATTAGAGCCTCTGCCTCTAATCATGTGCTTCGAAAAAAAATCTAAAATCCCATTGGAAATCCATGCGTACTGCAGCATGCATGTAGATACGGGTGCAGGGCGCATAGATTAGGGGGGCGGCACCCCTGCGCCCCAGCATGAGCAGCCGCCACTGCATTGGCCCATATTAGCTGGTAAAATTAGAAGATGATTTCAGGTCTGATGGATCCTCAGATCTGGGCAAATCCTCATCTAGTAACTTTCCAGCAATTATAACCACTTTCAAACAAGCTGGAATTGAAATCCTGAGTAATGTGGAAATTAGTGGTTGTGGTGGACCGTAAGAAGATTGGATTAAAATTGAAGTTGCATTGATCAAACGTGGCAGAAAATCAGAATTTCTGCAGTTTTGTTTCTGGTCTTGATCACACTTTGTTCCTGTCTGGAATCTGTCCATGAATGGTCCGGCTCTATCAATCAAAGTCTGGTGGTCACTTGAATGGTGGGCATTAGACTGCTGGGTCTCAGGCAATCACTTTCAGTTATATGTTCAATTCGTAGTTGTTTAAAAAGGCTTGAAATTGCCAGAACTTTGTCATTGTTGTATAATCAGCTTAAGGCTCATCTTCTAAAAGTGATGCAAAGACAGCAGCTTTTCTCATTACAATTGCTCAGGTGGTAATAATGAAGACGATCCTTCCATTGTGATATCAGTTTGAGAAGCAAAGAGTAGTGATGAGCCGAACACCCCCCCAGGGGAAGAAAATTTGGGCCTTGGGTGGTGGTGGTGGTGCCCTAAACCAAAAATATTGAGGAGGAATAGGATAGTCAGCATAGGCAGTCTTCAAGGGATCCCACATCCATAGCAAATTTAATTTCAATCAGTTTCATCAGCATCAGGTGCTTGATAGCTGCTGATCCAAGACTGATTCATTTTTATGAAATTTATGAATTTTTATCAATGGAGTCTGTGGACAGGCGCACTCTTTGATCCATTACAAACCCTCCAGCAGCACTGAATGTGCGTTCAGAAAGCACGCTGGATGCAGGACAGGCCAGTAGCTCAATTGCATATTGAGCAAGTTCTGGCTAGTGGTCCATCCTCAAGACCCAATAATCCAGTGGATTGGATGCTCTGTTGGAAAGGTCTCCAAGTCTGCTCTTGCCCCTAGATATTCCTGCACCATGTAATGCAGATGCTGGCGATGGTTGCTTGAACTGATCATACCTTGGCGCTGAGGACTGAAAAATTGTTTAAAGGCATTCGTCAGCTGGCCACCTTCTCCACCGCTCTTCCTCTGACTGAACGAAGCCTCAACAACATGTTGTCCAGCACCAGGAAATTGTAACCTCTCAGGGTCTATAAATGCATTGCACAAACCTTTCTTCAAGGCCTCCTGAAGATGTTTCATCCTCTGCTCCCTCTGCGAAGGCAGGATGAGTTCTGCAACCTTACCCTTGTAACTTGGATCAAGAAGGGTTGCCAGCCAGTAATGATCCCTCTCCCTAATACCATGAATCCTAGGGTCCTTTCGCAGGCTTTGCAGAATCAAGGAGGCCATGAAGTGTAATGCCCCGTACACACGGTCGGATTTTCCGATGGAAAATGTCCGATCGGAGCGTGTTGTCGGAAATTCCGACCGTGTGTGGGCTCCATCGGACATTTTCCATCGGATTTTCCGACACACAAAGTTGGAGAGCAGGAGATAAAATTTTCTGACAACAAAATCCGTTGTCGGAAATTCCGATCGTGTGTACACAAATCCGACGGACAAAGTGACACGCATGCTCAGAATAAATAAAGAGATGAAAGCTATTGGCCACTACCCCGTTCATAGTCCCGACGTACGTGTTTTACGTCACCGCGTTCAGAACGATCGGATTTTCCGACAACTTTGTGTGACCGTGTGTATGCAAGACAAGTTTGAGCCAACATCCGTCGGAAAAAATCCTAGGATTTTGTTGTCGGAATGTCCAAACAAAGTCCGACCGTGTGTACGGGGCATAAGCTTGCAGAGGCATTCGAATCTGAGTCCTCTGGGTCACTAAGGATCACATGATCCGTAACTACCTCCTCCCAGCCACGTACAACTCCTTGGGTTTCTGGGGACTGAAAACTATCCCTCGAAGACTTCTGTTGAGTGTTATCCTCTACATCCATGCTTACACAATCCTCCTCCTCCTCCTCTTCTTCCTGTGTGTTTAGCGGGCCCATAGGAATGCTATCTGGATAAAGGGGGCCTTGAGAGGTAAGAAAGTCCTCCTCTTCCTCCCGCTGTTCTGCCTCAAGTGCCCTGCCCACAAAGCGTGTGCTCCAACAGGAAGACTAGAGGGACAGTGTCACTGATACATGCATTGTCGCTGCTCACCATCCTTGTGGCCTCTTCAAATGGTGACAGGACAGTGCATGCATCCTTGATCAGTATCCACAGGCGTGGCAAAAAGAAGCCAAGCTCCCCTGACCCATACTCGCACAGGTACTTATTGATGGCCCTCTGCTGTGTGCAGCCGTTGCAGCAATGCCAATGATGAGTGCCACCTGGTGGGCATGTCACAAATGAGGCGGTTGGTGGGCAGGTTGCATTTCCTTTGAATGTTAGTCAGCCAAGCACTGTCATTGCATAACCAGCGGAAATGACCACAGACTTTTCTGGCATGGCTCAGGAGATCCTGTAAGCCTGGGTACCTGCTTAAAAACCGCTGCACCACCAAATTCAGGAATTTTGCCAAACATGGAACATGGGTCAAGTGTCCCTGTCGGAGGGCGGAGAGAAGGTTGGTGCCTTTGTCGCATACAACCATTCCTGACTGAAGCTGGCATGGTGTCAACCACCTCTGAGCCTGCCCCTGCAGAGCTGACAGGATCTCTGTCCCAGTGTGGCTCCTGTCCCCTAGGCAGACCAACTCAAGCACTACATGGCATCTTTTAGCCTGACTGCTTGCGTAGCCCCTTGAATGCTTACGGAGCACTGCTGGTTCCGAGGACAAATCTGCAGAAGAGGCTATAGAGGAAGAAGAAGAGGGGAGGGTGGAGGAGAGAGCTGTGGCAGAATCACCACTAGCATTTTGGAGGCGTGTTGGCGGAACAAGCTCCTACAGCACTGAACCCTGTCCTGCATCCTTCCCAGCTGCCAGCAGAGTTACCCAGTGCACCGGGAAGGAAAGGTAATGTCCCTGCCCATGCCTGCTGGACCATGAGTCAGTGGTAATATGAACCTTACTGCTGACCGCCCTGTCCAACGAGGCCAAAACATTGCCTTCCACATGCCGGTTGGGGATCCCAGATGAAGAGCAAGGAGAAGTCTGCCTTTTTCTTTGATGTGGGTCTTTCAAGTGCTGTTGCCAACGGACTGCATGGGAGGTCGTCATATGTCTGGTAAAGCATGTGATGCCCAAGCGGCTGCTGTCCTGGCCATGTTTGATCCCACATAGGTTGCAAACAACAATAGTGTGATCTGCTGCACAGGTGTCGAAAAAGGCCCACACCAAGGAACTTTTAAAAGTCAGCAGGGAGTCAGCAGCGCCCTGCACCTGTGGAGCTCTGCGGTGTGATGCAATAGGGTGACTGCCCTTAAGCTGCCCCCTAGAGGACATCGTGCCTCGTTGGAGTTGTGCCTCCTCCTCTTCTCTTCTCTCAGGCACCCAAGTACAGTCAGTGACCTCATCATCCCCTCCCTCCTTGTCACTGGAGCAAACTTGGCAGTTTGCTGCAGCTGGGAGAACATGACTGCCAGTTTATTGTGCTTCTTGGGAACCCCCTCTCTAGGTTCACGTTACGCCCTTCCTCAACCTGGGAACCAACATCGGAGCCTTCAAAACGCTGCGCATCCTTCAGCAGCATGTACCCGACACTGTGGTCGAATAATTCTGGGGACTCCTCCGTGCATGATGGTGGGGCTACGGAAGTAGTGACTGTGGACAAGGAGCCTGTGGAATAGGCCGCTTTGGCAGCTGCGCTGGAAGGCAAACTACTCTGAGCCTGGGTGACAGAGGATGAGGAGGATGAGGACAGCTTTGTTATCCACTCCACCAACTCTTCTGTATGTTGTGGCTCAAAAACACGGCCAGCAGCAGAAAAAAAGGACAAGTGTGCCCCACGGCCACCTGCAGAGGTTGCACCATGTCCACAACCACCACTGTTGACTGTAGACACAGAGGCTACTTGCCCTCTTTTAGTGGCCTGTAAGCGTCTGCTCTCCTTGGTGGCCTTCCGGACATGATGTATATTTTGTTTTGCAACACAACACTACACTGTATTAGATACTGTGTACACCGCCTGCACTGTATTAGAAACTGTACTACGGCTGCACTGTATTGTATACTGTGTACACCACTAGAAGTGTATTAGAAACAGTACACCACGGAATGCACTGTAGATATAGGCTACACTGGATGCAGAGGATATATATATACACAAGACTGTATATACTGTATATATTAATACACTGCCTGCACTGACTGAATATTGAGTAAATACTGAATATATAGTCTATGC
The DNA here is from genome assembly GCA_037952835.1 of Lithobates septentrionalis. Classification (NCBI taxonomy): domain Eukaryota; kingdom Metazoa; phylum Chordata; class Amphibia; order Anura; family Ranidae; genus Lithobates; species Lithobates septentrionalis. Next base: position 881,168 of record JBBDGP010000296.1, read on the forward strand.
TAAATGCAGAGTATATATATATATATATATATATATATATATATATATATATATATATATATATATACTAGACTGACTGTATATATATATATATATCAAATACATTGCCACTAACTGAATAACCTGCCTGCTTAATCTAAATCAAGCTATCTCTCTGGCCAACAACACTACACAGGGCCGCCGTGTAAGCAGCCTTATATAGTGTGGGGCATGGACTTAGTCCTCCTGAGCCATGATTGGCCAAAGGCACCCTGTCTTTGACCAATTATGGCTCTCTTAGCAGAGGGTGCTGTGATTGGCCAAAGCATGCAGGTCAGGTGCATGCTTTGGCCAATCATCATACAGCAATCTCGCAGTGCATTATGGGGCATTCCACGATTTGCTGCGAACGCCCCACAATGTTTGCTATTCGGCGAATGGGCGAACACCTGATGTTCGAGTCAAACTTATGTTCGACACGAACAGCAAGCTCATCACTAACAGCATTTTATTGAGAATAAAGGAAAGTGTGAACAAGACTTGTAATTCTATAGCAATTCTCTGGAGGGGATTTATCTCTTTTTATCTCCTTAGATATCAGCCAATGAAGAGTCATTAACTGGAAATGATGACAGTCTACCTTCCTACACAGCACTATTCTGTAGAGTACACTGTGTACTTTCATAGTGACAGAAGTCTATTATATTCAACATACAAAGCTTATATTGATCAGCAATGACAACGGACAGATCAATTACAATTGTTTCATTGAAAGTCGTGTTAGTTATAATCGGAATAACTGAACCAAGAGAGTGGATGGCGGAACATTTTTATTGTTTGCTTTTAACAACTATTGGGGAAAGTGATCGGATTGCTAGAATATTAATATAAATATGGTAATAAAGCCTTCAATACCGAGCATCCCCCCCCCCCTGCTCAGGCCAATTTTCAGCTCTCAGCGCTGTCACACTTTGAATGACAATTACACAGTCATGTAGGTGTGAGGTGGGGTATTAGGGTGTGAGGTGGGGGTATTGTGGTTTGAGGTGGGGGTATTAGGGTGTGAGGTGGGGGTATTGGGCTGTGAGATGGGGTGGGGTCTATTACACATCCTTTTATAGTGCTCTGTGTGTGTGAATAGCAGGGGGTGGAGTATGGGCGGGACTGACGGGCACAGCAGGGATAGGATGGATCATCAGGAGGAGGAGCAGAGTCACTGGCCTGTTCAACACACTGTGCTGTGTACTCGTATTTCAATGTCTCTCAATATCTCACTCATAGGCTTTGTACGAGTGAGATACTGAGTAAATGGATCGGCACAGCACAGTGACAGTTAGGGTTGCCACCTCATCCCTTTAAACCCAGACACATATGAATTACACAGGTTCTGAGGCTAATTTATTGCAGATAAGGCACCAAGTGAGTTTAATTACCATCTTAATCAGCCAGAGAACCTGTGTAATTAATATGTGTTCGGGTTTAAAGGGATGAGGTGGCAACCCTAGTGACAGTGCACCCGCTCCTAGCCACAAATTTCTGGGACTCCCGGGCGGGCGGCAGGTTGTTTAATCCCTGTGTGAGTGTACCATGCCACCCAGCACTTCCAGCAGCTTCCCACTAGATCCGACCGGCCCTGATGGGGCCCCGTGTGCATCTGGGGCCCCTGGGCTGCGCCTAGGTGTGCCCGCTTGAAAAGACGGCCCTGCTGGGAACTCCCCTTACCAGTTGATGACCAGTGGTGTCTCCAGCTTTCATATTTAGGGGGGCACATGGGGGGGTCAGGGACAAAAGCAGGGGGTCCAACTATAAAATGCAATTATATATATATCCTGGGGCCCCTTACTTCTGTTGCGGGGCCCTTTATTATGATCCCGCAACAAGACCCTTTCACATGTTTTGCAGTGAACCCCCTTCCTACTGTATTGGGGCCCCCCAGTGTGGCAGAAAACAAGAGGTATGTCACCAGCACACCAGGAAAATATAAGGGTCCAAAGCAGTGGGAGAACTACCAGGGTTGCAAAGGTTGCACTTGCGACCGGGCCCTGGTGTTCTGCCACAGTGGGGTTCTCCAGCCTCCTCTTGCTGTCCTGCCCCTGCTATTGACAGCACTGGTCTGGTGTCTGTCTCCTTGGCAGTGGCGGCAGTCTATTAGGACCTAGTGCTGGTGACATCATGGGTGTATGCAGGGGAAGACTGGCACTATTGGTTGTAGAGAGCTGAGCCCCCAAAATTAGCCATTTTCCCTCTCCGGTGTCATGTGACTCGTTAGTGTTACAAGGTCTCAGGTGTGAATGGGGAGCAGATGTGTTAAATTTAGTGTTTTCGCTCTCACCTCTGTCATTCTGGTCACTGGAAGTTCAACATGACATCTCATGGCAAAGAACTCTCTGAGGATCTGAAAAAAAGAATTGTTGTTCTACATGAAGATGGCCTAGGCTATAAGAAGATTGCCAAGACCCTGAAACTGAGCTGCAACACGGTGGCCAAGACCATAGAGCGGTTTACCAGGACAGGTTCCACTCAGAACAGGCCTCGCCATGGTCGCCAAAGAAGTTGAGTGCACATGCTCAGCGTCATATCCAAAGGTTGTCTTTGGGAAATAGACGTATGAGTGCTGCCAGCATTGCTGCAGAGGTTGAAGGAGTGGAGGGTCAGCCTGTCAGTGCTCAGACCATACACCGCACACTGCATCAAATTAGTCTGCATGGCTGTCATCACAGAAGGAAGCCTCTTCTAAAGATGATGCACAAGAAAGCCCGCAAACAGTTTTCTGAAGACAAGCAGACTAAGGGCATGGATTACTGTGGTCTGATGAGACCAAGATAAACGTATTTGGTTCAGATGGTGTCAAGCGTGTGTGGCGGCAACCAGGTGAGGAGTACAAAGACAAGTGTGTCTTGCCTACAGTCAAGCTTGGTGGTGCAAGTGTCATGGGCTGGGGCTGCCTTAGTGCTGCCAGCACTGCGGAGCTACAGTTCATTGAGGGAACCATGAATGCCAACATGTACTGTGACATACTGAAGCAGAGCATGATCCCCTCCCTTCAGAGACTGGGGTGCAGGGCAGTATTCCAACATGATAACAACCCCAAACACACCTCCAAGACGACCACTGCCTTACTAAAGAAGCTAAGGGTAAAGGTGATGGACTAGCCAAGCATGTCTCCAGACCAAAACCCTATTAAGCATCTGTGGGGCTCAATTGGAATGTGGAAGGTCTCTAACATCCACCAGCTCCATGATGTCATCATGGAGGAGTGGAAGAGGACTCCAGTGGCAACCTGTGAAGCTCTGGTGAACTCCATGCTCAAGAGTCTGGAAAATAATGGAGGCCACACAGAATTTTGACACTTTGGGCCCAATTTGGAGATTTTCACTTAGTGGTGTACTCACTTTTGTTGCCAGTGGTTTAGACATTAATGGCTGTTGAGTTATTTTGAGGGGACAGCAAATTTACACTGTTATACAAGCTGTACACTCACTACTTTACATTGTAGAAAAGTGTAATTTCTTCAGTGTTGTCACATGAAAAGATATATTTACAAAAATGTGAGGGGTATACTCACTTTTGCGAGATACTGTATATATATATATATATATATATATATATATATATATATATATATATATAAAACCGTATGTTCAGCTGCCTTGTGGGCTCCATGACTGTAAGGTGTGGGCGTTGCTCAAAAAAATCACTATTTAACATTAGATTTGACTAGGAGCATCACCTGGATTGCATCCCAATCACCATGTCAGAGAAGGCTCCACTGCTGCTAAGCAACCTGCAGGGATCTCAACTGTCTACAACCAATAGAGATGGCCTCGGGTGGTTTGAAATCCCACATGCCCGATCCTGCCAGAAAGCCGACACTGCACACAGCTAATCACAGGCAGTGAGACATTCCCTGATCTGTGCAGCTGTTGACAGGGAAATGTCTCACTGCCTGTAATTAGCCATGTGCAGTGCCGGCTTCCTGGCGGGATCAGGCATGTGGGATTTTCAAAAACGCCTGAGCCCATCTCTAACAACCAATTGTGCTGGCCCTCCTGTGCATGAGCCCATCAACCCCATTAAGGAATCAGCACTGGGTCCTAATGTGCTGCTGCCATAGAGACAGAGATCAGTGCTGTCAATAGCAGGGACAGGACAGTAACCCTAGTATGTCTGTCGCAGGTCCACAGTGGGAGGATTCCCCCATCCACCTGGAATGTGTAGATGGGGGAATTGGAACATTTGTTTTTTTTTTTCATTCAACCTAATAGTTGAATAAAAAAAATGATCAATGTAAGGGCTGCCTAAGTGCTAAGACCAGCCATAGACAGTTTAAATCTCGGCCGGTTTAGCGTTGCAATGACCTTGCCAACACTGAAGGAACATGACTAGGCAGGAGGATAGATTTCTCAAAATTAATTTTAAAATTAGATATATTACTGAATCTATGTACTTCCAACATTAATACTGGTAGGGATATCTGCGGGGCAGAAAGAAAGAAAAGAAGATCATCCGCATAGGCTGCTACCTTATGCTCATCAGGACCAATACAGGTCCCTAATATCTCTCTATTACTCCTGATTTTACGTAGGAATGGCTCCAATGTTATAGCAAATATTAATGGGGATAATGGACACCCCTGCCTAATGCCATTCCGTATATTAAAGTAATCTGACAGTGTGCCATTCACTTTAATCCTTGCTCTTGGTTCTGTATATAGGGACATTAATGAACCCATCATCCGTTCCCCCAGGCCTATCCCCCTCAATACTTCTCTCATAAAGCCCCAGTTCACCCTATCAAATGCCTTTTCGGCATCCATTGACAGTATGATCCTTGGGGCTTTATCTGGACCATGTTGCATCCAGTGGAGAACGTGAAGCGCACGAATAGTATTGTCCCTCGCCTCATGAACCCCGTCTGATCCAGATGGACTAATTCACCCATGTGCTCCTGAAGTCTAAGGGCCAAGATCTTTGCTAACAGTTTGGTATCGGAATTGAGCAAGGAGATAGGCCTGTAGTTAGCGCAGTGTTGGGGGTCTTTTCTCCCTTTTGGGAGTACCGTTATGTAGGCCAAAAGAGCTTCTGGAGGTATTGGATTGGATGCGTTAATTGAATTAAAGTAGTTACAAAGTGGTACTGCTAATACTGAAAGACATTTTTTATAATATAAATTCGTCAGCCCGTCTGGCCCTGGGCTCTTTCCTGGTGGTAAAGCAGCTATCACTCCACTCAACTCCTCTACCGAAATTGGGCGTTCCATTTCTTCTATAATTGTATTAGACAATGTGGGCATTGATGCATCTTTAATATAATCCCGCATCACATTCCCACATTGTCTCTCTTTGTCCCCTCTCTGCGGTGTGTCCGTCATGGGAATATTATATAGTGCCTCATAAAATCCACCAAATTCCGTCGCTATGGCTTGGGTTTTAACTATCTTCTTGCCCTGCGATAGTAAACTATGGACATGTCTGGAGTCTTGTTTTTTAAGTTGTTTAGCCAATAGCCGTCCACACTTATTTCCCTGTTTATACGACCTATTTGCAAAATACCTAATTTTATTTTTTACTCTGCGATCTAGGCATTGTGAGAGCTCCAATCGTAAGCTCTCCAATTGCCTACTATCTGCAGGATCAAGGTTTTTCTTGTGTTTCATCTCCAGTACATTGATTTTCTCTAGTAGATCCTTTATTTCTTTCTTCCTTTCTTTTTTAATATATGATCCATATGCTATCAAATCCCCTCTTCTAACTGTTTTATGTGCTTCCCACACTTGTTCTGACACATTCCCTGTCTTATTTATTTCAAAATATGCTTTTATTTTAAGGCCTAGTTCCTCAACTATTTCCTTTTTATCCAATAATGACTCATTCAATCGCCAAGTTCGCTCCAGATGACCCATTTGAATTGGACAAAAAGTCAGAGTTATAGGGGCATGGTCCGACATAGTTGCAATTGTACTCGTGAGGACATTCTCCAAATAAAATTGGTCTACCAGAAATAGGTCCAGACGCGAGTACATATCATGTGTTTTGGAGTAATAACTATAATCCTTATTTCCTGTATGCATAACTCGCCAACTGTCTACAAGATGTTGAGAATGTAGCAGCTGTTTAACATGCTTTAAGGCTCTAAAGGACAGCACAGTTCTACCTGTTGATGTATCCATACTTGGGTCCAATATAAGATTAAAGTCCCCGCCCAAGATCAGACATCCTTCTCTAAATTTTTCCAGTATTCTAAAGGTCTTAGCGAGAAAATTAACTGACCCTTCATTAGGTGCATAAATCGATGCGAATGTATAGGGTACACCATGCAGTGTACCTTTCACAAATAAAAAACGTCCCTCTGGATCAGTCTGTAGGGTCTCCGTTTTCCATGGGCAAGACTTCTTAAAAGCGATTGTGACCCCTCTTGCCCTTGCCATTGGTAAAACTGCATGATACCATTGATTAATTATGTTCTGAGGCAGGCTAGGTATGGAGCTTCCTGTAAAATGTGTCTCTTGTAAAAAAAAACACATCTGCTGCGTGATGATGCAGTTCCAACCAGAGGCGCCCCCTTTTAATTGGTGAGCGCAACCCCCTTACATTATATGATATAATCTTCAATAAAGCAACCATTCTTTAAGTTATCCGTCAAAACTTCTAATCCCAATCCCATAATACTGTCCCCAAGACACTTCAGTCCCTTACATTATTACCACTAATCCTACTAGCCAAATTACAGATAAAATATAATACAACAAGAGAAAAAAGAAAGAAAAAAACACCCATCCTAAACACCATAAAAAGAAACATACACAATCCTCTTCCACAACAAAATACTCCCCCCTAGAGTATATCTACTAATCGGGGGGGGGGGGGGGCTGTGCAGACAAACACCCCTAGTGCCCAGGTCACCCCCCTTTCCTGCTTTTAGCAGATTAACTAATCCCTTAAATCGGGACCGACCTATTGACCATGAAATTGTCCCCATTTCCCACCGTACTTACTCATTCCCTCCCTCCTCCCGGGCATTTGCCTTTAATTCCCCTCCCTGGTGACTGGATCTATTGAACTTATCCCTTCCGTAAAAAAAAAAAAAAGGGGGGGGTTGGGAGTGGAGGGGACATCCCCCCAATCTCTTCACATAAATCTATATGTAATACAGATGCTTTACTTTACATTCTATGTTTTATTTTATCTTTAAACTTATCACTCCCCTGTCCCCTCCCCTATCTATCTTGATCTTTTTTAAATCACACATCTTCTTTCAAAAAGAAAAAAAAAAAAAAAAAAAACCCTTTTCCCTTTAGATCCCCTCCCCTATGTAATCCCTCTATCAGCCTATCTATGTCTTCTTGAGCGATGTCCATGTTGGTCTTTTGCCGAGATTTCTTGCCATCGCTCAGGCCGCTGTAAAGGGGATCCTAAATAATTTATTCTCCAGTCTATAAAGTCCACCATGGGAAGATCCAATATTTCCACAAACGACTCTAGATCATCTTTGGTATGCAATATTGCTCTTTTACCATTCCTAGAAGCTGTCAGACTAAATGGGTACCCCCATCGGTATTTAATCTCCGCTGAGCGTAAGGCTTCTAACAAAGGTCGGACTAACCGACGCTGGTAAAGAGTCCGACGCGATATATCTGGGTACAATGCTATATTTATGCCGTCAAACAAAATTTCAGGCTTATTGCAGGCCATCCTCATAATGCTCTCCTTCACTGCATATTTATGCACTTTACAAATGACATCTCTTGATGTCTCTGCCTTCTGGGCACTGTGGGATGGAATCCGGTGGACCCGATCTATCTCTATGGTTTCAGGTGCCAAGTCCCCCAGGATCTGGAAAAAAATCTTTTGGGTTATTGAAACTAATTCAGACATTGGGATTGATTCGGGTAGGCCTTTTATACGAATGTTTTGTCTTCTGTCCCTATTTTCATAATCATCCAACTGGTCGCTGTAGGAATTTAGCACCTCTTCATGTTTTTTAATAGTATCTTGAACGTCCGCCACTGCGTGTACTATGGCCTCTTGGTCACTCTCCACCTTTTCTACTCTATGTCCCAGAGCTCGGGTGTCCTCTTTTAAACATTCCACAGCTTGCAAGCACGACTGTTCCACGGCACTTATTAATTGTTGAATATCCGTTTTTGTAGGGAGGGCCCTCAATAATTCCCTGATGTCCCTTTCAGTATCATCCATCTGCTTATTCAATCCCTGGGGCCACCTCTCCCCATTTTTTGGTTTTAGATGATTAGATATTAAAGACTGATTATGTTCCTGTAAGCCAGGACTAGAGCCTGCTTCCACCAATGTTTGCATACCCTGTGTGTCCATCTGACCCGTATTGGGGGCTAGGGCGTCTCTCCCTGTTACAATAACAGTCTCTATGTGATGTAGAGCCTCTAATGTCCCCCCATTGGCGGCTAATTGATCCAAATCGCCTTGGTCCTGTGTCATTGGATCTTGTTTGTCAAAGTCCACTTTTGGGGTTCCCGCTCCGGGGCTTAGGTGACCCTGCTCCCTGGCCCTCACCTCTTCTCCGGTCTTCCTTGAGCCCTGTCCGGCACCCGGAGAACCTTGTTCAGGAGCTTTCCTCCCCCTATCCACTGCAGGAGATCTCCTACTGTGTTCTGCGAGACCTCTTCCCGCCGCCTGGATCCCGTGGTTCCATGTTGGGGGTCCCCCCTCCGTTCGGTCTAAGCCGCCGGTGATGTTTGCTCCAGTAGTGTTTGCTCTGCTGTTCTTCTTTTCCTCTTGTCTCCCCGCTTGCCGCCCCGTTCCGTGATCCGAGACACGGGGAGACAGATAGGCTCGGATTCCATCCACCGAGCTCTGACCCCCTCTAGCAAGCTGCAGCGCGGCTTGTCTACGGGTCGTCACGATCAGCTGGTCGGCGGCTCAGCTGCTTGTTTGTGGTTTCTGCCCGGGAATCCTGAGAGGGGTGGAGCACTCACTCACACACGTCCACTCCCCCCTCTCATCTCCTCCTATGAAAGTGGAGTTACCCTGTGTTCCCGCTCTCCCCCGGGCTGTGAAGATTACGGGCGGCCCTCTAGTGTCTTCTTAATGCTGTTAGGACTTTCTTTTAATTTCTGAGAAGGAACACAGCAAGGCATTGTGGGAGATGTGGTTTGGAGGAGGAAGTGACCTTGTTAGCTGGATCAGCCCTGAACTACAATATCAACAATGCAAAGCATGTAGCACTGCATGCTGGGAGCAGTAATAAAAGGAGCAACGCGGCCATCTTTCAGCCTCTCTGGACGCCATTCAATACCTGCCAGCAGGAGGTCTGTGTGTGTGTGTGACCAGGAGTGAGAGACTGCGGCCTGTACAGTGTGGAGCCGGATCGCCAGCCTCTGAGGTATTTTAGAGTACCGCCCTGCCAGCTTAGCAAGCTGATCGGTTTGCAGTACCAGAACATCTGGAAGTTTCCTGCACTTCAGCCATCCAGAGTAGCGGTACAGCGTGGCGGCGCCATCTTTCCATCAGACTGAGACATCAGGAGGGGAGTCCGGACGGAGCCTCACAGCCTCTGAGTCTATTTTGGTGAGAGGGCACCTTCCCATTTCAGTAAAGTGCACTGTTTGCTGAGTGAGTTCTTTTACAGACTGCTGGTGAGACTTGTAAAAAGAAATCAAAATCCTGTGAGCCTCACTGTACCCCTGTGCCTAATGGACACCACTGCTTAGCTGCATGTGTTTAAACACATCTCATAAATTCGTGGCAAATGGCAAAGTAGATAAATTTTACACTGCGCTAAAGCGTGCTACACCATGCAAACCTGTATCGTGGACTATCAACTTATACACCTACAGGCACATGTACTAATAAATAAATATAAATAAACAAACAATCAAATGAAACGATCAAGTGTATATATAACAATTAATAACTCTATGTGAATAAATATTAATAATTATTAATATGATCCTAAACAACCTGTGTTACTCGTATTGTCCACTGGGGGCATACACAATCCCCCTATAACAAAAAAAGTGCTTCAGTGACAAACAATAAATAAATGAAAAAATGTGACAAGCTTGTTATAAAACTGTGATTATCTTAAAAAACGTGCAAAAAGTACATATGCATAAATAAATTCCAGACAAGTGCTTCTGTGTCAGAATCCTTATTGTGATCGTTTTATAACAATCCCGTGAATAGATCAATCGATAAAACGTATTTAAAGTGCTTCTGCGTAAAATCCAATTGTGCTGTCATTGGCATGCTCCTATATCTCTTCGTGCTGCAGATCATGCATTGGTGCAATCCGGTGACCCCCTAGTAATGCGTGCTCACCTTAGAGCGTGTGACTTAGCATTTACGCTTAGTCTAAACACGCGTATGAACCACCTCAGGGTTCTATGCCGGTTGCTGGATCCCAGGTACACACTGCAGTAATTTGAGGGTATATGAGAGAAAAACTCGATGGTGTGATATTGTTTTAAATTTGTATTTAAACAACTAAAATACGATCCCCAAATGGGGTACTCACATGTGCAAGGTGCGTCAGTGCACCACTCTACATAAGACGTAATGATACCAAAATGGTAAGGGTATGGTATGTGTCACATCCCAGGCAGATAAACAACCTCTCGTTCCGTCCTGGCCCCTCCCCAACGCGTGTCAATAGGGGTGACGTATCTTCCTCAGGGGGAAGTCTGATTGGACGCCGATCTGTCATTTTGTTGTGGTCCGCGGACATTCTAGTGATAGACTATGTGTTTTAATGGAGCGCTCAATGCAAATGTATCATCAAGGGACATCTATTGGCAGACTCTTTCCTTGCTTTTCAAAATACTGGAATAGTACGGAGTGCCAGGCAATCCATTTCTACTCACGCTGAAGAGCAGCGTTCACTGATAATTCTACATACTAAAAAATGCGAATGAACATAGCTACCTAGGACGGACATGGATGATCGGCATACCATACCGAGTAATGTTAATATATTGCTGATATCCCACAAACAAAATTACTGCAGCAAATACAAATATCCATACTACCGGCTATTGATAACGGCATATATTAAACAGTGAATATAATATAATTAAATCTACATTAATCCCTGTGCAGGCAAAAAAAGATTATCAACCGATATCTCACCATGTATGGTGGAATCATAAATAAACTATTGCACCACCCCCCTGTATTAACGGATGTATGGTATATCAATATATTTAAAATTATTATATTTAATCCATAATTAGAAAACAATCACAATAGAGAATAAAATATATGTAAAAAAGGGGGTTATTAGTGTATAAATTAATTATGCATATATAGAGCTATAATAAATTTAATAAAAATACAAAAAACACTTTCCCTATAATTAAAAAAATCAAAATAATTTTTTTTATAAAATAATTTTAAAATAAAGTAAAAAATAAAATAAAAAAATCCCAAAGTGCCAGCAGATATCTAATAATTACTTAAAAAACATCTAAGGTCGAACTTTATTTAGTCCCCCGGGCGATAATGAGCCGAGCTGGTGTATCCACCAAGATTCACGTTTACTTATCTCTCCTACATAATTCGAACCCCTCCAATGTCGCTTAGGTGCCTCTATACCCAAGAACTGCATCCCTGTTATACTCTGGTAGTGAACATCCCTAAAGTGTATGGATAGATAATGCTTATTGTATCCCTTTCTTATATTCCTGACGTGTTCTTCCACACGGTCTTTGAGTGCTCTTATAGTGCAGCCCACATAAAATAAATTACAAGGGCATGTCACCACATAAACAACCCCCACCGTATCACACGATATAAAATCCCTAATGGTGTACATCTGGTTATTGTGAGGATTAGAAAAATGTTTCACTTTCTTTGTGTTAGTTGGAATTCTTACACAGCTATAACATCTTCCACATCCATAAAAACCCCTCATGTCCCAAAACATCTTAGGTTTCGGGGGGGGGGGGGGGGGGGTTCTACAACAGATTGGGTGCCCTTTTGTAAACAATTTTTGTTTTTTCCGGTAAACATCCTTTTAGATGGACATCTTGCTTTAATACATTCCAATACTTTTGTACAAAGGGATATAGGAGCATGCCAATGACAGCACAATTGGATTTCACGCACAAGCACTTTAAATGCGTTTTATCGATTAAACTATTCACAGGATTGTTATAAAACGATCACAATAAGGATTGTGACACAGAAGCACTTGTCTGGAATTTATTTATGCATATGTACTTTTTGCACGTTTTTTAAGATCATTACGGTTTTATAACAAGTTTGTCACATTTTTTCATTTATTTATTGTTTGTCACTGAAGAACTTTTTTGTTATAGGGGGATTGTGTATGCCCCCAGTGGACAATACGAGTAACACAGGTTGTTTAGGATCATATTAATAATTATTAATATTTATTCACATAGTCTTGTAGTTCCACGAATGTGAATCTACTTCTTCACAGGCAACATACAGCTGAACTCTGGAGTTTGTTGTTCACTGCGCTGTAAGGTCAGTACTGTATTACAGGGGTCATCAACCCCCGGGCCGCGGCCCACTACCGGGCCGTGGCTTTTCTGCAGCCGGGCCGCGGGTGCGGGCGGGCGGCATGAGAGAGCCTGGCGGCTGGCATGAGAGAGCCTGGCGGCTGGCATGAGACAGCCGGGCGGCCGGCATATGAGCGCCGGGTGGAAGAAATAAGCGAGCGGGCAGGCAACATGGCAGGTGACATCCCTCTCCGCCCCCTGCATCACTGCTCTTCCGCCCTGTCAGCCTGAATGTTGGAGGTGCGGCGGGGAGCAGAGAGATGACATTATCTCTCTCCGACCTCCCGCATCGCAACTCTTCTGCCCTGTCAGCCTCAATGTCAGAAGTGCGGCACGGAGCAGAGAGATGACATCTCTCACCGCTCTCCTGCCTTCACTCGGCACCCCTCTGTGCTAGATGGACCAGTACTGCCACCAATGCAGTGGCAGGCAGCGTGGCAAGTGACAGTCCGTATCTGGTGACAGGCAAAGTGGCAGGTGATGTGGCAAGTGACATTCCGCATCTGGTGAGAGGCAATGTGGCAAGTGACATTCCACATCTGGTGAGAGGCAACGTGGCAGGTGACGTGGCAAGTGACATTCCCCATCTGGTGACAGGCAACGTGGCAGGTGACCTGGCAAGTGACATTCCGCATCTGGTGAGAGGCAACGTGGCAGGTGACGTGGCAAGTGACATTCAACATCTGGTGACAGGCAACGTGGCAGGTGACCTGGCAAGTGACAGTCCGCATCTGGTGAGAGGCAACGTGGCAGTTGACGTGGCAAGTGACATTCAACATCTGGTGGCAGGCAATGTGGCAGGTGACGTGGCAAGTGACATTTCACATCTGGTGACAGGCAACATGGCAAGTGATGTGGCAAGTGACAATCCACATCTGGTGGCAAGTAGCGTGGCGAGTGAAATTCCGCATCTGGTGGCAGGCGATATGGCAATTAACACACTCAGGGCTCCCACTAATTCTGCATTATGGTGAGTTGTACTATTTTATTTATTACTACAATGTAATAATAGAAATAATGCGCTGACAAACTGCCCACGAAAAATCGCTTACCCCTCCGCGTGCCAACCCCCATCCACCCACCCCAACCGGGCCTTGGCACAATTTTCTTCCATGCAGCCGGTCCCCGGTGCCAAAAAGGTTGGGGACCACTGCTGTATTACAATCACACATAAGGAGGAAGTTACAAGTGCCATATTTCTTCAGTTAAGCAGTTATCAACACACCATTTATTCTACAGTTTGCTTTTCCTCTCTTTTGCCTTTTGGATTACAATTACTGCAGTTTAACCACTTCAGCCCCGGAAGGATTTACCCCCTTCCTGACCAGAGCACTTTTTACAATTTGGCACTGTGTCGCTTTAACTGCTAATTGCGCAGTCATGCAATGCTGTACCCAAACGAAATTTGCGTCCTTTTCTTCCCACAAATAGAGATTTCTTTTGATGTTATTTGATCACCTCTGCGGTTTTTATTTTTTGCGCTATAAATGGAAAAAGACCGAAAATTTTGAAAAAAAAATGATATTTTCTACTTTTTGTTATAAAAAAATCCAATAAACTCACTTTTAGTCATACATTTAGGCCAAAATGTATTCGGCCACATGTCTTTGGTAAAAAAAATGTCAATAAGCGTATATTTATTGGTTTGCGCAAAAGTTATAGCGTCTACAAACTAGGGTACATTTTCTGGAATTTACACAGCTTTTAGTTTATGACTGCCTATGTAATTTCTTGAGGTGCTAAAATGGCAGGGCAGTACAACCCCGCCCCCCCCCAAATAACCCCATTTTGGAAAGTAGACACCCCAAGGAAATTGCTAAGAGGCATGTTGAGCCCATTGAATATTATTTTTTTTTTGTCCCAAGTGATTGAATAATGACCAAAAAAAAAAATTACAAAAAGGCCATGGGCATATGTGGAATTGCACCCCAAAATACATTCAGCTGCTTCTCCTGAGTATGGGGATACCACATGTGTGGGACTTTTTGGGAGCCTAGCCACGTACGGGGCCCCGAAAACCAATCACCGCCTTCAGGATTTCTAAAGGCGTAAATTTTTGATTTCACTCCTTACTACCTATCACAGTTTTGAAGGCCAAAAATGCCCAGATGGCACAACCCCCCCCCCCCAAATGACCCAATTTTGGAAAGTAGACACCCCAAGCTATTTGCTGAGAGGCATGTTGAGTCCATGGAATATTTTATATTTTGACACAAGTTGCGGGAAAGTGACAAATTTTTTTTTTTTTTTTTTTTGCACAAAGTTGTCACTAAATGATATATTGCTCACACAGGCCATGGGCATATGTGGAATTGCACCCCAAAATACATTTAGCTGCTTCTCCTGAGTATGGGGATACCACATGTGGGGACTTTTTGGGAGCCTAGCCGCGTACGGTTCCCCGAAAACCAATCACCGCCTTCAGGATTTCTAAGGGTGTAAATTTTTGATTTCACTCTTCACTGCCTATCACAGTTTCGGAGGCCATGGAATGCCCAGGTGGCACAACCCCCCCCCCAAATGACCCCATTTTGGAAAGTAGACACCCCAAGCTATTTGCTGAGAGGCATGGTGAGTATTTTGTAGCTCTCATTTGTTTTTGAAAATGAAGAAAGACAAGAAAAAAATTTTTTTTTTCTTTTTTCAATTTTCAAAACTTTGTGACAAAAAGTGAGGTCTGCAAAATACTCACTATACCTCTCAGCAAATAGCTTGGGGTGTCTACTTTCCAAAATAGGGTCATTTGGGGGGGTTTTGTGCCACTTGGGTGTTCCATGGCCTCCGAAACTGTGATAGGCAGTGAAGAGTGAAATCAAAAATTTACACCCTTAGAAAGCCTGAAGGCGGTGCTTGGTTTTCGGGGTCCCGTGCACGGCTTTATTGCACTAAAACACACTATATTGCCCTAATGTTTGATGAAATAAAAAAGATGATTTTAGGCCAAGTGCATGGATACCAAACATGACATGCTTTAAAACTGCGCACAAACGTGCAGTGGCAACAAAATAAATACATTTTTAAAAGCCTTTAAAAGCCTTTACAGGTTACCACTTTAGATTTACCCTCGATCTGACCTTCGCTGTGATACCTCACATACATGGTGCAATTGCTGTTTACATTTGACGCCAGACCGACGCTTGCGTTCGCCTTAGCGCGAGAGAGGGGGGGGGACAGGGGTGCTTTTTTTTTTCTTTTTCCTTTATTTTTTTTTTCTTTTTTATCTTATTTTTAAACTGTTTCTTTAATATTTTTTTTAAAATAATTTTTATTGTTATCTCAGGGAATGTAAATATCCCCTATGATAGCAATTGGGAGTGACAGGGACTCTTTTTTGAAAAAATTGGGGTCTATTAGACCCTAGATCTCTCCTCTGCCCTCAAAGCATCTGACCACACCAAGATCGGTGTGATAAAATGCTTTCCCAATTTCCCAATGGCGCTGTTTACATCCAGCGAAATCTAAGTCATGAAATGCTCGTAGCTTCTAGTTTCTTAGGCCATAGAGATGTTTGGAGCCACTCTGGTCTCTCATCAGCTCTATGGTCAGCTGGCTAAATCACCGGCTCCATTCTCAGGTTCCCTGTTGAGACAGGAGAGCCAGAGAAAAACACGGAAGACGCTTGTAAAAGCAGTCTAGAGGCTAATTAGCCGCTAGGATTGCTTTTACATGAACGCGACCGCTGGCTAAAAAGAATGATACCAAGATGATACCTAAACCTGCAGGCATCATTCTGGTATAACCACTCAAAGTCGTGAATTGCGTACCTGAAGACAAAAAAATGGTTAACAATAAAACACAGTAAACGGTAAAGTATAAAAAAATTGCATACCTGAAAAGCAAACGTGATAAAACATAATAACAATAAAACATTGCAGAATAGAATACAGTAAAAAAGAGCAGAACAATAGAGAGAAAATAGAGAGGGAGAGAACAATGAAACGACAACTATTTTTTTTTTATTTTATATATTTTTTTGTGGTTTTTTTTACACTTTTTTTTGTAACTGTAACTTTTATAACTGTAACTGGTTCCAGGTTCGGGTCTCTCAAAATGCGATGGCATCTTGGGAGACCCTGTGAAAGTGTGTCCTAGTCTTTGCAGTACTGTACCCTATGCTAAAACTCAACTAGTGTATGGTAGCGTTCAAAACATTCACCAATGCAAAGACCAGGATTATCAGGACAGGAGGGACAATAATAGCGGGTGTCATGCCTATATCCGCGCTTGCTGCAGACACAACATCTTTTTTGGGGGGTTCGTTGGGTAGGGGTACTCGGGAGGACATAAAAATGCCTCTCATGCAGCCGACTGCATTTGGTTGGGGATGTGAATGGGGGAAGTACGGGTGCTGCAGAAGCGGTGGGTTCCCAATTAGGATTGGCGAATGCAGCAGGAAGGGCACTATGGGCAGGACGGGCCTGTGTTCGTCTTCTTGGTGGCAGCGGGACACTACTTGTGCTTGCCACCTCACCAGCTTAAACTGCACTTATGAGACTCGCCACGTCACCAAGTGTTACTGCAGTGCTGGTTTGACTACGACCAGGGTGTACTAGACCGCTGGTGCTTGCCAGTTCATCAAAACGCTACCAAAAAAAAAACTGTTAGCGATCACAGGGATCAGGCCTGACTCTGCGAACGCTGCAATTATGCGTTTAGTGTTTTGTAAGTGACAGTGATCGATCGATACTGCACTTGGGTGGGCTGGGCTGGGCCGGACGGAGGGGCAAAATTCAGGTGTTAGCAGGTATCTGGGCTGATCCCGCTAACACTGCGTTTTTGGGAACCCTAAACTGCTGGGGACGCTAGTATAGATCTGATCGGATTAGATATTGATCCGTTCAGATACTATACCACTAAGGGAGGTGTACGGTGCGTGCGTGGGTGTTAGCGGTACTGGCGCTAACCTGACGCTGCTTGGGGCTGGTGCTTGCCAGTTCACCAAAACGCTACCAAAAAAACTGTTAGTGATCGCAGGGATCAGGCCTGACTCTGCGAACGCTGCAGTTATGGGTTTAGTGTTTTGTAAGTGACAGTGATCGATCGATACTGCACTTGGGTGGGCTGGGCTGGGCCGGGCGGAGGGGCAAAATGCAGGTGCTAGCAGGTATCTGGGCTGATCCCGCTAACACTGCGTTTTTGGGAACCCTAAACTGCTGGGGACGCTAGTATAGATCTGATCGGATCAGATATTGATCCGTTCAGATACTATACCACTAAGGGAGGTGTACGGTGTGTGCGTGGGTGTTAGCGGTACTGGCGCTAACCTGACGCTACTTGGGGCTGGTGCTTGCCAGTTCACCAAAATGCTACCAAAAAAACTGTTAGCGATCGCAGGGATCAGGCCTGACTCTGCGAACGCTGCAGTTATGAGTTTAGTGTTTTGTAAGTGTCAGTGATCGATCGATACTGCACTTGGGTGGGCTGGGCTTGGCCGGGCGGAGGGGCAAAACGCAGGTGCTAGCAGGTATCTGGGCTGATCCCGCTAACACTGCCTTTTTGGGAACCCTAAACTGCTGGGGATGCTAGTATAGATCTGATCGGATCAGATATTGATCTGTTCAGATACTATAACACTAAGGGAGGTGTATGCTGCGTGCGTGGGTGTTAGCGGTACTGGCGCTAATCTGACGCTGCCTGGGGCGACGCAAATCACCGTCGGGCGATCAGGGGGCTAAACCTTTATTCGGTAATAAACGGCTGGTGCCCTGACACTATAAAAAAGAAACTAACTAACCAGCGTCCCCCGTAACAGTTATACGGTGATCACTGGTGAAAGGGTTAACTATGGGGCAATCAAGGGGTTAAAACCTTTATTAGGTAGTATATGGGGGTCCCTGACGCTATAAAACTCTAAAGGCGAACCTAAATATTTACCTCCCTAACTAGCGTCACCAGTGACACTAATACAGCGATCAGAAAAATGATCGCTTAGTGACACTGGCGACGGGGGGTGATCAAGGGGTTACAACTTTATTAGGGGGGGTTAGGGGGGTACCCTAGACCTAAAGGGGGCTACCACTAACTGCCCTACCACACTAACTGTCACAAACTGACACCAATGCAGTAATCAGAAAAAAAAAACCTGCTTGGTGTCAGTGTGACAGGGGGGGTGATTAGGGGGTGATCGGGGGGGGGGATCGGGGGGTGAACGGGGGTGTATTGTGTGCCTGGCATGTTCTACTGTGTGTGTGTTTGTGCACTCACATTGATGTCAATGGGATCATTCCTCTGCTGCTGTATGCTAAATAGCAGCAGAGGAAATGATGTCATCTCTCCTCGGCGCCGGAACGGAAAATACCGAGCCGAGGAGAGATGACATCATTTCCTCTGCTGCTATTTAGCATACAGCAGCAGAGGAATGATCCCATTGGCTGGGAGCGATCGCGAGGGAGGGGCCACTAATGGATGGCCTCCCCCTCACCTCCGATCGCCGGGGGACAAATGCCGACCGTCTCGGGCCCCGGGGGGGCGATCAGACCCCCCGCCCGCGGGAGGCAGATCACTTAAATGTACGTGATTCTGCCTGCCCGTGCCATTCTGCCGCAGTATATCTGCGTGAGTGGTTAAACTACATGCTAGCTAAAGATATCTGGAGTCAAGGAACTTTTATCATCTTCTGCAAAGCATTACTGTTCTATTTGCAACTTGAACTTTGAATTGCAACCTAGGGGGAGCCATTGAGTACATTTTAGATATTGCATTGTATTACTGAGTGTAAGTGACATTATTTTGCGAATTGGTGTGTGTATTGAGGCCTCAGTGGGAAGGTGTTTAATATACTGTAGGTATTGGAGGATATTGAATACTTGTCCCATTGTGCACCTGTCTACATATACTTCCTAAGATGATTATTCAATCCACAGTTTCATATCTAAATTGATTGTTACCAACTGTCATTTACGGTTTGTGTCTATTCAAATGGTTCATTGTGTTTATTATTCACTCTAGTAAACTTTCTGAGTGGTTCAGTGATATTGTGTGAGTTTCTCATTGATAACATCCTATTACAGAATACAACCCAAGGTGTCAGAGGTAAGAGAGGATCTGCAGAGTCGGGGGAACCAGTGGGGTATAGAGTCAATCAGCAGCCCTCACGGGGGTACCACTACATTTGGAGGTCCCACCCATCTGGGGTGCCTGAGCAGATCAGTTGATGCGTCCAGAGTAGAATAAGTCATGGATTCAGCTACTGCCACCGAATGGAGCCAGGAGTATGGGAGCTGGTTGGAGAAAACCACAGTTCTGAGGCTACCAGGAGTCTGGTAGTTCGATAAAGAGGTACGGCAGTTGATGGGAAAAGCTGTCCCGAAACAGGGGTCCTACCTCTTGGACCTGAAACATGACTTGGAGGAAGATTGCACCTATGCCCTTCTAGAATGGAAAGAGAATGTTCCGGCGGAGTTCCAAAAGGGGGTGCTGAGTCTAGCAGAGGGTCTGGATGGCCATGTGATCCCATTACAGTTCCCGGAGGAGGCGGGTGAGAATTCCCCCGGGTCACCACCGGGGAGCCCTGTTGCAGGCAGTCCAACCATCGGTAACCCAAACACCACTGGTGAAGCAGTGGGAAGCCCAGGAACCGGGATGCCTCCTGCATCATTCTACCTAGACATGAGTCATCTAGTCGACAGTCTGATACAGAGTCACAAAACGTCCGCCAATGAGGGATATCGGAAGCTACCGACCTTCTCAGGTTGTGTCCCTAGACCAGATGGAGAAGAAGAGTTTGATAGCTGGGTGGATCAGGCCATGCAAGCCATAGAGGAATGGAATGTGTCAGGTTCAGTGGAAAGACAGTGTATCAACGAGAGCCTTCTGAGCCCAGCAGCGGATGTCATCAGGAGCTTAAAGAGGGGGAAGCCGGATTGTGAAGCCAGGGACTATATCGAGGCTCTCTATGCAGTTTACGGAAGGGTGGAAAAGCTATCTGATGTACAAGTTTGAGCATACCCACCAGTAGAAGGGAGAGAAGTCCGAATAGATCATCCGAGTGGACCAAATCTTGCACCAGATCATCTTAAAAAAGGGTGTCGACCCTCGAGAGGCAGACAAAGTCCGATTGGATCAGACCCTACAAGGAGCTAGGCCAAACCATCCCATCATGCTCCAATTGCTCTTGAAGGGCACCAGAGAGGCCCCTTCTTACCCAGAATTGATGAGGTTGGTGAGAGAAGAGGAGTCCATTCTGAATGAAAAGAATCAGGAGGCCACTTCAGAAGAATGAGAAGATAGCTGCTCAATCAGCCCAGGTGAATGGTAGTGTGGCAGAGAGCGATGAGGAGTCTGAGTGGGGGGAGCACACTAAGATTCCTGTAGTGCAATCCACCCCAAAAGTCAACCCTGTCAAGTCACCAGAAAGTAGAGCCCAAGTCCAAGAACAGGTACAGCAAGATTTGTTACAAGTGATGGAAGCACAGGCCAAACATCAGGTTGAACGGACGGGCATTCGGAAGTGCTACAAGTGTGGTGATCCAAGACATTTTAGGGCCCAGTGCCCACAAAAGGAAGTGAATGCTGAACTGTTGGAGGAGTTAGTGAAGATATTAAAGACATTACTGAAAGATCAACCGGCGGAAAACTCCAGAGGGTCTCAGTGAGGGAGCCAACTGAGAACCCCAATGAGAAACAGAGCTCCAGGAAGCAAAGGAAGAGACGGGCCAGAATGAGGCCACAGAAGAGGAGAGTGGTTCAATCACCTGGGCCATACGGACAGTCAAGCACCGGGGTCAGGGAGCCAGGCGCAGGGGGTCAATGCTTTGCCATCATCTAGGACCACGGTTAGGTCCTACCAGAACACCCCTAAGAAAGTTTGTCAGACTGGCCCAATTCAAAGCTGTCTGGCAACACCACTCAGGGCCACAGTTAGGTCCTACCGGAACACCCCTACGAGAGATTGTTGGCCTGGTCCTATTGAACGTGGTCTGGCAACACCATCTAGGGTTACTGTTAGGTCTTCACAAAAGCAAAGAAGAAGGAGAACCCTAACTAAACTGGGGATACCACTGCCAGTTTTCCAGAAAAGCTAGTGGGGTCATCCCCGATTGTAACAGTACAAATAGAGGGAGTTTATACCATAGCTTTACTGGACACAGGGGCTCAGGTCAAGCTATTGTACAACCTAGTGCTGTATTGGCTCCTGCTCAATTGAAATATCTAATGCTGGCCATACACTATACAGAAAATCGGTCGAAAAATCATTCATATAGACACTTCGTTCGTTTTTCGGCAAGTTAATGGGCACAAATCGATAATCGTTTGTGACGTTTTTGTGGAAAAAAACGAACGGCAAGTTTGGAAAATGTCTGCCGAACGTACGATAAATTGCAAGTTTAATGCGTTCTTCGTCCGTGAAAAAACGAATGGTTGCTACTGCGCATGGTTGAAAAACATTTAACCCGGAAGGGAAATATTCGTGCCAAATACGTTTGCGTCAAAACGTGATGACAAATCGTCAACACCAACTATATAAAGGCCCGCACACACGATCTGACTTTTTGGCAACAAACATGCAAATTAGCAGTTCTGGAGCAACATCTGACCGTGTGTACGCTCCATCGGACAAACGTTTTCTGTTTTTATCGGACTTTTGTTGGCTGCGAATGGACAAACTTTCTGGCAACAAAACTCCGATCGTGTGTGCACAAAAAACCATCGGACTTTAGTCCAAAGTACAAACACGCATGCTCGGAAGCAAGGACCAGCACGAATTTTTAATGGCTTAATAATAAATCTGCTTTGCTGGTGATACTGACAGAGTACATATAAACATATTTTAGTTTGGATTTGTGTTCTAGTGATATCAATCAAAAAATGTTGTGTTTTTTTGGCCATTTTGGTTATTGTGCATTCACAACATAAATAAAATTACTAAATTATTAGACATGTTCTCTGTCATCACAATTAAAAATTATAAATTAGAAACAAAAAGAGCAAACGATACACAGAAAAAGAAAAAATATAGCTTATTAAATCATACTCAAATCAAAAAATACAACCTGCTAAATTATTAGCCCCTAAACTCCCCAGACCACTGGCCTTGTTGTGGATCCTTGGGGCTGATTTTGCCACTGACCACCATGCTGCTCAGGTGGGTGGGCTTGCTGGGGTGGGTAGGTTTGTTGTGGAGGAGTGTTGTTCAAATCACACACATGATATTTAGTGGTTAGCTCTTGTTTCCTGGCCTTGCTGAAGAGCTGGATGATTAGACAACATTAGATTTAGCAGTAAAACAGCCAAACCCTTCAGCACTATCGGGTGCTGTGGTAATCACAGAAGTAGCCCTAGTTAAGAACTCAGCTGTGGCCTCATCCAGATGTTGGCTCTTCCTGGCCCTTTTTTTGGGAGGATGCAGGGGAGGGATTCTGCACTCAATTGTCGTCTGGCTGCTGGGCCCAGGCTCTTCTTGGCTCTAAAGTTCCTGTGTGTGTAAAACCAACATCATTTTAATTTTTGGACATCAATCACCAACAATTTTCAGGTCATGACTTTTTAATTTGGAATGTGTCCAAATAGTAAAGACTATCATTCTGACTCCAGCATTTCTCATTCTTGTCCTAATCCTTTTTGGCCACTACTGTCTATTGATATGGGACTCACTTTTTTAACACAACAAATTACTATGCATTTAGGGGTGTAACTACCACCATAGTGACCCATGCGGGCGCTATGGGGCCTGCAGCCGAGTGTGGCCCAGTGAGGATAAGAGCACCGCCGGCACAGTCTCCCAGCCAGGGGAAAGAGAAGAGAGGAAGAGGCGAGCTGTCCGTATCAGCAGAGAGCTGAATTGCCCGATGTAAGAGCTTTCATTAGAACTTCCAGTGTTCCCGGGGCTCACGTCACATAGCTCCACCTTTTGGCCCGGTGCCTTTGATAGAACGCCGATCCAATGCGGGACATGTGACGTCATCAAAGGCGTCGGGCCAAGAGGTGGGGCTATGTGATGAGCCCCGGGAAGACGGGAAATTCAAATGAAAGCTATCACAGCGGGCAATCCCGCTCTCTGCTGATCCAGGTGGCTTGCCTCTTCCTCTGCATAGGTGGGGCTGTATGGTGCACAGACAAACCAGGCTGTATTGGGCACAGGTCACGCTGTATGGGGCACAAGTCAGGCTGTATGGGGCACAGGTCACGCTGTATGGGGCACAGGTCACGCTGCATTGACACTAGGGCAGCTGTGGGGGGGGGGGGGGGCTGTTTGCAGGGAGCCCCATACAACATTTTGCTATGGGGCCCTGCTATTTCTAGTTACACCCCTGTATGCATTACTACCATCTAATTAAATCATTTATATTTTTAGGCACGCTTTTAAACAATGCTATATCTGGGTCAAGCTGAGCTCCTCCTCCTCTTCATCCTGTGTAGGATCAGGCTCAGTATCGGTGGCCTCAGCTGATGCAGAGGGTAGTGTAGAGAGAGATCTGCGTGGTACAGTTTGATCCCACAAAAAATGGAGGCTGTTGAAATACCACAGCTTGGGAACATAAACATCTTCAGCTGCTGCTCCTTATTTTTTGGATTCGTCAATCTTCTTGCGTTCCCTGTTATACATACTTCTGAGGCCCCCAATTTTGGTCTTTAGCAAATTGTAGGTTGCTCTGGGGTACAAAGTCTTCGGAAATTGCACCAGTTTATAAATTGCTGCCATCCTCTTGGCTTTATTGCAATAATCTTTATCTTTTACTTGCCACAGACACGTGAGCTCTCTGTATTGTTCGAGAAACTGGCTAAGAAATTCATGTTAATTCAAAGCTGACTTCATAATTTTGGTGACAAGTATCAGAGGTCTTCAAAACAGAACACAAGACAAACCATAATGGGTGGCGTATAGCTCATAATCTGGTCACAATATAGGCCTTTATTTAAGCAGTAGGGATGGGCTGTATGTTCGGGTCGAACACGAGTTTGACTTGAACATTGGGTGTTCGCCTGTTCGCCGAATAGCAAACCGTTTATGTTTTTTTAGGCAAATTTGAAAACCTATAAAAGTCTATGGTAGAATTCAAAAGTGATAATTTTAATACATAATATGCAAGCTAATTGCCATTAGGGATGAGCCGAACACCCCCCTGTTCGTTTCGCACCAGAACATTTGAACAGGCAAAAAATTGGTTTTAACACGTGAACACCGTTAAAGTCTATGGGACTTGAACATGAATAATCAAAAGTGCTAATTTTAAAGACTTATATTCATGGTATTGTCATAAAAAGTGTTTGGTGACCCGGGTCTTGCCCCAGGGGACATGTATCAATGCACAAAAAAGTTTACAAAACGGCCATTTTTTCCTGAACAGTGATTTTAATAATGAATAAAGTCAAACACTAAAAGTGTAATATTCCTTTAAATTTCGTACCTAGGGGGGTGCCTATAGTATGCCTGTAAAGGGGCGCATGTTTCCCGTGTTTAAAACAGTCCAACAGCAAAATGACATTTCAAATGCAAAAAAAGTCATTAAAAAGTACTAACGGTAGCGACAGAATTTAGAAACATACCTTCTTTTCGCGGGTACTCTCGGATTGCATTTGTCTCGCACCCAAACAGAACGTAATCTTACATCACACGCTCGTTCAATTGATATACACTACCTATGCGTGAAAACTCCGCTCTCCGAACGGCATGACGCATTCGTTCGTACCGCGTGTTAACTTGACATAGACGGAGCATGCCTGAAACTCCGCCCCTGACGTTCTTTTTCTATAATATTCCCCGCCCCTTTACTCTTCGGTGCGCAGTGAGGAGCAACATGGCGGAGACACACATGTGTGATGTGTCAGCATCTAGTGGGGAGGAAAGGCCAGAGGCACAAATCACAGGATCCAGGAGGAGATGTAAGGCCACCAACATGGCCTTTGCAGAAATGGTGGAGATGGTGGACATTTTGACTCGTGAAGATTATGATGGGAAACATGGCCCATATGCCCATCCTAACTTTGTAAAAGACAAGTTTGGGGTACGCAGAAAGAAGGACCAACTGAGGAAGTGCTGGTCTGACCTCAAAAACAGGGAGCCGGATCAGTATCTGAAAATAAAGAAGGTACTTCGAAAAAGTAAGTACTTGTCGTGTGTCCCATTTATGATTATTCACTTGCCTGCTGCTCCATGTGCTTTTCTTTACTGTTATACTGAATGTTCGTAAGTGGGAAATAACGTTCGTGGGTAGGAAATAACGTTCGCAAGGACCAACAGTGATCGTTTGCCAATAAATACGATCTTTTTAGCTGATATAGGCTTATGACTGTTTTGGTCATGATCATTTATGTGATTGAACGAATTTTAAAGACATTGTTGTCTAGATGTCTTTGAAATTTTAATTAATTGCTAAATTGATTCAGTGGAATGTAAGGAGAGGACACTCAGCAGCTGTTTACACATCTGGACTCAGGAGCACTAGTGTGGGACACCAGAGAAACTTGGCCAAAAAAGGTAAGTATTGCATTTTGGGTAAAAGGTATTTTTAATCATGTCTTCAAATTGGTTCTCTTCCTAAACAGACAATTGTACACCACTTGAAAGCAATGTTTCATATTCCTATTTCTGGCCATAAATATCTGTGTGCTAAGTATACCTTTTTTTAATCTCTCATAGGGGATAAAAGACGCAGACAACAGGGTCAACAGGACCCCCAACCTCGCCGGGGACACCCAACCTCGCCGGGACACCCAACCTCAATACGAACCCAGCCCCAGCGTCACAGAGGATGCTGAGGAAAGAGAGGTGGGGGAAGTGGGAGTGTGTACCTCACCAGGTGAGTGTCTGACACCCCAGCTTCAGGTAATCTATGTATACCTGCATATTTCTAAATACATGTTTTTTATCACATTTTTAGGTGATGTTCTGGTTGTGGAAGAACAAGCAGACCATTTCACGACGGACAGCGCCCAAAGGCTCATTGGGCAGGTCATGTTGTGGAACGGCGAAAACGATGCCATGCGGAATCGCCTGGACAGAATGCAGCAGGAAATGAAGAACATGATAGATGTTTTGGGTAGAATCTAAACCCTTTTTACGTCCAAAAACATTTATCATGTTCTTTATTTCCTGCTGCATGATTATGTCCACATTAAAATTTGGATATGTTGAACTTTGTAAGTTCCCTCTGTTATGTTTGTAAACATGTTTGTTTATTTTTGAAAGCCAAAAACAAAAAATTACAGATATATTTTCTTTGAAAAAAAAAAAATTAAAAAAAAATTAAAAATTAGATATATTGCTTTAAAAAAAAACATATATATTTTCTTTTAAAAATTAAAAATGTAAAATTTTTTAAAATTATATATATTGCTTAAAAAACAAACAAAAAATTTTATAATAAAAAAAAACGTGTGATATTTGCATATTTTTTACAAGTTGAACTTTGTAAGTTCCAGTTCGTTATACAAGTTCTGTTTTAGATCATGCCTGTTTGTGAAACTAAAAAAACGCACATGAATGTGCACAGATAAAAACATTTTGGAACAAAAACAATGTGTGGTTTCTTATTTCAATGCTCAATACCAGTATATTTGTTAAGTTGGTGTGGTTACATTGACAGTGTACTCTAAAATGTGTGTAGCCGAGACACAGCACAATATAATAGTTAGCTCAAAGCGAGATTGTCACCTCATGTTGCACATCAGGTTGGTTTGCACTAGTGGCAAAAATGACAAAGATCAAGGCTATTTGCAAAGCTAGTAAACAGACAACAGTAGTTCAAAGAAAATATTATTTTATTAATAAGTCAAATAATTAATCAGCAAGTAAAAAAGCAGTCCATATATTGTTCACGGACAAGACGGGCATTCTGGGAGCCCAAACCAGCACATGCACTTTCCAGAGCTGGCATCACAGCCTATTCAGCTGGTCGGGAAAAAGGCTCATCACTTTTCCCTGAGGCAATGTAGCCTCATCTGCCACAAAGACAAAATTTAGTCCCTCAATATTGTCCTGAGCATTTGGCAAACTTAAGGTCCCTTTTTGTATACGACCCTAAAATTCGGTACGCATCATCACACCTCCGTCAGAGTGGCGTCCATTCATCCCAACATCCAAAAAAGGATAAGTTGTAATTATATGCTCCCTCACCCCCTCTGGTGGCACATTCAAAAACTTTTAGGGGGGGGGGAGTTGAATGGGTAGCTGTTTTTGACAAGTAAACCTCTACACTTCCATGAGAGCTAAATGCATTAAAAATTAAGTTTTATTTTGCCTGACCATCCATCTTGCACATTGTTCAAATCTATACACATTTTGACATACATCGGACAAAATAATGACAATGTTCGTTAATTATGATTATTCGTTATGATAAAGTTATAAACCCAGGAAGTCAGCACAGCACAGGGATGGTGGGAGCCCCTCATAATGAACACAGCACAGGGATAGTGAGAGCCCCTCATAATGCTAAATTCATCATAACAAACGTATCATTTGGACCTTTTGAAGGTAATCTTGCAGGCCCTTGCACTACATGCTTTTGAGAATTTATTCAGCAATCTTAACTAAAAAAATAAGGTATACTATGTATGTGTTTATCAAAATCAGCAGATAGAGTAGTTCTATCGGTTGACTCTGTTTTTTTGTTTTTTTTTGGGGGGGGGGGGGGGATAAGTGTTTGCACAACCAAAAAGGGACTCTTGCACTCTGCATGAATTTAAAGGACAGGAATGAGATTGGGACACATTTTAGGGGGTGTTTGTGGTAAACCTAAAAATGCAGCATAAAAAAAAACAGTGTTAAGTTACTAGGCTAGGTGTGTATGGGCCCAGGGTAGCATGCTGGGGAGGTTAGTGGAGGAAAATATGCATGTAGACCACCAAAAAGGTTACAGCATGCATGAGGACAAAGAGGACATTCATTCACAGCATATTACAAAAATGGGAAGGATGGAATACAAATTTTAGAAAATACTTTATAAAAACATGAAGGTGATATTAAATCCAAAAAATTACACGAATATAGTCCTTCTGCAGGACTTGGATAATAGCACTACATGTCTCAGGAATAATCACTCCCAGAGCCTGGGGAGAGATACAAGTGGTAAACTTGATATCCTGGGGACTCCTCCCTGTCGCCAAATAACGTAAGGTAGCTATGAGCTTTTGCTCTGCTGGAATAGCAGCCCTCATGCAGGTGTCCTGCTTCATGATATAGGGGGACAGCAAGGACAATAGTTGCTGAAAGCAGGAGTCCATCATCCAGAGATAATTCCGATAATCATTTGGATTATTCTCCTGCAGCTCACGCAGCAAGGGCATATGGCTAAATTGGTCACGATTAAGTAGCCAAGTTTTGGCCCAAATAATCCTCATCCTACTACTCTGACTATTCCTGGACCGGGCTAGAGTCACAGCAAGAACTCCAAGCCCATAAACAACACGACCTCTCCTAGGATTGCGTAACATGGCTGGGTTGTCCTACAAACGGTCGGAAATGCAAAGTAACGCACGGAACTGGAAACCACGAATCTGCACTGACCAAACGTCTAATAATTAGAAATTAGCAGAGGGAGCCCGAAGCGTGACGCCGAAGAATTTAACGTCTTCTTTGGAAGTGTCATCAGTACGTTGTAACGTCACTACGTTCGTGTTTGTTGCCTAAACGTCAGACCGTCTGTATGCAATACAAGTTCAGAAAAAGCCACGGGAAAGTTTGTACAAGGTCCGATCGTGTGTATGGGGCTTAACACACACCGAACAGAACGTTGTCTTGTTCGATGCCACTGACCAGACAAAGGTTTACACTGGCCAATACACAGAAGATTTGTAATAACTGAAGGTAAGCAGACCAGTACAATAGTTCTAGGGTATTAATTGTTAGGTGTAGTTTGGCAACTGAACAATGATGCATTTTTTATTATTACAGAAGCAATGGTGGACAAATTTAAGTCACCACATTTCCTGCCACAATTCATTGAAATGTACAGAGACCTTACATGTCTATGGAAAGCGCGCTCCAAAGACTACTCAGATCGTCAAAAACGTAAAGAAGCGTATACTAAATTAGTGGAACTATGCACTGTTGTGTATGCAAAAGCAGATATATCCTATGTGACCAAAAAAATAGCAAATCTGCGTACGATCTTCAAAAAAGAATTGAATAAAATGAATGAATCCAAAAGATCTGTTGCAGGTGCAGATGAAGTATATGTGCCACGCCTGTGGTATTTTGAGAGTCTACATTTTCTGACTGACCAGGAGAAAGCACGACCCTCTGTTTCAAGTTTGGACAGTATCAGTGGAAATATTTCAGGAGATGAAGAAGATGGAACATTTGAGGAAATGGCAGACAGTCAGGTAAAGTCATCATATTATGTTTTATTATACACTTTTATATGTACATATCAGAAAATCAAAATTGAAGAGAATACATACAAAATTCAAAGCACATGTACCTTGGTACATTTTTTTCTTTAAACAAAAATATTACATGACACCTGTATTTAGTAATGAAATAAGAGATAAATGCAGCCACTCAAATTTACATATCATTTAGATATTGTTTTGCCAATCTACTGCTCCAGGACCCAGAAAATATTGCATATAATGCATGCGATTCTGACGAGCGAGTTGACTTGAGAGACGTGGTGGGGCACGGCCTAGGTTTAATAACCCTTCTGTATTATTACGCCACTCACCAGGCGTGACATCCCCAGACAGAGTATCTTCCCGGTCCACCAGGGATTGTGGCATGTAGGTGGAGCTAGTACGCCTTAAGAAATTATGCAACACACAGCAACAATGGACTATTGTGTCAATTTTTGGGGGGGCTACATTTATTGCTGTATGGAAAATACGAAAGAGGTTGGCCATAATACCAAACGCATTTTCTACAACTCGTCTAGCACGAGATAACCAGTAATTAAAAATGTTTTGATCAGGTGTAAGGTTTTAAAGGGAAAATGGTTTCAAAACATGGTCAGATAACGCAAACACGTCATCTGCAACAAATGTGAAGTTTAGTCCTTCCACTGTGTCCTCTTGGGATGGTAGATGTAGAAGTCCATTTTTTAAACGATGGAAAAAAGTGGTTTTCTCAATTATTCCCCCATCAGAATTTCATCCATTTTTGCCAATGTCCACAAAGATAAATTCATACTTGGCATTCATGATTGCCATTAGGACAATGCTAAAGTAGCCTTTATAATTATAGTAGAAGGAGCCAGATTTTGCTGGGGGCATTATGCGAACATGCTTGCCGTCTATGGCACCACCACAGTTGGGAAAATTCCAATAGTCGTGAAATTGTTTGGCAGTTGCTTTCCATTCCTCCACAGATGCCGGCAGCTGTGCAAAGGTAAAAATATATGTTAAACAAATATTTAAGGCTTAATTCTCAAAAAATTATAACAATTGGCTTTATTATACAGGATCTATTTGGCAGTGAAACACAAACTGTCACATCACCACCAGTAAGCATGACCAAAAAGAGAAAGACAAGGCAAGATTCAACAGGCAACTTTCTACTACAAGCATCTGCAGCGTTAAATCAGAAGAGGGATGAATGTGATGACCTGGGTGCATTTGCAGCAAAGAAAATACGCAGGATGTCAGAAGACCAAAAACAATTACTGGAACCATTACTCATTCAACTTCTTAATAAAGGGTTAAGGGGGGAGCTGACCACAAATACACACTTAGCTGAGCACAAAACCACACACCCACAATCATTGCAAGTACCTCAACAAATGCATCAGTGGCACGTACCATTCACACAGCAGGATCGTCAACAAAGCAACTGGGGACATGATTATCAGTACACATCATTGTGAATCACATACATTTGGTTTAAAATATGTTATGTTTGTCAGTTTGACATGTTATGAACTAGTTTGAGTTTACTGATATGTTTAGAGCTTCTAAAATCAAAGTTAAACAAAGCAAGCTGTACAGTGTTTGAGAGTTAAAAATAAAAGCACTGTGTCATTACCATTATTCGTCTTGCATGATCCTTATGATGGCTTGGCAGGTCTCAGGTATGATGCGGCCAAGTGACTGGGCAGAGATTCCAGTAGTGAATTTTAAGTCTTCAAAACTTCTTCCAGTTGCCAGAAAGCAAAGTGTTGCTACCAGTCTCTGCTCTGCTGGGATGCTTGGTCTTAAGACTGTGTCCTTTTTGGTTATAAGGGGTGACACTTAACTCAGTAACAGCTGAAAGGACTCATCAGGCATCCTCAGATAGTTCCGATAGTCATCTGGATTGTTTTCCTTCAGTTCTCGAACCAATCTCATATGAGAGAAGTCATCACGGTTCTTCAGCCACTCTTTACTCCATAACCTTCGCCTTTTGCTTCTGGATTCCTCTGCTTGCTGTATAGCCATCACTCCAAGCATTACTATGGCAATGGTCCTCTCATCCACATCAATATTGTAGGTGGTGCAGTAGACTATGCATAGTTCGTTCCGACGTACGTATGAACGTATGTTGCTCCTCTGGGCATATACGTCAAACACAGGAAGCCACAGTGCAGAGGTCAAACACATTTTGACACTTCCTTTTATATATGCAAAAAACGAACGAAAAAACTATACATTGCTGTTCATAAACGATTTAACGTTCGAAAATCTTTACTTACCTGATGGCGTGATCGTTTGCGGTCACTACCGAACGTTCGTTTTTCGAAAATGGGTTCGGCCGATTTTCTGTATAGTGTATGGCCAGCATAAGGATCAGATCATTCATTCGAGACCCAAGGGACAATAATAGATATCAAATAAACCCATATCAGAGATTACAATACAAAAGTGTCACCCAAAGTATCAAAATCACATCCACCCGTAGAGTGGTATTATGTACATGCTCAATCAGTCTGCGGTTGCCGTGGAGGCCTCCGCCAGCCATTTGGCCCACACTCTACGGTATTTTCTGGGGCACCCTCTATTTTGGTAGGTTTCCTTATAGAGTGGTAGTACTTTATTGACATGTGTTTTCCATAGAAATATTGACGGCGGGGCGCGTTTTTTCCAGCAGAGAGTGATAATTTTTCTGGCATAGAAAATCAGGAGTCCTATCAGAGTCCTCTCCGCTATCCTGGGGGCTAATGTTTTATTAAGCCTAGAAGGCATATCTGCGGGGTTGGGGCTATATCTATTCCCACCACTTCTTTTATTACAGATATTACTTGTGACCAGTAGTTTTGAATTGCTGGGCAGGACCAGAAGATGTGTATAAAGTCGCCCGGATCCCCAGTACACCTCCAACACTCCGAGGACAGGGAGGTTCTCATTTTATGCATTCTATACGGGGTAATATATGCCCGGTGTAGTATTTTGTATTGTATGAGGTGGTCACGAAGTGAGACCAGGATTTTGAAGGGGAATTCCCACATGTCCTCCCAATCCTCGGAGTCCAGTCCCGGGATGTCTTGTGTCCATCGCTGACGGAGCTTTGACAGATCTGGATAGGAAACTCTAAGGAGATGTGCATAGAGGACCGAAGTCGGTTTCCTGGTGCATTCATATCTTGTGACCCTCTCCAGATCGGATTGCACTATTTGCGTGTCATTGGGTAATATTTGGGCTTTAAACGCATGAGACAGTTGCATATAGCAAAATAAATGCGAGGGGGGAACATTATCATGGCATACTAGATGATTGAAGGGGTGTATTGCCGTGCCGGTGGTGAGGTCAGATATCAGTTTAATGCCACATTTGGCCCATATTTTGGGGTCCGATAGTGAGTAAAGATGGGGTAAGGTCGGGTTGTTCCATAGGGGGGCGTGTGGGGATACTGCATTCCGTGGGAACTTCTCAAGTCCCAGTCCTGCCTTCCAGGCCCTTAGAGTCGTGTGCATGGAGGTGGTCAAGTCATATGGAGCCTTGGGACCTCGAAGGGGTAAATGTGTTAGGGCCTCCACAGAATGGACCACCGCAGCCTCCAAAACTGCCGCGGGGTTGGACGCGTCCGGCACTAGCCACCAAACTGCCGTGACCAGCTGAGCTGCCAGAAAATATTTCTGGCAGTCCGGAAACGCCAACCCCCCTGCGACACTGGACACATCAGTGTCGACAGTTTAAATCTAGGGGGGTTTGAGCCCCAGAGGAAGGAGGAGAACATTCGGTTCAATTTAGTAAAAAATGAGCAAGGTATCCATTGTGGGGAATTACGGAATAGGTATGTAAATTTAGGTATGATTTTCATTTTAATTAAGTTAATGCAGCCTAATAAGGATAGAGGAAGGTTCTCCCAGGCTTTTAGTTTGGCTTTGACTCCTTGGACCACCGGGTCTAGGTTAAGGGGAATAAAGCTGGATGCGTCTCTCGAGACGCGCACCCCCAAGTACACCATTTCGTCTACCCATTGCAGTTGGAGATCTGGCGGGGCTAGTCTTTTTGCCTCAGGGTCAATAGCTAGTAACTGGGATTTTGTCCAGTTCACCCTGTTATTTTGGAGAATTCAGTCAATACTTGCAGCACCCCTCTAAGAGAGGAGTCCGCGTCGTTCAGAAAGAGTCGGAGGTCATCCGCGTACAGAGCTACCCTCTCCTCCAGCCACGCTATTTTTAGTCCTTTTATGTGGGGCGAGACCTGCAGTGCCTCCGCCACCGGTTCCATAGCTATTGCGAACAGTGCTGGAGAGAGAGGGCAGCCCTGCCTGGTACCCCTGGACAGTGGGAAGGGGGGAGAGATGTCACCTCCCAGTCTGATGGCCGCCCTCGGGGGTTTGTATATAGTTTGCAACCACTCAATAAAAACCAACGGAAATCCCATCCTCCGCAGAGTTTCCCAGAGAAATGGCCATTCGATCGAATCGAATGCCTTTTCGATATGGAAGGAGGCAACCGTTCTAGTGCCCACATTATTGTGTATGGCATGCAAGTTGGTGAATAGTCTGCGGAGGTTAATATCCGTTGATTTATGGGCCATGAATCCAGTCTGGTCTGTGTCTATAATGGAGGGCAGAGGTGGGTTGAGTCTAACAGTAATTAATTTAGATAAGATTTTGAAGTCAATGTTGAGAAGTGCTATGGGCCTGTATGAGGCACACTGTTTGGGATCTTTATTGGGCTTAAGGATTAGAATAACGTGCACGTCTGCCATGGAGGGTGGGAGCGCTCCCTCCTCCAGACATTGGGTATACAGGTCTGCCAACAGGGGGGCTAGGAGGTCCGCATGAGACCTGTGGAATTCGACGGGTAGACCATCAGGGCCCGGGGCCTTCCCAGTTGCCTATGAGTGAATATAAGGGTGTACTTCCTCTGCAGTGATAGGCCTGACCAGATGTGACCTCTCCTCGTCTGAGAGCCACCCCAGGGCCAGGGGGTCCAGGAGAGGTGCCATCTCGCCAAGAGTCATATCCTGAGGGAGCGTGGTACTGTATAGTGTCTGATAGAAGGTCTGAAACTCCTTCAGGATACCCTTTTGGGATGTAATAGCTTCACCTGTAGGAGAGACCAATTCGGGGATCAGAGTCATAGGGGTGTCGTGATGAGACATCATTGCTAGCAGTCTACCATTTCTATCACCCTGCTCAAAGAATCTCTGTTTGGTGTGGAATAACTCTAAACGTGTGATCTCAGTGAGATGGAGTTGGAGATCTCTTTTTGTGGACTGCAGTCTATCGAAATTGGAGATCGAGTGGTCAGACCCGTAAGTGGCTGATGCCTCTTCAATCTCCCCCTCCAACCGTGTTGTGCTGGCTTGTTGATTTACCTTCACCGCCTTAATTGCTGACATATAGTGTCCTCTAGTAAACGCCTTGAAGGCATCCCAGACTGTGGGAGGAGAGGATGACCCCGCGTTATGTTCCCAAAATTCACGTAATGTTTGTGGGGTCTGCCCTGATATCTCGTCATGGGAGATCCAGTGGGCCCCAAGGCGCCACATGGAGCCACTGCGTTTTTCTTGGGTCAGCATAGTGATCTTGAGGGGGGAGTGATCAGAAAGTCCACTAGATAGGTAGGTTGCCTCCACTATGTCAGTTAACATAAGTTGATTTGCGAACGCATAATCAATTCTGGAGGAGGTTTTATATGAGGTAGAAAAACATGAGTAAGCTTTAGTCTGGGGATGTAACCACCTCCACACCTCAGTAACCCCTGCCGAGTGTGTCCACCCCAGCAGGTCCCCCGTAGAGGACTGTGGTGGTGTGGGCCTGTCAAGATCAGGGGAGAGGGTGTTGTTGAAGTCTCCTAGGATTAACAATTTAGCTGGACAATACGGGGTAATCCTCTCCAAAATAGTGTACAGCACTTCCGGTTTGAAAGGTGGTGGGATATAAACGCCTACTATAATATACCTTTGTTGCCAGGCCGTCAATACCACAATTACAAATTTGCCATGGGGGTCTGTATGGACCGCCTCAACTTTAAATGGGTAGGATTTATTTAACAGTATTGAGACCCCCCTGGCATATGAGGAATACGTGGCATGGAAAGTTTTCTGAACCCAGGGCTTTTTCAAGGCCATCAGTTTGCCACCCATCAAGTG
Source organism: Lithobates septentrionalis (assembly GCA_037952835.1). Taxonomy (NCBI): domain Eukaryota; kingdom Metazoa; phylum Chordata; class Amphibia; order Anura; family Ranidae; genus Lithobates; species Lithobates septentrionalis. Next base: position 917,042 of record JBBDGP010000296.1, read on the forward strand.
GGTCTCCTGTAGGATCAGTACCTGCGGGTTGTGCGCCTTGACATACTGGAACATCAGTGCCCTTTTAAATTTGGAGTTGAGGCCTCTGACATTCCAGGATATCACCGACATTGTTCCCTGATCACGTGATGTCATGATCCCAGGGGAGAATTGCTAACTTCAGGGTGAACGAGTCCCATCTGAGTCCCAGTTGATGAGTGTTTTTAGAGCAAGAGCCAACTGCACATAACACATAGAAACCATAGAAAACAATACAACTTCCCAAGCACTGTGTGCTTTTCCTACCGGTACCCGGACCCCCCAAAAAACACTGGGGATGGGCCGGGAGCCGGTCTATACCCAAAACTGAACTCAACATTGTAAAGCGGTAACCTGTGAACTAGGCCACACTACAGTCCTCCGCAGCACCGAACAGAAGCCTCGGAGGCGAGATTGGGGGGATGTGTATCCTGTCAAGGCAAGAGGGGCCTGGTGACAATTTCCCTAGTTAGATGGAGAGCACCAGATCTCTGGCTTCTTGTGAACCTACCCAATCGTGGGGGTTTAATGTGGATCACTCGTCGAGGTACTTTTGAGGTGGCTCCGGTACTTACAGGAAGTTTTAGTAGGATGTAACGGGCAAGGATGTGGGAAATCCATGCATCTGATATCCTCATGGGATCAGGTCATCAATGCAAGGTGGTCAGCCAGTCGTCAGCATCTGCTGGGTTATCAAAGAACCAGATTGCTCCAGCATGTTGGACTCGCAGGCGGCTGGGGTAAAGCATGCTATATTTTATGTTCTTATCCCTGAGTCGTCTACGAACATCGTTGAAGGTTTTCCTCTTCCGCTGCAAATCGGCTGAAAAGTCGGGGAAAAGATGAACGGAGGTGTTACCATAACTGAGAGTGGGATGTTTGCGGGCTTCAGAGAGGATCTTGTCCCTGTCCCGATAATTGAGGAAGCGGACCAGAAAAGGTCGGGGGAGGTTCCCCGGGATGGGCACCCGATGGGCCCTTTCAACCATGTAGGTAGGAGGGACATCTGTGAGGCTCAGGAGGTTTTTAAAGAACTCTTCCGCAAATTCAGCCGGGTGGTCCCCTTCCTCTTTCTCAGGTAGCCCCAGGACCCTGACATTATTGCGTCTGAGTCGGTTTTCGGCATCATCTGATTTTGCGACAAGGGACTGTATAGTGCGCTGCAACTCAGCAATGGAGGAGGCATGCGTGGCGGTGAGATCTTCGGTGGTGGATACTCTGGTCTCAGTTTCAGTCATTCTCCCTCTTATTTTGTCAAGGTCATTCCTGCTAAAATTGCAAGATGGTCAATGCGCACAAGCAGTGAGGTCCTACTCCGCTCGATCGCAGCGAGGATCCTGGCTGTACTATCTTGCGACAGCGGGGCTGACTCCTCTGTCGCTGGAACCTCCCCGGGGCCCATCTCCATTTCAGCTAATAAGGCCCGGAGTCGTCCAAGCAGTATGGGGTCTGACTGCGGCGAAGAGAGTTGTGGCTGCCGGGGCGATGAGCCGATCCCAGCAGCCCTGGAGTTCTTCTTCCCCTTTCTGGAGGGGGGGGACATCTGATGAGTCACTAAAGGGGGCCCCGACAGAGGAGCAACTCGTGCCCAGATCAGTGACCAGGAGGCAGCCACGGTCGGCCCAATGGAGCAGTGGGTAATGAGCCAAGGAGAGCACAGTCCAGGCAGGCAGACAGCAATTCCCTGCAGCCCCCCTCTTCACAGCAATGCCCTGAGCAGAGGCAGTCCAGTAAGGGTGGAAAGCTGGGAGTAAGAACAGGAAAGGCCCAAAGCGGGGGGGACCCAGGCAGAAGGATGGCAAAGACACCAGGCCCCTGGGCACCTACACTGGCCCACACAGGCAGTCCCCACCGGTCAGCACACCAGGCCACCGCAGGGAGATGGATGGATGGTGAGGCAGGTGGGGGCAGCAAGAGCCGCGCTCTTGATTTGAGGCCGGGCCGACCGCGGCGCACTCCTGCGGGGTAGCCGCTCAGGAAACAGTGCCGTCAGGCAGGCTTCACTAGGCCGCGCCCGCAGCGAGCGCCCCAGCAGACAATCAGACCAAGCCAGGCAGGTGGGGGGGCAGGCAGGAGGGGGATGGAACACAGTCTCAAGGATGGATGGCAGTCTCTTACCCCAGGCTGGGATCAGCTCGCTCCGGCCGGGTACAGGTCAGCAAGATGGCGGCTGCAGGCCTGAGCAATGCACGGCCCCCCAGGAGACCACGGCTGAATCCCCACTCCAGATCCGCTCAGAACTCAACAGGGGACAGAGAGGAACAGATTGGCAGGTTGGGTGGTCTTTTTGGGCAGTTGGGTGGGTGGATGGTGAAGGATTGAGTTCAGGATACCCGCAGCTCCTCTCAGACCTCTCCTCTCCTCCAGTCAGCACACCAGGCCAAAGCTGGGAGATGGATGGATGATGAGGCAGGTGGGGGCAGCAAGATCCGCACACTTGATTTGAGGCCGGCCGCGGCACACTCCTGTGGGGTAGCCGCTCAGGAAACAGTGGTGTCAGGCAGGCTTCACTAGGCCGCACTAGGCCGCGGCCGCCACGAGCGTTCCCAGTGGCACAGCAGGCAATCAGACCACACCAGGCAGGTGGAGGGCAGGCAGGAGGAAGGATAGAACACTGTCTCAAGGACGGATGGCAGTCTGTTACCCCAGGCTGGGATCAGCTCGCTCCGGCCTGGTACAGGTCAGCAAGATGGCGGCTGCAGGCCTGAGCAATGCACGGCCTCCCAGACGACCACGGCAGAATCCCCACTCAAGATCCACTCAGGGCTCAGCAGGGGAAGGAGAGGAACAGATTGGCAGGTTGGCTGGTCTGTTTTTGGCAGTTAGATGCGAGGATGGCAAAGGATTGAATTCAGGATACCCGGAGCTCCTCTCAGACACGTCCGCCGCCGCCCACATCCAAACACGCCCCCCGAAACCGATGTTCTTATGAGGGGGTTGGGCTTTAGCCCCAGCGAAAACCTTCACAAGTTCGATGCAGTTAAGGACCTCAACCTATTCATAAGAAAACTTCTTTTGAAAAACATGTACAATACAAGTTCTGAGACACAATTGACCAAAGAGGAAGATAGAGCTATCCATCAGCTCGTTTCCCTTCTTGAGGAAAATGAGCAATCTGATCTCATTGACTGCGTTGACATCGAGCAAATTTTGGCAGATGTCGACGCAGAATCAAATGAGAAGCCAGTTAAACCTCAAACTATGCTCAAGAAAAAGTCAGACCAGTTCCCAGCACCTAGTTCCAACCCAAATGCAGCAACTTTCCTTAAGCTCGTATCTCGAGATTTAAATAAGCTTTCCTCCAAAGTCAATTCCAAGGAGAACATGACCCCCTTGGAGAAACAGGCCTTGAAAGATCTATCTAAAAATCACTCATTAGTGATTAAACCATCTGACAAAGGTGGGAACACTGTCATTATGGATAATGATCAATATACTTCCATGTGCAAAAAAATTCTCAGGAATGAGAATTGGTACCGTTCCATTCCTTTTCATATGATTGATAAATTCAATGCCAAGTTTTATGATTTAATAGACACTGCAGGTAGAAGGGGCATTATAACAGCCACAACTTGGAAATATATACGCACCGAGCATCCCAGAATCCCGACGTTCTATGCGCTTCCCAAGATCCACAAGGATAGCAAAAATCCCCCGGGCCACCCGATCATTTCGGAAAATGGCTCTATCTCAGAAAGACTTAGTCGGCTAATCGACGAAAATTTCATGCCTTTTGTAATTAGCCTTCCATCTTATGTGAAAGATACGATCCACTTTCTCAAGATTTTGGATGGCATGTTCATCTCAGAGCACTCAACATTAGTGACTATTGACGTTGAGGCGCTCTACAGCTCCATACCGCATACGCTAGGTTTGGCTGCCATTCGCCACATCTTGTCCCAACAAATTGAGGATGAATGGCCATACAGTGAGTTCATTGTCCAATCTTTAGACTTTAACCTCAACCATAATGTTTTTTCTTTTGATGGCTCCCACTACCTCCAGGTGCAGGGTGTTGCCATGGGGACATGTGCCCCATTGTACGCCAATCTGTACCTGGTGGAGTGGGAGCGATCTTTGATGGCAGATGAGCAATTAATGATGTATACCGGCCACATCACGATGTGGGTAAGATACATCGATGATGTATTTTTAATCTGGGATGGCCCAATAGAGATGCTGTCTGCTTTTCTAGCCAGGCTTAATAAGAACTAATTCAATTTAACCTTTACAATGACTTACCATTCAGATGAGGTGACCTTTCTGGATGTCACTATCCTCCGTGGGGAGGGGGGTGCCATCCAGACTCATCTCTTCAGGAAGCAGATGGCAGGAAACTCCATACTTCATGCCTCAAGCTTCCATCCACACCCACTTATAACTTCTATACCTTTCAGTCAATACTTACACACTAGAATAAATTTCTCCAATTACAAAACCTTCCAAATTGAAGCTAAAAATTACAGAATAGACTACTGGAGAGAGGATACTCAAAAGCATGCCTTAAGAAGGCCTATAAGAAATCTTTGGAAAAAAACAGATATGAACTCTTATATCCTCAAAAATCTAGAAGTAGTGGCCAAAATGCGAACATGACATAATACCTTATTCCATAACCAACATAACGAGATTTGCAATATTGTGCAAAAATATTGGCACCTTCTGTCCATGGACCCCATCCTGGGCAGATTTGTGCCAACCAGACCACTTATTACTTTTAAGCGTGCAACATCAATTAGGGACTGTTTGGTTCAAAGCGAGTTTAGAGGCGAGAACCGAGGTGATCTTTGTAAAAACAAAGGTACATACACTTGTGGGGGCTGCACTTTTTGCCAGTTTATACAGGTGGGATCCACTTGTACCTTACTGAATGGCAGGCCCTTTAAGGCAGCGCATTTTGCCAATTGCAAGACCAAAGGGGTAGTATATTTACTACTCTGTGACTGCGGCTCCTTCTATGTGGGGAAAACCAAGGTGGAACTACGCTCCAGGATGTCCAAACATATCTGGAGCATGAGGAAATGCATTCCAGATCTCCCCTTGGGGATGCACGTTCTATCCCTGCATAACAGCATTTTTCCTAAGATCAGATTTTTGGTCTTGGATAGAGTGCATCCCAGCCCAAGAGGGGGGGACTAGAATAAAACCCTATTACAATAAGAACTCAAGTGGATCTTGCTCCAGGCCACAACCTTTCCAGGCCTCAATGAGGCCATGAACTACAGGCCCTTCCTTGAGGGGTTTGTCTCTGGAGGAATGGAGGAATGAAGAAATGACTACATATGGCCTCTGATATTTCATTTGACCCCCAATACATCATTAGTTTTCCTCCCTGTAATCATGTAGTTATTTTATTTATTTATATGTTTTACGGACTTTATGTCTCTACTTCACGTATATGATGTATTACGTATGTATATACCATTTAATTATCTGTATTAAGATATATGTTGTGTTGGAGACAATTATATATATATCACTCCTTTGTTTTTTGTCTCTATGTCACTGCTCACACCAATTTAGATGTCTGCTGTTTGGTCTTGCGTGTCATCCAGACTTCAGCTGTTCACTACGGATGAGGTTTGTTTATATACATCTATTCCTTTTCTCATCCCTTTTCTTTTCCTTTGCTTTCTTCTCTGTCCCTTCCTTCTCTCCTCCCTTGCATTCTGCATGGGGGAGCTTAGTGTGCTGTGCGGTCTCTCTGCGTGCAGCCCCGGCACGCAGGGGTCGTTCTGGACAGTCCCTTTGGGTCTCTGTCCATTCGGCATTTTTATGTGGCCTGTCCATTCAGCATTTTTTTGTGGCCTCCCAGGTTCCCTTGGTGTGCAAACATCTCTCTAGCACACTACCAGGGCTGACGATTCCTGCTCTCCCTCGGTCCCTCATGTTCCACCCCTTGTGGTCATGTGACAGCCACCGTGGTTGCCAGCACTGTGCAGGCGCTGCAGTGTTGTCGGGAGATGCCGAATTTCTCCACCCATCTCAGGCCTGCTGGATTCCTGTCGGAATCCTGTCGGTGGGAGCGCGATGCATGAGGTCACTCCTCCTGCACCGCCATCTTGGATGTGGGCAGGGGGTGGCGCCGTGCGCCACGGACTCGGGGGACCGCGGTGACAGCACGAATGACGGATGTGGATGATTTCTATCACCCACACCTGTCTAGGAGGCTGGGTTTTTTGGCACCCAGCTGCTATTTAATAGCAAGCTGGAGCAGTGCAACATTAATGCTGTGATCTTGGACGAGGCGATATACCAGTGTTACACAAGATTTCAGGTGAATTTTAGATTTTAATTTTTACTTTTGGAATTTTTTGCTTTGCCTATAGATGCAAGCTAAGATCGGGTTTGTCACATTGACACCCCCTCTTTTTCTGCCTACTGTGTTTGATGCTGTTTTTTGTTTTGTTTGCTGTTTGCAGACTGTGCTTCCTATGGGATGTGCATCTATGGGCTGCTCCAGATCTCTGTAATCGGCCACTGTGTCTGCAACATGGGCCTTTGATGCACTCATCCCTGCTATCCTTCACCATCTGCCACTGGGGATTACAATCTGCACGTCTCTTGTAGTTATTCCATCTATCCCAGCTTGTCCTCGTCCATACATACACAGCATCGTTTTTGAGGTATACTCTTCCACATATATACATATATAATTTCTACTATGATATTTGGTCCTTGGTAGGGTCTCTACCTATATTAATATGGACCAAGTTCTTTCTAACCCCTAGGCCTACCTCTATGTGTGAGGATACTTGGCCTTAGTGAGTCAGTAGAACCATTTAAATACTTAAGTATATTTGCAGACTATTATAGTCAGTTTGTTCATTATATTTATTTTATTCCTTAGCCTCCTGCTGTTGCGGTCCCGGGCTGCGCCTAGGGGATCGTGCTGTCCACACTCCCCCCCAGCAACCAGGAAGTCCCTTTTTCAACTCTTCTTGTTTCAATTACCTGCACTTTTCTGGCCATCTGGTCACTCCTTTTCGATCCGTTGTCCTCGGCTGTTTGTTTTGGACATGTAAGTATGAAGCAGTACACATGTATCTCGGTTTTGTGTCTGAATCCATCTGTCGCCATCAGGTGGATGGAGAAACATTGTTAAAGTATGATGTGTTGCTGAAAATATGTTTTCGTTATTTTAGATTACTGCACTTAGAATCAAATGCATATCAGAATATCCCTGAAGAAGCAGTTTTTTCTCCGTAATGCGTAGGAAATATTGTATGCATTTCTATTGTTATATATTTATACCCTGCGTGCATACTCTTCCATGACCCTTCTGGAACATTATGCACCCGAGACCCCTTTTTCTGCACAGATTTTCTTATATATGTTTGTATGAGTTTTATGTGTTTTTTTATATATAGTATTTAATAAAACTTATATTTTTTACGATACTGTCTCATAGTCCATGCCTTTAAAGTCCCGCCCCGAAGGGGAAACCATGTACAAAACTTTGGGCCAGCAGCTGTCAGAAAAGAGGAAGCTTTCAACACTTTGTCTGTCGTGTGCCCCAGACCACCCGGGGCTGGGCGAACTTCTATACTGGTGGGAACCAATACTGACCTAGTGAGAAGACTGTTATCTTCCGTACTGAACGAAGATGGGTCCACCAACAACAAGATTCACCTGCAGTTACTGAAAGTTTGTCAGTGAGTGGCAAGAGAGAAGAAGGACCCGAAAGAGGGAGTGGGGCGGTTGTGGAAGTTGGAGACCAAAGAGAGGGTACTACAGCCGGGGGAGGTTGGTCATGTGAAGGCCACCATCAAACTAACTTGGGATCAACCAGGCCCATTTGTGGTGTTGGAGACGGATGAGCAGGCCAGAACAGCTGGGCTGGAAATGGTCCCTGAGCTGGTTCCTACCCGAGATCTGTCCAAAACAGGAAGAAATGTACCCATCCAATTGAAGAATGTGACTGATTAGCCTATTATGTTGGGAGCCCGCATGTTGGTGGGGTAGGTGATTGCTGCCACCCCTTTTATCCCTGGAGAAGTTAAGGACTTGAAGAAAGGCCAACAGTTACAGGCAGAGTTCCAACGATGTGCGGAGGTCCTGTCCCCTGTTTGGCAGAACAGGATGAAGACCCAACTGATGAGATGGGAGAAGCTGTTTTCCAAAGACGATTTTGATGTAGGATGTGCAAAAAGTGCCAAACACTGAATTTGCCTGCAGGAAGACAAGTCCTTCCGAGAACGGGCCAGGAGAATACCTCTCAGTGACCTGGAAGACTTAAGAGAGCAGCTGGCAGAGTTAAAAAGGTCAGGAGTCATTCAGAAATCTCGGAGCCCTTATGCATTTCCCATCCTGGTAGTAAGGAAGAAGAATGGGTCAGAAGTATTTGTTAGAGGGCAGGGACAGTTAACCCATTAGCACCACATCCCTGGTAAATAAATACAAAAAAGAAGGGGGGGTTGGGGTATGAATACCCCTGGGATTTTTAAGGTGCTTTTCAAAATTTTAGGTAGGTCAGTAGAGAAGTCTATTAACCTCAAAAAAAAGAAAAAGTCACTGTATGCAAATTGCCAAACTGACTAATAAATTTCTTATTTAATATCTTTAATGATTACGAATAATAACAAAACACATCATCTAAAAACATGCACAATCTTGAACAAACATGGTCAGATAGTGACATAATTTAAAATTTGAAACCACTTTGCGATACCAATCTCAACATGTTTCGCTCAATATCTGAGCTTCATCAGGAGTTTTTTGGTACAGGTGTGGCATACTAAAATAAAAAAGAAGAAAAGACAAAACAAAAATATATAAATACAATGCTTACAAAACACTTAAAGATATTAATTTATCAGAAAGATCGAATTCAATTAAGTATTGCTGAAAAAGCATCAACTGGTGTATATACATTTGCATACAGACAATATATATGGGTAAATCTCACATATTACCTACAAGTCTATAATAATAATCATCTGATCAATATAAGTAAAGAAATAGGAATTTATTGTATACTATGTATTCATTCGTTTCCAGGTCCACAAAAGGAAGAAACACCCATGTGGATCTAGGAACAGTAAAACAACATGAAGGAAAAAGGTGAAAGAAGTAGGGGTTTGCTTACCACAGCCAAAACAGATTCAAAAGGTGAATAGTAGATACACAAGTAGTGAACGTATATACAGTGCCGTGGCTCAAATGCCAATCAAAAGGATGCGTCTCACCCGTCTAAGGCCTCCCAAACCGTTTTTTGGTCCACAGAGGGGCCCAAGTGTAGAATAACTGAAATGGAATATTACAGAAGAGTAATGAAATATTTCTGAGCACATGGACTAGTAGCGGGGAAAACAGAGCAGTCGGTGAAGTAGAGTAGAGAAAGTGTTAAAAATTACCTTCTAGGTTGAATCAAGGGTAAATGTTCAGGGCTATAAAAGCCATATGAACAAAAGCCTAAAGGAGGACAATACTCCAGTTTCACCACACGGTGGCAGTCCGAAAGGACAACCCTTGAGAGTCAGATCAGAAGATCCAAGTGTATGCTGCCCCAGTAAACTACAAAAAAAAAAAAAAAAAAAAAAAAATAAAGGCAATAAAACAATTACTCTGGAGAGCATTGTCTTATTCACAATGCCATTGAAACGATCCTCAAAAAGGAGTATAACCCCCTTCGGATAAAGAGTTTAGCTTACCTGAGAGGTGGGGTGGATGTGTACGGAAGGGGAGAGCGGCATATACCTCCCCTTGCAGCCTCAGCGCCACTGTCAGGAGATAGCGGCTGAGAAGCCGAACTAAATAGGCCCCTCCATCCCGGTGGCGTCTGACGTCACCATCGGGAAGCGGACGTATTGTGAGGCACCTCCCCTAGGATCCATGTGGCCAATGGGTAACAAAGGGGCGAGACCAAGTATCATCCCGGAGCAATCCTAACCTGAACTGACGTCAACACTTCCGTCGCTTATTTCGACGGTGTGGATTGGCGCATGCGCACGCCGGGAAGGGGCGTCATTCGAGCCCTATTGCCGCGCAGGCGCACTGCAGACCGGAAAGAGGGCTAGATAAACACGGCCCTGGGAAAACAAATATTGTAAGGAGCCGAACAAAAGGACAAATAAGCGGTCAGCCATGTTGACTAAGGGAAAGAGAAAGGAAAAGAAAAAAGGGTATAAAAAATTGTGTATAAACCTTTTGACAATAATTAATATTTTTTAAAAAAATCTCCGGATAAGGTTTTAAATGCTTAGATACTTTCTCGTCTCCCATTAGGAGGTACCAATGTCCGTGAGTCCGTGAGATCATTCAAAAACATTGGTACCTCCTAATGGGAGACGAGAAAGTATCTAAGCATTTAAAACCTTATCCGGAGATCACGTTTAGAAGATCCAAATCTCTGAAGGATACTTTAGTACATAGCCATTATGACAGCACTATACAATCAAAAACAGAATCCCACAAGGGGTGTAGACCTTGTCATAAATGCCCCTTTTGTAGATTTATCCACTCTGCGAGAGGCATTATGCTCCCCAATGGTCGCCATTATAAACCTAATTTTTCCGTGACGTGTCAATCCATTGGGATTGTATACATCATGATGTGTGAATGCCATGGATTCTACATAGGCAAAACTAAACGTCCCTTTTTTTGTAGGATCAGGGACCATGTATCCCTGGTTCTAAAAAAGAAAATGGAGACGCCCATTAGTAGACATATGGGGCTGCATCATGATTTTGACAGTAACAAAATGCATTTCTTTGCGTTGGAATATGTCCCCCCAGGGGAGCGTGGGGGGAACTATGATAGAATACTCTTACAACGCGAGACCCGGTGGATACACACCCTGTCCGCTTTAAAACCCCCAGGCCTCAATGATGCGTTGAGTTTCAAACCATTTCTTTAGTCCGTTCCTATTTAACTGCCCTTGTCTATTTCATTATATATATTTGTGTTTCGGTCTTGCTTTTTAAACTTGTTAAGTTTATATAATATACAATTCCACTACCTACAATTTTTGTATATCTTATATGCTTTCTGTATGTGGTTATTTCCAGGTTGTTTTCATAAAAAGTGGGGTCTCCCTTCCAAGCCAACACAGACGTAGATGGTATTGTCTCTTTTCAATACATATATACCCTTTGGACTAAATTAAATATTTATCGTCTCCCCGTCATTTGGAGGTTTCTTCCTCATTTCCGTTCCTTGCTTTGGTCCGCATGGACGCCACGGGCACTTAGGGTGTGGGGTAAGTAATCAATCACCCCCCCCCCCTGGGGGCCCTAGAGGTGTTTAAACTCCCCTTTTGGATACATGTGCCCGGTGGCTAAACTAGCGAGATATTTTCCCTTATTCCATTTTTTATTTATTTTTTTTTTTTATTTATTTATTTTTTCAAATTCCCTTTTTTCACTTTTTTTTTTTTTTTGAACCTGTTAAATTGGGACAATTTATTGGTATTAAATATATCAGACAGGCTTTGGTAACCTGCTGGTTATTCATCAATATATTTGATAATATTTTTTTAAAAAATATTAATTATTGTCAAAAGGTTTATACACAATTTTTTATACCCTTTTTTCTTTTCCTTTCTCTTTCCCTTAGTCAACATGGCTGACCGCTTATTTGTCCTTTTGTTCGGCTCCTTACAATATTTGTTTTCCCAGGGCCGTGTTTATCTAGCCCTCTTTCCGGTCTGCAGTGCGCCTTCGCGGCAATAGGGCTCGAATGACGTCCCTTCCCGGCGTGCGCATGCGCCAATCCACACCGTCGAAATAAGCGACGGAAGTGTTGACGTCAGTTCAGGTTAGGATTGCTCCGGGATGATACTTGGTCTCGCCCCTTTGTTACCCATTGGCCACATGGATCCTAGGGGAGGTGCCTCACAATACGTCCGCTTCCCGATGGTGACGTCAGACGCCACCGGGATGGAGGGGCCTATTTAGTTCGGCTTCTCAGCCGCTATCTCCTGACAGTGGCGCTGAGGCTGCAAGGGGAGGTATATGCCGCTCTCCCCTTCCGTACACATCCACCCCACCTCTCAGGTAAGCTAAACTCTTTATCCGAAGGGGGTTATACTCCTTTTTGAGGATCGTTTCAATGGCATTGTGAATAAGACAATGCTCTCCAGAGTAATTGTTTTATTGCCTTTATTTTTTTTTTTTATTTTTTTTTTTTGTAGTTTACTGGGGCAGCATACACTTGGATCTTCTGATCTGACTCTCAAGGGTTGTCCTTTCGGACTGCCACCGTGTGGTGAAACTGGAGTATTGTCCTCCTTTAGGCTTTTGTTCATATGGCTTTTATAGCCCTGAACATTTACCCTTGATTCAACCTAGAAGGTAATTTTTAACACTTTCTCTACTCTACTTCACCGACTGCTCTGTTTTCCCCGCTACTAGTCCATGTGCTCAGAAATATTTCATTACTCTTCTGTAATATTCCATTTCAGTTATTCTACACTTGGGCCCCTCTGTGGACCAAAAAACGGTTTGGGAGGCCTTAGACGGGTGAGACGCATCCTTTTGATTGGCATTTGAGCCACGGCACTGTATATACGTTCACTACTTGTGTATCTACTATTCACCTTTTGAATCTGTTTTGGCTGTGGTAAGCAAACCCCTACTTCTTTCACCTTTTTCCTTCATGTTGTTTTACTGTTCCTAGATCCACATGGGTGTTTCTTCCTTTTGTGGACCTGGAAACGAATGAATACATAGTATACAATAAATTCCTATTTCTTTGCTTATATTGATCAGATGATTATTATTATAGACTTGTAGGTAATATGTGAGATTTACCCATATATATTGTCTGTATGCAAATGTATATACACCAGTTGATGCTTTTTCAGCAATACTTAATTGAATTCGATCTTTCTGATAAATTAATATCTTTAAGTGTTTTGTAAGCATTGTATTTATATATTTTTGTTTTGTCTTTTCTTCTTTTTTATTTTAGTATGCCACACCTGTACCAAAAAACTCCTGATGAAGCTCAGATATTGAGCGAAACATGTTGAGATTGGTATCGCAAAGTGGTTTCAAATTTTAAATTATGTCACTATCTGACCATGTTTGTTCAAGATTGTGCATGTTTTTAGATGATGTGTTTTGTTATTATTCGTAATCATTAAAGATATTAAATAAGAAATTTATTAGTCAGTTTGGCAATTTGCATACAGTGACTTTTTCTTTTTTTGAGGTTAATAGACTTCTCTACTGACCTACCTAAAATTTTGAAAAGCACCTTAAAAATCCCAGGGGTATTCATACCCCAACCCCCCCTTCTTTTTTGTAAGAAGAATGGGTCATTGCGCATGTGTATCAACTATCGGACCCTGAATCGGCGCACCATCTCGAACCAGTACACCACACCCCGTATTGAAGATGCTCTGCAGTGCAATACTGGAGCTAAGTGGTTTAGTGTGCTTGATTTGAAGAGCGGGTATTACCAGATTCCCATGCACCCATAAGATCAGGAGAAGACGGCATTCATCTGCCCATTGGGATTCTACGAATTTAGCCATATGCTTCAGGGCCTGTCAAGGGCTCCTGCTACCTCTCAGCGTTTGATGGAAAGAACAGTAGGAGACATGAATCTTGTAGAAGTCCTGGTGTACTTGGATGACATCATTGTGTTTGGGAAGACCCTGGAAGAGCATGAGGCCCGACTGGAAAAGGTATTCATCTCATGAGGAAGGACTGAAGCTGTCACTGGAAAAATGCCAGTTTTATAGAACTTCCGTTACCTACTTGGGTCATGTGGTTTCTGCAGGAGTCACCACAGATCCTCAAAAGTTGGAGGCTGTCACTACCTGGCCTAGAACAAGAACTGTAACCAAGTTGAGATCTTTCCTGGGTTTCGGCTCCTATTACTGACGATTTGGGGCCAACTTCGCCAAGATCGCCAGGCCTCTTAATGAATTGTTGCAAGTGGTCACGGGAGAGGGAGAAGAAGGAGTGAAACCCAAGAAGAGTGGCGTTTGCAAGAAAGGAGAGTCTGTCAAAAGTCAATGGACCCCGCTATGTGAAAAAGTGTTTTGGCAATTGAAGAAAGGTCTCACAGAGGCTCCAGTTTTGGCCTATGCTGATCCTGCCCTGCCTTATGAGCTACATGTAGACGCTAGTAGAGAAGGACTGGGAGGAGTGCTGTATCAGGAACAGAAAGTGGAATTGAGACCAGTGGCCTATGTGAGTAGGTGTCTCACCCCATCAGAGAAGGATTACCCTGTACACAAACTGTAATTCTTTTTTTTTAACAAAAACAAGCTTTATTATTGAATTGAGGACATTTATACATTGACAGTACTAGAGATGGCATGTCAAGAGTTGGTCAAGAAAGAAAGGCAAAAAAAATAAGGAGTAGGGGGGCGTAATACATTGCTTATACATATGTATGCTTGTTGAGGAAAGGTACAACGTCACATCAAATCATACAGGATTACAACAACATCAGTAGCAATATCTATCGGATAGAGTGGTCTCAAGTAGCAGTCCTTTCCCTTGGTTTAGGAGAGTATGGTAAGCTAATCCGTGCAGGTGCTTGTCTTATCTAGCCATTTATCCCATACTTTATGGAATTTAGTTGGGCAGCCTCTGTTTTTGTACATCACCTTTTTGTATGGTAGTATTGCACTAACTTCCCTGATCCAGGCTTGTAGAGTAGGGGGTTCTATTCTCATCCAGTGCTTGGCTACCAGTTTCCTAGCACTAAATAGTGATTCGCTTAGGAGTGTAATCATGGATCTGTCTGTGATGGTGTCAGGGAGTAACCCAAAAAGACATGGCCTGGGGTCAAGTTGAACTGGTGATCCCATGTGGTCGTGAAGGAATTTTATGATTTGTGCCCAGTAGCTTTGTATTTCTGGGCATGACCAGAGTAAGTGGAAAAATGAGCACGGGTTGCTGGAGCATCTTGGGCAGTGTGGGTCCTGATTTGGGGAGAATTTAGCAATTCTGGATGGTGTTAAGTATGCTTTGTGTATTATATACAGCTGGGTTAATCGGTCAGAGAGTTTAGGTGACGTGGTTTTAACGTTTGATAGTATATCTTCCCAGTCAGAGATGTCTATAGGTCCCACATCATCCTCCCATCTAATTCTTGCTATGTCCGCAATTCGTGCTACCGATTTGGTACGGAGTGTAGTGTAGAGGGTGGATATGAGCTTTTCTGGGTTCGTCCCTGTGATTATGTCTACAAGTGGTAGTGCCTGGGGGTTGGGAAGTCCGTGTCCGAACTGGGTTTGGAGCGCATGTCTCAGCTGTGTGTAGCTAAATTGCATCTGGGGGGGGAGTTCAAATTCCTTGCAAAGTGTCTGGAAGCTTCTTATTCCAAAGACAGTAGTAATCTGGAATAAGAACACTATTCCCTTGGCTGCCCATCTGGTGGCTCCTGGTAGAGAGATCAATTCCCTCAACTGGGGGTTGTGCCATAAGGGTGTGTGCGAGTGGTAGTAGTCAGCTCCAGATAGTTTGACTGCTTTTTCCCACACATGTCTATGCTGAGCTAGTAATAGGTCTCGGTCTTTATGTTTGTTATGTTTACTGGCTTTCCTGAATATCACCTGCAATGGGGAGTGCATATCACTGTTTGGTTTTTTGCATATTAAGGCTTGGTATCTGGTCTCGTCGGTTTTATGGATATGGTAAAAGTGCGAAAGTTGTGCCGCAACGTAGTATGTGTATAAGTCCGGTAAGGCCGCACCTCCCGAGGTGGTTGGGTTTTTAAGTATGTTCCAGGCTAGCTTATGTCTGTTGGGCCCCCATATAAAGGAGTTAACTATTTTATCAAGAGATTTAAAGATACTAAGAGGGATGAGTACCGGGGAGTTCCAGAAAATATATAGGAATTTTGGGAGCAGTATCATCTTAAATAAGTTGATCCTGCCTGATACGCCCAGGGGGAGTCTTGCCCAAGTTTGTGTACGGGATTTTAAGTGTTGGAATAGTGGTTCAATATTATTGATAATGTAATCTAGCGGGTCTTTAGTAATCTCTACTCCCAAGTACTTAATAGAGGAAACTCTCTGCAAGGGGAGTGAAGCTGCAATTTGTGGCGGGGGCGATATGTCAAGAGGGAGGATTTGGGATTTGGACCAGTTCATGTTTAGGCCTGAGTGTTTTCCGAATTGTTCAATGGTCAGTAAGGCTGCTTGAAGGGATGGGCCCGTGTCCTCCAGGTAGAGGAGCATGTCGTCTGCATATAGACTTAATGTCTCAGTCAAAGATCCTATGCGCAGCCCGCGTATGTCCGGATTAGTCCTAAGGGTGATGGCAAGGGGCTCTACCGCAAGGGCGTATAACAGCGGGGACAATGGGCATCCCTGACGAGTTCCCCTTTTCAGGGGGAAGAGGTCAGACATCCATCCGTTCACCACAACCCGGGCCATAGGGGAGTAATACAGCAATTGTACCCATTTTACGAAGTTTGGGCCGAACCCAAATCCTTTTAGACATTCCCATAGGTAACCCCACTCCACAGAGTCGAACGCCTTTGCGGCGTCGAGGGTCACGATCGCTCTGTCTCCCGTGTGGTCATGTTCCGCCTGGACGTTCATGTGAAGGCGTCTTAGATTCATGGCTGTATTTTTCCCCGGCATGAACCCCGTCTAGTCGGAGTGGATAAGCGTAAGGATGCTGTTATTAAGGCGCATGGCTAGTATTTTAGCTAATATTTTAATGTCGGCTTGAAGAAATTGGGCGGTAGGATTCAGGTAGGTGGGGATCTTTTCCTGGTTTGGGAATTACAATAATTACCGCTTGGCGGAGGGTTTCAGGGAGGGTCTCAGTGTCAAAAATATGTTGGTATAATGTCAATAGTTCAGGGGACAGAATCTCTGAGTATGTTGCATAGAAGTCTAATGGAATGCCATCACTTCCAGGCGCCTTAGCAGGGGCAAGGGATGCTATGGCAAGAGCTATTTCATCTACTGTGAGAGGAGCTTCCAGCTCTTCCACTTGGAATTCTGAGAGTTGTGGGAAGGGGACGTTCTGAAGGAAGGTCCTGGTTTCCTGAGGGGTAACCTCAACCTTGGAGGAGTATAGATCGGTGTAATATTTCTGGAATGTTTCAGCGACCAGTTGGGGGTCCGAGAATGTTTCATTATGTGGGCCTGCTAGGGTTACCGTTACTGGAGGATGTGACTCTTGTCGAGCTAGGTATGCCAGCAGCTTCCCTGCTCGCTCTCCCTGCTCAAATGAACGCTGTTTAAGAAAGAAAAGTTTCTGTTTAGCTTTCTCATAATGGAGTTGGTCCAATAGGCGGGTGTGGAGTTTGAGTGCGGCTGCCCTGTCGGGGGAGGGGTCATTTTGAAATTCCCTTGTCAGTACGTCTGCTTTGGCTGAGGCTTGGTGAAGAGTTAAGTTAGAGGAGGTTTTTATTCTGCGAATTCGTGAAGATAGGATAGTGCGGACATATAATTTCAATGCTTCCCACACCTGTCCCGCCGAGGCTGTGTTTCTGTTTGTGGCAAAGTAGAATTGCCACTCTTTGTATATGTCTTCTTGGTCTTTCAATAGTGATAACCAGAAGGGATGGAGACGCCACGTGGGGGGTCCTATTTTTGGGTTGAGTTGTAAGGTCGCCCAACATGGAGCATGGTCGGATAGGGTTCTAGTATGATAGCCCGAGCCCGAAAGGAGGGGAAACAATGTGTTGGACACCATAATCAGATCGATTCGGGACATTGTGGAATGGGTTGCTGAAAAGCATGAATACGCCTGAGAGGTGGGATGTTTGTAACGCCATGTATCTGTCAGTGAGAATTCTTGTAGTGTCCGTCCAAGTCGAGTAGTGTCTGGGAGAGTTGTGTTTGGGTTTGTCTGAGTTTTGTCTTTTTGGGGGTTTAGGACCATATTAAAGTCGCCCAACCATATGGCTGGTATGTTGGGATGTTGTGCCATGTATAATAGGCCTTCAGTGACTAGATTAGATTTGTATGGTGGGGGTATATAAAATGCCATTATGAGGTATTGTGAGCCATTTAAGGTGTAGTGTAGGAAGATAAATCTGCCTTGGGGGTCAGTGCGTATGGTGATGACTGCAAAGGGGGTGGTTTTGGCTACAAGAATTGATACCCCCCTCGAGTGCGGAGAGTGGGTGGCATGAAATGCCCATCCTATCCATGGCCGCCTCAATGCGAGTTGAAGTTGGCCAGTGATATGTGTTTCAACTAAGACTGTTATGTCTGCACGGTACGTTTTAAGGCAGGCAAAGACTGCAGCACGTTTAATTTTATCACGGATCCCACGGATATTCCAAGTGAGAATTTTCAGGTCAGCCATGGTGGTATGGTGTTTAATTGCATTTGGAGGGGCATGTTTATGGTATCTACATGGGTCAGAGCCATCACTCTCCGCACTGAAGCAGGTCCACCCCACACCCCGCGTCCCGATTGATTGCCTATACCTGTTCTCATGACGTTAGTCCTCAAGCTATAACACATATTCTTCATCTTAACTTTTGCTTTAACATTTCCCTTGCCCTCCCTCCCTGCCCTCAGTCGCCCCAACTTGACTGGGGCTTGCATCCCAAAACTTGTGCAACATATATAAGCTATTACTTGCAAGTTACTTGGCATAGAAGAAAACATTTCTTGAAAAAAACAAAACCAGGTGCACATTAAACCGATCAATCGCGGCAGCTGTCTATAGGACAGTGCCAGTATTGATATGACGGTCTCCCGTCGAGGACGAATAAGTTCTGGATATAAATTCAGCGATAGAGTAAACGCTGCTATGTTTTCGCTCCAGCGTGGCATTTAGAAAAATAAAAAAGAGAAAAAAAAGGGGGGGGTTCAGCTCATGTCGAATCATCCTAATGTGGCTGCGTGAAGGTGTTCTTTCCCCGTGCACCTCCATAACGTGGTGTAAGTTCAAGAGGAAGTTCAGGAGGGTAGGAGGAGAAGGCGTTGGCACAGTAGTTCCTGGTGTATGGCTCTTCACGTGGAAGGTTAACAACAGTAGGGGGAGAGTTCCCTGGGGGGAGGGGAGAAAGTAGAATCAAGGAGCAATGGGGGAGAGAGGAGAATATGTATATATGAGCCCATGGCAGTTCAGCAGTGAAGAGGGGCATAATAGGAAGTTTCACTCAGCAGAGGGGGCCTTGATGCCATGTTGTTATCTGCCATGCATTGTGGGTGGTTTAGGATCGGTATACATTTTGTAGTGGTCGTTTGCGGCACAGGTCAAATGGGCAAAGGGTGTGTAGAAAGTTAAGAAGGAGCACTTACGGTGAACGGCCAGTTTGCGTTTCAGGCAGGTCGATTTCTTTGTGCGTCCAGGTGGTCCACCCATGTCGAGGCCTGACCAGGGTCTTCAAAAAAATTCACTCGATCTTCTCCAACTATGCGCAGGCGAGCCGGGAAGAGCATCAAATATTTGATGTGTAGTGCTCTCAGGCGGCGCTTGGTGTCAGAGAAGCGCACCCTTTGCCTCTGGACCTCCGCCGAAAAATCCGGGAACGCCGAGATGAAGCCAGATCGAAATGGAATGTTCCCCTTCAGTCTGGCTAGTCGCAGGACCGCGTCTCGGTCTCTGAAATTTAGCAGCTTTTCAATAAAAGTACGTGGGGGTGCACCCTCAGGCGGGCGACGAGCCGGCATGCGGTGGGCACGCTCCACCACAAACGTAGTCGAGAAGGCATCCCTGCCATACGTTGTGATTAAGAGCTGCTCCAGGAAGGTGGCTGGGTCCGTGCCCTCGGAGCCCTCCGGTAATCCAATAAATTGGAGGTTGGACCGGCGGGCACGGTTCTCCAGATCGTCGTGCTTTTGGGCTAATTGTTGTATCTGGCGTTGTAATTCGTCTTGTGAGTGCTGCATGGGGTGTAATATGTCCTCCGCCTGCCCAATCCTAGTCTCACCCTAGGTCACCTGCTCCCGGAGTTTGGTCATGTCGTGCCTAATAAGTGATATATCCACTTTTACCTCCTCTATCTTTGAGGTCAGTGTGGTTTGGCATAGAGAGATTGCCTCCAGTACCTTAGCTGCGCCGTCCGGCTCAGGCTCCACGTGTGAGGCCGCGTGAGGTGTTGCCGAGGTGCCATCTTGTCCCTCCGGGTCTCGCTCCGTCCGTCTGTAGCGGTCGAGAGATGTGGAGGCCGCGCTTCTTTTCGGCGGAGACATGGTGACCTGAGGTCGCAGCGTTGGATCCCACAAAAGGCAGGGGGATAAGACAAACTTTTAGGGGTGCAGGATGTGTCGGAAGGATCTGCCACGAGCGGAGCTACAGACACACACGTCTGCTCACATCGCTGCCCAGGCCACGCCCCACAAACTGTAATTCTTGCCACTCAAGTGGACCGTGGTGGACAAGTTAAGAGACTATTTGTATGGAGCTGAGTTCATTGTCAAGACGGACAACAATCCCTTAACTTACATCCTAACCTCAGAAAAACTGGATGCCAGAGGACACAGGTGGTTAGAAGCTTTGGCAGGATTTTGGTTCAGTCTGAAGTACCGGCCTGGAGTTGGGAACCGGGATGCAGATGCCTTGCCCCGCAGGCCTCGTAGAAGAGAAGAGGACCTCGAGGGATGGGCTTATGTGATGGAAGAAGGAGTGCGAGCCTTGTGTCGGGGCTTGGACCAGAAAATGAAAGGAGGAGTGGCTGCTGAATACCTTGGAATCCACCCATCTGGGATACTGAGATGTTACTGTGGATTGACACAAGTGAGAGAAGGCCTACCCCAACTGTCCAAGAGAGATTTGAAGTGAGACCAAGAACAGGACCCATTGGGCCAGCTGGTGCTACAAGCCTTGAACAAGCAGGATCCCGGACTGTTGTTGAAGAGCCACGTAAAGGGAGCAAAGATTATGCATCGAGAATGGGACCAGTTACAAATCAGAGATGGAGTGCTGTACAGGCGTTGCCCGTCTGGAGACAAGGAGGAGCGGTGGCAGCTATTTCTCCCGGAAAAACATTGTTCTACTGTTCTAGTGTCATTACATGAGGAACATGGTCACTTGGGAAAAGACAGAACCTTCCGATTGATTAGAGATAGATTCTATTGGCCCAATTTGAGAGGAGAGGTAGAGAGTTACTGTCATTCTTGTCTGACTTTTTAATTTTTTTTTAAAGGTGTTACTTTTCATTTTTAAACAACAAAAGTAAAACAAAACAAAAAAAGTACAGACTGTCCTTACATATATGTATAGTGCATTCAGCAGCTTAATTCAGACAGTAAATAAATGAACGATTAAGCAGTCTGGAGAAAACATAAATACCCCAAAAACAGAAACTAACACCATTCACACACACACACACTCATTCGAACCCACAACAGCAGTATATTTCCAGAAACCCACAGGCAGTAGATTTTTGAACATTTAAAAAAAAAATCTCTATCCATTTGTGTAGGTGTATATCAAGTATTGATCACTCGATCACAGTAGCATAACACTCAATGAGAGAGCTGTGAAGGGAGGACATCCCCCGAGAAGTCCTCTGCGACGTCTAGCCACGGTTGCCATATTTTGGTGAACTTCTTAGGGCATGCCCTGCTTTTATATATCAATTTGAGTTTGGGGAGGATCCCATGAACAATGCGGAAAAAAGTGTGGGCCGAAAGGGGGCCCGTTTTTACGTGCATAAAATAACAATATATGTATCAAAGTCCTGAGTGCGAGGAACATGGTCATTCAAAACCCCCAAAAGTCAAACCACCGGGGTATGAGGTATCGGTAAGTGTAGTTTGTGATTGAAAAAAGCAAACAGATCCTTCCAGAAGGTTGCAAGTCCAGAGCATGTCCAGAACATATGAAAGAAATCGGCAGCAATCGTGTTACATCTAGCGCATGCAATATCTCGGCCCAGACCCATCTTAACCAACCTAGCTGGTGTATAGTGTAAATGATGTATAAACTTAAACTGTATCAGGAGATCAGCTGTGCTAATGATATCCTGAAAACATATTTCCGTTGCCTCTTCCCAATCCTCTTCAGAAAGCTCAGGCATAGACAACTGCCATTTACGCTGAGAATTTTGAAAGGGATCCGCTCCCATCACCTGAAGGCGTCCATAAAAGGTCATCACTAGTTTGTTAATTTCTGGGAACGACAGGAGGTCCTCAACAGAAGATTCCGTGAGCTCTATGGTTAATGACCCAAATTGTGCCCGAAGAGAATGTCGCAATAACAGATATTTGAAAAAGAATTTGTTGTCGAGACCATGTGTAAGTCTACGTGTTTCAAAAGATAATAGGGTATGCTCCTCAATTATATGAAAAAGGTGTGTAATGCCAAAACGAGCCCACCACGTTGAGTCCGGGTGGCCAAAGAGCTCAGGAATATTTGGATTCCGCCACAGGGGAGCCTGTGGCGAGATATCCGGTGAGGTCTGTGTCAGCGTTTTTCCCCCCTCCCTCCAAGCCATAAAGCAAACCTCAACAGGGGAGAATCTGGAGCCTCCAGACCTCCCTGATCTATGCAATTCATCCCTCAATGAGGTAGGAGGTTCAAATAAGGTCAAAAGGAAGGCAGTGGCCGGAATTTGGGGGTCAGAGTGCAGCCAGTATTGGATATAGGTGAGTTGGGAGGCGAGGAAAGCTGGCCGCCCACGGCCTTTGCTGCTTGTAGGGAGGACCTGACTATACGAGGTTGGCAACCGTTCCAGATAAAGTTAAAAAGGGCAGAGTCAAGTTTTTCAAAAAAAAATTTTTGTGAAAAAAACCGGGGAAACCCTAAAGCAATAAAGGAATTTCGGTAAAAAAATCATTTTAAATACCGTATTTATCGGCGTATAACACGCACTTTTTTCCCCTTAAAATCAGGGGAAAATCGCGGGTGCGTGTTATACGATCCCCTGCAATCCGGAGCTGTCACATTTTCAAAATCGCCGACCGCGATTTGAAAATGGCGCCGCCGGCGCCGAAATACACAGTGCCGGTCCTCGGCTCTTCTCGGCCACTTTCTTCTTCACTCGAGCGCCGCCCGAACCTAGCCGAGTGTACTCGGCTAGGTTCGGATAGCTCCGCTCGGGACTACGAGTGGAGCCGAAAGTAAACGAGAGCCGCCGAGAAGAGCCGAGGACCGGCTCTGTGTATTTCGGCGCCGGCGGCGCCATTTTCAAATCGTGGTCGGCGATTTTGAAAGACAGGATGGCAGGAATCACAGGATGCAAGGCTGCATTGGGGAAGGCTGCACTGGGGAAGGCTGCACTGACAAGGCTGCACTGGGGAAGGCTGCACTGGGGAAGGCTGCACTGACAAGGCTGCACTGACATGGCTGCACTGGGGAAGGCTGCACTGACAAGGCTGCACTGACAAGGCTGCACTGGGAAGGCTGCACTGACAAGGCTGCACTGACATGGCTGCACTGACATGGCTGCACTGACATGGCTGCACTGGGGAAGGCTGCACTGACAAGGCTGCACTGGGGAAGGCTGCACTGACAAGGCTGCACTGACATGGCTGCACTGGTACAAGGCTGCACTGAGAAGGCTGCAATGATGGGCATTTAAATGTAAGTTTTTTTTCCTTCAACTTCCCTCCTAAAAGTTTTTTTTTCCTTAAAATTCCCTCCTAAATTGGGGTGCGTGTTATACGCCGGTGCGTGTTATACGCCGATAAATACGGTATATTTATGCGACCAATTAGATTAAGGGGCAATTACGACCAGGTACGGAATTTATCCGTCATCTGATGAACTATAGGGGCGACATACTTAAAGGAGGGTGTTAGTTGGATACGTGACCTCTGTAAATATTTATAAGGAGAGGGGGGACCAATAACAAAGGCCTGGGATTTTTCCCAGCCCACCCGAAGTCCCGAGACCGCACCAAACTCCTCCACAACCTGTAATAATTTAGTAAAAGAGCTCTCCCTACCATCCAAGTATACCAGGGCATCATCCGCATAGAGAAAGATCTTCTCTTCCAGCGGGCCAGATTGGATGCCCCCAATCTCAGACGTCTGCCGCACCGCCAGAGCCAGTGGCTCAATGGCCACTGCAAACAGAAGTGGAGAGACAGGGCACCCCTGCCGAGTACCCAGTGGCGTAGCGTGGGTTGTCAGCACCCGGGGCAAGTCAAGTAATTTGCGCCCCCCTTACCTGCGGACTTTTAGCACTCCCCGAGTCCCTTCAAATACAATAGTACTGACCTACTTGATTCCTATACTGACCACTACACACTACACTGTCCACTACACTGAGAACTACACTGTCCACTACACTGTCCACTACACTGACCACTATACTATACTGACCACTATACTGACCACTATACTATACTGTCCACTATACTACACTGACCACTATACTGTCCACTACACTGACCACTACACTGTCCACTATACTACACTACACTGTCCACTATACTACACTGTCCACTATACTACACTACACTGACCACTATACTACACTATACTGACCACCATACTACACTGACCACTATACTACACTACACTGTCCACTATACTACACTGACCACTATACTACACTATACTGACCACCATACTAAACTGTCCACTATACTACACTACACTATCCACTATACTACACTACACTGTCCACTATACTACACTGACCACTATAATACACTATACTGACCACCATACTAAACTGTCCACTATACTACACTACACTATCCACTATACTACACTACACTGTCCACTATACTACACTGTCCACTATACTACACTACACTGTCCACTATACTACACTGACCACTATACTACACTATACTGACCACCATACTAAACTGTCCACTATACTACACTACACTATCCACTATACTACACTACACTGTCCACTATACTACACTGTCCACTATACTACACTACACTGTCCACTATACTACACTACACTGTCCACTATACTACACTATACTGACCACTATACTACACTATACTGACCGCTATACTACACTACACTGACCACTATACTACACTGTCCACTATACTACACTACACTGACCAGTACACTACACTGTCCTCCATACTACACTGTCCACCATACTACATTATACTGACCACCATACTACACTGTCCACTATACTACATTAAACTGTCCACTATACTACACTGACCACTATACTACACTGACCACTATACTACACTATACTGACCACCATACTACACTGTCCACTATACTACACTGTCCACTATACTACATTACACTGACCACCATACTACACTATACTGACCACCATACTACACTGTCCACTATACTACACTACACTGTCCACTATACTACATTACACTGTCCACTATACTACACTACACTATCCACTATACTATACTGTCCACTACACTACACTGACCTCTATACTAAACTACACTATACTGACCACTATACTACACTACACTAACCACTATACTGACCACTATACTACACTATACTGACCACTATACTACACTGTCCACTGAACTACACGACACTATACTGACCACCATACTACACTACACTGTCCACTATACTACACTGTCCACTATACTGACCACCATACGACACTACACTGACCACTACACTGTCCACTATACTATACTGACCACCATACTACATTATACTGACCACCATACTACACTGTCCACTATACTACATTAAACTGTCCACTATACTACACTCACCACTATACTACAGTGACCACTATACTACACTATACTGACCACCATACTACACTGTCCACTATACTACATTAAACTGTCCACTATACTACACTCACCACTATACTACAGTGACCACTATACTACACTATACTGACCACCATAGTACACTATACTGACTACCATACTACACTGTCCACTATACTACACTGTGCACTATACTACATTACACTGACCACCATACTACACTATACTGACCACCATACTACACTGTCCACTATACTACACTACACTGTCCACTATACTACATTACACTGTCCACTATACTTCACTACACTGTCCACTATACTATACTGTCCACTACACTACACTGACCTCTATACTAAACTACACTATACTGACCACTATACTAACCACTATACTACACTACACTAACCACTATACTACACTATACTGACCACTATACTACACTGTCCACTATACTACACGACACTATACTGACCACCATACTACACTACACTGTCCACTATACTACACTGTCCACTATACTGACCACCATACTACACAACACTGTCCACTATACTATACCGACCACCATACTACACTGACCACTATACTACACTACACTGTCCACTATACTACACTGACCACTATACTACACTATACTGACCACCATACTAAACTGTCCACTATACTACACTATACTGTCCACTATACTACACTGTCCACTATACTACACTACACTGACCACTATACTACACTATACTGACCACCATACCACACTGTCCACTATACTACACTACACTGTCCACTATACTACACTATACTGACCACCATACTATACTGACCACTATACTACACTACACTGACCACTATACTACACTGTCCACTATACTACACTACACTGACCACTATACTACACTACACTGACCAGTACACTACACTGTCCTCCATACTACACTGTCCACCATACTACATAATACTGACCACCATACTACACTGTCCACTATACTACATTAAACTGTCCACTATACTACACTGACCACTATACTACACTATACTGACCACCATAGTACACTATACTGACCACCATACTACACTGTCCACTATACTACACTGTCCACTATACTACATTACACTGACCACCATACTACACTATACTGACCACCATACTACACTGTCCACTATACTACACTACACTGTCCACTATACTACACTACACTGTCCACTATACTACACTACACTGTCCACTATACTATACTGTCCACTACACTACACTGACCTCTATACTAAACTACACTATACTGACCACTATACTAACCACTATACTATACTACACTAACCACTATACTGACCACTATACTACACTATACTGACCACCATACTACACTGACCACTATACTACACTACACTGTCCACTATACTACATTACACTGTCCACTATACTACACTACACTGTCCACTATACTATACTGTCCACTGCACTACACTGACCTCTATACTAAACTACACTATACTGAACACTATACTAACCACTATACTACACTATACTGACCACCATACTACACTGACCACTATACTACACGACACTATACTGAACACCATACTACACTACACTGTCCACTATACTACACTGTCCACTATACTGACCACCATACTACACTACACTGACCACTACACTGTCCACTATACTATACTGACCACTATACTACACTACACTGACCACCATACTACACTGACCACTATACTACACTACACTGTCCACTATACTACACTGACCACTACACTAACCACCATACTGACCACTATACTACACTACACTGACCTCCATACTAAACTACACTATACTGACCACTATGCTAACCACTATACTATACTACACTAACCACTATACTGTACTATACTACACTGTCCACTATACTACACGACACTATACTGACCACCATACTACACTGTCCACTATACTACACTACACTGACCACTACACTATACTGTCCACTACACTGCCCCCCATACTGACCACTACACTACACTGACCTCCATACTAAACAACACTATAATGACCACTATACTAACCACTATACTATACTACACTGACCACTATACTGACCACTATACTACACTACACTGTCCACTATACTGACCACTATACTACACTACACTGTCCACTATACTGACCACTATACTACACTATACTGTCCTGCCTACAGTCTCTCTCTCTCTCTTGCCCCCCCCCCCCCGGCCAGTAACAAGACTCTCACGAGGGAGTCTCACTCACCTTCTTATCCTGGCCTGCATCAATTCGGATGAGGAGGAGACGACAGCGGCGGCTCACGTTGTTTCTTCTCTCCCCTGCGCTCTGCCTGCTGCCATGTTCAGTGTCCAGCGCCCTGTGATTGGGCGTATGGGGGGTCATGTGCGAAGGCGGGACTTCAGGAGCGATCGAGGACAGGCCAGCCCTACGCCTCACATGACCCCCATACGCCCAATCACAGGGCGCCGGACACTTAACATGGCGGCCGGAGCGCGGGGGACACAGGAATTTGAAATTAGGAGGAGGCAGCCAGTGACACATACTGGCGCCCCCCTAAATGTCATGCCCGGGGCCACGGCACCCCCTGCACCCCCCACGCTACGCCACTGCGAGTACCCCTCTTCAAAGAAAATGGTACAGAGATATCCTTATGCCCCGTACACACGGTCGGATTTTCCGACGGAAAATGTGCGATCAGAGCGTGTTGTCGGAAATTCCGACCGTGTGTGGGCTCCATTGGACTTTTTCCATCGGATTTTCCAAAACACAAAGTTTGAGAGCAGGCTATAAAATTTTCCGACAACAAAATCCGATCGCGTCAATTCCGACCTTGTGTGGACAATTCCGACGCACAAAGTGCCACACATGCTCAGAAGAAATTCCGAGACGGAACAGCTCGGTCTGGTAAAATTAGCGTTCGGAATGGATAGAGCACTTTCGTCACGCTGCAATGTTTAAAATTGTTTAATACAGCGCACTTTCTTCTTCTTAATAATGTGAGAAGAATGAAGTAGTTTTGCTGCTCATATTCACACAGACTTCTCACAAACTTCTTTCTTTATTATTTATCGTGATTCCCTCAATATATTTTGATTTGTCACATCTGACCAAATTTGTTTTTTGTTGTTTAATTTTTGTTTTGTATTTTTTTCAAGGCTGTTTTTTGCAGGGGTTTGTATTTGTTTCAAGGCTGATGTTTTTTTTATTTTTTATTGGTTTTACTCCATAATATTTTTGTGTGTGTTTTGTGTGTCAAGTTACCACAACACCATTATTATCTTGTATTATTTAATCTCAAGGAGGTTGCTTGGTGTTGGTGTCTCTTTTTAATTTCACATTGTATTTTTGAAATGTACCTGCCTCCTCACAAACAAACTGTCCTTTTTGAAGGAAAACACACATAGGCGAGTATAATTGAACCAAAAATTCCTTTATTAAGGGCTCAGAACCAAACAAAGAGGGAGGCAACGCTGGATAAACATCATAAATTGGCGAAGCCTTTGGCCCCCAGGGCAGACATCAATTCTTTTCCAGCAAAATTGGTGGCCTGAGGAGTCCTTATCTAAGGGAGTGCAGTCTGGTCCAGAAGTCCCAGAGATCCAGAAAGCAGCAGATGACATCTGTGTCCCCAGGCTGTAGTACTACAAGAGCCTGCATATTTTGCCAGACCAGACTGAACCCAGGGACATCACTCTCTGGTCTTCCTTCCACGCTTCCTTCCCGGCTGTGGCTCTGGTGTTGGAGATGTGGCAGGAGGAGGAGGAGGACCTGGAGGAGGAGGAGGAGGAGGAGGAGTAGGACCTGGAGGAGGAGGAGGACTATGTGTGAGGTCACAAATGTGGGTAGCACATGTTATTTGGCCCCTCAACCCCTTATTGAGAGCTTCCAAAATTAAGAACTCACACAGGAGTCGTTGGCCCTCCTCCATCTGCATCATTATGTAGGCAGTTATGCCAGCAAAGTCCTCCTCCACACTGTGGGGGGTTCTCAGGGCCTCTGTAGCCTTCCAAAAGAGGCCTATGGCAACCTCCTCCAGGTTACTCCTCTTGCTGCCACTTTTTCTTTGAAGGTGGAGGGGAGGGACCTGGATATCAGGCAGCCTGCTTGGCCCGGCCACCTCCTGGCTGAGATTTCGCTGTGTATGAAAAAGGGACATGGTTTTAGTTTTTGCATCATCAATCACAATCATAAATTAGCAATCCAAACTAACATCTATTTAACATTATTGATTGGACAACCAGAAATATTTAGAAGAATGCTATACCTGGCTCAAGCTGGGCTCCTCCACATGTTGCTGCCTGGAAGGCCCAGGTTGGGCGTCTGAAGCCTCAGCTGGGGGGGAAGGAAGCATGGAAGGAAGAGTGGAGAGTGCTGGCCTGGGTTCAGTCTGACCTGCCAGAAAATGCAGCCTGTCATAGTACCACAGCCTGGGGAGATAAATGTCATCTGCAGCTCCTGATCTCTGGGAATCCTGGACCTTCTTGTGCTCCCTTAGATAAGTGCTCCTCAGGCCACCAATTAGAACCTTCAAATAGGTGATGTCTGCCGTGGGGATCACCGACTTCACTAATTCAAAAAAATTATCCAGCGCTGCCTTCCTCTTTGTTTGGTTCTAATATTCAGGGTTGTTTATCTGCCACAGACAGGACAGCTCCCTGAACATATCTATGAAGATTGCCATAAAGTCCTTATCTTTCAAGATATCCATTTTCACTGCAAGACACAACACAAGACAAACCTAATGTCAGCCTAAAGTCTTCCAAACTTGTGCAAATACAGGCCTCAATCTAGAAGCAGTATAGGCCCAATGTTAAATCTTACTTTCGCAATCATGATCGGCGCCTCCGTTACTCCTTCCTCCGCTCACAGATCGTGCGTACTACGCATGCGTGTTACGCTTTATAGACACTGCGCATGGGTGAAACTGTGCCCGCCCCTGACGTTCTTTCTAGTCTATTCCCCGCCCCTTCTCGTTCGTCGCAGTGGGGGAAGAGCACATGGCGGAGACACAGCAGGTGTCAGATAATTACACCAACGAGGAGGAGGGGGAGGAAAGCCCGGAGCCAGAAACGTCCCGATCCAGAAAGAGACGATTTAAGGCATCGAATATGTCCTTTGGGGAGATGTTGGAGATGGTCGACATACTGAAGAGGGCCGACTATGACGGGAAGTATGGACCTTACCCCAACCCCAATGTCAGACCAAAGTGGTCAAAAGTCTGCACCGGAATTTCGGGGTACGACGATCCAAGGATCAGCTCAGGAAGCGATGGTCGGACCTGAAATTAAGGGAGCACGAGCAGTACAGGAGGATCAGGAGAGTGCTGCAAAAAAGTAAGTAGCTGTCCTGTGTTCCTACTCTTTATGTTTATTACGTTCGTGCTGCTCCATGTGCTTTTCTTAACTGCTATCCAGTTTAAAATGGCAACTTTCATGTTCATGGGCACATTATTCGTTCGTATAAAACATTGTTCGAAAACACCATTGTTTTGGCCATATGCATTTTCCCACATTTTTTATGGCCTACTTGTCTGCAAATAATTTGGTTGTGTAGATGGGTTTGTAACTAGAATGAAATGCAAACTAGATTCTGTGTAAGGAGAGGAAACTCAGCAGCTGTTTACACATCTGGACGCTGTAGCACTAGTGTGGGACACAAGAACACTCTTTTTATTAGGGGGCCCACACAGGTGCTCCAGTGTACACTATAGGGGTGTTTCCATCTGTGAAGCTTGTACAAAACAGGTAAAGTATTGAAGCTTGACAAAGGACACTAAAAATTCTACATCTTGGAACTCTGCCAAAATAGACAATTGTACCCCACTTCCAAGCAATGTTTCACATTTCTATTTCTGCCATCAAATATCTGTGTGCTAAGTATACCTATTTTTTTTTACATAGGGGTTAAAAGACTCAGAGGACACCCCTCATCCGAGGAGACCATAGACCCCCCACCTCTGGAAGAAGGGGAAATCCACCCAAGCCAAGCAGAGCAGGAGGAGGAAGACGTGGTGTAAATTGGCACCACAACAGGTGAGTGTCTGCGACCACAGGCTCAGGTAAGAGATGGATGCCGGCATATTTATAATACATGGTGAGTTTTTGTTTCTATCTTTTTAGGTGGTTGTGATGTTGTGGATCCAGGGCATTTCACCTCGGAAAGTGCACAGATCCTGATTTGGGAGATCATGGGGTGTAATAGGGACTTGGAAAACATCCTGAAAAACATCAATGATGTTCAACAAAAAATTAAGAACATCATTGATGTTTTAGGGAGAGTTTAAAACCCCTCCAAATCCCTTTGGTTTTTTGTGTGCTAAAATTTTTTAACATTTTTTTACATATTTGCGAAAAGCCAAATTTTGAAGAGTGAAGGCAAATATGTATGAAGGACAAAAAAATAATTACATAAAAATCCAGCATGCATGAGGACAAAGAGGACAAAGGGGACATTCACAGCATATTACAATCATGATCATTAGGGAATGAGGAAAGAAATACAATATATTGTCAAACATTAAATACAATAAAATGTGATATTAAAGGATAAATCTTACCTTAATATACTCCTTCTGCAGGACCTGTATGATGGCAGAACAGGTCTCTGGAAAAATGATCCCCAGAGCCTGGGGGGAGATGCCTGTCGAGAACTTCAAGTCCTGCAGGCTTCTCCCCGTCGCCAAGTACCGCAGGGTGGCGACGAGCCTCTGCTCCGGAGTGATGGCTTGCCTCATGCAGGTATCCTGCCTGCTGATATAGGGGGTCAGCAAAGCCAACAAACGGTGAAATACGGGGTCCGTCATCCGGAGAAAGTTCCTGAAATCATCAGGATTATTCTCACGGATCTCACGGAGCAAAGGCATGTGACAGAACTGGTCATGCTGAAGCAACCAATTCTTGGTCCATGAACTCCTCCCCACCCTGTTCATGGACTGGACTTGTGTCAAGGTCAGGACCCCAACACCAAGCCACCGCACAGCACGAACTCTACGAGGAGTACGTATACGCAACATGGCTAGAAAACGGTCGGCTGCTCAGAACGAAGTAACAGAACACACTGAAGAACAGCAAGGCCTGTGAAGAGCGACCTGAAAAACAGTAACGAACGAACAAGAACACAATGACAAGAGTCAATGGTAACTCGCTGCACGCACTGAAGAGCAGATACAAACCCACAAGCACAAACTGAACAGCAGAAAACGATCTGAAAACCACGAGTCTGAAAAAGCGCGAATCGTCTCTCACCAAACTTTTACTAACACGAGATTAGTAAAATGAGCCCAAAGGGTGCCGCGCTTGGTTCTGAACTGGCATTTTCTAGTCTCGTCATGCGTGGTGTACGTCACCGCATTCTTGGCGATCGGAAATTCCGACAACTTTGTGCCACCGTGTGTACGCAAAACAAGTTTGAGCCAACATGCGTTGGAAAAAATCCATGGATTTTGTTGTCGGAACGTCCGATCAATGTCCGATCGTGTGTACGGGGCATTATTCGTGCGGACTCTGGCCCTCAGGTCTGCATATAGTAATCAAACCCATTGGATAAAGTATGGGCCAATACTCATCTGTGCCATAGCCTCCCATAGGAAAGGCCAACTCACAGTGTCAAAGGTTTTTAACATGTCCAGGGACAGGTCTAAACCACTACGTTTCGCACGTGGTGCATCATGGGCATGCAAGTACAATCTAAGAATGTTATCAAATGTACTCCTGCCATAAAACCGGATTGGTCCAGTGGTATGAGGGATAGAATGACCGTCTGAAGTCTAAGGTCGAGTATCTTTGCTAGAATTTTGGCGTCATTGTTCAGGAGTGAGATGGGCCAGTAGGACCCACATTGCTGCCTATCCTTACCAGGTTTGGGTATAACAACATCGAGTGCCTGATTCATAGAGTCAGGATGTTTCCCCAACTTAAGAGAGTCTTGGAATGTCTTGAGGAGCCTGGGAGCCAGCTCCTCTATGTGTGTCTGATACCACTTCAAGGGAAGGCCATCCAGGCCCAGTTTTATTAGAGGGTAGGAGGCGTATGGCCATAGTGATCTCCTCCAGCGTAATGGGTTTATCTAAAAGAGATTTCTGGGAGTTACAAAGTGCCGGGAGGTCAAGGGATTCGAAAAAGCCCAAAAAGTCTGTTTCTGAAGGGATAGCCGCACCCTTGTACAGTGTGCCATAGAAATCTGCAAAAGTTTGGTTAATAGTGAGTGCGTCAGATGTAATTGACCCATCCGGGAGCTGAATTGTGGCAACTGAGGCATCCTGACAGTCCGTGTGGGCCAGATACGCAAGGAGACATTTTCGCCATTTTCCCCATCCATGCTCGTGAATGCGAGCAGAGAGGTACAACTGCAGTTTCCTGGTCAAGTCTATCATGTGAAGCTGTAGTGCCCTATGGGTATCTGTCAGCATGCCCCGAGTCTCAGAGGAGGGAGCACCCGAATGACAGGTGTCACATGTTCCTGTGTCACCTGCCTGGCAGACCTGTAGCGCTTAATTCTGGAGATGTAGGAACACCTGACCACAGCCTTAAAGGCATCCCAGACAGGGCCTGCAGCATTAGAGTTTGTATTGGGGGACCAGTAATTGGCCATGTCGGTCGGGATGACCTCAGAGATCTCTGGTGTAGAGATCCAGAGAGGACTGAGCCTCCAGGTCCGGAACGTTGGTCTGTGGCCCACAGTCAAACCCACCTGTATCATAGAGTGATCAGACTCCGTCTGGGGCAGATACGCTATGGACCGAACATGGGGTAAAAAATCCTTTGTGGCTAGGGCATAGTCAATTCTGGAAAGGGCTGCATAGGACCTAGACTGGCAGGAGTACACTCTGGCACTGGGGTATTTCCAGTGCCACAGATCCACATATCCATAAGTATTGCACCACGCATGGAACAACTTGGATTCAGATTGTAAAGGTTTCAGCCTGTCTAAATCAGGTTGCAAGACCGAGTTAAAATCCCCAATGATAAGCATAGGGCAATTAGGCAAGGTGGCAAAATGGACACTGAGATCAGAGAACACCGCAGCCGTGACCAGGGGAGGGAGATAAACCGTGACCAGAATGAGGGATGTTCCATGCACTGATATATATAAGATGACATACTGTCCCTTAGGATCTAGGATAACTTGGTGACACACCAAAGGTAACCTCTTACGGATTAGGATTGCAACCCCCCGGACATAATTAGAATAGGTGGATTGGTAATGATTGGCCACCCAGTGTTTTTTGAGTGCCATCACTTTGGACCCCATGAGATGAGCTTCCTGGAGGCACAGGACATGTGGTTTACTATGTTTCAGGGCCTCAAAGATAGATGCTCTTTTGAATTTAGAATTCAGCCCGCGGACGTTCCGCGAACAAATGTTTACCTCAGACATGGGATTGATATTGAAAGTACTAGGTCAGGGAGGAGGGGGACAGATAAGGGGGGCCCGGAGGGCTCCCCATCCCCGGTCACAGCCTCAGAAAAAAATAAGGGCCGCAGTGCTGAACACACAAACATCCATACATACACCATACATACAACAACACAACTATGTACATTAGCATATTCATTACCCAAGTAGGGCAACAATTTCCCTGCCCAGCTCCAAAAAAGGGGAGCGGGTCTATACCCAAAACTTGTACCATGCATGGGGTGCATGGCCCGTAACAGAAAGCAAGAAAAATGTCAGAAAAACTAAATAGTCGGTGTTCGACAACAAAAGTTTAAAAAGAAGTGGGGGGGTGAACCCCAAGGCAGCTCAGGCTCGGTTAGGGACCAAGGCCAGGTACTCTCCTTCCGGAGACATGTATGATCATCCAAGTTCAGCACATATTAGAGCAACAAAAATAAACTTACAATGGTGAATAACCAAGGGATATATCAAAAAAGAGAACCAGGAGGAGGGAGGAAACTTCAGTTTCAGCAGTTGAACCAGCAGGATGTGGGGATCCAGATCAGGCAGGAGGCTTAGAAGGGGGGGGTAGTGACTCCCACCAGGACATGGCATCTTGCGGGGACTGAAAGAAATGGGCTTTCCCCTGGTAGGTGACCCGGAGGGTAGCAGGGAACAGCATGGAATATTGGATATCCTGCTCCCGGAGCTTCTACTTCACACGCTGGTAACTGGCTCTACGGTTGCGGACTGTCACAGAGTAGTCTGGGAAGAGGAACACCACGGCATTGTTGATGTGAAGACTACCTTTCCTCCTGGCAGCTCCCAAAATGGAGTCACGGTCTCTGTAGTTAAGGAGATGGATCACCACCGTATGCGGGGGGTGACCTTCACGAAGGGGGCGTCCCGGGACTCGGTGGGCCCTCTCAATCACAAAGCAGGGGCATAGCTGCTCGCGGCCAAATTCTTGCTCAAGCCAGCTCTCCAGGAAGGCTATAGGGTCAGACCCCTCCACCCGCTCCGGGAGCCCAACCAGGCGCAGGTTATTTCTGCGTAGGCATTTTTGAGGTCATCTACCTTATCCTCCAGGGATGCAATCTACCCCCCATGTGTATTAAGTTTGGGCAGGATGGGAGTAACAGTGTCCTCCAAGTCACTAATACGTTGCTCAGTCTCAGTAACCCGGCCACATAATCTGTG
Organism: Lithobates septentrionalis; assembly: GCA_037952835.1. Classification (NCBI taxonomy): domain Eukaryota; kingdom Metazoa; phylum Chordata; class Amphibia; order Anura; family Ranidae; genus Lithobates; species Lithobates septentrionalis. Next base: position 953,161 of record JBBDGP010000296.1, read on the forward strand.
CATGTCCTGCCGCATAATAGTTAAGTCAATCTTAAGCCCATTCACCTTCCCCATAAGGTCTGCATGGCTTACCTTAATAATGGCGAGGACCTCCGCCAGGGTGGGTTCCTTACCGCCATCCGCAACCGCCTAGCCCGGGGTCGCTTGCAGGGGCACGGCTGCAGGGTCCGGCATCTCGGGGGGGGAGGGTGGTGGGGACACGTCCTGGCCATCTCCAAAGAGATCCGGAGTGGAGGCTGGTGATGCGCTGGGCCCATGGACAATGTTGCGGCGGCCATCTTGGCAGGAGCGAGTGGTGATGCTCATCTTTACTGGGGGTTGTTTCTTCCCTCGCCGCTTTCCCATCCACCAAAATGCCCTCCGGAGATGCAGGAGACACACTGGGAGGGATTAGGCAAAGAAAGAATTGACTGCTGACAAAGGTTGATCAGGATGGAGCAGGATTGCATAGGGAAAGACTGGAGCTACACAGGAACACGTCCGTTCACATCCTGAGCTAGGCCACGGCCCCATTCTTGTCTGACTTGCATCCAGCGGAAAACCCTGCCAGTTAAGGCTGCCCCAAAGGGCCACTTGCAAAGTCAAGAGCCGTTAGATTTGGTTTGCATTGACCTTCTGTGCCTGGAACCCGATACAGGTGGAAGAAACAGTATCTTGGTTGTGACTGAACACTTTACTCGCTATGCACAAGCTACCCTACTAAGAATCAGAAGGCTAATACTGTGGCCAAGGTGCTCGTGGAAACGTTTTTTTGTGCACTATGGACTACTGTGCGTATTCATTCAGACCAAGGAAGAGACTTTGAGAGTCGTCTAGCCCACCAGTTGTGTGCCTTACTGGGTATCAAGAAGTCTCGTACTACGCCATATCACCCTCAAGCAGGGATGGACTGGCCATCGGGACTACCGGGAGTTTCCCGGTGGGCCGATGGCTCAGTCGGCTGGTTTCAGTAGCCTTCTATTGCCTCGGAGGTCCGGGACGATCTACCTGTCAATCACCGACAGCTGGCGCCTGACAGGTAGATCAAGATTTAGCCCAGTATGCAGAGTAGCGCAGGAAGCGTCTGTCTGCAAGTTCTCTCTCATTTCATGCAGCGCTCCTCGCTCCCCGGCGGCCCCTCCTCTCTTCTCGTCTATCCCAGATGATGTCACAAGCCAATGGGGATACACGAGAAGAGAGGAGGGGCCGCCGGGGAGCGAGGAGCGCTGCATGACATGAGAGAGAGAACTTACAGACAGACGCTTCCTGCATGCTGGCCAGGCTAGTAAACAATCCCATGTGCCCCATAATGTGCCATGTGCCCTGATGATGTGCCCCATAATGTTCCCTGATGATGTGCCCCCTGATGTGCCCCATAATGTGCCCTGATGTGCCCTGATGTGCTATGTGTCCCGATGTGCCATGTGCCCCGTGCCCTGATGTGCCCCGATGTGCTATGTGCCCTGATGTGCCATGTGCCCTGATGTGCCATGTGCCCCATGCCCTGATGTGCCCCGTGCCCTGATGTGCCCAGTGCCCTGATGTACTATGTGCCCAGATGTGCTATGTGCCCCGTGCCCTGATGTGCTCCATGCCCTGATGTGCCATGTGCCCTGATGTGCTATGTGCCCTGATGTGCCCCGATGTGCCATGTGCCCTGATGTGCCTTGATGTGCACTGATGTGCCATGTGCCCTGTTGTGCCCCAATGTGCCCTGATGTGCTATGTGCCCTGATGTGCCCCGTGCGCTGATGTGCTATGTGCCCTGATGTGCCATGTGCCCTGATGTGCCCCATGCCCTCATGTGCCCTGATGTGCCCCGATGTGCTATGTGCCCTGATGTGCCCTGTGCCCTGATGTGCTATGTGCCCTGATGTGCCCCGTGCCCTGATGTGCTATGTGCCCTGATGTGCCATGTGCCCTGATTTGCCCAGTGCGCTGATCTGCTATGTGCCCTGATGTGCTATGTGCCCTGATGTGCTATGTGACCTGATGTGCCCCATGCCCTGATGTGCTATATGCCCTGATGTGCTATATGCCCTGATGTGCTATGTGACCTGATGTGCCTCATGCCCTGATGTGCTATATGCCCTGATGTGCCCCGTGCCCTGATGTGCTATATGCCCTGATGTGACCCGTGCCCTGATGTTCTATGTGCCCTGATGTGCCATGTGCCCCGTGTCCTGATGTGCCCCGTGCCCTGATGTGCCCCAATGTGCCCTAATGTGCTATGTGCCCTGATGTGCCCCGATGTGCCCTGATGTGCCATGTGCCCTGATGTGCTATGTGCCCTGATGTGCCATGTGCCCTGATGTGCCATGTGCCCTGATGTGCTATGTGCCCTGATGTGCCATGTGCCCCGATGTGCCCTGATGTGCCCCAATGTGCCCTAATGTGCTTATGTGCCCTGTGCCCTGATGTGCCCCATGCCCTGATGTTCTATGTGCCCTGATGTGCCATGTGCCCTGTGTCCTGATGTGCCCCGTGCCCTGATGTGCCCCAATGTGCCCTAATGTGCTATGTGCCCTGATGTGCCCCGTGCCCTGATGTCCTATGTGCCCTGATGTGTTATGTGCTCTGATGTGCCCTGATGTGCCATGTGCCCTGATGTGCTATGTGCCCTGATGTGCCATGTGGCCCAATGTGCCATGATGTGCCCCAATGTGCCCTAATGTGCTATGCGCCCTGATGTGCCCCGTGCCCTGATGAGCTATGTGCCCTTATGTGCCCCGATGTGCCCTGATGTGCTATGCGCTCTGATGTGCCCCAATGTGCCCCGTGCCCTGATGTGCTATGTGCCCTGATGTGCTATGTGCTCTGATGTGCCCCGATGCGCTATGTGCCCTGATGTGCCCCGTGCCCTGATGTGCTATGTGCCCCGTGCCCTGATGTGCTGTGCCCCGACGTCCTATGCCCTGATGTGTCCCATTCCCTGATGTGCCTTGTGCCCCGATGTCCTGTGCCCTGATGTGCTGTGCCCCGATGTCCTGTGCCCTCATGTCCTGTACCCCGGTGTGCTGTGCCTCAATGTCGTGTGCCCTGATGTACTGTGACCTGTGCCCTGATGTCCTGTACCCTGATGTGCTATGTCCTCATGTGCTATACCCTGATGTGCTGTGCCCTGTACCCTGATGTGCTGTGTCCTGTACCCTGATGTGCTGTGCCCTGTACCCTGATGTGCTGTGCCCTGTACCCTGATGTGCTGTGTCCTGTACCCTGATGTGCTGTACCCTGATTTGATGTGCCCTGATGTGTTGTGCCTTGATGTGCCTTGTGCCCTGATGTGCTGGGCTCTGTACCCTGGTGTGCTGTACCCTGATGTGCTGGGCTCTGTACCCTGATGTGCTGGGCTCTGCACCCTGATGTGCTGTACCCTGATGTGCTGGGTTCTGTACCCTGATGTGCTGTACCCTGATGTGCTGGGCTCTGTACCCTGATGTGCTGTACCCTGATGTGCTGGGCTCTGTACCGTGCCCTGATGTGCACTGTACCCTGATGTGTTGTGCCCTGGGCCGGTCTGGATGAAGTACAGGGCCACATTTTTGTCTCAGTCCAGCCCTGCCCTCAAGGTGACCCTCAACCTCGGTGAGCTCAGACATAGTACGCCGATTGCGCTCAGAATACCAATTCCACTGGGCAACCAACACTATGCCCTATTTAGGGGTAGACATTACCCCAGACCCTGCCAATCTATATCAAGCGAATTTTGCCCCATTACTTCTTCGTCTCAAAACGGATCTACACCACTAGCACTCCCTTACCTTAACATGGTTTGGACAATGTAACGCCATCAAGATGACCACATTGCCCAGGGTGCTCTACTTGTTACAAGCCCTTCCCATTTGCCTCCTCTCTTTTAATCTCCTCCACTCACTACCTTTCTACCCACCCCTCTCTTTCTTTTCCCCATCTGCCGGGAATTCTATTCCTCCCCACTTTATCTACCCCCTTCTTTTTGTTTTCCTCCACATTACCCCCAGTTTTGGGAAGGTTTAGTCAGATAATATGATTATCATGTTTTGAATTACGTATTGGTTGTATCCCATAACTGGACTCAGCTGGTCTCCTGGGGGTTATTCCTCCCAATCGGCTGAGAATGTTTTATTCACTGTCTGGCCTTGATAGCTATACAGGTCTAAGTGGGTGAATAGGGTAACTCTCAGGAAACTTCCTCGGTTTAGCACACAGACAGCTATCTCACATGGTTTAATCCCTATATATGCTTTGCAGATTGCATAATCGAGGGAAATGTTGTTTTACACTACTAATATGGCATCTAACCCTTTAAGTGACATGTTTTTGTTTCTACTATTTTTATATATGCTGTCATTTGCTTTTTGTCCACTGAACTGTAACATTTTTGAAAGAAATAAAGGAATTACAAAAAAAAAAGCTGACCCTCAACCTGAATGATTCAATCGGACTCTGTTAAACATGTTGGGAACTTTGACCCCAGACAAGAAACAGTATTGGGGGAACCACATAGCAGCACTAGTGCATGCCTACAATAGCACCGAGAGTGATGCCACTGGTTACTCCCCTTACCGTCTTATGTTTGGGAGAGAAGCTCGACTTCCTGCTGACCAGGCTTTTGGCACCTCCCTTGATGATACCCCTTTAACATCACACAAGGGATACGTGAATCGACTGTGGAAGAACCTGCGACAGGCCTATGAGAAAGCCATTGAACATGCTTCCACTAGAGAGTCTCTAAATAAGCGGAACCTTGATTTGAGAGTGAAGACTCAGGACTTGCAACCAGGTGATCAAGTGCTACTGAAAAATCTAGGAGCACCTGGAAAACAGCTGGCAGGTACTGTGGAGGCCACAGCCTTATATTGTGCCTTATATTGTGTGTAAACAATTTCCTGGCTTACCTGTGTATCAGATCAGACCTGATGGAGAGAAGGGACCAATGAAGATGTGGCACAGGAATCACTTGCTACCACTATCAGACGCAGTGAGGGTGCCTCAAGCACCTCTATCACCTCCTCCAAAGCCAACTCCACATCGCACAAACTCACAGAAGGAAATGCCGACTGTAGCTGACGCAGAGCTGGACTGGGACAAAAATGTGGCCTTGGACTTCATCCAGAGCGGCCCAGGGCACAACACATCAGGGTACAGTGCACATCAGGGCACAGCACATCAGGGCATGTCAGGGCACAGTACATCAGGGTACAGGGCACAGCACAACAGGGTATAGCACATCAGGGCACAGTACATCAGGGTACAGGGCACAGCACATCAGGGTATAGCACATGAGGACACAGCACATCAGGGTACAGAGCCCAGCACATCAGGGCACAAGGTACATCAGGGCACAACACATCAGGTTACAGGGCACATCAGGGCACAGCACATCAGGGTACAGCACACCAGGCCACATCAGGGTACAGGGCACAGCACATCAGGGTACAGAGCCCAGCACATCAGTGTACAGGGTACATCAGGGCACATCAGGACACAGTACATCAGGGCACATCAGGGCACACAACATTGAGGCACAGCACACTGGGGCACAGCACATCAGGGCACAGGACATCAGGGCACAGCACATCAGGGCACAGCACATCGGGGCACAAGGCACATCGGGGCATGGGGTACATCAGGGCACAGCACATCAGGGCACAGCACATCAGGGCACAGGACATCGGGGCACAAGGCACATCAGGGCACGGGGCACATCAGGGCACATAGCACATCAGGGCACATAGCACATCAGGGCATGGGGCACATAGCACATCAGGGCACATAGCACATTAGGGCATGGGGCACATCAGGGCACATAGCACATCAGGGCACGGGGCACATCAGGGCACATAGCACATCAGGGCACATAGCACACCAAGGCACATCAGGGCACATAGCACATCAGGGCAGGGGGCACATCAGGGCACATAGCACACCAGGGCACATAGTACATCAGGGCATGGGGCACATCAGGGCACATAGCACATCAGGGCATGCGGCACATCAGGGCACATAGCACATCAGGGCATTGGGCAAATCAGGGCACATAGCACATCAGGGCATGGGGCACATCAGGGCACGGGGCACATCAGGGCACATAGCACATCAGGGCACATGGCACATCAGGGTACGGGGCACATCAGGGCACATAGCACATCAGGGCATGGGGAACATCAGGGCACATGGCACATCAGGGCACATAGCACATCAGGGCACATAGCACATCAGGGCACGGGGCACATCAGGGCACATAGCACATCAGGGCACATTGTTTACTAGCCAGCATGCAGAGTAGCACAGGAAGCACCTGTGATGGGTTCTCTCTCATGTCATGCTGCTCCCTGGCAGCCCCTCCTTTTCTTGTCTATCCCAGATGATGTCACAAGCAAATGGGAATGTACAAAAAGAGAGGGGCCGCCGGGGAGCAGTGCTGCGTGACATGAGAGAGAACCTATCACAGACGCTTCCTGCGCTACTCTGCATGCTGGCTAAGTCTTGATCTACCCGTCAGGCGCCAGCTATTGGCGATTGACAGGTAGATCGCCGCTGACCTCCGATACAATAGGCGGCCGCTGAAACTGGCCCACTGAGCCATCGGCCCACGGGGAAACTCCCTGTAGTCTCGATGGCCAGTCCATCCCTGAGCTGACATAACGGATGGAGAGGATGAGGAATTTGGAGAAGATTATGTGTATTCCCGAATTTCTAATCCAGTGTCCCCATCAGGAGAAAGGGGGGTTGATGAAGAGGATGAGGAATTTGGAGAAGATTATGTGTATTCTTGGGTTCCTAGTCCAGTGTCTTAAACAAGGAGAAGGAGGATTGAGAAGGATGAGATGGTGACAGTGCCTGCCTGGTTTTGGCCTGTGGACGAAAGCTCAATAGCAAGTCCTTTGAAGAGAATACGGGAGAGAATCAAAGAGATGGAAACTATTAGAGTATTGCCACCACAGCCAAAAGAAACAGTTACAATGGTACCCCAACAGCCAAAAGAAACAGTCAGAGTGGTACCCCAACAACCAAAAGAAACAGAGTGGTATCCCAACAACCTAAAGAAACAGTCAATATGGTACCTCAACGGCAAATGGAGATACATAAGACGGTCCGTAGGTCCCTTAGGCCAGAGTTTTAGACAATGTCACCTCGACAGGATGTGGAAAGAACCAGGGCTGTAGAAGTTGTTCCTGAACAAGAGACTAAAGATTTGATAGACTTCTCCAGTGAAGTGTCGCCAATTCCTGATGTTGAGGAGCCATCATTAGTTCCTGAAACTGCAACTAAAGACCCCTCCATTGAATTAGGTGTTCAGACTGATGTCAAGGAAACAGCCAAAGATTCAACACAGCCTGCTGGAACATATTCACCCATGAGATTGAGGCGGGATGTGCACCCTCCCAAGAGACTTACGTATGACACACTGGGAGAGAGTTCTGAAGAGCTTATTCATACCATTCGCAGGTCAGCTCCTGAGCTACACCTCCCACTGTTAATTGGGTAGGGGGCGACTCTGCTCTAGCCTCTGACACCAATGGGTGGGACACGGCAATCGCCCTGGCCTGTTCAAAAACCGATTATGAACTTACTGATAGTGTGTACCAATGGTTTCAGAGAAACCCAGATGTGTGTCAGTATTGTTAAATGTGGATTGTAGTTAGAAAGAAATCATCAATAATTTACTCTTTCTTTTCAGAAATTTGAAGTGGTGATCTTCATGTCTTTGGGGACCAAAGAGTTTAAGTGGGGGGAGTGTGTAGCCAAGGGTTTGCTAATATAAGGTATTACAGTTGTTATTGTTTCAAATGAGTTTGGCTCCCTCTAATGTCTTCTTAATGCTGTTAGGAACACAACAAGGCATTGTGGGAGATGTAGTTTGGAGGATGAAGTGACTCTGTTAGCTGGATCAGCCCTTAACTACAATATCAACAATGCAAAGCATGTAGCACTGCATGCTAGAAGCAGTCATAAAAGGAGCAACGCGGCCATCTTTCAGCCTCTCTGGACGCCATTCAATACCTGCCAGCAGGAGTGTCTGTGTGTGTGACCAGGAGTGAGAGACTGCGGCCTGTACAGTGCGGAGCCGGATCACCAGCCTCTGAGGTATATCAGAGTTCCGCCCTGCCAGCTTAGCAAGTGGATCGGTTTGCAGTACCAGAACATCTGGAAGTTTCCTGTACTTCAGCCATCCGGAGTAGCAGTACAGCGCGGCGGCTCCATTTTTTCATCATACTGAGAAAATAGAAGGGGAGTCCGGACGGAGCCTCTGAGTCTATTGTGGTGAGAGGGCATCTTCCCATTTCAGTAAAGTGCACTGTTTGCTAAGTGAGTTCTTTTACAGACTGTTTGTGAGACTTGTAGTTCCACGAATGTGAATCTACTTCTTCACATGCAACATACAGCTGGACTCTGGGGTTTGTTGTTCCCTGCGCTGTAAGGTCAGTACTGTATTACACTTCAGTTAAGCAGTTATCAACGTACCATTTATTCTACAGTTTGCTTTTTCTCTCTTTTGCCTTTTGGATTACAAATACTGCAGTTTAAACTACAGGCTAGCTGAAGATATCTGGAGTCAAGGAACTTTTAATATCTTCTGCAAAGCATTACTGTTCTATTTGCAACTTGAACTTTAAATTGCAACATAGGGGGAGCCATTGAGTACATTTTAGATATTGCATTGTATTATTGAGCGTAAGTGACATTATATTGCAAATTGGTGTGTGTATTGAGGCCTCAGTGGGAAGGTGTTTAATATACAGTAGGTATTGGAGGATATTGAATACTTGTCCCATTGTGCACCTGTCTACATATACTTCCTACGGTGATTATTCAATCCACAGTTTCATATCTAAATTGATTGTTACCAACTGTCAGTTATTGTTTGTGTCTATTCACATGGTTCATTGTGTTTATTATTCACTCTAGTAAACTTTCTAAATGGTTTAGTGACATTGTGTGAGTTTCTCATTGATAACATCCTATTACAGAATGGAACCCAAGGTGTCAGAGGTAAGAGAGGATCTGCAGAGTCGGGGTAGCCAGTGGGGTATAGCAGCCCTCATGGGGGTACTGCTACATGTGCTTGCAGAAAAGAAATTCCTACCATCTAAGTTTGTGAAGGTCTTGGAAGAACAGGAGGGGGGGAGGGAGACAGATGAGGGAGAGAAGGGAGAGGGATGGAGATAGAGATAGTTCATTGATCACGGTGTACTGCAGTGTACTCTTACCTACAGGTCCAGGCTGGAAGCTCAGGCATCACTGACACAGGCAGGAATCTGCAGCTACTGATTTTCATATTTCCCGCCCACACATCCCCTCTCTTTAGATACAGCTGCACGCCGGGATAGTGTGCGTGGGGTGGGAAGACAGAGGAGGAGCAGAGGTGGTAGTGGGAGGAGGAGCTGTATTCCTCTCTGATCTCACGTCAAGGGGGTGTGGGGGGGTGTTCGCTGGGCTGTGTAAGAGTGTCTGTGTAAGAGTGTCACAGACACTCTTACAGAGCTGCAGCCACCAATTTCAGAATTTACAGGCTGATTCTCCTGTCCTACTGATGGGAGCAATCAGTTCATTTTTTCACTGTCACTGAGATAATGGGAGGCTTGCCCGTCCCCCCCCAGTGCTGGTGGAGTCCTTCCTGAAGTCGCTCTCCTCCCTGCCAATGAGGATGCAGGGAGAGGCAGCAGATCGGGCGGCCGCGGCTGTGCGATTGGCTCTCGCATTATGCACAGTGTCACCGAGCAGAGGGAGGGGGAGAAATCCCCCACAGGAGTTGTCCGGGTCACTCTGCCTCAAAGGAGAGCCTGTGTCCACTCGGTGGCGACCCAATCAAGATGCGGGGCACCTGCTACATATAGAAACAAAAGGTGTTTAATTGGGGGGGCACAGCATAATGCTGGGGGGTCAGGGCCCCGTCTGGCCCCCCCTTAGTGACGCCACTGTGATTGGAAGGGAAGCTCGCTTGCCGATGGATCTGGCTTTTAGAACGTCATTAGATCACACTTGTCAAGTTTCTTATCGAGGGTACATCGACCGACTCCAAAAGAACTTAAAGACTGCCTATGAGAAAGCTAAGGAAGCATCTACCGCTAGGGAACAGAGAAACAAGACTTTTTTTTATCTTTAGCACCCTGGAGTTTAGGCAGGGTTGCTCCCCACAAATTTACTTGCCAGGAGTAGTTATCCTGGTTGATTCCTAGAGATCTATGGATTTCTCCCTAAGTTTGGCCTTGTTGCAGTTTTCTCTTCTACCACTAGGTGGCTGGGTGCTTGGTGGTACTAGATATGAGAAGGGCAACACAAGGTCAGGTTACGGGTATATGGGGTGTCTCAGTCAATGAGCAGGGGTTTTCGTGAATCCCTTGGCCTGCTGGGAGAGCCTATATATTCAGGTGGGGTCAGGTGATATGGGTTCTGTGCCACCTGGACGGCTGTCTGGGTGGACGTGTGTTGTATTGCCCGGGCTGCTTGCCGGAGATTGGGCCTATCCCGGGCACATCTGGCTGCTAGGCTGTCTGAGGGCCTATCCAGAAGCAAGAGCAGTGCAGGGTTGAGATTGCCGCTTGCAGTCCAACCAAAAGTGACGGTTCTGTCGGTCGGAGAACCTGTCGTGGTCGGAGGTAGAGGGGAAGCTGTCGCCAGTAAGGGACTATCCACCTTATTACCAGGGACCACAGTGAGTAACTGAAGCAAGTACAGGAGCAGTATTCTCACCAACCGGGGACGGTGAAGAATTGGGAAACTTAAGTGGGAATAAAGGCAGAGACACAGCCAGCGGAGGTGACGCTTGCAGAGCAGCCTTGTGTGTCAAGCCAGGGACCGAGCAGGCCAGCGTGGGAAGCTTGAGAGGTATCTAGAGTGCCAAGCTAGGGACCCAGCAGAGAAGCGGGGGGTGACGCTTGGGGAAGATACCACGTGAAAATTTGAGGAGCTCAAGGGATTCAGTGGAAGTGATTCAGCGGGTCTAGTGAGAGACTGGGAACTCAGTGTATTGAAGAATTACAAGGAGTGATTGTAGAGAAAATGAAGGAACTGTTAAGCCTTGTGTTTTGAACTGTTAAAGACTGTTGCCATAGGAGACAGCATTCCTACACATGCAGAAGTGACGTCTTGCTGGATGCCTTTCTCTGCATGGCTGTCCTCCTATTGAAGTCTCTGAGTCTTCCAATTAATCTTGCAACTACCTAAGGGTGTCCTGGCCCTAACCCTCTCTCCCTCAAAAAAGTTTGTTAAGAGAAATTAACTTTCTTTTGCATCCAAGAAGTGTCTGGCGCCCAATAACTTTAATAACTGTACACCCACCATGCCTCACAACCCACTATATGCAGAAGAATGTCAGCTATCCCTACAACAAATTGGCAGTCATGTTACCCTAGCCGCAGCATATTGCCAAGTTCGCTCCAGTGATGATGAGGATGGAGGGGATGATGATGATGAGATCACTGACACGACTTGAGTGCCGGATAGAGCAGAGGAGGAAAGTGAGGGGGAGAAACAACCTCAACAAGGCAGGATGTCCTCCAGAGGCAGCCATCATAGAAGAGTAGAGAGCAGCCACCCTATTCCATCAGATTGTGGAGCTGTTATTTTCCGGCCCACTTCCCTTTTTTAGCACATGTGAAGCTGATCGCGCTGTTGCAATCTGCAATCTCTGCCGCAAGCAGATCAGGCATGGCAAAAACAACAGCCATTTGGGTACCACATGCTTGCAAATGCATTTAACCTTCCACCGCTCAGCCTGTTGGCAAGAGTACCTGAAAGCCACACAAAAGGGACACAATTATTCTCCTCCTCGCCTTTTATGTCTAGCCCCCGCTATATCTCATGACCTCTCAGCAGGCTCCACCGACAGAGATGATGGTATAGCAAAGGGTGTCATAGGTCCTTGCAACACAACTGCCAGCAGCACACCACCAGCTGTAGAGTATAGCAGGCAAATTTCTCTGCCCCAGCTGCTGCATAGAAAAAAAAATACACTCCCTGCCACCCACATACCCAGCGTCTAAATTCCAGCTTGTCCAAATTGCTGGCTTTACAACTCCTGCCTTTCCCTCTGGTGAATTCTGCCCTCTTTCGTGAATTTGTAGAATTGTCTGTACCACAATGGCAGGTTCTAAATTGCTATTTCTTTGCACGTAAGACCATTCCAGCACTGTACCATTATGTGGAGAGCAATGTTTTGGCATTATTAGGCAAGGCAGTCGGCAGCAAGGTTGACTTTACTGCTGATAAGTGGTCCCGCAAACATGGTCAGGGACGATATATTTTGTTTACAACTAGGAAGGATGCAGGACAGGGCTCAATGCTGAAGCTTGTTTTCCCACCACATCACCATATAGCTGGTGGTGATGATGCGAGATCTGTCAACTCCACCCCCATCCTCCATGCCCTCCTCTGCTGAATTGTTCTATGAACCACCAGTACCCCCTAAGTGTTCAAGGGGCTATTCAATGAGTCACATGTCGCTGCTAGTGCTATCTTTTGTGTGATATGTACTTATATGAACCCATTCCATGCAATATAACCATGAATTGTTTTGAATCTTTATACTCTTGTAATTTTTATCCATGCCGCACCTGTATGTCTTGTGTGGGTGGATTTGACATGTATTGATATATTTATTGCATTCAATATGTTTACTAATAAAAATCTGCATGTAATCATTTCAACTGGCTTCCACAAAGTCATCCATCTCATTTAAAGTCCCACTTTCCCTTCTTTGACCATATACTACAGGGATGGAGGCACACCACATATGTGCCTCATTTAAAGTCCCACCTTCCCCTCCATGTCTTGTAACCAATTAGGGATGGAGATGGGGTGACTGGGTAGGCAGTGTTCCCCTGCCGCCCAAGTGAGAGGCTTGCAGACCCTGGGGGGCAATGTCACCTTACCCGGGTTCTTGCATTTGGGGTACAGTAATGTGGTATCCCTGCCATCACACAGCACCATTGCGTCACTCCAGTGCTGATGTCCTGCGACCCCAGCCACTCGGGGTCCCCCCTTTTGGTCTGTACCCGGGAGCTGCGATGCTTTCTACGTGCCCCCCCTCCCTCTTCTCCCCGCCCAGCATGGGCGGTGAGTTGTGTGGGGTAGTGGGTGGGCACCTACAGAGCATCGGCGCCACGCATCCTGCCCTGCGTGTGACGTCATGTCTGACGTCAGCACGCAGCGCATGTGTTCTCCATCTCAGCTGCTCTGGCGGGGAATCAGGCTTCTGCGGAGGGCGGGGTTACCGCCTCCGCCGGAGCCCCTCCCAGCCTATGCTACGCCAGCGTGACGCTGGTACTGGCCGGCGTGCACGTGTGGGGCTCCTATAAACGGCCTCCCCTGACACAATGGTTGCTGCTACACTTCTCAGCAATATTCACATCAATTCAGTACATCATTTCAGGTACAAGCCTTGCCTTCACGTAAGTCTCCTATTAGGTCCACACACACTCTCTCACGCCACCTTTGGCCTTTCTGCATTTTGTATGTTTTTCCACCCTTTGTCCCATCTTTTCCTCTTCCTTATCACCATACACCCTTACATTCCTTCTTTGTCATGTCAGCTCACCATCGCTTTGTTCACTCAATTCACCCTTTTTTTTTCACATTTTTTACATTATTTTTCAATCATCGTTATTTATATTATATATTTTTTATTATTTTTATTTTTTGCTCACTCATTCACACATTCCCATCTACACTTCTTTCAGATCACCCCAGGTTACCACTTTGGGTTACCCTGGTTCTTCACTCATGCACCAACCATTGTGTCATGGACCATCGGGAGTTTCCGTCATGGGTGCTTTGCTGCACACGGCCTTGAGTACCTCAGCTCCCGGGGGGGACTACTTTGGGGACCCTGATCGCATGATCGCAGCACCTCACCGCATTGGACTTTTTGTGAGTACTTAGGTTTAGCAAATCTGCCATTCCTTTATATTACCCTACAAGTAGACTAATACAATTTATCAATTTTATACTCTGCAGACATACCTGAGCATCCGCCCCTGAAGAGTGTTCATACACGAAACGCGTCGGGCACATGTGATGCTGTTTTATGTCTGTAATGGACATATTTACCTTGGTCTGCAGTGGATTAACTTTTTTGACATTTTTATATATCTATTTATGGTCCATAAAACATTCTCTTTTTATATTCACATGTCGCTGCTAGTGCTATCTTTTGTGTGATATGTACTTATATGAACCCATTCCATGCAATATAACCATGAATTGTTTTGAATCTTTATACTCTTGTAATTTTTATCCATGCCGCACCTGTATGTCTTGTGTGGGTGGATTTGACATGTATTGATATATTTATTGCATTCAATATGTTTACTAATAAAAATCTGCATGTAATCATTTCAACTGGCTTCCACAAAGTCATCCATCTCATTTAAAGTCCCACTTTCCCTTCTTTGACCAGGGCTCAATGCTGAAGCTTGTTTTCCCACCACATCACCATATAGCTGGTGGTGATGATGCGAGATCTGTCAACTCCACCCCCATCCTCCATGCCCTCCTCTGCTGAATTGTTCTATGAACCACCAGTACCCCCTAAGTGTTCAAGGGGCTATTCAATGAGTCAGGCTAAAAGATGCCATGCAGTGCTTCAGCTGGACTATCTAGGGGACAGGAGCCACACCAGAGCAGAGATTCTTTCAGCTCTGCAGGGGCAGGCCCAGTGGTGGTTCACGCCACGGAAGCTTGAGCCACGAATGGTGGTGTGTGATAATGGCACTGTCAGGGCTGGGCTCAGCCCTTCCTTCTCAGAGCTCTGTGCTCAGCTGCCGTTTAATTGCCAAAGACTCTTCCTTCCACAGTGACTCACCTGGTCTTCATTTCCTGCTCGTCAGCTAGAGCTGCTGGTTATATAAACTCCTTGGATCAGATCTTCTGTGCCTTTGCTTTGGTCAACATATCCGGACTCTCTCTGCTGTATTTTCCTGTGAAAGACTTTTGCTTGGCTGACTTCCCTTCTGGTTCCTGATCCTGTTTGCTGCACCCATCTTCGCTGATCTCTGGACTCCTGTTTCTCTGGCTTGTTCTGACTACCCGTCCTGGTTACCGAACTCTGGCTATGTTTTGACTACCTTTGCTCGATTTATACCATTTTAATAAATAGTGTGCCTTTTACTGCACTTGTGTCTCAGTCTGATTCATGGTTCCTGTATACCCTTCAACAAGGAAAGTTGACACAAGTGCCTGGCACATGTCCTCAATTTGGTGGTGCAGCGTTTTTTAAACAGGTATCCAAGTCTGTAGCCATTTCAGTCATACACAACCAGTGTTTGTTTGGCTGAAATTCAGCAGGAATTCCACCTGCCCGTAAACTGCCTGATTTGTGACATGCCCACCAGGTGAAGCTCAACATCGGCAATGCTGCAGCAGCTGCACATGCAGCAGAGGGCCATCAACGAGTACCTGTGCGAGTATGGCACAAGGACAGGTTCAGAAGGGCTCCATTTTTTTCCCCATGCCAATGGCTGCTGATAAAGGATACATGCACTGTACTGTCACCATTTGAGGAGCCAACAAGGATGGTGAGCGGTGACAATGCATGCATCAATGACACTATCCCTCGTGTTCCTGCTGGAGCAGAAGCACAAAATAGCTGGAGCTGGAGCATACGCTGCATGGCATTATTGACAGGGCACTCGAGGCAGAGCAGCGGGAGGAAGAGGAGGACTTCCTTTCCTCTTTATGTAGACACCATTACTGCGACACCACAGAACACACAAGAGGAGAGGGTGGAGGAGGGGGATTCTGACAGTTTTGGAGGCATTGAAGCAGAGGAAGACATATGTCAAACCTTAATGCCGCGTACACACGGTCGGACTTTTCGTCTACAAAAGTCAGACAGCCTGTCCGACAGACTTCCGGCAGACTTTCGGCGGACTTTCGACGGACTTGCGGCGGACTTTCTAACGAACAGACTTGCCTACACACGATCACACAAAAGTACGTCGAATTCTTACGTGATGACGTACACCGGACTAAAATAAGGAAGTTCATAGCCAGTAGCCAATAGGTGCCCTAGCGTGGCTTTTTGTCCGTCGGACTAGCACACAGACGAGCGGATTTCGGGGTCCGTCGTAGTTACGAAGTAAAGATTTGAAGCATGTTTCAAATCTAAAGTACGTCGGATTTGAGGCTAAAAAAAGTATGTTGAAAGTCCGGAGAAGCCCACACACGATCGGATTACCAGCCAGCTTTAGTCCGTCAGCGTCCGTTGGACTTTTGTAGACGAAAAGTCCGACCGTGTGTACGCGGCATAAGAAATGGTTTTCAGTCCCCAGAACACTTGGGAGTAGTACGTGGCTGGGAGGAGGCAGTTCCAGATAGTGTAATCCTCAGTGATCCCAAGGACTCTACTTCTCATGTCTCCACAAATTTGTGGTGCATGGGCTCCCTTATTCTTTAAAGCCTGTGAAAGGACCCAAGAATTTATGGCATCAAGGAGAAGGATCGTTATTGGTTGGCAACCCTCCTTGGCCACCGTTACAAGGAGAATGTCTCGGAAATCATCCTGCCCTTGCAGAGGGAACACAGGATGAAATATCTTGAGGACACCTTAAAGAGGAGTTTATGTAACACCTTTCCAGACTCTGGTAGGTTACAGTCTCATGGAAAAGGTAGTTTTGAGGCTTCTATTGGTCAAAGGAGGAGTGGTGGAGAAGGAGGCCCCCTAAGTGATGCATTTAAACCATTTTTTGTCCTCGGCGCCTAGGGCTGTCAGCTTCCATATCCCATCAGCAGTGTCTGCATCATATGGTTGAAGATTATCTAGGAGCGAAAACAGACATGGAGAACTTTCCAGTAGACGATCCACTGGTTACTGGGTCATGAGAATAGACCACTGGCCAGAACTTGCCCAGTATGCAATACAGCTGCTGGCCTGTCCTGCATCCAGCATGCTTTCCGAACAGGCATTCAGTGCTGCCGGAGGTTTTGTGACAGAAATAGAGTGTGTCTGTCCACAGAATCCACTGGCCAGCTGACATTTGTCAAAATGAATCAGTCCTGGATTAGCAGCAGCTATCAAGCCCCTGATGCCGATGTTGCTGATTCAGGCTGGGTTCACACCTCCGACGGATGCAGCTCGCAGCAGGGGGTCCAGTGAGTCCCTGTTCTCCATTTCAGGGACAAATCAGGGTCAAATTTTTGCCTGAATTCAGCCCTGAAACTGAGCCAAAGATGCACAGCAATCCTGTGCAAGCTGCTCTGCAGCCGAAACGAAGATATGTGAACGGTAAGGCCGGTGACAAACTCCTGTCATGCGAATTGGATGCAGGGAAAACCCGTATCCAATTCGCATAGGTGTGAACCCATCCTAAATGTTTTTGGGATCTGGAATCTGCAAGACTGTCTAGGCTGCCTAGCTTAGTGAGGGTTGATTTTATCTTGAAGCAATTTTTTGGTATAGGTTTCATGGGCTCAATTGACACCCAAGGATCAATTTTTGCACCCCTGTTTGACAGGTGCATAGCATACACCATTTGGGAGGAAGATGACTCGCTTGGTTGCCACTACCTATCTCAGAAAGGAGGGATTTCACTGTGATTGAGAAAAACACAATCAGGTGACAGTTTGTGGAATTACTGTTGAGCTTCTGGGAAATTATTCCTGAACCCTTGCATCACTTACTACTGATCCTCTGAACTCTGTGTCCCTTTAAGCCACAGCCAGTATTCAGCGCAATGAAAATCACACCCAACTTTTGCTGCGGCCGCACTATTTCTCAGCTGTGGCAGCCCAACTTATGATCCTGCACCTGCACACAGGCCCACTGCTTTCAGAAAATACCCCTGACCAGAGCTCATCTTTGCACATCTATTCCATATGCATGTATGTGACATCGCTTACAAGCACGTGGGCTGGAATGCGAGAGGTGGATCAGCAGGATGAGTGTGCCAGGGCAGGTAGATGTGTCTCATCATTGCTTCCTTTCACCACTCTGCATATGAAGCATAGCATAGATGAGAAGAGGGTACAGCGGTAGAGCAGATGAGCAGGAGGGTACAGCGGTGGGGAAAATGAGCAGAAGGGGTTCAGAGGTGGGACAGAAGAGCATGAGGTACAGCGGTGCGGCAGATGTGCAGCAAGGTACAATGGTGGAAGAGATGAGAAGGGGGTTCAGCAGTGGGACAGAAGAGCAGGGGGGTACAGTGATGGAGCAGATGAGCAGGGGAGTTGAGTGTTGGGCCAAATGAGAAGGGGATTACAGTGGTGTGACAGATGAGCAGGTGGGTTCAGTGTTGGGGCAGATGAGAAGGGGGTTCAGTGCTGAGATGTGTAGGGGCACCATTCAGAATGAATGGCAGCCCCATCCGTTTTGGAAGAGCAGCACAATTTGGCTGTGGGTGCGGGAACAGGGGCGATTCCTGCACCCGAATCCAGGCTGCGGGCCAGTGTGAACTGAGTGTAAAGAAAAAAGCACTGCTAAAACTACATATGCTGTATGCCCCTCACCCTCTCATACACTTCAATGGGATTTGCTACTAAGTTCAGGTTTGCTAAGTTTTAAACAGGATTGATTGAACCTTCTAGGAATTAAACCTGGACAGATTCACTCGTAATCCCTATTGATTTTTAGCATGTTCTGTATTTCCATAGGGGAAAATCACTGACAGCATTATCTTAGTAATTTCCTACATGAAGGTACTTGGTAAAGAAAGACATTCAAATTAAATTTCAATGAGTCATTCAAATAAAACTTATAGTCTAACATAATTCACCGCAAACATACATTAATTACAATAAAGTGCCTGGATTGAGGCAAGATAAAGAAATGAATTATTACAAACTCTTCAGTATTTCGGGCTTTCAGTCTGTGGTGCTTGTCCTTTTTTGTTAAGAAATACTAATTTTTGAAAAATAAATGCTTATTTATGGATGAATTTCCGTGCTGTTGGTTACCCTAAGATAACATGTTATTCTAGAACAGTGCTTCTCAACATCATCAAAGTAGGTACAGCCATCGTTTTTGTGTTTAGCAGTTTCCCAAAAAATGTTTTTGCTTTAAATGAATAAAAATTACTCATCGTTTTATATTTAATTTATTTATTACAATTTTAAAATGCTGTATAAATTTACTGCAAAGAACAAATGTACCCCTTGGGGTACTTGTACCAATTATTGAGAGCATATGGTCTAAAACAGATACCCAAAACGCAACAGACAAGATACCTCTAAAACCATTATAATGATATATAAAATATAGAAGGGTCGATTTCAAATGTGACATAAAAAAATGTTGACCAGTTGGATTTAAAATGTCCAGTCTCAGGTATTCCATTAGCTCCATTCACAGGGTTAGAAAATAAAAGGTATTACAGCTTTCCTTTCTCTGGGGTAGTGTTTGAACTCCAGGAGGTAAAATCTGTAAAAAAGACATAATTTTAAAATAAATAGCAAATGTATAAAGACAAGTGTTATCATAAACTTGTATGACTGGAAAGAGTAACTCTTGCCAAAGCCATATATTTTTGGTGCAGTTACACTTATATTGTACCTTGGCCTGCTCTACCCCTGCTCCCTCACTTAAAGCCTTTGCTAACCTGTCCTTGATGTAGTGAGATATCCACAAAGCTGTATAGATGCTTGTCAAAATCTCCTTAACCAGGCGGGGGCGTTACCTAGAGCATTTGGCACCAGGGGCGGATCCTATATTTGGCACGCCCCTCCCCATCTGGCACACCCCCACCTGGCATTAATCTAAGCAGGGCCAAAACTAGGGGGGCAGGGGGGTGCCTGCCCCGGGTGACGCATCTAGGGGGATGCCGCCAGGGGTGGTGCCCCCACCCGCACTGGGAACCGCTGCTCTAAGGGTGTCACTGCCGCCCGATCAAATGTAATGGACAAGCAGGTCTCCCTTCTAGTCCTGCCCAGTGCCCAAACAGCCTATGTCTTTTCTATGTGAGGCATCCCAGAGAAGGGTAGGCTTCAAAGAAGGCCCTGGACTGGGGGGCGCAGAAGAGGCCCTGGACAGGGGGGTGCAGAGGAGGCCTTGGGCTGAGGGGTTAGAGGAGGCCCTGGACTGGAGGGTGCAGTGGAGGCCCTGGGCTGATGGGGGGTGCAGAGGAGGCCCTGACCTGGGGGGTTGCAGAGGATGTCCTGTTGGGCTGGAGGGTGCAGAGGAGGCCCTGACCTGAGGGGGGGCACAGAGGTGGTGCTCGAGTGGGGGGGTACAGAGGAGGCCCTTGACTGGAGGGGTGCAGAGGAGGCCCTGGACTGGGGAATACAGAGGAGGCCCTGGACTAAGAGGGGAGTACAGCGGAGGCCCTGGACTGGGGGATGTAGTGGAGGCCCAGGACTTGAAAAGTGGGGTTGATAAAGGACTTGGATTCGGAGAGCAGGGTGCAGAGGAAGCTCTTATTTTGGGGTGGGCTGTAAAGGAGGCCTTGGACTAGCAGAGGAGTGCAGAGGAGACCCTGGACTAGGGGGGTGGGTGCAGAGGAGGCCATTGACTAGAAAATGGTGGTTGGTGTGGCAAAGGTCCCTGGATAGGTGGGGACAAGGGAGATACTGGACTAGGTAAGGGGGTGCCTGGAGGTCCCAGATTAGGAGAGGGGGTGTCTGGAGGCCCTGGACTAGGGCAGCAGGTGTCTGGAATCCCTGGACTATGAGAGGGGGATTGTGGCGGCCCTCTGGACTAGAGGGTGCCTAAAGGACATTCCAGCTTCATTGAGAGAAAGCCTGGATTTAAAGCCTGTGCTGAGGAAGAGCCTGCCTGGGCCCTGGATGGAGAGTTCACAACATAAATGGGGACATTTATCAATTGTCACTAGTCATGCCAAACAGGAGCAGAGAGACAGGTCGTGTCTCAAACGACAGGTCATAAGCTAAAAAGCGTCTGTGATCTCCTTACCAGAGATCAAGGGAGCTGGTAAGAGGCAGTTGGCTTAGAGGTGGAGGACTGTCCTATCTTCTACACTTGTTTCTGCGGTGGTTAAGAGTGTGCTGTCACCCTGATAAGAAATGTGGACAGATGCCTTTGTGAACTCTGCACAGACTGTTAACTGATACCTGTGTATATGCTACGGATGGACTTTAAACTCTATGTGTGCATACACTGAGTTTTGTTTGTTTTTTTCTAGCGCAGTTTCCTTTTTGTTACTATCTTGTTTAATGTGGGTATCCCATATTTTTTAACTGCAGCTTAATGATATGTACAGATAGCAGATCATATTTTGCATGTCATATAACTCTTATTGACAGCGCTGTATTTTCTTTACATTTTACAGGTCGTGTGAAAGATTTATTAAAGGAGAAGTACAGCCAAAGCCTGTTTGGTTGTACTTCACCTGTTGATCACATCAGTGCAGATTGTTTTGCAATCCTGTGACTCATTTTCAGCTGACAGCGGGCTTAAGACTGCTCTCGGCTGATGTCACAGAATCAGTCCAGGCTGGGGAAAGATCCCAACCATATAGTTGATATGGTTGGGATCTGCTCACATGCCTGGACCGGCATCCAGCTCAGCCTCTCAGCGAGCCACTGAGAGCCTGAGCCGACCACTCCCGTCCCCTCCACAGCCCAGTGTTTCAGTGAGCACCAGGGGGGGTAGAGCAGAGCCAGAGACTGACAGCCACCAGCTCTCTGCTTAGGGAGCACTGAGAACCGAGTGATTGGCTGTTTGATTACTCAGTTCTCAGCCTTAGAGCCGGTGGGGGACAGATGCAGCATCTACCTAAGTAAGTATGATTCATAAATAAAATTCCCATACTTCTCTTTTAATTACCCAACATCTCCTCTTTCCTGCTATTTGGCCCACATGACAATTAGGCCTCATTCACATGGAGCTTATGCGTCTATGCCCAGTGTGATGGCCGTGTACCGTGTGGGTATGCATGGTGTTCTGTGCATCCCTGTGCAGGCAGTCCAGTCAAAGTCGATTGGAACGCAGCAGCTGCCCGGACAGTCGAATGTCAATATTTGACATGCAGACAGGAAGGGATGCATGGGATCACTGACTGACCTGTGGTTGCAAGAAAATTGTTTAATCTATGATCGGCTTTAGAGAGGCAAAGTATAGGCACCCATTGACACCTACAGTATCTCACAAAAGTGAGTACACCTCTGACATTCTTGTAAATATATTATTATATCTTTTTATGTGACAACACTGAAGAAATGACACTTTGCTACAATGTAAAGTAGTGAGTGTACAGCTTGTATAACAGTGTAAATTTACTGTCCCCTCAAAATAACTCAACACACAGCCATTAACCCCTAAGTGAAAATGTCCAAATTGGGCCCAAAGTGTTAATATTTTTTGTGGCCACCATTATTTTCCAGCACTGCCTTAACCCTCTTGGGCACGGAG
This sequence comes from Lithobates septentrionalis, assembly GCA_037952835.1. Taxonomy (NCBI): domain Eukaryota; kingdom Metazoa; phylum Chordata; class Amphibia; order Anura; family Ranidae; genus Lithobates; species Lithobates septentrionalis. The sequence continues at coordinate 975,425 of JBBDGP010000296.1, forward strand.
TTCACCAGAGCTTCACAAAGTTGCCATTGGAGTCCTCTTCCACTCCTCCATGACGACATCATGGAGCTGGTGGATGTTAGAGACCTTGCGCTCCTCCATCTTCTGTTTGAGCCCCACAGATGACCAATAGGGTTTAGGTCGGGAGACATGCTTGGCCAGTCCATCACCCTTACCCTCAGCTTCTTTAGCAAGGCAGTGGTCATCTTGGAGGTGTGTCTGGGGTAGTTATCATGTTGGAATACTGCCCTGCGGCCCAGTCTCCTAAGAGAGGGGATCATGCTCTGCTTCAGGATGGCACAGTACATGTTGGCATTCATAATTCCCTCAATGAACTGTAGCTCCCCCCGTGCCAGCAGCACTCATGCAGCACCAGACCATGACACTCCCACCACCATGCTTGACTGTAGGCAAGACACACTTGTCTTTGTACTCTTCACCTGGTTGCCGCCACACTCTCTTGACACCATCTAAACCAAATAAGTTTATCTTGGTCTTATCAGAACCACAGGACATGGTTCCAGTAATACATGTCCTTAGTCTGCTTGCCTTCAGCAAACTGTTTGCGGGCTTTCTTGTGCATCATCTTTAGAAGAGGCTTCCTTCTGGGACGACAGCCATGCAGACCAATTTGATGCAGTGTGCGGCATATGGTCTAAGCACTGACAGGCTGACTCTCCTCCCCTTCAACCTCTGCAGCAATGCTGGTAGCACTCATATGTCTATTTCCCAAAGACAACCTCTGGATTTGACGCTAAGCACGCACACTCAACTTCTTTGGTAGACCATGGCGAGGCCTGTTCTGAGTGGAACCCGTCCTGTTAAACCGCTGTATGGTCTTGGCCACCGTGCTGCAGCTCAGTTTCAGGGTCTTGGCAATCTTATAGCCTAGGCCATCTTTATGTAGAGCAACAATTCTTTTTTTTCAGATCCTCAGAGAGTTCTTTGCCATGAGGGCCATGTTGAACTTCCAGTGACCAGTATAAGAGAGAGAGCGATAACACCAAACTTAAAATGCACTCTCCCCATTCACACCTGAGACCTTGTAACACCGGGAGGGAAAATGGCTAATTGAGCCCAATTTGGACATTTTCACTTAGGGGTGTACTCACTTTTGTTGCCAGCGGTTTAGACATTAATGGCTGTGTGTTGAGTTATATTGAGGGGACAGCAAATTTACACTGTTATACAAGCTGTACACTCACTACTTTACATTGTAGCAAAGTGTCATTTCTTCAGTGTTGTCACATGAAAAGATATAATAAAATATTTACAAATATGTGAGGGGTGTACTCACATTTGTGTGAGATACTGTATGTGTTTGAAAGCATGTCAACACACGTACACATGCTAGACAGTGTTTTCTAACAGTACTGGCTCACATCTATGAGATGTGTTGATCTCTCTTGTTTTGGATGCACCAACGAGCATTATAGGACTTTTATATCCTTAATGAGGCCGATAACAGTGCATTATTTGCAGGATTGTTAATAATGTGCGTGAAAACACATGAAAGGAATGCTAATACAGAAATTTGATTTACAAAATTGTGAATGCCTGTTAACCTATTATTTTTGGACACCAACCCACTATTTTTGTTTGATCTACAAACATCAGTTGAAGTATTGGATAACATCCACATCCAGTTTAGACTTATGTCTGGTCTGCCCTTTGTGTGGCTACTCTGCAAATTAAGCAAAGCATTTGTTATTAATCAGTATGAACATATTGTATGATAACAGAATACTTTCTGAGCAAATGTCTACTAATGCAATTTGCTGTAAATTTGACATAATCAGTTTGGTTTTGTTTTTTTTGTCAAGCTCATCTTGATTGGAGGATTCCTTTGCCGGATGACTGCGATATAATCTATTTGACTTCATCAAAGAATTCCTTTGCTGAGTGTTGGCACATTTGCATTACAGCTTGGACAGTGAGTCTATAGATAGGGGATAATAATTTACTGTAGACCTGGAGGGGTGGACATACTGTGGTCAGAGGAATTTGTTATTTCAATAACTTTTAATCATTTTTATTAGTGCAATCCTAGAAATACAATGCCAGGTGTTTTGAACTAATATATTTTTTTTTTTCACTGGTAATGTGCAAAACTTTTCTTAATAAATTGTTTTTATATTGTGTTTTTATGTTTGTCTGAAGATCTGCTTTGAAGCTGATCTCCGGGAATCAGACAAAATCTACCCTTGCAATGCCCCCCTCCCCCTCACACTGCAAGGGTTAAATGCTCATTTAATCTAGGGGTAGATAAAGGGGATGAGGTATAATACTTACCTCATTCAGACATCCCAACCTGCAAAAACTCATTTCAGGGAGGTGGCAAACTCATTTCAGGGAGGTGACGCGCCGCCCCCCCCCCCCCCCCTCAATTAAATGCAGCCTGATCAGTACCAATTAAAGTTTGCAGTTTTTGACATACATAGGCATTCTGTGTTTCATTTAAATTTCACACTGAGACGCTTTACAGGTGCTATAGCATTAGAAATAGCGCCTGTAAAGAGCCTCTCCTCTCACTCCAGTGTGAAAGTCCGAGTGCTTTCACACTGGAGCCGTGCGCTTACAGGACGGTAATAAAAATACTGCAAGCAGCATCTTTGCAGCATTGTAGGAGTGCTGTATACACTGCTCCTAAAGCGCCCATGCCCATTGAAATCAATGGGCAGCGCCGGCAAAGCGCCACCAAAACAACGGCAAAATGCTGGAACATGGAAACTTCAAGTTAAATTTGCAATAAAATGTATAATGTCATATTATGGCAAGTTATCCTGGCATATCCCCAGCACTCAGCTCTTCACAGAGGAATCCGCTAGGACTGCCATTGTAACATCAAATATTATAAAGACTTTTGGCATAATCTACTGAAAACTTCTCTTTGCAATATACATTAGCAAACAGTGGCATACCTTGGGGTGTAGGACATGAAGAACAGCCAGCCTCAGGTAGAGCAAGCTGGGGATGCTCTAAAATCACATTCCAATTCACCTCCAACTACAAGCAGCACCCAGTGGCAGGAAGGAAGAAGTGCACGTCTAGAGGGAAGTCAGGGGTGCTGTCTATTTTATAACACTTGGAAGTGAAGCGGCAGAGTGTCAGCTCAGTAACATTCCGCCGCTTGGGCTTCTCTGCCTTTCTGAGTGAAAGGCTCAGCCGGGAGATCGCCCGGCACTTGCGGGTGTCCGTGAGCCCGCAGCCAAATTCGGGAGTCTCCCGCTATTTGCGGGAGACTTGGGATGTCTGCTCATTCTTGGCTCTGGCAGGCACCCCCAATCAATGCGCTCGGATCAGCACTGCCACAGTCGCATGTAGCCCCCCCACCCACTTACATTGCTCTGTATGTGATGACACAGAGGAACCGCCCACAGACTAGAACTTAAAACGTTTGTAAACCCAACATTCCATAATCTAGAAATGTGCCTGCTGTACCATGTACATGTATGAAAGTTTCCTGTGTTCTTTGTATTGCTTCTCTTGTGTGAAATCCCTGGTGTTTCTGCCAGTCCCCTTGCTTTCCTATTAAAAACTGACCACACTAAGCAGGAGAACACATCGTGGTCAGTTCTCTAGGCTATGCCTGCACAGCCTTTTAATGGGAAGATTAGTGTTCTGCTGTTTCTCCTCCCCTAGCTCTTATGCAGCTGAGAACAAAGGGTATGTGATCACTTATAAAAAAAGCCAAAAGTATTTAAAATGTTTTTTTTATATCTATACACAAATGTTCTGTCTTTCATTTCTATGTTAAACTGAATGGGTTGTTTTCAAAAGAGATAGTTTACAATCTAATTTAAGGGATTCAGCTTTAAACAAGAGTAGCTTCCGTGGAGGAATGTACAGCTGAACAGAATAATTAATATATCTTGGTATTTTATCTGATCACTTAATTTCCTCCATATGTTTAAAGCTATTCAAACACAGGAAAATTAGGCCACAGGGCCCAATGCCATCTTATATGGATGAGAAAATCTGTTTTGTTTTTTAAAATCAGTCTGCTGTCTGATCAAAAAACCTGACCCATATATGGCCAGCCTTAAAGCGGAGTTCCACACAAAAATAGAACTTCCGCTTTTCAGAACCCTCCCCCCCTCCGGTGTCACATTTGGCACCTTTCAGGGGGGAGGGGGGTGCAGATACCTGTCTAAGACAGGTATTTGCCCCCCCATTCCGGCATAGACTCCCATGGGAGTCTATGCCTCTTCCTGTCCCCACTGCGCTGTCTGCTGGGAACACACAGCTCCCAGGAGAGAGCGGGGACCACTTGGGACGCGCAGCGCGACTCCGCATGCGCAGTAGGGAACCGGGAAGTGAAGCCGCAACGCTTCACTTCCTGATTCCCTCACCTAGGATGGCGGCGGCAGCTGCCGAGAACCGAGCGGGTTCTCGGCGTCCCCTGCCGACATCGCTGGACCCTGGGACAGGTAAGTGGCCATGTATTAAAAGTCAGCAGCTGCAGTATTTGTAGCTGCTGGCTTTTAATATTTTTTTTTTTGGCGGTGTGGGTGGACCCCCGCTTTAAGACCGTTACACACTGCCTGCTTTATTTTTTTGTTCAGCCCAGCGGACTGAATTAAAAACAAATGACAGATCGCCGTACCAACACAAGTGATGTTGGTGCGGTGATCTTCTTCCGTTGTGCTTATAGCAGGTGCAATCTATTTTCTCCACTGCAGGTGGCGCTCATCTGCAACGACAATGCAAGTGGTGGAGGAAGTCGAGAGGAACCTAGTTCCTCTATGGTTTCCTCGTTCACAGGAAAGCAAGTGTCCGATTGGATGCTGGCACCCCATGTGATTTTGGTGGCCATCTTGGGTCAGGCAGAGTCTATTTAAGACCCTGGCTTCCAGGCTTAGCGTGCAAATTTTGCAAGTGGCCAGTGTAGAGGGAAAGGATACTTGTCTGTCAGGGACAATGTTTATTATCAGGGAAAGGTCCTGGAGAAGTAAGTAAGAAGAAGTAAGAAGTAAAATGCAGGGACATGCCATCCTTCTTGGAAACCTCCCCATTTGGGTATGGACCAGCCAGACCACATTCCGCTCCTCAAGACAGACACTGTTGGCCTCCCTAAAACTTCCGTCTACTGACACAGACTTCTATTACAATATATTTCTGCTTTTTTCCCACTCCACCACGTTGCACCTACCCATGTGCTATTGTATTCTGACAGAGCGTCTGCAACCCCCCCCCCCAACAAGAATTTACTTTTACAAGCGTTCGTTTCTAAAAATGCCACATTTATACATGTTTATGAGCGATTATGAACGTTAACCACTTGCTGACCAGCCACCGCAGTTTTATGCGGCAGAATGGCACGGCTGGGCGAAACGACATTACCTTACGTCGCTTCGCCTTTTGGCCACTAGGGGAGCAGATGCGAGTGCCCGGCGGGCGCGATGACCACCGAGCTCCTGCGATCGCTCGTGCCAGAGCGAGAACCGGGATCTGTGTGTGTACTACTAAGTATGAACACCGATCTGTCTCTCCTCCTAGACAGTCCCATCCCCCCTACAGTTAGAACACACCTAGGGAACACAGTTAACCTCTTGATCGCTCCCTAGTCTTAACCCCTTCCCTGCCAGTGACATTTATATAGTAATTAGTGCATTTTTATAGCACTAATCGCTATATAATTGTCAATGGTCCCAAAAATGTGTTAAAAGTGTCCAATATCGCAGTCCCAATAAAAATCGCAGATCGCCGCCATTACTAGTAAAAAAAAAAAAAAATAATAAAAATGCCATAAATGTATCCCCTATTCTGTAGACGCTATAACTTTTGGGCAAACCAATCAATATACGCTTATTTCGATTTTTTTTTTTTACCAAAATATGTAGAAGAATACATATCGGCCTAAACTGAGAAAAACATTTGTTTTTTTGATAAAAAATGTGGGATATTTATTATAGCAAAAAGTAAAAGATATTGGGGTTGATTTACTAAAGGCAAATCCACTTTGCACTACAAGTGCACTTGGAAGTGCAGTTGGAAGTGAAGTCGCTGTAGATCTGAGGGGGGCATGAAAGGAAAATAAAAAACAGCATTTTTGCTTGCACATGATTAGATGATAAAATCAGCAGAGCTTCCCCTCATTTCAGATTTTCCCCTCAGATCCACAGCGACTGCACTTACAAGTGCACTTGCAGTGCACTTATAGTGCAAAGTGGATTTGCCTTTAGTAAATAACCCCCACTGTGTTTTTCAAAATTGTCGATCTTCTTTTGTTTATAGCGTAAACAATAAAAAACGCGGAGGCGATCAAATACCACCAAAAGAAAGCTCTATTTTGTGGGGAAAAAAGGACGTCAATTTTGTTTGGGTACAGCATTGCACGACTGCGCAATTGTCAGTTAAAGCGCCACAGTGCCGTATCGCAAAAAATGGCCTAGTCATTGAGCAGCCAAATCTTTCGGGCTGTAGTGGTTAAGCGCAATTTCTGACAGAAAGCTCCTCTCAAAACCACAATTCTGAATGTTTTTTTATTTCTGCCTCTAAACGCTCCTCTGAAAATATGCCTGTATACGCCCTAGTATGCATGGACACATAAGCTAACATAATGCTTCTTCAGCTGGCTGAAGAACAAAAGCGCCTGTATAAGTAGCATTTTCTATGCCTAGTGTGCATGGACCCTTAAAGCTACATACACGAGTCTGAACCTAACAGCAATAGCTACTTTTAAGTACAGAGATAGCTCTGCTTTTATCAGCATGTGTAAATGCAAGAAATTACTTCTGCCTCTAGGCCAAAATTTTCTTTAGTGCTGGCTGCACTTGCACATTGAGCCCTTAAAGTGACACTAAAGGTTCTTTTTTTTTTTTTTTATAACAAACATATCATACTTACCTCCACTGTGCTGCTCGTTTTGCACAGAGTGGCCCAGAACCTCATCTTCTGGGGTCCCTCGGAGGCTCTTGCGGCTCCTCCCCACATCAGATAACCGCCTGGGAGAAGCGCTCTCCCGGGGGGTTACCTTGTGAGCCCGCTCCCAAGTCCAGCATTTGGCCCCGCCCCCCTGGCACCCGCGTCATTGGATTTGATTGACAGCAGCGGGAGCCAATGGCTGCGCTGCTATCAATCTATCCAAACAAGAGCCGAGAACCCTGGGCAGAGAGAGAGCGCGCGTCCCCGTGGGACAAGTTCGAGGGTTCAGGTAAGTAAAACGGGGGGTTGGGAGGCCAGTCACTGACAGATGTTTTTTCACCTTAATGCATACGATGCATTAAGGTGAAAAAACACAAACTTTTACAACCCCTTTAAAGACTCATATATGGCTATATTCTGAGACTCTATGATTGCTGAGTTCAAGTCTATGATAGATGAGGCTCCAGCTGTTATACTATAGTAAACAAGCATCTGAGGAAGGGAGAGGGGCTTTAGATTAGTTTTGTTGAGTTAAGGGGGCTAGAGAGGGTGCAATAAAGTGAACCTGTCATTTAAATAACATAATCACATTATCATCTGTTTTCTGGTATAAATAATATTGTGCAAAGTAAGTAAATGCCTGATAAGGTTGTCTGTTACATTTTTTTTTTAATTCAATCTTTTTTTATAGTAATTTTTTTTTCAATACTCCCAGGTCTTACTTGTGATGATGATAGGCTCTTGGTCCAATGGAACACAGAGTAAATAATGCAAAGGCAAATCCTGGGAGAGACCATGTTGCTATAGCATAACCAAACCATTCCACAATTTCACCAAAGTAATTTGCTCCAGACACATATTCGAACAATCCTCCTGTAACAAAAAAAGAACATTCTCATGAACAGTTCCTCCATACAACTGCCATTACTGAAATAAATAAGATACATTAGCACAAAATAAACATTTAAATGTGTACAAATCAATACTAGTTGTTAAAAATAAGCCCGTTTAGAAGCCTTGATTACACCTGCTTTAAAGTGTATGGCAAGCAAAAATAATATGTGTATATATATTTTTATTATTATTATACAGGTTTTATATAGCGCCAACAGTTTGCGCATCGCTTTACAACATGAGGGCAGACATTACAGTTACATTACAATTTGATACAAGAGGAATCAGAGGGCCCTGCTCGTTAGAGCTTACAATCTAAAAAGAAAGGGTCATTTGATACAAAAGGTAATAGCTGTGGGGGGATGAGCTGATGGAGGAAGTAAAACAGTTAGTTAGAAGCAGGATAGGCTTCTTTGAAGAGAAGGGTTTTCAGGAATCTCCTAAAGATGGATAGATTAGGGGACAGTCGGACAGATTGGGGTAGGGAGTTCCAAAGGATGGGAGAAGCTCTGGAGAAATCCTGGAGGTGAGCATGGGAGGAGGTGACAAGGGAGCTAGAGAGTAGGAGGTCTCGGGATGAACGAAGAGAGCGGCTTGGTTGGTATTTTGGGACTAGGTTAGTGATGTAGCTGGGGGCAGAGTTATGGATGGATTTGTAATATATTGTTAGTACTTTGAATTTTATTCGTTGAGTGAGTGGAAGCCAGAGGAGGGATTGCCAGAGAGGGGTGGAGGACACTGAATGGTTGGTAAGGTGGATGAGTCTTGCAGCGGCATTCATTATGGACTGAAGGGGGGATAGTCTATGTAGAGGTAATCCAATGAGGAGGAAGTTGCAGTAATCGAGGCGAGAGATGACCAGGGAGTGAATTAGAAGCTTGGTGGGGTCATTCGTTAAAAAGGGGCGTATTCTGGAAATGTTGCGGAGGCTAAGGCGGCATGATTTGGACAGGGATTGTATGTGGGCCTGAAAGGACAGTTCAGAGTCTAAGGTTACCCCTAGCACTTTGGCATGTGGGGACGGACTGATAGACGTGCCATTGATGTTGACAGAGAAGTCAGGGGAGGGGGCACGTGGGGGAGGAAATAGTAAGAGCTCAGTTTTGGATAGATTCAGTTTGAGGAAGTGGTTTGACATCCAGGTTGATATGTCTGTTAGTAGATCAGTGATGCGTGAGGAGATTGATCGGGTGAGCTGAGGGGCAGAGAGATAGATTTGGGTGTCATCAGCATATAAATGGTAGTGAAAGCCATGGGAGGCTATCAGCTGACCCAGGGAGGACGTGTAGATCGAGAATAGTAGAGGTCCAAGGACAGAACCTTGGGGGACCCCAATGGAAAGAGGAGTTGGAGAAGAGGAGGTGGAGTTGTAAGTGACACTGAAGGTGTGATGAGATGTAAGATTCGAACCAAGGGAGAGTGCAGCCATGGAGACCAAGCAAATTGAGTTTTTTGAGGAGGAGGGGGTGGTCAACTGTATCAAAGGCAGCAGAAAGGTCCAAGAGTAAGAGTATGGAATAATGACCATTGGTTTTGGCTGTTAGTAAGTCGTTTGTGAGTTTTAGGAGGGCAGTTTCTGTGGAGTGCTGTGGGCAAAATCCAGACTGAAGGGGATCAAGAAGGTTATTCACAATGAGGTGGTTGCTTAGTCGGTTGTAGACTAAACGTTCAAGGAGTTTGGAGGCAAAAGGGAGTAAAGAGATGGGTCTTAGGTTGTTGAGATTGGTGGGGTCTGAGGCCTTTTTTGGTATGGGAGTGACTAGCGCATGTTTTAGAGGGTTGGGGAAGATGCCAGTAGAGAGTGAGAGGTTGAAGATATGAGTTAAGGAGTGTAGGATTGAGTCAGATGGTGACCGTAGTATTTGAGAAGGAACAGGGTCCAGGGGGCCAGAGGTTAGGTGGGCATTAGAAAGAAGTTTAGTGACTTCCTCTACAGTAGCTGGGTTAAAAGAGGGAAGTATTGATTGTGCAGGAGGACAAGGAGTGTAAACTGAGGGAGATATCTGTAGAGTGGAGATCTCGAGACGAATTGTCTCAATCTTATTTTTGAAGTGATTAGCAATCTCCTATGCAGTGAGCAAGTTAGTGGGTGGGGGTAATGGAGGACGAGGTAGAGTGGTAAAGGTAGAAAAGAGTTGATGGGGACTGCGTGAGAGGGTGTTAATGAGAGTGATAAAGTAGGTCTGTTTGGCAGTGTGCAGGCAGGAATGGTATTTTTGGAGGGCAGATTTATATTGGCTGAAATCTTGCTGTGAATTAGTTTTACGCAACAGACGCTCAAGAGCGCGACTACGTTTTTTGAGGCTTCTGGTATTGTCTGTCTACCAGGATTGTAGCGGTCAGGGTCTGATTCTGTGTGTAGTGAGGGGGGCCAAGGTATCCAGGGTGGATGACAGTGAACTGTTGTAGATAGAAGTGGCCAAGTTGGGGCAGGACAAGGATGAGATTTTGTCGTAGAGACAATCTGTAGCAGAAAAAAGAAGAGAAGGGTTAAGATGGCGAAGGTTTCTATGGGTAATAGTTTGGTAGTTGGAAGGCAAGGAGGGGGCAGACAAGGAGAGAGTGAAACTAATAAGGTGATGATCAGAGAGAGCAAAAGGAATGTTGGAGAGGTTGTGCGGAGTGCATAGGTAGGAGAATATGAGGTCAAGGCAGTTGCCAACAGAGTGAGCAGAAGCGCTTGTCCATTGTTTTAGGTCAAAAGAGGAGGTTAGGCTCAGCAGCTTAGAAGTAGCGGGAGTGTTAAGAATAATAGGGATGTTGAAGTCACCAAGAATGATTGTTGGAATTTCAGAAGAGAGAAAGTAGGGTAGCCAAAGGGCACAGAAGAAGGGGAGGCTGGTTCTAGGCTGAAGAGGAATAGAAATAAGATTGTGTGGATTGCGGCAGCTATCAGAGGATGGGGGGTGCTGTGTATGTTGGCTGAAGGTAAATTATGGCGGTCCAGGATTTGGGGAAATATCTCCAGAAGTTAGGAGAAGCAGAAGGGTGAGAGAGGTGATATGGGAGTGTGACTTATGTGGGGGGACACGTCCCAGTGGCCTGCAGGTTTCATTGGTATATGGGTTCAGAATTAGCAGGAGCTGATACGTGCAGTAATAAGGTGAAGACAGGAGTGAGGTTTATATATACGGTATAAGCTGTGGGGTAGAGAAGGTGGGTGAAGGAGTGAGAATTTAAGGAGAGAGGATGCAACTGTGAGAAGGAAAAGAAAGGAGGGAGTGCATGATACAGATACAGAGTGGTGAAATTGAGAGGAAGCCTGAATAAGAGATGAAAAAGTTTGATGGAGAATCAGGTCACCTGTAGTCTGTTTAGTGTTCTGCAGAAGTCTGTTGTATATTTTCGCTTTGTGCATTCGCTGAAGTGCTGAGCAGAAGTGTAATACTTAATCCAATATGGATACTTTATCCAAGATGATAGTTGCCAATGCAATCCCAGCCTGTGCAAACCCCAGCCTATATATAGAATATATGTTGGAGAAGGTTTGCCAGGGCCAAACAAATACAAGGAGATTTCCAAGCTCAAACTTACCAACCAGCCAGCGACCAACCAAATTGACCTGCCTAACAATATGCGTTAAGAACAGGGGCTTAGTGTGCACACATTTGCAAATACATGCGTAAGCTACAGGCCCCGTCAAGACACCTTGTTTTCTGTAGTCCCTAACCTCGACTTCTGGGTCTCCAAAATGGGAGCACATTGTTCTTAACGCATATTGTTAGACGGGTCAATTCGGTTGGTCGCTGGCTGGTTGGTAAGTTTGAGCTTGGAAATCTCCTTGTATTGGTGTTTGAAATGTCGCCCTTCCAGTTTTCCTTGCTGCAATAGACTGGGTATAGGTGGGGGCAGTGGCAACTTGTTTGTAAGGTTTGCCAGGGGTTCCATTAGTAAGATTTCCCTTCACTTCTTGCCCTAGAAAATCTGCAACAGGGATTTAGAAAGAAATACAAATCAGACAGATGTTCTAGCCTTCTCTGCTAAACATGAGTTTTTCTTTGTCTGTGTTTCTGTTGAGTGAGTTCCCCTGACTTCCTGTTTGGTAAAACATCAGCAGGAACTATAAGGGGCTCTGGGAGCACCAGATGGCAGAAAAAAACAGACAGGGGTTTTCCTTCCTCCCAACTCTATCCAAAACTATAAAAAAAACTTTTGGCTTGACCTACACTTTAACCACTTCAGCTCCAGAGGATTTTACCCCCTTCATGACCAGGCCATTTTTTGCTATTCGGCACTGCACCAGTTTAACTGGCGATTGCGTGGTTATACAGCGCTGTACCCAAACAAAACTAGTATCATTTTTTAGGCACAAATAAAGCTTTCTTGGTGGTATTGGTTTACCACTGGGTTTTTTATCTTGCAATATAAATGAAAACAGCGGTTGAGTTGCGGTTTTACATCCCTCTGAATGCCCACCTAACAGAGAACATACAGCCGCTCTTTGCAGCTGATGCTTTGCTTCACAGCTGTGTTCTTTATCAAGTTAGAATCAAAGTGTTAGCTGTGTGTCTATATTCTGTGCAGAGCAAGGCATGTGTAATTAGAGCTTCAACTTAAATCCAGTTGTGCTGAGGTTTATGTGTGTCTGTAAGACTCTCATTTGTGTCTAGCACATCCAGTCTGAAGGAGTTAAACAGCTGTGGGCTTATTTCTGTTTTTTAAGGAGCAGGCCCCAGACTTTTGCAGAAAAATGATCTAGGCAGCTGCAAAGCCACTCAATTACTTATATGTTACTGGTGGGTGCTGAAGACCACAATCTATGATGTCAAAAAGGCAATTGGGAGGAGATTGGGGAACATCCATTTCCCATTCTTCTCTACTGAGTTTCAACCAGGAAGCACTCAACTATGAGCACTTCCAGTTCACAGCTTTCAAATTCCCACCTAGAAAGCAAGGTAAACAGCTGATTGAACACAGTCCTTTCTCAGTCAGCTGAATCAAAGGGCAGGGGAGAGATTATAAGTCTAAAAGACCTCTGATGTTTCCATAAAAGAGTACCCCTCGCCTGTCCAATGATATCATATGGGGATGTTAGCCCCCTTATGATAACAATAAGAAATACAAATAAAATAACAAAAAATAATTTTAAAACACTCTTGTGCCCTGCGCACACACATCCAAACGCAAACACATGCGTGTAAGTAACCAACCATTGCACAACGCATAGTGTATGCTGCAGATCATGCTGGTGTAAGAGAAATAATTCTAGGTCCCTCATTTATAGCTAGCTCTATACTGATGAGCTTTAAAGACTTCATGCATTGAGGAAAAGGTATGAACTGCATCTCCTCCTCCAGGAAAAAGAAATACCAGTTCACCCCTGTCATCATTTCATGATCAGAATCCTCTCTAACTCTACTACATTCTCTCCTTTGCATCCTCTCCCAGTGAGTGCTGATGCATCAGCTTCACTGAATGACATGTGAGACATTAGGGGGGTCTTTTACCCCGGGTGTCTCATCAAGGAAAACCTGTTACCGAAAAATCATCACACAGGGGATTTGTTTTCAGAAAATATATAATGCTTGGGGGGGGGGGGGGGGTTATGTTATCTTCAGACCTAAACTGATTTTTTTTTTTTTTTTGCAAAAATGTTTAAAAAAAGGCAAAAATGGCTCTTGAAGGGTGCCTTGGGGTTAGCTATTCAGAGAAATAAAAATATTCCACAAGCTAAAATAAAGTGCAGTGAGCACATATTTTGCATAATTAGTGCAGCGTTTATCATAACTTATTTTTTTATTTAATCGTAACATATGTTTAACATATTTCCATACTATCCATTATTATTTTAAACAGAGAAAATTTTAGATTAGCCACTAGAGGGAGCTCTGTATTTGATGCTATCTGCCTCCCTCAACCCCTTTGCTGCTGGACCATCTTTTCCTTTTTGTTGTATTCACGATAAAACTCACTTGAAAATTTACTAAACAAAAATAAGGGACAAAATGAAATAATGGTAGTCTCACTTTTTACAGTCAGCTGAATAACTTCTACCAAAATGTAGTAAGCCGGCTTAAAAAACTTTTCATTGCCATGATGCCTTATATAGTGGCATTGGGGAAGGGCTACATGCAGCAGTGGCAAAGCTAGACATTCTTTTACCTGGGGCAAAGACTCAGTTTGGCTGAAGGGTCCAATAATGCTAGCTTTTGGGGAATCAATTGTTGCTGGGAGGGGGGGGGTATTATGTTGCTAGTGGGTCAATTGTTGCTGGGATGGTTCTACTGTTGAAGGAAGGGTCTATTGTTGCTGGCTGCTAGAGGGTCTATTAATGCTGGCTGCTGGGGAATCTATTGCTGCAGGGGGACCTATTGTTGAGGGAGGGCTCTATTGTTGCTGGGGGGGGGCCCTTATGTTGCTGGTAGTTAATTGTTGATGGGAGCTATCTACTGTTGAGGAGAGGTCTTTTTGCTGGCTCCAGGGAGATCTATTGTTGCTGGTGGGGGGTCTATTGTTCCTGGGGTGGGTCTGTTGTTGTGAGGCAGTATTTTGTTGCAAGCAGTCTATTGTTTCTAGGGGGATCTGTTATAGTTGGGGGTGTCTATTATTGTGGGGGAAACAATTTTTGCTTGGGAGGGGCTTTTGTTGCTGGCTGCAAGGGATCGATTTTACCGCTTTTTTTATTATAATTACCAAATTACATACAAATTACTTGGTACTTAACTTGATACTTGGTTGTGTTCTCTGAAAGAGGTGGCACTGGGAGGTGGGTATGGGGTGGAAACAAGGGATGGTGCTTGGAGGTGGGTAGGGGCAGAGACAAGGGGTGCCTTAGGAGAGGGGAGTTCCTCCTGCAACTATTCTCTGAGGGGAAAAAAAGCCCTGATTACAAGCTACAATTTTTTACTCATTGTAAGAATTTCCTCTTTTCCTATTCAGTTGTCCAGGCATCACAGAATAAGAAGTGGTAAATCTACCAAAGGTACACAGACAACACAGAGGTCTGACAGAGGTTTCTTGCTCTATGTTTCCCTGTTAAAAAGAATATTTCCTGACCTAGTGATCAACCTTCCCAGTTCTATCCAAATAGGTACGAAAAACAAAATAAAAACCAAAAACGTATGGTTGTGGGTTGATTTGACGTCCTACCAGATTAAAATTGGAAAGGACTTCGGAGCAAGATCCCTCTACCTAGAGTCTAATCCTTACCAATACTTCTCCACCTCTTCTATTCAACCCATCATGTTGAGTACATTTATGGGTAAGTGTAATTAGAGAAGAGATTCTGATTTGCCCAAACATTATTTGTGGCGAATGTCCAGGATGTGAATTTGGGTCAGCATTACATGTGTAAACGGGCCTAAGGCTAAGTTCACATTTGTATTATGCAGGAACCCACGCAAAATTTGTGCACATTCCCGTGGCGCACAAAAAACTTGCATCTCTTTCGCAGCCATGCAGTGGTACCATGAAGTCCTTCCCCAATGCACCTTGGGGTGCCATTAAATTCTTAAATTTAAAGAATTTAAATTCTTTAAATTCTTAATGGCACCCAAAACACCTAGCCATAATGTGCTCACACTTGTGTGATTTTCTCACATTGAAATGACTGTGCTGTCCTAAATCTGAAGCACCAAAACACGCAAAAACGCACATACTGTTGCACCTGCATAGGTGTGAATGGAAACTCTTTGCACTCATGGAACAGTGTCTGGGGCAGCAGTGTTAGATGAGGTAGTGTCATGCCTCTTTACATCTGATATAGAAAAAAAAGTCATCCCTGGGCTACAAAACCACTGCCAAACAACTACTGAAGACTGGAAGAAGACTTTCATGGACTGATGAATGAAATTTTAGCACACTGTATCAGGCAACATATGCTGTTATGAAAGATTTTACCTTGTGGAATCTTGTAGCCAAAATCGCTTGGTTTTCTCAAGTTACGCAATATGTAGTCACTATGAATATTAATACCCATTCCAATGATGAAAATGATAACTCCTAAAATTGGAAAACAAGGTAAAACATATCAGTAAGTTAATTTCTCCTTATGTAAACATTCTTGACAGATATTTTTGCACTTTTGGATAATGCCTTTCTATAGCCAGAAGTCATATGTACATCCCAAATATGGCACCCTGGTTTTAAAATGAAAATGCATATACGTTAGGGTTGCCGCCGTTTCTTCAAGCCAAACCCAAACACTTTGCAGCCTGGGACACCTTTAGAAGCCACAAGGAGATTAGTAATATGGTGAGCATAGCGTGCCACAGCAAACTGTGGATGTGGCCAAATTGCTGTTGCTGACATCATCGCCCTGCCCCCCCAGTGATACTGAACCTGCCCCCAGACAGCTGCCCACAGCTCCCAGATGGCAACAGATTTGTGTGTGACTATCTTGGTTACCTGGGGAGCCACAGCCCGGTCTGAATAATGTGTCTGGGTTTCAGTCCGCCTGAAACCAGAACACATGATTCAAAACCCGGACTGTCCGGGTGAATCCCGGACAGGTGTCAACCCTAATATATATGCATTTTTATGCATTAATATATATTGTATTTTGTATGCATTTATATGGGTTGATGTTGCAATGCATTTTTTTAACAAAGGTTTTTTGATTAAATATTTTATTATAGGAAGTTCATTAACCACTTCAGACCTGGAAGATTTACCTCCTTAATGACCTGGCCATTTTTTGCGATACAGCACCTCGTCGCTTAAACTGCAAATTGGACGGTTGTGCTGCGCTGTACCCAAACAAAATTTACGTCCTTTTTTTCCCACAAACAGAGCTTTCTTTTGGTGGTATTTGATCACCTTTGCATTTTATATTTTTTGCGCTTTAAACAAAAAAAGACTGACAATTTTGAAAAAAAAAAAATATTTTTTACTTTTTTCTATAATAAATATCCCCAAAACATTTAAAAAAAAATGTCTTCATCGGTTTAAGCCAATATGTATTTTCCTACATATTTTTGGTAAAAAAAAAACGCATTAACTTTATATTGATTGGTTTGCGCAAAAGTTATAGCGTCTACAAAATAGGGGATATATTTATGCAATTTTATTCTTATTTATTTTTTTACTAGTAATGGCGGTGATCAGCAATTTTTAGTGGGACTGCCACATTGCGGTGGACAGATCAGACACTTTTGACACTTTTTTGGGACCAGTGACATTTATACAGCGATCAGTGCTATAAAAATGCATTGATTACTGTATAAGAGACACTGGCATGGAAGGGGTTAACACTAGGGGGTGTTTCTAACCGTGGGGGGAGTGGACTGACAGGGAGTATCGCTGAGAGATCGCTGTTCCTGATCACTAGGAACATCGCTGTTCCTGATCACTAGAAACAGACAATCACACTGTACTCCCCTGTCAGAACGGGGATCTGTTTGTTTACTTTGGCAGATCCCTGTTCTGGCTCCCTGTGGAGCGATCGCGGGTGACATTGAGGTTGCTGACCACACGCATCAGCTCCCCCGCGCGCCTGCTTTAGCTGTTAAAAGGGACCGACGTACAGATACGGCGATTTGCAGGATCGAGCTGACCTGCCATAATATAATGACGGCGGCTGGTCGGCAAGTGGTTAAAAGAAGATGCAGTATGCTTACATACATTGCACGTTTTATGCATTTTGTCAAGCATTACAATGTAACTCTAGCAAAATGCTTTTATTTTTGTTTTTAATAGAGTGGTCAGAAGTAGACCGTCTATCAAGTTGTTTTTGCTGTCTGTGACCCCATTGGGGAGATTCACCCCTCTATTTGTACTGGTAACCATTGACATCAGGAAAGAAGGTAAGAGGAATACAACATTTTAGAGTTGTTCCCAGAGCAAGAGGTAAGGGGAAATCTTCCAATGGGGACAACTGTCTAGGAGGAAAATTTCCTTTAATGTCCTGTTGCACCTTTTGGTAGAGGAAGTGAAGGGAAATTTCCCTAATGTTACACAGACAGCAAAAAAACAAAACAAAAACTGACTTGGGTTTTTTACACTTCCCTACTCTATCCAAAACAAAAAAGTTTTGACTATTTATACACTTTTAGGAAGCCGCAGTTTAGTATGCGGAATTAAAGCTGAACTCCAGGAAACTTGAAAATTCTCCCTTTCAGTGGGGCTATGCCCACATTGCAGGAGTTAACTGCTCGTTTAGGTCTAGGGGGTATGGAAATGTAGATTTTGGTGCCACACTGTTGGGATTTTTGAAATTATTATTTTGATAGTATTAAAGTGATTGTAAAGATATTTTTTAATTAAAATAACAAACATGGCATACTTACCTGCTCTGTGCAATGATATTGCATAGAGGGCCCTAAACCTGCTCTTCTAGGGACCAACGCTCCAGGCTCCTCCACTTCTGAGTGTGTACGCCCATAGCAAGCCACTTGCTATGGGAGCACACTTACAGGCTTGCTGCCAAGCCGAGCTGTGTGCATACATTGACACACACATGGCCCCACCCCCACTCTCTGCTTACAGGTTTGATTGACAGCAGCAAGAGCCAATGGGAGGAGCCCCTACTCCTGCTACTGCTAAGTGAAATGATTTTTTACCTTAATGCAGAGAATGCATTAAGGTAGAAACTTTTGCCTTTAGAACCACTTTAATGAGCCAATGAGGATTCTCATTTAATTCTCCTTTTTTTCCACTAGATGGCGATCAATTTGTTGCTTTATTGTATATATTTAATTCTTCTTAATTTTCAGTGCTTTTCAGCATACACAATTAGCATTTTTATTAAATTGACTTGTAAGTTGTTTTTTTTTTATCACTTTCGCTTTACATTTTTTTGTGCAAACATTGCATAGTACTGCAGTGCCCTCATACCGATTGACCGACATCTGATACAGTGCCTTGAAAAAATATTCATACCCTCTTGAAATTTTCCACATTTTTTCATGTTACATCCAAAAATTTAAATGTATTTTATTGGGATTTTTCTGTGATAAACCAACACAAAGTGGCACATAATTGTGAAGTGGAAGGAAAATGATAAATGTTTTTCAAATTTGTTTACAAAGAAATATCTGAAAAGTGGAGCATGCATTTGTATTCAGCTCCCCTGAGTCAATACTTTGTAGAACCACCTTTTGCTGCAAATACAAGTGCAAGTCTTTTTGGGGATGTCTCCACCAGCTTTGCACATCTAGGAGAAGGACATTTTTGCCCATTCTTTTTTGAAAAATAGCTGAAGCTCTATCAGATTGGATGGAGAGCGTCTGTGAACAGCAATTTTTAAGTCTTGCCACAGATTCTCAAATGGATTCAGGTCTGGACTTTGACTGGGCCATTCTAACACATGAATATGCTTTGATCTAAACCATTCCATTGTAGCTCTGGCTGTATGTTTTGGGTCGTTATCCTGCTGGAAGGTGATCGTCTGCCCCAGTCTCAAGTCTTTTGCAGACTCTAACAGGTTTTCTTCTAAGATTGCCCTGTGTTTGGCTCCATTCAATATTCCATCAACTTTGACCAGCTTCCCTGGCCCTGCTGAAGAAAAGAATCCCTACAACATGATGCTGCCACCACCATGTTTCACGGTGGGGATGGTGTGTTCAGGGTGATGTGGTGTGTTCGTTTTCTGCCACACGTAGCGTTTTGCTCTTAGGCCAAAAAGTTCAATTTTGGTCTCGTCTGACCAGAGCACCTTCTTCCATATGTTTGCTGTGTCCCCCACATGGCTTCTCGCAAACTGCAAAACGGGACTTTTTATAGCTCTCTTTCGACAATGGCTTTCTTTTTTGCCACTCTTCTATAAAAACCAGATTTGTGGAATGCACGACTAATAGTTGTCCTGTGGACAGTTTCTCCTGAGCTGTGGATCTCTGCAGCTCCTCCAAAGTTACCATGGGCCTCTTGGCTGCTTTTCTGAATAATGCTCTCCTTGACCGGCCTGTCAGTTTAGGTGGACGGCCATGTCAGGTTTGCAGTTGTGCCATTTGTTTCCAGTTTCGGATGATGGACTGAACAGGGCTCCGTGAGATGTTCAAAGCTTGTGATATTATTTTATAACCTAACCCTGCTTAGAACTTCTCCACAACTTTATCACTGACCAGTCTGGTGTGTTCCTTGGCCTTCATGATGCGGTTTGTTCACTAAGGTTTTCTAACAAACCTCTGAGGGCTTCACAGAGCAGCTGTATTTATATTGAGATTAATTTACACACAGGTGGACTCTATTTACTAATTAGGTGACTTCTGAAGGCAACTGGTTCCACTAGATTTTAGTTAGGGTTATCAGAGTAAAGGGGGCTGAATACAAATGCACGCCACACGTTTCAGATATTTATTTGTAAAAAATATTGAAAACCATTTATCATTTTTTTTTCACCTCACAATTATGTGCCACTTTGTGTTGGTCCATCACATAAAATACATTTACGTTTTTGGTTGTAACATGACAAAATGTGGAAAATTTCAAGGGGTATGAATATTTTTTAAAGGCACTGTATATTGACTAAAATAACATGTACTATGGATGTCACTGGCCAGTCTCTCTCCCCTGACGATGTCTGAATAAAGACAAAACACATTGAGTGGGGCTTAATTTATGACGTCATCATGCCCACCGGTGGAGTGACATTTTAAATAAATGTCATTTTCTTTTAAAAATACTGCACTATGGGAGCCACCTTTTTATTCTCTCTGTCCTGTATATAAGTTTTATGCGAAGTGCTAGATAACTAGGGAATCTGTGAACATCATGGCTGTGTGGCAGCTATGCGCAGTTGATCTCCTTCTTTTGAAATTTATACCATCTAATAAGAAACTTTAGAGCACTGGTGGAGCACATTTGTTTTCTGTGCGTTGCTGGGGCACCTTATCTCACAAGATCTGATGTTTGGTTTTTTGTGACCACACGCCAAAACACAAAAAAAATGTGTGGGGTCCCCCCAAAATCAATATCAGACCCTTATCTGAGCATGTAGCCTGGTAGGCCCTAAACTCCTGAACCATACCAGGCCACATGCCCTCAACATGGGGGGACCACCCCTGGCAAAGCACCTTGCTCTCATCTTGATGAGGACAAGAGCCTCTTCCCCACAACCACGGCCTGGTCGTTGTGGAGGTGTGGGGGGTATCTTATTAGAATCTGGAAGCCCCAGGATCCCGGTTTCCCCTACTCATTCACCAAAAAAAGGTCAAAAGTAATAAAAAAAATAAAAATGCCCTCTGATGTAAATCCATAATCAATCACGATGAACGCTGGCAGCCGACTTGCATAAACATAAAAAAAAACTCCCTCTGCTGAACACAACCACTCCAGTTGCTTGACACTCACCGAATGACAGTGCTACTCCCCCCCCCCCTCCGCTAAGTATACAAAGGGGAAGGGTCCCTGGGTGACTTCGCCCCTATGACATCATAGGGCATGGTCTCAGAGGGCCAGCACGTGTTGTCATAGGGGGCTGAGTCACCCGGTGAAGACACTGGATGACCTCGCCCCCTATGATGTCATGGGGCAGGGTCTCCGAGAAACATCAGAGGGGTGAAGTCATCTGATGACGTCACTAGGTGACATGACCCAATCCCTTTGTTTACTAAGTGGTGGTGGGAAGCAGTGCTAGCAGTACTCACTTTGATGATGGTGATTGTCAAGCACGTGGCTTTCTTTTGTGCGGTATATCTACCGGCATTCATTGTGAGTTATGATTTACACTAGGGGACACTTATTTTTATTTATTTTTTAATAAAGGATTTGTCTTGCGTTTTTATTTACTTTTCCACTTTTTTTTGGTGAATGAATAGGGGTACTATGTACCCCATACACATTCTCAAGGGGGACCAGCATCTGGGGGCTTCCAGATTCCGATAAGCTACCCTTGTACCCGCACAACCACTGGTCCAGGGTAGTGGGATGAGGCCCTTGTCCCCCCCCACTTTCCTGGCCTACCAAGCTGCATGCTCAGATATGGGTCTGGTATGTATTTTGTGGGGGACCCCCTCCCTTTTTTTTGGCTTGGGTTCCTCATCAAAAGGGCCTGGTATGGATGAAGGGAAGGGACGCTTTTTTTTTATATGCTGGCTCTTTTGTTTAAATTCTGCTGTTAGCGGGAAATCTCCACTGAAAGTAGGAGTAGTCTCATCATTGTTAGGACGCCGGTGGGAGCTGGCTCTTTAACAACTGATGATTCATCCCTGCTGCTGACATCCACCCACGGATCCTAAAAAAAATGAGCTCTGCAATTTCAAAGCCATTATTTCAAATTTTTAGGGAGTCGTTAACCACTTGCCGACCGCCGCACACAGATGTACGTCGACAGGGCGGCACGGGCAGGCAAAAGGGCTTACCTGTACGTCCCTGCCTGCCCGCGGGTGGGGGGTCCGATCGGACCCCCCCCCGGTGCCTGCGACGGTCGGCAAATGTCCCCCGGCGATCGGTGGTGAGGGGGAGGCCATCCATTCGTGGCCCCCCCCTCGCGATCGCTCCCAGCCAATGGGATCATTTCCCTGCCTCTGTATTGTACACAGAGGCAGAGGAAATGATGTCATCTCTCCTCGGCTCGGTATTTTCCGTTCCGGGCCGAGGAGAGAAGACTGGAATGTGAGTGCACAACACACACACACACAGTAGAACATGCCAGGCACACAAAACACCCCGATCCCCCCCCCGATCGCCCCCCGATCCCCCCCCAATCACCCCCCCCCCTGTCACAAACTGACACAAAGCAGGTTTTTTTTTTTTTTTTTTTTTTTTTCTGATTACTGTATTGGTGTCAGTTTGTGACAGTTAGTGTGTTAGGGCAGTGAATGTTAGGCCCCCTTTAGGTCTAGGGTACCCTCCTAACCCCCCCTAATAAAGTTTTAACCCCTTGATCACCCTCCGTCACCAGTGTCACTAAGCGATCATTTTTCTGATCGCTGTATTAGTGTCGCTGGTGACGCTAGTTAGGGACATAAATATTTAGGTTCGCCGTCAGCGTTTTATAGCGACAGGGACCCCCATATACTATCTAATAAATGTTTTAACCCCTTGATTGCCCCCTAGTTAACCCTTTCACCACTGATCACCGTATAACTGTTACGGGTGACGCTGGTTATTTCTATTATTTTTTATAGTGTCAGGGCACCCGCCGTTTATTACCGAATAAAGGTTTAGCCCCCTGATCGCCCGGCGGTGATATGCGTCGCCCCAGGCAGCGTCAGATTAGCGCCAGTACCGCTAACACCCACGCACGCAGCATACACCTCCCTTAGTGGTATAGTATCTGAACGCATCAATATCTGATCCAATCAGATCTATACTAGCGTCCCCAGCAGTTTAGGGTTCCCGAAAACGCAGTGTTAGCGGGATCAGCCCAGATACCTGCTAGCACCTGCGTTTTGCCCCTCCGCCCGGCCCAGCCCAGCCCAGCCCACCCAAGTGCAGTATCGATCGATCACTGTCACTTACAAAACACTAAGCGCATAACTGCAGCGTACGCAGAGTCAGGCCTGATCCCTGCGATCGCTAACAGTTTTTTTGGTAGCGTTTTGGTGAACTGGCAAGCACCAGCCCCAGGCAGCGTCAGGTTAGCGCCAGTAGCGCTAACACCTACGCACGCACCGTACACCTCCCTTAGTGGTATAGTATCTGAACGGATCAATATCTGATCCGATCAGATCTATACTAGTGTCCCCAGCAGTTTAGGGTTCCCAAACACGCAGTGTTAGCGGGATCAGCCCAGATACCTGCTAGCACCTGCGTTTTTCCCGTCCGCCCGGCCCAGCCCACCCAAGTGCAGTATCAATCGATCACTGTCACTTACAAAACACTAAACGCATAACTGCAGCGTTCGCAGAGTCACGCCTGATCCCTGCGATCACTAACAGTTTTTTTGGTAGCGTTTTGGTGAACTGGCAAGCACCAGCCCCAGGCAGCGTCAGATTAGCGCCAGTACCGCTAACACCCACGCACGCAGCATACGCCTCCCTTAGTGGTATAGTATCTGAACGGATCAATATCTGATCCGATCAGATCTATACTAGCGTCCCCAGCAGTTTAGGGTTCCCACAAACGCAGTGTTAGCGGGATCAGCCCAGATACCTGCTAGCACCTGCGTTTTGCCCCTCCGCCCGGCCCAGCCCAGCCCAGCCCACCCAAGTGCAGTATCGATCGATCACTGTCACTTACAGAACACTAAACGCATAACTGCAGCGTTCGCAGAGTCAGGCCTGATCCCTGCGATCGCTAACAGATTTTTTGGTAGCGTTTTGGTGAACTGGCAAGCGCCAGCGGCCTAGTACACCCCGGTCGTAGTCAAACCAGCACTGCAGTAACACTTGGTGACGTGGCGAGTCCCATAAGTGCAGTTCAAGCTGGTGAGGTGGCAAGCACAAGTAGTGTCCCGCTGCCACCAAAAAGACAAACACAGGCCCGTCGTGCCCATAGTGCCCTTCCTGCTGCATTCGCCAATCCTAATTGGGAACCCACCGCTTCTGCAGCGCCCGTACTTCCCCCATTCACATCCCCAACCAAATGCAGTCGGCTGCATGAGAGGCATTTTCTTTATGTCCTCCCGAGTACCCCTACCCAACGAACCCCCCCAAAAAAGATGTTGTGTCTGCAGCAAGCGCGGATATAGGCGTGACACCCGCTATTATTGTCCCTCCTGTCCTGACAATCCTGGTCTTTGCATTGGTGAATGTTTTGAACGCTACCATTCACTAGTTGACTATTAGCGTAGGGTACAGCATTCCACAGACTAGGCACACTTTCACAGGGTCTCCCAAGATGCCATCGCATTTTGAGAGACCCGAACCTGGAACCGGGTACAGTTATAAAAGTTAGTTACAAAAAAAGAAAAAAAAAAAAACACATACAAAAATATAAAATAAAAAAAAAATAGTTGTCGTTTTATTGTTCTTTCTCTCTCTATTCTCTCTCTCTATTGTTCTGCTCTTTTTTACTGTATTCTATTCTGCAATGTTTTATTGTTATTATGTTTTATCATGTTTGTTTTTCAGGTATGCAATTTTTTATACTTTACCGTTTACTGTGCTTTATTGTTAACCATTTTTTTGTCTTCAGGTACGCCATTCACGACTTTGAATGGTTATACCAGAATGATGCCTGCAGGTTTAGGTATCATCTTGGTATCATTCTTTTCAGCCAGCGGTCGGCTTTCATGTAAAAGCAATCCTAGCGGCTAATTAGCCTCTAGACTGCTTTTACAAGCAGTGGGAGGGAATGCCCCCCCCCCCACCGTCTTCTGTGTTTTTCTCTGGCTCTCCTGTCTCAACAGGGAACCTGAAAATGCAGCCGGTGATTCAGCCAGCTGACCATAGAGCTGATCAGAGACCAGAGTGGCTCCAAACATCTCTATGGCCTAAGAAACCGGAAGCTACGAGCATTTTATGACTTAGATTTCGCCGGATGTAAATAGCGCCATTGGGAAATTGGGAAAGCATTTTATCACACCGATCTTGGTGTGGTCAGATGCTTTGAGGGCAGAGGAGAAATCTAGGGTCTAATAGACCCCAATTTTTGCAAAAAAGAGTACCTGTCACTACCTATTGCTATGATAGGGGATATTTACATTCCCTGAGATAACAATAAAAATGATTTAAAAAAAAAATGAAAGGAACAGTTTAAAAATAAGATAAAAAAATAATAATAATAAAGAAAAAAAAAAAAAAAAAAAAAAAAAAAAAGCACCCCTGTCCCCCCTGCTCTCGCGCTAAGGCGAACGCAAGTGTCGGTCTGGCGTCAAATGTAAACAGCAATTGCACCATGCATGTGAGGTATCGCCGCGAAGGTCAGATCGAGGGCAGTAAGTTTAGCAGTAGACCTCCTCTGTAAATCTAAAGTGGTAACCTGTAAAGGCTTTTAAAGGCTTTTAAAAATGTATTTAGTTTGTCGCCACTGCACGTTTGTGCGCAATTTTAAAGCATGTCATGTTTGGTATCCATGTACTCGGCCTAAGATCATCTTTTTTATTTCATCAAACATTTGGGCAATATAGTGTGTTTTAGTGCATTAAAATGTAAAAAAGTGTGTTTTTTCCCCAAAAAATGCGTTTGAAAAATTGCGGCGCAAATACTGTGTGAAAAAAAAAAATGAAACACCCACCATTTTAATCTGTAGGGCATTTGCTTTAAAAAAAATATATAATGTTTGGGGGTTCAAAGTAATTTTCTTGCAAAAAAAAATTATTTTTTTATGTAAACAATAAGTGTCAGAAAGGGCTTTGTCTTCAAGTGGTTAGAAGAGTGGGTGATGTGTGACATAAGCTTCTAGATGTTGTGCATAAAATGCCAGGACAGTTCAAAACCCCCCCAAATGACCCCATTTTGGAAAGTAGACACCCCAAGCTATTTGCTGAGAGTCATGTTGAGTCCATGGAATAATTTATATTGTGACACAAGTTGCGGGAAAGAGACAATTTTTTATTTTTTTTATTTTTTTTTGCGCAAAGTTGTCACTAAATGATATATTGCTCAAACATGCCATGGGAATATGTGAAATTACACCCCAAAATACATTCTGTTGCTTCTCCTGAGTACGGGGATACCACATGTGTGAGACTTTTTGGGAGCCTAGCCGCGTACGGGACCCCGAAAACCAAGCACCGCCTTCAGGCTTTCTAAGGCCGTAAATTTTTGATTTCACTCTTCACTGCCTATCACAGTTTCGGAGGCCATGGAATGCCCAGGTGGCAAAAAAAACCCCCAAATGACCCCATTTTGGAAAGTAGACACCCCAAGCTATTTGATGAGAGGTATAGTGAGTATTTTGCAGACCTCACTTTTTGTCACAAAGTTTTGAAAATTGAAAAAAGAAAAAAAAAATTTTTTTTTCTCGTCTTTCTTTATTTTCAAAAACAAATGAGAGCTGCAAAATACTCACCATGCCTCTCAGCAAATAGCTTGGGGTGTCTACTTTCCAAAATGGGGTCATTTGGGGGGGGGTTTGTGCCACCTGGGCATTCCATGGCCTCCGAAACTGTGATAGGCAGTGAGGAGTAAAATCAAAAATGTACGCCCTTAGAATTCCTGAAGGCAGTGATTGGTTTTCGGGGTCCCGTACGCGGCTAGGCTCCCAAAAAGTCCCACACATGTGGTATCCCCATACTCAGGAGAAGCAGCTAAATGTATTTTGGGGTGCAATTCCACATATGCCCATGGCCTGTGTGAGCAATATATCATTTAGTGACAACTTTGTGCAAAAAAAAAAAAAAAAAAAAAAAAATTCTCACTTTCCCGCAACTTGTGTCAAAATATAAAACATTCCATGGACTCAACATGCCTCAAAGCAAATAGCTTGGGGTGTCTACTTTCCAAAATGGGGTAATTTGGGGGGGTTTTATGTCATCTGGGCATTTTATGGCCTTCAAAACTGTGATAGGTAGTGAGGAGTAAAATCAAAAATGTACGCCCTTAGAAATCCTGAAGGCAGTGATTGGTTTTCGGGGCCCCGTACGCGGCTAGGCTCCCAAAAAGTCCCACACATGTGGTATCCCCGTACTCAGGAGAAGCAGCTAAATGTATTTTGGGGTGCAATTCCACATATGCCCATGGCCTGTGTGAGAAATATATCATTTAGTGACAACTTTTTGTAATTTTTTTTTTTTTTTTTTTTTTTGTCATTATTCAATCACTTGGGACAAAAAAAATGAATATTCAATGGGCTCAACATGCCTCTCAGCAAATTCCTTGGGGTGTCTACTTTCCAAAATGGGGTCATTTGTGGGGGTTTTGTACTGCCCTGCCATTTTAGCACCTCAAGAAACGACATAGGCAGTCATAAATTAAAGGCTGTGTAAATTCCAGAAAATGTACCCTAGTTTGTAGACGCTATAACTTTTGCGCAAACCAATAAATATACGCTTATTGACATTTTTTTTACCAAAGACATGTGGCCGAATACATTTTGGCCTAAATGTATGACTAAAATTGAGTTTATTGGATTTTTTTTAGAACAAAAAGTAGAAAATATCATTTTTTTTCAAAATTTTCGGTCTTTTTCCGTGTATAGCGCAAAAAATAAAAACGGCAGAGGTGATCAAATACCATCAAAAGAAAGCTCTATTTGTGGGAAGAAAAGGACGCAAATTCCGTTTGGGTACACCATTGCATGACCGCGCAATTAGCAGTTAAAGCGACGCAGTGCCGAATTGTAAAAAGTGCTCTGGTCAGGAAGGGGGTAAATCCTTCCGGGGCTGAAGTGGTTAATAACTGGAATGGTACCACAGGATTGGGATAGGACCAATGTGGTGCCCATATTTAAAAAGGGATCAAAGTCTTTACCAAGTAATAAAGAGTGAAACCAAGAAAAACCAATAATTAAGACACCACATCCCAAATAGTTACTGATGAGGAAGAAATGGGCTTTAAGGCATAGAGCCTTGGGACTTTAAAAGTGTCAGTATTCAGGAATTTAATCCAGATTGAGATTTGATTAAAAAGAAATTTTATTATGACAATTTAAAAAAAAAAGGCCTAATAAAGGCCAGGTACAATACAGAGATTACAAAAATTTCCAAAATTTTATAAAATACAGTAGCAATTCATGATACAGATACCACTTATTCTCAGCATGTTTCGCTCTGTGGAGCTTCTTCAGGAGTCTGTGTGTGGCATCATTAATAAAACTAGAAATTACATAGAAAAAGAAAAACTCAATATAATATGAAATGGTTGTATACAATTATTCATCATAAAGAGAACTCTAATGTAGAATATGTGCTATATTACAAATTTACAGGGTATTACATAAAGACATGTGAATCTATATATGTATTTTTATTATTCATATTATTATTATTATTTTATGTGTAAGCTAGACTATAGCAAAAGAAATGAACCTTACCCAAATAAAATTTATTTCAAACAGTTACCCTTGGAGCTGGGGATCACCAGATCATAGAAAGGTTAGTCCATGGATAGCCCTCTTCCACTACCCCAAGAATTATCCCGAAATAACTTTTAGACAATCACGATCTATAAAGCACAAAATTGTACACAGCCACTATGATCCATCACTTATTACCACCAATGCCAATAGAGGTACAAGACCATGTCATAAATGTGGGTTCTGTAGGTATATTCATGCAACATGCACCATTGCTCTTCCTAATGGCCGTCTATACTCCCCCAAATTCTCAGTTACATGTCAATCAGTTGGGATTGTCTATTTAATGACTTGCGGATGTAACGCTTTTTACGTGGGAAAAACAAAACGTCCATTTTTTCATCGAATAAGAGATCATGTCTCCCTTGTATGCAAAAAAAGGATGGAGACACCTATTAGCCACCATATGGGCCTTTTTCATCAATTTGATGATACCATGATGCACTTTGTAGCCTTAGAACATGTCCCCCCAGGTGAAAGGGGAGGTAATTATGACCAGATGCTTTTACAGCGTGAGGCCAAATGGATCTCAAATTTAGATGCTCTTAAAGACCCGGGCCTAAAAGATTCACATGTCTTTATGTAATACCCTGTAAATTTGTAATATAGCCCATATTCTATATTAGAGTTCTCTTTATGATGAATAATTGTATACAACCATTTCATATTATATTGATTTTTTTCTTTTTCTATGTAATTTCTGTTTTTTTTAATGATGCCACACACAGTCTCCTGAAGAAGCTCCACAGAGCGTAACATGTTGAGAATAAGTGGTATCTGTACCATGAATTGCTAATGTATTTTATAAAATTTTGGAAATTTTTGTAATCTCTGTATTGTACCTGGCCTTTATTAGGCCTTTTTTTTAAATTGTCATAATAAAATTTCTTTTTAATCAAATCTCAATCTGGATTAAATTCCTGAATACTGACACCTTTAAAGTCCCAAGGCTCTATGCCTTAAAGTCCATTTCTTCCTCATCTTTACCAAGTAACTATAGACCTATTAGTTTAACTTCTATAGCTGGGAATATACTGGAGAGTTTAATAAATAATATTCTTACTCTTAATTGTCTAAGGTTATCAGTGATGTACCCCAAGGTTCAGTGTTGGGACCCTTCCTTTTTAATATCCTAATAAATGATTTAGGGTCTGGGATTAAAAGTACCATTTCTGTCTTTTCAGATGACACCAAGCTATGCAGTGGAATAACGTCCTTACAGGATGTCTCCAATTTACAAGCCAACCTCAATGCACTGTCTAATTGGGCAACTATGTGGCAGATGAGGTTTAATGTTGATAAATGTAAAGTTATGCACTTGGGGGCTAAGAATGTGCATGCATCATACATACTAGGGGGAGTACAACTGGGGGAATCCATAGTGGAGAAGGATCTGGGGGTTTTGGTAGATCATTAGCTCAATAATAGCATGCAATGCCAAGCTGTGGTTTCCAAAGTGAGCAAAGTCCTTTCTTTATTAAGAGAGGTATGGACTCCAGAGACCGAGCTATCATTTTGCCCCTGTACAAATCATTAGTAAGACCTCATCTGGAATATACAATTCAGTTTTGGGCACCAGTTCTCAAAAAGGATATTGGGAAACTGGAGAAATTGCAGAGAAGGGCAACCAAACTGATAAGAGGCATGGAGGAGCTCGGATATGAGGAAAGATTATAGGAACTGAATTTATTCTCTTGAGAAGAGCAGATTAAGGGGGGATATGATCAACATGTACAAATACATAAGTGGTCCATATAGTGAACTTGGTGTTGAGTTATTCAGTTTAAGGTCATCAGACGACAAGGGGGCACTCTTTACGTCTAGAGAAAAAAAGATTTAATTTCCAAATACGGAAAGGTTTCTTCACAGTAAGAGCTGTGAAAATGTAGAATAGACTCCCTCCAGAGGTGGTTCTGGCCAGCTCAGTAGATTGCTTTAAAAAAGACCCTAAATGTACATAATATAACTGGGTACTGACATTTATAGGTAAAGTTGACCCAGGAAAAATCTGATTGCCTCTCCAGGTATCAGACTCCTACTTACCAGACCGGTGAGTCCGCTTTGGGCAGAGAGTAGGCTCCCTTACGCGTCCGACTCGCGGCCCCTGGTAAGGTAACAGGAAGCACAGGAGTGCGGAGTGGTATGAGAGCCTGTGAACTAGAGTCCAGATGCTGGTGGAATAGCAGTCTATGAACAGCAGGTGCAGGCTGGAACACAGGCGATGAGACTGAGCAGGATGGTCAGGAGACAGGCTGGGTTCGGCAACAGACGGGCAACAAGGTACAATAGGAGCAGGCAGAAGCGGAGTCAAACAGGCCAAGGTCGGGTACAGGCAGCAAGAAGGGGAATCCAAGAGCAATCCGGGTCGTCAGGAGATCAGGTAAACAGGAAGACAAGACAGGAAACAGGAACTACGGCACAGGAAGCTGATGATCAGGCAGCATTGAACAGAGTGCCTGACAAACTTAAATAGGCCGGCTTGCTC
The DNA here is from genome assembly GCA_037952835.1 of Lithobates septentrionalis. NCBI lineage: Eukaryota > Metazoa > Chordata > Amphibia > Anura > Ranidae > Lithobates > Lithobates septentrionalis. The sequence continues at coordinate 1,006,446 of JBBDGP010000296.1, forward strand.
ACAAGCACTCCCTCTGGTGGCCAATCCCATGACCAGCAAGGTGAGCTCTCTGACAGTGCCCCCTCCCTAAGGGCAGCCTCCGGATGCCCAGCCGGGCCAACCTGGAGGCATGAACATTCCTGAAAGTCTGCAAAAGTTCCGGGGCATGCAAATTGTTTTCTGGTTCCCAGGAATTGTCCTCCGGACCATACCCCTTCCATTTGATAAGATACTGTATTTGATTGCGCCTTTTCCTACAGTCCAGGATAGCTTCGATTTCAAACTCCTCCTCGTTATTGATCATAACAGGCTTAGGAGGACTGGTACTACGGTTGGGGAAAGGATCAGGAGCGACCGGTTTCAGTAAGGACACATGGAAAACCGGGTGTATTTTGAAGGAGTCCGGCAGACTGAGCTCGTACGCTACGTTGTTTATTTTTCTTCTCACCGAGAAGGGTCCCATGAATTTAGGCCCTAGTTTCCTAGAAGGGCAAGCCATTTTTAAGTTAGTTGTGGACAGCCATACTTGATTGCCAGGTTCCAGGATAAGCTCCCCGCGCCTCTTCTTGTCGAACGTCTTTTTATAAGAAGCCTGGGATTGGGCCATTGTTTCCTGCAGAAGTTTGTTGTTGGTAGAAAAGAATTCCAATGTCTCGGTCACTGCAGGGAGAGAACATTCAGGTATTGAGCTGGGTAGAAAGGAGGGATGAAATCCATAATTGGCAAAAAATGGCGTCTGGTTGATGGCTGAGTGCAGGGAGTTATTGTATGAAAACTCCGCAACTGGTAGCAGAGAAACCCAGTCATCCTGGGAAAAGGCAGAGAAACAACGGAGGTATTGCTCCAAGGTTTGGTTGGTTCTCTCCGTCTGGCCGTTTGTCTGAGGGTGATAGGCTGAAGAGAACGCTAACTCAATTTCGAGGGAACCACACAATGCCTTCCAGAACCTGGAGGTGAATTGGACACCCCGGTCCGAGACGATATTAGAGGGAACCCCGTGTAATCTCACAATTTCTTTAATGAAGATCTTCGCCGTTTCCACGGCTGAGGGTGTGCCTTTCATAGGCAAGAAGTGAGCCATTTTTGACAATCTATCAATTATGACAAAGATGGTAGAGAAGCCTTCGGATGGGGGCAGTTCCACAATGAAATCCATTGCGATCATTTTCCAAGGTCTGTCAGGGATGGGCAAGGGTTTCAGTAAGCCCCAGGCCTTCGTCCGAATATTCTTGCTTCGGGCACATGTGTGGCAGGAACTGACGTAATTCCTACAGTCCTCGGCCAACTGTGGCCACCAAAAGGTGCGCTGCACCAGTTCGGTTGTCTTCTGAGCCCCGAAGTGCCCAGCCAACTTGTGGTCATGGCAAAGCTCTAGTACTGGTACCCTAAGGCTCTCAGGAACCATGATCTTCTCCTTATGCCAGAGTAAACCATCTCTTAGGCTGGTCTCAGTGGGTTGGGGTATAGTTGTGGAAGCTTGCCTTATTCTGGAGATTAAATCCCCCTGAAGTAATAAAAAATTTCCTGCAGGCAGGATAGTGTCCGGAGGGACGGTTTCTTTGGAGTCATGGAACATTCGTGAGAGAGCGTCCGGTTTGATGTTTTTGGAGCCGGGTCTGTAGGTAATATGGAATTGAAAGCGAGAGAAGAAGAGCGCCCATCTGGCTTGTCGCGGTTTTAGTCTCTTGGCAGATCTCAGATATTCCAAGTTCTTGTGGTCCGTGTAGATTAGAATAGGATGTACAGCACCCTCCAAAAGATAGCGCCACTCCTCCAGAGCCGTCTTGATGGCCAGAAGCTCCCGGTCTCCTACATCGTAGTTTCTTTCAGACACCGATAATTTGCGAGAAAAAAAAGCTATTGGAAACAGAAGGGCCTTGGGGCCCTGACGTTGGGAGAGTACAGCTCCTACTGCGACCTCTGAGGCGTCAACCTCCAACACGAATGGCAAGGCAGAGTTAGGGTGTTTGAGGATGGAGGCCGACGTGAATAATCCTTTTAATTTTTCAAAGGCCAATTGAGCCCTAGGGGTCCAGCAGAATCGGGTTCCTTGTCTTGTTAATTCAGTAATGGGGGCGATGATCTTGGAAAAGTCTCTGATGAATTTCCTATAGAAATTGGAAAATCCAACGAAGCGTTGGACCCCCTTCTTGTCCGTAGGTGCGGGCCAGTCCAGTATGGCGGACACCTTTTGAGGGTCCATTTTAATACCTTCCACTGAAATGATGAGCCCCAGGAATTGGATGCATTGGAGTTCAAATTCACATTTATCGAGTTTAGCATACAGCCCGTGTTGCCTGAGCCGGGCGAGGACATTTCGGACGTGCCTGCGATGATCAGTCAGTGATGATGAGAAAATGAGAATGTCATCGAGGTAGACGATGACGTAGAGATCCAAAAATTCCCGGAAGATGTCGTTCACAAAGTGTTGGAATGTGGCTGGGGCATTGCATAGACCGAAGGGCATAACGCAATACTCGAAATGCCCAAAACGAGTGCGAAAAGCAGTTTTCCACTCGTCCCCCTCCCGGATACGGATTAAATTATAGGCTCCGCGAAGATCCAGTTTTGTGAAGACGGTTGCCGTTCCTAGCCTCTGGAATAATTCAGGCACCAGGGGTAAGGGGTAGCGATTCTTGATCGTTATCCGATTTAATTCCCGGTAGTCGATACATGGCCGAAGGGAATGATCTTTTTTTTCCACAAAGAATATGCCTGCGCCGGCCGGAGATGTGGATGGGCGGATGAACTTTTTCTTTAAATTCTCATCAAGGTATTGTTTTAGTGTATCCAATTCCTGCTCAGTCAATGGAAAGATCCTACCGAAGGGTACTTCGGTTCCAGGTAGCAGCTCTATAGGGCAATCATAAGGCCTGTGTGGCGGTAGAGTCTCAGCACCTTTCTTGCTGAATACATCAGAGAAATCTCGGTATTGTTCTGGGATGGCTTGGTGTGAGTTGGTTTCAGGGTGTAGGCCGAGGAGTTGAGGTATCTCATGGGCCATTCTTGGCAGGCAATGTTGTTGGCAATAATCAGACAGAAACTCCACTTTCCCAGAAACCCAGTTGATATGGGGGTTATGGCCCAGCAACCACGGCATGCCCAGGATGACAGGGAACAGAGGAGAGGAAATGACATCTAAACGGAGGAATTCCTGGTGTTGAGAGTTTATAGTAGCTAATATAGGGATAGTCTCTTGAATGACAGGACCGGAACGGAGGGCGGAACCGTCTGCAAGGTGAACCGCCAGGCTCTGGGTCTTGGGTCGGAGTGGGATATCATGCTGAGCTGCAAAGGCCTGGTCCACGAAGCAGCTGCATGCTCCGGAATCAACGATGACTGGAACTTGGATAGCCTTTCCGGGAAGCTGCAAAGTGACAGAGATGGTAAGGTGAGTACTAGGTTTTGGCATGATAGTAGCACATATACGAGCAGAAGAACGACACTTACGCGTCTTGTTGGGGCAGACGCTGGCGTAGTGCCCAGGTTCCCCACAGTAGAGGCATAGGTTAAGGTTACGTCTTCGTAACTTCTCTTCGGGAGTCAAGGAAGGACGGAGCAGACCAAGCTGCATAGGCTCTGATGTGTCGAAAACTGGAGAGGTTGGAGGAGCCAAAGGCCTACTAGGAGGACTGGGAACCTGTGGAAGCATCCAAGTGGGTCGATAGGCACTGGTAGACCTTTCGGTGCGTCGCTCTCTCAGACGACGGTCAATTTGGATTGAGAGGTTAATTAATTCTTCCAGGGTCTGGGGTATCCCAACCCGTGCTAACTCGTCCTTGAGTGGATCGGACAAACCCATTCTAAAGTGATGACGCAGAGCCGCGTCATTCCATGTCGTATCGGAACTCCAGCGCCTAAATTCAACGGCATAGTCCTCCGCTGCCCTGCGGCCTTGCCGAAGGGAGTGCAGGGAAGCTTCAGCAGAAGCGGTTAGTTGAGGATCCTCATAAAGTTGAGACATCGCCAAGAAGAAGGCGTCCAGACTTTCCAGGGCATCCGACTTTTGTTCCAGAAGGTGATGGGCCCAGGTTTGAGGCTCACCGGACAACAGGGAAATAACAAAGCCCACCTTGGTGGCTTCTAGGGAGAAGGTCCGAGGCTGCAGAGCAAAATAGAGACTACATGCATTCCGGAATGCACGGTATTTACTACGGTCTCCAAAAAATCTCTCCGGTATAGGTACTTTGGGCTCTGGAGGGAGCATGACTACGGAGGGTGCCCCGGTTGCAGACGAAGTCCCCTGAGGATTGGTAGGTGCAGACAGGGCCTGAACACGTTCCTCTAGTCGGGTATAGCCATCCTGTAAACTTTTGACTGCTTGGGTTAATCCTGCCAAGTGTCTGCAAAGTTCGTCCATAGGGGAGGCCCCCTGCCCGGACTCGGTCATGGCTGCCTGATACTATCAGACTCCTACTTACCAGACCGGTGAGTCCGCTTTGGGCAGAGAGTAGGCTCCCTTACGCGTCCGACTCGCGGCCCCTGGTAAGGTAACAGGAAGCACAGGAGTGCGGAGTGGTATGAGAGCCTGTGAACTAGAGTCCAGATGCTGGTGGAATAGCAGTCTATGAACAGCAGGTGCAGGCTGGAACACAGGCGATGAGACTGAGCAGGATGGTCAGGAGACAGGCTGGGTTCGGCAACAGACGGGCAACAAGGTACAATAGGAGCAGGCAGAAGCGGAGTCAAACAGGCCAAGGTCGGGTACAGGCAGCAAGAAGGGGAATCCAAGAGCAATCCGGGTCGTCAGGAGATCAGGTAAACAGGAAGACAAGACAGGAAACAGGAACTACGGCACAGGAAGCTGATGATCAGGCAGCATTGAACAGAGTGCCTGACAAACTTAAATAGGCCGGCTTGCTCACAAGCACTCCCTCTGGTGGCCAATCCCATGACCAGCAAGGTGAGCTCTCTGACACCAGGGATCAGGAAGGAATTTTTTACCCTGCTGTAGCAAATTGGATCATGCTTTGCTGGGGTTTTTCATCTTCCTCTGGATCAACTGTGGGTGAAGGATTGTGTATATGGAATTGTATTTTTATTTTTATGTTTTGGTTGAACTAGATGGACTTGTGTCTTTTTTCAACCTGACAAACTATGTAACTGCAATCTGCGCTCAGTTATTCCTGGCATGGTGCAGTGGGTAGAGCGTACATTCTGTGCAGAAAAACCTGGGAAAACAGCTTTGTAGGGTCCCAATGTGTAATGATGGGTGAAGACAATCATATTCTCTGACAACTAAAGCAGCCTTTCATAGCCAGCCCAGTGCTACGGCACACTGGGATGCCATCTAGGTTGTTCCCCAGCACAGAGACCCAGCTGTTACTGGCTTCCTATCGTGTGATTATTTTGATAGTCAATCACAAGCGAATCAAATACAGTATGCTTTCAGGTGTTTTTGAGTTGCTTTAAACTAGAACTATAGCCAAATATATGCAAAATTCTGCAGCTTTTTAGGTGTTTTCTCTGTGTTCTTTTATACCTCCCAACTTTTTGAGATGGGAATGAGGGACACCTAGCAGCAAAAGTATGCAGGCATAGGACACACCCCTGGCCACGACCCCTTAAAGGAGAATTGTACAAAAAAAAACAAGATTGGTTAAACCCACAAGTGCTTTTTTTACCACTACTATTCCTTTTATGTTGACTTTTGTCATTTACAAATGCAGCAATTTAGAAATCAGATGAAAGGTTTAGCGCTGGAAAACACTTTTTGAAAGATAAAAAGTGCATTTTATGTACATCTATATAGATCAGACCAAAATAAGGGACAAATGAGGGGGAATGAGGGACAGAGGGACATTGCTCCAAATCAGGGACAGTCCCTCGAAATCAGGGACAGTTGGGAGCTATGTTCTTTGTTTTACCTTAGCCTACAGGCAAACTTACAAGCTTACCCATTGACCCTGCCAGACCAGTGCAGATTTTTCTACTATTATTATATTATACAGGATTTATATAGCGCCAACAGTTTGCGCAGTGCTTTACAACATGAGGGCAGACAGTACACGTACAATAAAAATCAATACCGGAGGGATCAGAGGGCGTCCGCGGCTCATTAACCATGTGATTGGCTGTGTCCAATGTAAACACGGAGATGCTAGTAATTGGCGCTCCTCGTCTCACACTGACAGAGTGTAAGGAGAGGAAAGCCAATCAGCGTCATCTCCTCACAGGGGACAGCTAGGTATGTAATCAGGGCACTGATCATCAGTGCCCTGATTACAATTAAGTGCCCACCTTTGTCACCAATCATTGCCCACCAGTACCAGCAATCAGTGTCCACCAGTGGCAGCAGTGCCCACCACTACCCACAAGTGCCACCAATCAGTGCCCATTAGCGATGCCAGTCAGTGCTGGCTATCAGTGCTGCCCATCAATGCCCATCACTGCGGTCGATCAAGGCCCATCTGTGTCACCCACCAGTGCCACCTATTAGTGCTCATCAGTGCCACATATCAGTGCCCATAAGTGCGGCATATTAGTGCCTCCTTATCAGTGCCACCTAATCAGTGCAGCCTCATCAGTGCCCATAAGTGCCACCTCATCAATGCCCACCAGTTCAGCCTATCAGTGCCCATCAGTGCCGCTTCATCAGCACACATCAGTGAAGGAGAAAATTACTTGGTTACAAAATTTACTGACAAACTAAGTAAAAAAAATTGTTTTTTTCAAAATTTTTGGTACTTTTATTTATTTTTTGTAAAAAATAAAAAACCCAGCAGTGATTAAATACCGCCAAAAGAAAGCTCTATTTGTGTGAAGAAAATTATAAAAAATTTGTTTGGGTACAGTGTAGCATGACCGCGCAGTTGTCATTCAAAGTGCGACAACGCTGAAAGCTGAAAAATGTCTTGGGCAGGAAGGGGGTGTAAGTGCCCTGTAGGCAAGTGGTTAACAATCAATGACTCAATGGCTTCCCCAATGACAGCTGAAATGTAAACAAAACAATGACGGCAATAGAAATTTACGGAAAAAAACAGCGTGCCACCCAATCCATTCCAGGCCCTTCAGGTCTGGATTTTAAGGGGAACCTTAAAATAGAAAAGAACAGAATTTAAAAAAACAATAGAATAGAATGAATATAACCATTTCCCAATTCAAACAGAATCAATTAAAATTTGAATAGAATAGAAAAGATTAGATTAGAATAGGAAGATGGTTATATTCTTTTTATTGTGTTCTATTGTTTTTTTTTCTATATTATTCTGTTATTTTCTATTCTATTCTAATCTATTATTTTCTTTTCTATTCAAATTCAATTGATTCTATTTGAATTTTGGGAAATAGTTATATTCTATTTGATTCTACTGTTTTTTTTTTTAAATTCTATTTTCTATTTGAATTTCAGAAGGTTATATTCTTTATTTTTTATTCTATTCTTTTTTATTCTAGTCCATTTGTTTCTAATGTATTTGATTTTTTTCTTCTATTCTCTATTCTATTTTGTTCTGTTTTATTTTATTAAATTCTATTCTTTTATTTTCTGCTTTTTTTTCTATTCTATTTTTTTATATACTATTCCTTTATCTTCTATACTATTTTATTTTTTTTTTGGAAATTGGAAAACAAAACGAAAACTTTTCGAATAGCTTTTAGAATTCGGAAAATTTGAATCGATTAGAATGCAAACCTACAAAACGAATTCTAAAAACTTAAACGAAATTAAACAAATGTATGCAATTAACGAATCAAAACTAAACAGATTGTTTTGTTCTGCTCATGTCTAATGAGCAGGCACCCCCCCCTCCTGAACAATACCAGACCAAAAGCCCTCAAAATGGGGGAGGGGGTGCTTTGGGGTGCTTTTTGCCCCCCCCCAAAGCACCTTGTCCCCAGCCCAAATCCTCCTCTTCTCGGGTCCCTCACCAGAGCTCCTGGCCCCACTCTCCTGTCGAGTGCCCCCACAGCAAGCAGCCTTCTATGGGGGCACCTGAGCCGAGCCGCAGCTCCGTGTGTCCATTCAGACACGGAGCTGCAGTTCGGCCCTGCAACCTCTCTCTCCTGATTGGCTGAGACAATCAAAGTCAGTTAGCCAATCAGGAGGTAGAGTCCCGGACAGCCGAGGCATTCGTGCACATCGCTGGATCGAGGTGGGGCTCATGCAAGTAGCAGGGGGGCTGCTACACACAGTTTTTTTTTAGAATGCATTAAAATAAAAACACCTTCTGCCTTTACAACCACTTTAAAACCTTCTGCCTTTACAACTACTTTAAAGTATAACTAGAGGCAAAACTTTTTTTGGATTTGGATAGAGGGTGAGGGGTTAGAACCACTGTCAAAATTTTATTGCTGTCTATGTCCCTATTAGGGAGATTCACTCTCTAATTGTCCTAATTACTAATATCACAGGGAATGAATGTGAGGGTGAATCTAAAAGTTTGTATTGCCACAGTAATAGAGGGGAGATCTCCCAATCGGGACATTTGCTTCCATGATAAGAGGGAAATCTTCCAAATAATCCAGGAATGGATATAATTAATACCACTGTATTAACTTTTCTCATTGCAGGGATTGCTTTTTTGTTTTTCAACCGTTTTTCTAACCTATTGTTTACAGGAGACTGCGAATTTCAAACTATTTTTTTCATGGTTAATGACATCTTACAAATGACAACAAATTACCTGATAAAAATCGGATGTCTGTATACCAATTCTCTGGATAGGTTGCAGCATAAACCATGCAATGACCTTGTAAGAAACCATTGTATGAGCAAAATATCACCGCCAAAATGACAATGTATAAAGGTGTAGGTCTTCCTTTTGTGATTACTGAATAGATAAAGGACCTAGAGAAATGTAAAGATACAGAAATTAAGAGATTGTGTAATTTAAACAAGACAATACTACAGCATGTAAACAGTAACAAATGACATACAGAATGTGAAGAATTTTTAATTCTGCTTCTCAAATCCATATTACTAATATTATAGGAATGTATAAAACATTAGCAATATTCATTTTATGCATTTTTTTCTCTTATTTATGTTTGTAACCTAAGAAATGTCAAGAATGATCAAAATCCCAATTTGATATGCATACAGTATGTATTTACAGTATCTTTTTGAAACACTTGATAATATAATTTGCCTTGACACACTCTGCATAAACCTTTTTTCCATGCAAATACAACTGTATAGCTTTTTAATTCTAATATATGGAATTTTAATTTTGCGTAGAGTGATGTCATTGTGGCCCCAGCCATTCAAACAGTCATAGCCCGCAAACCCAGATGGAAGACCGGGTGAAAATGGAAGCCCCAACAGAGGTGGTTACCATGCGCCATTTAAGGGCTTCCTTTGAAAGGGAAATATAACATATAACATAATGTGCTAGTATGTGATGTATACTATCACACTCAGTCATAAACATGCAGAGGGACCTTTTTTTTTTTTTAAGTATAACTAAAGGCAAAACTTGTTTTGGACTTGGATAGAGGATGAGGGGTTAGAACACTAAATCTTATTGCTGTCTATGTTCCTATTTGGACGATTTACGTTTTAACTGCCCTAATTACCAATGTAATAAGGAATGAATGTGAGCGTAAACCAAAAATTTTGCATTGCCACAGTAATGGAGAACATTCGGGAAACTTTTTCCCACGATGATCCTCACATCACATCATGATGGGAATTTTCCTCACATCAGAATCATATCTTCATTGTCCCACACCACTTATTGTTCTGTCCACCAGATGCTTTATACTGGTTATTTGTACCTGTGTTGTTAAATTTACATGCAAAATGTGTATTTACTTAAAGTGGAGTTCCACACAAAAATGGAACTTCCGCTTTTCGGAACCCTCCCCCCCTCCGGTGTCACAATTGGCACCTTTCAGGGGGGAGGGGGGTGCAGATACCTGTCTAAGACAGGTATTTGCACCCACTTCCGGCATAGACTCCCATGGGAGTCTATGCCTCTTCCTGTCCCTCCGCGGTGTCTCCTGGGAAACACACAGCTCCCAGGAGATAGCGGGGACCACTTACGATGCGCAGCGCGACTCGCGCATGCGCAGTAGGGAACCGGGGAGTGAAGCCGCAACGCTTCACTTCCTGATTCCCTCACATAGGATGGCGGCGGCAGCTGCCGAGAACCGAGCGGGTTCTCGGCGTCGCCTGCCGACATCGCTGGACCCTGGGACAGGTAAGTGGCCATTTATTAAGTCAGCAGCTGCAGTATTTGTAGCTGCTGGCTTTTAATATTTTTTTTTTTTGCGGTTTGGGTGGACTCCCTCTTTAAGACAATCATATGTGGTGTGCAGGCTCCATCTAGCTTTCCTTTTTGGTATTGCTGCAGTTCTGTTTAATTGTTTATTGTATGTGTAAATAAGGAAGTTGTCAGCAAGCAGGGAATTCTGGGTAGAATCTTGGCAGGAAGTGAACCATCCACCATTCTTTTCAACACATTGCAGGAAGCAAGTCATGTCTTTCGCAATCTATCGCCATCACCCCTTAGAGAACTTAAAAAGTAAGTTTTTATTATCTCATCTTGTACCGTATATTGTTGTTTATGCAATGTATGCTGTATTGTATGCAATATTATACTTATTGAGGTCTACTTCTGTTATTTTGTAGTTTCACCTGGCTTGTTCTAATAAAACTGAGATCAAAGAAATATGGTATCTACAGTTATTGGGATAAGAAGGTTTAGCTAGCAGTCCCAGAGACAGAACACTTATGAATTAAATATATTAAAAGTGCAGCCCAATAGTTCAACAAAATAAGAATTATTATTCACTATAAATATTTTTGTACCCAACTCAAAACAAAAAATCAAAAACTGCTACATGCAAAAACTTAGTACAAGTGTCCGTCAATAGACAAAATGTCCCCAATTTTTTTTTGCGGCAATTTATCGGGGAAATGGCTGGTATTGGCGCTTCAATCATCCCGGGCACCATGGTTGTTATGGTGTCAGGATGATTGAAGCGCATTATTTCTATTATTACATTGTTATATAAAGTGAAATAGTTCAACTCGCCATAATGTAGAATCAGTGGGAGCCTGAGAGTGTCACTTGCCACCATCGCCTACCACCAGATGCAGATTGTCCCTTGCCAGGCCACCTGCCACACGTTGCGGACTGTCACTTGCCACGTCACCTGCCACAAGTTGCGGACTGTCACTTGCCACGTTTCGTGCCACAAGTTGCGGACTGTCACTTGCCACGTCACCTGTCACTCATTACCGATTGTCACTTGCCACGTCACTTGTCACTCGTTGCCGATTGTCACTTGCTGCTAAGGTGGGGATTGTCTCTTGCTGTGTCCCAGAGTCGGGCAGCAGAGAGATGATGTAATCTCTCTGCCCACGGCTGCCTGCACAGCGGGGGCGGAACTGCAGGGTGGGCAGTGAAAGATGTTATCTCTCTGTTCCCCCCTCTGATCTCTCAATATACTGTATGAATCAAGTCCTTCATTTATCTTTGTGTATGAATAAAAGTGATTTTAAAATCCTATATTTGTCTGTATAAAAAAAAAAATGACACCCAATGTGCTTGGTGCTTGCATCTCATAAAGACATGCTGAGTGTCTCTTATGAGAATGAGAATGCTCTGTATGAGAATGCTCACCTGCATTTATGGACCTACACAGCCCACTTTTAAAAATTGTGTAGCATTGCCTACTTAAGACCATAAGATTGGCATCACGTCTGTAAAAGACACCACTCGTTCACTTCTGGGTTTATGGAATCACAGACTCCGCCCAATGCGTTTCATCAGTACTTCACATGACTTTCTCAAGGGGATCGTTTACTATATTGTGATGCATGGGTTTAAATGGACGTGAATATGTAAATGTGTATATTTACAGCATTTTTAATAAAGAGGGACATTTTTATGGAAGTATTGTTTTTATGTTCTGAGTTGAAGAATACCTCAACTCAATAGACAAAAATGTCCACAGTGCCACATCAATATATGAATCAAAAGTCTTTAATTCATCTTTGTGTATGAAGAAAATACATTTTAATATATTATATTTATCCGTATTAATAAATAAATATGCCACTCAATGTGCTTGTGCCTGCTTCTCATAAAAACATGCTGATTTTCACCACCTGGACCTACACATACCTATAGTGCACCTTCCACTTTAACCACTTCCCATCCGGGCCAATTCTGGCACTTCGCTCTTACATGTAAAAATCATATTTTTTTTCTAGAAAATTACTCAGAACCCCCAAACATTATATATGTTTTTTTAGCAGAGACCCTAAAGAAAAAAATGGGTGTTGCAACTTTTTACATCACACAGTATTTGCGCAGCAATTTTTAAAAAAAAAAAAAACTTTTATGATTTAAAAAAACAAAAAAAAACCCAGTAAAGTTAGCCTAATTTTTTTTGTATAATGTGAAAGATGATGTTACGCTGAGTAATTTATATACCTAACATGTCACGCTTAAAAATTGCACACACTCGTGGAATGGCGCAAAACTTTGGTACTTAAAAATCTCTATAGGCGACGCTTTAATTTTTTCTTTTTTTTAAGGTTATCTGTTTAGAGTTACAGGAGGAGGTCTTTGGCTAGAATTGTTACTTCCGCTCTAACGTTCGCGGTGATACCTCACATGTGAGGTTTGAATGCCGTTTACATATATGGGCACGATGTTCGCTACACTTTCCCTTTAAAAAAAAAATGTTTTCATCACTTGTATTCCTATTACAATGAATGTAAACATCCCTTGTAATAGGAATAGTCATAGCTCCCAACTGTCCCTGATTTCGAGGAACTGCTCCTGATTTGGAGCAATGTCCCTCTGTCCCTCTTTCCTCCTCATTTGTCCCTCATTTTGGTCTGATCTATATAGTTGTATATAAAATGCACTTTTGTCTTTCAAAAAGTGTTTCCCAGTGCTAAACCTTTTATCCAAAATCTAAATTGCTGCATTTGTAAATTTCAAAAGCCAGTATAAAGGAATAGTAGTGGTAAAAAAAAGCCCTTGTGGGTCTAACTAATCTTTTTTTTAGGTTAATTCTCCTTTAAGGGGGCATGGCAGAGGGGCGTGTCCTATGCCTACATGCTTTTATTAGTAGGTGTCCCTCATTCCCATCTCAAAAAGTTGGGAGGTATGGGAATAGTGCGTAACAGGTCCTCTTTATGGAGAGATGTGGGGGACCCCACATCTCTCCTCCAGGCAGGAAAGACTGAGATCAAAAGAAAAAATAAACGATCTTGGCCTTTCCAGCCAAGTCCCTGGCAATGTTTACTTCTGCCGAGTGTGATGTTATAACGTCGCGCCCGGGCCTCCGAAGGTCATAGAGTCCCCTGGAATATCTATGCTCAACTTCCGGCACTGGTGGATTCCTTCTCCGGGTAGCCGATCGCACTGGTGAGCCGGTAGAAGCACTGGAGGGTGGCGGCAGGGGGGGTGTCCCCTCCTGCTGCCTGTAAGAACAATTAAGCAGCTGAACTGCTACTATGATTGTTCTTACAAGGCAGGGAATTGCCAGCTGAAAAAGATGATGTCTGGATGATGCCTGTAGCTTAAGGCATCATTCAGATATCCCCACTCAAAGTCCAGGATGTCATATGACGTACCTTAGGCGGGAAGTGGTTAAGGGGCTTCAAAACACCTCTCGTGGATATCTCAGAATTTGCCATCAGGAATCCTCCCTTAATAAATTTTCCAAAAGCAGAAGGGATTATGCTAATACTCCAATGGATGTACGCTTCAACGCAGAACATAAAAAAAATATTGTGCTTACTACCATAAAATGTTTGCTCTTTGTTAAAAATGCTGTAAATATACACTCACATTTTCACTTGCACTTAGACCAGTGCACTACAATAGAGTAAGTAATCACCATGAGCAAGTCATGTGACCGTGATGAAACGCGTCGAGACCGAGTCTGTGGTGTCATTCCGTAAGAAGTGGACGAGCGGTGTCTTTTACAGAGGTGATTCCAATCTTTTGATCTTAAGGGGGCAATGCTTTATGAGAAGAAGGCACAAGCACATTGGGTGGCATATTTTTTTTTTTTATACAGACAAATAAAGGATATTAAAATCACTTTTATTCATACACAAGGATAAATTAAGGATTTTTGATTCATATATTGATGCAGCTGTGCATAGTAGCCAATCAGTTCTAATTTCAGCTTGTTCAGTTAAGTTTTGTCAATAAAATTTGGAAGCTGATTACTATGTAATCATGTTACTATGCAGAGCTGCCCCAGATTCTGTGTGCACCAATTTTAGTAAAATATCCCCCTTGTCCATTGACAGACACTTGTACTACTTTTTGCATGTAGTAGTTTTTGATTTATTGTTTTGTGTTAGGTACATATATATTTATAGTGAATAATAATTTCTCTTTTCTTGAACTATTGCATTACACTTTAAATATATTTGATTCATAAGTGGTGTGGGAACACATATCAGTGTGAGCTGCAATTAGAATGATTATATGCACAGGTAATTTGACAATTAGTAGGATTGGTTGCGTAGAGGTTTATTTTTAATTATTATTTGATCCCCTATTTTCCTATTGAGTGCTGGGTGATGGTGCCCTCAGAAATACAGTACAAAACTTTAAAAAGATCATAAGAACACATAATAACAAAGCAGAATATGAGATGTTTTTGCAAGGGTGCCCTTCTCCACTAACCACCAATTTAAGGGAAATTTTCACTGTCTGCTTTTCTTTTCTGGCCATTAAAACAATTTCCTTAATTTTCTGCACTAAATAAAATTGTTGTGTAGAACAGGGGTGTTAAGAAATGATCGGCATCAGGTGTCAAATACACTATTTTTTTTTTTGCACCAGCCTGCTCTGTGCAGTACAAGCATGATTATTTACCTAGGAGCCATAGTGCAGGTCGATGCTGACGTGATACGTCAGTGGTAGGGGAGGGGCCTGATGGCAGCGCCAGTGTGAGCGGACGGAGGTGGCCCAGGTGAACCAGCGGGAGCAGTGCGGGGTGAGAGACCACAAAAGCTCCGGCGGATGAAAGCCTCCCAACAGCAGATAACGGTCTTGAGCGCGGTCTCGAGCAGGCGGGGAAGGAGTGTGCGGGAGGCCCGGTGCTGGATAAAGGAGCGGAAGAGTGCACAGTGATACTGTCCGGACCGGCTGGAGCCTGTCCACCCATACCACCTCCTCCCGCTACCTTCCCCGTGTATCCCCCCTGACCGTTCACGATCGGAGTGGGAGTAAGAGAGCAGCCGGCACTTTTCCAAGGAGTGTGGAGCAACAAGCGGACCAGGATGTCTCTGGAGCTTTGCAAACTGCACTATACAACTCATTAATGGACTGACCAGAGCTGCTTTGGAGAATAGGAGTTAATTGACAGGACGAGGAAGCCGGGATCCCTCCATCAGTCTGACACACCGTAACACCGATCTAGGTAAAGAGTCTCTGACGGAGACTCTTTACCACGTGATTAACCGTGTCCAATCACGGCTGATCACAATGTAAATAGGAAGAGCTGGTGATCAGCTTTTCCTCACTCGTCTGACAGATGCGAGTAGAGGAGAGCTGATTGGCTGCTCTCCTGACAGGGGGGGTCTGTGCTGATTGTTTATCAGCACAGCCCCCCTTGGATCCCACCCAGGACCACCAGGGAAGCCCCCTAGACCCCCAGGAAAATACTAATCTGTGCCCAGGCAGCTGCCAATCAATGCCCAGGCAGCTGCCAATCAGTGCCCACTCACAATGCCTACCACTGCCAATGCCACTAGGGATGCCTATCAGTGCCCAGCAGTGCCGCCTATCAGTGCCCATCAGTGCCACCCATAAGAACCCATCTTTGCAGCCTTTCAGTGCCCATCAGTGTCACCTATCAGTGCCCACCAGTGCCACCCATGAGTGCCCATCAGTGCCGCCTACCAGTGCCCATCAGTGCCGCATATCAGTGCCCATCGTCAGTGCCGGCTCATTGGTGCCACCTCATCGGTGCTGCCTTATCAGTGCCTGTCAGTGCCCATCAGTGAAAGAGAAAAACTTATTTACAAAAACAGCAACAAAAGCAAAACTTTTATTTTTTTCAAAATTTTTGGTCTTTTTTTATGTTTAGCAAAAAATAAAAACTGCAGAGGTGATCAAATACCACCAAAAGAAAGCTCTATTTGTGGGAACAAAATGATAAAAATTTAGTTTGGGTACAGTGTTGGATGACAGCGCAATTGTCATTCAAACTGCGACAGCGCTGAAAGCTGAAAATTGGTCTGGGCAGGAAGGTGTATAAGTGCCCTGTATTGAAGTGGTTAAAGTCTAGAAGAGTGCTTTAAGTATAGAAACTGTTTTTTTATTTTTTTATTTACAGCTTGTGCCTTATGATTGCCCTATGATTGTCCTACATACCAATATCCCATTTAAAGCACTAACCGATTAATAAGTGGAGCTGAGCCAGCCGTGTGACATGGCTGTTAATGAACCTGAGAGCACAGATTTCAAAAGAGTGCTTTTAAGTATAAGAACTGTTTCTTTTTTACAGCTTGTGCCTCATGACTGACCTATGATCGCCCTATATACTAACATACCATATAAAACACAAACTGGTTAATAAGTGGAGCTGAGTCAAGCTGTAAAACATATTGCTATTAACGAACTGATATAAAAAGGATTTTTATCCCTGGGGTGGTCTATAAGGTAGGCACTCCAGGGACAAAATAGACAGCTACTTGTGGACAGAAAGGGCTCTCTACACAGTTGTATTTATTATGGTGATATTCACCTAAATCATTGATTTAAAAACAATTATGTTACTTTTCATTAAAGTTAATATATTCATATCCTCTAATAGTATGTTACTCTGAGGAAATGATACCTTGAATAAAACTACACTGACACATTAACAATGTTGCAGATGACTGACAATGGACAGACAATACTAACATATAACAATCAACAAAAAACATATATTGCAGGCGCCTGAAGTAGTTCACTCCTGTTCAGCAGTCCCAGTGGGCCAATTGCCTCTGTATTGTTTATTTTAAATCATTTATGGATCAAATCCAAATATATAAAGGGGTGAATCCATATATACCATATTTTATGCTCACTAGGATGACCAGGGTTTGGTCATGGGGGCGGGGGGCAGGGGGCGGTAATTGGGGTGGTAAAAAAGCAAAAAAAGCAAAAAGTGAAGTTGAAATGCCTTGGTTAGTGCTGAGTCCTCAAAGTTTAGTTAGGGAGTCCTCTTTGAGCTGATCCGTGGGCAGAAAGATGTAAATGTATGAGGGATTACTCTACATTCAAATCATTTATGGAGCTAAGTAGATGGCCATGATAAACGAATATCTTCATAGAAGCGAGGGGCAGTAATTGAAGCGGTGATAGAGAAAGGGTGAGGCTTGATTGCCTTGTTGTATGCAGATTTTTAAACGATTTGCTAGGTAGTCCTTTTAAAGCCAATCCATAAGTAGAGGAATATAAATATATAGGAAATCACTTTGAATTCACATCACTTCTATTAGCTGTTTATATAGATAGCCGTTTTTAGGCATTGCCCTTCATGTGAATGTTCAATAACACTAAGAGCATTTGATCATTACACCCTTGCCTCTCTAATCATGTTAGGCTTATTAACACAGCTCACAGATTAAACAGGTTGATGTTGTATATATCAGTCATCTGAGTTATCAGAAAACCATCAGCCATACAGAGCAGCGGGACAAGTGAAGATCTGATCTCCTTGACTCAACACTCACCAGCAGCTGCTTTACAATCAAAAGCAGGGAAAGACAAGGAGTCTACTTCACTAGAGCCCAGTAAGAAAGGAACGGGTAAAGTAATCAAAATATTTCTTCACTTAAATCTACAGCATCCCGTTTTTCTTGCAAATATGACTGACATATATACAACATCAACCTGTTTAATCTGTGAGCTGTGTTAATAAGCCTAAAATGATTAGAGAGGCAAGGGTCTAATGATCAAATGCTCTTAGTGTTATTGAACATTCACATGAAGGGCAATGCCTAAAAACGGCTATCTATATAAACAGCTAATAGAAGTGATGTGAATTCAAAGTGATTTCCTATATATTTATATTCCTCTACTTATGGATTGGCTTTAAAAGGACTACCTAGCAAATCGTTTAAAAATCTGCATACAAGGCAATCAAGCCTCACCCTTTCTCTATCACCGCTTCAATTACTGCCCCTCACTTCCATGAAGATTTTATTATTATTATTATTATTATACAGTATTTATATAGCGCCAACAGTTTACGTAGCGCTTTACAACTTGAGGGTAGACAGTACAAATACAATACAATTTGATACAGTGGGAATCAGAGGGCCCTGCTCCTTAGAGCTTACAATCTAAGAGGGAAGGTCAAGAGATACAAGAGGTAATAACTGTGGGTGATGTGCTGATTGAGAAGATAAATGTACAGCTGTTAGGTGGGGGCCAGATAGGCTTCTCTGAAGAGATGAGTTTTCAGGGATCGTCTGAAAGTGGATAAAGTAGGGGAAAATCGGACGGATTGGGGTAGAGCATTCCATAGGATGGGGGAGGCTCTGGAGAAGTCCTGAAGGCGAGCATGGGATGAGGTGACAAGGGAGTTTGAGAGCAGGAGGTCTTGGGAGGAGCGAAGAGAACGATTAGGTTGGTATTTTGTGACTAGGTTAGAGATGTAGCTAGGGGCCAGGTTGTGGATGGCTTTGTAAGTTATAGTTAGTATCTTGAATTTAATTCGGTGACTGAGTGACAGCCAATGGAGGGATTGGCAGAGGGGTGTAGCAGACGCTGAGCGGTTTGTGTGGTGGATGAGCCTGGCCGCAGCGTTCATGACGGACTGAAGTGGGGATAGCCTGTTTAGAGGTAAACCAATGAGGAGGGAGTTGCAGTAGTCAAGGCGGGAGATGACCAGGGAGTGGATTAGAAGCTTTGTGGTGTCATTGGTTAGGAAGGGGCGTATCTTGGAGATGTTGCGAAGATGATAAACGAAGATATTCGTTTATCATGGCCATCTACTTAGCTCCATAAATGATTTGAATGTAGAGTAATCCCTCATACATTTACATCTTTCTGCCCACGGATCAGCTCAAAGAGGACTCCCTAACTAAACTTTGAGGACTCAGCACTAACCAAGGCATTTCAACTTCACTTTTTGCTTTTTTTGCTTTTTTACCGCCCCAATTACCGCCCCCATGACCAAACCCTGGCCATGCTAGTGAGCATAAAATATGGTATATCCCCGGGGATTCACCCCTGCTCGGCACTCCTGTGACTGTTTATATATTTGGATTTGATCCATAAATGATTTATTTAAAATAAACAATACAGAGGCAATTAGCCCACTGGGACTGCTGAACAGGAGTGAACTACTTCAGGCGCCTGCAATATATGTTTTTTGTTGATTGTTATATGTTAGTATTGTCTGTCCATTGTCAGTCATCTGCAACATTGCTAATGTGTCAGTGTAGTTTTATTCAAGGTATCATTTCCTCAGAGTAACATACTGTTAGAGGATATGAATATATTAACTTTAATGAAAAGTAACATAATTGTTTTTAAATCAATGATTTAGGTGAATATCACCATAATAAAATTTGATACAAACTTTTTATACAACTGTGTAGACTGTAGAGAGCCCTTTCTGTCCACAAGTAGCTGTCTATTTTGTCCCTGGAGTGCCTACCTTATAGACCACCCCAGGGATAAAAATCCTTTTTATACATGTTTATGCAGTTGGCTACGGCCAGAACCTCTTACTTAGAGGAGAGGCAGTTAACACTTTGCATTATGATTTATAGAGAGTGAATGAATTCATGGTCATTTCAGCAGCTTTGCAGTTTCTAGCTAATATTAACGAACTGAGAACACAGACTCCAGAAGTGCGCTTTAAGTATAAGAACTGTTTCTTTCTTACAGCTGTGCCTTATGACTGCTTTATGATTGTCAGAATATAGGAAGGGAGAAAGGAGAGGAATAAGGGATGACAACTTGCCATCATAATTTAAATTATGCCAGAGGGATTTGAGGTCATAGGTTCACGCTAATATACCATATAAAACACAAACTGGTGAATAAGCGGACCTGTGTCAAGCTGTCTGATATATTGAGTTAAGTTAGGAACTGTGACCACAGATACAAGAAGTGTGCATTAAGCACAAGAACTGACTCTAGACTACAGCTGGTGCCTTATGTATGCCCTATGATTGTTCTCCTTTTGATAAAGGAAAGGAAGGGAAAAAGGGAGGAATAAGGAAAAAGGGCAAACAACGATAGATAAACAGAATGGGACAGGAAGCTGTAGGGAGTGAAACTCATTGAAAATATAGATCAGGGGAGGAAGAAATTAATAAAACTGAACATGAGAGGTCGGTCCCAAAAAGTGACTGAACCCAAGACCCCAAAAGAGAGTTTAAACACGAGCACAATCCAGAAATACCTCAAAGACGTGAGTTCAAAAAGTCCTGGAATGGAAAGAAAGCAACAGGGAAGGGAAGAGGAATGAGCCGGTGAAACAAAAAGTGGATCAAGGGGATAAATCCAGGGAAGATATGGACTTTGAAGGAGAACTTGATCTAAGCAAAATGGAAGAACAAAGGAATATGGCTCAAATTCCAATGAAAATGGAAATGATGGAAATGTTTGCTAAAGTAGGAAACTCGATTAAAATGGAGATCACGAATGTAAGGATGGATATGGGCCACCTGTTGAGGAGAGTAGAAGAAGCAGAGGAATTAACAGGAAAACAGACCCAAGAAATACTAGAACTAAAAACACAAATGAGGAAAATGCAAACCGACCACAGGGACATATTATATAAGTTGGAAGAACAAGAAAATCAAAGCCGACGTCAAAATCTTAGGATCAGAGCTTTACCAGAACAGCAGGGGGAGGATTTGGTGACAAAAATTAAAAAAATATTCAATCCAATACTAGATAGAAGGGTAGTGGATGATCTAAAGATCGACCGCGTGCACTGGGTCAGGAAACCTCTAGGCCTGAGAGAGGAAACACCCCGAGACGTTATCATTTAATTCCACCTATACGAGGATAAAGCCAAGATATGGAGTAAACTTAGAGGATTACCCCCATTGCAATTTAAGAGAGCGGAACTACAAGTGTTTACTGATTCATCTGCAGGAACCTTGGCACGGAAACGTCAATTAAAACCTCTACTGGAACAAATCAGGACGGCCAACATCAAATATATATGGAGTTTCCCAGCATCACTAATAGTGCAGAAAGAAGGAAGAACAGTTGGATTAAAGTTCCTGGACAATCTCCAAGACTTCTGTAAAAACCTAGACATCCCAGTCCCAAATATTCCTAGATAGTAGGAAAAAAGAATTATAACAGCAGCAGATCGTAATGGTTTCCCTTTTAGATTAAAAAATAAATAAAAGGACGAAAGGGAGGGGGGAGGGGGAGGAGGTTTAATATATAGATAGGAAGAGGAGGGGAGGCTGAAGGTTCATGGGGGCCTAGGGCCATCTCTGTGTACCCGCTCCTGCCCCCCCCCCCCCCTGTGAGTGGGGGTAGGGAGGGGCTTGGACACGGGAGGCCGCGGTCAGAGTCGCACCCTAAGAGAGGTAGTGCGCAGGATGGGATCGGACTGGATTTCCAACTGCGGACATGAGGCTGAATTACGGCCTGGGGGAGGGGGGGAAGTGGGGGGGGGGGGGGGTGGTAGGGAGGAGATGCACCTTGCAGAGACAAATAATCTATACTTCCAGAAGGCAGGTTTTACTATTGATGCTTTGTTCCTCACTTGATCACTATAGATGACAGAAATAAACTTTTTGTCATATGTTAAAGGTCTCAACTCCCCTGTTAAGAGTAGGGATGAGCCGAACACCCCCCAGGTTCGGTTTGCACCAGAATCTGCAAACGGACCGAAAATTTGCGCGAACCTTAGAACCCCATTGAAGTCTATGGGACTTGAACGTTCAAAATCAAAAAGTGCTAAATTTAAAGGCTAATTTGCATGGTATTGTCCTAAAAAGGGTTTGGGGACCTGGGTCCTGCACCAGGGGACATGTATCAATGCAAAAAAAAGTTTTAAAAACTGACGTTTTTTCGGGAGCAGTGATTTTAATGATGCTTAAAGTGAAAAAAAAAGTGAAATATTCCTTTAAATATCGTCCCTGGGGGGTGTCTATAGTATACCTGTAAAGTGGTGCGTGTTTCCCGTGCTTAGCACAGTCCCTGCGCAAAATGACATTTTTAAAGGAATTAAAGTCATTTAAAACTGCTTGCGGCTTTAATGTAATGTCGGGTCCTGGCAATATGGATGAAAATCAGGGAGACAAATGGCATGGGTACCCCCCAGTCCATTACCAGGCCCTTTGGGTCTTGTATGGATATTAAGGAGAACCCTGCACCCAAATTAAAAAAAGGAAAGGCGTGGGGCCACCAGGCCCTATATACTGTGAAGAGCAGTATACAGGCGGTGCAAACAAGACAGGGACTGTAGGTTTGTTGTTAAAGCGGGGGTCCACCCACACCGCCAAAAAAAAAAATATTAAAAGCCAGCAGCTACAAATACTGCAGCTGCTGACTTTTAATACATGGCCACTTACCTGTCCCAGGGTCCAGCGATGTCGGCAGGCGACGCCGAGAACCCGCTCGGTTCTCGGCAGCTGCCGCCGCCATCCTAGGTGAGGGAATCAGGAAGTGAAGCGTTGCGGCTTCACTTCCCGGATCCCTACTGCGCATGCGCGAGTCGCGCTGCGCGTCCCAAGTGGTCCCCGCTCTCTCCTGGGAGCTGTGTGTTCCCAGGAGACAGCGCGGTGGGGACGGGAAGAGGCGTAGACTCCCATGGGAGTCTATGCCGGAAGTGGGTGCAAATACCTGTCTTAGACAGGTATCTGCACCCCCCTCCCCCCGGAAAGGTGCCAAATGTGACAGCGGAGGGGGGGAGGGTTCCGAAAAGCGGAAGTTCCATTTTTGTGTGGAACTCCGCTTTAAGTAGAATCTGTTTGTAATTTTGAACTGGTACATTTTTAAAGTGTAGCTCCAACCTAAAAATCTATTTTTAAGCTTTTTGGAAAATATAGGGAAGGGTTATCACCCCTGTGACATTTGTTTTGCTGTCCGTGCACCTTTTCAGAAGATTTTACCTCACTTTCTGTCCCAATGACAAATGTTTTTTGACAATTTGGGGTTTTTAGTGAAACAAGGATTGGTGATAAAGCATCAGTGGAGAGGAGACACGTTTTTCCCATGTTAACTCTTACAGGAGAGAATTTCCCTTCCCAGAGGTAGATTTCATCTCACTTCCTGTTGTCTCCTTCCGTTTGCAAGTAGGAGTCATTTGTAAGTTAGATGTTTGAAAGTAGGAGCCTGCCCTATATACTCTGCAGAAATTGGGTCCTTAGGTGTTGGTGTTGCCACAACACTGTAAGGCCTCACAGTTACTCTTGGTGGGCGCAGGAACGGGCTCTGCTGTGAAATATTAGATCAAGAATTGTAATTACATGTCCCTGTTGAACAGGGGCTGAAAAAATTGGGCCTTAGGCACTGGTGCTGGTGCCATAACACTGCAACCCCTCATAGATACTCTAGTTGGAGTGCAGCAACGAACCCTCCTTGCAAAATATTGCATCAAAAATTGTAATTACACGCCCCTGTTACAAAGCCTCCAGCCGTACTGAATGTGCGTTCCGAAAGAACGCTGGATGCAGGACAGGCCAGTAGCTCAATTGCACACTTTAGGTGCACACTGTGCAGAGGACGCAGTAACTAACTGTAAATACTGTAGCTGCCTGCCTGTGGTATTAATAGGATCAGAAGAACACCACCAATTTTATTCAGGTAGCTTTAGGTGCACATTGTGCAGAGGACACAGTGCACTAACTGTAAATACTGTAGCTGAGTGGTCCCCAACCTTTTTTGGCACTGGGGACCGGCGCTGTTGAAGAAAATTGTGCCAAGGCCTGGGGGGCTGGGGGGGGGGGGGGCATATGCGGCTTTTCGCGGGCAATTTATCGGGGCAATGGCTGGTGTTGGCGCTTCAAACATCACGGCACCATGATTGATATGGTGTCAGGATGATTGAAGCGCATTATTTCTATTATTACATTGTAATATATCATGAAATAGTTCAACTCACTATAATGCAGAATGTGCCAGAGTGTCACTTGCCACGTCGCCTGCCTTCAGATGCAGCTTGTCACTTGCCACGTCGCTTGTCACCAGATGCATTTTGCCCCTTGCCACGCTGCCTGCCACCAGATGCTTTATGTCCTTGCCACGTCACCTGCCACCAGATGCAGATTGTCACTTGCCACGTCACCTGCCTTCATATGAAGCTTGTCACTTGCCATGTCACCTGCCATCAGATGCATTTTGTTTCTTGCCACGTCACCTGTCACCAGATTTGGATTGTCACTTGCCACGTCACCTTCCATCAGATGCAGCTTTTCATTTGCCACATTGCCTGCTACCACAGGAAGATTGTCACTGCAGTGGTGGCAGTAGTGGGAGCAGCGGTAATGGGGGGGGGCGCGGGTAGTGAGAGATGATCTGCCTCACCTCCAGCAGTGTATTGGTGTTCTTCCGCGCTGTGTCGGCGGAGGAGCAGTCATGCGGGCGGGCAGTGAGAGATGATCTCAGCTCTCTGCTCCCCCGCCTCACCTCCAGCATTATAGCAGCCCCGCTGTGAGTGTGAAAGAGCGGCGATGCAGGCGGGCGGTGAGAGATGATCTCATCTCTCTGCTTGCTTGCCTCAGTATAGCGGCCCCGCTGTGAGCACTGAACAGCGGTGATGCGGGCGGGCAGTGAGAGATGATGTCATCTCTCTGCTCGCTCCGCCACCGATGCTCGTCAAACAGTGCAGCCTTCGCGGCCCAGCTGCAAACAGGCCACGGCCCGGCAGTGGGCCGAGGCCCGGGGGTTGATGACCCCTGCTGTAGCTGCCTGCCTGTGGTATTAATAGGAGCAGAACAACAGCAATTGTCTCCAGGTAGCTTTATTGCGCGTGATTCATCTTGGTTAGGAGCTGCGATGCGCACTGCGGGGCATCCCTCCCTCCGCCCCCTGTGACATTCAGGGGGCATACGCCCAGTCACTGCACATTGACATCACGCATTGTGTACTGGACGTGCGGCGTCCTTTGGGAGTTTTTCGATCACCACGTGAGCCGAGCGTGATTGTGTTGGTGCCGGACAGTTACCCGCCCGGGTGCTGGCGCCTCCTTCTCCTCACGGCGCTCGTGTGTGACGGGGGTGGTGGCGCGTGCCCATTTATTGGCGGCTGCACTGGTGGGACCGGGTCACTCAGGGCTCTCATACACATTAGATCTCCCGCTTATCTCGGATCATGACCATTTTTCTCCTCCCTCTTCAGCACCAGGTAAATCCTCTACACGTAGCAGTTACTCCATTTTTTCTTGCCTTCCACAATTACTTCTCCCTTCGGGTGTCTTGGTGGCAACCTTTCACCATGGCTGTTCACCCTCACTCCTGTCCATTTACCTTCACTAGCCCCCCCTTACATACACCAGTTCCACCATTTAGCACTGTCCTCGCTATCACTACATCCCCTTCCACATAGTCTCTATACACACACATACTTTTTTGGTCATTCATTTATTTTTTGTCACATATTCACTATAGGAGTGCTCTGTGTTCCCGGGTCCGCCAGGGATGCTGCTCGTGATGGGTGCCGCCGCTGGACATGCCTCCTCAGCTCCTGACCCTGATGCTTTCGGGCGGCCCATGATCTCTGACACCATGCCTACAACTGCATATTTACTTGTAAGTAATTTATAGGTGGGTTTCCCTACTCATCTCCCCCCTCTATTGATACAAGTTATTTAATTCGACATTATTCCCTATTTCCAGATGCATCACATGCTTGCTCCCGATGAGCGGCACCAAGCCGCGAAACCCATCACGCTACCAGATGCCGTGTATTTCAGTATTTCAGTCCTAAGAGACTAAACGCCATTTACATATACTACTATACTTTGTGACATGATCAGGAAGGTCATAGGCCATGCAGCTGTTACCTTGTATTATATATGTACCCAATTATGACCATTGGTGGACTTTGCAATCTTATTATGGTATTCATTTATAACCGTGTTATTATCAGTTACCACTGTTTTAGAAATTGACACTGTGAATAGTATGTGTTTCTATATATATGGAATAAGACGGCTTTCACACCGAGCCTCGGGGGGCGTCGGTGGTAAAGCGGCGCTATTTGACCACTAGCGGGGCGGTATTAACCCCCCGCTAGCGGCCAAAAAGGGGTTAAATCCACCCGCAAAACGCCGCCGGCGTTTTGCCGGCGGTATTGCAGTGCTGCCCCATTGATTTCAATGGGGAGCAGCGGTGGAGGAGCGGTAAGTTCACCGCTCCAAAGAAGCTGCTGGCAGGACTTTTTGTGACGCCCTGCCAGCGGACTGCTCCAGTGTGAAAGCCCTTGAGCTTTCACACTGGAGTGAATGGAGCTGCTTTTTCAGGCGCTATACAGGCGCTATTTTTAGCGCTGTAGCGCCTGAAAAACGCTGGCAGCGTGAAAGGGGTCTAAGTGTATGTAATCATGTATTTACAGATTATTAAACTTTTTAATATCCACCATTGTATTCTATTCAACCCTGTGCTTCACTCAAAGTCCCACCCTCTTGCTCCTAATTCCTCATACTGACAGGGATGGAGGCACATGACCTTACCAGGTCATGGCCTCATTTAAAGCCCCAATATTCACCTTCTCCTTTTCCTTATTTTTTATTCATGAAGAGATCAAGTGTTTTTGAATGGTATGAGTGATTTAAGGAGGGGCAGGAAGATGTCCACAATGACGCAATAAGTGGGCAGCCAAAAACACAAAGGACGGATGCAAATGTGGACAGAGTGCGAACCTTCGTACCCTCAAATCAAAGATTAAGTGTGCAAATGATAGCCGAATAATTGAACATGAACAGGGAAACAGTGCAGCAGATTCTAAGGGAGGATTTGGGAATGAGAAAGATTTCCACAAAAATGGTGCCTTGGATCTTGACAAAAGTTCAGAAAGAACATTGTCATCAAATTTCATCCGATCTTTTGAAGAATGCATAGGTGTTTGATAGGGTTATTACCAGTGATGAAACATGGTATGTTTACTATGATCAGGAAGCAAAACGCCAGAGCATGCAGTGGAAAACAAAGAATTCACCTTGCCTGAAGAAAGCATGCATGTCTCGTTCTCAGTTCAAAACCATGCTATTGTGTTTTTTTGATCACAAGGGGATAGTTTACTACGAGTTCATAGAACGTGGTACAACAGTCAACCAACTTACTTGGAAATTCTGAAAAGGTTATGGGAATCTGTTTGGAGGAAAAGACTAGAATTCTGACCTGACAAGTGGATTCTCCACCACAATTGTACTCCTGCACATGAAGTGTTTTGTGAGTTCCTGGCCTAGAAATCCATTCTGAAACTTGACCAATCACCTTATTCCCCTGACTTAGCACCCTGCGACTTTGGCTGTTTTCAAAATTGAAATATGCCTTTCAAGGACACAGATGTAATGACGTTCTGGACATCCAGCGCACTGCGACAAAGATACTGTGCAGTATTCCCAAAAACCAATTCCAGGTGCTTCCGTCAGTGGCACAGTAGTCTAGAAAAGTGCGTTGTTTCACAAGGGGACTACTTTCAATGTGAGAACAACTACTAGGGTATAGATAAGCAAACATATATTTTTTTTTTTTTTACAGTCCATTAAATTTATACACCTCATATACAGTGCGTTGAAAAAGTATTTATACCCCTTGATATTTCCCACATTTTTGTCATGTTACAACCAAAAACGTATTTGTATTTTATTGGGTTTACTTGTAATAGACCAACACAAAGTGGCACATATTTGTGTATTGGAAGGCAAATGATAAATGGTTTTCAACAGTTTTTACGAATAAATGTCTGAAAATTGTGGCGTGCATTTGTATTCAGCCCCCTTTACTCTGCTACCTCTAACTAAGATCTAGTGGAAACAATTGCCTTCAGAAGTCACCTGGTTAGTAAATTGAGTCCACTTGTGTGTATTTTAATCTCAGTAAAGATACAGCTGTTTTGTGAAGCCCTCTGAGGTTTGTTGGAGAACCTTAGTGAGCAAACAGCATCATGACACACCTGACAGGTCAGGGATACAAAAAAAAGTATAAGTGCCCACACTATGGTATGTGCAATGAATAATCAAATATATTGAATGAATTAAATGATGACATCCAACATCCATACCGATATGTCATTCATGATTTAGCAATATTTGCAAAGCTTTAGTAGCTGCTTAAAACCATATTTGAAAAAATGAAAATTGTGAAGATGCCGTCACTGGTGACAGCTGTCCACAGGAATGAAACCATTGCGGTCTGTAGGTTTGAAATATGTATTGAATTTAAACTGTTTATCCACTATCTCTATTTGTAAGTCAAGAAAGTGTATTTTGGTTTCACTGGCTTCATATGATAACGAGATCCCTCTATCGTTAGAATTTAGATGTTCAAAAAATTGTTTGAGTGTCTCCAGGGTTCCACTCCATAGGAGGAGGATGTCGTCTATATATCTTGCCCATAGGACCAATGACCTGGTCCGATGGTTATAGACGACATCCCTAATATGGACATATTTGAATACCGGGCTTCCCACAAGGTTAATACTGAGGGAGTTTTTATAGCAACGGGGAGTGATACTGAAATCGGAGGATTATTCCTCAGACTTAAAAATGTCATGACAACCGAACTTCACTTGCGGTGGGACTTGGCATTTTTACAACAATATATTTTAGAACAGATGGTCCCCCGAATCCTCCGGTGGGAGGTACAACCACAACAAGGGGAAACGGATTTAGACTCATGGTTTAAGAAAAATAATAGACTCCTTGTTATTGATAGAGAAATCAAAGAACTGAAGGATAAACTTTTGGTTCACAAAAATTCTCAAGAGTATAACTCTCTTTCCTCCAACCTTCAGGGTCATCTTGAGAAGGAGGATCGCGATCAAAAACACAAAAAACAGAAGAAATACTCCAGAGACGTGGGTGACTATAAAACCAACACAGTTTTTGGTTGGCAAAAACTTTTCACAGTCACCCCGCCTATGGAAGTCACATCTAGTATCACAGAGGGGACAACACAATCAGGTGCTTTACCCGTAATAACCACGGCTGTCACGCAATCCAACTCTGCAATCGGCTCTTTTCGTGGTCGTGATATCCAAAGAGAGAGATATGATGAGGTACCCGTTTATCTCAACAACGGGTGCGCCATTATAGTCCTCAGACTCCCAAGAATTCCCGTAGGAGAGGTAACTTTAGGGGCAAAAGAGGAGGTAGAGGTAACTCTAGGAACAATGTACATCGTTCCGATACCTACTCTCAACGTGACCCTTATTATCCATCTCCAAGAGGATATGGGACACGTTCAGACTCATATTATAATAATTCTTATCACTATTACTCATCTCCGGTCCCCACCTATAATAGATATTCACCTCTCTGAGAGACATACAGTCCTGAACAGAGGAGAAAAAATTATGATCAATCTCCATATGTACACTACCGTTCAAAAGTTTGGGGTCACCCAAACAATTGTGTGTTTTCCATGAAAAGTCACACTTATTCACCACCATACGTTGTGAAATGAATAGAAAATAGAGTCAAGACATTGACAAGGTTAGAAATAATGATTTGTATTTGAAATAACATTGTTTTTACATCAAACGTTGCTTTCATCAAAGAATCCTCCTTTTGCAGCAATTACAGCATTGCACACCTTTGGCATTCTAGCTGTTAATTTATTGAGGTAAGCTGGAGAAATTGCACCCCACGCTTCTAGAAGCAGCTCCCACAAGTTGGATTGGTTGGATGGGCACTTCTGGCGTACCATATGGTCAAGCTGCTCCCACAACAGCTCAATGGGGTTCAGATCTGGTGACTGTGCTGGCCACTCCATTACCGATAGAATACCAGCTGCCTGCTTCTGCTGTAAATAGTTCTTGCACAATTTGGAGGTGTGTTTAGGGTCATTGTCCTGTTGTAGGATGAAATTGGCTCCAATCAAGCGCTGTCCACTGGGTATGGCATGGCGTTGCAAAATGGAGTGATAGCCTTCCTTATTCAGAATCCCTTTTACCCTGTACAAAGCTCCCACCTTACCAGCACCAAAGCAACCCCAGACCATCACATTACCTCCACCATGCTTAACAGATGGCGTCAGGCATTCTTCCAGCATCTTTTCATTTGTTCTGCGTCTCACAAACGTTCTTCTTTGTGATCCAAACACCTCAAACTTGGATTCATCCGTCCACAACACTTTTTTCCAGTCTTCCTCTGTCCAATGTCTGTGTTCTTTTGCCCATCTTAATCTTTTTCTTTTATTGGCCAGTCTCAGATATGGCTTTTTCTTTGCCACTCTGCCCTGAAGCCCAAAATCCCGCAGCCGCCTCTTCACTGTAGATGTTGACACTGGTGTTTTGCGGGTACTATTTAATGAAGATGCCAGTTGGGGACCTGTGAGGCGTCTGTTTCTCAAACTAGAGACTCTAATGTGCTTATCTTCTTGCTTAGTTGCGCAACGCGGCCTCCCACTTCTTTTTCTACTCTGGTTAGAGCCTGTTTGTGCTGTCCTCTGAAGGGAGTAGTACACACCGTTGTAGGAAATCTTTAATTTCTTTGCAATTTCTCGCATGGAATAGCCTTCATTTCTAAGAACAAGAATAGACTGTCGAGTTTCAGATGAAAGTTCTCTTTTTCTGGCCATTTTGAGCGTTTAATTGACCCCACAAATGTGATGCTCCAGAAACTCAATCTGCTCACAGGAAGGTCAGTTTTGTAGCTTCTGGAAGGAGCTAGACTGTTTTTAGATGTGTGAACATGATTGCACAAGGGTTTGCTAATCATCAATTAGCCTTCTGAGCCAATGAGCAAACACATTGTACCATTAGAACACTGGAGTGATAGTTGCTGGAAATGGGCCTCTATACACCTATGTAGATATTGCACCAAAAACTAGACATTTGCAGTTAGAATAGTCATTTACCACATTAGCAATGTATAGAGTATATTTGTTTAAAGTTAGGACTAGTTTAAAGTTAGCTTCATTTAAAAGTACAGTGCTTTTCCTTCAAAAATAAGGACATTTCAATGTGACCCCAAACTTTTGAACGGTAGTGTATATAATCCTCACATTCAGGAGAATCAGGGTTTTCGCAAGGACCGACGCACAAGAAAGCGAGGTCCAGACCCAAGAGAGGTTGCAGAGGGGGGAGGAGAGTACAAAGGAGAAAAGAGAAAAAGAACATGATTGGTTAGGGTGTTTTCAATTTAAGTTCTCAGTCACTCACCGAAGCGGAACTATCTGTGTTAGATAAAGGCCTTAAATATGCTCCCCCAAAAAAGCTGGATAAATTCCATACTTTTATGGATATTCACAAATTTATACGTAAGATTAATATTCAGAGATATCTGGTCTCCAACCCAGTACATAATGATTATCCGGCAGCTACTTCGGAAACTGTCCATTCTGGCCTTGCTAATCCCTCTCTCTTCTCCCCTCCTGTCCCTATAGCCCCTGCAGTGAAATTCTTCAGAGATCTCGTTCTTCGAGATCTTGCCAAATTACCTGAGAAGCATATTCGCCATCCTCCATTTTCAAAAGGGGGATTGGAATCTTTGTGTGCACGAAAAGATTTGGTAGCCCGCCCTGCGGATACGGGAGGGGGAATAGTTGTTCTTGATAAAAGTCAATATGAAGAAGAGATTTACCGAATTTTAAACTAACCAGGCACATATCAGGTACTCCCCAACAATCCTACTAATATATATAAACAACAACTTCAACAACTCATTTCTAAAGGTTATGAATTAAAAATCTTGAATAAAAAAAGAGAAAGCCTTTTTGATCCCCATGGCACCTAGAATTCCCACTATATACTATTTACCTAAAATCCACAAAAATCCAGTATGTCCCCCTGGGAGGCCGATTGTAAGTGGCATCAATTCCATCATGGCAAGAGTAGGTAAATACATAGATTTTTTTCTACAACCCCTAGTGAAGAAAACACCCTCCTATTTGAAAGACACCAGTTCCACTATTAGACTTCTTGAAAATATTGTTATACAAGATCTTTATATCATGGCCACCACCGATGTGGCATCACTATATACCTGCATACCACACGAAAAAAGGTATTGAGGCAGTGAGACATTTTCTTGCCCGTGAACAATCTTTAGCTTCATTTCAATGTGAATATCTGATAGAATTGCTCGAGTTCGCAACTAAACACAATTATTTCTGGTTCAACCAGGATTATTACCTTCAACAACGTGAGGCACCTAGCCTCGCAAACTTGTTTATGGCCAAGTGGGAGGAGGATGTTGTTGTCTATACCCATGGGACCAGGTCATTGGTCCTATGGGCAAGATATATAAACGACATCCTCCTCCTATGGAGTGGAACCCTGGAGACACTCAAAATTTTTTTTAACATCTAAATTCTAACGATAGAGGGATCTCTTTTATCATATGAAGCCAAATACACTTTCTTGACTTACAAATAGAGATAGTGGATAAATAGTTTAAATTCAATACATATTTCAAACCTACAGACCGCAATGGTTTCATTCCTGTGGACAGCTGTCACCAGTGACGGCATCTTCACAACTTTCATTTTTTCACATATGGTGATTATGATGACCCCATTTATGTATGGACTGTAAACTATTATCACATTTGATGGACTTTTAATTAGATACCAGAGTATATATTTTTTTACTGTTTTTTGTATTCATCACTCATAATTTCATTTTTTGTAGCGCTACACTTTGTTACACTTGTCGTTTTTAGCAAATATTCTATTTGTTGTGTTGGCTGCTTACACCATTGAGTAAGCGCAAATGTATTATTGTTTTTTGCTTAAAACCACATTAAGACATTTTATAGTATCCCTGTTTATGTTAATTACATAAACTATTTTCACAGCAGAAATTATACCAATTGAAAATAATGTGGTATTAAACCCAAAATCAAATATGTAATATATTGCAGCGTATCATTAGATGTGGTGGCTGCAGTAACACACTTCCTTCTTTTTGTTGCCTACACTTTGGATGAAGGCGCAACAATGGCACCTTTGGACAGCAACACTGTCAGTCTGGGGGAGGGTAGCGTTAGCACTAGCAGATTTAGATACACTAACAAATTGAAGCCAAATTCTATCTAACTAATTCTATCTCCTAATTGAATAATTGTGAATCTTCCCCCCCACACCATCTCTGTTTAGATGTAGTTCATTTCTTGGGATGGTTGGCGAGGGTTTGGGCTGGCCACTCCTTGCGCAAAGTGTAAGTACAGACATTAGTGTTCCACACCTATTTTACACAAAGTTTCCCTTCCTCCTCTAACTTTTCTCAGCCTTTCTTCTATTCCCATCTCCCCACCCTCCAACATGCTCACACTAATCTTTGCTATAACGTCCTCTCTCCTTAAACTCTCATGTCTTTACCCCCCCTCTCCAGCCCCCAACCTGTACATATCTCCCTCTCTTCTGCCCACTCAATATTACTGCACTTATCACCTCCTGCTCATTCTAAGTCCACACAGTATCACCACTTCCACTACACTGCCCTCCTATAACTACCACTCCCGCCTTACCACCCTCACCCTCCTACTACTCCTAATGTCTGGGGACATCGCACCAAACCCCGGCCCTCCCACACCCAATTCCCACCCCCAAAATTGGCTGCCTACCTCCTCCAATAGTAGTCGTAATGTCCACCTTCTCATCCCAATTCCCCTGATTCCACAAGTCAGCCCCCCTCTTTCATATGTCCTCTGGAATGCCCGCTCGGTCTTTAACAAACTAGCTTCTGTCAATGACCCTTTGCTCTCCAAATCCATTAATCTATTTGCTATTACTGAAACCTGGCTCCAGGAATTCGACACTACCTCTCTAGCTGCCCTGTCCCACAGTGGCCTCCTCTGGACTCACTCCACCAGACCCAGTGGACAAAAAGGGGGTGGTGTAGGACTTCTCCTCTCCCCACAATGCACCTTCCAGGTTCTTCCCACACCTCCCTCTCTTTCCCTCTGCTCTTTCGAAGTGCACTGCATTTGTCTTCTCTCTCCAGCTTGTTTGAGGGTCGCAGTCACTTCTCGGCCTCCTGGACCAGTGTCGCGCTTTCTGGATGACTTCTCTTCATGGCTACCCTACTTTCTCTCCTCTGAAGTACCTGCCATCATCCTGGGTGACTTTAACATTCCAATCAATGTTAATACTGCAACCACTTCTCAACTGCTCAACCTAACCTCCTCTTTTAACCTAACACAATGGACACAAACCACCACTCACTCCAATGGCAATACTCTCGACCTCATATTCTCCCATCGCTGCACTCCCTGCAACCTCTCTAACAACCCTTTTCCTCTCTCTGATCACAACCTTATCCGTTTCACACTCTCCTTGTCTCATACCTCCCATGCTGCCAACCCACAAACCACTACCTGCAGAAACCTTCGCAAACCTCAACCCTTACCTTCTTCATTCTGCTAATGACTGCCTTTACGACAAAATCGCACCCCTGTCCTGCCCAGACCTAACCACCTCCATCTACAACAACACGCTGTCATCCTCCCTAGACGTACTTGCTCCTCTTTCTACACGCGGAACCAGGCCCCATCTGCCCCAACCCTGGCAAACAGATGACACCAGAAGTGTCAAGAGATGCACCCGTGCTCTTGAGCGAGCATGGCATAAATCTAAGTCCCTGCAAGACTTTACCCCCTACAAATCTGCCCTTCTCAAATACAACTCCTGCCTCCACACTGCTAAACAAACCCACTACAACACTCTCATCAAAACCCTCTCATCCAAACCTCGTCAACTCTTTTCTACCCTTAATTCCTTAATTCACCCCCCACTGCCCCCACCCACCAACTTGCTTACCGCTCTACAGATTGCCAACCATTTCAAAAGCAAAATCAACACCATTCGCAAGGAGATATACAGCATTCAACTTCCTCCCCTACCCAACACAGCAGGTCCAACACCACACTCAATACTCTCCTCCTTCTGCCCAGTTACCACTGATGAAGTTGATAAACTCCTCTCCATGGCCCACCTCACCACCTGTCCCCTGGACCCTGTCCCCTCACAATTACTGTGACCACCTTCCCACTCTATCCTAATTTCCCTAACCCACATCTTCAACCTCTCCCTCTCCTCCAGCACCTTTCCTTTCCTGCTCAAATATGCACTGGTTACCCCCATACTTAAAAAACCCTCACTAGACCCCACCTGTTTGACTAACAAGACCCATCTCCCTGCTCCCATTTGCCTCCAAGCTCATCGAACGCCTTGTCCATGACCGAGTGAGTCGCTACTTCATGGACAACAACCTTTTCGACCCCCTACAGTCCGACTTCCGTCCACAACATTCTACTGAAACTTCCCTACTAAAACTCACCAACGACCTACTAACTGCTAAAACCAATGGCCATTTCTCCATACTCATACTAGACCTCTCTGCTGATTTCGACACAGGTGACCCACTGCTCCTCCTCAGCAAACTACACTCTCTTGGCCTCTGTGATTCTGCTTTATCCTGGTTCTGCTCCTACCTATCTCAGTGCACTTTCAGTGTCACTTACAACTTCATCTCCTCTACTCCTCTTCCTTTCTCTGTTGGGGTACCCAAGGCTCTGTCCTTGGGCCCCTCCTATTCTCGCTCTATACCTCTTCCCTGGGCCAGTTGATAACCTCCCATTGCTTCCAATACCACCTCTACGCCAATGACACCCAGATCTATCTCTCCACTCCTCAACTCACCCCCTCAATCTCCTCATGGATCTCAAACTTACTGAATGACATCTCTGTATGGATGTCACACCACTTTCTCAAACTCAATCTTTCCAAAACTCAGCTTGTAATATTTCCTCCTTCCCAGTCCCCCCCCCCATGACTTTACCATTAAGATCAACAGCACAACCATTGGTCCCTCCACACATGCCAGGGTGCTGGGTGTAATCCTTGACTCTGACCTATCCTTCAGCCCCCACATCCAATCACTGGCTAAATCCTGCCACGTTAACCTCCGCAACATCTCCAGAATTCGAACCTTCCTAACTAATGACACCACAAAGCAACTTATTCACTCCTTGATTATTTCCCACCTTGACTACTGCAACTCTCTCCTAATGGCCTACCCTTACACAGGCTATCCCCCCTTCAGTCTATTATGAAGGCTGCTGCTAGACTAATACACCTCACTTACCCATCCGTGACTGCTGCTCCTCTCTGCCATTCCCTTCACTGGCTTCCCCTACCCAAACGTATAAAATTCGAAGTTCTAACCACAGCATACAAGGCCATCCACAACATCGCCCCCAGCTACATCACC
This sequence comes from Lithobates septentrionalis, assembly GCA_037952835.1. NCBI lineage: Eukaryota > Metazoa > Chordata > Amphibia > Anura > Ranidae > Lithobates > Lithobates septentrionalis. The sequence goes on from JBBDGP010000296.1 coordinate 1,042,712, forward strand.
AACCTCATCTGCAGATATTGCCAATATCATCCCCTCCGCTCCTCTCAGGAACTCCTGCTCTCTAGCTCCCTTGTTACCTCCTCTCATTATCGACTTCAGGACTTCTCCAGAGCCTCTCCCATCCTCTGGAATTCCCTGCCCCGGTATATTCGATCAGCCCATAACCTGTCCACCTAACAACCTCATCAAATCATTCCCTGTGTCTAGTACCTTTTGTACCACCACCCCCTCCCTTTAGAATGTAAGCTCTATCTCCTGCCCCTTCTGTATTGAACTGTACTATAATTGTGCTGTCCCCCCTCTACATTGTAAAGTGCTGCGTAAACTGTTAAAAATAAATCATTAATAATAATAATAATAATAATCTAACCCTTTTAAGCAGTTACAACAACAGTTTTTTCTTCTTTTTGGCAGGATTATCAGGTGAAATTAAAAGAAAGTATAAGAAAACAAAATGAAGCCATCATATCTAAGAAATAGTAAGCCAAATTGAGGGGAAATTTATGAAAACATCAGCAGCCAGAATGTGCAGCAGCTGTGCATGGCAACCAATCAACTTTTATCTTTCATTTTTAAAAGTTTAAAGAGGAACTAAACCCTCCTATCATTTTCAGCTAAGGAAGCTGCCATCTTAGCCTCTGTTTGATCTTCAACTGCCATGGTGCTGCACATGTGATCAGTTATGACACCAGCCATTTGATGGTTTGACAGCTTGGTTGAGAGCACAAGCAAATGTGACAGTTTCATTCACGGCACTTGCTGGAAATGTAACTGTTATTTAAAACTGTTACATTAATGGGTTTAATTCCGCTTTAAATGAACAAGCTTAGGAACTTTACACATAATAAATTAATAAAAAATTATGTCCTTCAGCAAGGAACATGCATTCCACATTAATAATTATGCTACCAAAATTAGTGTGTGCTGTAAATTGCCTCCAGCACTGCTCCTGCCTTGCTCAGAGCCCCTGAACAGCAGTAAATCTTAAAGTGGAACTAAATCTGTCAATTTAACACTTTAATAAAACCGTTACATTCCTAGAATGCTGGGATTGCTGTCACATTTGCTTGTGTCCTTAACCAAACTGTCAAACCATCAAATGGTTGATGTCATAACTGATCACAGGTGACCTGAAGGAGGCCACGCCTCCGAAACATGTAGTCTTGGCAATTGTTTTTTGTTAGCTAAAGAGGAGACATCTCACTCACCTTGTCCTTCCTCTCCGGCCGCGAGTAACGTCACGCAGCGCCAGCTGGACCGTGCGCGTGCCCTACAGCAGACATAGCCTGACGAGATGAGGAAACAGAGTCTGCAGTGACTTTTCATACCATCACCACTCGTTCTTGGGAGCCAACCCAGTTATACAGGCCAGGAAGGAAACCATGCATCCTGCTGTACATGTGATCTAAGTCCCATGTTTGTGAGTGCAATCCTCTATTGTTTGATTTTGCATTTGTATCATTAAAATGGAATTACACTAGGGCAGCCGTGCGCTCTCTTTTCCTTGTATATTTCAGATCAAGTCCGCCACCCAGTGGATCTTTGAGAGAGCTGCAGCACCTAGGGCAAGATAACTTTTTATATATAGACTGTAAACATTTGAGAGCAGATCAAACAAAAGCAGCTTCCTTGGCTGTAAAGTATAGGAGGGTTAAATTCCATTTTAAAGCTGTCAGCAAAACGGCCTCTTCAAATTTGGCAATGACTAAAAATAGAGAGCAACTGAGCATGTGCAGAGCAGGGTCAGACAGTATTACTGTATTTTAAACAGTATAGATGCTTATTTGTAATGCTTTACATAGCTATACCTGCAAAAGGGACCAGCCTGAAGTGGTCTACCAGGACTTCATTTTCTGACTAACGGTACACTTTAAAGCAGAACTAAAGTTTTGCTTCACAAACTGCAAGCAGGAAGGCCCTTTATTCCAGAAGAGTCCTGCTATGTCTCTTCTGCAATATAATACATAACATAATACATGCATAAGCACATGCACAGCTCAGCTTACATCTCTGGCACGGTCCTGTGTGCTGATCATCCGACTGATTCCTGTGTATGCGCAGAGGCAAAGACCGGCACTGGCAAGGGCAGGAACCATTGAAGGAAAGGTAACTTTAGCTCAGCTTTAATCTCTTCCCGTCCGCGCTATAGCCGAAAGATGGCTACAGAGCGGGCTTAAATTGCTGGGAGGGCGTCCATGTAACATGTAAAATATCCCAAGCTTTGAACATCTCATGGAGCACTGCTCAATCTATCATCCAAAGATCAAAAGAGTATGGCACAACTGCAAACCTACCAAGACATGACTGTCCACCTGAGCTTACAGGCCGGGCAAGAAGAGCATTAATCAGAGAAGTAGCCAAGAGGCCCGTGGTAACCCTGGAGGAGCTGCAGAGATCCACAGCTCAGGTGGGAGAATCTGTCACCAGGACAACTATTAGTCGTGCACTCCACATATCTGGTCTTTATGGAAGAGTGGCAAGAAGAAAGCCATTGTTGAAAGAAAGCCATAAGAAGTCCCATTTGCAGTTTGCAAGAAGCCATGTGGGGGACACAGCAAACATGTAGAAGAAAGTGCTTTGGTCAGATGAGCCCAAAATTGAACTTTTTGGCCTGGACACACCATCCCCACCGTGAAACATGGTGGTGGCAGCATCATGTTGTGGGGATGCTTTTCTTCAGCAGGGAAGCTCTCCAGAATTGATGGGAAGTTGGATGGAGCCAAATACAAGGCAATCTTAGCCAGAATACTGTTGTGGAAAATTTTATGAAGATGTATTTTAATGTATTGTCATAGGTCTCCCAGTGTTCGTTCTCTCGTAGCCCGCTCTAAAGAGCTGACTGGGGCAGACTGACGCTGGTTGAGATCCGTTTGGTAGTGAAAAGCTCTTTGGGGATGTAGAGAAATGTTTGCGGAGTGGGGACATGTCCGCCAGCTAAGGGCCCCTGTGCAATGCACAGAACGATCATCTGGTGGGGGTGTGTTCGCTCTGCAAAGACATTATCGGTTTAGTGGATGTGTGCTTTTGTCACCCCTGTATGCCTGATCAACATATTTGGGGTGCCATAAGGTACACCTGACGATAATCCCTCGTCCACAAGGACAGTAGAATAGTCCAGGTATGCATTGTTCTCTGGAACAATGTACAATAAGGATTACTATCAACGGAAATATGGGAGTCTTTTGGGTTGTTATGGTTGGAGACAGAGTCAACGTTTGAAAGCCATGTGGCTTCTAAAAACATGCATGCACCCTGTCTCTACTCAGACACACCCATAAGACTCCTGTAGTCATTGTTCATTGGTTGTTGTATTCTCCTGTGTTGTTAAATCATTATATGGTCATATCCTGTGATGTCACTTGCCATGTAAGAAGTGATTGGCTGTTGGAACCATCACTTCCTGTTTGTGAAAGCTTTTGTGTTAATAAAAGAGCCTGCTAGCTAGGGAGAGGTCAGAGATGCTGACCGAGGCTGAGCTGGTAACGTGAGGAATGATGGTGATGTCTGATTATTGGATGCGTGGGATTTTAGGTAAGATGCATTTATATCATTAGACAAAAATGTTATTATTATTAGAGACAGGAGATTTGGCTGTGTGCTCTGCGTACAGCCTAATTTCGCTGACAATACTCAGCGGCTCCTGAGGGGGTAGTGCTACACCTGCAAATTGGTTCTCAGCGTAGCAGCTCCATACAAAGCAGCAACCTCATGGCACAGCAGTTCAAGGCTCTTGCAGCAGCAGCCTACTACCTGCAGAGGGCAAGCAAGCAGCCATGTGGTCTCTGCAACTAAGCTCACACAGCACAATTCAGCAGCTCATGGCCTCTTTACCTCTTGCAGTTCCAGAACAGCCGCACTGCATACTGTCCGGTCATTCATCTGTGGTAGCCTCCTCCACAGGGAGGAGATACCAGGAAGGAATGTTCTGCTGGGTGGCTTAAAGGGCTTGCTGATACATGTAAAGTCAAGGTGAAGTTGTTTACACCAACCAGAACCAAAGTGGGGCTTAGTAGGCTGGGGAGACCAGGGCCGGACTGGCCTACCGGGATACCGGGAAATATCCCGGTAGGCTGGCTGCACACAGTACCGCTGGGGCCGCTCAGCATCAGCAATTTAAAGAGCAACAGCGGCGGCCGCCGCTGCTGCACTATGCCATGGCTGTGTGTCATTCACTGACACTGTCTGTGTGTGTCTCCGGGGGGGGGGCCGCTCACTGCCTGTGTGTGTCTCGGGGGGGGGGGGCGCTCACTGCCTGTGTCCTGACCTAAAGATCAGCGGCGGCCCTGCCTGTGTCACTCACTGTCTCCTCCGTTTGGCCGGCGCTCCGCCCACCACACTCATCATGCCTCGCTCTGTCTGTGTGCCTGTGGGGGAGGAGCAGGAGAACGCCGTGCTGCTCCATTTTGCCTCGTCCCGCGCGGTGCTACAGCACAAGGTATTAAAAAATATCTCTCTCTCTCTCTCTCCCTCTCTCTCTCTCCTCTCCCTCTCTCTCTCTCTCTCTCTCTCTCTCTCTCTCTCTCTCTCTCTCTCTCCCTCTCTCTCTCTCTCATCAAACGCTGCCACTGTGCCCATAGATTGCCAACACTGTGCCCTGCCCATCAATTGCAGCCACTGTACCATCAAACGCTGCCACTGTGCCCATAGATTGCCAACACTGTGCCCTGCCCATCAAGCGCAGCCACTGTACCATCAAGCGCAGCCACTGTACCATCAATTGCAGCCACTGTGCCCATCAAACGCCGCCACTGTACCATCAAACGCAGCCACTGTACCCATCAATTGCAGCCACTGTGATGGTACAGTGGCTGCGTTTGATGGGTACAGTGGCTGCGTTTGATGGTACAGTGGCTGCGTTTGATGGTACAGTGGCTGCGTTTGGTACAGTGGCAGCGTTTAATGGGCACAGTGGTGGCAATTTATGGGTACAGTGGCTGCGTTTGATGGTACAGTGGCAGCGTTTAATGGGCACAGTGGTGGCAATTTATGGGTACAGTGGCTGCGTTTGATGGTACAATGGCTGCATTTGATGGGCACAGTGGCTGTGTTTAATGGGCACAGTGGTGGCAATTTATGGGTACAGTGGCTGCGTTTGATGGTACAGTGGCTGCGTTTGATGGTACAGTGGCAGCGTTTAATGGGCACAGTGGCTGCAATTGATGGGTACAGTGGCAGCATTTGATGGTACAGTGGCTGCGTTTGATGGTACAGTGGCAGCGTTTAATGGGCACAGTGGTGGCAATTTATGGGTACAGTGGCTGTGTTTGATGGCACAGTGGATGCGTTTGATGGGCACAGTGGCTGCAATTGATGGGTACAGTGGCTGCGTTTGATGGTACAGTGGCTGCGTTTGATGGTACAGTGGCTGCGTTTGATGGTACAGTGGCTGCGTTTGATGGGCACAGTGGCAGCGTTTAATGGGCACAGTGGTAGCAATTTATGGGTACAGTGGCTGCGTTTGATGGTACAGTGGCTGCATTTGATGGGCACAGTGGCTGTGTTTAATGGGCACAGTGGTGGCAATTTATGGGTACAGTGGCTGCGTTTGATGGTACAGTGGCTGCGTTTGATGGGCACAATGGCTGTGTTTAATGGGCACAGTGGTGGCAATTTATGGGTACAGTGGCTGCGTTTGATGGTACAGTGGCAGCGTTTAATGGGCACAGTGGCTGCAATTGATGGGTACAGTGGCTGCGTTTGATGGTACAGTGGCTGCGTTTGATGGTACAGTGGCAGCGTTTAATGGGCACAGTGGTGGCAATTTATGGGTACAGTGGCTGCGTTTGATGGTACAGTGGCTGCGTTTGATGGGCACAATGGCTGTGTTTAATGGGCACAGTGGTGGCAATTTATGGGTACAGTGGCTGCGTTTGATGGTACAGTGGCTGCGTTTGATGGTACAGTGGCAGCGTTTAATGGGCACAGTGGCTGCAATTGATGGGTACAGTGGCTGCGTTTGATGGTACAGTGGCTGCGTTTGATGGTACAGTGGCTGCGTTTGATGGTACAGTGGCAGCGTTTAATGGGCACAGTGGTGGCAATTTATGGGTACAGTGGCTGCGTTTGATGGTACAGTGGCTGCAATTGATGGGTACAGTGGCTGCAATTGATGGGTACAGTGGCAGCGTTTGATGGTACAGTGGCTGTGTTTAATGGGCACAGTGGTGGCAATTTATGGGTACAGTGACTGCGTTTGATGGTACAGTGGCTGCGTTTGGGCAAACGCAGCCACTGTACCCATAAATTGCCACCACTGTGCCCATTAAACACAGCCACTGTACCATTAAACGCAGCCACTGTACCCATCAATTGCCACCACTGTGCCCATTAAACGCTGCCACTGTGCCCATCAAACGCAGCCACTGTACCCATAAATTGCCACCACTGTGCCCATTAAACACAGCCACTGTGCCCATTAAACACAGCCACTGTACCATCAAATGCAGCCACTGTACCCATAAATTGCCGCCACTGTGCCCATCAAACGCAGCCACTGTGCCCATCAAACGCTGCCACTGTACCATCAAACGCAGCCACTGTACCCATCAATTGCCACCACTGTGCCCATTAAACACAGTCACTGTGCCCAAACGCTGCCAGTGTACCCATAAATTGCTGCCACTGTGCCCCATCAAACGCAGCCACTGTACCCATTAATTGCAGCCACTGTGCCCATTAAACGTTGCCACTGTACCATCAAACGCTGCCACTGTACCCATAAATTGCTGCCACTGTGCCCCATCAAACGCAGCCACTGTACCCATTAATTGCAGCCACTGTGCCCATTAAACGCTGCCACTGCACCATCAAACGCAGCCACTGCACCCATAAATTGCCACCACTGTGCCCATTAAACGCTGCCACTGTGCCCATCAAACGCAGCCACTGTACCCATAAATTGCCACCACTGTGCCCATTAAACACAGCCACTGTGCCCATCAAACGCAGCCACTGTACCATCAAATGCAGCCACTTTACCCATAAATTGCCGCCACTGTGCCCATCAAACGCAGCCACTGTACCATCAAATGCAGCCACTGTACCCATAAATTGCCGCCACTGTGCCCATCAAACGCAGCCACTGTACCATCAAACGCAGCCACTGTACCCATAAATTGCCACCACTGTGCCCATTAAACACAGCCACTGTGCCCATCAAACGCAGCCACTGTACCATCAAACGCAGCCACTGTGCCCATCAAACGCAGCCACTGTGCCCATCAAACGCAGCCACTGTGCCCATCAAATGCAGCCACTGTAACCATCAATTGCTGCCAGTTTGCCCCATCAATTGCCACCAGTTTGCCCATTAAATCCTGCCAGTGTCCCCCCCGCCCGGCACTTACCTGTCTCAGGTCAGCGCGTTGCTCCACGCTCCCTCCGATAGGCATCCAATCACAGCGCCTGTCGCTTCAGCCAATCAGGTGACAGGTAACCAGACCCAGTGCACCTGATTGGCTGAGAGGCGGGTCAGTGTTAGGGAAGCGATTTATTTTTATTTCCTAACACAGCACTGTGTAAGCAGCGATCGCACAGCAGTGTGCCCGCTGTTTACCAATTTGGAAGCCTATTAGAGCTGACGGCTCTAATCAGGCACTTCTAAAAACACCCCTGCCGCTGTAATTCACATGCCCGATGCCCAACAAGGGTGCCGGACACCTGAATAGGGGGCGGCAGCAGTGACAATAGATAGATTCATGCAATGCATGAATCTGTCTATTGAAGATTGACGGGTGCAATGGACGCACCGCCACTGCCCAGTTGTATTTCCCCTGGGTGGGGAAATACCACCATGTTTTATATTATACATTCCTATACACTGTGTGCCCTATAACAAGGAGGTGGGCATTAAGGGACAGAGTGGTGTGCAGGCAATTTGTTTTATTTTTTGTGTGCATTACTGGGCACTTTCACCCCCTTCCTTCCCAGGCCAATTTTCGCGGTCATGCAACGCTGTTCACACAAATAGAGCTTTCTTTTGGTGGTATTTATTCACGACTCAGTTTTTTATTTTTTGCGATATAAGCGGAAAAAAAGAGCGGAAATTTGGAAAAAAAAACAATATTTTCTTCTTTCTATTTTAAAAGAAATCCAATAAAATCTAATTTTGTCATAAATGTAAGCCAAAATGTATTCTGCTACATGTCTTTGGTAAAAAAATCCTGTTAAGTGTATAATAATTGGTTTGTGTGATCACGGACATATGTGTGCAGATGATCATTGGGACATATGATTTTATTGTTACATATGTGGGGGACAGGTGTTTTTACTGTGTGGGGACATGTGTGTGGGGACAGTGTTTTGGGGACTTTGTGTGTTTACATTGTGTTGGGACATGTGTGGGGACAGTAGGCTGGTGATCAATGTGTAAAGAGCTGTAAAAAACAGCTCATTCTCACTGATCACTGGCCGGCTGCAGAGATCCGCTCTCCTCTCCGACAACTTCCGTGTGAGGAGAGGAGAGCCAATTGCCTAGAAAACGGCTCTCTATTTACATCACATGATGGCTGTGATTCCACACAGCCGTCATGTGATCAGGAGGGCCAATCACAGAGCCCTATGTGCTTTTATATGTGTCTTATCTATATATAATGCACTCTTTAAAATGCATGGTTTTCCATTTTATGAACAAGAAAATAATGACGTTATGCTGTTGGGCTGGTATAATAATGCTATGGGGCTGGTATGACATTTTTTCCAGGGCTGGTTTTCATTCCCAGTCCGGCCCTGGGGGAGACATATATATTGCATATATTTTAAATTTCAGGTGGTATGTAATATCTGCTTGAGAGTTTGTCTTTATTACAGCATCCAGAGGACAATGGAGACAGTGGCCGGAGACAACATGTCACAAGTAAGATAGGATTGTGGAGAATGGGGATTGCAGAATGACAGACACCGAAACATAAATAGGTTGCAGCCACAGGGTTCAGAACTGAAGTAACATACAACATCTAGGGTACAGGACAGTGTGTAGTGCTAAACCCAGCAAAGGGGACTGTAGAAAGAGATTGGGGTGGAGTGTATTATAAATAGGCATTCTTGAATGGGGTGTCATGCAGACAGTGGGTGGAGACCTGCATGAGAACATACTGTACACAGTGAAGGAGGTATAAGAGAAAGTAATGTGAATGGTGAGAGAAGAGCTTCCAGACAGCACAGCACAATAAAGCCACAGAAGATAATGTGGTAGTAGGGAACAGATAAGAGCATAATGTGGGAGGAAGGGGGAGGGAGACCTGCCAAAGAATGTAGTGTGGACTGGAGGGGAAGAGCTGTCAGGGAATGTAGCATGAACAGGAGACTATTCAGTTAATGTAGTATAGGCAGGAGGGGAAAGGGGGGGGACTGACAGAGAATTTAGTGTGAATGGAGAGCGATGCCAGTTAGCATAGTGTGGAGTGGACATGGGTAGAGCTGCCAGGGCATGCAGTGTGAATGCGAGGGTGAGGCTTGCAAATAATGTAGCATGGTTGTTGAGGAAACCTGTCAGGGAACATAGAGAGGATGGGGATAAAAATGTTAGAGAATAGTATAGACGGGGGCTACCAGCAGGCCCGGTCCTACCATGGGACCTGGTGGGACCATGGGTCCCAGGCGGCACTTTAAAGGGGCAGCAACAGGGGTGCACTGCCTGAGGACCTAAGGTTTCCTCCATCTAGTGCGCAGTGTCATCCTTGCACTGCATCGCCGCTGTCACTGGCCGCAGTGGTACCTTCAAGGATCCCACCAGCGGCCCCTGCTTCCCTGCCCAAACTGGTTGCTAGCCACAGCCCGCCTTGCATCTAGCAGCCAGTGACAAAAGGAAAGAAGGAGAGAGAGGCCCACCATTCATTGCGGAGATGGATTTAACTTCCTCCTCCTCCCTCTATGTTCCCCTCAGCAAATGTAAGGAGCGGCGAGCGGTCCGAGGTGACAGGCATCTGGTAACAGGCATTGGTGACAAGTGACACGCTACATCTGGTGACAGGCATTGGTGACAAGTGACATGCTGCATCTGGTCAAAATGAAATGGCAATTGGCACACTGCATCTGGTGGTGGGCAACGGTGGTAAGTAACAAGCTGCATCTGGTGGCAGGCAATGGTGGCAAGTAACAAGCTGCATGTGGTGGCAGGCAATGGTGGCAAGTGACAAGCTCGGGGCTCCCACTAATTCTGCATTATGGTGAGTTGAATTATTTCATTAATAGAAATAATTTGATTTGATCATCCTGACATCATATCAATCATAATGTTAGCAGGAGAGGGAATGTCTCCTTGCAGGAGGGGGCTTGTCTCTTTGCAGGAGGGGGCATGTTTCCTTGCAGGAGGGGGCATGTCTCTTTGCAGGAGGGGGCATGTCTCTTTGCAGGAGGGGGCATGTCTCTTTGCAGGTGGGGTGTGTCTCTTTGCAGGAGGGGGCATGTTTCCTTGCAGGAGGAGGCATGTTTCCTTGCAGGAGGGGGCATGTCTCTTTGCAGGAGGGGGAATGTCTCTTTTCAGGAGGGGGCATGTCTCTTTGCAGGAGGGGGCATGTTTCCTTGCAGGAGGGGGCATGTTTCCTTGCAGGAGGGGGCATGTTTCCTTGCAGGAGGGGGCGTGTCTCTTTGCAGGAGGGGGCATGTCTCTTTGCAAGAGGGGGCATGTGTCTTTGCAAGAGGGGGCATGTCTCCTTGCAGAGAGGGGCATGTTTCCTTGCAGGATGGGGCATGTTTCCTTGCAGGAGGGGGCATGTCTCTTTGCAAGAGGGGGCATGTCTCTTTGCAAGAGGGGGCATGTCTCTTTGCAAGAGGGGGCATGTCTCTTTGCAAGAGGGGGCATGTCTCTTTGCAAGAGGGGGCATGTCTCTTTGCAAGAGGGGGCATGTCTCTTTGCAAGAGGGGGCATGTCTCTTTGCAGGAGGGGGCATGTCTCTTTGCAGGAGGGGGCATGTCTCTTTGCAGGAGGGGGCATGTCTCTTTGCAGGAGGGGGCATGTCTCTTTGCAGGAGGGGGCATGTCTCTTTGCAGGAGGGGGCATGTCTCTTTGCAGGAGGGGGCATGTCTCTTTGCAGGAGGGGGCATGTCTCTTTGCAGGAGGGGTCATGTCTCTTTGTAGGAGGGGGCATGTCTCTTTGCTTTATGGAAATGTCTCTTTGCTGAATATATGGGATGTCTCTTTGCTTTATGGAAATGTCTCTTGCTGAATATATGGGGCTGTCTTTGCTTTATGGAAATGTCTCTTTGCTGGATGGGCGTAGGATTTTTTTTGGGGGGGGGGCAGTGTTAGAGAAATTATACTTTAAATGTCCTCTATGAAAACATCATTTGATATGAATATGGCCTTATAGCTCTAGCTATAATATGCTTAGACTTGCATTATTTGAAACATCCTGTTGTTTGCAAATGGCTTAGGGAGTTTTCCAAGTCAGTATTCTGTATAACAATTGTGAATGTAAAAGTCTGTGACGGATACTTCCACCTTTTTCTGTTGTGTTCAGAATAAAGTTGAAAATAACATATGACTGGACATTTTTCTAACAGGAAAGGGGGGTGTCCAGGGCCTATAAAAAGACATGTACTACAATATTCTCTTCAGAAATGAAATGACACCACATGAGCTCGCAATACAAATGTAATTCATTTCTCTTGCATATGCAATAAATGTTATCTTGATTCCCGAGGACGGTCTTAGACAGTGATGTATTTTCGTAACAATTTGGTCCTTCGAGAGCTGGAAGTCCAAGTTTTCGAGATGCACTGAATTAATTCAGTGACCGATGACCGTACGGCAAAACTGTAAGTCCTCCGTCTTAAATTAGACGTTAAAGAGAGGCTGGTCCGCTGAACTAGTGCCTCCCGGGCAGCGACTTAACGGATCAGCAAAAGAAAACCGCTCTCGGGACAAGATAAGATTTTTATTTTTTTATTTTATTATTAACCTTTTGGGTTAGACTTGATTAGGAATTTAATGAATAAGGGATTTTAATACTACATACAATATAGAGATTGATTGAGTGTTTATCTGTTTTTGTTTTATCTGCTTTACCCTTGTTGAGGGGAAATAAGTGGTCACGTATTCCCCCTATAGAGCTGTCTGTGGCCATCCTGGATGGGCAGACCTAGTGACTAGGTCTTGGGAAGACGCGCTCAGGGTGACCTGATGGCAGTCGAGCACTGTGGGTGTTCTCTCTTGTGTGTTCTTGTTTGTTTGATATTAATTGTCGTTTGATATAGGGGTATAGTCCCATACTAATATCCGGGTACAGATAAAGGAAATTTGTCGATTGGATCTTAGATCCTGAAATTCTTGTAAGCTGCAGAAAATTCCCTTGGGGACACATAAATACTCCTAGATCAAAACCTAAAGAATCCCCTGTTGATACAAGGGTGTGGCCTGATAGATTTCGAGGTAACAGAGGACATTTTGGTGGACCCCAGCGTCCAAACCAGCCTCATATGTTATATAAACCCTGAGCAGGCACATAAATACCCTTGGATCAAGGATTGAAATATTAAATGTTTTGATAGGATGAAAGAACGGTCGGGAGAACTCAGTCTCCTTGTAATTCTGTAAATGCGCTCTACAAGTTAGTGAAGTATTAAGTAACAAGACACCAGTGTTTTAGCATGACACAAGACCAGTAATCTAGAAGTGATACATCATGGTTAGAAAGTCTGTGAGTGACTGCAAGTGATAAGATACTGTGTGCGTGTGTTGTGTCATTGTGAGAAAACATTAACAAAAAAAGAGCTCCGTGTGCATGATAAACAAAATAGGTATGATCCATGGAAAATCTGTTGGTATGAGTGAAGATGCTAAGTATATGTGTAGTCTAGACAAAGAGAATGTGAAATTTCTTAAGATGTGGAAAACAAAGAATGATTTTGATGCATTTTTAAATAAGGATTGTTGTGTAATACTGTGTAGAAAGCTTAAAAATGATGCCGGCACGAAAAAAGGAAACAAAAGAAATGAGGTCTTCCCCAGGCAAAGAAATGGCTTGAGGAGGCTAACCGTAGGTTAAATTCAGAAAACCATAAAGAAAACCATAAAGACTATGTTTTTGGACAAAGAGGAGGACAATAATATGACCGTCCTCTGAAGTTTAGTTCAGCAAGTATTGGCTGAACAAAACACAACAAACCAAATGCATCCGACAGCCCACGCACATACTTTGGAGAACTCTCCCACTCCACCGACAGTCGCTGCTCACCCTCTGACTTCAGCACCTGCTCCCAATTCCCTATATCCTATCGCAGACCTGCAGTCCCCACCACTGTATGGGACAGAGGCATGCAATAAGCCACCCCCACTGACCCCCTGACTATCGATGAATAATCCTTTTACCATGCAACCTGGCTCTCCACTGTTTGTTGTTCCCCCATGGTCACCTGGGTCACTCGCAGATGCAACCGATTCTCCTATGGCTGCAGCTAACCCCCCTCTCAAGATGACTCTTGCTGTCCAGAGGAGTCCACAAGGGACCCCCCCCCCCCTTTACAGCAACGGTTACAAAATTTCTTGGGGACCTGGTGAACAAATTGATATCCCCCTCAGTTGGGGAACAAACAGAATGTGGAGAGGAAGAGTTTCCACTAATTGAAGTTCCCAACCCTAGGACAGGACAAAACGTAGGAGGTATAGTAATCCCCAACACTATGATGGTCTATCGCCTCTGGATCCCCGAGGATGTTAGGATGTTAAAAAAGCTATTGAAGGGATACCACATCCCAAGGCCAGCATAGATCAATTCAGGGACTGTATCATGGGAATGATTGCTAGCTATCATCTCAATGGGAGGGAAATAGAGCAGGTCATCAGACAGTTCTTGGGTCCCGACTGGCATCATGTAGTGGGAGATTGGAGTGGATTAAACAACCAGGGAGTGGTGTTGCCTCATGATGATGCAGCACTCGAAAACAGGAGAAATGCCCTTATAGCAACACCCGAACAAGGCCCCGCATTCAGGATTATGAGGGGAAAAAGAAGAGGGGGGAGTGTTTCCTGTGTGGTAAAAGAGGGCATTTGGCAAAAGATTGCAGGTCAAACAGAGAGGAAAAAGCATGACTAGAAGATGTTGGTATGTCTGCAGAGATAGAGATACAGAAGAAAATGATGAGAAAGAATCTGAAATTTTGGATGTGTGCACTGTTGAAACTTGTTTGCATGCTGAAGTCAAGCCAGAAATAACCTTGGTTGTGAAGGGTAGATGGGTAACATTTCTCTGTGATACTGGGGCTTGTAGGACCCTAATACACCCGCTGGAGATGCCCCCAGGGGTAAAGAAAAAAGGTGTAGTATATGTATGGTTGATGCACCAGGAGGTCGTGTCTGAAGGCCTTACTGTGGAAGATCCACAGACAGGTAAAAAGGCTCAGTGTAAAATTGTAATTTTGACTAAATGTCCTGTTTGTTGGGTAGAGACATGTTGCACGCTCTTGATATTTCTGTCGTACCAGTGGAGGGAGGTCTCAAAGCCCATCGGCTGTGTGAAAAACAAATCATAGCCGTGGATAATGAGCCCTGACACTGGTAAAGCCTGGAATTTGCAAACTGAGGGATTAAATATACCCAAAACCCTGGCAGAAATAACTGACGAAGAGCATGTGAGGAAAAGGTATAAAGGTCCAGACAAACCTCTATTGCACCACGTACTACAGAAAGACCTCTGGGCCCGATAAGTCTTATGAGAAACAGTTAATGAGTCTCACTAACACTGAAGTGTTCTTAAAAAGCCTGGACTGTGATAAAGAAGGAAATAGCATGGCTACTTGTCTCCTACCACAGCCTATTCTGCAAATATACAGGCAGGATACTGTACCTTATGTTTTGGTCACCCGGAACCCCAAGGTATCATGGCATGAGCCAGGAGAACTTATCACGGACTGGGTCCAACTGACAGATGAGAAACTAAAATCCCAAGGGATTCAGAGGTATAGGAAGCATAAGGGAGGGAAAGATGGGTGGAGACTCGTGCAGGATTTACAAGCGGTCAATAGGGCCGTATTACCGAGGGCCCCCGTGGTCCCAGACTAGCATGTCCTCCTGAATGACCTCTACCCAGAGAACAAGGTATTTTCTGTCATCGATATCAGTAATGCTTCTTTTCTATTCGCTTACACAAAGACAATCAGTTCTGGTTTGCATTTATGTACAAGGAAAAAAAAAAAGTACACATACACTAGGTTATCCCAGGGATATTGTGAAAGTTCAACTATCTTCTCACAAGAAATGTCCAATAATTTGTCTTGGTTTGTACCTCCCAGTGGCAGTTAAATTCTCTTGTATGTAGATGACATTCTGGTAGTGGCTCCTTCAGAGCGACAATGTAAAATTAATACCTTGACTCTGATGCATTTCCTCGCAGACCAAGGTCAAAAGGTCAGCAAAGACAAATTACAACTGTGGAAAGAAAAGGTGAAATACCTGGGTTATATTTTATCTCAAGAAGGCAGACATTTGGATGAGATCCGAAAAGAGGCCATCCTTCAAGTCCCCAAACCACGTACCAAAAAAGAAATTGCGTCATTTCTTGGCATGGCAAATTTCTGTAGAGCACGGATAGCAAATTATGCTACGGAGGTGGCGCCTCTTTCTGATCTCATCTATGGTTCACTAATGTCTGCAAAAGATCCTATCCAGTGGAATGTGTAAGTAGAGGATCCATTTAGGTAAAGCACCTCATTGTGGGTTCCTCTGTGCTTGGCCTTTCCAATTACAGTAAAACCTTTTATCAGACTGTAGATTGTAAGGAAGGGTACATGACTTCTGTTCTCACAAAGGTTTATGGGGACAAGCACAAACCAATTGCATTCTATTCAACTAAATTAGATCCAGTGGCCCGGAGTTTGCCCCACTGTGTACAAGCTGTAGTAGCAGCCTCATTGGCCATATGGTCCTCTGCACTGATAGTACTGTTCCACCCCCTGGTTCTTAAAGTCTCATATGCCATTTCAGTAATCTTACTACAAGACAAAATTTCCTATTCATCTCCAGCCAGGCATATATCATGTATGACTACTCTTCTGGGACAGCCGCACATTACAATCGAGAGGTGTACCACATTGAACCCCGCCACACTGATACCAACACCTAGTGATGGGGTTCCACATGATTGTATAGCTCAAATTGATGAACGGGTACTCCCTAGGAAGGATCTCACTGATGTTCCCTTTCCAGATGCTGACATTACCTTTTTTGTTGATGGGTCTTGTAAAAAAGACGATAAAGGGGTGAATAGCTTACGCTATAGTAACACATGACCAGGTCATTGAAGCCAGAACTCTTCCCAGTTCCTACTCTGCACAACAAGCTGAAATTATTGCCCTATCCAGGGCCTGTAGTGAAGGAAAAAAAAAAATACACACACACACACACACACTAAACCCAACTTATCTACATCACTATTTAGATATGCTGCGTTATTGAGCCATGGGTAAGCCCATATCTCAAAAGGAGGGATGGTACAGGTGATCAACAAGGTGTTCACAACATATGGGTTTACAAACTACTCTAGAAATTAAATTTTTGCCTCACATGTCCGCTTTGTAACAGATTTGTAACAGATACCATGATCAAGGTGCCCTAAGACCTTTAAGGGGGCATTTCCCACAACCCCCTTATCCCTTTCACACGCTATGCATGGATTTTATTGAAATGAAAAAATGTGAGAATAAAAAGTTCTGTCTGATTATTGTTGACATATAGTTACATAGTTACATAGTAGGTGAGGTTGAAAAAAGACACAAGTCCATCAAGTCTAACCTATGTGTGTGATTATGTGTCAGTATTGCATTGTATATCCCTGTATGTTGTGGTCATTCAGGTGCTTATCTAATAGTTTTTTGAAGCTATCAATGCTCCCTGCTGAGACCACCACCTGTGGAAGGGAATTCCACATCCTTGCCGCTCTTACAGTAAAGAACCCTCTACGTAGTTTAAGGTTAAACCTCTTTTCTTCTAATTTTAATGAGTGGCCACGAGTCTTGGTAAACTCTCTTCTGCGAAAAAGTTTTATCCCTATTGTGGGGTCACCAGTCCGGTATTTGTAAATTGAAATCATATCCCCTCTCAAGCGTCTCTTCTCCAGAGAGAATAAGTTCAGTGCTCGCAACCTTTCCTCATAACTAAGATCCTCCAGACCCTTTATTAGCTTTGTTGCCCTTCTTTGTACTCGCTCCATTTCCAGTACATCCTTCCTGAGGACTGGTGCCCAGAACTGGAAAGCTTACTCAAGGTGCGGCCGGACCAGAGTCTTGTAGAGCGGGAGAATTATCGTTTTATCTCTGGAGTTGATCCCCCTTTTAATGCATGCCAATATTCTGTTTGCTTTGTTAGCAGCAGCTTGGCATTGCATGCCATTGCTGAGCCTATCATCTACTAGGACCCCCAAGTCCTTTTCCATCCTAGATTCCCCCAGAGGTTCTCCCCCCAGTGTATAGATTGTATTCATATTTTTGCCACCCAAATGCATTATTTTACATTTTTCTACATTGAACCTCATTTGCCATGTAGTCGCCCACCCCATTAATTTGTTCAGGTCTTTTTGCAAGGTTTCCACGTCCTGCGGAGAAGTTATTGCCCTGCTTAGCTTAGTATCGTCTGCAAATACAGAGATTGAACTGTTTATCCCATCCTCCAGATCGTTTATGAACAAATTAAATAGGATTGGTCCCAGCACAGAACCCTGGGGAACCCCACTACCCACCCCTGACCATTCTGAGTACTCCCCATTTATCACCACCCTCTGAACTCGCCCTTGTAGCCAGTTTTCAATCCATGTACTCACCCTATGGTCCATGCCAACGGACCTTATTTTGTACAGTAAACGTTTATGGGGAACTGTGTCAAATGCTTTTGCAAAATCCAGATACACCACGTCTACAGGCCTTCCTTTATCTAGATGGCAACTCACCTCCTCATAGAAGGTTAATAGATTGGTTTGGCAAGAACGATTCTTCATGAATCCATGCTGATTACTGCTAATGATATCGTTCGTATTACTAAAATCCTATATATAGTCCCTTATCATCCCCTCCAAGAGTTTACATACTATCGATGTTAGGCTAACTGGTCTGTAATTCCCAGGGATGTGTTTTGGGCCCTTTTTAAATATAGGTGCTACATTGGCTTTTCTCCAATCAGCTGGTACCATTCCAGTCAGTAGACTATCTGTAAAAATTAGGAACAACGGTCTGGCAATCACTTGACTGAGTTCCCTAAGTACCCTTGGATGCAAGCCATCTGGTCCCGGTGATTTATTAATGTTAAGTTTCTCAAGTCTAATTTTAATTCTGTCCTCTGTTAACCATGGAGGTGCTTCCTGTGTTGTGTCATGAGGATAAACACTGCAGTTTTGGTTACTGAAGCCCCCCGATTCACTCGTGAAGACTGAGGAGAAGAATAAATTCAATACCTTCGCCATCTCCCCATCCTTTGTAACCAGATGTCCTTCCTCATTCTTTATGGGGCCAATATGGTCTGTCCTCCTTTTTTACTGTTTACATACTTAAAGAATTTCTTGGGATTTTTTTTGCTCTCCTCCGCTATGTGTCTTTCATGTTCTATCTTAGCTGTCCTAATTGCGCCCTTACATTTCCTGTTGCATTCTTTATAAAGTCTGAATGCTGAGGATGATCCCTCAACCTTGTATTTGTTGAAGGCCTTCTCCTTTGCTTTTATATGCATTTTTACATTGGAGTTAAGCCATCCAGGACTTTTGTTCGCTCTTTTAAATTTATTACCCAATGGGATACATTGGCTAATGCCCTTATTTAATATGCTCTTAAAGCAAACCCATCTCTCCTCCGTATTCTTTGTTCCTAATATTTTATCCCAGTTTATGCCTTTTAGCAAGGTTTGTAGTTTAGGGAAGTTGGCTCTTTTGAAATTCAGTGTCTTTGTATTCCCTTTATGTTTCCTATTTGTGTGATTTATACTGAAACTAATTGACCTGTGATCGCTGTTACCTAAATTGCCCCACATTTCCACATCCGTGATCAGGTCTGTATTGTTGGTAATCAGTAGATCCAGTAATGTTTTATTTCTAGTTGGTGCGTCTACCATCTGACCCATAAAATTGTCCTGCAAGACATTAAGGAACTGGCGAGCCTTAAATGAATGCGCGGTTCCCTCCGCCCAGTCTATGTCTGGATAATTAAAATCCCCCATTATGATAACACTTCCCATCCTTGCTGCTACTCCAATTTGTGATAGGAGATCCATCTCCACTTCCTCCCTCAGGTTAGGGGGCCTATAGCATACTCCCAGTATTATTTTCCCCTTAGCTTTATCCCTTTGGAGCTCTACCCATAAGGATTCCACCTCCTCTCTATCTCCCTCAGTGATGTCATCTCTCACATTCACTTGTACATTATTCTTGATATATAGGCATACCCCTCCCCCCTTTTTACCCTCTCTATCCTTGCGGTATAGGGTATACCCTTGAATGTTTGCCAGCCAATCATGAGAGCTGTTGAACCAGGTCTCTGAAATTCCCACAAAATCCAAATCCTCCTCGTACAACAGTATCTCTAGTTCACCCATCTTGTCTGCCATGCTCCTGGCATTGGTGAACATGCCACATAGTTTAGACCGGTCGCATATTGTCTTCGTATTGGGTGTTTCGAGATTGCAACTAGGACTTGCTACTATACTCACCTTGTGTTTTTGTGCTTTGGTTAACCTACCACTAATGCCCACAATACTACCCTCTGGAATATCTTCCGCGCTGGCTATCTCTGCCTCTGGACCCTCCCCCCCATCGCCTAGTTTAAAAACCCCTCTAACTTTTTGGCCATCTTCCTTCCCAGCAGATCTGCACCCTCCTCATTTAGGTGCAGTCCGTCCCTTCTATAGTACCGGTTACCGACTGAGAAGTCGGCCCAGTCCTCCAGGAACCCAAACCCCTCCTTACTACACCAGCTCTTCAGCCACTTGTTTACTTCCCTAATCTCCCTCTTCCTTTCTGGTGTGGCTCGATGTACCGGTAGTATTCCTGAGAATACTACCTCGGAGCTCCTAAGTCCCTAAAATCGTTCTTTAGGACACTCCATCTGCCTCTGACTTTGTCATTGGTTCCAACGTGCACCATGACAGCCGGGTCTTCCCCAGCCCCTCCCAGTAATCTGTCCACAAGATCCGTGATGTGCCGAACCCGAGCGCCCGGTAGACAACATACTGTTCGGCGCTTCAGGTCTTGGTTACAGATTGCCCTCTCTGTCCTTCTAAGAATTGAGTCCCCTACCACCAGAATCTGTCTTTCCTTTCCCTTTGCTGCCCCCCCACTCTCACTGGAGGAGTTCTTCCCCCGGCAGCTAGGAGAGTCCCTCAGCTCCAGCAGTGCTGGTCCCTGACTGGTTTCACCAATGTCACTCAAAGTAGCGTACTTATTGGGATGCTCCAGTCCTGGATCGGCCTCCCTGGCACTTCCCCCTCTACCCCTCCTGACTGTCACCCATCTACTCTTTGCTAGTGCCAGCACCTCTTTGTCTCCACCCGCCTCTGTGCTGGCCCCTGCCGGCACCTGCCGTGTACGGTCCTGGCTCTCCTTTAGTATGGAGGGACTTCTCAGTGCTGACAGTTGCTTCCCCAGATTCAGAACCTGGGCTTCCAGGGAAACAATGTGCTTACATTTTGCACAGCAGTATTCACCCTCGATCGGATGATCAAGGAACGCATACTTGCGGCAAGATGTATCGCCTCTCCACACCCGCCGGGCATCGTACCTAGAGGTCGACCGATATATCAGCCGGCCGATATATCGGCCGATATTTGGCGTTATTTACTTAATCGGCATCGGCCGATGGCCGATTGTAACTTCAGCCGTGACTTGCAAATGACTTCTGTAATAGAAGTTAATGCAAGTTTCCTGGAGTTATCTGTGGAGATGATTCTCTCCTCCTCTGGGCAGCCTGCCAAGACTGATAAGAAGATACATTTGTATCTTTCAGGTTCTTTTTATCAATAGACTGAACTCCATGGAGAAGTTTTCAGTTTAACCATTTAAAGACTAAATCTTTTCTGACACTTGTTGCTTACAAGTAAAAATCCTGTATTTTCTGCTAGAAAATCACTTAGAACCCCCAAACATTATATATATTTTTTTTAGCAGAGACCCTAGGGAATAAAATGGTGATTGTTGCAATATTTTATGTCACACGGTATTTGCGCAGCGGTCTTTCAAACGCAATTTTTTTTTAAAAAAAATACAGTAATGAATTAAAAAAAAACCTAAGCAGTAAAGTTATCCCATTTTTTTTTCATCCAAAAGTTTTGATTACCTGTTTTTGTGTATTTAATATTTAAGATAGTTTTTTTTTTTTTTTTTTTCTAAATTATACATACAAGTGAACTGATTGGAGGTTTGTTTTGTTTAATGTTTAAATGAAAAAAAATTTCTGTATTACTTAAGGTTGCTTTCACACTGGAGCAGGCATGCGTTGATGGTAAAACGCTGCTAGTTTAAGCGGCGCTTTACCGTCATTTTAGAGGCGCTATTCGGCTGCTAGCGGGGCGCTTATAACCCAGCTAGCGGCCAAGGAAGGGGTTAAATGCGCCCCTGAAGCGCCGCTGCCAAAACGCTTTGCAGGCGCTTCGGCAGCGGTGCACATTCATTTCAATGGGCAGGAGTGGTGGAGGAGCTGTATACACAGCTCCAAAGATGCCGTTTGCAGGACTTTTTTTTACATCCTGCCAGCGCATCGCCTCAGTGTGACAGCACTCGGGCTTTCACACTGAGACTGCAGGGGAGCCGTTTTACAGGCACTTTACAGGCGCTATTTTTAGCCCAAAAGCGCCTGAAAAACGCCCCAGTGTGAAAGGGGTCTAACTATTAGATTTTATGAGATGAAGGGAAAAAAGAAAAAAAAAAATCGGCCAAATATATCGGCCCAAAAAAATCGGCATCACATATCGGCCATCGGCCACCGCGATTCCTAAATATCGGCATCGGCCAGAGAAAAACCCATATCGGTCGACCTCTAATCGTACCTATTAAATTTAGTGAGGATTGGGGATTTTCCCCTGTCCAAATTACCTAACAGCTAGCTTCCTGGCACTAATACTCAAGATAATACAAAGGTACGCAACAAGACAATAAACAGGTACACAAGACAATACACAGGTACTCACAGACCTACGTGCAATCGCAGAACAGTCGCAGACCTATTTACACTCGCAATACTCAAGTATACAATACACAAAATGAAAAAAAACACACATGTTTATAAAACGGGTGGAAGCTTTTCCTATGACACACCCAGATGGGCAGTCAGTAGCCAAAGTAATAATCAAAGAGGTGATTCCACATCAAGGGATCCCCTCTGTGATTTACAGCGACAACGGCTCCCATTTTGTAAACCGAACAATACAACAAATTGGTAAATGGTACATTATTGACTTAAAAAAAACAATGTGTCTACCACCCACAATCTGCGGGCACAGTGGAAACACACAATGTTACCTTAAAGAGTAAACTAAGAAAATTGATGGAGGAAACAGGGAAAAAATGGGTTCAGCGTTTACCAATGGCATTGTTGAGCACAAGAATTACCCCTACTGCTAAAGGATTAACACTGTATGAAATGCTGTATGGTAAACCTTATTATATTCCACAACTAGCCACCGTTCCTGTCCCTGAAGAGGAAACAGACTTGACTTGTATAATTAGAATATTTTCAGAAAATATTACTGGGTTGGAATGTGTAAATGAGAGCTACCCTAAGACTAAAATGCAAAGTATACCCCCATCAGTACAAGCATTACCAGGAAATTTTACTTGTTTCTCTAAAAATGACAGGAACGGTACAAATGTTGGCACCCTATCTCCTGAATACTGTGCTACTACAATCCTTACTACAGACATTAAGTACGAGCTAAAATGGTTTCAGGAACAAAAACGGCAATTGGCTGATGTTTGGTGGCTGTGTGGAGACAGGAGACTAAGGCCCAGACTACCACCTAGATGGGAGGGTAGTTGTGCCCTTACCCTATTGCTGCTTCCCTTTTTTATAGTTCCTATGGGTAACAAATCAATGAAACTACCAGGTAAATATTATTATACGCGAATTAAGCGAGAAACACCACAAAGGATCATTTGACAACCGAGTGTATATAGACGAAATAGGTGTTCCACTAGGAGTTCCAGATGAATTTAAAGCTCAGAATCAGATAACAGCAGGACTCGCCTCACCCTTCATATGGGTCCAGCCCAATAAGAACGTCAACTGGATAAACTACATCTACTACAACCGGCAGAGGTTTGTGAATTACACCAGAGATGCTATCAAAGGCACAATTGGACACCACCTCTTTGACAGCGTGGCAGAATCGTATAGCGCCGGATATGTTGCTGGCAGAAAGGGGCGGGGTATGCAAAATGTTGGGCACCTTCTGCTGCACCTTTTATTCCAAACAGTACGGCACCTGATGGAAGTATCACCAAGGCTCTACAAGGCCTACAAATGCTACCTGAAGAATTAGCTGAGAACTCTGGTGTAGAGAACCCCTAACAGGACTCTTCGAAAAATGGTTTGGTAAGTGGGATGATCTTGCAAAAAGTTTTCTCATCTTTATTGTCAAGGCAGCCGCAGTTCTTACATTGTGTGGATGTTGCTGCATTCCCTGTATTAGGGGAATTCTTCAAAGACTGATTGACACATCTTTAACCAAAACTATGCTCCTCCAGAGCAACACGGAACTATACTCGGAACCTGATGACGAATTTACAACTCTCGCTAGGGACTCGTCTGTCTAAATGATAATACCTGGTAAAACAAAAGAACCTGGATATTTGAATTATGGACATTATGAGTATAAAAGGAGGGAGATGTTAGAGAAATTATACTTTAAATGTCCTCTATGAAAACAACATTTGATATGAATATGGCCTTATAGCTCTAGTTATAATATGCTTAGACTTGCATTATTTGAAACATCCTGTTGTTTGCAAATGGCTTGGGGAGTTTTCCAAGTCAGTATCCTGTATAACAATTGTGAATGTAAAAGTCTGTGACGGATACTTCCACCTTTCCTGTTGTTGTGTTCAGAATAAAGTTAAAAATAACATATGACTGGACATTTTTCTAACAGGAAAGGGGGGTGTCCAGGGCCTATAAAAAGACATGTACTACAATATTCTCTTCAGAAATGAAATGACACCACAAGAGCTTGTAATGCAAATGTAATTCATTTCTCTTGCATATGCAATAAATGTTATCTTGATTCCCGAGGATGGTCTTAGACAGTGATGTATTTCCGTAACAGGCAGCATTTCATTCTTGGGCCCAGGCAGCACAATGTCTTGGGCCAGCCCTGGCTACCAGTTATGTAGTGTGGACTGGAGAGGGGAGGGGGAACTGCCAGAGAATTTAGTGTAGATCGCAAGGGTAAATCCGGCCCTCCAGGCCATTTTATGTGGTCCTCGCAACTCTCCTGCAATTCCACCCCCAGCTTCTTCCCGGCAGCAGCACAAAATATGAAGGGGGGGTGCACTATGATGTGGGGAGGGTGGGGGACTCCTGACTTCTGATGGTGGAGGGGCTTTTGACATATGATGTAGTGGGGGGGAGGGGGGTGCTCTGGACATCTGCTTATTATTATTATGAGAACAATACAATTCTATGCCAGTTGAAAAGGATGGTCGCACACCGCTGGTATCATCCACAAGAAACTTTATTGGAGACTGCTCAGACAGAACACCATGGCAGAACCATGTTCAGTCTGAGCAGTCTCCAGTACAGCTTCTTGTGGATGATACCAGTGGTGTGTGAACCTCCTTTTCAGACATGCCTCATCTGTTACAGGAGTGTGAGTGGGCTCCATGCCGGTCTGCAGCTGCCTTTCACAGCTTAAGTTTTAAGTTATTACTAAAACCAGTGCTAATTGAATGCAGAGGCAATTTAACATGAAGAGTAGATACATTTAGAATGTTTTACAGATACAACTGACCCTTTGAGGGCAACCATAATGCTGATGTGGCCCGCAATGAATCTGAGTTTGACACGCATGACGTAGATGGAGAGCAATGCTGGTTTGAGTGGTGTGGACAGGGGTAGACCTGCCCGAGAATGTAGCATGGATGAGGGGGTGAGACTGGCAAGGAATGTAGTATGGATGTTAAGGGAGAGCTGTCCAGGAACATAGAGAGGATGAAGATGTTAGAGAATATAGTATAGAGAGGGGCTGCCAGGGAATATAGTTTCGACAGTAAGAGCCGGTTCACACTGAGGCAGCACGACTTGGAGCGTGACTGCATTAGGCGACCTGCATACGATTTCAGCGGCGGCTTGCAAAATGACTTGCATAAGTCAATGCAAGTCGCCTGGAGTCACCCCAAAAGTAGTACAGGAACCTTTTTCTTAGTCGGAGCAACTTGTGTCGTTCCTATTAGAATGGTTCCATATTACAGAATGGGGAGCGACTTGTCAGGTGGCTAAGTCGTCTGACAAGTTGCCCCAGTGTGAACCGAGTCTAAGGGGTTGGGGAACCATCAGAGAAAATAATTTGGCGGTATGATGCCAGAGAACATAGTGAAGATGGTGAGATAATAGCTACCAGAAAAGCTCCGGACAAGCAGTGTGGGGAGAGCTGCAATAGAAGCCAATAGAGACACTGGGGAAAAAAAGGTGCAACACAGGGGAGCAGAGAAAGTTTAGTGGAGTTTATACCGATGGGACAGTTTGAGGGGGAAACATGCACACTGATAGCACAAGAAATCCTCTGCGAGGTTGTGAGCTCTACTGAGTGAACAAAGTATGCTGAAGAACTGTCAGCGTTGCAGTGGAAGCGGTTGGATCTGAGAAAGGGGGCATGTGTTTTCCTGCCCATTCATTCCTAGTGCAAGAATCTTTGAGTACTTACAGGAAATATTTGCAGAATCTACAGTGTAAATAATCAATTTCATTCTCTTTTAATAATATATAGAAAGGATATGCTGGAAAGGATAAGTTAACCATAAAATTATTCATCATGACCGATGACAGCTGAGGAGAATCAACATGTTCAATTCTTTTTCTTTGCTGCTAAAAATGATCTCTTTCTCTGAAATCCTTTAAAGGCATTACATTCACCACAGTCGCTTTTTGTTTTCTTTCCTCTCTTTCTCACACATTAATCGTCACCTCCAGGCTTTTTTTTCCTCTACTCTATGTTTTTCCATTTGTTTTCTTTCTTATGATCTCCTCCAGTTTCTCACAATTAATGGTAAAATGGGTCTGTGGTGACTTATGCCTGCCCGCAACTACAGCTTTTACATAACTCTCTGTACCCATTACATTGCTTGCATAACATTGATACAATCTGAAGCCTAGTACACATCATTAGAAAAAATCCTGACAGCTTCGGTCAGAGCTGATGTACTATACTAACAATCCGATGTTAGTACAGCGATCTCCACCACTGAGCTATTGTGTTTTGACAGGGGGATCTCCCCGCAAGGACACACCAGTCAGCGCTCTCAGCCATTGCCTGAGAGCACTGATCGGGAGCCGATCGGCCGCTGGTATTCCAGCATGCACATCTGACAGAAGCCAGCCCAGCTGCTATATGCACGGGCCCAATGTAAAAACCGTCTGATGTCGCCCGAAATTCGGCCCATGTGTACTAGGAATTAAACTCGCTCTCTGATAGGCTTCTGAGGTATATATAAAATTCTTATAAATTCTGGACGTTGAACGATTGTAGAGATGTTAAAACTGTAGATAAACAGCTACAACTTATTTAGGATGATTTGTTTCATCTCTGTTTATCAACTGAGGCCAGTCACTTCACTGGGTAAATGTAAGGGTTTACAACCACTTTACAGTGCCTTGAAAAAGTATTCATACCCCTTGTTCCACATTTTGTCATGTTACAACCAAAAACGTAAATGTATTTTATTGGGATTTTATGTGATAGACCAACACAAAGTGGCACATAATTGTGAAGTGAAAGTAAAATGATAAATGGTTTTCAACATTTTTTACAAAGAAAAATTATGGAAGGATACTGGATTTTAAATTGGTAGCCACTTGTAGGCCCAAATGAAAAAAAAAAAAAAGAGAGAGTACTCAATAGAATAAAAGTACAACATTTATTATGACAACATTAAAAAATCACTTTAAAATGGAATAGTACAAATTGTATACATATGGTATCGTTACATATGGGTTGATCCTATGTATGTACAAGATGACTTCTAGGTATTCCCATGGATATGGTGAGCTTGTGACTTGAAATATGGTTGGTCTTCCATATCAGGACCCCACAGAAAAATGAAAAGTACCAAGGGATCACTACACGTTTCTTTTATAGCTTCCTCAGGGGATCCTATTGGTACTTAAGAATATAACATAAATTAAGGTATGCACATACATATATGGATCTAAAAGAAAAAACAATGAAACATTTTGAAAACCATTTATCATTTTCCTACCACCTCACAATTATGTGCCACTTTGTAATGGTTGACCACATAAAATCCCAAAAAGACTTTGTAGTTGAAACATGTCGGGTGGACCCCTCACGACTGCCGCTATATGATCTTTATGCTATTTCCTATCTTCTGAAAATGTGAGTTTGTTTTTAATCATTTTAATAAACCAAAGTTTAAACGTTATCACGCTATGTGAGTATTTCTACTCCTCGCATGACATATGAACCATTCGTTTGGCTTATGTTGGAGTGTCTATGGATGTGGAAGCCATGCTGATATTCCTTCCTGCTGTGTGGTGATGACATCTGGCAAGACATACTGCCCAGACCTGTTGGTCATCAAGCTTTTTTGACCTGTATGGCGTATGCCATTTCAGGCCATTAAATTCCGGTAAGCCTCCTCATTCTCTGGTGATGGTCCCGGCACTGATTTAAATCTTCTGTGCACCTATGGTCCTTCCACCATCCACTTACCTGCCAGATTGGATCTAACAATCCACCTGCGCGCCTGGGAGGCATTTGTCCATCATTGCCTATGCACTACCCCCATAGACTTTTGGTGCTTTTCACTATTATTTCACATATTTGATATGGACTATTATGTTTTGAGGTTAATCACATATCATTTGAGGTGTTGAATGCATAGAACTGTTATTGTTTCTTTCATACCAGTCACTGTTATATTTGCTTATAAGGTGCACCATGGTTTCACTTAGTAGTTCTGCTGATTAACTACATATGGTTATTCATTTCTTATATAGTCATATACTGTTTTGATATATTTATTCACTGTATACATTTATTGAGCTTATAGCGCTACACTTTTATTTAATTGTTGTTATTACTTTTACCCTGAGTCTACGGGTGTGTTAGCTCCTACTTTAGTATTCTCCCTTTTTAGCGCAGCGCTGTACTTACCCCTTTTATCTGTTTTGTATACCCAGATAGCAAGTAATTGTGCTGCAAGTTTGAAATTGACTTGCTAAGCTCTTACTAGACTTGCCAAGCTTCACAAGTTTATTGCACAATTTCAGCAAGTCTGCATTGCATGACTCCAGATCAAAGTTCTTTGCAAACACTGTGCAAGTCTGTTGCAAGTTCTGGTTCAGTTATGTTGTATAATAGTTATCCCACCACAGTGGCCACTGTGGCTGAATTTTCATCATTGCTTTATGCTGTGTGTGAGGTTTTTCTTTAATTGGTGCTGGGGCGTGGTGTGCAGAAAGGTGAGTGGTATCCATAAGATCTGATATGGAGTTCAGAGAAGTAGAAATCAAGGAGTGACTACCCCTGATATCCCATTGGTGGAGCACAATTTAGAATGTTTTATTTTTTCTTGTTTATATGCTAGCAGCTCACCTTAAGCAAAGACCACAACAGGTCTAGTGGCGCTTTTAGGAGAGGAGAGGAGAGTGGAGTGGAATGTGATTTTCCATAAAGGATCCATGTATTAAAGCCTTGTCTGACCAGCTGTGGATTTCGATGCAGGCGAGAAAAGGAGAGTGGAACCTGAACTGCCATTAAGGATTTGTATACCAACGCGCCACTAGACCTGTTGTAGTCTGTTTAACGTGAGCTACATGGTTACACTCCTGGTGGATGCCTGGATGATGGAAACAATTGTGTTCACAACTTTCAAGAACTGTTTTTTCAGCACGTGATCTTCACATCTCATTACTTTTTGATGCACATACACTTTATTATTTGGGACTTATTTTATTGTTTTTTTATGCAAAATCAGATGAATACCTGCTTTTGATTCAAGCACTTTTATCACTGTTTCACATATTATCACATATTATAGAAATTTGTGTTTTTTTAAATTAGGGATAGTCATTTATGCATATTTGTCTTTTTGCTGTTTAGCTTCCTGAATTAGTGCACTTTATCACTGTTTCACATAGTATGGCATATTACTGCAATTTATGTTTTGTGTGTTTTTTTTTTGTTTTTTTTTAAATTAGGGATAGGCATTCATGCATATTTGTCTATTTTTGCTGCTTAGCTTCTTGAATTAGTTCACTTCATCACTGTTTCACATAGTATCACATATTACTGCAATTTTTATTTTGTGTTTTTTTTATTGTATCATTTTTAGTTTTTGAGACTGTTCTTTTTAATATTATAAATGTTCTTTTTTTATGTTTTGTTAAATGTTCACCCTAATAATAAAAAAAAAAATAACTAAGATGTAATCCAGTGTTATGTATTGATTTTAGTCAAATATTTTAATAAATGTATTTAAAAGATCAGTTTTGTCTTAATGCACTATTCAGTGAACTGAGGTACACTTTCTAGGGAAATGGTAAAATATAGGCCAAAAAAGCTGAACTAAAAATATTTCAATGAGAGTTTTTTTTTGTCTATTTCAGCCACTTTGTCTTAGATTTTTCTGACAATTCACCTCTATTCACCTATTAGTGAAAAGACCTGATAAAAACAGACACTTGGACAAACAACAAGAAAAATGTGCCAAAGATATTAATGGAAGATTGATGGAGGGATAAAATAAGATTGCTGCCACCTAAGTACCAGTGAATCACCAGCATAGGTGTGTGTAGCCTATTGCATAGTTGAGTCACTTAACCTTGTTTCCATGTCGAAGGTATGTCTTTTTGGGCGCAATTCTTCCATGAAGAACACGTCTGGCCAGATTTCTCTAGACAGTAGATGGGTGAACCTGGGTCCCACGGGCGTCTGCTGTCCTCAACGCCGCCCGTTTCTTTGTGCTTCTTCAAAAGAGCTTAAACATCACATCTTCAAACCATGGTCTGCTTTGAAATCTTTGCTTGGGAGAACCTATCTGATGCAATATAACTACTTTAGGTCTTGTTGCTGTGTTCAGTCTTGCCATGGTGTATGGCCTGTGACGTGAAACTGTCTTCCAGAACCTTGCCTTAGTAGCAGAGTTTGGCTGTTCCTTACCCAGTTTTAAGCCTCCTACACAGCTGCTTCTATTTCAGTTAATGACTGTGTTTCAACCTACATATGAAATTGATGATCATTAGCTACTGCATGGTATAATTAATTGATCATACACCAGACCCTAATATTACAAAATCCCAGACTTTGTGCAAGTGTACAAAATGTTCAAGTGTAAAAATTGATGCTGATTAGAAGCCAAAGGGTAGTCACACCAACTATTGATTTAGATTTGTTTTCTGTTCGCTAGCTTTGCATTTTGTAAATTGCTAAAAATAAACAACTAAAACATAATTTTGAAAACATTCTTTTTTTTTTAATTTTCATATTTACATCACCACACCAGTTCTCGAAATTGGTTACCTATCTATACCTTATTGTAAGCCATTACTATTTGCTCAGCCTCTTTCAAAAGATAGAGGGAGTGATTTATTATAGAACATATCGGGGAGTTGTCCCCTATAAAGGGACAATGAAAAATGTATGTGCTACCCTGATCGTGATCCCATGCCCTCTGTTAGTACTGTTTCCCCTTTTTTTCCCCCCTTTTCTTCCACAGCTCCCTCCCTCCCCCCCATTATCCCACCCACCCCCACACCCCCAGTGCATTATAAACCTTCCTTTCTTTACACATTATTCATTATATGTGGTCATTAAGTATAGTGTTTTATTCCTTTCTTTCTCCCTCACCTTTCCCCCCACCCCAGTCCTCTCCGCACCCCTCTCTACAGCTCCTACTGCACATTTTTTTTTTTTTAGGTATATTCTCTATTCTCATTTATAGTGGGCACCCTATTTTATCCAACCAGGGCTTCCACATTTTTAAGAATTTATCCAAATTCTTCCGCCTTGTAAATACCACTTTTTCCCTCCATACATTGGCGTCCATCGCCTTACCCCATTCTTCCGATGTAGGGGGCCTTGCGGATTGCCAATTTTGGGCAATTATCTTTCGTGCTTGGAATAGACATCTTGTTACTGTCATTTTGATATTTTTAGATATACTGTTTACCTCTATTTTTTCCCCAGCAAACATAATGTAGCATCCATCTCCAGCTTAATCCCAAAGGTCCTATTAATTTCCTCAAGTATATCATTCCAGTACCTGAATAGCTTTGGGCACCTCCACATCATATGGATTAAGTCACCTGTTCCTTGACACCTTGGGCATTTATCATCCGCTCTATGTCCATACCTAAAAAGCTTCTTTGGAGTGTAATAAGCTCTATGTAACAAAAATAATTGTGACATTCTTTGTGAGGGGGAGACTGACACCTGGGGGCTCATTTCCATTATCCTTTTCCATTGTTCTTCAGTGATTTTTTTCTCCCAGGTCTTCCTCCCTATTTTTATTTTTAGCCAGTCTTTCCCCATTAATTATTTTCCCACATATTTGTTCATATATCTCGGATATCAGACCTTTGTACAGGCTAGAGTTAACTATTTTTTATTTTTTGTATAAGGGGGAGTCTACACCATTCCACTGTTTGTGTTTTAAACTGAGCATTCAGGGCGTGTCTAACTTGGAGATACCGATAAAATGAGTGGTTTGGGATACCGTACTCGTCCCTCAACTCGGCAAATGACTTCAGAATACTCCCTTTATATAGTTGAGTGGGTTTTCTGATACCGCAGACGTCCCATTCTTCTATTTTACCCACCGGGATCAGCTCTGGGAGATGTTTATTATCCCAAATCTGGGCATAATCTGATACCCCATTATATCCCATAATTGTTTTAGCAGCCTGCCATACCTTGGACATTAATTTTAGTGTAGGGGGCCCGGGCGCAAGAGAGTTTGCCTCCAAGGACTCGACCAGGTTACTATGCAAAGCTTCTTGCAGCATCAGTCTTATATTTATGTTCCTGTCCCCAATATACTGCCTCCCCTTAGATGTTGCAGCTGGGCAGCTAAGAAATAGTTACGGGGGTGTGGAACTGCCGCTCCTCCTTCTTTTGTTGGTAACTGCAATATCTGTAAGCCTATTCGCGCCTGTCTCTTCTTCCAAATTAATTCCCTAAACAGGGTTTCAATTTTCTTAAACCAGTCCATTCTGATCCAAACCGGGGAGTTATGTAACTGGTACAGCAGTTGGGGCATCCAGATCATCTTGATCAAATTAATTCTGCCAGCTGCTGACAGGGTGAGGCGGCACCAGATATCGCACTTACGTCTAAACCTTAGCACAAGGGGGGGGCGAGGTTCTCCTCTATGTATTGATTGGGGTCCTTTGTTAGCCATATTCCCAAGTATTTCATCTTGTCCACCACCCTCAGTTGCCCAGCAAAAGACGGTAAAGTCTCTACTGTATCTACAGGCATCAAGGCGGATTTATCCCTGTTGATTGTTAAACCTGAGAACTGCCCAAAGTCCTCTATAATACTCATAACTGTAGCGAGGGATGAAGCTGTGTCCCCCAGGAAAAGCAGGATATCATCTGCATATAATGCAATCCTTTCATCCCCTGACTCTCTTTTAACTCCCTGTATTCCCCCTGCAGATCTAATCGCAATTGCTAATGGCTTTATTGCCAGGGCGAATAGCAGGGGTGACAGGGGACATCCCTGCTGTGTTCCCCTCTCAAGAAGAATCGGGTCAGAATGGATATTATTAATCCTTATTCTGGCCCTTGGCGCCATGTAGAGGGCTTTTATCCAACCGACAAAGTTAGGTCCAAACCCAAATACCTCAAGGACCCGCCACAGGTAGTCCCACTCCAGGCTGTCGAATGCCTTAGCGGCATCCAGGGAAACTACAGCTCGCGAGCCCCTACCTAGCGTCAGGGTCTGGAGGTTGAGATATACCCGCCTTATATTAATGCTGGTAGCTCTGTTGGGGATAAACCCAGATTCATCCGGGTGTATAATATTTTGTATATACTTGTTCAGCCTGGCCGCGAGCACTCTTGCCAATATTTTAGTATCCAAGCATATTAATGATATCGGTCTATATGATGAGGTCTCCAATGGGTCTTTCCCCTCTTTTGGCAGGACTACAATTGTAGCTTCTGACATTGAGGTGGGCATCCTCCCCCCTGCAGCCACTTCCTCTAGCATCCGTAACATTTTCCGGGAGCATCCCCTCACCATATCGCCTATAAATTTCAGTGGGCAAACCATCTGGGCCTGGGGACTTTTGGTTTGCCATCCCAGCCACTGTAGAGTATAGTTCCTCTAACGTTATAGGAGAGTCTAATTTGAAAAAGCGGGTATCTCAATGGCGGGTATCTCAATCCCCTCAAAAAAGAAATCTCTCTCGTCTTTTCTCCTGATCTAGACCTATATACGTTTGTATAATACTGTGTAAAAGAGTCCAGTATTTCAGGAGTCCGGGAGGTGATTTTCCCTCCAGGAGTCCTAATTGCTGCAATCACTGATGGGGAGTTATTAGTCTTCACCAGCCGGGCAAGCATACGACCTGCGCCCTCTCCATCTGAGAAAGCGGATTGGCTCTGAAAAAGGCGCTTGTTCTCGACTTTTCTAGTAACAATGTTTTTATATTTTTGTTGACTTTTCAACCACCTAGCTTGTTTTTCTGAAGTTGGATCTTCTACATATTGTTTTTCAAATTCTCTAACTTCCCTCCCAATCACCTCCTCCCATTCCCTAGACTTCCTTTTGATCTTTGCAACCTGCTGTATATATAACCCCCTTAAAAAGGCCTTAAAGGTGTCCCACACAATGCTAGCAGTAGCGGAGCCCTTATTTACTGCTACAAATTCCTTTCATTTTAATATTACCTCTCCTGGATCCCCCATTAACTCCAGCCAAAATGGACTTATACTCCACTCTATCGGGGGTTTTTGACCCTCAAACTAAATCGTAACTATTAATGGTGAGTGATCCGACACTCCCCTAGTCGCATACTCTATACTTCTTACTAGCTGTAGCATATCTCTGTTTCCAAATGCCATATCAATTCTTGATAGTGTTTTGTATGAGCTAGAAAAACATGAATACTGGTGACTCAAAGGATTACGGGTTCTCCAAATATCACACATTCCCATCTCTTCCATAAATTGGTTTAGCCGTCCCTCCATAACACTGTCAGATTGTTTCCCGGGTGGGAATCTATCTTTACTTTTATCAAGAACCTCTTTAGTGTCCCCAACCACAATGATCGGTAAATCCTCCTTATCCTGCAAAAATTCAGACAGTTTGTATAAGACCTCCATTTTAAAAGGAGGAGGAATATACAAATTGGCAACAATATATGATTTGTTTTCTATCTGACAGTGTATAAACAAGCAACGCCCCTCAGTATCTACTTTGATATCTCGACAAATAAAACGCACCCCGGTTCTTACCAATATGCTCACCCCCCTAGAATATGAGGAGTAAACCGAGTGGTATTGAAGCCAGTTTTTATTACCATAAAGACCTGTGTTGGTATCTCTCGTTAGGTGGGTCCCCTGTAAACAGGCCATGTCCACCCTCCTTTTCAAGTATGGAGAGAACCGCCATTTTTTTAACCGGGTTCCCAAGCCCCCTGACATTCCAGGAGGCTAACGTGAAAGTGTTAGGTTGCATCCCAGGGGTTTCTATAATGTACCTGGGGGAGTAGGGGGCGATGGCCTGGGGCGGGGGAATTATGCCCCTTTCTTAATAAGAGAACACACTGTATTATTTTGGAGTTTTCTCCCATTTCTATACTCATATATGTGTCATTTACCACTACTTGTTCTTTAAAGAAGTGTATTATTATAAGTGTCCTTTTTTGTGTTAAACCACTCCATACTTTTGTGTCTTTGTGCATTGTCATTATATCCTCTTCACTCTCTTGTGTATGACATTTTATGTGAACAATAATAAAAATGTGCCCCCCACCCACCCCTACAATCTCTGCTCCCCCCCTCTTGTACCTGCCTATCTGGGCTAACCCCTGAGGTTTTATACGTGACCAGTCCCCCCTGTCCTCCCCCTTCCACCCACTCATTCCGCCCATGTGTTATGTGTTGTTTCTTTTTGTTGTTAATCCACCCTCCCAACACCCCCCCCCCCCCCCATCACCATCAAAATAATCAAAAACATCCCCACAGGTATACTGCCTGCAGCATACATTTTCACTCTACCATACAAATACCTCCCCCCCCCCAACAACCCTCAAGACCATCCCTTTTATGCTAATGGCTCAGCAGTTCTATAAGTTCTTTTGATTTTCTTCAAACCATCTTGCCGCGTCGGTCGGTGTATCAAAAAAATGCGTACCCCCATCTGCCGTTACTCGCAGGCGTGCCGGGTATAATAGGCCATATTTAATACTATGTTTCTGGAGAGAGCATTTGATTCCTATGAATTCTGCCCTCTGCTTCTGTACTGTTGGAGAATAATCTGGGTAGAATGATATCCTGATACCGTTGAATAAAATGTTCCCCATCTCCCTGGATTTTCTTAGCAAAGTTTCTTTATCCTTGTAGTTTAGGGATTTTAAAAGGATTGACCGGGGGTATCCACCTGATGGGGGTGCCCTGGCAGGAACTCGATGAGCTCTCTCAATTGCAAATAAGGAAGAAAAAGAATTTTCCCCAAATGTCTCCCTGATCCATTTTTCTAAGATTTCAACTGGGTGAGGGCCTTCACACATTTCAGGGAATCCTACCGCTCGTACATTGCTTCTATGTGCCCTGTTTTCGAGCTCGTCCAGCTTTAAAGCCTGAAAGTCCATTAACTCTCTCATTTCTTTAATTGCCTTTTTTAAAGGGAAAAATTCATCTTCGACTAGGCTCAGTCCCTCCTCTAGAGCTCTTGTCCTTTCCCCAACCTTTTTCAAGTCCTGACCCATCAAGAACAGTTCCTCCTAAATTCCCCCTATTTGTTCGCTTAAGCTATTCAATGAGCATGTACATGCGTTTACCGCTATGAGTATGTCCTTTAAAGTTGGTTCCTCCTGCAACACTGGTACAATGTGAGGGGCTACTTCAACAGTAGGGGATACCGGCCCCCCCCCCTCTGCCCCTTGGTTACCTGCCGTCTTGGTGCCGTTGATGTAGTGGCTTTTTGACCCTGACCTTGGCTCTTTCTATCCTGGGAGGGTCCGGATACAGCTTTTACACTTAATTGCGTAACCTCTTTATTAGGTATTTCCGGGAGTGTGAGCAAATCTCTCCAACTTGGCTGCAGCTGCAGCCTGGCTCCCCTTTTCTTCTGCGGCACGTGTAACTGAAGTACCAGTGTTATCCTGTGATGAATGCTCATCCCCCTTCTTTTTAGTCATGCTGTTTGCCTTTATGGCCGAAAAGGGGGAAATAGGACGGGGGGCGGGGAGGACGAGTCAGTTGAACCCCGGTTTTCACAGTCACGAATAACCCCTGTATTCCACCTGTACTTTGGCGGTTTCCTCCGCCTCTACTCTCTAGTGTTCTCCAATAGTGCGCTGACAGTTTTTCAGTTTTACCATCTGCCGCTGCCAATACACATGTAGATCTTCAATTTCTGTTACAGATTAACATGCCATTATATGGCGCTCTCGGTTTTTTAAACAGAAACAAACAATCCTTAGTCCTTAAAGAGGAGTTCCACCCAGCGGGTCCATTAAAAAAAAAAAAATTAAAAGTCAGCAGCTACAAATACTGCAGCTGCTGACTTTTAATTGGACACTTACCTGTCCCTGAGTCCAGCGATGCGGGGGGTCGAAGCCCCGCTCGTCCCCCCCCTCCGCTCATCGGCGCCGGCATTTCAACTGTGGGCGCCGGGCTGTGGCGTCACAGCCTGGCACCCACTGCGCATGCGCGAGCGGAGCCGCGCGCCGTGATTGGCCGCTCAATCACCTGGGACCTGTAATGGGTCCCAGATGATTGACAGGAGGGAGGGAGCAGAGCTGAGCCCTTCCTGTGCCGAGGGGGAAGTGATGTCACCAGCCCAGGCAAAGGAAGAGGCAGACTATGAGGGACCACCTAGCAACAGGCATTTAGAGGTAAGTAAAAAAAAAAAAAATATCCAAATGTTTTTTTGGGGTTTTTTTTTTAGAATTTTTCAGGTATTTTTGTTTTTTTGGGTGGAACCCCACTTTAAATCTGACTGTTGAAAAAAACACAGGGGGAAGCAGGCAGCATAGCAAGGCAGCTAGTACTGCAGGGATTAGCCCTTTAATTCTCAATGCTCTGTAATGTCTAGTAAAGGGACTGTCCTGACAGTTAGCTCCTTATCAGCCTCTCAAAATTACTTTCAAGAGTAGTTCAATGCATAATACAAGAGAGACTGAGTGATTGTTTCTCTGACAGCACACATTAGAAAAAAAAAAAGAAAAAAAACTTTTCTAGCACTGTCTCTATAAAGGCTCCTTCCCCTTCCTCCCACAAGTAGGTAAATAAAATTATCTCACCCAGCTGCAGTGCTGATATCAGAAGAAGTTCAAAGGATGGGGGAACAAACTCTCCACACTTTATCTTTCTTGCCAGGATATAGAGCAGTAGTGTTTGTCCAGAGAGGGGGGGGGGGGGGGGGGGTCTTCTCACATCCCCACTGTCCACCTTTAATCAAGCCGTTCGCAGAGGTGGGAGAGGATGTACTAATCCCCTCTGCAGCTTTCAGGCGTGTTATCAGCGTGTGTTTTTCCACAGTACCCCTGCCATATAGGCTGCTTCTCACAGGGAGCACCAGCTCTTAGTCTACCGAAGGGGGAGAGGGTTAGTCTCAGGAGAAGTGACCAGAGAGGAAGAGGGAGAGCATTTTCACTCTCTCATCTCACATCAACGTCCACACCTGCCTCCACTTCCCTTGAAAACATTCTTACTTTAAATCATTTCTTCACACCTCCTAAAGCTTTTGCACAGTACTGTAATTGCTGATTGATGTTGTTTTATTGTTGCCCTCGGTAATGCTCTCTCCACTCGCCTAGTGTAAGACAGTAATTGAAAGTATTACTTCTGCTCTAGGGGCTGAAAGAAAAGCCCAAGATCATATCCCAGTCAGCAAATGGACCCAAGAATATAACCCATAATTGGATCTGATCAGTGCCGATCCTGACCTCCCTGGGGTTCTAAGCAAAATTCTGCTAAGGGGCCCTCTACCTGACCCGTGATGCAGTGAGCTTTGCAATGTAAACCATTTGCCATTGCCACACAGTCACACCTGACAGAGTCTCCCCCTACATCAGGGTCCACAGAGAGCCTTCCCCTACATCAGGGTCCCCAGAGAGCCTCCCCCTACATTAGGGTCCTCAGAGAGCCTCCCCCTACATCGGGGTCCCCAGAGAGCCTCCCCTTACATCAGGGTCCCCAGAAAGCCCCTCCTTACATGAGGGTCCCCAGAGAGCCCCCCTTACATCAGTTTCCTCAGAGAGCCCCTCCTTACATCAGGGTCCCCAGAGAGCCTCCACTTACACCAGGGTGCCCAGAGAAACCTTCCTACTTACATCAGGGTCCCCAGAGAGCCTCCCCTTACACCAGGGTCCTCAGAGAAACCTCCCTACTTACATCAGGGTCCCCAGAGAGCCTCCACTTACACCAGGGTCCCCAGAGAAACCTCCCTACTTACATCAGGGTCCCCAGAGAGCCTCCCCTTACACCAGGGTCCTCAGAGAGCCCCTCCTTACATCAGGGTCCTCAGAGAGCCCCCCCCCTTACACCAGGGTCCCCAGAGAGCCCCCCCTTACACCAGGGTCCCAAGAGAGCCTCCCCTTACATCATTAGTGTCCCCAGAGAGCCTTTCTCCTTACACAGGGTCCCCAGAGAGCCCCTCCTTACACAGGGTCCCCAGAGAGCCCCCCCCTCTTACATTAGTGTCCCCAGAGGCCCCCTTCTTACATCAGTGTCCCCAGGGGGCCCTGTCCTTACATTAGTGTCACCAGAGGCCCCCCTCTTACATCAGTGTCCCCAGAGGGCCCCTTCCTTACATTAGTGTCTCCAGAAAGCCCCCCTCTTACATCAGGGTCCCCAAACAGCTGACTCCCCCCCTTGCAGAGGTTCCCCTGTACCTGGCTGGTGGAGGTGGGAGGCGGCAATCAGCAGCTCTATGGTGTCCACAGGCAGGGGGATCTCCCATAGTTGCCAATATTGTAAAAAAAATTCTGGGCACACTTTTTGGGCTGTAGGCGGAGTCTTATTATAATTAGGGGGCGGGGCATACATTTGTAGGTGTGGCACAGGGGAAAAGTAAAAATGTGGTGCGCCGCGGCGAAAAATGGGCGTTGTTTATGCAAAATAGTGGGCGTGTCTTAAATGGACGTGGCTCAAAGGGGGTGTGGTTAGCTTCTGAGATGAACGAGGGATGGAGGGAGAGGGAGGGAGGGATGGAGGGACAGCAGCCCCAGATCCTACATAACAATAGAAATATGTGTATTCCAGAAAGTTTAACAATCAGCAGATAAAGATACTCCAAACACCTGGTGTTAGCACTTCAATCATCCTGGCACCATGGTTGTTATGGTGTTAGGATGATTGAAGTGCATTATTTCTATTATTACATTGTAATATAAAATGAAATCAACTCACCATAATGCCGAATCAGTGGGATCCCTGAGCGTGTCACCTGCCACCAGCTGTCCGTCCTTGCATCAGGTGCCCCCAGAAGAGTCCACCCTTGGATCAGGTGTTCCAGCAGAGTCCGTCCTGTCATCAGGTGTCCCCAGCAGAGTCCGCCCTTGCATCAGGTGCCCCCAGCAGAGTCCGTCCTTGCATCAGGTGTTCCAGCAAAGTCCGTCCTTGCATCAGGTGTCCCAGCAGAGTCTGTTCTTGCATCAGGTGCCCCCAGCGGAGCCCCCCCTTACATCAGATGTCCCCAGCGGAGCCCCCCTTACATCAGATGTCCCCAGCAGGGCCCCCCCTTACATCAGATGTCTCCAGCAGGGCCCCCCTTGAATCAGGTGTCCCCAGCGGAGCCCCCCTTACATCATGTGTCCCCAGTGGAGCCCCCCCTTACATCCGGTGTCCCCAGCAGAGCCCCCCCTTACATCAGGTGTCCCCAGCGGAGCCTCCCCTTACATCAGGTGTCCCCAGCGGTGCCTTCCTTACATCAGGTGTCCCCAGCGGTGCCCCCCCCTTACATCAGGTTTCCCCAGTGGAGCCCCCCTCACATCAGGTGTCCCCAGCGGAGCCTCCCCTTACATCAGATGCCCCCAGCGGTGCCCTCCTTGCATCAGGTGTCCCCAGCATTGCCCCCCCCTTACATCAGGTTTCCCCAGAGGAGCCCCACCTTACATCAGGTGTCCCCAGAGGAGCCCCCTTACATCAGGTTTCCCCAGCGGAGGAGCCCCCCTTACATCAGGTTTCCCCAGCGGAGCCCCCCCTTACATCAGGTTTCCCCAGCGGAGCCCCCCTTACATCAGATGTCCCCAGCGGTGCCCCCCATTACATCAGGTTTCCTCAGAGGAGCCCCCCCTTACATCAGGTGTCCCCAGCGGAGCCCCCCTTACATCAGGTTTCACCAGCGGAGCCCCCCCCTTACATCAGGTTTCACCAGCGGAGCCCCCCCTTACATCAGGTTTCCCCAGCGGTGCCCCCCCTTACATCAGGTTTCCCCAGTGGTGCCCCCCTTACATCAGGTTTCCCCAGCGGTGCCCCCCTTACATCAGGTTTCCCCAGCGGAGGCCCCCCTTACATCAGGTTTCCCCAGCGGTGCCCCCCTTACATCAGGTTTCCCCAGCGGAGCCCCCCTTACATCAGGTTTCCTCAGCGGTGCCCCCCCTCACATCAGGTTTCCCCAGCGCAGCCCCCCTTACATCAGGTTAGTCTCCGCCGGCCATGTGGGGGGTGGAACGGGGCGGAGTGGGGCGGGGGTGGTGGGAGTAAAGTGGGGCTGGGGGGTAGGCGGGGCGGAGACACAGGAGCTCCGTCTAGCCGCCCAGCCGTGTTTCTGGTCTTCTAAAAAATGGCGGCCGTCAGAGACAATGTCTCCGCGGACCTCTAGCAGCGGCGGTGGAAAATCCTGGAAAAACCAAAGCAATAAATTCGGGAAAATAGCGTAAATCCCGGAAATGTCCCAGGAAATTCGGGACAGTTGGTAAGTATGATCTCCCTGGGGCTAGTAGTTCTATCTCCGAATGTATACAGTGGAGAGGGGAGGGGCATCAGCAACAGTGTTCAAGCAGAGTGAAAGTGAAACTGATACCTGCCTGGGTCAGAGGCCCCTCCCTTCTCCTCTCCACTGTATACACTGACACTCGAGAGAGTACTACAAGCCCCAGGGAGATCCCGCCGCCCACACAGGCACCATAGAGCTGCCGATCGCCGCCTTCCACCTCCTCCCACCTCCTCCCACCTCTCTAAACAGCCAGCCAGGGGTGCAGGGGGGATGCTGGGTCTTGGGGCCCCCGCACATGGGTATAACAGAAGGGCCCAGTCACAAATGCGACTGCAGCAACCCCTAAAGTTCCTCCACTGGATGTTGTAAATATTAATTGACGCGCTATGACACGAGGGGAAGGCAGGGCCTTAAGTTTTTTGCGGGGCCCTACACAGCTTGCGTGGTGAGCGTATAGGGCGGATCGGCTCTGGATCTGGTATCAAAGATGAGTTACAACCCCCTTTGTCTGTCTAAAATTACATGAGAGGCTAGCAATTGCATCCTAACTATTTTGCACAAATTTAAACACTCATAGCTGCTCCAAGTTATGTATACAGTAAAAATATCATTACGATTAGTGGTCTTAAGAGAAACACTGGCTGCAGCTGCTCTCTGTGGCTGCTTCCCTGCAGTGCTGAACTGGTTAACAGTTATATCAGCAAGAGGAGGGAGCTGCTGAGCAGGAAGAATTCAATAGACTGAGTCATGCAGCACTGCATTGTGGGAACTGTAGTCCAGATCAGAAAAACTGTAATCAAGAGCTTTTAAACTGCATTTCCCAGAAAGAGTGCCAGGAGGAGGGGAAAGAGCTGCTGTACAGGACTTCCTTTTTGCTGTAGGGGAGACTGGAGAGTGCACATCGCGGATGCATGTCAGTAGTCTGGGAGGGATCCAGAGTGCTGAGTTCGGGAGTGCCAAAAGCCCTTGTCACCTGGGTGCAGAGCAGAGACCGGATGGTGAACTGCAATAGCACTGGGACTGGTAAACAGTTGCTGTGGGGATTGATTATCTGCTGCTAGAGAGAGAGAGAGAGAGAGAGAGAGAGAGAGAGACTAAGCCCTTTAGGAACTGACCATACAGCCATAGAGTAGTCTTACTGCTGCCTGCAGGCTTGACTGGGGTGATACTCATGTGCGCCAGCGGTACAACTGGGCCCCAATGCTAGCAGGCTGAAGCGTTAGGACTAAAGATTGTCCCTTTACAGCTGCTACACAGAAGCCTTCACCTATTGCTAATGCTAAGAGGTACATCTTAGGGGACATTGCACTCTATCCTAGCCATTCTCCTAGAGTGCATTCTAGATTAGTTAGTTTTATTCACATTGTAGTCTATATGCACTGCTTATTGCTGGTTTATAAGTTGATTCCAGTTCCAGACCACATTATGTAGCAGACTATGTCTGAAAATTTCTTGTGTCCTCATTTTTGCTAAAACCACCATTTATTCTAACCCATACCAAAACAGTTAATTAACCACTAAACCTTCGTGCGTCTATTTCCTGATACTAATTCATAGTCGAGTTAAATGTATCCACAGTTATGTTCCTATAAGTATATGCAGTAATTTCCACTTAACCAGGTGTTACAGAGGGGCTGCGGTTGTTCTTGGAGTCGAGGTGCAGAACAGAGAACTCAAATTACCAAGCGGCTCATCCAGGGGTAGCTCTACACACATTTTCCATAAGCTAAAGCCGGGGAATCAGGAACCAGTTAGGAATGTCAC
This sequence comes from Lithobates septentrionalis, assembly GCA_037952835.1. Taxonomy (NCBI): domain Eukaryota; kingdom Metazoa; phylum Chordata; class Amphibia; order Anura; family Ranidae; genus Lithobates; species Lithobates septentrionalis. The sequence goes on from JBBDGP010000296.1 coordinate 1,085,730, forward strand.
ACCACACTCTATACTGGCTGCAGCTGCAGAATCTGCTAGCCTGTTATAGCAAGCTTTAGCTAACCACCCCCGACTATAAGAATATCCTAATAAAGGGACCAGTATGAGAATGGATATTGCTATTAGCTCTCCGTTTACTCCTCATTATTGCTCTATACCATGGCCTGTGATTGGAAACCCTTTCACAAAATGCGGGTTGAAGTATTGAACCTGCAGTACTTCACCCAGTTTGTTTTTCTTAACACAGTGGAGAAAATACCATGACTGGAACTGGTAACATGACCGGGCTCTCCCCTTCGCTTTTTACTTTTAACAACACAGTTCATTTTATTGTGCTCACTGACTTCTGAATACCTAAACAACCAGAATCCAAAGTACAATTATAAAGCACATTAGTGAAGATTTTTTTTTTGTACTAGTGGGTGTTCATCCATCCCTAAATACTTGTCACTCTGGGCTGTGAGGTTGAGTCCATTCATGCTGGTACAAAAACTAAACATAAGGCTCTTCAAAACCTAGAGAATTCCACATTTCTTCAATAAGTAAACACAGGGAGTTGAAGAAGAGCCTATTTCAGCTGCTTGTGAAACAAGTCTACTACTCCTTGTTACCACCATATTGGGTTTATGTATTTGCCCTTGTCATAAATAGGGATGAGCTTCGAGTTTGAGTCGAACTCATGTTCGACTCGAACATCGGCTGTTCGCCAGTTCGCCGAACAGCGAACAATTTGGGGTGTTCGCGGCAAATTCGAAAGCTGCAGAACACTCTTTAAAAGTCTATGTGAGAAATCAAAAGTGCTAATTTTAAAGGCTTATATGCATGGTATTGTCATAAAAAGTGTTTGGGGACCTGGGTCCTGCCCCAGGGGACATGCATCAATGCAAAAAGAAGTTTTAAAAAACGGCCGTTTTTTCGGGAGCGGTGATTTTAATAATGCTTAAAGTGAAACAATAAAAGTGTAATATTCCTTTAAATTTCGTACCTGGTGGGTGTCTATAGTATGCCTGTAAAGGGGCGCATGTTTGCCGTGTTTAGAACAGTCTGACAGCAAAATGACATTTCAAAGGAAAAAAAGTCATTTAAAACTACTCGCGGCTATTGATGAATTGTCGGTCCGACAATACACATAAAAGTTCATTGATAAAAACGGCATGGGATTTCCCCACAGGGGAACCCCGAACCAAAAAAAAAAAAATGGCGTAGGGGTCCCCCTAAATTCCATACCAGGCCCTTCAGGTATGGTATGGATATTAAGGGGAACCCCGCTCCAAATTAAAAAAAAAAAATGGCGTGGGGGTCCCCCTCACAATCCATACCAGACCCTTATCTGAGCACCCAACCTGGCAGGCCGCAGGAAAAGAGGGGTGGGGCGAGAGAGCGCCCCCCCCCTCCTGAACCGTACCAGGCCACATGCCCTCAACATTGGGATGGTATTTTGAAGTAGCCCCCCAAAGCACCTTGTCCCCATGTTGATGTATGTAACATAACGGGTGTCCCCGCCCCCTCTTACGTCACAGGGAAAGCCATAGGGAAGTCCCCGTGCGTCAGAGGGGGCGGGGTCACCGGGTGGCCCCGCCCTCCATTATATAAGAAGTGTCAGAAGAAGAGAAGCGTCACACAGCGGGAGCCTCCCATGGATGCGAAGTGGCCCAAGAACGAAGCGGGGAAGAATACGCCGCGGAGGAAGATGCCGGACAAGAACACCGGAGCAAGAAGGAGAGGATCAGAGGAAGAACCAGAGGAAGAAGAAGATGGAGGAAGAAACCGAAGGTAGAAGGAAGGAAGAAGGAAGAAGACCCGAAGAAGATGGAAAGAAGAAGACTTTAAATAAAGGTATTGTCAAAAACTGTCTCTTGTCATTTTTAACATTTTTGACAATATTTGTGAAATGGTAGGGGTACTTTTGTACCCCATTACCATTTCACACAGAGGGGGCGGGATCTGGGGGTCCCCTTGTTAAAGAGGGCTTCCAGATTCCGATAAGCCCCCCACCCGCAGACCCCCACAACCACAGGGCAAGGGTTGTGGGGATGAGGCCCTTGTTCCCATCAACATGGGGACAAGGTGCTTTGGGGGGGCTACCCCAAAGCACCCTGCCAATGTTGAGGGCATGTGGCCTGGTATGGTTCAGGAGGGGGGGCGCTCTCTCTTCCCCTCCTCTTTTCCTGCGGCCAGCCAGGTTACGTGCTCGGATAAGGGTCTGGTATTGGATTTTTAGCGGGTCCCCCACACCATTTTTTTTATTTTGCATTGATAATTGTCCCCTGGGGCAGGAACCAGGTCCCCAAACACTTTTTATGACAATAACTTGCATATAAGCCTTTAAAATTAGCACTTTTGATTATTCATGTTCGAGTCCCATAGACTTTAACGGTGTAATGCCCCGTACACACAGTCGGATTTTCAGACGGAAAATGTGTGATAGGACCTTGTTGTCGGAAATTCCAACCGTGTGTAGGCTCAATCACACATTTTCCATCGGATTTTCCGACACACAAAGTTTGAGAGCAGGATATAAAATTTTCCGACAACAAAATCCGTTGTCGGAAATCCCGATCGTGTGTACACAAATCCAACGCACAAAGTGCCACGCATGCTCAGAATAAATAAAGAGATGAAAGCTATTGGCCACTGCCCAGTTTATAGTCCCGACGTACGTGTTTTACGTCACCGCGTTTAGATCGATCGGATTTTCCGACAACTTTGTGTGACCGTGTGTATGCAAGACAAGTTTGAGCCAACATCCGTCCGAAAAAATCCTAGGATTTTGTTGTCGGAATGTCCGAACAAAGTCCGACCGTGTGTACGGGGCATTAACGTGTTCGAACAAATTTTTTGCCTGTTCGCATGTTCTGGTGCTCGGCTCATCCCTAGTCATAAACATTTGTAGGAACTATGTAACTTCTTCTTCCAACTATGTACAATCCTTAATGTTGCTATACTGGAAATCAAATAGTGGAATAAAGTAGTATAAGCCAATTTATCACACACCACATTAATCAATCAGTTTTCAGTGGTACAATATCAATGTCAAAGCCACAGAAAAAGGATTCTTGGCAGACAATCTTGGATTGATACATGTGATCTCCAATGCTGTTTGTAAATGCTTATAAATAGGGATGAGCCGAACACCCCCCGGTTTGGTTCGCACCAGAACATACCAAACAGGCAAAAAATTCAGAAGACCACACGAACACCATTAAAGTCTATGAGACACGAACATGAAAAATCAAAAGTGCTCATTTTAAAGGCTTATATGCAAGTTATTGTCATCAAAAGTGTTTGGGGTCCTGAGTCCTGCCCCAGGGAAGGACCCAGGTCCCCCCTGGGGCAGTATCAAACAGTATCAATGCTAATTTTTCTTTAAAAATGGCCATTTTTTTGGGAGCAGTGATTTTTTTAATGCTTAAAGTGAAACAATAAAATTTTAAATAATCCTTTAAATATCATGCCTGGGGGGTGTCTATGGTATTCCTGTAAAGTGGTGCATTTTTCCCGTGTTTAGAACAGTACCACAGCAAAATGACATTTCTAAAGGAAAAAAAGTCATTTAAAACTGATCGCGGCTATAATGTATTGTCGGGTCTTGGCAATATAGATAAAACTCATTGAAAAAAAGAGCATGGGTTCCCCCCTAGTCCATTACCAGGCCCTTTGGGTCTGGTATGAATATTAAGGGGAACCCCGAACCAAAATTAAAAAAAAAAAAAATTTGCGTGGGGGTCCCTCTACAATCCATACTAGGCCCTTCAGGTCTGATATGGAAATTAAGGGGAACCCTGCGCCAAAATTAAAAAACAAAATGGCGTAGGGGTCCCCCCAAAATCCATACCAGACCTTTATCTGAGCACGCAACCTGGCAGGCCGCAGGAAAAAAGGGGGGGAGAGGGAGTGCCCCTCCTCCTGAACCGTACCAGGCCACATGCCCTCAACATGGGGAGGTTCCTTCAGGTCTGACCCCAAAGCACCTTGTCCCCATGTTGATGGGGACAAGGGCTCATCCACACAACCCTTGCCCGTGGTTGTGGGGGTCTGAGGGCAGGGCGTTTATCGGAATATGGAAGCCCCCTTAACAAGGGGACCCCCAGATACATTGTACCTCTACCATTTCACAAAAAAAGTGTCAAAAATGTTAAAGAAGACAAGAGACAGCTTGGGACCTTGAGTCCTTTATTAAAAAATAAAAAATAGAAATGACCAGCGATGTCCATTCATCTTCTATCACGCTGCCCGACGGACCAAAAAAGAAAAAAAAAAAGCCGCAACCGTTCCGCCTTCATGGGAGGCTCCCACCTACTGGCACATCTTCTCTGTGACAGTTCTTATATAGCTACAGGCAGGGCCACCCGGTGATGTAAACGGGTGACCCCGCCCCCTCTGGAGCCATGGGGAAGCCCCCATGGTGTCAGAGGGGGACAGGGTCACCCGTTTACATCACCGGGTGGCCCCGCCCTTAGCTATATAAGAACTGTCACAGAGAAGAAGTGTCAGTCGGCGGGAGCCTCCCATAGAGGCGGAACGGTTGCCGTTTTTTTTTTCTTTTTCGGTCCATCAGGCGGCGTGAATTTACATCGTAGGACATTTTTATTTTTTTATTTTTTAATAAAGGACTTGTCCCAAGCTGTCTCTTGTCTTTTTTACCATTTTTGACACTCTTTTTTTGTGAAATGGTAGGGGAACAATGTACCCCATTGCCAATTCACAAAGGGGGAGGCTGGGATCTGGGGGTCCCCTTGTTAAAGGGGGCTTCCAGATTCCAATAAGCCCCCCGCCCGCATACCCCCACAACCACCGGCAAGGGTTGTGGGGATGAGGCCCTTGTCACCATCAACATGGGGACAAGGTGCTTTGGGGTCAGACCCCAAAGCACCCTCCCCATGTTGAGGACATGTGGCCTGGTACAGTTCAGGAGGGGGGCGCTATCTCGTCCCCCCTCTTTTCCTGCGGCCTGCCAGGTTGCGTGCTAGGATAAGGGTCTGGTATAGATTTTGGGGGGGACCCCTACGCCATTTTAAAAAAAAAATTTGGTGCAGGGTTCCCCTTAATTTCCATATCAGACCTGAAGGGCCTGGTACACATTTTTTTTTTAATTTTAGTTGGGGGTTCCCCTTAATATTCATACCAGACCCAAAAGGGCTGGTAATGGAGGGGGGGGGGGCAACCCATGCTCTTTTTTTCAATGATTTTTATCTATATTGCCGAGACCTGACAATACATTACAGCCGCGATCAGTTTAAATTACTTTTTTTCCTTTAGAAATGTAATTTTGCTGTGGTACTGTTCTAAACAGGGGAAAAATGCACCACTTTACAGGCATACTATAGACACCCCCCAGGCACGATATTTAAAGGAATATTTCATTTTTATTGTTTCACTTTAAGCATTAAAAGAATCACTGCTCTGCATTGATACATATCCCCTGGGGCAGGACCCGGGTCCCCAAACACTTTTTATGACAATAACTTGCATATAAGCCTTTAAAATGAGCACTTTTGATTTTTCATGTTAGTGTCCGATAGACTTTAACCACTTGCCGACCGCCTCACGACGATATACGTCGGCAGAATGGCATGGGCAGGCAGAATCACGTACCTGTACGTGAGCTGCCTCCCGCGGGCGGGGGGGGGGGAGACGGCGGTCGGCATATCTCCCCCGGCGATCGGAGGTGAGGGGGAGGCCATCCATTCGTGCCCCCCCTCGCGATTGCTCCCGGCCAATGAGGTCATTCCTCTGCTGCTGTATGGTAAACAGCAGCAGAGGAAATGATGTTATCTCTCGCCGAGGAGAGAAGACATCCGAGTGATGGTAAAACACACACACACATAGTAGAACATGCCAGGCATACAATACACCCCCCTTTACCCCCCGATCACCCCCTAATCACCCCTCCCCCTCCCCCCCGTCACACTGACACCAAGCAGTTTTTTTTTCTGATTACTGCATTGGTGTCAGTTTGTGACAGTTAGTGTGGTAGGGCAGTTAATGTTAGCCCCCTTTAGGTCTAGGGTACCCCCCTAACCCCCCCATATAAAGTTTTAACCCCTTGATCACCCCCCGTCGCCAGTGTCACTAAGCGATCATTTTTCTGATTGCTGTATTAGTGTCACTGGTGACGCTAGTTAGGGAGGTAAATATTTAGGTTTGCCGTCAGCGTTTTATAGCGTCAGGGACCCCCATATACTACCTAATAAAGGTTTTAACCCCTTGATTGCCCCCTAGTTAACCCTTTCACCAGTGATCACCGTATAACTGTTACGGGTGACGCTGGTTAGTTAGTTTATTTTTTATAGTGTCAGGGCACCCGCCATTTATTACCGAATAAAGGTTTAGCCCCCTAATCGCCCGGCGGTGATATGCGTCGCCCCAGGCAGCGTCAGGTTAGCGCCTGTACCGCTAACACCCACGCATGCAGCATACGCCTCCCTTAGTGGTATAGTATCTGAACGGATCAATATCTGTTCTGATCAGATCTATACTAGCGTCCCCAGCAGTTTAGGGTTCCCAAAAACGCAGTGTTAGCGGGATCAGACCAGATACCTGCTAGCACCTGCGTTTTGCCCCTCCGCCCAGCCCAGCCCACCCAAGTGCAGTATCGATCGATCACTGTCACTTACAAAACACAACGCATAACTGCAGCTTTCGCAGAGTCAGGCGTGATCCCTGCGATCGCTAACAGTTTTTTTTTGTAGCGTTTTGGTGAACTGGCAAGCACCAGCGGCCTAGTACACCCCGGTCGTAGTCAAACCAGCACTGCAGTAACACTTGGTGACGTGGCGAGTCCCATAAGTGCAGTTCAAGCTGGTGAGGTGGCAAGCACAAGTAGTGTCCCGCAGCCACCAAGAAGAAGACAAACAGGCCCGTCGTGCCCATAGTGCCCTTCCTGCTGCATTCGCCAATCCTAATTGGGAACCCACCACTTCTGCAGCACCCGTACGTCCCCCATTCACATCCCCAACCAAATGCAGTCGGCTGCATGAGAGGCATTTTCTTTATGTCCTCCCGAGTACCCCTACCCAACGAGCCCCCCAAAAAAGATGTCGTGTCTGCAGCAAGCGCGGATATAGGCGTGACACCCGCTATTATTGTCCCTCCTGTCCTGACAATCCTGGTCTTTGCATTGGTGAATGTTTTGAACGCTACCATACACTAGTTGAGTATTAGCGTAGGGTACAGCATTACACAGACTAGGCACACTTTCACAGGGTCTCCCAAGATGCCATCGCATTTTGAGAGACCTGAACCTGGAACTGGTTACAGTTATAAAAGTTACAGTTACAAAAAAAAGTGTTAAAAAAACCAAAAAAAAACACAAAGAAATATATATATAAAAAAATAGTTGTCGTTTCATTGTTCTCTCTCTCTCTTTATTCTTCTGCTCTTTTTTGCTGTATTCTGTTCTGCAATGTTTTATTGTTATTATGTTTTATCATGTTTGCTTTTCAGGTATGCAATTTTTTTATACTTTACGGTTTACTGTGTTTTATTGTTAACCATTTTTTTGTCTTCAGGTACGCCATTCACGACTTTGAGTGGTTATACCAGATTGATGCCTGCAGGTTTAGGTATCATCTTGGTATCATTCTTTTCAGCCAGCGGTCGGCTTTCATGTAAAAGCAATCCTAGCAGCTAATTAGCCTCTAGACTGCTTTTACAAGCAGCGGGAGGGAATGCCCCCCAACGTCTTCCGTGTTTTTCTCTGGCTCTCCTGTCTCAACAGGGAACCTGAGAATGCAGCCGGTGATTCAGCCAGCTGACCATAGAGCTGATCAGAGACCAGAGTGGCTCCAAACATCTCTATGGCCTAAGAAACCGGAAGCTACAAGCATTTCATGTAAACAGATGTAAACAGCACCATTGGGAAATTGGGAAAGCATTTTATCACACCGATCTTGGTTTGGTCAGATGCTTTGAGGGCAGAGGAGAGATCTAGGGTCTAATAGACCCCAATTTTTTCAAAAAAGAGTACCTGTCACTACCTATTGCTATCATAGGGGATATTTACATTCCCTGAGATAACAATAAAATGATTAAAAAAAAAAATATATATATAAGGAACAGTTTAAAAATAAGATAAAAAAGCAAAAAAAAAAAAAAATAAATAAAAAAAAAAAAAAAAGCACCCCTGTCCCCCCCTGCTCTCGCGCTAAGGCGAACGCAAGCATCGGTCTGGCGTCAAATGTAAACAGCAATTGCACCATGCATGTGAGGTATCACCACGAAGGTCAGATCGAGGGCAGTAATTTTAGCAGTAGACCTCCTCTGTAAATTTAAAGTGGTAACCTGTAAAGGCTTTTAACCATTTCATTACCAGCATATAGTCAAATGATGTCTACAGATGGGATCTCCCATCCTGGGTGGACGTCATATGACGAGCTGGGCTTCCCGCCGTCTAGGGGGCGCGGGCGCGCCCGCCGCGTTGCTCGAGACCCGGTGAGTGTGCCCGGCGGCAGCGATGTCTGCCAGGCACCCGCGATTGCCCATTAACCGGGCAGGACCGTGGATCTGTGTGTGTAAACATACAGATCCACGTCCTGTCAGTTGAGAGGAGACCGATCTGTGTTCCCAGTACAGAGGAACACTGATCGGTCTCCTCCCCTTGTGCGTCCCCTCCCCCTACAGTAATAATCACTCCCCTAGGAAACATTTAACCCCTCGTCTCCCCCTAGTGGTTAACCCCTTCCCTGCCTGTCACATTTATACAGTAATCAATGCAATTTTATAGCATTGATCGCTGTATAAATGTGAATGGTGCCAAAAATGTGTCAAAAGTGTCCGATGTGTCCGCCATAATGTCGCAGTCACGAAAATAAATCGCGATCGCCGCTATTACTAGTAAAAAAAAATTAAAAAATGCCATAAATCTATCCCGTATTTTGTAGACGTTATAACTTTTGCGCAAACCAATCAATATACGCTTATTGCAATTTTTTTTACCAAAAATATGTAGAAGAATTTGTATCAGCCGAAACTGAGGAAAAAATTAGTTTTTTTAAAAAAATATTGGGATATTTATTATAGCAAAAAGTAAAAAATATTGTGTTTTTTTTAAATTGTCGCTCTTCTTCTGTTTATAGCACAAAAAATAAAAACCACAGAGGTGATCAAATACCACCAAAAGAAAGCTCTATTTATGGGGAAAAAAGGATGTCAATTTTGTTTGGGTACAACGTCGCACAACCGCGCAATTGTCGTTTTAAGTGCGACAGCACTGAAAACTAAAAATTGGTCTGGGAGGGCCTAAAGGCTTTTAAAAATGTATTTATTTTGTTGCCACTGCACGTTTGTGTGCAATTTTAAAGCATGTCATGTTTGGTATCCATGTACTCGGCCTAAGATCATCTTTTTTATTTCATCAAACATTTGGGCAATATAGTGTGTTTTAGTGCATTCAAATTTAAAAAAGTGTGTTTTTTCCCCAAAAAATGCGTTTGAAAAATCGCTGCGCAAATACTGTGTGAATAAAAAAAGGAAACACCCACCATTTTAATCTGTAGGGCATTTGCTTTAAAAAAATATATAGTTTTGGGGGTTCAAAGTAATTTTCTTGCAAAAAAAAAAAATTTTTTCATGTAAACAAAAAGTGTCAGAAAGGGCTTTGTCTTCAAGTGGTTAGAAGAGTGGGTGATGTGTGACATAAGCTTCTAAATGTTGTGCATAAAATGCCAGGACAGTTCAAACCCCCCCCCCAAATTACCCCATTTTGGAAAGTAGACACCCCAAGCTATTTGCTGAGAGGCATGTCGAGTCTATGGAATATTTTATATTGTGACACAAGTGGCGGGAAAAAGACAAATTTTTTATTTTTTTTGCACAAAGTTGTCACTAAATGATATATTGCTCAAACATGCCATGGGAATATGTGAAATTACACCCCAAATACATTCTGTTGCTTCTCCTGAGTACGGGGATACCACATGTGTGAGACTTTTTGGGAGCCTAGCCGCGTACGGGACCCCGAAATCCAAGCACTGCCTTCAGGCTTTCAGCTATTGGCTGAGAGGTATAGTGAGTATTTTACAGACCTCACTTTTTGTCACAAAGTTTTGAAAATTGAAAAAAGAAAAAACATTTGTTTTTCTTGTCTTTCTTCATTTTCAAAAACAAATGAGAGCGGCAAAATACTCACCATACCTCTCAGCAAATAGCTTGGGGTGTCTACTTTCCTAAATGGGGTCATTTGGGGGGGGGGGGGGGGGGGTGTGCCACCTGGGCATTCCAGGTAGCACACTTAGAAATCCTGAAGGCGGTGATTGGTTTTCGGGGCCCCGTACGCGTCTAGGCTCCCAAAAAGTCTCACACATGTGGTATCCCCATACTCAGGAGAAGCAGCTGAATGTATTTTGGGGTGCAATTCCACATATGCCCATGGCCTATGTGAGCAATATATCATTTAGTGACAACTTTTTGTAATTTTTTTTTGTCATTATTCAATCACTTGGGACAAAAAAAATTAATATTCAATGGGCTCAACATGCCTCTCAGCAATTTCCTTGGGGTGTCTACTTTCCAAAATGGGGTCATTTGGGGTGGTTTTGTACTGCCCTGCCATTTTAGCACCTCAAGAAATGACATAGGCAGTCATAAAGTAAAAGCTGTGTAAATTCCAGAAAATGTACCCTAGTTTGTAGACGCTATAACTTTTGCGCAAACCAATAAATATACGCTTATTGACATTTTTTTTACCAAAGACATGTGGCCGAATACATTTTGGCTTAAATGTATGACTAAAATTGAGTTTATTGGATTTTTTTTATAACAAAATGTAGAAAATATAATTTTTTTTCAAAATTTTCGGTCTTTTTCCGTTTATAGCGCAAAAAATAAAAACCACAGAGGTGATCAAATACCATCAAAAGAAAGCTCTATTTGTGGGAAGAAAAGGACGCAAATTTCGTTTGGGTACAGCATTGCATGACCGCGCAATTAGCAGTCAAAGCGACGCAGTGCCAAATTGTAAAAAGTGCTCTGGTCAGGAAGGGGTAAATCCTTCCGGGGCTGAAGTGGTTAACGGTGTTCCGGCGGCTTTTGAATTTGCCGTGAACACCGCATATTGTACACTGTTCTGCGAACATGCGATGTTTGAGTCGAACCTACGTTCGACTCGAACATCGGGCTCATCCCTACTTATAAGGCTCCCACAAAAGTAGTTTTCAAAAGTACCAATGTTGCCCTGCACCAAGTGTACAATAGTTGCTTCATATAAAGGAATATCCCACAAGGATCTACAGTCAGGTCCATAAATATTGGGACATCGACAATTCTAATCTTTTTGGCTCTATACACCACAATGGATTTGAAATGAAACAAACAAGATGTGCTTTAACTGCAGACTTTAATTTGAGGGTATTTACATCCAAATCAGGTGAACGGTGCAGGAATTACAACAGTTTGTATATGCTCCTCCCACTTTTTAAGGGACCAAAAGTAATGGGACAGATTAACAATCATCCATCAAACTTTCACTTTTTAATACTTGGTTGCAAATCCTTTGCAGTCAATTACAGCCTGAAGTCTGGAGCGCATAGACATCACCAGATGCTGGGTTTCATCCCTGGTGATGCTCTGCCAGGCTTCTACTGCAACTGTCTTCAGTTCCTGCTTGTTCTTGGGGCATTTTCCCTTCAGTTTTGTCTTCAGTAAGTGAAATGCATGCTCAATCAGATTCAGGTCAGGTGACTGACTTGGCCATTGTATAACATTCCACTTCTTTTTCTTAATAAACTCTTTGGTTGCTTTTGCAGTATGCTTCGGGTCATTGTCCATCTGCACTGTGGAGAGCCGTCCAATGAGTTCTGAAGCATTTTGCTGAATATGAGAAGATAATATTGCCCGAAACACTTCAGAATTCATCCTGCTGCTTTTGTCAGCAGTCACATCATCAATAAATACAAGAGAACCAGTTCCATTGGCAGCCATACATGCCCATGCCATGACACTACCACCACCATGCTTCACTGATGAGGTCGTATGCTTAGGATCATGAGCAGTTCCTTTCCTTCTCCATACTCTTCTCTTCCCATCACTCTGATACAAATTGATCTTGGTCTCATTTGTCCATAGGATGTTGTTCCATAACTGTGAAGGCTTTTTTAGATGTTGTTTGGCAAACTCTAATCTGGCCTTCCTGTTTTTGAGGCTCACCAATGGTTTACATCTTGTGGTGAACCCTCTGTATTCACTCTGGTGAAGTCTTCTCTTGATTGTTGACTTTGACACACATACACCTACCTCCTGGAGAGTGTTCTTGATCTGGCCAACTGTTGTGAAAGGTGTTTTCTTCACCAGGGAAAGAATTCTTCGGTCATCCACCACAGTTGTTTTCCATGGTCTTCCGGGTCTTTTAGTGTTGCTGAGCTCACTGGTGCGTTCTTTCTTTTTAAGGATGTTCCAAACAATTGATTTGGCCACACCTAATATTTTTGCTATCTCTCTGATGGGTTTGTTTTGTTTTTTCAGCCTAATGATGGCTTTCTTCATGGATAGTGACAGCTCTTTGGATCTCATATTGAGAGTTGACAGCAACAGATTCCAAATGCAAATAGCACACTTGAAATTAACTCTGGACCTTTTATATGCTCCTTGTAAATGGGATAATGAGGGAATAACACACACCTGGCCATGGAACAGCTGGGCAGCCTACTGTCACTTTACTTTCACTTTACCACTAAAAAGTGGGAAGCACAAAACATCACGTCTAAGCTGGGATAGGTTGGCCTTACCCAAACCTTTGGGAGGCTTAGGCCTCCCAAACATTCAAAAATATCACTGGGCCTGCCACCTAACCAGGGTGGTAGACTGGCATGTACACCGTCCTACCAAGGACTGGACAACTGTAGAAGACTCCTTTGCCAACTTACCGATTACGAACTCACCATGTATCGAAATTACCTCTACACCCAAAGAATACACGACACACCCACTCATCGGAGCCACTCTTTCATCTTTAAAACAGCTAGTAAAACACTTGCTATCACCCCTTCCATTGGTCCCATGACGCCCCTAGAAAATAGCCCAGAATTCCCTCCTGGACTCACACTTAAAGACCCGACCCTTGATGCACGAACTTCACATGCCAGAGCACAACGATTCTTCCGCAATGGCTCACTCCTACCATATCACGAACTCTCAACCACCATCCCAGAATACAACATCCCCTTTTATAAATATCTCCAACTACGACACTTCTCCTCCTCTAAACGTACCACTCACTGGCACAAAGATTACTCACCCTTTGAACTCCTATGCACAAGTACGGAACCTCAGGGCCATCTAATTTCCTCCATTTATTCTCTCTTACACTCGGGTTGTAGAGTTAAGGAAGACAGACTAGTACGACACTGGGAGTCAGACCTTTCTCTAGATCTCACTCCCATTAAATGGGAACGCATCTTCACTCTCCTACATAAAGGCTCAATAAACGTCACAACACAGGAGAATAGATACAAACTGTTTTCAAAATGGTATCGGACTCCCGACAAAGTGCATCATTTTCACCCGACCGTACCCCCAACCTGCTGGAGATGCAACGCAGCACACGGCACCCTTCTCCACATATGGTGGGACTGTCCCATCATCCAACCTTTCTGGTCAGAGATTCATCAACTAATCTCGCAAATAACCACCTACACACCAGCCTTCTCTCCCGCACATTATCTCTTACACCACACCCCATGTCCCCTTGGTTCCTATAAAAAATCACTTACACTGCACCTTATTAATACTGCCAACCTCTGCGTTCCACTCCTTTGGAGAACTACTACCCCTCCAACCGTAACTGACTGGATCCGTCGAGTAGACAGAATCGCGGACATGGAAAAACTCATAAGTCAGGCTCAGGATAATCCGTCCAAATTCAACACCACGTGGGCATGCTGGCTCCACTACAAACACTCCACGACTCAGAATACACCTCCTGCCACTTCACCACCTCCACCATGAGAACTTGAAACCCAAACACACGACTCTCTTGAATGCCTTCTCCCAGCTCCTCCAGGCTATCCACACCCAGCGCGCAACTCAATGGCCCCCCCACGGGCCACTAAACCCACTCTCTGCAACCGCTGATGGAACGCACCCACTCTATCTCTGAACCCTCCGGTCACATAGCATAGACACGCCTCGGTTAGGTCACTGGATCCCTCTCCTCCCCCCACCCCCCCCCCACCCCAACTTCTTTCCGTTGTTAAAGCACCTCTATACTGATGCTCCCTGACGAAACTAGCTACGTTACCCTAACACACCGGTCTATGTTTGACTCTGATCTACCTGCATCCAGTCACCCTCCCATCCACAGAAAGTTCCCTTATAGGGGTGGATGGTTCTTGGGCCAACCACTGCGGTGTACACCTTCCATAATACCCATACTTGCCCCTATTTTCTTATGGTAATCCTAATCTTAAAGTTAATATGCACCTAACGACTCTATTCCTACTTACGCCGGTGCCTGTTTGCACCTCTACCGATGAGACACTTATACCTGTTATTTTATTGTTAGGCCAATCTGCCTCTAAAATGTCTCTACCTTTTTCATTCATGTGTAAAGTAATGCAATATGTATGCTGACTATACCCTGTATTCATGAAAACTTTAATAAACTTTTTTGGAAAAAAAAAAAGTGGGAGGCACATATACAAACTGTTGTAATTCCTACACGGTTCACCTGATTTGAATGTAAATACCCTCTAATTAAAGCTGAAAGTCTGCAGTTAAAGCACATCTTGTTTGTTTCATTTCAAATCCATTGTGGTTGTGTATAGAGCCAAAAAGATTAGAATTGTGTCGATGTCCCAATATTTATGGACCTGACTGTAGCTTGCTAGAAGTTCAGGCTGAGATATTTGCCTCACAAAAACAAGAAAAGTCTCATCAAAGTGTAGCCCGTCAGACACTCATACATAAGAGGGAATTCCAGGTCAATGTAGCAAACACTTTCTGTTCTTGGGTGGTTCTTGGGATCCTTGAGAAAGTCACGTGGTCAGTGACGTAACGCGTGGGAGGAGCTAGTGACGTGCATTGCTGGTACGAGATTTGAGAACAGCAGCAGAGGCTTTGGAGGAATCAAGCTCAGACGAGATCGGGCGCTTTCAGGGTGATGTGGCCGTAGGCCAGGGAAGGGGCCAGGGACCTGATTTCATTGAACAATGGGAAAAAGAACTGGATTTAAAGATAGATGATCAAAAAATCGAAAAGACGATTGGAATGGGATATAATAATGTCTGGGATATGAATACAATAGAAATTAATTATACATTTCTAGCAAGGTGGTCCCTGACACCAGTGAGAACCCATAGATACCAACAAGAAAAATCACCTCTGTGTTGGAGAAACTGTAATCAAAGAGCAACGATGACACATATATGGTGGGAGTGTCCAATAATAAAGACTACTGGCAAGAAGTGGTAAACAATATAAAGGAGATAACAGATGAGAAAATGGAACAAAATATTTGGACCTGTTTGTTTCACGACCATACGGGACCAAAGAAACAGTATATGAGAACAATGGTTCCAAATCTCCTAAATGCCGCAAAGGGTTTGATCCCAAAAAAAATGGTTAAAAAGTGAAAAACCAGATATAAGAGAGTGGTATGAACAAATAGACTACTACCGTAAGATGGATTTGTTGAGTAGTAGAGAGGGAGGACAATATAATAAGCATATTAGTACCTGGGAGGCTTGGAAACAATTTAAAACCTCGGACACATATCTAAATAAGATGAAAGAAGGAGAAGGGCCATAAGATAGGAATCTAAGGGACCTGAGGAATAAGCAAACCAGATAGATTGGGGGGGGGGGGGGAGTAGGGGATGTGAGAAAGAGAGATAGGAAATAGATAGAGCAGTAAGAGTAGATCTAGATCCTGTATAATCCCAACTGTTGCTACTGCAAGTAATACCGCCTCCCTTTTGACTCGCTTACCACCACTGCGCCTAGGGCTAGAATAAATGAAATCTAATCTAAAGCTGCCACTTTATAGGTCAAAATACTGTATATAGTGTTTTTTTAAAGGTGCAAAACAAATGTGACTAAATGAAAAAACACAGTGGATCAGCCGATCCTATACTATATATAAGAACACAAATTGCTCATATACTTTACGCTGTCTTTTTTTTTTTTTTTTCATCCTTTATTGTATGTCACAATATATTCATATATTTATCAAAAATTGAATGATTTTGACAGTATCCCTTGTACCAATGTTCATATTCTATTGTTCTTCTTTATGTAAATCTTAATAAAAACATTGAACAAGAAAAAACACAGTGGCGCTGAAATACAGAAAATAAACTATATATCCAAACTTTTCCTTAAAGGAAATATTGTGAAACCAAATATATGTAAATAATGGTTCAAACTCAATATGTGCCCACCAAGTGACAAGTGATCGGAACATATATTAAACATGAAACATATCAACTGCTGAAGTAAAAACAGTTCTTAAATGGTGATTTCTTCTTCAAAGAAATTTCTGTTTAGCCTCTCCAATTTTAATCTGCTTCTATCAGCACTATAATCTTTCTTGTTTCCTGATCTAAAGTGTACACTATTTTCTCTTAACAAGACTGGCGCTGTCCCGTTCATCCAAGATTTTTTTTTATTAATTGTAGAGAGGGGTGCACCGATCCTAGAGGTACTGCAATACCAGGTCAATGCACGACTTTACTGTTTTATAGTTTATAGTTGCCACAGCCCAAGCACATTTACCAAGGTATGCAGTCTATAATTCTTTCCCACCATATCCTAAACTAAAAAACTTTGGTTGGAGGTGGGCTTTAAGTATTACATAAGAAACACTGATAGGTGCACACTGTAAAGAATTCTTTTCCCAACAGACTTTACCAATAAACATTTTC
Organism: Lithobates septentrionalis; assembly: GCA_037952835.1. Taxonomy (NCBI): domain Eukaryota; kingdom Metazoa; phylum Chordata; class Amphibia; order Anura; family Ranidae; genus Lithobates; species Lithobates septentrionalis. Next base: position 1,102,585 of record JBBDGP010000296.1, read on the forward strand.
CAAGTGCCTTTAATAAACCAAATATGGTTATATTTCACCTTTTTTGCTCCTAAAATTTGGTGCTTATTATATCCGGCAGACACACCCTACTGTGTTCTTTTCTTAACACGCAAAGCATTTGAATGATATGTGCATTGTTGGCTTGGTTTTAATGCTTGACCTTTTCTTAAAAGGTTATTTCTTTAATACTTTGATGACTGTAACCTGTAATAACAATAACGTAGACTCGTGTAATCATGTTGGTAGTCTGTATTATTGTAAAGCACTACCTTTGGCTCAGATGTACCTTTTTGATCTACGCTGAACTGTTTATCCGTGATGTTTCTTGAGGCACTGCCACAACTTTAGTGACCACTCATGCAGGACTCGAACAAATAGAGGGAGTGGGGTTTTTGAAGTTGCGCTTCATTATTAATGACATGGATGACTTATAATTATATACACACGCTTGGTCAGTTTGCTTAATAATTCACAAAATATAGACAATCTGGGCCTTATCAGTTACAGAATAAAAATGCTGTATTAAAACGAACAAATGCACTCAAATTAACCTCTTCAGCCCTGGAAGGTTTTACCCCCTTCCTGACCAGAGCACTTTTTACAATTTGGCACTGCGTCGCTTTAACTGCTAATTGTGCGGTCATGCAATGCTATACCCAAACGAAATTTGCGTCCTTTTTTCCCCACAAATAGAGCTTTCTTTTGATGGTATTTGATCACCTCTGCGGTTTTTATTTTTTGCGCTTTAAACGGAAAAAGACTGAAAATTTTGAAAAAAAATGATATTTTCTAGTTTTTGTTATAAAAAAATCCAATAAACTCAATTTTAGTCATACATTTAGGCCAAAATGTATTCAGCCACATGTCTTTGGTAAAAAAAATGTCAATAAGTGTATATTTATTGGTTTGCGCAAAAGTTATAGCGTCTACAAACTAGGGTACATTTTCTGGAATTTACACAGCTTTTAGTTTATGACTGCCTATCTCATTTCTTGAGGTGCTAAAATGGCAGAGCAGTACAAACCCCCCCCCCCAAATGACCCCATTTTGGAAAGTACACACCCCAAGGAAATTGATGAAAGGCATGTTGAGCCCATTGAATTGCACCCCAAAATACATTTTGCTGCTTCTCCTGAGTACGGGGATACCACATGTGTGGGACTTTTTGGGATCCTAGCCACGTACGGGGCCCCCGAAAACAAAGCACTGCCTTCGGGATTTCTAAGGGCGTAAATTTTTCATTTCACTGCTCACTACCTATCACAGTTTTGAAGGCCATAAAATGCCCAGATGACACAAACCTCCCCCCCCCCCCCCAATGACCCCATTTTGGAAAGTAGACACCACAAGCTATTTGCTGAGAGGCATGTTGAGTCCATGGAATATTTTATATTTTGCCACAAGTTTGATCTAGCAGTCTCAATTTTACCCTTATAAACACACAAATGGTCCTTCCAAACCTGATAATGGACAGTCAGGCCAGAACAGCACCACCTGTGCTCCAATCTCTGGGAGACTGCTTTCATTGAACGTAGGTGAGAATTATACCACAGAGCCAGATGGGAGAATAAGACAGTTTGAGCTTTTAATGGGGCAAAGGTATCAAGGGAAGATGTACTCACAAGACCTCAGAACAGTGGTACCTGCAGAGTGAGGGAAATCCTCCCATGTCCTTTCATGTCATGTGATATGTCAAAGCAGAGGGATATGACTTGCACTTATAAAGTCAGTTTCCTGGATAAATCAACAAATTGTGTTGAAAGAACAACCGCATGATTGCATAAACTGACTATATACTGTGTGCATTTTACCTATCTATGCAGCAGGTGGCACTGTAGTATTATAGTTTATGTATTCTTTGATATGGGGTAATCAGAGGAAGTACCATGCTTATTGTGTTATATGCACTTGTTTGTGTTCTCTTCCTGTTCCATGATAAAGATATTGTCAGGAACGCACTGTAGCAGGGCAGATGCGTGTATGTGCGCGCATGTGCACATGAGTTCCTATGGGTGCCCGACGAGCCGGGCAGCGGCGCATGTATGCATGCATGCGCGGGAACACGGGCCAGATGCGCGCACTAAACTTGCTATGCGCCAATGGGCCTTTAAAGAATAGCAGCTGCACTACTGCAGTGCTGTCTGATCTGCAGCTTTACCTGTATACCTGTCCCTGTGATCCCTGCTTGATTCCTGTGTTTGACCTGGCTTATCCTGACCACGCTTGCTCTCCACATATCCTGACCTCAGCTTGCCTTTAGACGTTGTCATATCTCTCATCTGCCTTATATCCTGTTGCCAACTTCTGCCTGCATATTGACTATTCTCTGCTTGCTGTTTATGCTTGTCTCTGTTCATCCGTTACTGACCTGGCTTGTCTGACCCTGCATCCAGTTATCCGTCGGTCCTGATCTGCAGGGTGCCTGGTGACATCGGTCCTGCATCCGCTGTGTGTCTGCATCTACTGTTCCTGCTGCCATCCGCTACTTCATCCAGCCCAGCTCTGATAATGCACTTGCCACACACCTCTGCGGCCAATGGAAAATCTTGCAGGCAATCTTACCTTACCGCTCTCGCAGCCACTGTCGCAACTTCGGTGGCCTTTAGGCTAGGGCTGTACGAGAGGTCTCCCTCTACACGTCAGGCCTTGCCACAAGGTATGTGACAGATATCCTTCATGAAAGTAAAATATTCTCTGCATCACAAGAAGCTTCCAGCGCATAATTTCAATACTCAGCTGATAGGTTATGCGCCCAGCACACCCAGGCATCTAGGCACCGGAAAGAAGTCTACAGTGAGTCAGTGAGTACTGTATACAAGCTACTGAAAGATGGCAAGCAGTCCAGATGCAAAGTTTGCAATAGCAAAGCTGAACAATGCCAATTACCAGCTGTGGAAGTTTAAACTAGAAATGTTTGTCAGCAAGGATGACTTGTGGCAAGTGCTGAATACAGACAGACCCACAAACGGAGAGATGGAGGATTGGGACAGGAAGAATAGACAGGCAAAAGCAACTATAAACTTACTAGTGGAAGATGACCAGCTTATCCACATAAGAACAGAGAAAACGGCCAAAGGTATGTGGACTTCATTACACAAAAACTGCATGAGCGTTCAAGCCTCAACAGTAAACTCTTTCTACTAAGAAAATTGTATAAGATGAGACTAGACGAAGGCCAGCAAATGTGTAACCATGTGAAAGCTATGCTAGAAATCACGGAGTAGCTATGCACCATCAGAGAGGACATCAAATATAACCTATAAAATATACTGCTCTCTTTAACACTTTAGAATCCAGACCCGAGCAGGAGCTGACACTGGAATATTGTACAATTAAAAAAGGGTGCGCTTGGCCAATATAGTGAAAGACTGCAGTGCTGAAAAATTCCCTGGATTGATGATATGTGGTAAATGTGGTATTAAGTGTAAAGTGTACTGTCAAAACTAAATGTATAAGTTCATAGACTTATATGCAAATACCAAATGTGTATAAACAGTTGATAAAAAAATGACAAAAAAATTAAAACAAACCAGTGAAACAGTCTGAAAAACAAGAGTCCTGAAATGAAATAAAATTATGAGTGCAAAAAACCTCTGATAGGTCAGTTCAAAATTAGGGTTATGTTAAGAAGAACCTTAATAGCAAAATATTGTGTGTATAAAACTTAGTCCATCTGTAAATCAATTGCTAGATCCAATGAAAATGTCCATCCAAAACAATACAAGAGTAAAGGTTCAGTGCTAACATATCCAAAAATACTTCATCACCATACAAAGGAATAAATAGAAGGCAGCTTACCAGATCTAAAGATCCTAAAAGAATCTACAGTATCTCACAAAAGTGAGTACACCCCTCACATTTTTGTAAATATTTTATTATATCTTGTCATGTGACAACACTGAAGAAATTACACTCTGCTACAATGTAAAGTAGTGAGTGTACAGCTTGTATAACAGTGTAAATTTACTGTCCCCTCAAAATAACTCAGCACACAGCCATTAATGTCTAAACTGCTGCCAACAAAAGTGAGTACACCCCTGAATGAAAATGTCCAAATGGGGCCCAATCGGCCATTTTCCCTCCCTGGTGTCAAGTGACTCGTTAGTGTCACAAGGTCTCAGGTGTGAATGGGGAGCAGTGTAAAATTTGGTGTTATCGCTCTCACTCTCTCATACTTGTCCCTGGAAGTTCAACATGGCACCTCATGGCAAAGAACTCTCTGAGGATCTGAAAAAAGAATTGTTGCTCTACATAAAGATGGCCTAGGCTATAAGAAGATTGCAAAGACCCTGAAACTGTGCTTCAGTCCGCTCTCTGCTGAAAAAGAGTCACAGCAGTGCATCACGAATTGCACTCCTGTGAACGATAGGAGAAGCCCAGCCAAACAAGCTCAGGCTGGACTTCTCCTTTAATACCAAACTTGACACTGGAATATGACAAAGGCAAATTAATTGATTAATATGACAGAAGTAAAGAAAATATGCACCATGATGACAAAGCTCTTAAGATGTACAAAGGCACAAAGCACAACAAAGAAAGCAGTTTACGCTGTAAAAGGACCGGTCACTTAAAAAAGGACTGTTCTATCTGGAAAGAGAAAACTAAAAGCTATCCACAAAAGAAAGAGTCAAAGCAATCACAAAGGAAACTGCAGACACATCATGGAGTGGCACCTTTAAAAGCCACGCGGCTGGCGCATAGACTCAGGTGCGACAAGCCACATGACTAGTGATGAGATCTTCTTCATAAAACATTGATTACAGTGTAAAAGACACATTTTTCCTAGCAAACGGGAAAAGCTTTACCTCAGACGGTAAAGGCCAGGGCTTCCTGAACTGTATTACACCACAAGGCAAGCATCCTTGTAAAGAAAGTGGTGTGAATTCCAGAACTAGAAGGCAAACTTCTATCAGTGAAAAGTCTTGCAAGCAACGGCCTCACAGTTAAGTTCCAGGGTGATGAATGCACAATTCACATTAATAAGCGATTCCTTGCAAAATTGCTACAAAACTGGATGATAACCTATACAGGCTCATCACCACAGGCCAGCAAGTCAATATAGTCTCTAATGACCTATACAGCAAATGTATTCACTTATGGCCAGTGTTAATTTTGTCGACTGAAACGATTAAAACATTTTAGTCGACTAAATTAATACTATTTTAGTTGACTAAAATACGATTAAAACAATTGAGATGACTAAAATACGACTAAAACTAAAATGGGACTAAAATTAAAATGCCATTTTAGTCCTAAGACTAAAACTAAATCAAAATTTGCTGCCAAAATTAACACTGCTTATGGCACAGGCGGCTGGGGCACAGAAGTCCAGAAGCTATACAGGACATTATAAAGAAAGGTTTATCAGAAGATTTGACAATAATGCCCTGCAAAGTGCTCATGAAATGCAAGTGCTGTATTGAAGCAAAAGCCACACGTGCTCCCCTTCCACAGGTGTCTCAAAGAAAAATGACCCACCCCGTGCAGCTCATACACAGTGACATATGCGGTCCAATGAGAACTCCCACATCAGGTGGGAACAGATATCTACTGACTTTAATTGATGATTATTCCAGGTACAAAACTACTTATCTGATGAAACACAAGAGTGAATCAGAGAAATTTCAAGAGTTCGTTGCCATGTCTAGCAACAAATTCCAACGCAAACCGGGAATAATACGCACAGACAATGGTGGAGAATACATAAGCAAAGAAGTGGCCTCATACCTGAAGAAACAAGTACAATAGCCAACAATAGTACACCCAACAACCACACCATACACTCCTGAACAAAACGGAAACAAATCGCACTCTCATAGAAATGGGCAGGTGCATGTTGTCAGGTGCCACCCTACCTCACAAGTACTGGGGAGAAGCAATCATGACTGCAACCTACCTACCGAACAGACTACCCTCAAGATCCATTAAAAGTACTCCATTCGAAATGTGGCATGGATCAAAGCCTAGCATAGTGCACATCAGAGTGTTTGGATGTAAAGCATATGCCTATATTTCAAGTCAAAAGCGATCCAAGCTGGAGAACAGAGCATAGAGAGCATTCTAGTAGGCTACGAGCAAACTAAGGGTTACAGAATCCTACAAGCAAAGACTGACAAAGTGACAATAAGCCGTAGTGTTTATTTTGATGAGAGCTCATCGTTAGAAACACCGATCCCTGAAAGCGGTGAAGTAAATATATCAAGGAAACCAGAAGAAAAGGTCGACCAAAACGAACCTGTGCAGGAGTCAGAACAAGAGGTGGAACTCACAATGCCGGACCTTCAGAGCCCCTGTTGGAAACGGCGGCTCCCACGCGTGCAGCACTGACCCCCGAAGGAGCTGCTGATAATTAATTGGGCCTGCACTCTGCCTATCAACCCCAGAAAATTGGACTCGACCCCCTAGGCACAACTGTGTGGTAGTGTTAATGCAATACCGAATGATACAAAGTAACACAGTTATAACACCATATATTGTATATTTACCGTTACCTGAGTATCCGCCACTCCACCAGCTGTAATAATGAATAAAATCTCACACAAGGTAGCAATGAACCACTTGTAAAAGTTTACTATAATGAAGAATGGTGAAGAACAACATATGAATAACACAAGTTAAATGGCAGAAACATTTGTTCAAAGCAATAATGTTATACCACTTTATCCAATAGCAACCTGAAAGGGTATATGCGAACAGGTGCACAGTGGAATAGTCCTCAATACTTTAAGACCCCTTTCACACCGAGGGCGTTTTGCAGGCGCTATAGCGTTAAAAATAGCGCCTGCAATCCGTCCTCAAACAGCTGCAGCATTGTCTCCAGTGTGAAAGCCTGAGGGCTTTCACACCAGAGCGCTGCGCTGGCAGGACGTCAGGAAAAGTCCTGTCAGCAGCTTCTTTGGAGCGGTGAAGGAGCAGTGTGTGTACCGCTCCTCCACCGCTGCTCCCCATTGAAATCAATGGAGCAGCGCTGGGATACCGCTGGCAAAACGCCGCTATTGCGGCGCATTGCGGGCGGTTTTAACCCTTTCTCGGCCGCTAGCGGGGGGTAAAAGCGCCCCGCTAGCGGCCGAAATGCGCCGCAAATCCGACAGTAAAACGCCGCTATAAATAGCGGCGTTTTACTGCCGGCGCTATAGGCGGCTCGGTGTGAAAGGGGTCTAATACCTGTATTGAAGCACCTCCCACTGAAGCCTCAGCACGCAGACCAATGCACAGATGGTGAGTGGGCATTGTGGGTAGGTAGTTCCTTGACTGGTTATTTACATATGAGTCACTTCCTCATTCACTACACAGTCCACAATGCATTGCAGTTTCTCAAGCATTGAAGAAAGAAAATGTCTTGACTGCATTAGCATGAACAAGGGCACTAGAGGGAGCAATTCCCTTACTTAAGGAACAACACAGTGTTCTGTATGGTAACTTTGGCAAACCCCTGCGTTACACGCGCATTTGCAGGAGTGACGTCATCGTGACCCCCGCCACTCATGTAGCAGAAGGCCGCAAACCTGGAAAAAGGACCGAGGGAAGATGTCAGCCATGCTAGCGGTGACATCGCGGCACTGGAGGGCTCCCTTCTAAAGTAAGTCTATCATAATGTGCTAGTATGTGATGTATACTAGCACATTATGACATTGCCTTGCAGGAATTTTTTTTTGTTAATCACCATTGGTTTACAACCGCTTTAAAGTCCAATTCTTTGTAAATCTATCATCAGATACCTCAAACATGGGAAACTTTATTTTTCAGAATAATAAATAATTCTGGCCACCGAAATTAATTGACGCTCAAGTGCTAAACGTGCCCAGCGTGAACAAGTGACGAGTCTTTTTTCTGTCAAAATGCTGCTGCTCCTGGACGCACTGGCAGTGGGGTTTTTTTCTGCCTATAAAAGCTTCTGCCACTAAACGCTGCTAAAAGTCTATGTGTGCATGGGTACATGCAGGGATTTCATAGGCAGGAAAAAAAAAAAGAACGTCTGCCACCCCTGGAAGCTGCTGCAAAAATGTCCAGTGTGCATAAGGCCTAAGCCTCTGCATATTCTTTCTTCTTTTAACTCCTTCAGATCTGCACTATAGCCGAATGATGGCTACAGCGCAGATCTGCTTTGCCAGGAGGGCGTCAATCGACGTCCTCCCCTTTGTAAGCTGAACGCGTCCCCCTGCAGGGCGCGCGCGGCGCGCGCTGTGATCACCCTAATCAATGAGACTCAGGTGATCACAGATCCGAGTAAGGGGTCAATTCCGACCCCTTACCACGTGATCAGCTGTCAGCCAATGACAGCTGATCACGTGATGTAAACAGATTGGTAATCTTTTCTTTTTTTCTTCTCACGCTGACAGCGTGAGGAGAAAAAAAGCCAATCACTGGCTCCTGTTGAAGGGACATCGGTCCCGAGCAGAGAGAGGCGAAGCCTCCTCATATGTGCCCACAGTGCCCACCAATCAGTGCCCACAAGTACATCAGTGCCACCTATCAATGCCCACGAGTGCCACCTATCAATGGCCACCAGTGGTGTCTCATCAGTGCCACCTAGCAGTGATGCCTATCAGTGTCGCCTACCAGTGCCAATCCGTGCCCATCACTGCCACCCATCAGTGCACATCACTGCCACCCATCAGTGCCCATCACTGCCAGCTATCAGTGCTACCTATTAGTACCCTTCAGTGCCACCTATCAATGCCCTTCAATGCCGCCCATCAGTGCCACCTATTAGTGCCCTTCAGTGCCACCTCATCACTGCCCACCAGTGCCGCCTATTAGTGACCACCAGTGCCGCCTATTATTGCCCATCAGTGCCGCCTTATCAGTGCCCATCAGTGTTGCCTTATCAGTGCCCATCAGTGTCGCCTTATCAGTGCCCATCAGTGCAGCCTATCAGTGCAGCCTCATCAGCGTACATCAATGAAGGAGAAAAATTGCCTGTTTGCAAAATTTATTAACAAAATATAAAACGGTTATGTATTTATTTTTTTACATTCGGTCTTTCGGTCTTCAATACCGGGCCTATTCTGGCACTTCTCTCCTACATGTAAAAAACCACATTTTCTGCTAGAAAATTACTCAGAACATTATATATGTTTTTTTAGCAGACAACCTAGGGAATAAAATGGCGGTCATTGCAACTTTTTATCTCGCACGGTATTTGCGCAATAATTTTTCAAATTTTTCAAGAATTAAAAAAATAACAAAACAGTAAATTTAAAAAAAGCCCAATTTTTTTGGATAATGTAACATGTCATGCTTTAAAATTGTGCACACTCTTGGAATGGCGCCAAACTTCGGTACTTAAAAATCTCCATAGGTGACGCTTTGAAAGTTTTTACCAGTTACCAGTTTAGAGTTACAGAGGAGGTCTAGTGCTAGAATTGTTGCACACACTCTAACGCACGCGGCGATACCTCGCATGTGTGGTTTGAACGGCGTTTACATATGTGGGCGTTCGCTTCTGAGTGCAAGCTACTGGGGATAGGGGTGTTTTAAAAAAAAAAAAATTATTATTTTATTTTTTATTTTACTTAATTTTTTTTATTTTTACACTTTTTGTTACATTTTTATTTTTTTGATCACTTTTATTCCTATTACAAGGAATGTAAACATCCCATGTAATAGGAATCTATTTGACAGGTCCTCTTTATGGAGAGATGTGGGGTCAATAAGATGCCACATCTCTCCTCCAGGCTGGAAAGCATGAGATCGTGAAAACAAATTCACCGATCTTCATGCTGACAGCCGCGTTCGCGGCTTTGTTGACATCCGGAACCCCGGGCGTGACGTCATAACATCGCACCCGGGCCTCCGACGGTCATAGAGATGGCTGGTGACCATCTGGTCACCGGAAATCTCTATCATCGTCATCCGGCGCCGGACGATTCTTTCTCCGCGCCCCCGATGGCATGGGAGAGCCCGGAGAAGCACCGGATGGCGGCGGGAGGGGAGGGTGTCCCCTCCCGTCGCCTATAAGAACGATCAAGCAGCGGAACTGCTGCTATGATCATTTTTATCGTGCACAGAATCGCCTGCTGGAAAGAATGATATCTGAATGATGCCTGAAGCTACTGGCATCATTCAGATATTCACACTCAAATCAAGGAAGTTTTTTTACTATGGCCCGGTTTTAAATAAATAAAAAACCCAGAGGTGATCAAATACCACCAAAAGAAAGCTCTATTTGTGAGAAAAAAATTATAAAAATTCAAAGAGTGACAGCGCTAAAAGCTGAAAATTGGTCTGGGCAGGAGGGGGGGGGGGGGGGGGGGGGTTTAGGTGCCCAGTAAGCAAGTGGTTGAAAATTCTGGGAGTTACCCTGTTTCCCCGAAAATAAGATCTAGCGTGATTGTCAGTGATGGCTGCAATATAAGCCCTACCCTGTTTCCCCGAAAATAAGCCCTACCCTGAAAATAAGGCCTACAAGAACTTTAACTAGGGCTTATTTGGGGGGTAGGGATTATATTGCAGCCATCACCGACAATCACGCTAGGTCTTATTTTCGGGGAAACAGGGTAGGCTATGTCCCACCATAAAAACCGTTCATTGCTGAGTAGATTGTGTAATTTTTTAAAAATAAATCTGTACACAATTCCTTATCACCTCTACTGTCAGTGCCAAACACTTTTGTGCTATTAGAGATCCTTTCCATATTACTTTTCTACATTCCTTGATCTGTGAGCCTGGGGCTTTGTCATAATGCAGTCAAATGTTAGCATTCACATAGGCTTTTTATCTCAGATTTCAACTGTTAACTGACTAAAAGCCCACGTTCACACTGAGGGCGGGTTAGAAATCGTGCCAGTTCAGCTGAACTCACATGATTTCTAACCGGTAATGCAGTCCGACCGGTAATGCAGTCATGCACATTTGTCCATTCAAATCGCCCCCGAAGTCGCCAAAAGTAGTACAGGAACTACTTTTGGGAATCTGTGTTATTGCCGGAAATAGCCGCCGATTTGGCATGCGATTTGACATGCCAAATTGGCCCAATATGAACGTGGGCTAAGGCTTCTTTCACATTAGCGGTACTGCTTACCACCCTCTGAAAAGCGATTAGCAGTAAATACCTTTTCAGAGGGTGGTGTAGCAGCAGCTGACAGGCATTCAGAAGGTGCTACTGCCACCTTCTGACACAAGAGTTTTTATCGAAAAATGTTTTTATCGCCAAACGCAACTGCGAGTGTTTGAACTCATTGGGCGAGTGTGACAGGCAGTGCTGCCTGCCAAACTGTGTACCCAAGTTAAAAATGCAAGGCATCACAGCTGCAGCATGTAAACAGCCCTCTCAGTCTGTATTGTACCAATTCCGTGGGTGGCCGGGGGGTTTGGAGTGGAGGTGATGCCGGTAATATCATGCTCAGCTCTGGCATGGTCAGTTTGAGATAGGAAAGCAAGGGACTGGCAGGATCCCCAGTTATTTCCCACAAAGGAATCAATACAAAAAGAGCAGGATAGGTTTTAATACAAGTACTGTACATGGTAACACATACACACCAGGGATATGAAATGTTGAGGTAACATACCCTGTAAACTACCACCATTGCCCAGTAACAGGCATGCCTTACTTGCCAAGCCTAGTCTTAATTATAAAAGCTTTATTCTTCTACAGATAACATTTAATAAAATACTCATCCTGTCTACATACATATCCAGTTTCTATAATGTTAAAGTGTAATTACCCGCTAGGCGATTTATATAGACAGTTATCCTAAAGCCTCATGTCGTATAACAACCTCCTTAGCCAAGCATGTCCAGGCAAAACTTCACCTAACCAGCATTCATGCTTCACATACCCAGCATGCATATTTCAGATAACCAGCTTGCATACTTCATTTAACCAGCATAGGGTTGCCACCTCATTCCTTTAAACCCAAACACATATTAATTACACAGGTTCTGTGACTGAATAAGGTGGTAATTTAAACTCACTTGGTACCTTATCTGCATTGAATTATCCTCAGAACCTGTGTAATTCATACAGTCAGGTCCATAAATATTGGGACATCAACACAATTCTAATCTTTTTGGCTCTATAACCAGCATGCATAGCTCACATAACCAGCATACATATTTCAGATAAGCAGCTTGGATACTTCATATAACCAGCATCCATGCTTCAGATAGCCAACATGCATACTTCAGATAACCAGCTTTCATACTTCAAAGAACCAGCATGCATGCTTCAGATAACCAGCTAGCAAAGCATAAAGCGCAACCGTGGACTGAGAGAGGAACTATAAGCCACATAGGGCTGATTTGGCATACGATTTCACATGTCAAATCGCATGCCAAATCAGATCCTATTGCTGGCAATGGCACCATGGCACTGATTCCCAAAAGTAGTTCCTGCACTACTTTTGGCCACTTCAGGGCCTATTGAATAGACACCTGTGCAGGAACCTGCACAGGTGTCTGTCAAATCACCCCCGAAGTCAGACTGAAATGCCGGTTTGAAAGCGTGAAAGTTCATCTGAACTCGCACAATTTCAAACCGGCCCTCAGTGTGAACGTGGGCTGAAGCTCATCTGTCAAAATAGAAACACGAAACCTATTATTCATGACCGCTTGTTCTTCAAATGCTAGTTGCTTGGCTGTCACGCAGATCCTTCAATACCTTGATTACATTGCTTGGAAGTGTATTGATCAGCACTTATGACATTTCTGATCTGCATACTGAGATCCTAAAATAGAGCCTTGTAGCAATATGTTTTTATTCCGGCCAGGCAACTACCATTTTCAGAAGGAGATTAGCAATGCCCAATGACAACTTTAAAGGGGTTGTAAAGGTTTGTGTTTTTTCACCTTAATGCATCCTATGCATTAAGGTGAAAAAACACCTGTCAGTGACCGGCCCCCCAGCCCCCCCCGTTTTACTTACCTGAACCCTCGAACTTGTCCCATGGGGACGCACTCTCTCTCTGCCCAGAGTTCTTGGCTCTTGATCGGATAGATTGATAGCAGCGCGGCCATTGGCTCCCGCAGCTGTCAATCAAATCCAATGACGCGGGCGCCGGGGTGCGGGGCCGAGTCCTGCATTCGGCATCTATGGACGCTGAATGCTGGACTCGGGAGCACGCCCGCAAGGTAACCCCCCGGGAGAGCGCTTCTCCCAGGGGGTTATCTGATGTTGGGAGGAGACGCGAGAGCCACTGAAGGACCCCAGAAGAGAATGTTCGGGGCCACTTTGTGCAAAACGAGCTGCACAGTGGAGGTAAGTATTGATATGCTTGTTATTTTTTTTTTTTTTTAAAAACCCTGAACCTTAAGTGTCACTTTAACATTTAAAGTAGGTAAACCTCAGACATGAAATATGAACAAAGCATATCCCTCTATAGCCTGTACTCAGTAAAGAGCACTAAGTGTTATTTCTGTTTGCTGCTTCATTCCTTCGCTATCAGCATGAATCACTTCTGACAAGTTTTCTTGATGCCAAGAGAAAAATGGTGACAGGAGAGAGAGCTCCAGCTCACAGCCTGAGATTGACAGCCTCAGCTCTGTTCCTGTGTGCTGTGTGAAGGGGGGGGGGGGGGGGGTGTCTCTTCCCTCCAATCTGCTTTCAGAGCTCTCCTCACTAAGCTCTGAAGAGTGTAATTTTAGCTCTCCGCCCCCTTTCAGACAAGCTTTAAAAATGTAGCACTTTGAAGCCAGATAGCAGGCAATTGAGCTACACTTTTGCCAGGCTTCACAAGTTTGTTGCACAGTTGCAGCAAGTCTGCTTTGCATGACTCTAACTTTCTTTGCAAACATTCTGCAAGTCTGCTGCAAGTTCTGGTTCAGTTATATTGTGCAATAGTCACCCCACCACAGGGGTCACTGTGACTCGCAAAGCTCTTGCTATAGACTCACCACCGCATTTTTGCTCTTGCTAGAGACCTGACATGCAAATTTGCATCAAATTGTAAAAGTGCCAACTAGAACTTGTGCCTCTAGTGCTCTGCAAATGTACAACTTGCCAGTGAAAATTTGTAGCAAGTTACAATTCAACACTGCCCCAAATTTGTGGCACGTTATCCTTGCTATCTGGGTATTGATGTAGGGAAGAAAAGACTTCAGATAGACAGGTACATCTTATGTAGGAAGATTTCTTTTCATCTCTGTGTATCACCTGAGGCCAGTCACTGCACCGACAATGGTCACCAAGACAAATAGCGGGGTGAATCTCCCAGTAGTGTCACAGACAGCAATAGAAAAAACTGTCAGACTCTCTGCTTGAAAACCAGCATTCAATTAGCCTCTGCAGCTCTGATCAGTGTATTGTGAAGGGGGGATTCCCTGCTATCATAATACAATAACACAGCGAGGGAGATCTCTGCATCCACATCACTTGTATTGATGTATTGATGTATTGATGTAGGAATCTGTAAGATCTGGTTGAACGGAAAAAAAAAAACTGTATGTATATTGGGATGTGTATTTATGCAAAATTAAAAAAGTTTTGCTTTTAAATATACAGTATTCCCAAAATAACAAACCAGAATATTCATTAGCTCTTTTGCTAGAAAATTACTCAGAACCCCCAAACATTATATATGTTTTTTTAGCAGAGGCCCTAGGAAATAAAATGGTGGTTGTTGCAACTTTTTATCTTGCGTGGTATTTGCGCAGCAATTTTTTAAACGCATTTCATGCATTAAAAAAAAAATTACTAAGGTTAGCCTGATTGTTTTGTGAAAGATGATTTTACAGGAAGTAAATAGATACCTAACATGTCACGCTTTAAAATTGCGCACACTCATGGAATGGCGCCAAACGTTGGTACTTAAAAATTCCCATTGGCGATGCTTTCAAAATTTTTACAGGTTACCTGTTTAGAGTTACAGAGCAGGTCTTGGTCTAGAAATATTGCTCTTGCCCTAACGTTCACTGCGATACCTCACATGTGTGGTTTGAATGCCGTTTACATATGTAGGCATGGCCTACGCATGCGTTCGCTTTTGCAAGCGAGCACGCGGGAGCTGGGGCGCTTTAATTTTTTTTAAATTGTTTATTTAACTTTTATTTTTCTATTTTGACACTTTCCTTTTACATTTTTTTTTATCACTTTTATTCTAATTACAAGGAATGTAAACATCCCTTGTAATAGGAATAGGGCTTGACAGGTCCTCTTTCCAGCAACATCCGGGGTTTATAAGTCCCCAGATCTCGCCTCTAGACTGGAAAGCCTAATATTAAAAAAAAATGATCTCAGCTTCCCAGCCTAGGCAACGGCAGTGTTTACAACTGCCGAGGCTGAATGTGACATCATAATGTTGCACCCAGCCTCCAAAAGGTCATAGAGACTGCCGGGGACCATCTGGTTCATGGTATTCTCTATGGTGAACTTCCACCGCTCGCGGATTCCTTCTCCGGCTTGCCGATCGCACAGGGGAGCCGATAGAAGCACCGGAGGGTGGCGGGAGCCTGTAAAAACAATCAAGCAGCTAAACAGTTGCTATGATTGTTTTTACGGTGCAGGGAATCTCTTGCTGTAAAAGAAGATATCTGAATGATGCTGTAACTGCAGGCATCATTTGGATATCCCCACTCAATGTCTATGACGTCATATGACGTCGTTGGGCGGGAAGTGGTTAAACATATGATGAACTCATCCTAAATTGACATATCTGTGCAAAAAAAGTCCATATAAAATGTGCAAACACTGCGCAAAAAAAATTACAAAATATATATATATGAGGGCTTTTTTTCTCGGAGAATGGGTGCAGGAACTCCCCCCCCCCCCCCGTCTGAGTCACCCCTTATCTCTGTCCCTACCCACCTCTGACCACCGTTCCTTGGTTCCACCTCCTATCCACCTACCAGTACTGCTCCTTTTAGAAAATACAGAACCAAGTATTATTTTGTGGTGTTAAATCATTTGTATGGAACATGTTAATGATAAAAATAAACACAGTAAAATAGATCCCCTGCAGCCAGGAACAATAGAATCCCAGCAAAAGATCCCCACACAACAATAGACTCCCCCAGCAACAATGGACTCCACCCCAACAACAATAGATTCCCTGCAGCAACAGTCAGCCAACGACAACAAAATATCACACCCAGTAACAAAATATCCACCCAAGCAACATTATACCCCCCCAGCAGCAACAACAGATCTCCCAGCAGCCAGCATCAATAGATCCTCCAGCATCCAGTAAAAATACACTTCTCCCTCAACAGTAGATCCCTTCCAGCAACATAAGACCCCCCCAGCAACAATAGATTCCCCATCAGCAACAATAGACCCTCACACAAAATAAGATCCCCACCAGTGACAATAGATCCCCCAGCAGCCAACATCAATAGACCCTCCAACACACCCCACACCTCATGCTATTACATACATTCAGTGCTGGAGGTGCCAGAACTGCGTTCCCCCGCGTTCCCGCTGAAAAAAAGCCCTGTATATATGTAAGGTGCAAAAAGGTGCTCAGATTTTCTAAACTTCAATAGTTCTTCTTTGAAGGAAGAAGGAATGATAACGTACACCCAGGTCTGGCCCAAGACTTTGTGCTGCCTGGGTCCAAGAATGAAATGCTGCCCACCCCCCCAAAAAAAAATCAAGCCCACCAAAAGGCCCCCACATCCATTATTTTATATCATGATATTTAAAACAAAAATTAGATTTACATGCAACAGCACCTTGTCTATATGCAAAATTATATAACATACCACCATGTTACCGCTCCCCCATCTTGGTGCCCTAGGACATCCGTGGGTGCACTGTGTCAGCGCATTGGGCCCTGCCACCCCCTACCCCACCCCTCAGGGCCCGTGTGCAGTGAACATGTTGCACCCATGGATGATATGCCACTGGGATAGGGCTGTATAGGGGTGGGATAGGGCTTTATAGGGGTGGGCCAGTATATGGACAGGCTAGGGTTTTGTATGCACAGGCTAGGGTTTTATATGCACAGGCTAGAGTCCATCAGTGCCACCTCATCAGTGTCCACCAGTACAGCCTCATCAGTGTCCATCAGTGCCACCTCATACGTGCCCATCAGTGCTACCTCATTAGTGTCCATCAGTGCCACCTCATCAGTGCAACCCCATCAGTGCCCTCCAGTGCAGCCCATCAGTGCCCATCAGTGCCACCTCATCAGTGCCACCTCGTCAGTGCCCACCAGTGCAGCCTATCAATGCCCATCAGTGCCACCTCATCAGGGCACACCAGTGCAGCATATCAGTGCCCATCAGTTTCCATCAGTGCCACCTCATAAGTGCCCACCAGTGCAGCCTATCAGTGCCCAGCAACGCCACCTTATCGGTGCCCACCAGTGCAGCCTATCAGTGCCCAGCAATGCCACCTTATCGGTGCCCACCAGTGCAGCCTATCAGTGCCCAGCAGTACCACCTCATCAGTGCCAACCAGTGCAGCCTATTAGTGCCCATAATTTTCCATCAGTACCACCTCATCAGTGCCCACCAGTGCAGCCTATCAGTGCCCTTCAGTGCCACCTCATCAGTGCAGCCAGTGTCCATCAGTGTCACCTCATCAGTGTCCATAAGTGCCACTTCATCAGTACCACCAGTGCAGTCTATCAGTGGCCAGCAGTGTCACCTTAGCTGCACCTACAGCTTCGACCTTCTCCTGACCATACATTGGGGCGGGTCTAAGAGTCAGTGACACTCCCGGCCCCGCCACCTACCCTGCTCCCTGTGGACTACAGCTGCCTCAATGCTAGTGGCATCGTGGGGCGCCCCCCAATGTGCAGGCAGTGTGGGCTCCAGGGGCAGCTGTTTTGGGCTCCAAAACAGTGACTGGGCATTAAAGACGCCCCTGTTAAAGTGCTGCCTCTCTTAAAGTGCTGTCTGAGTCCCATGGACCCAACGAGATCCATGGTAGGGCCGGCCCTGTGTATACCTCAGAAGAAAGAGTGCTCCCAAAAGGAATCACCACAATCGATTAAATGAGCTTCTTACCAGCTGCTCTGATCCCACAAGGGGACTATCAGATGCCTTGCTGCATAGCAGCCATATACACCATGATCTTGCGTGCAAAGGTTCCACATCTCCTAAGTCAAGTTAGACTCCATGGAGGAAATTAAAATACAGAGAGAAATCCACATAGTGTAGTATTTCACCAAAATTTTTATGAAATGATAAATTCACATTTACAATTTTAAGGGAATTACACAACATGTGTTACAAAGAACCAGCAGGTCCAAGCGGTCAGGCAGACTTGCAGAATTACGTCACGTGTGAGGTCCCTCCCAACACACGCGTTTCTCTGTAACCAGGGTCATTCTGTTACTAAAGCTGCCCAGCCCTATTGTTGTGTACAGATGACTCACCTGCAGACCCTGTGTTTACATGTAAATATCGGCATTCATATGTAAATAGCAGCAGACCGGCGGCATTCATATGTAAATAGAGGTGGCATGCATATGTATATCATGCCCCCCTAAGTTCATATTCCCCATCACTTCTGCTTAATGCTGCCCACTGAAGGGGCATGCTTGAAAGTCCTGCCTACAACTGTGGTCATTCAGCCTAACATTAGCCTGTTCTGCAAAGGTAAGCAATTTAGTGTGGGGGAGGGTAGTTTGGGTTGTGCAGAGGTAGGGAGAGAAGGAATTACAGTTTGGGGTGCACAGGTGAGCAAGAAGGGGTATAGAAGGTGGGTGCAAAGATGAGTAGAGGAGGCAGGTAGAGTTAAAAGGGGGGATTAGAGCAAATTGTCTCAGGGGCTGCCCAAGAGGAGGCCATTCACCGCGTTGAATGCGCGTTGACCGCATCTGGAACTGAAAGACCACTAGCCTGATATGCTCTTTGGATTAACCTCACGATCCAGCTTGCCAAGGTCATCTTGGATGCTGCCATTCCCTTTTTGGCGCCCTTTGGAATGATAAACAGTCGTTGATCTTTACGGAACTGTTGTGTTAAACTTAAATAGTGCCTTAGAGACCTAGCTATATCTAACTCGTAAAGTCTTGAGGCTGGGTCCTCCCCGAATGCTGGAAGAACCCATTCCTGGTTGAGATGGTAGACCGAAGGCACTTTAGGAACGAATTGATGAATAGGCTGCAAAACCACCCTGTCTGGGAAAAAGGTGATGTAGGGTTCCTGTGATCCTAGAGCTTGGATCTCCAACACTCTGCGACCCGAAGTGATGGCGATCAGGAATATCACCTTCAAGGAAATATCTTCCAAGGTGCACTCTTCTGTGGGAGCAAAAGGAGGATTTGATAGGACATTAAGTACAACAGTCAAGTCCCATTTGGGGTATAACGTTTTCCTGGGAGGTCGCAATCTTAGGACTGCCTTCAAAAAGTGTTCGACAAGAGGGTTTAATGCCCATCGTGTATCTGTTAGAGCTGAAAGGGCTGAGACCTGGACCTTAAGTGTGGTTAGGCCCAAACCTAAGTCCAAACCACTCTGCAAGAGAAGTATATTCTGGACTCCAGGTTCCAGGGGATCGGAATGGTTAACCTCTGCCAGCTCTGTAAACTTTCTCCATACCCTGTAATAGGTGGAATTAGTGGATGATTTTTTTGCCTGTGGTAGTGTTTGGATAACACTATGCGAGGATCCTAACTCACCCAACCTCTTCCGCTCAACTTCCAGGCCCTCAAGTCTAGGATCTCTGGGTGCAGGTGAAAGAAATTGTCCTGAGACAGAAGGTTATCCATGCATGGAAGGGAAAGCGGTTTGCACAGGGCCATCCTGACTAAGAGCTTGAACCATCTTTTGGGCCAATACGGGATCACTGCCAAGATTGTGACTTTCTCTGTTGTCAGATGTTGGAGAAACCTCAATATCAGAGGGGTCGGAGGAAACGCATATCCTTTCTGAAAGTTCCATGGCTGGACTAGGGCATCCACTCCTGCTGACCTCGGAGATGGGAATCTTTAAAAGAATAGAGGCATCTTTGCATTGAGTGGGGAGGCAAAGAGGTCTATTTGGGGAGTGCCCCATTGCTGGCATATCCAGAGGAAGACCCTCAGATTCAGGGACCATTCGTTGTTGTCGCTGAATGATCTTGACAGATAGTCGGCTAACTGATACTCGGGCCCTGGGATATATGAGGCCCGTAGGTTGATTAAATTCCTCTTGGCCCAGTTTAGAATGGGAAGTACGGATTTGCCTCTGAGGGAGGTGGCTAAATGGAGTATTGCCATCCATGCTGCCCTTAGTTCCAATATGTTCAAAACTACTTCCTCCGAATTGAATTGCCATCTCCCTTGTACTAACTGGTCTTGGTAGTGTGCTCCCCAACCCAACCGACTTGCGTCTGACGTAAGAATGGTCGACGAGATGGGCCCCAGGGAACAGTGACCCAGAAGGTTGGATGGTCTTGTCCACCACCAGAGACTGGACTTCATTGCGGGCGTGATCAATATCCTCTGTTCCAGGTGATTCTTCCTCCACTGTGACAGAAAACCCAGCTGGAACCCCCGTAGATGCCACTTGGCCCATTTTACCATGGGTATACATGAAGAAAGGGACCCCAGCAGGCTCAGACAGTCTGATGCTGACATGGAATGGCTCACCAGTACTCTTTTTTTACTTTCCCTATCAGAATAGGGATTTTTTCTGATGGGAGAGAAACTGCTTTCTCTGGAGTGTTGAAGAATGCTTCCAGATATGCTCCTGCGTAGGTGTGAGCTGACTTTTGGAATAATTGATCAGCCACCCGAACCTGATCAGCGTGTCTAGGACCAATCACACATGTATTTCTAGGCTTTTTTTTTTTAAAAAATATTTATTGATTTTTTTCAAAATATATTCATAGAAAACATTGTACAGAACAATTGTAAGGCATGAATATACACAATTATTCTTTATACAGAATGCATGTTATACCTAAACATAAACATAGTTATAAGGAGCACTGGGGAGAGGGAGGGGGGAGGGAAGGGAGAGGGGGGTAAGCAATTCACATTTGCCAGCTTGTCACTAACATTGGGCAAGAAGTTGCCAAAAGGGTTTATCCTAAATTTTTTGTACCTTTAGGGAATGGAGGCGACTTATGAACATATCTAACTAGATAACCTACAATATGATCTGGTTAATACATTTTGATTGGGTGAATATAGTCCCAGAGTGTAATAGCTGAAGTGGATGGATGCCAAGGAGCTTCAGGTGATTGTAGGCCGCTTATGGTGGTTTAAATGAAGAAGGATCAGACACTGGAGGAATTTTAAGTTTGCCGAGTGAATTAGTAATGTCTCTCGTCAGGTACCATTCTGTATATCTAAATGGGTGCATTATGTCTTGGATGGTCTGTTGAGGAAATGTGGCTTCCAGAAACCTTCTCCAGCGTTTGAAAAATCGTGGGGTAAAGCGGAGATTTGACTTGATGAGGTCCAATCTTTCTAGATAGAATAATGACGTCAAGGCTTTTATAACCGCAGGCAAACTGGGCGGCGATGTCGTGATCCAGTGGGACATAATAGTCCTGCGGGCTACAAGAAGGCAGATATGAGCCCAGTGCGGTATGTTTGGTAAGTCCAATGCGGACGAGGAGGAGGCTGAAGGTGTGATGCTAAATAGGCATAGTAGGCAGTCACTATGTAACCTGATATTGCAGATTTTGTTAATATAGGCTATCACATCATTCCAGTAGCTGTTAATAGCAGAGCACTCCCAAAGCCTATGGAGCAGCGTGGGACGTGGTAATAAGCACCATGGACATAGTGCTTGAGACGGGTCTTCTTTGTTGAAACAAAATGGGAAGTATGGTCTGTGAATAATCTTAAATTGAGTTTCACGCCATGTTTCAGAGATCGTAAGTTTCCGGGTGACCCTATATCCCTCAAGGATTATCCCTCAAGGATAGAGTAATCTTTGCTTTGCAGTAAGTGATCAATAAAGGATGGTTTAAAAGGATCAGAGTCAGGACCACAGCAGGATCTCAGATAATTCGTGAGTTGGTGATGGAAGAAGCTGTGAGTTGGTGGCAGGGAGAATTCCCGCATCAGGTTTTGGTATGGTTTGAGCTTACTTGTATTATCTTGGTATAACAAAATTATCTGTATGAGGCCTCTGGATTGCCATTGGGTATAGGCTTTATGTAAAGTGGAAGGTAAGAACATAGGGTTGCCTTGTATTTTAAGATGTTTCGAGATGCTAGAGGGCAGTCCAAGTAGTTTTCTGACCTCCCTCCAGGCGATGACAGTATCTCTGAATAGTATGCTGGTTTTAAAGGTGATGCGGAAGGTTGTTAGGATTAGAGTGGAGGATGCCTGTAAGGTCGTGTGGGTATGCCATAGAGTCCTCTAGGGCATAATTGGAATATTTGGACCCTCCTGTTAACCAGTCTAGGCCCTGTCTAAGTAAGCAGGCTAAATTATAAAAACGAATGTTGGGGAGTCCTGCCCCGCCCTCGCTCTTCGGGAGACATCGTTTTTGAAGCGCAATGCGTGGTTTTTTGCTAGACCATAAGAAAGCTGTCACAGCCTTCTGTAGTTTTTGCACATCTGAATGCCTCAATAATAGAGGTATGGTTTGCATGGGGTACAGTAGGCGTGCAAATGATACCATTTTAAAAAGGTGGCATCTCCCAAAAAGCGAGAGGGGAAGGGCACCCAAAGCCTCCAATTCCCGAACAATTTTGGCTACCAAGGGAGGATAATTGAGTATATACAAGGAAGATGGGTCTCGGCCTATATGTATTCCTAAGTATGTTATATGTTGAGATGCAATGGTCAGCGGGGACAAATGTGTCCACTTAGTGGATAGTCGAGGGTGTAGTGCTAAGATTTCACTTTTATCAAAGTTTATACGAAAACCAGAGCAGAGTCGGAAGGTCGTAAATATTTGTTTAAGTCTGTCAAAGTCTGATACGGGGTCAGTAGAAAACAATAAAATATCGTCCGCAAATAGTGCAGAGCGGAGTGTTTGGTTTCCCAAGGTGATGCCACTAACCCCTTCGGTTGAATTGAGGATTCTAGATAAGGGTTCAATCGCAATGTTGAATAACAACGGGGATAGGGGGCATCCCTGTCGCGTTCCTTTCGCTAAGGGGATGGTGTCTGAGATAAAGTTCGGGGTGACAAGGCGTGCCGTTGGTGAGGCGTACATTTGTGAGAGGAACCTTGTGATTTGACCCGAAAAGCCGAATTTTTCCATTACCGTGAAAAGCCATGAAAAACCAATGTTGTCAAAGGCTTTTTCGGCGTCTAGGGACATAATTGCGACGTCTTGATCGGGGTGTGTTTTAGCAAATTCTAGAGCCATTAAGACCTTACGGATGTTTAGTGTAGCTGATCGTCCTGAGACAAAACCAGATTGGGCTGGGTGTAAGAGGGACGGAAGTAAGAGAGCTAAGCGTGATGCTACTATTTTAGACAGGATTTTTACATCCACATTTATTAACGAAATTGGACGATAGGAGCCTGAAAGTAAGGGATCTTTCCCTTTCTTGGAAATTAATTTGATATGAGCTTGTGTCCCTGTGGGGAGGTATGGACCTCCGTCCCACATGGCTGCATATACATGCTTCAGTGTGTCGGGAATAAAATCAGACGTTAATTTGAAGAATTCAAAGTGTACCCGTCGGGACCCGGAGCTTTAGCAGAGGCCATAGATTTAATCGTGTGTTGTATGTCTTCTAAAGTAATAGGCGCATTAAGTGCCTCCAAGTGTGTCGTTTGAAGCCTGGGCAGGCGTATCTTGTCTAGCAGAGCTTCCACGGCAGGTTGATCTGCTGGGTCTGCTCGGTACAAGTCAGAATAATAATCTGCAAGTAATTTGCTGACTTCGGCAGGCGAGGTAACTAGCGAGCCGGAAGCATTTCTCAAGGTTGGGCTATGTGTAGGACGTCTTGGTCCTGAACATAGTCTGGCAAGCAATCTGCCTGCCTTGTTGCCAAACTTGTGAAAGTGAAGAGTAGAGTACAAAGTTTTAGCAGCTTCTTGTTGTTCTGCCCAGAGATCAAAGGCGCACTTGGCCCGCTTCCATTCCTGTATATTAGCTAAGGTGCGGTTTAGTGTTAGCTTGTCGTGAGCTACACGTAAGGCTTCAATTGCTTGCATATATTGTTGTCGGGTGTGTTTTTTAAATTGGACGGTGTACGAAATGATTTTACCCCGTAGGAAGGCTTTACCTGCTTCCCAGAAGAGGTTTGGGTCAGAGATATGTGCTCCATTTGTGGAGATATATTCTTCCCATGTTTGGTGCAGTACGTGTCGGAAGTCTTCATTATCCGCCAAATATGAAGGGAAACGCCAGGTAGGGGAAGGAGTTGAGGGTGTGGATTGAGTCATATGGACTGCGATGGGGCTGTGGTCTGAGATTCTGGCATCGTAAATGTCTGGGGTGTTTATTACAGACACTAGGGCCGGGGAGGCAAAGAAGTAGTCTATACGAGAGAAGGTATTATGTGGGGGCGAGAAAAAGGTATATTCTCTGTCCATTGGATGTGTCAGGCGCCAGATGTCGACAAAGTGCATAGATTCAATGGAGTGCGCTAAGGGAGTAGAGTCTGGTGTATGGGAGGGACCGGACCTTGTCATTTGCTTAGGGCGATAAGTGCGGTCTGCCAGTGTGGACATGACCGAGTTGAAGTCCCCGCCCACTAAATGAAATACCTCAGGGGCAGTGAGAACCCATTGAACCATGTCCTGGAAGAATGAAGTGTCTGGAGAGTTGGGAGCATAAATATTGGTGATAGCTACTGCTTTGTCGCCTATGGTCATATGTAATGTCAATTTGCGGCCTAGGGCGTCAGCCCTCACCTCTCTGACAGAGTGTCGTAGGTTTTTATGAATTAAAATAGCTACACCAGCTTTGCGACCTAATGCAGGGGACCCGTATACAGATCCTACCCACATTTTTTGAAGGCGTCTTAAATCGTCTGCGGAGAGATGTGTCTCCTGCAATAGAGCCACATCTGCCCGAAGACGCTGTAAATGTCTAAGAATGGACATACGTTTATTCGGGGATCGGAGCCCCTTAACATTCCATGAAATAAATTTCAGGTTACTCCCATCGGCTGAAAGAGACATAATTGAATATAATAGTTGTGATGAGTGGGAGGCTGATCAGGAAGCCTCCTGATATGTACAATGTCAACCATACAGGAATCACCCAAATGTTGTAGGTCACATAAAAGAAAAGGTACTAATAAGGCAAACATGAATTGCAAATCTATTAAGCGATATGTATTGAGCTGTAACAAAGCATGGTTACGGTTATAGCGTAACAAACTACAAACAGTGTACTTCACTTTTTTCCACATGGGATACAACTACCCGTAATGCCTCTCAGCGACCTGCTAGCTCCTCACATACGAGCATGATGTTGGCTTAGAGGAGTGGGAGGAGGGAGGAAGAGAAGAGGGAAAGGGGGGAGGGAGGGGAAGGAGGGAGGGGTGGTAGGTAGGAGCTGGTAGAGGGGTTAGATTAGGGTATGGGGGTAAGGGAGGTGGCTGGTTGTATCTGTGTCATAGAATAGGCTCAGCTAAGATAATATAATTAAAAAAAGGGGGGGGCTTAGTCAAAGGGTCTGCCCAGTGAGGGGTCTATAGCCGTGGATATCAACTAAGTTATTATGTTGACCTTTTGGGCAAACAGAGTGTGGGCGCTGGGTGGTGGTAAACCAGGCTGGGAGGCATTATGACAGGACCTTGAGCTAACAAGTAATAGCAACCGTGTGAGACATTACACTTAAAACAGGCTAACAAGTAAAATAAGAAGAAATCAGGTTAGAGACAATGGGGTGTAATATTACCCATCCGAGGAAGTGTAATTGGTTATATAAAGTTCCTGAAGTCCTTCACCGATTTGCAGAGCGGTCTTCCTGGTTAGTAAAGCGGCTGCGCTTGTATGGAGGTTTTGTGGGGCTGCGTTGATGTTTGGGTGGTACCTTCGCTGTCGACGGTGATGACGATGGTGAATTCTCTTCAATGTTGCTATGCTCCATTTCGATGCCCCGGGTGGCGAGAAAATGTTCCGCCTCCTCGGGGGTATGAAACGTGAGGTGTTCCCCTTCATGTGTTTGGATGCGGAGGACAGCTGGATAGGCTAAGGAGAACCGGATTTGGTTGTGATGAAGGGTGGAGCAGATTGGTGAAAACGCTTTACGCTGCTTCATTACCTCTATGGAATAATCTGCGAAAAGTAGGAGTTTTGCGCCATCAACCATTAAAGACCGTGAACGACGAAACTTTTGCATTATGGCATTCTTGTCCGCGTAGTTGAGGTACTTTACAATAACGTGGCGGGGTTTGGCACGTGATTCTGAGAATTGACCTATGCGGTGCACGCGTTCGATAGTGCAGGGAATGCAAAGGCCCAGTTGTTCTGGGATGATTTTTGCACATATATTGGTTAGCTGTGGTGTGGATACTGATTCAGGCAGACCAATGATGCGTAAATTGTTTCTCCTCGAACGATTTTCCAAATCATCGAGTTTGTCCCATATGTCCCTGTTAGTAGCTGTGAGACGTGCTACTGCTGCAGATGAGGCTGCGAGTTCATCTTCCAGGGAGGAAATTCTATCCTCCACCTGATTGATTCTCTGTGCCTGTGCTTGTAGGTCAATGTGTAACTGCTCTAACCCTCTATGAACTGCTGCATCCACTGTGGCTGTGAGAGTAGGGCCCAGCAGCGTGACTACAGCTTGTGCAATTCCAGCAGGGGAGGTAGGGTCCGTACCTGTCATGTCAGGAGTTGAGGGGAGCTGTGGTTGCGGCTGTGGCTGCGTGTGTGCCTGCTCCGTCATGCCTTGGGCGGCCGCCATCTTGGCTGTGTCCGCCGCTGTATCTCCTCCGGTGGGGATCGTGGATGTGACCGCTCGAGCGTACGATCGCTCCACAAAGCGATCCATGGGAGCCCGCTGTGTGTCCGCACTGTGAGGGGGGGTCTCCTCGGAGCAATAGCCGGCTTGATAGGCAGATTAGTGAGGAGCGCTGCGGGAGCTGGAGCTAGCTATCTCCTCCTCATGTGGCGCCGGAACCGGAAGTCTAGGCTCTTTTTTGTGCGGGGATAAAATCAGGATGTCGTCTAAATAGTGAAGCACCCGAATCCCTTTCTCTCGGAGAGGAGCTAAGATTGCCACTAGCACCTTGGTGAAGTTCCTAGGAGCTGTTGAGATTCCGAAGGGAAGGCATTGAAATTAGAGATGTAAGTCGCCTACTTTGAGTCGAAGGAATGGCTGAAACTGCTGCTGGATAGGTATATGAAGATATGCATCGTGGAGGTCTATAGAGACCATCCAATCCCCCGGTTGTACTGATAGAATCACTGTGTTTAAGGATTCCATTTTGAAATGTTCTACATGGATGTGTCTGTTCAACCTCTTCAGTTCCAACACGGGCCTCCAACCGCCCGACTTCTTGGGGACCAAAAAGACTGGGGAATAAAATCCTGAGCGAAGTCCGGAACTGGCACTACTGCTTGTTGAAGAATAAGAATTTGCAAATTCTGAAGAATGACCTCCCTCTTCTCCTTGGAGGTTGGAATTTTGGTGGGCTGGAAGGAAAAGGGTGGGGGGCGCATTCCAGAAATGCCCTTGAAGGACAGTGGAAACTGCCCACTGATCTATGCAATTTTCCACCCAAACCTGGGCAAACGCCTTGAGTCGAGCTCCCACTGGACCGGTTTGGGTGGATAGGGAGTCAAAAAGACTTCTGGCCCTCAACCGTGGATGTTGGGGCTTTAGGTTTTCCCATCTTCAAAAAAAATGGCTTGCGAGCCCTTCCAGCCTCTTCTGTACTCCCTACCTGGGTGGTATGTTCTGGAATCCTTCGCTCTCTGCTGGACAACTGGACGTGTAGCGAATCTCTTCCTCCTGCTTCTGTCCTCGGGAATTAGAACGCTTTTTCCCCCTGTGACTCTGGTGATTGCTGCATTCATTTTGTCGCTGAACAGAGCTTTCCCATTACACGGAGTAAAACCCCATGATTGCTTTGATGTTGGGTCGGCTGACCATGTCTTTAGCCATAACGCCCTTCTGGCAGTGATGGAGTATAGCATAGCTCTGGGGGAACATTTTAAAACAATGGCTGCTTGTGCCATGAAATCAGAGGCCAACTTTATTTCATCCAGTGCCTTGATGATTTCCTCAGAGCCCACACCCTGTCTGAGGGCTGATTCGATGTTGTCCGACCACACCCTGGTAGCCCTCGAGATCGAGGTCAGAGCTACCGCTGGTTTATATGCCCCTCCTGCTGCCTGATAACATTTCTTTAGATCTGAATCGATCCTTCGGTCTAGGACATCCTTACAGGAGACTGAATCTTCTAAAGGTAGTGTTGTATTTCTGGCTAACCTCATAATTGAGGCGTCTACAGTCAGTACAGAGTCAAAAAGCTGCGCATCTGCCTCTGCCAGCGGGTATAATTTGAGATTGTAAGCTAAGGGCCTCTTGTCCACCTTCTACAATTTATCCGTCACCACTTCCTTAACTTCTTCCATTAAAGGGAAGGCTGATACTTTTTTTCTTTAGGTGTGGAAAATATCTCTTTGTTTTAGATGGAGGCTCTGGATCTTCCTCTCATTGGATTGCGTCCTTTACTGCGATGATAAAAGGTTCTACTAGAGCAAAGTCAAAGGCCGAAGCACTTTCCTCCCCCACTTCTGTCTCGCCTTCAGAATTAACACCTGGATCAGGTTGAGGGGTGGGTGTGTTTACTGCTGTTTCGCCCGAGGGCGGGGTTACTTGGTCTTGGGATAAGGCCAAGTCCTGGATAGAATCCTTAATCAGGTTTTTGATTGATTCCATGGACTTCTGATTGTCTCTTTCCTTGTCCCCTGTAGCTTCTAGGAGGCACTGACCACATACCAATTTATCAGGTAGGGCTTGTTTTCCACACACCCAACATGCTTTATCTCCTGGATACACAGGTCTGCGTTGGGAGTCATGTCTACTTGAGGTATGTCAGGGTGATCTCTGACCACTGGGGAAAGCATGGGCAGAGGATGAGTGAGAATGACCCGAGCTCCTATGACCCCTTGATCTCCTATCTGGAGAGTTTCTGTGGGATGACCTGCGGGATGATCCGTGATGTGGGCTATAGTAAAAAATAGAAATAAAAAAAGATGTTTCAGCCAGCCCGAGGGGCAGCTGGGAAAAAGACAAAAGAATTAAATTGGTCTTTGAAGAAACAAAAAAGGTTTTATATATATATATATATATATATATATATATATATATACATACATACATACAAACAAACATAAGTATATAATATATTTATATATATATAATAACCCCTCCCCCCGGTACCTTGACTGGGCTCCATAATACAGGGGAAAAAAGAAGCGGTAGAGAAGACACCTTTTTTAGAGATGTCTCCCTTTGACAGCTGGCCCCCTAATGAAGTCAAGCTCTCCTTTATACCTGGGAGCGTTCTGGGTATACCAAGATGGTCACCGTTGGCTTTAATGCGCTACTGCGCATGCACCGCAATGTCATGCCGTGACCCCGCCCCCCCCCCCCCCCCCCCGCGCTGGGAAAGCAAAGCCGAACGGCGCGCGCAAAGAGCTGCACACTCCTGAAGGAAGGAGAAAATGAACAGTCACACGGGGAACACTGCTGGAGGTAGCAATAACCTATTTTGTTGAAATGTACAAGTATATACATATGAGACATGCCAAACAAGGGAACATAGAGGAGGATGACAAGCTCCTGTTAACCCTTAAAAAGCCCCAAAAAGATCCACAGAAAAATGGGCTCCCATACTTATCTGGCGCCTTTAGCAGCCCAAGTAATGGGACTCCTTACTGCAGGAAACCTGCAAAAGTCACACCATAAAGCGGTGAGGTACGGCTGATCATGATCCTACAGGAATGAGGACAGAGCAAAGAATACCGGCAGGGGGAAAAAACTCTTTTATTTATAGAGTTAAAGTGGTCCTGTGGGTTGGTCGGGGGCGGAGCAACCAACCATTGGTATGCTGCCATGGAGGCACCAGGAAAAGCCTATGTGTGCATAGACAGATAGGATAACATGCTGGGGAGTTTAGGTGTGGACCTTCAGTTATGGAGCTGGAGGAAGTAATAAATAGAATACCAATGTGGTGACATTGCTGCCCTGGTGCTCCACTGATCTCTAATTACCACTCTGCTGTGCTGGCAGATGGGACTTGCAGTCCTACACTTATAAATTCGGGCTCCACCTGCAAAGCTGATTTAAATTATTTGAGGGTGTTGGTTGCTGAATGTATCCCTGTTTCTTGTTATACCCTCATTATGGGTGTAACATGAAACACAATTAGAAAGGTGGAATTAGTCTTTATTGTAGAAACTACTGTATAAGCAGCCACGCTAACATGACTATAGGATTCGTCAACTTACTTATAATAAAAACACAACACTGCGTGACATGGGTTTAAACGGCCACAACAGCCCTTTTATTTAACAAATTAATAATCAACAAACAAAACAATTTTAACACCACGATCGGGTCTTTGGGTGTCCTTAAATCACATTTTTGATTATTACCGACCATGTCCTCAGCCGTGCCCCACCCGGCTCGAAGACGTTGCGACTTCCACATTTTGACCCCAGGGGACCTAGCTCCTGGGAGAACCACCAACAACCAACCAGGTGGGAGCGCCATACCCTAAATGGGCCCCCAATTCTTCTACAATCTGGTTAATCCTTGACCCCCCAAAGACCCCCTGACCTCCCAACTGCTGTGGCAAAATTGCAAAATATTAAAACATTTTTTATTTTATTTTTTAAATATATATATTTTTTAATTTATTTTATTTATTTATTTATTTAAATGAAACATCAGAATTGCCCCCCCCCCCCCCCAGACTACCCCCTAAACCAGAATACAGGGCGGGAGGGAGGGAACTCTTCAATCAACAGAACTTTCCGGAGTGATTACCCATCAGCCCTTGCACGGACAAAACCCCCTGCGGCTCCACCCTGACCATCTGACCCCTAATAAACCAATCAGGTAAGCTACGCCCCTACCCTCACTAACTACTTATTTATTTAACCCTTCCCCAGACCTGTTCCTCCCTTAGTCATGCCGAGCCTGCGTCTATTTTTTCTTCTCTTCTCAGACTGAGGCAATGACATGCACCTGCTGCTGGATCACGGACATGTAGACAAAGCAAATAAATAAAAGGTGAAAACAGTATCTTTATATGATAATAGATAATGATGATAGCCTTATGCACACTGGTTGTTTGTACAGCTGCTGTTTTTGGCTTTAGGCGTTTTTTTTCTGCAGCCGTCTGGTTTCACTGTAGTGTAGTGAGATTGTGTCATTCATACATACATTAGTGTAGAGTAGGGACAGCTCAGATAGTTTCACTGTAGTGTAGTGAGACTGTGTCATTTCTAAATATATTAGAGTAGGGACAGCTTATATAGTTTCAGTGTAGTGTAGTGAGACCGTGTCAGTAATCTTGACACTAGTGTATAGCTATAGTAGGGACAATTCAGATAGCCTCAGTGTAGTGGCGGTTGAACACCGTCTATTTGATTGCGTTACTGCCAGTTTAACGCCATTTACTTCTGTGTGCGTTATTGCCAGTTTAACGCCATTTACTTTTGTGTGTGTTACTGCCAGTTTAACGCCATATCATTTTGTGTGCGTTACTGCCAGTTTAACGCCATATTGTTTTGTGCTTTACTGCCAGTTTAACGCCATATCATTTTGTGTGCGTTACTGCCAGTTTAACGCCATATAGTTTTGCGTGTGTTACTGCCAGTTTAACATCATATAGTTTTGTGAGTTACTCCCAGTTTAACGCCATATTGTTTTCTGTGTGTCACTGCCAGTTTAACGCCATAAAGCACAGGTGGCAAACACAAGGCCCCCGGGCCGAATCCGGCCCGCCAGGCCTTGTCATGTGGCCCTCTGCCAGGTATTCCAGACAACGAGAAAACACCCCCCCCCTCGCGAGCGGCGCGGCCGGTCAGTCTCCATGAGAACAAGTAAACATCTCCCCCTCCGTGCTGTCTCCGCCTCCACCCCCGCCTCCCTGAGCTTTGTCTCAGCCAAAGATGCCGCTCTGTCTCCGCCTCCGCCCTGTCTCCGCCTCCACCCTGTCTCCGCCTCCGCCTCCACCCTGTCTCCGCCTCCACCCCCGCCTCCCTCAGCTTTGTCTCAGCCAACGATTCCGCTCTGTCTCCGCCTCCGCCCTGTCTCCCCCTCCCTCAGCTTTTCCTCAGCCAACGATGCCGCCCTGTCTCCGCCTCCACCACTTCCCTGTACCCGTCTCCACACCGCCTCTGTTCTCTCGCCTCCCAGTCCCTCCAGCAATGCCGGCTTTTTGCATAGGGGCATTTTTCGTGCATACTGGCATTCTTTGCATAGTGGCATTTTTCGTGCATAGTGGCATTCTTTGCATAGTGGCATTTTTCGTGCATAGTGACGTTTTTCGTGCATAGTGACGTTTTTCTTGCATAGTGACATTTTTCGTGCATAGTGACATTTTTTGCATAGTGGCAGAGATTTCTGACAGCTCTGTTTTTTTTTTTCTACATCCGGGCTGCGTCCTGAGGACTTTTTAAGCACTTGTGTTGATGAAGTGTGTGCTGCTTATTTTGAAGTGATGGTGAAAAAAAACATAGCAAAACTGAGTACTGATACTAAACACAGAGATCCGCCCACAGAGGGAGGTACCATATATAGCCCAATAAACAGGAAACTACTAACTATAGCCCAATACAAAGGGAGGGAGCCGCCTATACAGGGAGGTACCAGAGCTGGGCCAGGTAGGAAGGTAGGAGAGAGAGCAGATGTGAGGAAACTTGGGGCACATTCCTGACCCCTGCACTGTGTACATAGCGCATTCCTGACCCCTGCACACTGTACGTAGCGCATTCCTGACCCCTGCACTGTGTACATAGCGCATTCCTGACCCCTGCACTGTGTACATAGCGCATTCCTGACCCCTGCACTCTGTACGTAGCTTAATCCTGACCCCTGCACTCTGTACGTAGCGCAATCCTGACTCCACCACTCTGTACGTAGCACAATCCTGACCCCTCCTCTCTTTACGTAGCCCACTCCTGACCCCTGCACTCTGTACGTAGCTCACTCCTGACCCCTGCACTCTGTACGTAGCGCATTCCTGAACCCTGCACTCTGAGTATATACATAGTCCTACAGATACAACCGGCCCTTCGAGGGCAACCATACTGCTGATGCGGCCCCCGATGAAGTTTAATGCCATATCGTTTTGCGTGCGTTACTCCATGTTTAACGCCATATAGTTTTGTGCGTTACTGCCAGTTTAACGCCATATAGTTTTGCTTGCGTTGCTGCCAGTTTAACTCCATATAGTTTTGTGGGTTACTGCCAGTTTAACGCCATTTAGTTTTTGTGCATTACTGCCAGTTTAGCACCATATAGTTCTGTGTGCGTTACTGCCAGTTTAATGCCATATTGTGCGCTACTGACAGTGTAATGCCATATGGTTTTGTGTGCGTTACTGCCAGTTTAACGCCATATAGTTCTGTGCGTCACTGTACATTTGGCGCATTATATTGCAGTATATTATAGTGTATCCGTGGAGTGTGTCTGTGTAGTGTGAGTACTAAAATTAAAGTGCACCAAACACCTTTTTACATTGATTAAAGTGCATCTACGTACAGATTTCAACTTCTTCTTTACATTTGCTTATAAGCACCGCCCCCTCCCTCCGAATAATGTCTGAGAGGACAAAAAGGAGAGGCAGACGTTCCCTTGGCACTATAAGGGGGCCAGCAACAAATGTGTCCACAGGCAAAGGTGGACGTGGTGGTCAGTCCTCAAGCAGGGCTTAATTTCCTCTGTTTAGTGAGTTTGCCCCTGCTATCCAGCCACAGCATGCAGAGGAGGTGGTGGACTGGCTTACTAAACCTTTGTGATCCTCTGTCACACAAGTAGAGACAAGTTTGCAGTCCGCTGTAGTTGCCAGAGTGGATAAACCTGCTTCCTTGTCCACATCTATTCCTGCAATAGCCCCAACATCAGTCATTGAGGAGTCAGCTGAGTTATTTGACCACAGCGTCTGCCACTTGCTCCTTGATGATGCCCAGCCATTACTGGATTCAGATGTTGGTTCTGAGGTTGAGGATGACAGTAACATAAGCCTAGAGAGGGAGGAACACTGGTAGACAAATTGGCATTCATGTTCCCCAAGCCGCAGCGTATTGCCAATTTGTCTCCAGTGGTAATAATGAAGATGGAGGAGATGGAGATGATGATGATGATGAGGTCACTGAGGCGACTTTAGTGCCAGACAGAGAAAAGGAGGAAACTGAAGGTGAGGCGGCACAACCCCAAGGAGGCCGACATCAAGAAAGAGTAAAGAGCAACCACCCTATTCCATCACATTCTGCAGCTGTTATCTCCCGGCCCACTCCCCAAAGCTCAGCTGTCTGAGTCTTTTTCAGCACATCTGCAGCAGATCGCACTGGTGCTATCTGCAAACTGTGTCTCAGGCACATCAAACGTGGCAAAAACACCAACCATTTGGGTACCACATGCCTAACAAGGCATTTAATGTCCAACCACTCAGCCTGTTGGCAAGAGCAATTAAAAGCCACAAAAATTGGGTCAAAAGTCAGTCCCTCCTCCTCCTCCTCCTTACCCACGTCAGTCTGCCCCTGCGATACCGAGTCATTACCTTTCAGCAGCCTCCACTGACAGGGATGATGGTATAGCACAGGGTGTCCCAGGTCCTAGCAGCACATCTGCCAGCAGCACACCGCCAGCTGTAAACTGTAACCGGGAAATTTCTCTGCCCCATCTGCTGCAGCAGAAAAAAAATACAGTCCCTGCCACCCACATGCCCAGCGTCTGGATGTAAGCTTGTCAAAGCTGTTGGCTCTCCAACTTCTGCCTTTCAGCCTGGTGGATTCTGCCCCCTTCCGTGAATTTGCACAATGTGCTGTACCACAATGGCAGGTTCCCAGTCGCTACTACTTTTCACGTAAGGCTATTCCATCTCTCTGCCATCACCTGGAAGGGAATGTTCTGGGATCCTTGGGCAAGGCAGTCACCCGTAAAATCCACCTTACTGCTGACACGTAGTCCAGCAAGCATGGGCAGGGACGATATATTTAGTTCACATCACACTGGGTAACGCTGCTTGCAACTCGAAAGGATGCAAGACAGGGCTCAATTCTGCAGCTTGTTGTGCCCCCACCATTCAGCTCGTGGTGATTATGCCAGACCTGTGAGATCTACCTCCTCCTTCACCTCCTGGAAAATGTCGATTTGAGTCTTCTGTTGGTCAAGAGAGGAGCATTGGAGAAGGGGTCCGCCTAAGTGAGGCATTTCGGAATTTTTTTAGTCCTCGCCACCCAGGGCTGTCAGCTTCCACATCCCATCAGCAGCGTCTGCATCACATGGTGGACGATTACCTCGGGGCCAAAACAGAGATGGAGAGCTTTCCAGCTGACGATCCACTGACTTACTGGGTCATGAGAATAGACCACTGGCCAGAACTTGCCCAGTATGCTATTGAGTTGTTGGGCTGCCCTGCATCCAGCGTGCTTTCAGAACAGGCATTCAGTGCTGCAGAAGTTTTCGTTACTGATCATAGAAAGCGTCTGTCCACAGACTCCGTGGACTGTTTGACTTTTATAAAAATGAATCAGTCCTGGATTACCAGCTATAAAGCCCCAGATGCCGATATCACTGATTAAGTCTTTTTGGGATGTGGAATCTCTGCAGGACATCGAGGCTGCCTAGCTTTGAGGGCGTTCAATCGTTTCATCTGGAAGAATGTTTTTGGTATAGGTTTCATGGGCACAATTAACACCCATAGACCAATTTTTCAGCACCTTTTTGACAGGTGCGTATCATTGCAATTTTTTTACAGCAAGGCCAATTCTTGCTTTCATCAAGAGTACCTCTATAGGGTTATGGTGGGAAGGCGCCCCCACACCAAAAGAGTAATTTTTCTGTGCCTGTTTGACAGGTGCATATCATTGCAGTTTTTTTACAGCAAGGCTTTCATCAAGATTACCTCTATAGGGTTACGGTGGGAAGGCGCAATTTTTATGCACCCGTTACTTCTATCCAAAGCCAAAGTGACACCAGAATGTATCCAAAAAATCTTGTTCCCAGTGCACTACATTGTGGCCTCATACTCACTGGCTCCCCAGCTGTTGCTGAGCAAAATAAAGGCAGCTTGCGGGGAAAATGTCTTTTTTTTTGGCTTTATAAATGAAATTATTTCTGCAGCAGATTCTAGACATGGTACAGATCTGCCACTTTACAGGTAGACTAAGGCGACCCCTCAGGCACTATATTGGAAGGATTTTCTCATTTTTATGCTTTCACTTTAAAAATCAAAAAAATAACTGCTCATTTAAAAATGACGTTTTTCACAAACTTTTTTTTTATTGATACATATCCCCCAGGGCAGGAACCGGACCCATATAACCATTTTATGCCCAATTACTTGCATATAAGCCTTCAAAATGGACACTTTTGATTTTTGATGTTCGGGTCCCATTGAATTTAATGGGGTTCGTTATTTGGGTCCGAACTTTCGTGGCGTTCAAATGTTTTGGTGCAAACCGAACAGGGGTCCGTTCGGCCCATCCCTAGTTGCTACCTATGGAATAAAGGCTCAGGTACCACTTTGCCAGCTGGTGAGTTCTACTGAAACAAAACCAACATTTGATTTGTGGAATTTATACAAAGAAGGCTTGCCGTTCCAGGTGAGATGAGGAAGCCTGATGGATGTAGTGGATGGCCGCCTCGGCTCGCCTCCGCAATCAATGTGTAAAATAAGAATAGGCTGCACACCACGATTGTGGTCTAAAATCCTTTATTGGGACATCCCAGAGTGACACCACAAGACAAGAATGCCCGGTAGATGTGTTTCACGCAATTATAGGTGCTTAGTCATTACCTGATTAAGATAATGACTAAGCACCTTTAATCGTGTGAAACGATTCCTACTGTGCATGCGCGGGTCGCACTGTGCTTTTCTGAATGGTCCCCCTTGTCTGTGACCTCTGTGTTTCCCAGAAGGCGGGGCGGAAATTGTGTAGATCGCCATGATCATTGTGCTTGTGTTGTCGTACCCGGAAGTGGGAGCGGGTACCTGGTTTTCACATGTATCCACTTCCCCCTCTCGGGGGGAGGAATAAAACAGATAAAGTCAGCGTTGGCATAAAGAGAGATTCCAGTGCTCAGAGTGGGGCATTTTGTGCTGGGAGCTGTCATGACTGACAACTTCTCACGCAGGGCTCGCTGGTTGCTATGAAGCTTGTGGCTGCCAGCTTAATAACAACCAATGACTCATCCTCGGCCTGATTCAGCTGCTGGCTAGGATAATCTCAATCTAGCATCAGAATGGCACTGAGGAAGAGTCTTTGATTGCTATGACAATACCAGCATTCTCCTAATGCTGGCCTCCCCCCATGTACCTCTCACAAGTTTTTTTCAAAACACTTGACTATGTCACAGTAACCTCTGGCTAACAGGTAATACAAGCTAAATTCCAAGAAGTAAATGCAACCTTATCTGTCCAAATATCTGACCCCCTTTGATGGACTCACTCTCTAAAGTTCTCACTTTAACCCCTAGCTGTGAGTCTCTATACCTGGCCAATATTCCCCCACTCCTTAGAACTAACCAAACTTTTAGAAACCTAGCAACATTGCCACATTTCTTGGATTTGTAGGATCCATGCTGACATTTCTTCCTAAGCTTCTATGTGTTCTGTGTTTTCTCTGTCTCTATCTGTGGATGATTTGCTCACAATTTCCAAAGTAAGTTCTTGGAGTATATATAGTTTGTGTTTCCAAATATAAATTCATATTATCAAGCAGCTCATATACAGTGCCTTGAAAAAGTTTTCATATCCTATGAAATTTTCCACATTTTTCATGTTACAACCAAAAACTTAAATGTATTTTATTGGGATTTTATGTGATAGACCAACACAAAGTGGCACATAATTGTGAAGTGAAAGGAAAATGATAAATGGTTTTCAACATTTTTTACAAATAAATTTGTGAAAAGTGTGGTGTGCATTTGTATTCAGCCCCCCTGGGTCAATACTTTGTACTAGAACTATCTTTCACTGCAATTACAGCTGCAAGTCTTTTTGGGGATGTCTTTACCAGCTTTGCACTTCTAGAGAGGAAAATTTATGCGCATTCTTCTTTGTAAAATAGCTCAAGCTCTGTCAGATTGGATGGAGAGCGTCTGTGAACAGCCATTTTCAAGTCTTGCCACAGATTCTCAATTGGGTTTAAGTCTGGACTTTGACTGGGCCATGCTAACACATGAATATGCTTTGATCTAAACCATTCCAATGTAGCTCTGGCTGTATGTTTAGGGTCGTTGTCCTGCTCGAAGGTGAGCCTCCACCCCAGTCTCTAGTCTTTTGCAAACTCTAACCAGTTTTCTTCTAAGATTGCCCTGTATTTGGCTCCATCCACCTTCCCATCAACTCTGACCTGCTTCCCTGTCCCTGTTGAAGAAAAGCATACCCATAACATGATGCTGCCACCACTATGTTAAATGATGGGGGTGGTGTGTTCAGGGTGATGTGCAGTGTTAGTTTTCCACCACACATAGTGTTTTGCTTTTTAG
The DNA here is from genome assembly GCA_037952835.1 of Lithobates septentrionalis. Lineage (NCBI taxonomy): Eukaryota > Metazoa > Chordata > Amphibia > Anura > Ranidae > Lithobates > Lithobates septentrionalis. Next base: position 1,141,012 of record JBBDGP010000296.1, read on the forward strand.
GTCAAAAAGTAAAATTTTGATCTCATCTGACCAGAGCACCTTCTTCCACATGTTTGCTGTGTCCCCCACATGGCTTCTCGCAAACTGCAAACAGGACTTCTTATGGTTTTCTTTCAACAATGACTTTCTTCTTGCCACTCTTCCATTAAGGCCGGATTAGTGGAGTTCACGACTTATGCCGCGTACACACGAACAGAATTTCCGTCAGAGAAAACATGGATGGTTTTTCCGACGGAATTTCGCTCAAGATTGCCTTGAATACACACGGTCACACACAAGTTCTCTGAACTTTCGACCGTCAACACTACGATGAGCCGAGAAAATGAAGTTCAATGCTTCCGAGCATGCGTCAAATTGTTTCCGAGCATGCGTGATTTTTTGCGCGTCCGAATTGCATACAGGCGAACGCATTTTCGGATAGGAACTTTTCCCAACCGAAAAATAGAGGACCTGCTCTCAATCTTTTGCTGGCTAAAATTCTGCCAGCAAAAGACTGATGGATCATACACACGGTCGCATTTTCCGACAAAAAGCTCTCATCGGAGTTTTGCTGGCGGCATTTCCGATCGTGTGAATGCGGCATAACAGTTGTCCTGTGGACAGATTCTGCCACCTGAGCTGTGGCTCTCTGCAGCTCCCCCAGAGTTACCATGGCTGCTTGTCTGATTAATGCTCTCTTTGCCCGGCCTGTCAGTTTAGGTGAACGGCCATCTCTTGAGATTGAACAGTGCTCTGTGAGATGTTTAAAGCTAGGGATATTTTTTTATAACCTAACCCTGCTTTAAACGTCCTCACAACTTTATCCCTGACCTGTCTGGTGTGTTCCTTGGCCTTCATGATGCTGTTAGCTCACTAAGGTTCTCTAACAAACCTCTGAGGGCTTCACAGAACAGCTGTATTTATACTGAGATTAAATTACACACAGGTGGACTCTATTTACTAATTAGGTGACTTCTGAAGGCAATTGGTTCCATTGGATTTTAGTTAGGGGTATCAGAGTAAAGGGGGCTGAATACAAATGCACGCCACGCTTTTCACATATTTATTTGTAAAAAAATGTGAAAACTATTTATGTCTTTCCTTCCACTTCACAATTATGTGCCACTTTGTGTTGGTCTATCACATAAAATCACAATAAAACACATTTACATTTTTAATTGTAACATGACAAAATGTGGAACATTTCAAGGGGTGTGAATACTTTTTCAAGGCACTGTAGTGCCTTTAGCCCTTCTATATGCTTTGCATGAATGTCTACTGAGGGCATTCTTGGAGCTAATAGCATGACATTTGATTCTGATATTAACACATCTTTGGTTACCTCCCTCTAAATGCCCACCTAAACATAACCCTATTCTAGCTCATTTGTTGTTACTCTGGGATGGTATAAAATACTCTGGGAAATTGATTTCTCCTCACCTACCAATAGTTGACATACTTCGCTGCGCCCTTTTTTTATCAAGCTTTGAAAATTGCTACCTCCTGGACCAACCATGGCTTTACCACCATCTACTTTATGCTATCTCCCTCTGGACTCAAATCCTTTCAGCAATCCTGTGACTCACAAAATTTAATTGCGGGAGCAATACCATTACCTTGAAATCCAACAATACAACTATGTTAAATCGTTGTTGAAAGATAAGTCTTTCCTTCTCCTCCACAATACTTTCAAGCAACAGTCATGTTCCCCTACATTTACTAGAGCTTCATATCTATTTTTTGTGCTTCAATAACATCTTCTGATGCATCTAGCCAATGTTATACCAAGGCCAGTGTGAGACAGAATTAGGACAAACTACTGTATATCACCTGAAGACTGGCAGAAAATATGAATAGTGACTGCCAAAATCTCAAAAAATGTGTTAGCCCTTGAAAAGTCTTATATCAGTGGTATTCTACTCCAGTAACCTAGCGGAATATATTCCCAGTTATTTGCCCACTTGTTTCAAGGGTTGTTTGGAAACTGCAACGTTGACACATATTTGGTGGACCTGCCTCTGTGTACATAGGACTGTGGATAAGAGTATACACTTTAATTTTCTATTTACTTGTATTCTGTCCCTTTTAAAACAGAAACGTAAGTCTTAAAGTGGTTTTAAAGCCTTATGCCGCGTACACAAGAGCAGACTTTTCGACCGGACTGGTCCGACAGACTGAGTTCGGCGGACAATTCGACTGAGTGTGGGCTTCATCGGACCTGCAGCAGACTTTTTCGGTCGAAAATCTGACGGACATGTTTCAAATCTTTACGTTGGAACTCCGCCAGACCCAGTTCCTATCGAAAAGTCCGCCCGTCTGTATGCTAGTCCGACGGACGAAAACCGATGCTAGGGTAGCTATTGGCTACTGGCTATCAACTTCCTTATTTTAGTCCGGTCGTACATGATCACGTACGAATCTGTCGGACTTTGGTGTGATCGTGTGTAGGCAAGTCCGTTCGTTGGGAAAGTCCGTTGGAAGTCTGCCAAAAGTCCGTCGGATAGTTTGTCGGACCAGTCCAGTCGAAAAGTCCGCTCGTTTGTACGCGGCATTAGGCTCGGTTCACATATGAGCCGCATGCGGCTCACAGCAGGGGTCTGGTGTGCGCTGGTTCACTGTTCACGGTTCACTGTTTCAGGTCCGATTTCAGCCTGAATTTTGGGCTGAATTTGGACCTGAAACGGACCAATTCTGCGAATTGGACCCCACATCCAATTTGCATGGTGTGAACCCAGCCTCAAGGTAACTTTAATGCATTCTCTGCCTTAAGGTAAAAACTTCTTCTGTCTGGGATCCCCCAGCCCCCTTTATACTTACCTGAGCCTGATCCAGTGATGTGCACAAGAGCAGCGTCTCTCTCCCCTCTCACAAGCTAGATTGATAGCAGCGGGAGCCATTGGCCATTAGAGGAGTCTTCCTCTACTGGTGACCATAGCTAGTGCAGGCGGTGAAAAGTGTATCACAGCCAGTTTTTTTTCTGCAATGTAAGCTCCCCCTCAGTCCCTCCTACATCAAACAAGGTCCTTTCCAAGCCCATGGAAACTCGCTAACTGAGGCGAGGACCTTGTTTTGTTTGGTGTAGAAGAGAATGAGGGGGAGCTTTGCACATATATTACTGGCTGTGATACATTTTTCACAGTCTGCACTACCTCTGGCCACCAGTAAAGGAGACTCCTCTTCAATATAACTGGATGAGAACACATGGGCAGGTACAAATCTTACATGCAATCTGGAGCACTTTAAGGGTTGGGGAGCAGCCTAGCAATTAGCACACACTTTTGGCTAGAATCCTTGTGTTCATCATTCTTCCCACTGCCCATGCACACCAGGCACATGATCTAAGGTAGCTTGCCACCACCTAGCAGTTTGTCCTCTGACTGGTCTGCTAAGCAACCATGCACACACACACACACACACACATCTCTGTCTGGCAGATCTGCTAGCTTACAGTCTAAATGCAATCTGCCAACACACAGTACAATTGCATACAGATCAGCGAAGAGCTTAGACCAAGCACATAGACACTACAATGCAACAATCTATCTAGGGATATGAGTCCAACCTAGTCCCATTCTTTTCCTTTGTTTCTATTTCATGAGTCCAACCTAGTACACAGATGCCATTTATTAATTTTATGCTTTAATATCCTGAAGGTGGGCAGTGTATAAAATATGAACAAAGAAAAGAATTACAAAAAATGCTAAAGGACATACAAATTGGATGATTTTCTGTCCATGTATACCCAGCTTTTTCTATATCTACAAGGATATAAGAATGTCTATAGCATCTTGGTGTCAATATTGGTCTACAGATCTGCTCTTTCCTTTTAAATTCTAATTGGGGAACATCTGTTTACTATCGATTACTGAATTAGGAAAATACTCTATCTTTAATACCACTGAATTCAAATATATCTGCAGTCACACTGATTTTACAGGTTATGCCACATCTCAGCTTTTGTTAAATTTACCCTACATCTACACTTATGTTACCGGGACATTCACTTCTATTTAAATAGCCCACTTACTGTTGAAATGTCTCAGTGGTATATGGCATCTCCTGACTACTACTGGTTCAGCGTTTCCGTGATATGCTGTGACACTTATTTTAGCAGTGTTTAAACCTAATATGTTTTGTGGGTATTATTTTAACAAACTTATGTGTTAATATGGCCAGAAAGTAATAAAATGAAAGTAGAAAATCCCAACTTGATCTAGTTCTGTCAATTCAGAGCACAACACAAATTCTACAGTGTTTGATAGGAAATGAAAACGGTTTAAGCAGACATGCTGTCCTTGAAAACACGTGTGCTGTAATGCAGAACAATAGTTGAAACATTGTTTTGTGGGCATGGAGAGTTACGTCAAATATCTGCTGAACACAAAGCTTGGTTACTCAACTGTATATAACCAAAAAGATGAGTAATTTCAAATAATCCTTATTGATATAATATACAAAGAGTAATACTGGCTATACACATGCAATACAAAATCTTTGAGAAAAATAATTTCACTCTTCAAATAGTTTGATCAAATAACAATCGTGGTTATGAAAAAGAAATGAACAGTCCTTGTACAAAACAACTGAATATGAAAATCCAAAATGTGTCCAGTTCAGTAGGAACCAACTGAATTTCGATCCATGTATGGGCAGGCAAGTTGTACACAAGTTGCCCAACAGATCGACTTGTGTACAACCAGCCTGTCAGGTTTACCCCGGACGATCAGGGCTGCTGGCTATAGCAGGGAAAACTGATCATTGTATTCTGATGGCGGGGAGGGCTCCCCATTGTCAGAATACCATACCACAGCAGGAAGGATTCCCCCTTCCACCTCAAATGTGCAGGTGGTGGAACCTGCTGGTTGAATAAAAAAAAAAAAAAAGGAATCATGTATGGCCTGCCTTAGTGAAATCTATGACTGATCAAATGTTTATCATTGTGTGTATGCCCAGCATTAAACAGCTACTCAAAAAATGTGTTTACGTGTTTACAGGGTCATTTGACCTATAGAAACTGAATGACAAAGTAATTTTGTCTGTTGTGACAAGATATTGAAATGGGCATAAAACAACACCAATGCTGACAAAGACAGCACTTATGTTATACATATTCAGTCAAAGGAATAGAAAAGACAAGGTCTCTGCAATATAGCATACATAGTAGGAATGTATTACATAGACAATTGTCAAGTTATCAAATTACTGAAGATAAATGAAATAAGGCACCAAATCATGAACTGTTCACTAGAACGAGTGCAAAATAATATAGCAACCCTGTACCATATAATTAGAGTATTATCAGTTGAGAAGCTGGAGAACCTCAACCAAAAGTGCTGCGTGCCGTGTCAAATATAGGAATATTTGGAACTTAATAGTACCCTTAGATAAATGAGTACAGGTATATGGCACTGCAGCACATCAGAGTACATCGGACCTAAACACATGGCAGTCATAGTTCAAAATTAAGTAGGAGCTGCCTCTGATGTACAGCAAGTAAAAGATTCTGCCTGCAGCATACCTCAGATTTTCAGAATTTCTTTCATGCAACCTGTGGTTAGTTGGGACAAGATTGCTAACTTACAGGATTGTCTGGTTTGAGTTTAAAAGAGAAGTATAGAGTTCGGAAAAAAAAAAAAAACATTTATACTCACCTAGGTGGATGCAACATCAATCCGATGCTGCATCTGTCCCTCGCTGGCTTTGCCCTGAGAACTGAGCGATCAAACACCGCTGAACGCTCAGTCTCCGCTCTGCTCTGTCAGTCACCGGCTCTCCGCTCTGCCCATACAGAGCTTATAGGAGTGTTGGGCTGTGGAAGGGGTGAGAGCGGTTTGCTCAGTCTCCCAGTAGCTCGCTAAGAAGCTGAGCCAGCTGCCAGTCCAGGCATCTGGGTGGATCTCAACTGTAAAGTAGGGACACTCACTGTTGGCCAAAAATGGGTCAGAGGAGTGCAGATCTAACTGCATTCCCATGATCCATAGGAGAAGCGGGGCCAAAATAGCTTTGTCCATACTTCTCCTTTAAAGCTGAACTCACTCCAAGGAAAAAAAACAAGTTACCCTTGCACTGGGACTCTCCCTGCACTGCAAGGGTAAATGCTGATCTTCGTCTAGTGTACCATTAAGAGGCAGTTTTACATAGTTTATCCCTTGCTTCCCTGGAAGCCTGTGCTCTCCTCTCCCTTTGGGTTGTGGATGAGCCCTTGGTGTCCTCATTTACAACCGAGGACTGCTGGTCCTTCATTGCACCCGATGCCAGAGTGCCTGTGACCAATAGAGCGCTGAAGAGAGAAGGGAGCCTGTGGTGGCAATTAGTAATGTAAGTAAAACTGCTTTAAATTATCTCTAAGGCTAGGTTCACACATGTCCAGCTGCAGGTTGCATTCTGGGGCCCGGTGCGTTTTGTTCACCGGTGCAGGTGTGATTCAGGTGCAAATTTTTACTTTAATTTGCATCTAAACTGGACCCAAAATCACACAGGACCCCTTTCAAAAACAGACCATGGCCGCCCCAGACATGTGTGAACCGGCTCCATGGAAAGCCGGTCCGGTTCACATGTTATGCGAATCGGATGCATATATGTGAACCGAGCCTTAGATAAAAATCACCTTTGAAATTTCCTTGGGAATTTCCTTGGAGATCAGCTTAACACACCCACTGGATTATGATATACCTTACATAATCGTTCTAATGATACCTTGGAAGTAATACACTGACATAATAGTTCTAATGACACTTATGCCGCGTACACACGGTCGGACTTTTCGTCTACAAAAGTCAGACAGCCTGTCCGACAGACTTCCGGCAGACTTTCGGCGGACTTGCGGCGGACTTGCGGCATACTTTCTAACGAACGGACTTGCCTACACACGACCACACAAAAGTCCGACGGATTCGTACGTGATGACGTACACCGGACTAAAATAAGGAAGTTCATAGCCAGTAGCCAATAGGTGCCCTAGCGTGGCTTTTTGTCCGTCGGACTAGCACACAGACGAGCGGATTTCGGGGTCCGTCGTAGTTACGAAGTAAAGATTTGAAGCATGTTTCAAATCTAAAGTACGTCGGATTTGAGGCTAAAAAAGTACGTTGAAAGTCCGGAGAAGCCCACACACGAGTCCGTTGGACTTTTGTAGACGAAAAGTACGACCGTGTGTACGCGGCATTATATCTTACCTGTCCTACATAATAATACTTTTTGATGTCTTACCTTTGAAAGTAGTGTCCGCAGAACATCATCAGGAGCATCTTACATCCCAGAGTGTCCCATTGTTGATTGTATAGCACAATCAATACAGGTACAAAGAATGATGGCGATTCCTGAATAAACCAGCCGTATTTGGCTGAAATCAGAGTAAAGTTTGTCTTAGTCTTTTTAGGAACATGTTTGCCATATGGAGCTGGTTCAGTCAGTTGACGGAGAAGAAACAATAGCCCAACAATGATAAGTGTAGAACTCAAATAAAAGTCCAGGTCCTGTGTGCACTGCATGGTTAAGGATCACTGGCAGAGGAGACTTCTCAAACGCTCAGAGGTGTTTTCATAACCAGCTCTCCATTCACTATAAACACTACAGGAGGAAACTCACACATCTCTAGCAAACTGCTGGGAAGAATGTCTGTAATAGTACCCTCCCATAAGGCAAGACTACAGTGCATAGTTCAAAGTACAGACCATGACTACTGTAAAGCTTACAGCCCCAGGGTATATAGACAATGGGAACAGTCAGCATTTTACATTTGTATAAAACAGAATTGTAATACTACGAAATATGTAAATATGTAAATGTAAATATAGAAATTTAAAAAAAAAAGGGCTTTCCATTGCTTTTCGCCTGTTCAACTACATTATATTATTATATGTAAAATGCTTTTGGCAAAACTCCCAGCCCCTGATTAATTTGTCCTTGCTTTGTTCTTTTTAATTAACACATCGGATTTACACTCCAATTTACACTGCAGAAACGAATGCCCCGTACACACGAGGGGACTTTCCGTTGGAAAAAATTTGGATGGTTTTTCCGACGGAATTCCGCACAAGCTTACCTTGCATACGCACGGTCACACAAAAGTTCACTGAACTTTCGACCGTCAAGAACGCGGTGACGTACAACACTACGACGAGCCGAGAAAATGAAGTTCAATGCTTCCGAGCATGCGTCAAATAGTTTCCGAGCATGCGTAGGAATTTTGCGCGTCGGAATTTGTACAGACGATCACATTTTCGGATAGGAACTTTTCCCGACCGAAAAATAGAGAACACAATCTTTTGCTGGCTGGAATTCTGCCAGCAAAAAAACGATGGAGCATACACACGGTCGCATTTTCCAGACAAAAAGCTCTCATCGGAGTTTTGCTGGTGGAATTTCCGATCGTGTGTACGCGGCATTACAGTCTAATGCGCAATATTCAGTTTAATGCTGGCTACGCATGGACAGATTTTTTTTAAGTAATCCAATAAGATGTCTGAAATAATCATTTAAAACAATGCAAAAAATATATATATTTTTTTTTAAAGAAAATGCAATCATTTTTAAAAAGTTTGTTGGAAAAGTAAACAAACACTGCTTAGCTTAATATGACACTCTGGTTTAAAAAAAAACTAAAATTTATGTATGTAGTCTTAATTCAAAAAGTACCTTCTATTGCTCTCAGCCTCCTCCAAATTCCGTTTTTTTTTTGCTGCTGTGATCTGACTTCCTGTTAGGGTGGCTAGGTTCGTTCTCCATGGTTTCTCTCTCTATGTAGGAACGTAGCTGCCCTTTCTCGCTTGCTCCTGAGATAGTCTTAAAGGGTTTGTAAACCATTCTTTTTTTTTAGTAAAAATAATAAACATGCCTATACTTATGTAGCGATACCCTTGTGAGGGCTGCTGAGTATAGTAGTCCACCTGTCACCCTGCCCAGCCAGGCACATACTTTTTACACTTCTCAGAGACAATAAAGCAGTCCTTGCATTTTGTTTTTGTTTATTTTATTGAGGGGTATTAAACTTGGATAGGGATGGGGACTTATGGGATGCCCAAGTGATCAGAACATTGCAATTTGGGACCATATATACATCCAGTATATACATCACTCCATTTCTCCTCCTGCACATCGCTTCCTCTCTTTTGAGTATCACTCCATACTCCTCCTGCACATCGCTTCCTCTCTTCTGCTTCTCAGACTAGCTAGCACTGATTTGGTAGGCCTGACACTGGCTCAGCCAGGCCCAATGTAAATGCCTCTTGCAGGCAGGGACCGCGGGCCCCTTTTTTAGTGTAGCAGCAAAAATAAGGTAGTTCTTTAATGCTAGCTGTCCACGTGGCTACTGAGCCCAGTACCACATCTTCAGGCCCTGCCAGCCCTCCTGGCTGCAGTTGCCTCTCTCTACTGCCCATGTTTCCACAGTTCTCTCACCTGGTTCTGCACCCATCTCAGATTGCAATCTCCCAGTCCTCTCAGGCGTGCCTCCCCAGATCAGTGTTCTGGTTCTACACCCACCTCAGACTACAATCTCCCAGTCCTCTCAGGCGTGTCTCCACAGTCCTCTCAGCTGTGCTCCACTCACCAGCCCTCCTGGCTGCGACCTGTACCTCCTCCTTGGAGACTTGCCTGGCAGTGCTTTCTCCTGCTGTCCTCTCCTTGCTCCTCTTGGCCAGGACACCTCTGTGTGTTGTAAGAGGGTTCCGTCTGCACCCGAGTCCAGGCCCAAGGTCACCTCTCCCAGACTGGGGGGCTCCCTCCAAGGCCACAACAGCCTAACATTCCATCTCCAACTTCCTCCCGAACAACCACTCCCCAGCTGGGCTGACCCAGGGTATTTAAGGAGACCTGCCCCTGCCAATCCAGATTGGGGATTGGTCAGGGCTCCTAAGAACACCCCAGGCAACTCCCCCTCCCCTCTCCACCTCTTTCCAGAAAACAACAGAATGTTCTGGAAAGTAGGAGGTCCTGGTGATGCTACCTGTGAGTCACCCAGCACTACCCTGAGCCACTCCCAGCTCAGATCAAAACAAACGGCCTGGCTGCCAGCCAGACCTGCCTAAATTTATCTACTCTGCTGAAATCCTATATACATACTTCTAGCAGCCTAGACGGTGCTACACTTACCTGCTTTGTGCAATTGTTTTGCACAGAGCAGCCCTGATCCTCTTCTGCTGGGGTGCCCCGCCAGTGCTCCAGGCCCCTCCTCTTCATCAGGTGCCCCCCCACAGAACACCGCTTTCCATGGGGGCACTCGCGTGCAATCGCTCCTGAGTCCCACTGCTGCGTCCATTGACACAGACAGTGGGAATCTGCCTCACCCCCCCACTCCCTTGTCACTGGATTTGAGTGACAGCAGCGGGAGCCAATGGCTCCCGCTGCTATCAATCTGTCCAATGAGGAGAGAGACAGCTGGAGCTGTTGTGCTAGTGCACATCGCTGAATTGGATCAGTCTCAGGTAAGAAAAAGGGGGTCTAGGGGGAGCTACAACACAGGTTTTTCACTTTAATGCATAGAATGCATTAAAGTGTTACTAAACCCAGGATCCTGCATTCACTATATCTGGTCTCCCACGGTACACAGGGCATGGAAATGCAATTATTTTAGTAAGTATAAACTGATAAATACCTTTTCTCACCAGCAGTATATAACAGTCTTGTGATTTCTATCAGTTCCTGGTGAAGCTTGTAGGAGGAGTTTTCATACTGCACTGAGCTGTCTTATGAGTCTGCAGGGCTCCTGACCCTCTGTCTGGACATGTCTGGACAGTGCTGATTGACCCTGTGCTGATCACATGCACTCTCCCAAGAAAAAAAACCCTCTCTAGCAATACACACCAAACCGAGCATGTGCAAAGTGACTCCAAAGGCAAAGTTTAATTCGGACTTGTCCAGGGGGACAGTGCAGGGAGGGGAGAATCTGTGCATACAAGATCAAGCAGCCATTTTACGCAATGCAGAGGATTAACCCCTTAGGTTCCACAGTGAGTATAACAAGCATGCTTTACTGCATATACAGACTGATTTTACTGTTGTGGGTTTAGTAACACTTTAAGGTGAAAAACCTTGAGGATTTACAACCACTTTAAGCCAGGTACACACGGGCCGAATGGCGGGAGACAACTGCTGGTTATAAAAAAAAACCTCTGGCAATCGACCCATGTGTATGTCAGTCTGCCTGACAGAAGCTGGCCGTTTGGACGGCTTCTGCTGGACGTGCATGCTGGAAAACCAGCAGCCGGCCGACTCCTGATCAGCGCTCGCAGCCAATGGCAAAGAAAACGCTGATTGGAGTGTTCTGCAGGAGGGTCGTCCCCCTGTCAGAACACAACAGTTCTGCAGGGGAGATCACTAAACTAACCTTGCATGGTTAGTACAGCGGCTCTGACCGGAGCTGACAGTTTTTCCATTCAACCTACAGGGTAGAGAGAAAAGAAGGAATAGTGTGTACACGGCTTAAGCTTTCTTGATCATGTCACAAGAGGTGGTCAGACACAATAGACAGGATACAAGAGATGGTCAGACACTGCAGACAGGATACAAGTGATAGTCAGGCACTACAGACATGATACAAGTGATAGTCAGGCACTACAGACATGATACAAGAGATGGTCAGACACTACAGACATAATACAAGAGATGGTCAGACACTAGACATGATACAAGAGATGGTCAGACACTACAGACATGATACAAGAGATGGTCAGGCACTACAGACATGATACAAGAGATGGTCAGACACTACAGACATGATACAAGAGATGGTCAGATACTAGACATGATACAATAGATAGTCAGACACTACAGACATGATACAAGAGATGGTCAGGCACTACAGACATGATACAAGAGATGGTCAGACACTACAGACATGATACAAGAGATGGTCAGACACTACAGACATGATACAAGAGATGGTCAGACACTAGACATGATACAAGAGATGGTCAGACACTACAGACATGATACAAGAGATGGTCAGGCACTACAGACATGATACAAGAGATGGTCAGACACTACAGACATGATACAAGAGATGGTCAGACACTAGACATGATACAAGAGATGGTCAGACACTACAGACATGATACAAGAGATGGTCAGACACTAGACATGATACAAGAGATGGTCAGACACTAGACATGATACAAGAGATGGTCAGACACTACAGACATGATACAAGAGATGGTCAGGCACTACAGACATGATACAAGAGATGGTCAGACACTAGACATGATACAAGAGATGGTCAGACACTAGACATGATACAAGAGTTGGTCAGACACTACAGACATGATACAAGAGATGGTCAGGCACTACAGACATGATCCAAGAGATGGTCAGACACTACAGACATGATACAAGAGATGGTCAGATACTAGACATGATACAAGAAATGGTCAGACACTACAGACATGATACAAGAGATGGTCAGGCACTACAGACATGATACAAGAGATGGTCAGACACTACAGACATGATACAAGAGATGGTCAGATACTAGACATGATACAAGAGATGGTCAGACACTACAGACATGATACAAGAGATGGTCAGGCACTACAGACATGGTACAAGAGATGGTCAGGCACTACAGACATGATACAAGAGATGGTCAGACACTACAGACATGATACAAGAGATGGTCAGACACTAGACATGATACAAGAGATGGTCAGACACTACAGACATGATACAAGAGATGGTCAGGCACTACAGACATGATACAAGAGATGGTCAGACACTACAGACATGATACAAGAGATGGTCAGACACTACAGACTGTAGTGATCGGGTATATAATTAATATTTAGGTATTATAATGATGATGTAAGTACTCTTCCGCAGCAACCCAATTCTTCCAGAGAGATGCACTTTATTGACTTCCAACACAGAACAAAGTCCAAAGTCCACAGATGACAAAAAAACCCGACAGAGTATATAATTCAAAGTCCCATGTCTTAGGTCTGAGTGTGCATACACAGACAAGCCTCACTTAGAACTAAATGCCAGCTTGAATGTCCTCTATGAAATACTAGTCCACTAAGAGGGAGTTTCTGCTAGGTCAACCCATAATACTCTTTGATCTTATTGTTACCCCCTCAAGTCTAATTACCATCAATAAATACTTCTTCTATGGTCCTTTAGACAATGTACCCTTTGAAATGTTCAATTAGGTTAACAGCCCATACCTCACACCCCTAGGTAGACTTGCATAAGATCAACACATCAAAGAGTCTTAAGCTGTCCCCTTGATATGTTAAAATTCAGTTGACGTGGACAAACCAACCATTGTCAATTGAATTCTGGCCTGGTCAATATTGACTGTATGTGTATATACATATAATAATGTCCCACATAAATCGGTGAACATATTACAACATATACACTGGTGCCGTTCAAGCGACCAGAAGAGCATTGTCGGACTTAGGAACAGAAGTCGGTGGTGACAACAATCCTGTGAGGTGGACAGAAGTCTGATGAAGAACCAAGAGCTGTGCTGTGACTCTAATGTCTGGTTGTGACATAAGAGAGTCTGATATACAAAATTTAACAAGTTGGGAACCCCAGAATTATCCTCTGGAGACTGGAAACAACAAAAAAAGGACTGTGTCATGTACCAGAAGACCTGAAGTGGAAGATAAAGAGTAACTAATGCGGTGAGTAAAATATTTCCTTTTTTTGTTAATTATTAGTAATATAGTCAAAATGCTTACTCAGTGTGGAGCTAGTGTCAGTTCTGATAAAGTTAACAAATGGGTATTAAAATGTATTAAGCGCCATGGCGGTCCTTATGAAATTCCAGAAAAATGTAAGCAGACATGGACGATGATGAAGGAATTTTTAGAGAAAAATGTTTTTGATAGCAAAATTTCAGAAAGTAAAAGAAAAGGTTGTATTATACAGGGCTTGTTATCTTGCTGTCTAACAATGGAAAGTTCTTTGAATTATAAGGTTGAGGAAATTACCCAGTTACAGAAGGCAGTTGATAATAGCAACAATGTTTGTGAGAGGTTACAAAACCAATCAGACACTGAGACAGTAAATTTAAAATTGCATGCGGTTACCATTGGAGAAGCTTTACTTGAGAAATCTAAACGTTGTGATGAATTATCAGAGGAAAATGAGAGATTAAAATTAAGAGTTATGGAATTAGAGAAGAGATCTCATTAATGCAGATATGCATCAAATCTTGGATTCAGCAATCTGCAGCAAACAGAACCTCATATTAAATCTGATAATTCATTACCAGCTGCCCCCACTGTGACCACCACAGTTTATAACAATAATAATAATACAGGTGAAGTTCAGCTTGTAATGAAGCCATTGAAACCAAAATTATTAGACGCAATTCTTAAAGAAATAGGAATGGTTCCATACCATGATTTAAACAGATTTTTAAAATGGTTTTGTGACGTGCAGCAAGTCAGAGATATGTACAATCTCAACCCATCTGACTTAGAAAGAGTTTTGCAACATTCTGTAGGAAGTGGTCTTTGGATGAGAATTAAACAAATCTGTATTCAGCCTCTGAGGACAAGGGACATATTACTGGAATTATTATGTGTTTTGTATGGAGTACGTTCTGATGTTACTATTCATGGGAGGATCCAACAAATGCAAAATGAATCTCCCTATGAATTGTCACACAGGATAGCAACTATTATGGAATTATTGGTCGGTAATAATCTTGCATTTGAGCGTGGGGGCTTGATACACATGAGTATGTTTCTAGATGCATTGCATGAAGATATCAAACAAAAAATTTTACTAGTTACCCCAAATCCTCATGATTTAAAAGACATATTGTTGAGAGCAGACCATTTATGGAGAAAGTCAAATGAGCAGGCTGTCAAAATTGATTTAGCCACATTGTTTAGGACAAATACTGAACATAAAGATCAGAAGATAATATCCTATGATAACACCCAGAGAGGACACTCCGGGTCAAACATAGGTGATATTAATATGAAAAACAGAGCTGATCAAAATAATAATAAGAGAAGGTCCAAGACTTGGATACCGTTTTCTCAGTTAAAACAGAGATATGACCACCTGAAAATTGAGTATGACAAGATGAGAGGGGAACGTGATACATTATTACAGCAGTTGAAGGGGGTACAAGATGTACATTCTCCAGATCTGTCTTTGAATACAGATGACACTTCTCTAGCAGTGGGGGTGAATTAGCTCTAAACTGTAAACGTGTAAATAGTGTTTTGTTTTAACTTCAAACAACGTTTAAGGACCTTGCTAATGAGTTTTTGTTGGAGAGTTTTGTCTTTTAGGTACGTCTGGAAATGCTGGTTTGCATGTGAATAGCAGAAGAACAGTCTGAAATTGCTGTCTAGTGGGGGAGAATTATGGGAGAAATGCTGAATAGACAACAAGGAATTATAAAGCATTCATGGACTCTCTCGAAATTCATCAAGCAATGGACCTTTTTTTCTTTTTTCTTCAACGCCCTAATTTTTAATTTTTCTCCCTTTTCCTGATATATTTTGCTTTTCATTTTTTTTTTTTTCTTGAACTTTATCTTAAAACCAAAGAGAAGCATTTTAACCTAAAATAATTTTCATAACATCTGTACATATTACATAATGCGTATTGATCAATATATTTGACATCTAAGGTGAGATGCTGCACAATGGCTTGGCATAGCATAAATTGTAGTATGTTGGGTGGTTTTCATAAATTTATAAGAGGGGTGAGTGAAATTCATCACTCTAGTCATGATTTGAAACTTTGTTGATTCAGTTGTTTATAATATGCTAAAGGCTATGACATATATGGATGAAAGAGACCTTTCTACCTTTCATGGTGAAGATACTAGCAAGAATTTCCACTGCCGCTTTGTCTGGATAGAAGATCTGATAAACACTGATGTCAAGCTGATTCTATCTGAACCATCGTGTGGGGGTATATGTATATGTTGGTATACCATTCAAGTGAAATTATGAACTGAATGATCCAAGTAACTGCTTTATTGAAGGCAATGAGGGGTCGGCCTACAGCAAATTACAAAAGCAAATTTTGACTGGCAATCAACAAAGATGGACTCATGAATGTCAAGTGCAAGGAAATAGTTTTACTGCCATATCCAAACCTTTCTGACCTTGAAAGTGAGTGCTGGTACATTGATGGTTCTTCTTACTGTAAAGATGAAAGTAGAGTGTTTGCGTAAAAGTATCTTTAAAAATGGAAAGCTTGAGCCTGGAGATGGAAAAAATCCTGGACTTATGTGGATTGGAGTTCCCAGAGCATACCAAGTTTACTTTCAGTGAGATGTGAGGAAGTCAGACCGAAGAATGGACTGTGACATCAGCTCATCCTTGCGCAATATTCAAGATCTTGATGTGATATAATAAGGCCTAACAGCTATATGGGCCACTGACGTTTACCAAATCCTTTTCTAGTCATGGTCTAAAAGTTATATTATCTAATAACTGTTTCATGGGGATATTTTAGAGGCTGGCGAAGAGAGATGTAACCAGTTTCAACTTCATATTTTATATGAGCCATTGTAAAGCATCCAGTACCTTAAATCGTAATGATATTTTTTGTTGTTTGATTTATGGGTCAGTTCTAGTAGTTAGAACCGACCCAAGTGGGGGTATATGTTGTAATATGTTCACCGATTTATGTGGGACATTATTATATGTATATACACATACAGTCAATATTGACCAGGCCAGAATTCAATTGACAATGGTTGGTTTGTCCACGTCAACTGAATTTTAACATATCAAGGGGACAGCTTAAGACTCTTTGATGTGTTGATCTTATGCAAGTCTACCTAGGGGTGTGAGGTATGGGCTGTTAACCTAATTGAACATTTCAAAGGGTACATTGTCTAAAGGACCATAGAAGAAGTATTTATTGATGGTAATTAGACTTGAGGGGGTAACAATAAGATCAAAGAGTATTATGGGTTGACCTAGCAGAAACTCCCTCTTAGTGGACTAGTATTTCATAGAGGACATTCAAGCTGGTTTTTAGTTTTTTTAGTGAGGCTTGTCTGTGTATGAGGGAGGCTTGTCTGTGCATGGCTGGGAAGACTGAATTATATGGGAAGACTGAATAATATGGGTCTCTGAATTATATTTCCTCTGTCGGATTTCTTTGTCATCTGTGGACTTTGGACTTTGCTCTGTGTTGGAAGTCAATAAAGTGCATCTCTCTGGAAGAATTGGGTTGCTGCGGAAGAGTACTTACATCATCATCATTATAATAACCTAAATATTAATTATCTATACACCCAATATATATTAATATACTCGATCACTACACAGACATGATACAAGAGATGGTCAGACACTACAGACATGATACAAGAGATGGTCAGACAATACACACAGGATATAAGAGATGGTCAGAGACAGGAGACCTGAATGAGACCTGATACAAAAGAGTCTCCTTACTCTTTTCCTTCTCCCCTTAAAGTAGAACTAAGGTAAAAAATTAAAAATCAATATGTGATAAAAGTAAAAAGGATGTAAAATATGTCTGCCTTTGTTTGTAATCTGAATGCAAGTAGATAGAAAAATTTACCTGCTCCCCCTCCAGCTAGTCAGCTTCCTTTATTGTAGAGACAACGAAGCTTCCTTGTTTTGTAAATCATTCCGTTGCCCCCTTTTGCGTTATGCCGCTGTTAAGAGACTACAGTATGGCTGCGTGACGTCATTAGGGGGCATTGCTTCCTTTCCTTAGAAAACACCAGTGTGCCAATCAACCTAGAAGACTTACCATGGTTCCACCCACTTTTCATACATTGAGTCCGCCTATGCCCTGCCCATGTCTTGCCTATGCCACTGTCCACTGCCGATTGAATCATGGGAACTGTAGTTCTCTGGGGGAGATGCAGAGTGGAAGACAATGATGTGCTAGCTCTGCAAGACTCCTCCCAGCATCACTAACAAAATCCAGTAGCACAGGTTCAGAGGGCAGGTTACAGTAAGTAATTACAGGTGTAGGCTGAAGTCATCATAATTGTTTTTATTACATTTGTTAATTTGTGTAATTTTTATGAGCTGTCACTAAAAATGAATAGGCTGCCTTTAACTTTCCTGAAACTTACATAAAACCCCTTTGACAGGATCTGGGATTCCCTATCCTATCTGTGACAAACACTATAGTATTCTATTGCTCTTTTCTACCTTGTGAATACAACATCATAGGACACCCTTTAGTTGGCAAATTTACATACACCTTTTTTCACTTCATATTGATCAGCTATCTGTCCCACAGATTACCCCCTTTTTATGGAGTAACCTTTTACATTTATCGATCTGTTTGTCATTTCTATGTTTGACCAGCTGTAATCTATGCCAATGGCTGAGAGCACTGATCAGAGTGTTTTGGCAAAACACAATAGAACAGCAGTAGAGATCGCTATACCAACGTTGGATAGTTAGTACAGCAGCTCCTCCTGAGCTGTCAGGTTTTTTTCGTTCAGCTCTGCTGGGTTGAACGATAAAAAACCTATTGGTGTGTACTAGGCCTTACAGTGCCCCCCCCCCCCACACACACACACGCTTCAAGGGTTAACTGGTCATTACACAGATAAGGAGTGTTTGCCTAACTACATAATTTTTGTACAGATAAGCGAGTTTGTACGGAGACTACACAGTAAGATTGTATAGTGCATGGCCAGCATTATTCCCTGATCCTGTAGGTTCCCTCCTTCCGTGTAACCGCTCCTGCAAAGCCTCTTTTCCTCTTTTCTAAGGCAGGCCATACACGGTTCAAATCTCAAACTGTTCAACAGGAATCCTGTATGGGCAGGCTGAATGTACCAAGTTGATCGATCAACTTGGGTACAACCAGCATGCTGCGTTTTACAATAGCCGCTAGCAATAATAAATATCTTCTCCCAGTGGGAAAGGCTTCCCCCGCTAAGGTTGCCACCTCATCCCTTTAAACCCAAATATATACAGTGGGGACAGAAAGTACTCAGACCCCCTTAAATTTTTCACTCTTTGTTATATTGCGGCTATTTGCTAAAATCATTTAAGTTCATTTATTCCTCATTAATGCACACATATACCCCATATTGACAGAAAAACACAGAATTTTTGACATTTTTGCAGATTTATTAAAAAAGAAAAACTGAAATATCACATGGTCCTAAGTATTCAGACCCTTTGCTCGGTATTTAGGAAAAGCACCTTCCTTTCCCTTCCTTCCCTGCAACCCCCCCTTCCTGAACCATACCAGGCCACATGCCCTCAACATGGGGTGGGGGTTGCTATGTTGATGAGGACAAGGTCCTCTTCCCCACAACCCTGGCCCAGTGATTGTAGGGGGGAACCCTATCCCTCGTCTTCTCCCACCCCCCGCTGGGAGAAGACAATGCCTCGGCAGGAGGGATTTCCACATCAACACTGCCTGTGTTGATGGAGGAATCAAGCTAATTCCTTCCCTGCAACCCCACCTTCCTGAACCATACCAGGCCACATGCCCTCAACATGGGGTGGGGGTTGCTATGTTAATGAGGACAAGGGCCTCTTCCCCACAACCCTGGCCCAGTGATTGTAGGGGTGCGGGGGGTGACTTATGCAAATCTGGAAGCCCCCTTTAACAAGGGATGGTCAGACACTAGACATGATACAAGAGATGGTCAGACACTAGACATGATACAAGAGTTGGTCAGACACTACAGACATGATACAAGAGATGGTCAGGCACTACAGACATGATCCAAGAGATGGTCAGACACTACAGACATGATACAAGAGATGGTCAGATACTAGACATGATACAAGAAATGGTCAGACACTACAGACATGATACAAGAGATGGTCAGGCACTACAGACATGATACAAGAGATGGTCAGACACTACAGACATGATACAAGAGATGGTCAGATACTAGACATGATACAAGAGATGGTCAGACACTACAGACATGATACAAGAGATGGTCAGGCACTACAGACATGGTACAAGAGATTGTCAGGCACTACAGACATGATACAAGAGATGGTCAGACACTACAGACATGATACATTTGTGTGTATTATAACATAATACATAATTTTTCTCCTTCACTGGTGGACAATGATAGGCGGCACTCATGCGGTGGCACTGATGAGCACTGACAGGCAGCAGCACTGATGGGCACTGACAGGCGGCACTGATAGGCAGTACTGATGGGCACTCATGCGGTGGTACTAATAAGCGGCACTCATCCGGCGGCACTGATGGGCCCTGATGAGGCTGAGCTGATGGGCACTGATGAGGCTGCATTGATGGACACTGGTGAAGCTGACCTGATTGGCACTGGTGACATATAAATGTGGTTGAACCATCAATCAATCTAAGTAAACAGTCAGATGGACTCAAAGGTGGAGCTCACCTCTCACCACATCCCAGAAACAATCAACAACAAAAAATATATATATAACCCAAATGGGGGGCGACCCCAGGGATTTTGTGGGTGGGAGGGAGATGAAAAGTATAAATAGATATAAAGGTGAAAGATGACAGAGTATATAAAAAAAAATATTACTTTATTCAAAATTACACATGAATATAAAGAATTTAAAAACAATCAGATATACAGAAACTGCAAATGATCCTAAACATACAGGTTCTACTTGTGAAGAACTCATATGTGAATGATACATATGGAAAAATCCAACATGTTTCGGAATATTTGAAATATGAATTCCTTCTTCAGGGGTTTTTCCTGTGCAGTTATACAATGTAATCTGCAAGTGTATGAAAAATAGAGACATACTAAAAAACAGGGTACACAAATACTAGGCATCTGTAGTTTAGTAGGCATACATAAGTTAGTTGGGGGGCTTGGAAAAAATGGGAGAAAGAGATATAACTAATAGTAATGACACGCCAATAAAGAGAAAAACTTACTGGTTACACTGTTTATAGTTGTTTGTGATAATCAAAGAAGATGTAATGTTAGAAAGTGATGCTTGCAGTTCTGATCTCCCAGATTTGTGAGGTAGTGGAGGAGAAAGAGTTGGAGTAAATTGGACTCTCAGTCCATTATTTTATAGTGTTGTCCCATGTCAATTACACGGGTGGCAGCATTTTAGACAGGCAGGGTCATGGAATGCACCCAGCTTATGCGGTCCACGAGGGACGGCTAAATGGATACAAATGCCAAGTCCTATGATGTAAAAATAATGTGTAGTCAGGTATATACTGTTATAAAATCTGACACGTTAATCTTTATATATAGCATGACATATGTAGAGATTATGGGAGCTGGATGAACTTAAATAAGCATGCTTCTAGAAAGAGAGAAAAAGCTATAAAGTAAAAAAGCATATATATATGGATATGGAAATATGCTCTGTTATGGTCGTAGATATAGATCCAACGGGCCTGTTTAATCGTTATGGCGAGAAGGGGCTCTAAGGCCCATATATAATATATAGGGATACATTATTTAGGAGGCTAAATAGGTATATAATTGCCCATAAGTTATGGATAGAAGAGTAAATTGCATATTAATCTAGTTTGTTTCACACTATATAGTGGTAAATAAAATATATGCAGTTGCTATAAGTTAAACGATGAGATATCTTTGAAACGTAGCTTGAATTTAACACCCTTATTTCACAAATATATGTTTAATAGTGGATAAGATATGCTGGATAATATTTACAACTGTCCATGCTTCTTTACCCTGTATTGCAACTGAGAATGATAACAATAATAAAAACTGTTATTTGAAAAAAAAAAAAATATATGCAGTTGCTGAGACATAAAAAGAGTAAAGATATAAGTAAAGAGAGCATAATAAACAGTGCTTACTTTGTAGCTAAGAATCCGGATACACCTGCTCCACAAGACCCACGTAGGGTGTATGAGAGGAGACAGGCATATTGGCGGATTATAAGCCAGCTGATTGCGAGAAAAGTCCACCCTTAAGGGGCGGAGAATCTCGCAATCATGGGTGTTGGTAGGTCAAAAAATGAGAACGAGAAGGAGGACTGTATCAGCTAGGCGATACACCTCCCACAGCTGACAAGTGTCAGCAAAGGAGGTGATGCTATCGCCTAGAGCTCGTTCCCCCGGCACAGCGGCGCATGACGCCACCGCGCCGGCTGGCGCGATGACGTTAGACGTCAAAGCGCCGCCAACACGGAGGGACGCAAATATGGTGAACACTACAGATCCCCAGGCATCCAAAGTATGGCTCCACACATGAATGTGTGGAGCCTACCCGTGCCGGGGGGACAGCGCAAGGCCGAGGGACAGACAGACCAGTGCCTGAATAAATGCTGATTTAGATGGGAAAAAAACAAAAATAAATAAATAAAATGGTTGATAATAAATTGAAATATTAAACTATGGGAGGTCAGAAAAGGTGATGGTCATAGTACAAAAGGAAATATCAAAAGGTATTATGATTTTACATTGCATTTTCCCAATTTACATACCATGTACACAGTCGAAGAATATTAAGTACATTTATACAATCGAAGAGTGTTAAATACACTTATATGCATTGATAGTCCAATGAGAATAGACATAACTATTAGAAAAATGTCTTAGACCCCCATAACCATCTTAACATGCCAGCAAAAAATCATATAATAAATGCTTCACCATATATATATTATTAGGGGAAATGAAGACAGATGAAAAAGAGAGAATGGAAAATCAAAGGCATAATCAAGATGAAATGTGGGGACACCTACATGTCACCTTCATAGCCCCCTGATGTAAATCCTTGGAGGAAGGGTTTAAAGCTCAAGATCTCGTTTAATCCTGGAGGTGAGGTGACGTCTAAAGTGGAAATCCACCTCATCTCTCGCTGGAGGAGTAGTTTATTCAAATCACCTCCTCGAGGATTATGGTGTAACTGATCCAAGACTAAAACTGATATCTTCGGAAAGGCTTCACTAAGGACTGTGGCCATATGTCGTCCCCAAGGGAAATCTGGATTTTTAGTTTTCACTGCCAATATGTGGCGATAGAGACGTTTGCATAATTTCTGAATGGTTTTACCCACATAATAACGGCCACATTCGCACTGTATAAGATATACAACGAATGTGGTTTGGCAGTTGGCATAGTGTTTCGCAGAAAATAACCAGCCATTAGGAAAGTATGGATTCTTATTGTTGTTCATATAATGGCAATATCCACAGGAGCCACAAGGGAAAGTGCCTAATGTGTTACAGGGGTCTCCTCGAGTGAGGCCCCTGAATTCACTTCTGACCAATCGGTCCCCCACCGACGTAGTGCGTCGGAAGGTGAGCAGAGGGTTAGGTGACACATAGGGGCCCACAATCGGGTCATTGGTAAGGAGGTGCCAATATTTGGATAGAATCTGTCTCAGTTCCATGTGTTCATTTGAAAAGGTTGTGATAATCCTAGTGTAAGGATTTGAAACAGAGGTGGATCTATCAGACATTCGTAACAAGTCTTGTCTATCGCGAGCTTTAGCTTTATTAAAAGCTTTTTTCAAGCACTTGTGACTATACCCTCTATCTAGGAGTCGACTCTTGAGGGATCTGGCTTCTCTAAGGAAGTCATCGTTGTTGGAGCAATTGCGTTTGATCCTCAAGAATTGGCTAAACGGAATTGAATTGATTAGGGGTCTTGGATGAAAACTATTAGAGTGTAAAATTGTATTTCCTGATGTAGGTTTCCGATGAAGTTTACAGGCTAAATAATTATTGGGATCCCTAAATATCTCAATATCCAAAAATGTTAGGGAATTATGATCGTAGACCATCGTAAATTTCAGGTTAAATGTGTTGTTTTTCAAAACATCTAGTAAAGTATGAAGTAGTTCCACAGGTCCCTCCCATAGGATGAGGATATCATCAATGTACCTGCGCTATAGCCTGATGTGGCGCAGGTACAAAGCGAGGTCCTCATCCTCCATTAAGGTTTTCTCCCATTCCCCCAGGTACAGATTGGCGTAGCCAGGGGCACAGCAAGTGCCCCTGGCTACGCCCTGTACCTGGAGGAAATGTTAGCCATGAAAACTGAATACATTATGTCGGAGTATGAAATCCAGTGCTAATAGTACAAATTCACTAAATGGTTTCTTAGACGGGGGAGTTTGTGATAAAACTTTTTGAATACAAATTAGCCCTTTATCATGGGGGATTGAACTGTAAAGTGTTTCGACATCAATGGAGACTAAGATAGTCTCATTAGTTACCCGGACGCCGTCGATGATTTGAAGCAAATGGATTGTATCTTTTACGTATGATGGTAGGGAGAATACGAACGGTCTTAGATGTTCATCTACCATTTTGGAAAGGTTCTCAGTAATGGACACATTAGCTGACACAATCGGTCCACCTGGGGGATCTTTATTGTTCTTGTGAATTTTGGGGAGGGAGTAGAATGTAAGGATAATAGGAAAAGGAGTGCGGATGAATTTCCACAATTGGTTAGAAATAATGTTGTTATTGAGTGCTTTGTCTACGAGGATATATAATTGTTCGTTAAATGAAGTGATTATTTCAGGCTTAATTGGTCTATACCATTCGGTGTTGTTAAGTATCTGCATACACATTGATATGTAATTATCATTGTTCATTAGTACAATATGCCCGCCCTTATCTGAGGGTTTAATAACCAGGTTAGGGTTGTTTGCTAGTGCATTCAAGGCCTGTTTTTCTTTGTTTGTTAGATTCTCAGGGAGACTTCTATTTGCATTCATCTCTCTAATTTCCTGAGTTGATAGTTTTAGGAACGTAGATATGCCCTGCATAGGCGTGTTAAATTTAAAAGTTAAATTTTTTTTAACTTATTAATTAAATAATCTTTTAACATAAAGCTTTAAATAATTCTCTGCCATGTTTTAATATCCTGAATTGTATTTACTGCATTAAATACATTTGTTAGATCCCCCAGCAACAATAGGATTCCCTCAGCAACAATAGATCCCCCAAGAACAAGACATCTCCCCAGCAACTATAGATTCACCAGCAACAATAGATCCCTCCCATTAACAATAGATCTCCCTAACAACAATAGATCTCCCCAACAACAATAGATCTCCCCAACAACAATAGATCTCCCCAGCATCCAGTTACAACATACTCTCCAGCAACATAAGCCCCCTCCCGCAACAGTAGTATTCTCCCATCAACAATTGACCCCCCAGAAACAATAGATCCCACCAGCAGTAATAGACTTCCCCAGCATCAATAGATCACCCAGTAACAATAGAGACCCCAGCAGCCAATATCAATAGACACTCCAGCAAATCCCACCACCCCTTGGCATATACATTCAGTTCTGAGGTGCCGGAACTGTGCTCTCCCACGTTCCTGCTGAAAAAAAGCCCTGGAAATATGTATTTGGACATCAAATTGGCATCAAAAATGGTTCGCACACTACAGATTATTATTATGGCTTCCTGCTCTACATGTTTTAGAGAAGAAGACGTCGCACAGAAGGTGTTATAGACTTAAATTCTTCAATAATTTCATTATAATTAGCCGACCATGCCAATTCTTGCTCAGTGTACAACATCAAGAGTGAATCAAGACGTTCTTGGCACATTGTACTTCTCAGTTTGTTTTCAACATGTGCAAGTTTTGAAAAAGCTCTTTCGCATGAGCAGCTTGTTACAGGTAAGACTGTAAAACATTGAACACAGTTGTAAAAAGCGTGGAATGTGGATGAACGATCTGATTCCTTAAGCCAATCAAGCCACTCTTTGATGGTGTTTGAAGTTATCCTCTCCTGTTCCTCCATTGTATCATAGTGATGCTGGGAATGTGCTGCCTCATCAAGAAGAACAGATGTTTTTCTTTTCCTAACTGGAGGAATAGATGTGTTATTTTCTGCACACATTTCCGCACAGTCTTTGAAAATAGACTGAACATATCCTGGGTCATTTCTCATGGAGACCAAACTTTTCACCACTGCCATTGCAGTAAGTAAGCTGAGATTTGATGCTTGCAAAGTCTTGCTAACTTTTACCAATATTTGGAGAATAGGGTGCATCATGTGAAGAGCAAAGATACATTTGAAAGAACCTAATTCACAAATAAGGCCTCTGGCTCTTATTTTAGCATCAGCTAAGCGACTTGTTTGGACAATCTCGTCTAAAGCCTTTAGAATAATGGAATAGTTTTGTTTTACTGCAGCCACGGCTTCTGCTCTGCATGCCCATCTTGTAGTAGATAGTGACTTTAAAGATTTCATCTGAGTTCCTACTTCTTTTGAAATCTTCTCCATTACAGCATGCCGAACAGGACTTGCCTCCATGAAGGCATACAAAGTCTGAATAATGCCAAAAAAGTCAAACACAGTTCTGTTTTGCTGACTTAAAGTGCAAGCATCTACTAGGACAAGGTTCAAACAATGGGCATAGCAGTGTACATAGATTATTTCACTATTTTTTTCTTTACATTTCATCTGAACGCCTGCAGTGCATCCAGACATGGTAGCTGCTCCATCAAAGCATACAGAGATCACTGATGACCAGTCGGTTTTAAGAATTCTAAGAACTTTGGTTATCTGGTCAAAGATTGACTGAGCATCAACTGTTAAGAGCCTCTGAATCGACACAAAATGTTCAACTGGACTACGAAGTTCTCTATTAAAATGATCACTGCTCCAATATAGGCTGATGTACAGGCACGTTAACCCACATTGGCACATACCAAAGACATGTAGACAGAATACATTTTGGCCTAAATTTTTGAAGAAAATTGATTTTATTGGATAGGTTTTATAACAGTAGTAGTAACAGTTTTTTGTTGTTTACCAAAAAATAAAAAACCTAGTGGGGATCAAAAGAAAGCTCTATTTGCATGAAAAAAATTATATAAAATTCATTTGGGTAAAGTATTGCATGGCTGCGCAATTGTCAGTAGTGCTGTTAGGCCCCTTTCATACGAGGCGGACTCCGCTGCCACAGAGTCCACCTCGGTCAGCCGGCTCAGCGGGAGATCTCTCCGTTGATCTCCGCTGAGCCGGCAGATGACAGGTCCCTCTCTGCTCACTGAGAGGAGCTTGTCAGGCGCTGCTGCTGCCTATAGAGAGATCAGACGAAAACGGACAGCATGTCTGTTTTCATCAGATCTCACCTGATCCGATCCGCCAGCGACGGATACAAACGTAGAGGCATCTGTCTGCTTTTAGCGGATTGGACCGGGTCGGATGTCAGCGGACATGTCACTCCATAGGCTAGCATGGGGCGCCTGTTCAGGTCCGCCATCAAAACTGACAGGCGGACCTGAACGGTCCGACCGTGTGATAGGGGCCTTAAATAGCAAAAAATGTCCTGGTCCTGAATGGGGAAAATCTTCCAAAGGTCGTGGTTAAGTTGATTTTTAAATGTCATTTTTTTAAATTGTTATTTTTTAAAATAACATTATCGAAGCGTTATTTTAACACGTGAGAACAATTTTAAAAAAATGACATGTAAAAATCGACTTAATGTATGTATGGGCAAATATATATATATCTTTTTTTTGTGTGTGTGCGTTACATAATACAATTCAAATCAATATGAACCCTGCCTGGCATATATATATATATATATATATATACACACTCTTACTTTTTTGCTGACAAGCCAGGCAGGGTTCATATTGATTTGAATTGTATATGTGATGTACATAAAAAAAAAAAATATATATAATGTACATCACATATACAATTCAAATCAATATGAACTCTGCCTGGCTTGTCAGCAAAAAAGTATATATATATATATATATATATATATATATATATATATATATATATATATATATATATATATATATATATATATAAATTCACACTTACTTTTTTGCTGGCAGGGACAGGGAGGGTTCAAATCCAGTTGCCTTTTTGTTTTTATTTTTGGTCCGATCCATTGTGTGACTGCCCTTCCCTGCTCAGTGCTGTCTCACTGGCACTGCTTACCTGAGCTCGCTGAGCCAGCCGCCTGCTGCTATCCCAGTCCAGCCTGAGGCTCCGCTGAGTCTGCTGGTTCTTCGGAGGGAAGGGAGAGAGGAGGCCGGAGGGGGGCGGAGTGCAGATGCATATCACTCCGCCGCTGCCTGCGCTGCCGGAACTATACAGGACCCATCGGGAAATGCGGCCGGATCACTCCGCCGCGCCTGTGGTCCCGGGGACTCCCTAGTCCCTGCAGTGCAGGCTGGGCTGAAAAAATGATGCTTTTTCTTGCAGGACCAGGCAGTGGTGACATGAGCAGCCAGTAGTAGTCACAACTACTGACACCAGTCACTCACAACCAATGAGAGCACAATGATTAGGGTGCAAACCCCGTGGGCACGCCTATGATGCCCTGGTTGGTACCTGGAGAGGGATACAGGACAGATTTTTTCTTCAATTTGGAAGATATCTGATCTTTTGTATTGGAGCTAATAGATGGATTCAAGAGGGATTCCAAATCTATTATGTCTATGAGATCTCGAGTGTCACTTTCCTCTAGCAGTGTGTTTAGATCCTTCAATGCCTGTCGCTCCTTAAGGGATCGAAAGGTACTTGAGTCCACATCGGCTTTGTCAAACATGCTTTGTAACTGGAGTTTACGTGTGAATAAATGTAAATCTTTTATTGTATCGAATTTGTTAATTTTCTGATTAGGGCAAAAAGTGAAACCCCTAGTTAAAACAGCTGTTTCGTCTACTGTGAGAGAATGGGATGAGAGGTTAATAATGTTATATTGAGGGAAGGATTGCCTTGTGATAGTTCCTATGTTTGAGGGGCTGGAGGGGTGCCTAAGTTTTTTGTCTGAAATAAGCTAGGGATCCTTACATTTGGTGGTACTGTGGTATCTTTACTGATAATGTTTGTAGGTATAGGAGTAGGTTGGTTCTCAAATGGAGGTGGAGCAGAGCTCGATGTTTGTGTTGATGTCTTGCGTGTACGATTAATTTGACTGCGTTTGGGTTTGCCTTCAAAGCTACCTCCTTCTCTGTGTCTTTTGGCTTTTCTTGTGTGCATAGACCCCTTACAGGGGGGTTGTGATGAATTAGAGGCCATAGAAGAAGAGAATTCTGATTGGTAGTCGTAGTGTGCCTGTT
This sequence comes from Lithobates septentrionalis, assembly GCA_037952835.1. NCBI lineage: Eukaryota > Metazoa > Chordata > Amphibia > Anura > Ranidae > Lithobates > Lithobates septentrionalis. The sequence goes on from JBBDGP010000296.1 coordinate 1,169,952, forward strand.
GGTGTTGGTATGTCCTATTTTTTGTCTGTTGATGCCATTTATAGGCCCGGCCTTCATGGAAGGCTTGCTTGTCACGTAAAAATTTACTTTCTTTTTTAGCAAGGATATTTTTATTGTAACTTTCAAAATGTGTCTTTAGTTTTTCATTAAGTTCAGAGAAGGAAGGGTGGGTGTTAAATATATTGAGCTTAGAGTATAGATCCTCGATATTTCTATCGATATCTAGCAATTGTTTTTTATATTCTTCGGTCAGTAAGCTCATCATCTGGTTAGAACAAGATTTTAAGATGTTCTCCCAGGCTATTTTGAAAGTGGGGTCAATATTGTCAAAAGAAGGGAAGATCTGAACCCTAAGACCTAAAGGGTTCAGATCCTCTCTAATGTATTCCTCGAAAGTCTTGGTATGCTAATAAAGGGAGGATTTCTTCTCCAACAATTTGGTTAGATTGGAGAAAAGAAAACCTAATTCAGATTCCGTTGATTCCTTTTGTCCGTATTCTTTCTGAAGATTATTTGCAAAAGTGATCCAAGCTTGCCCTACAAACTCTGCCATACTAGTGGCTAACAAACTGCCCACAAAAAATAATAAAAGTAAATATATATATTTGATGGTACACCAAAAGGAGGTCAAAAAAAGGGGAGGAAGGGGGGAAGGGAAAAGAGAGTTCAATGCCTCTCTGGGTATCTACTACCTGGTTTTAAGCAACATATAAATGTGGTTGAACCATCAATCAATCTAAGTAAACAGTCAGATGGACTCAAAGGTGGAGCTCACCTCTCACCACATCCCACAAACAATCAACGAAAAAATATATATATATAACCCAAATGGGGGGCGACCCCAGGGATTTTGTGGGTGGGAGGGAGATGAAAAGTATAAATACCGTATTTATCGGCGTATAACACGCACTTTTTTCCCCTTAAAATCAGGGGAAAGTCGCAGGTGCGTGTCATACGCCGATCCCCTGCGATCCCGAGCTGTCACAACTTCAAAATCGCCGACCGCGATTTGAAAATGGCGCCGCCGGCGCCGAAATACACAGAGCCGGTCCTCGGCTCTTCTCGGCGGCTCTCGTTCACTTTCGGCTTCACTCGTAGTCCCGAGCGGAGCTATCCGAACCTACTCGGCTAGGTTCGGATAGCTCCGCTCGGGACTACGAGTGGAGCCGAAAGTGAACGAGAGCCGCCGGGAAGAGCCGAGGACCGGCTCTGTGTATTTCGGCGCCGGCGGCGCCATTTTCAAATCGCGGTCAGCGATTTTGAAGCCCAGGATGGCAGGGACAGGCGATCGAAGGCTGCACTGGGGCAAGGCTGCACTGGGTAAGGCTGCACTGGGTAAGGCTGCACTGGGGAAGGCTGCACTGACAAGGCTGCACTGGGGAAGGCTGCACTGGGGAAGGCTGCACTGACAAGGCTGCACTGACAAGGCTGCACTGACAAGGCTGCACTGACATGGCTGCACTGACATGGCTGCACTGACAAGGCTGCACTGAGAAGGCTGCACTGACATGGCTGCACTGACAAGGCTGCACTGACAAGGCTGCACTGGGGAAGGCTGCACTGGCAAGGCTGCACTGACAAGGCTGCACTGACAAGGCTGCACTGACATGGCGGCACTAGGGCAAGGCTGCACTGAGAAGGCTGCAATGATGGGCATTTAAATGTAAGTTTTTTTCCCTTCAACTTCCCTCCTAAAAGTTTTTTTCCCTTAAAATTCCCTCCTAAATTGGGGTGCGTGTTATACACCGGTGCGTGTTATACGCCGATAAATACGGTAGATATAAAGGTTAAAGATGACAGAGTATATAAAAAAAAAAAATATTACTTTATTCAAAATTACACATGAATATAAAGAATTTAAAAACAATCAGATATACAGAAACTGCAAATGATCCTAAACATACAGGTTCTACTTGTGAAGAACTCATACGTGAATGATACATACGGAAGGATCCAGCATGTTTCGGAATATTTGAAATGTGAATTCCTTCTTCAGGGGATTTCCTGTGCAGTTATACAATGTAATCTGCAAGTGTATGAAAAATAGAGACATACTAAAAAACAGGGTACAAAAATACTAGGCATCTGTAGTTTAGTGGGCATACATAAGTTAGTTGGGGGGCTTGGAAAAAATGGGAGAAAGAGATATAACTAATAGTAATGACACGCCAATAAAGAGAAAAATGTACTGGTTACACCGTTTATAGTTGTTTGTGAGGATCAAAGAAGATGCAATGTTAGAAATTGATGCTTGCAGTTCTGATCTCCCATATTTGTGAGGTAGTGGAGGAGAAAGAGTTGGAGTAAATTGGACTCTCGGCCCATTATTTTATAGTGTTGTCCCATGTCAATTACACGGGTGGCAGTATTTTAGACAGGCAGGGTCATGGAATGCACCCAGCTTATGCGGTCCACGAGGAACGGCTAAATGGATACAAATGCCAAGTCCTATGATGTAAAAATTATATGTAGTCAGGTATACTATACTATTATAAAATCTGACACGTTAATCTATATATATAGCATGACATATGTACAGATTATAGGAGCTGGATGAACTTAAATAAGCATGCTTCTAGAAAGAGCGAAAATCTATAAAGTAAAAAAGCATATATATAAATGGATATGGAAATATGCTCTGTTATGGCCGTAGATATAGATCCAACGGGCCTGTTTAATCGTTATGGCGAGAAGGGGCTCTAAGGCCCATATATAATATATAGGGATACATTATTTAAGAGGCTAAATAGGTATATAATTGCCCATAAGTTATGGATAGAAGAGTAAATTGCATATTAATCTAGTTTGTTTCACACGATATAGTGGTAATTAAAATATATGCAGTTGCTGAGACATAAAAAGAGTAAAGATATAAGTAAAGAGAGCATAATAAACAGTACTTACTTTGTAGCTAAGAATCCGGATACACCTGCTCCACAAGACCCACGTAGGGTGTATGAGAGGAGACAGGCATATTGGCGGATTATAAGCCAGCTGATTGCGAGATAAGTCCGCCCTTAAGGGGCGGAGAATCTCGCAATCGTGGGTGTTGGTAGGTCAAAAAATGAGAACGAGAAGGAGGACTGTATCAGCTAGGCGATACACCTCCCACAGCTGACAAGTGTCATCAAAGGAGGTGATGCTATCGCCTAGAGCTTGTTCCCCCAGCGCAGCGGCGTATTACGCCACCGCGCCGGCTGGCGCGATTACATCAGACGTCAAAGCGCCGCCGACACAGAGGGAGGGACGCAAATATGGTGAATCCGAGGATCCGCCGTACCACGCATGCGCGGACGGCGGAAAACTACAGATCCCCAGACATCTAAAGTACAAAAGGAAATATCAAAAGGTATTATGATTTTACATTGCATTTTCCCAATTTACATACCATGTACACAGTCGAAGAATATTAAGTACATTTATACAATCGAAGAGTGTTAAATACACTTATATGCATTGATAGTCCCATGAGAATAGACATAACTATTAGAAAAATGTCTTAGACCCCCATAACCATCTTAACATGCCAGCAAAAAATCATATAATAAATGCTTCACCATATATATATTATTAGGGGAAATGAAGACAGATGAAAAAGAGAGAATGGAAAATCAAAGGCATAATCAAGATGAAATGTGGGGACACCTACATGTCACCTTCATAGCCCCCTGATGTAAATCTTTGGAGGAAGGGTTTAAAGCTCAAAATCTTGTTTAATCCTGGAGGTGAGGTGGCGTTTAAAGTGGAAATCCACCTCATCTCTCGCTGGAGGAGTAGTTTATTCAAATCACCTCCTCGAGGATTATGGTGTAACCGATCCAAGACTAAAACAAAAGAAACAGATTCCCCCAGGGTGGGGTTTTTAGGCAGCACAATATCAAAAAAGGAGTCAAAATAGATATCAAAAAATATAACAAATTTATTAAATAATGTACCATGAAAGTTAAAACAATGAGCTCCAGTGGGGGGTACTTGAAATAAAATTAGATGAGCTGAACATACATTGGCAGACACATATTCACAACAACACTTGGTAGCATGAATATTTAAACCTGACGCGTTTCAACCCCTGTGCTTGGGGTCTTCTTCAGAGGATCAGTCTGCTGGAAATATACATAGGTAGAATTGATACACCTAAATAGGTTGCATTGATATAACAATAATTACATTCACCATGTGGTACATAAATGCAGTATAGTTACCCAATAATGTGTGTCCAGCAGAAAAAGGAGCAGAGCCTCCCACATGGAGATCCCCTAAAAAGACTGTCCTCCCGTCTTCCCCAAAGGGAGAACACCAGGTGCCTCTATCGCCAACACAGCTCGGACCAGGGCAGTGAAAGCAGCGATGTGACTTGCGAGAGATCACACTCTTGGGCACCGCCTGCCAACCTAACGACCGACCAGGAAGCACAGAAATGACACCTGTGATAGGAACCAAAAAAGTGTCCATAGTAAATTTGATCACTTAAGCCACATTGATTATGTGGCCAAGAAGAGACGCTGGGGGACAGATGCCTCCAACATACACCAAGGGTACAGACATAAAGTATATAAGTATATATAAAATATTCTTCATAGGCAATATAGGGTATAGGCAATCCCTCAGTTGGTGCTCTGTGTGAAAGTGATCCAGTGAACGGATAGGAATGTGGTAAGGTGATAAGAAAAGTGGGTGGTGAAAAACAACCACTAAATGTGAGAGTGTAATGAAAACAAAAAGTGAATAGACCAAAATATACAAGGGAGAAGAGAGGTGGGGAGGTGGGGGAGAAGGGAGGGGAAGGGGGGGGAGGGGGGAGGAGGGGGGGGGAGGAGAGGGAAGGACGGAGGGGAAGGGGGAGGGGGGGGAAGGACGGAGGGGAAAAAGGGGGAGGAGGAAACACATGGGAAAATGCATGGGGAGAAAAGGGTAACACAAGGGAGGGGGAGGGGGGGAAGGGTTTTTGGCAAGTGTAAACGTTAGATTAATTACCTCAAAAAGGTGCTAGATAGCATGTGTATTAGCACTAATTTGCCCCATACAGTTAGACTGCTGCTTGTCAGCCAACCCGGGATTGGTCACAAACTGTCTCGGGCTCAGTGGATTAGTATCCAACCCTGAGTCCACCAGTCTAGGAATAAACAGAACAGTATCAAATGTAAAAAGAGAGTAATAACCAGACCGTTTTAAAACAGGACCACTATAAATAGATGGGGGTCAATGCGAAGTCAAATAGTTTTCGCATGAGCCCCCATTATATAGGGCAAGAAGTAGTGCCAAGCAGAAAAAAACAAACCCATAGCAGAGAGGGTACTTACTAGGTGAGAGACGGAAAGTGCCTGCTGTCCAAAGAGAAACAGAGACTGAGGGTGTATTGCAGATACCACCTTTATATTGCCTATTGGGGGTGTGTACCTTCTTGTGATTTGTCCAGATGTGTGTGTTACCCTGGTCGTTCCACGACGGGCGGCATGGCCGCCATTAAGGCAGCCGAGCGTGATCTCCCCGGTGTTCAGGAAGAGCCGAAGCTCCGATTGATCGTCACTCTCGCCGAAATCTTGCGATGTCAGTGACGTCACGCCGCACGCACGGGGCCCCGCGCATGCGCCGTGGCGAAAAACATCCGAGAGTGCTCCGGAATGCCGCCGGCAAGGAGGGAAGGATCCCCAATATCGCGCCCGGTGGCCATCCGAGCATCCAATGGGGAAACATGGGGGGGAGAAGCCACCTGGGATTGGTCGGCTCGTCCCCCCCCTTGCCGGGAAGTCAAATCGCGAGTCACCCCCGATTCCGAGGCGAGGGCGGAGACAGCACCAGAGCTCCCTCAGTCAGAGGAGAGGGCAGTCCTATAGGGGAGAAAAAACGCAATGTGAATTTAAAAATATGACATATATATGCTGGTTCATAATAATAATGCCGTTCTTGCTAAACATTACATATCTAGTACGTGTTTATATATGAAGAGCATCAGCACAAAAAGGAAATTTCAATCACATGTGTTGGTATTTATATACAGCATCCGGATAAAAAGTAAATAACAATGAATAAAAGTATATACTGATAATAATAATACATACTGGAAAATAGGGATACGAGTGCATTGAAACAAGGAACGGAGAGCCTGGGGGGGGGAAAATATGGGGAAAGGTTGTTGTTGTGAATATGTGTCTGCCAATGTATGTTCAGCTCATCTAATTTTATTTCAAGTACCCCCCACTGGAGCTCATTGTTTTAACTTTCAAGGTACATTATTTAATACATTTGTTATATTTTTTGATATCTATTTTGACTCCTTTTTTGATATTGTGCTGCCTAAAAACCCCACCCTGGGGGAATCTTTTTCTTTTGTTTTCAGTCCTTAAGGGGTGAGCAGCAATCCCTCTCCTCCTCTCTAGTGTCTTCCTCCATTTTTGCAAATCTAATTGGGTGGTTAAACACCCCTTCCCACCTTTTTGACACACAAGAGTGGAAACGTGAGCCCCAGTACATAGGATTGATTATTTCATATGTCGTTGGTACCTGTATAAGAGTGATAAGAATCTTTGGAGAATTATTGTCTAATATGAGTAACTTTCAGGGTGCCGAATGGGTAAATTTAATGTCAGGCTATGTGACAGACTTTGAACAAGGAGATCGAGCCAAAACTCAGATCTCATCTCTTTTCCATAAACTAAATAGAACACTTGAGAAAAAATCTGCATTATTTTGGCATATCAAAACCTTAAATAGATACAAAGAAGACAAAATTAACCCTCTAGGCCTACGGATTCAAATATTTCCTAACTTAGATCAGATTAGCACTGAATGCAAAAGCGAATGGGAGGCCAATTTGAATGCCTGCTCCCAGGAGATGATGACCATCCTTACTAGGGAATATAACAAACAAATGATATTGCTTGATACAGAAATTGGTAATATAGAAACCTCTTTGAAACCCTTTATGCAACACGCCCTATACCTGGAACTACAGGCCAAACTTCGGAATGACCTGTCGACCTATAATAGGAACGTCTTGCAGAAAAAGGAGTCAAAGTTCTGGAGGGATCATGCTGCCTTCTCTGAAGGACGAGCATACAAATGGAGTAACAATTCCCAATCTAACTACCAGAAAAACAAGCAATATATATCACAGCAACAATCTAAATATATGAATAGTACATCGAAGCCTAAAAAAGATTTTGACTCTAGCCAGAATTTAAAAATGCCCAAGGAACGGGGTAAATTCAAGAGGAGCCGCAACAACAAGGGTTCCCCAGAACAAGATAGAAAAAAGCGGACTATGGAGACCACCCCGGAGATTGGTTTGGAAGCCCATACCAATGAGGTGAGCCTCGTAGGACCTAAATCTGATATATCGAATCTAGCTACAAATGAAACAGTGATTCCACCTAACACAATGGTAAACAAAATGCATACAAATCCACCACTAGGATGTCAAAAACTTGGATCACAGACCCCTTTAAACCAAGTACGGGGATCCTCTCCATCCCAATTGAACAGGGGAGCGGGGAACCTGGATGCGTACGTCACGCGGATTCAACAGAATCCTTTAGCGTGATTAACTTATCATCGCACCCCTTGTCCCCAGCGGAAATTAATGTATTGTCACGCGGACTTACCTTCTGCCCACAAGAAAACTTCGATTTATTCGAGGTTGTTACTGACCTACAACTATTTGCACGTCGGCTACTCCTGAAAAGCCTCCATGCAAAAACTGACACTAACATGGATATGACCCAATGGGACACCTTCAGTATGAAGGAATTAAAAGCTCTGCGCGATTTGACCCTTTTGTTCCAAGAAAATAAAACCATAGACCTCATAGACCAAATCGACTTGGAAACCCTCCTTGAAAGTGCCAATGAACCCACTCAGAACCCCCTAACAAAATTCAAAAAACCTTCTGGAAAATTCCCGTCACTAAATTTGAACCCTAGTATAGAGATTTTTGTTAAACAAACACTCAGGGATATTGCTAAACTCTCACACAAAAATAAAGAAATACGACCTCAAAATTTAACAGCTGAGGAATCGATAGCCATCGACTCCCTGTGTAATAATGTTGAAATCACAATAAAACCATCCGATAAGGGAGGCAACGTGGTCCTGATGGATAATCAGGACTACGTACGCATGTGTCAAGACATCTTAGACAATGGTGAAGGGTATAAAACCATCCCAATTAAAATCATAAAAAAGTCCTATACTCAATTCTATGATCTAATCCAGTCCGCTCTCGACAAAGGAGTCATCACCATAGACCAGTACGAATTTATTCGAATTAAACATCCACGCATGGCCACATTTTACAGTTTGTCCAAAATCCATAAGAGTCAAACAAAACCCCCTGGACGACCAATTGTCTCCGGTAATGGAGGAATATCAGAAAACCTCAGCAAAGTAATTGATTCGTTCTTACAACCGTTTGTCACCTGCATGCCCTCGTTCTTAAAGGACACAATGCATTTACTTCAACTGATTCAGGGAATATCACTTCCACCAAATTCATTTTTTGTGGCTATTGATGTTGAGGCCCTGTATAGCTCGATACCCCATAACAAGGGGATCGAGACTATACGGGCACTCCTGCTAAGAAATCAGAGGTATGATGGAGCAGTAAACGAGTTCATTATCAATGGACTCGAGTACATTCTAAATCATAATTTCTTTATCTTTGACAACTCCCACTACCTCCAGGTGCAGGGCGTGGCCATGGGCACCTGTTGTGCCCCAGCCTACGCCAATCTGTACCTGGGGGAGTGGGAGAGGGTGCTCGGAGAGGAGGAGGACCTTGCCATGTATAGGAGCCACATATATATGTGGCGACGATACATTGATGATGTCCTCCTCGTCTGGGATGGCCCCGAAGAGCTGCTATTAAAGTTCTTTGATCACATCAATCTAAACGAATACAACTTAAAAATTACTATGTCCTACGATCGTGATCAGATAACATTCTTGGAAGTACAGCTGAGACGTACTTCTGAGGATACAATCTCTAGTACCCTTTTTCGAAAAAGCACCGTAGGAAATACCATTCTTCACGCGGATAGCTTTCACCCCACACGTTTGAAAAATTCCATTCCATATGGACAGTACCTGCATGTGCGCAGGAACTGTTCCGATGAGATTTCCTTCAAACAAGAAGCACAGAAATTACAAACTAGGCTTCTAGCGCGAGGCTACAGCCGCTCATGCCTTCGTAGGGCATATAATAGAGTGGCTATACAGCCGAGACATGCGTTGCTGTTTAAAAAGAGGGAGGGGGGGGACTCGGATATGGCTCCCACCAGGGTGATCTTGCGTTTCTCAAAACAGCATAATGAGATTAGAAGTATTATTCGCAAGTACTGGCCCATACTTTTGGATGATCCGAAAGTCAGCAGATTCATCTCAGATACCCCCTCCATTACTTATAGACGAGCCACATCATTGAGGGACAGATTAGTTCAGAGTGAGTTCAAAAGTGCACAAAAAAGACGGAAACACTGTTCTGTCCTGGGATCCTTTCCCTGTGGGCACTGTTCGTATTGCCAATATATTAGACGCGAAAAGACCTTTTATCTTCCAAACGGGTCAATCTTTAAATCTAGGCACTTTACCAACTGCCAAACAAGAGGGGTGGTGTACCTCATGTCCTGTGAGTGTGGAGCACATTATGTTGGTAAGACCAAACAAGAATTCCACCAGTGGATATCAAAACACATTTACCACATGCAAATCAGTAATCCATACTTACCACTTGGGCGACATGTAATGGAAACCCACAACTCTGTAATGCCCAAAGTATCCTTCGCCGCACTTGATCGAATCCACATACCAGTGCGAGGTGGCGATTGGAACAAAATTTTGTTGCAGTACGAGCAGAGGTGGATTTTTAAATTAAATTCCACCTCGTTCCCAGGACTGAATGAGGCCATTTCATTTGCCCCTTTCTTAAAGGGTTTTGCTTCTGGAAAAACGCAATAGCTAGTTTCAATGAAATAATACATAATCAAAACCTCCAATCATGTTCCTTCCCTCCTTCTTTTTTCCCCCTCCCCCTTTCCCCATATTTTTTCCCCCCCAGGCTCTCCGTTCCTTGTTTCATTGCACTCGTATCCCTATTTTCCAGTATGTATTTTTATTATCAGTATATACTTTTATTCATTGTTATTTACTTTTTATCCGGATGCTGTATATAAATACCAACACATGTGATTGAAATTTCCTTTTTGTGCTGATGCTCTTCATATATAAACACATACTATATATGTAATGTTTAGCAAGAACGGCATTATTATTATGAACCAGCATATATATGTCATATTTTTAAATTCACATTGCGTTTTTTCTCCCCTATAGGACTGCCCTCTCCTCTGACTGAGGGAGCTCTGGTGCTGTCTCCGCCCTCGCCTCGGAATCGGGGGTGACTCGCGATTTGACTTCCCGGCAAGGGGGGGGACGAGCCGACCAATCCCAGGTGGCTTCTCCCCCCCATGTTTCCCCATTGGATGCTCGGATGGCCACCGGGCGCGATATTGGGGATCCTTCCCTCCTTTCCCGGTGGCATTCCGGAGCACTCTCGGATGTTTTTCGCCACGGCGCATGCGCGCGCGTGCGGTGTGACGTCACTGACATCGCGAGATTTCGGCGAGAGTGACGATCAATCGGAGCTTCGGCTCTTCCCGAACGCCGGGGAGATCACGCTCGGCTGCCTTAATGGCGGCCATGCCGCCCGTCGTGGAACTACCAGGGTAACACACACACCTGGACAAATCACAAGAAGGTACACACCCCCAATAGGCAATATAAAGGTGGTATCTGCAATACACCCTCAGTCTCTCTTTCTCTTTGGTGGACAGCAGGCACTTTCCGTCTCTCACCTAGTAAGTACCCTCTCTGCTATGGGTTTGTTTTTTTCTGCTTGGCACTACTTCTTGCCCTATATAATGGGGGCTCATGCGAAAACTATTTGACTTCGCATTGATCCCCATCTATTTATAGCGGTCCTGTTTTATAACGGGCTGGTTATTACTCTCTTTTTACATTTGATACTGTTCTGTTTATTCCTAGACTGGTGGACTCAGGGTTGGATACTAATCCACTGAGCCCGAGACAGTTTGTGACCAATCCCGGGTTGGCTGACAAGCAACATTCTAACTGTATGGGGCAAATTAGTGCTAATACACATGCTATCTAGCACCTTTTTGAGGTAATTAATCTAACGTTTACACTTGCCAAAAACCCTTCCCCCCCTCCCCCTCCCTTGTGTTACCCTTTTCTCCCCATGCATTTTCCCATGTGTTTCCTCCTCCCCCTTTTTCCCCTCCGTCCTTCCCCCCCCTCCCCCTTCCCCTCCGTCCTCCGCCCCTCCCCCTTCCCCTCCGTCCTCCCCCCCTCCCCCTTCCCCTCCGTCCTTCCCTCTCCTCCCCCCCCTCCTCCCCCCTCCCCCCCCTTTCCCCTCCCTTCTCCCCCACCTCTACTCTCCCTTGTATATTTTGGTCTATTCACTTTTTGTTTTCATTACACTCTCACATTTAGTGGTTGTTTTTCACCACCCACTTTTCTTATCACCTTACCACATTCCTATCCGTTCACTGGATCACTTTCACACAGAGCACCAACTGAGGGATTGCCTATACCCTATATTGCCTATGAAGAATATTTTATATATACTCATATAGTTTATGTCTGTACCCTTGGTGTATGTTGGAGGCATCTGTCCCCCAGCGTCTCTTCTTGGCCACATAATCAATGTGGCTTAAGTGATCAAATTTACTATGGACACTTTTTTGGTTCCTATCACAGGTGTAATTTCTGTGCTTCCTGGTCGGTCGTTAGTTTGGCGGGCGGTGCCCAAGAGTGTGATCTCTCGCAAGTCACGTCGCTGCTTTCACTGCCCTGGTCCGAGCTGTGTTGGCGAAAGAGGCACCTGGTGTTCTCCCTTTGGGGAAGACGGGAGGACAGTCTTTTTAGGGGATCTCCATGTGGGAGGCTCTGCTCCTTTTTCTGCTGGACACACATTATTGGATAACTATACTGCATTTATGCACCACATGGTGAATGTAATTATTGTTATATCAATGCAACCTATTTAGGTGTATCAATTCTACCTATGTATATTTTTCAGCAGACTGATCCTCTGAAGAAGACCCCAAGCACAGGGGTTGAAACGCGTCAGGTTTAAATATTCATGCTACCAAGTGTTGTTGTGAATATGTGTCTGCCAATGTATGTTCAGCTCATCTAATTTTATTTCAAGTACCCCCCACTGGAGCTCATTGTTTTAACTTTCATGGTACATTATTTAATAAATTTGTTATATTTTTTGATATCTATTTTGACTCCTTTTTTGATATTGTGCTGCCTAAAAACCCCACCCTGGGGGAATCTTTTTCTTTTGTTTTCAGTCCTTAAGGGGTGAGCAGCAATCCCTCTCCTCCTCTCTAGTGTCTTCCTCCATTTTTACCGATCCAAGACTAAAACTGATATCTTCGGAAAGGCTTCACTATGGACTGTGGCCATATGTCGTCCCCAAGGGAAATCTGGATTTTTAGTTTTCATTGCCAATATGTGGCGAAAGAGACGTTTGCATAATTTCTGAATGGTTTTACCCACATAATAACAGCCACATTCGCACTGTATAAGATATACAACGAATGTGGTATAGTATACCTGACTACACATTATTTTTACATCATAGGACTTGGCATTTGTATCCATTTAGCCATTCCTCGTGGACCGCATAAGCCGGGTGCATTCCATGACCCTGCCTGTCTAAAATGCTGCCACCCGTGTAATTGACATGGGACAACACTATAAATAATGGACTGAGAGTCCAATTTACTCCAACTCTTTCTCCTCCACTACCTCACAAATCTGGGAGATCAGAACTGCAAGCATCACTTTCTAACATTACATCTTCTTTGATCCTCACAAACAACTATAAACAGTGTAACCAGTAAGTTTTTGTCTTTATTGGCGTGTCATTACTATTAGTTATATCTCTTTCTCCCATTTTTTCCAAGCCCCCCAACTAACTTATGTATGCCCAACTACAGATGCCTAGTATTTTTGTACCCTGTTTTTTAGTATGTCTCTATTTTTCATACACTTGCAGATTACTGTCAGGATACACCCATCAGCAGACAGCCTCGAAGATGTCTAAGGCACAGAAAAAGACATATTCCTGTTGCACACAGAAACCGGGCTTTGGCATTTAGACGTGCGCATGCGCGAACAAGAGCGCAAACAGTGGCCGTCACGCATTCCTGAGCAACGATCGGCACCTGCACACTTCCGTACGTATCTAACGCGCGCACTAGCGCTCGTTCACGTTGGCGCCAAACGATCTATTTAAGTCCAGCTGGTGCTTGGCCTGGTGCTGCCTTGTCTTCAGCTTCTGAGTATCCAGTACCCTGTGAACCTGTATCCTGATTCCTGGCTTGTCTTGTTAGCTTCCTTTGAACTCTGCCTGTACCGACCCCGGCTTGTCCTGTGACTAATCTTCTGCTTTCTCCCTGGCACCTGCACTGCTGATCTGGCTTGTTCCTGACTACGATCCTGCCTGCACCCAGTACCCGATTTGATCTGCCGTGTATGACCCTGCCTGTCTGACCCTGCTGCTTGTCGTTGTCATCTGCACCTGCTGCCATCTGCTAGTCTCCTGCGGAAGCTTCCCTGTGTCTTTTCAGTACGACCGGACCCGCTACCCTGCTACCACCAAAGACTTTCTGGCACTCGTGCGACTCTGTACTTTGGTGCCTTCTGTTTGCTCTATCAGGGGCCTTAAGTCAGAGTGGTAAGGGAGGCCTTGCTCGTCCATTCAGGCTCTTCTACCAGGTACGTGATAATTACATTGTATAACTGCACAGGAAATCCCCTGAAGAAGGAATTCACATTTCAAATATCCCGAAACATGTTGGATCTTTCCATATGTATCATTCACGTATGAGTTCTTCACAAGTAGAACCTGTATGTTTAGGACCATTTGCAGTTTCTGTCTATCTGTTTTTAAATTCTTTATATTCATGTGTAATTTTGAATAAAGTAATATTTTTTTTATATACTCTGTCATCTTTCACCATTATATCTATTTATACTTTTTATCTCCCTCCCACCCACAAAATCCCTGGGGTCGCCCCCCATTTGGGTTATATATATTTTTTTTTTCGTTGATTGTTTCTGGGATGTGGTGAGAGGTGAGCTCCACCTTTGAGTCCATCTGACTGTTTACTTAGATTGATTGATGGTTCAACCACATTTATATGTTGCTTAAAACCAGGTAGTAGATACCCAGAGAGGCATTGAACTCTCTTTTCCCTTCCCCCCTTCCTCCCCTTTTTTTGACCCCCTTTTGGTGTACCATCAAATATATATATTTACTTTTATTATTTTTTGTGGGCAGTTTGTTAGCCACTAGTATGGCAGAGTTTGTAGGGCAAGCTTGGATCGCTTTTGCGAATAATCTTCAGAAAGAATACGGACAAAAGGAATCAAAGGAATCTGAATTAGGTTTTCTTTTCTCCAATCTAACCAAATGTTTGGAGAAGAAATCCTCCCTTTATTGGCATACCAAGACTTTCGAGGAATACATTAGAGAGGATCTGAACCCTTTAGGTCTTAGGGTTCAGATCTTCCCTTCTTTTGACAATATTGACCCCACTTTCAAAATAGCCTGGGAGAACATCTTAAAATCTTGTTCTAACCAGATGATGAGCTTACTGACCGAAGAATATAAAAAACGATTGCTAGATATCGATAGAAATATCGAGGATCTATACTCTAAGCTCAATACATTTAACACCCACCCTTCCTTCTCTGAACTTAATGAAAAACTAAAGACACATATTGAAAGTTACAATAAAAATATCCTTGCTAAAAAAGAAAGCAAATTTTTACGTGACAAGCAAGCCTTCCATGAAGGCCGGGCCTATAAATGGCATCAACAGACAAAAAATAGGACATACCAACACCAACAGGCACACTACGACTACCAATCAGAATTCTCTTCTTCTATGGCCTCTAATTCATCACAACCCCCCTTTAAGGGGTCTATGCACACAAGAAAAGCCAAAAGACAGAGAAGGAGGTAGCTTTGAAGGCAAACCCAAACGCAGTCAGATTAATCGTACGCGCAAGACACCAACACAAACATCGAGCTCTGCTCCACCTCCCTTTGAGAACCAACCTACTCCTATACCTACAAACATTATCAGTAAAGATACCACAGTACCTCCAAATGTAAGGATCCCTAGCTTATTTCAGACAAAAAACTTAGGCACCCCTCCAGCCCCTCAAACATAGGAACTAACACAAGGCAATCCTTCCCTCAATATAACATTATTAACCTCTCATCCCATTCTCTCACAGTAGACGAAACAGCTGTTTTAACTAGGGGTCTCACTTTTTGCCCTAATCAGAAAATTAACAAATTCGATACAATAAAAGATTTATATTTATTCACACGTAAACTCCAGTTACAAAGCATGTTTGACAAAGCCGATGTGGACTCAAGTACCTTTCGATCCCTTAAGGAGCGACAGGCATTGAAGGATCTAAACACACTGCTAGAGGAAAGTGACACTCGAGATCTCATAGACATAATAGATTTGGAATCCCTCTTGAATCCATCTATTAGCTCCAATACAAAAGATCAGATATCTTCCAAATTGAAGAAAAAAATCTGACCTGTATCCCTCTCCATGTACCAACCAGGGCATATCTACGTTCCTAAAACTATCAACTCAGGAAATTAGAGAGATAAATGCAAATAGAAGTCTCCCTGAGAATCTAACAAACAAAGAAAAACAGGCCTTGAATGCACTAGCAAACAACCCTAACCTGGTTATTAAACCCTCAGATAAGGGCGGGAATATTGTACTAATGAACAGTGATAATTACATATCAATGTGTATGCAGATACTTAACAACACCGAATGGTATAGACCAATTAAGCCTGAAATAATCACTTCATTTAATGAACAATTCTATATCCTCGTAGACAAAGCACTCAATAACAACATTATTTCTAACCAATTGTGGAAATTCATCCGCACTCCTTTTCCTATTATCCCTACATTCTACTCCCTCCCCAAAATTCACAAGAACAATAAAGATCCCCCAGGTAGACCGATTGTGTCAGGTAATGGGTCCATTACCGAGAACCTTTCCAAAATATACAGATACAATCCATTTGCTTCAAATCATCGACGGCGTCCGGGTAACTAATGAGACTATCTTAGTCTCCATTGATGTCGAAGCACTTTACAGTTCAATCCCCCATGAAAAAGGGCTAATTTGTATTCAAAAAGTTTTATCACAAACTCCCCCGTCTAAGAAACCATTTAATGAATTTGTACTATTAGCACTGGATTTCATACTCCGACATAATGTATTCAGTTTTCATGGCCAACATTTCCTCCAGGTACAGGGCATAGCCAGGGGCACTTGCTGTGCCCCTGGCTACGCCAATCTGTACCTGGGGGAATGGGAGAAAACCTTAATGGAGGATGAGGACCTTGCTTTGTACATGCGCCACATCAGGCTATGGCGCAGGTACATTGATAATATCCTCATCCTATGGGAGGGACCTGTGGAACTACTTCATACTTTACTAGATGTTTTGAATAACAATGCTTTTAACCTGAAATTTACGATGGTCTACGATCATAATTCCCTAACATTTTTGGATATTGAGATATTTAGGGATCCCAATAATTATTTAGCCTGTAAACTTCATCAGAAACCTACATCAGGAAATACAATTTTACACTCTAATAGTTTTCATCCAAGACCCCTAATCAATTCAATTCCGTTTAGCCAATTCTTGAGGATCAAACGCAATTGCTCCAACAACGATGACTTCCTTAGAGAAGCCAGGTCCCTCAAGAGTTAACTTCTAGATAGAGGGTATAGTCACAAGTGCTTGAAAAAAGCTTTTAATAAAGCTAAAGCTTGCGATAGACAAGACTTGTTACGAATGTCTGATAGATCCACCTCTGTTTCAAATCCTTACACTAGGATTATCACAACCTTTTCAAATGAACACATGGAACTGAGACAGATTCTATCCAAATATTTGCACCTCCTTACCAATGACCCGATTGTGGGCCCCTATGTGTCACCTAACCCTCTGCTCACCTTCCGACGTTCTACGTCGGTGGGGGGACCGATTGGTCAGAAGTGAATTCAGGGGCCTCACTCGAGGAGACCCCTGTAACACATTAGGCACTTTCCCTTGTGGCTCCTGTGGATATTGCCATTATATGAACACCAACAAGAATCCATACCTTCCTAATGGCTGGTTATTTTCTGCGAAACACTATGCCAACTGCCAAACCACATTTGTTGTATATCTAATACAGTGCGAATGTGGCTGTTATTATGTGGGTAAAACCATTCAGAAATTATGCAAACGTCTCTATCGCCACATATTGGCAATGAAAACTGAGAATCCAGATTTCCCTTGGGGACGACATATGGCCACAGTCCATAGTGAAGCCTTTCCTAAGATATCAGTTTTAGTCTTGGATCGGTTACACCATAATCCTCGAGGAGGTGATTTAAATAAACTACTCCTCCAGCGAGAGATGAGGTGGATTTCCACTTTAAACGCCACCTCACCTCCAGGATTAAACGAGATCTTGAGCTTTAAACCCTTCCTCCAAGGATTTACATCAGGGGGCTATGAAGGTGACATGTAGGTGTCCCCATATTTCATCTTGATTATGCCTTTGATTTTCCATTCTCTCTTTTTCATCTGTCTTCATTTCCCCTTATAATTTATATATGGTGAAGCATTTATTATATGATTTTTTGCTGGCATGTTAAGATGGTTATGGGGGTCTAAGACATTTTTCTAATAGTTATGTCTATTCTCATTGGACTATCAATGCATATAAGTGTATTTAACACTCTTCGATTGTATAAATGTACTTAATATTCTTCGACTGTGTACATGGTATGTAAATTGGGAAAATGCAATGTAAAATCATAATACCTTTTGATATTTCCTTTTGTACTATGACCATCACCTTTTCTGATCTCCCATAGTTTAATATTTCAATTTATTATCAACCATTTTATTTTTTTTCCCATCTAAATCAGCATTTATTCAGGCACTGGTCTGTCTTTTCCTCGGCCTTGCGCTGTCCCCCGGCACGGATAGGCTCCACACATTCATGTGTGGAGCCATACTTTGGATGCCTGGGGATCTGTAGTGTTCCGCCGTCCACGCATGCGCTGTACGGCGGACCCTGAGATTCATCATATTTGCGTCCCTCCCTCCATGTCGGCGGCGCTTTGACGTCTGACGTCAAACGCCGCTGCGCCGGGGCAACGAGCTCTAGGCGATAGCATCACCTCCTTTGTTGACACTTGTCAGCTGTGGGAGGTGTATCGCCTAGCTGATACAGTCCTCCTTCTCGTTCTCATTTTTAGACCTACCAACACCCACGATTGCGAGATTCTCCGCCCCTTAAGGGCGGACTTATCTCGCAATCAGCTGGCTTATAATCCGCCAATATGCCTGTCTCCTCTCATACACCCAACGTGGGTCTTGTGGAGCAGGTGTATCCGGATTCTTAGCTACAAAGTAAGCACTGTTTATTATGCTCTCTTTACTTATATCTTTACTCTTTTTATGTCTCAGCAACTGCATATATTTTATTTACCACTATATAGTGTGAAACAAACTAGATTAATATGCAATTTACTCTTCTATCCATAACTTATGGGCAATTATATACCTATTTAGCCTCTTAAATAATGTATCCCTATATATTATATATGGGCCTTAGAGCCCCTTCTCGCCATAACGATTAAATAGGCCCATTGGATCTATATCTACGGCCATAACAGAGCATATTTCCATATCCATATATATGCTTTTTTTATAAAAAAGATTTGCGCCAACTCCTACAGAGTGCAGCAGCCAACACAACAACCTGACCCGTGTAAATGTGTGAGAAAATAATAAAGTGTGGTGCTAAAAGGTGATGTAATCTGAAAGGTATTAATACCAAAAGTGATAAGTAGATGTGCACAGTCCCACAGGGTGTGTGCAAAGAAAGGATTGGTGAAGTAGGAATTAGGGGGTGGTAATCCCCATAGATATACCAAATATCCTAGTGATGATCCTAGGAGTGTATGGAGGGATGATAACTTCCCCACCCAAAATATCTTATAAACCAAAATCAGCAATGGTAAAAATTACATGTGTAATAATAAGTTACATGTGCAATAAAAAACTCAAACTTTATATCAACAATGAGTGAAAACGATGGGGTGATATCCAATGAATCAATATTGGATAGGATAACTCAACTTTTACCTGAGTGTCAAAAAAACTAAATGTATGAAAAAATGGGAGTAACACAATGATGTGTATTAAGTAACCTACAACCCTACAAATAGACCAAAAAATGTGAAATTAAAAGTCCATCAGGGTAATAAATATAAGGATGACTTTTAGAGTCCACCACCAAATGATGGGATGATTCTGGATTGTTTCATATCACTCTAGGTGCAGGCAGTCCTTTTAAGTGTGTCAAAGCAGAAACTGTTGGCCGTATCCTTGCACATAGGTCAATCCTTCCCCTAATATGGTGATATTGGCTCAAAGAAAATAGGTGTACAATGCCCTTACCAGACAAGGTGGACTCACAGGCCCGTGGCGGTGAGTCAAACGAGCTTGTACCGTCAAGTGGTGTGGGGCTGTAAATCCGTGAGATGGTCTTGAATAGGATCTCCCCTGGTATCGCAGGATGGCATGCCTCTAGCCCAATAGAGCTCGACAGATGTCATCTGGAGGTATATCCTCGGCACGACTCAGCTGGGGTCCCAGGTCTGTCTCAATCCTCAGACGGTGACAGAGGTTTCATCAGCAACCGTTACCATGTAAATGGGCAAAAAGAAGGAAAAAACTTCCACATAGTGTAAATCTTTCTCAAACGTCATACCCCAGCAGAAGTCTTTGAGGATGAAACACGTCGGGATCTTATGCATTTACCCCTACCATCAACCACTGCGCAACATTTTAATATTTTGGCATTTTTTACTACTTTGAGCCGAGTTTTTACCGCCCAATTTTTGTAATTGATTGCAAAATTTCCTTCATTTTTAATAAACATTGTTACGTTTGCAAAAGATTTACACTATGTGGAAGTTTTTTCCTTCTTTTTGCCCATTTACATGGTAACTGTTGCTGATGAAACCTCTCTCACCGTCTGAGGATTGAGACAGACCTGGGACCCCAGCTGAGTCGTGCCGAGGATATACCTCCAGATGACATCTGTCGAGCTCTATTGGGCTAGAGGCGTGCCATCCTGCGATACCAGGGGAGATCCTATTCGAGACCATCTCACGGATTTACAGCCCCACACCGCTTGACGGTACAAGCTCGTTTGACTCACCGCCACGGACCTGTGAGTCCACCTTGTCTGGTAAGGGCATTGTACACCTATTTTCTTTGAGCCAATATCACCATATTAGGGGAAGGATTGACCTATGTGCAAGGATACGGCCAACAGTTTCTGCTTTGACACACTTAAAAGGACTGCCTGCACCTAGAGTGATATGAAACAATCCAGAATCATCCCATCATTTGGTTGTGGACTCTAAAAGTCATCCTTATATTTATTACCCTGATGGACTTTTAATTTTACATTTTTTGGTCTATTTGTAGGGTTGTAGGTTACTTAATACACATCATTGTGTTACTCCCATTTTTTCATACATTTTGTTTTTTTGACACTCAGGTAAAAGTTGAGTTATCCTATCCAATATTAATCTATTGGATATCACCCCATCGTTTTCACTCATTGTTGATATAAAGTTTGAGTTTTTTATTGCACATGTAACTTATTATTACACATGTAATTTTTACCATTGCTGATTTTGATTTATAAGATATTTTGGGTGGGGAAGTTATCATCCCTCCATACACTCCTAGGATCATCACTAGGATATTTGGTATATATATGCTTTTTTACTTTAAAGATTTTTCGCTCTTTCTAGGAGCATGCTTATTTAAGTTCATCCAGCTCCCATAATCTCTACATATGTCATGCTATATATATAGATTAACGTGTCAGATTTTATAACAGTATAGTATACCTGACTACACATTATTTTTACATCATAGGACTTGGCATTTGTATCTATTTAGCTGTTCCTCGTGGACCGCATAAGCCGGGTGCATTCCATGACCCTGTCTGTCTAAAATGCTGCCACCCGTGTAATTGACATGGGACAACACTATAAAATAATGGACTGAGAGTCCAATTTACTCCAACTCTTTCTCCTCCACTACCTCACAAATCTCGGAGATCAGAACTGCAAGCATCACTTTCTAACATTGCATCTTCTTTGATCCTCACAAACAACTATAAACGGTGTAACCAGTAAGTTTTTCTCTTTATTGGCGTGTCATTACTATTAGTTATATCTCTTTCTCCCATTTTTTCCAAGCCCCCCAACTAACTTATGTATGCCCACTAAACTACAGATGTCTAGTATTTTTGTACGTCTCTATTTTTCATACACTTGCAGATTACATTGTATAACTGCACAGGAAATCCTCTGAAGAAGGAATTCACATTTCAAATATTCCGAAACATGCTGGATTCTTCCATATGTATCATTCACGTATGAGTTCTTCACAAGTAGAACCTGTATGTTTAGGATCATTTGCAGTTTCTGTATATCTGATTGTTTTTAAATTCTTTATATTCATGTGTAGTTTTGAATAAAGTAATATTTTTTTTTATATACTCTGTAATCTTTCACCTTTATATCTATTTATACTTTTCATCTCCCTCCCACCCACAAAATTCCTGGGGTTGCCCCCCATTTGGGTTTGCTGATGAGCACTGGTGAGTATAATACGCTCTTCAAATGTGCTTTAAAATGCATAGTTTTCCCTTTTATGCAGTGACGGTGGGTCCATTAAGGGCACACAGGAGCCGTCCCCTCTCTCCAGCTACCCCCTGTGTAAAATGGATAGATTCATGCATTGCATGAATCTATCCATGGCCACTGTAGCCACCCCCTATTCAGGCGTCAGGCTCCTTTTTGGACACCGGGCACCTGAATTCCAGCAGGGGGGGGTGTTTTTGGCAAAACACAATATAACAGCAGTAGAGATCGATATACCAACGTTGGATAGGAAGTACAGCAGCTCCTCCTGAGCTGTCAGTTTTTTTTTGTTCAGCCCTGCCGGGTTGAATGATAAAAAACCTATTGGTGTGTACTAGGCCTTACAGTGCCCCCCCCCCCCCCCACACACACACACACACACGCGCTGCAAGGGTTAACTGGTCATTACAGAGATAAGGAGTGTTTGCCTAACTACATAGTTGCATTATTCCTTGATCCTGTAGGTTCCCTCCGCTCCTGCAAAGTCTCTTTTCTAAGGCAGGCCATACACAGTTCGAATCTCGGCCTGTTCAGCTGGAATCCTGTATGGGCAGGCTGAATGTACTAAGTTGATCGATCAACGTGGGTACAACCAGCATGCTGCATTTTACAATAGCCGATAGCAATAATAACTATCTTCTCCCAGTGGGGAAGGCTTCCCCTGCTAAGGTTGCCACCTCACCCCCTTAAACCCGAATATATATGGAGTACACAGGTTCTGAGGCTAATTTAATGCAGATAAGGCACCAAGTGAGTTTTTTTACCACCTCAAACAGCCACAGAACCTGTGTAATTAATATGTGTTCGGGTTTAAAGGATGAGGCAGCAACCCTACCCCTCGTCTTCTCCCACCCCCCCCCGCTGGGAGAAGACAATGGCTCAGCAGGAGGGATTCCCACATCAACACTGCCTGTGTTGATGGAGGAATCAAGCTAATTGCTCCCCTGCAACCCCCCCTCCTGAACCATACACTATACCAGGCCACATGCCCTCAACATGGGGTGGGGGTTGCTATGTTGATGAGGACAAGGTCCGCTTCCCCACAACCCTGGCCCAGTGATTGTAGGAGTGCAGGGGGGTGACTTATCCAAATCTGGAAGCCCCCTTTAACATAGGGGCTCCCAGATCCCAGCTCCTCCCTATGTGAATGAATATGGGGCACATATTAATCCAATTTATTCATCAAAAAAGTGTCAGACGGGGAAGCTACGTTGGATGCACAGCTTTTTTGTTGTTTTTTTGGTACACTTTTTTGGTGGATGAGTAGTTTTTTGTACCCCATACTCATTCAGATAGGGGGCCGGGATCTGGTGGCCCTTTGTTAACCACTTGACGACCGCCTCACGCCGATGTACGTCGGCAAGGTGGCACGGACAGGCAGAATCACGTACATATACGTGATCTGCCTTCCGCGGGTGGGGGGTCCGATCGGTGCCCGAGGCGGTTGCCATTTCTTCCCGGGCGATGAGAGGTGAGGGGGAGGCCATCCATTCGTAGCCACCCCCTTCCGATCGCTCCCGGCGAATGAAAACGCTTCCTTTCCCTCTGTAATGTAAACAGAGGGAGAGGAAGTGATGTCATCCCTCCTCGAGCCGGTCTTTTCGATCCGGCGCCGAGGAGAGAAGACATCCAAGTAAGTGCACCAACACTACACTTCCAGTAGAACATGCCAGGCACACTTTTCACCCCCCATCACCCCCCGATCACCCCCCTGTACCCCCTGTCACACTGACACCAATAGCAGTTTTTTTTTTTTTTGCATTGGTGTCAGTTTGTGACAGTTATAAGTGTTAGGACAGTTAGGTTAGCCCCCTTTAGGTCTAGGGTACCCGCCTAACCCCCCCTAATAAAGGTTAACCCCTTGATCACCCCCCGTCGCCAGTGTCGCTAAGTGATCATTTTTCTGATCGCTGTATTAGTGACACAGGTGATGCTAGTTAGGGAGGTGAGTATATAGGTTCGCTGTCAGTGTTTTATAGCGACAGGGACCCCCATATACTACCTAATAAAGGTTTTAACCCCTTGATTGCCCCCTAGTTAACCCTTTCACCAGCGATCACCGTATAAGTGTTACGGGTGACGCTGGTTAGTTAGTTTGTTTTTTATAGTTTTAGGGCACCCGCTGTTTATTACCTTATAAAGGTTTAGCCCCCTAATTGCCCGGCGGTGATATAAGTTAAGTTTTTAGGGTCAGATAAGGTCTGCGTCGCCCCAGGCAGCGTCAGGTTAGCGCCAGTACCGTTAAAACCCACGCACGCAGCATACACCTCCCTTAGTGCTATAGTATCTGAGCGGATCGATATCTGATCCGATCAGATCTATACTAGCGTCCCCAGCAGTTTAGGGTTCCCATAAACACAGTGTTAGCGGGATCAGCCCAGATACCTGCTAGCACCTGCGTTTTGCCCCTCGGCCCAGCCCTGCCCAGCCCACCCAAGTGCAGTATTGATCGATCACTGACACTTACAAAATACTAAGCACACATAACTGCAGCGTTCGCAGAGTCAGGCCTGATCCCTGCGATCGCTAACAGTTTTTTGGTAGCGTTTTGAATCAGTCGCTGACAGTCAGGAGCTTTTTTGCCTGTGAGTCTCACTAGTGTACCCCTAAATTTAGAGCCCAAAATGGCAAATCGAAGGTACACTAGTGAAGAGGCCTACATGTTTCTGAGCATGACAGATAGTGAAGAGGAAGTAACTCATCTGTCAGATTCAGGCTCAGAATACGATCCTGTAGAGGACAGCGGCTCCATGCAGATAGCTCTGACGACAGAGTTGTGGTCCCTGCCAAGGTCAGGCGTACCAGACCCCAATCTTCTTCCTCTGTCCTTGAAGTGCAAGAACCGCAGGGCTCTCGTATGGAGCAGAGAAGTACTAGTGCCGCTATTCCTTCTGGTGAACTGGCAAGCACCAGCAGCCTAGTACACCCTGGTCTTACATCCAGCACTGCAGTATCACGTGGTGACGTGGCGAGTCCCATAAGTGCAGTTCAAGCTGGCGAGGTGGCAAGCACAAGTAGTGTCCCGCTGCCACCAAGAAGACAAAGACAGGCCCGTCGTGCCCATAGTGCCCTTCCTGCTGCATTCGCCAATCCGAATTGGGAACCCACCACTTCTGCAGCACCCGTACTTCCCCCATTCACTGGCCAACCCGGAATTCAGGTGGAAACAGTTGATTTTACGCCACTGGATTTTTATTCGCTATTGTGGACCAAAGCAATTTATACGCTGGTCAACACATCGTCGCTAATCTCCAGTCCTCCCTTGCCAGAGATTGGAGACCAATTACGGTCTCCGAATTTAAGATCTTTCTGGGCCTTTCCCTCAACATGGGCATAAATAAAAAGGGTAAGTTGCGGTCATATTGGTCCACTGACCCAGTTTACCATATGCCCGTGTTCTCTGCTTCCATGGCCAGGGCACGATACGAGCCGATTTTGCGGTTCATGCACTTCAATGACAATGAACTCTGTCGTCCTCGTGGAGACCCTGGATACGATCGGCTCTACAAAATTCGGCCCCTCGTAAACCACGTCAACCAATGTTTTGCAGACTTGTTTACTCCCCATCAAGTTGTCTGCGTTGATGAGTCCCTAATTAAATTTTCTGTCCGCTTGTCATTTAAACAGTACCTTCCCAGCAAGCGTGCCAGATACGGGGTCAAGATGTATAAGCTCTGTGACAGGGCCACAGGCTATACATGTAGTTTTATGGTTTACGAGGGCAAAGATAGTCACGTAGAGCCGACAAACTGCCCTGACTACATAGGAAGCGCTGGCAAGATAGTGTGGGACTTGGTGTCACCCTTATTCGGAAAGGGGTACCACTTGTACGTGGACAATTATTACATGAGCGTGCCACTTTTTAGTCACTTGTTTGATCAGCAGATTGGACCTAATCGCCAGGGCTTTCCCCAGCGGCTTGTAGATTCCCTTCTTAGGCTGGGAGAGAGAGCCTGCTTGAAGTGTAATAACTTGCTCGCTATGAAGTGGAGGGATAAGAAGAATGTTTTCGTTCTCACCTCCCTTCATGCAGACACGATGACCCAAATTACTACGGCGACTGGTGTTGTGGAGAAACCCCTCTGTGTCCACGAATATAACAAAAATATGGGAGGGGTGGACCTCAACGACCAGTTGTTGGCGCCGTACCTAGTTGCCCGTAAGGCCAGACGCTGGTACAAAAAAGTGTCTGTTTATTTATTTCAATTGGCTTTGCTGAATGCTTATGTGCTATACAGAGCTTCAGGACAGACTGGATCCTTCCTTAAATTCCAGGAGGAGATCGTCAGAGCCCTTCTGTATCCAGACGGTGCTCCACCTCACCTTCCCCAACCAAATGCAGTAAGCTGGCTGCATGAGACGCATTTTCCTTATGCCCTCCCGAGTACCCCTACCCAAAGAGCCCCCCAAAAAAGATGTCCTGTCTGCAGCAAGCGCGGATTTAGGTGTGACACCCGGTGTTATTGTCCCTCCTGTCCTGGCAATCCTGGTCTTTGCATGGGTGAATGTTTTGAACGCTACCATTCACTAGTTGAGTATTAGCGTAGGGTACAGCACTGCACAGACTAGGACACACTTTCACAGGGTCTCCCAAGATGCCATCTCATTTTGAGAGACCCAAACCTGGTGCCAGTTACAAAAGTTAAAAGTTACTAAAAAAAGTGTAAAAAAATAAAAAAATAAAAAAAATAAAAACGCAAAAAAAATATAAAATAAAGAAACCGAAAATAGTTGTTGTTTTATTGTTCTCTCTCTCTCTATTCTCTCTCTATTGTTCTGCTCTTTTTTACTGTATTCTATTCTGCAATGTTTTATTGTTATTATGTTTTACCATGTTTGCTTTTCAGATATGCAATTTTTTTATACTTTACTGTTTACTGTGTTTTGTTGGTAACCATTTTATTGTTTTCAGGTACGCCATTCAGCTGCAGAGCGGATTTATTTATCTTGACAGCAACAGCATTTGCTCCCACGATACATAAAGCCACAGTTACATACTTCAGCATATATGCCGAAGCGTGGGGGTAGCAGTGGGTGGAGGAGAGGTTTGCTCCTGCCTTTTGTGGGAGGATGCCCCCATGCTTCGGCATATATATATTTTAGGCACAGGTTGTGTTAAATGTTTTATTTTTTACTATTTTTTTTTGTATTTGCTTTGCAGGTATAGTAAGTCTTACTGTTATACTGTAATGTTACTTTGTTTTATTGTTAACCATCATTTGCTTAGCAGGTACGCCGTTCAGTTGCAGCGCGGATTTATTTATCTTGACAGCAACAGCGTTTGCTCCCATGATATAAAAAGCCGTGACTCCAGCGCTGTCGGAGGTGATTTCACCACCACAGTTACATACTTCAGCATATATGCCGAAGCGTGGGGGCAGCAGTGGGTGGAGGAGCGATTTGCTCCTGCCTTTTGCGGGAGGATGCCCCCATGCTTCGGCATATATAAATGGTGCATGTATGCCCATCATTAGAAGTGGGTGGATGAAGGGAGGTATTCTAATGATGTGCATACCCACCGATCAATATCTTTTTTTCGTTCAGCCCACAGGCTGCATGAAAAAAAAGTTTACAATATATGCCCAACAAGGACCAGCAACGTACTGGTATGTTGCTGGACTTTGAGTGGTTATACCAGAATGATGCCTGCAGGTTTAGGTATAATCTTGGTATCATTCATTTCAGCCAGCGGTCAGCTTTCATGTAAAAGCAATCCTAGTGGCTAATTAGCCTCTAGACTGCTTTTACAAGCAGTGGGAGGGAATGCCCCCCCACTGTCTTCCATGTTTTTCTCTGGCTCTCCGGTCCCAACAGGGAACCTGAAAATGCAGCCGGTGATTCAGCCAGCTGACCATAGAGCTGATCAGAGACCAGAATGGCTCCAAACATCTCTATGGCCTAAGAAACCGGAAGCTACGAGCATTTCATGACTTAGATTTCGCCGGATGTAAAAAGCGCCATTGGGAAATTGGGAAAGCATTTTATCACACAGATCTTGGTGTGGTCAGATGCTTTGAGGGCAGAGGAGAGATCTAGGGTCTAATAGACCCCAATTTTTTAAAAAAAGAGTACCTGTCACTACCTATTGCTATCATAGGGGATATTTACATTCCCTGAGATAACAATAAAAATGATTAAAAAACATAAAAATGAAAGGAACAGTTTAAAAATAAGATAAACAAATCAAAAAAAAAAAAAAAGCACCCCTGTCCCCCCCTGCTCTCGCGCAAAGGCGAATGCAAGCGTCGGTCTGGCGTCAAATGTAAACAGCAATTGCATCGTGCATGTGAGGTATCACCACGAAGGTCAAATCGAGGGCAGTAATTTTAGCATTAGACCTCCTCTGTAGATCTAAAGTGGTAACCTGTAAAGGCTTTTAAAGGCTTTTAAAAATGTATTTAGTTTGTCGCTACTCGGCCTAAGATCATCTTTTTTATTTCATAAAAACATTTGGGCAATATAGTGTGTTTTAGTGCATTAAAATTTAAAAAAGTGTGTTTTTCCCCCAAAAAATGCGTTTGAAAAATCGCTGCGCAATTACTGTGTGAAAAAAAAATGAAACATCCACCATTTTAATCTGTAGGGCTTTGCTTTAAAAAAATATATAATGTTTGGGGGTTCAAAGTAATTTTCTTGCAAAAAAATAATTTTTTCATGTAAACAAAAAGTGTCAGAAAGGGCTTTGTCTTCAAGTGGTTAGAAGAGTGGGTGATGTGTGACATAGGCTTCTAAATGTTGTGCATAAAATGCCAGGACAGTTCAAAACCCCCCAAATGACCCCATTTTGGAAAGTAGACACCCCAAGCTATTTGCTGAGAGGCATGTCGAGTCCATGTAATATTTTATATTGTGACACAAGTTGCGGGAAAAAGACAATTTTTTTTTTTTTTATGAACAAAGTTGTCACTAAATGATATATTGCTCAAACATGCCATGGGGATATGTGAAATTACACCCAAAAATAAATTCTGTTGCTTCTTCTGAGTACGGGGATACCACATGTGTGAGACTTTTTGGGAGCCTAGCCGCGTACGGGACCCCGAAAACCAAGCACCGCCTTCAGGCTTTCTAAGGGCGTACATTTTTGATTTCACTCTTCACTACCTATCACAGTTTCAGGGGCCATGGAGTGCCCAGATGGCAACACCCCCCAAATGACCCCATTTTGGAAAATAGACACCACAAGCTATTTGCTGAGAGGTATAGTGAGTATTTTGCAGACCTCACTTTTTGTCACAAACTTTTGAAAATTGAAAAAAGAAAAAAAAAATTTTTCTTCATTTTCAAAAACAAATGAGAGCTGCAAAATACTCACCATGCCTCTCAGCAAATAGCTTGGGGTGTCTACTTTCCAAAATGGGGTCATTTTGGGGGGTTTTGTGCTATCTTGGCATTTTATGGCCTTCGAAACTGTGATAGGTAGTGAGGAGTGAAGTCAAAAATTTATGCCCTTAGAAATCCTGAAGGCGGTGATTGGATTTTGGGCCCCGTATGAAGCTAGGCTCCCAAAAAGTCCCACACATGTGGTATCCCCATACTCAGGAGAAGCAGCAGAATATATTTTGGGGTGTAATTCCGCATATGCCCATGGCATGTTTGAGCAAAATATAATTTAGTGACAACTTTGTGCAAAAAAAATTTTGTCACTTTCCCGCAACTTGTGTCAAAATATAAAATATTCCATGGACTCAACATGCCTCTCAGCAAATAGTCTGGGGTGTCCATCTTTCCAAAATGGGGTCATTTGGGGGGGGGGTTTGTGCCATATGGGCATTTTATGGCCTTCAAAACTGTGATAGGTAGTAAGGAGTGAAATCACAACTTTACGCCCTTAGAAATCCTGAAGGCGGTGCTTGGTTTTCGGGGCCCCGTATGCGGCTAGGCTCCCAAAAAGTACCACACATGTGGTATCCCCATACTCAGGAGAAGCAGCTAAATGTATTTTGGGGTGCAATTCCACATATGCCCATGGCCTGTGTGAGAAATATATAATTTAGTGACAACTTTGTGCAAAAAAAAAAAATTGTCACTTTCCCGCAACTTGTGTCAAAAAATAAAATATTCCATGGACTCAACATGCCTCTCATCAAATAGCTTGGGGTGTCTACTTTCCTAAATGGGGTCATTTGGGGGGTTTTGTGCCATCTTGGCATTTTATGGCCTTCAAAACTGTGATAGGTAGTGAGGAGTGAAATCAAAAATTTATGCCCTTAGAAATCCTGAAGGCGGTGCTTGGTTTTCGGGGACCCGTACGTGGCTAGGCTCCCAAAAAGTCCTAAACATGTGGTATCCCCGTACTCAGGAGAAGCAGCAGAATGTATTTTGGGGTGTAATTCCACATATGCCCATGGCCTGTGTGAGCAATATATCATTTAGTGACAACTTTTTGTAAATATTTTTTTTTTTGTCATTATTCAATCACTTGGGACAAAAAAATAAATATTCAATGGGTTCAACATGCCTCTCAGCAATTTCCTTGGGGTGTCTACATTCCAAAATGGGGTCATTTGGGGGGGTTTTGTACTGCCCTGCCATTTTAGCACCTCAAGAAATGACATAGGCAGTCATAAACTAAAAGCTGTGTAAATTCCAGAAAATGTACCCTAGTTTGTAGACGCTATAACTTTTGCGCAAACCAATAAATATACGCTTATTGACATTTTTTTTACCAAAGACATGTGGCCGAATACATTTTGGCCTAAATGTATGACTAAAATTGAGTTTATTGGATTTTTTTTATAACAAAAAGTAGAAAATATCATTTTTTTTTCAAAATTTTCGGTCTTTTTCCGTTTATAGCGCAAAAAATAAAAACGGCAGAGGTGATCAAATACCATCAAAAGAAAGCTCTATTTGTGGGAAGAAAAGGACACAAATTTCGTTTGGGTATAGCATTGCATGACCGTGCAATTAGCAGTTAAAATGACGCAGTGCCAAATTGGAAAAAGTCCTCTGGTCCTTAGGCAGCATAATGGTACGGGGCTAAAGTGGTTAAAGGGGGCTTTCAGATTCGATAAATCAACCCCTGTATCCCCACAACCACCGGGCCAGAGTTGTGGGGAAGAGGCCCCAAAGCACCTCCCCAAGTTGAGGACATTTGGCCTTGCAAGGTTTAGGGGGGGCGCTCGCTCACCCCCCCCTTTCCTGACCTGCCGGGCTGCATTTTCAGCTAAGGGTCTGGTATGGATTTTGGGGGGACCCCATGTTATAATTTAAAACTGCTTGCGGCTGTAATGTAATGTTGCCCCCCCCCCCCAGCCCATTACCAGGCCCTTTGGGTCTGGTATGGATATTAAGGTGAACCCCGCACCCAAGTTAAAAAAAAAAGGTGGGGGGCCCCCAGACCCTTTATACTCTGAACAGCAGCAGTATACAGGCGGTCCCCGGGTTACAAACAAGATAGGGACTGTAGGTTTTCTTCTTAAGTTGAATCTGTTTGTAATTTGGAATAGGTACATTTTGTAAGTGTAGCTCCAGCCAAAAAATCTATTTTTAAGCTTTTTGGATAACATGGGGAAGGCTTATCATCACCCCTGTAACATTTGTTTTGCTGTCTGTGCCCCTGTTCAGAAGATTTCACCTCACTTTCTGTCCCAATGACAATTGGATTTTGAAAATTTTGGGTTATTACGGAAACAAGCATCAGTGGGGAGATACCTTTTTCCCATATTAACTCTTACAGGAGAGAATTTCCCTTCCTAGGGGTAGATTTCCTCTCACTTCCTGTTGTCTCCCTCCGTTTCTAAGTAGGAGTCGTTTGTAAGTGGGATGTTTGAAAATAGGGGACCACCTGTATATAATATACGGCCTGCCCTATACACTCTGTGGAAAATTAGGCCTTAGGTGTTGGTGGTACCAGGACACTGTAAGCCCTCACAGTTACTCTTGGTGGGCGCTGGAACGGGCCCTGCTGTGAAATATTATATCAAGAATTGTAATTACTTGCCCCTGTTAAACAGGGGCAGAAAAATTGGGCCTTAGGCGGTGGTGGTAGCACAACACTGTAAAGCCTCACAGATACTTTTGCTGAATGCAGGAACAGGCTCTGCTGTGAAATATTAGATCAAAAATTGTAATTACGCGCCCCTGTTAAACCACGGCAGAAAAATTGGGCCTTAGGCGGTAGTGGTGGTGGCACAACGCTGTAAAGCCTCACAGATACTTTTGTTGAGCGCAGGAACAGGCCCTGCTGTTAAATATTTGATCAGAAATTGTAATTACGCACCCCTGTTAAACCAGGGCAGAAAAATTGGGCCTTAGGCGGTGGTGGTGGTGGCACAATGCTGTAAAGCCTCACAGATACTTTTGTTGAGCGCAGGAACAGGCCCTGCTGTTAAATATTTGATCAAAAATTGTAATTACACGCTCCTGTTAAACAGAGCAGAAAAATTGGGCCTTAGGCAGTGGTGGTGGTGCCACAACACTGCAACCCCTCACAGATACTCTTGCTGAGTGCAGGAACAAGCCCTGCTGTTAAATATTTGATCAAAAATTGTAATTACACGCCCCTGTTAAACAGGGGCAGAAAAATTGGGCCTTAGGCAGTGGTGGTTCCACAACACTGCAACCCCTCACAGATACTCTTGTTGAGCACAGGAACGAGCCCTGCTGTTAAATATTTGATCAAAAATTGTAATTACGTGCCCCTTTTAACCACTTCAGCCCCGGAAGGTTTTACCCCCTTCCTGACCAGAGCACTTTTTACAATTCGGCACTGTGTCGCTTTAACTGCTAATTGCGCGGTCATGCAATGCTGTACCCAAACGAAATTTGCGTCCTTTTCTTCCCACAAATAGGGCTTTCTTATGATGGTATTTGATCACCTCTGCCGTTTTTATTTTTTGCGCTATACATGGAAAAAGACCGAAAATTTTGAAAAAAAATGATATTTTCTACTTTTTGTTCTAAAACAAATCCAATAAACTCAATTTTAGTCATACATTTAGGCCAAAATGTATTCGGCCACATGTCTTTGGTAAAAAAAATGTCAATAAGTGTATATTTATTGGTTTGCGCAAAAGTTATAGCGCCTACAAACTAGGGTACATTTTCTGGAATTTACACAGCCTTTAATTTATGACTGCCTATGTCGTTTCTTGAGGTGCTAAAATGGCAGGGCAGTACAAAACCCCCACAAATGACCCCATTTTGGAAAGTAGACACCCCAAGGAATTTGCTGAGAGGCATGTTGAGCCCATTGAATATTCATTTTTTTTGTCCCAAGTGATTGAATAATGACAAAAAAAAAAAAAAAATTACAAAAAGTTGTCACTAAATGATATATTGCTCACACAGGCCATGGGCATATGTGGAATTGCACCCCAAAATACATTTAGCTGCTTCTCCTGAGTATGGGGATACCACATGTTTGGGACTTTTTGGGAGCCTAGCCGCGTACGGGGCCCCGAAAACCAATCACTGCCTTCAGGATTTCTAAGGGCGTACATTTTTGATTTTACTCCTCACTACCTATCACAGTTTTGAAGGCCATAAAATGCCCAGATGGCATAAACCCCCCCCCCCCCAAATGACCCCATTTTGGAAAGTAGACACCCCAAGCTATTTGCTGAGAGGCATATTGAGTCCATGGAATGTTTTATATTTTGACACAAGTTGCGGGAAAGTGACAAATTTTTTATTTTTTTATTTTTTTTTGCACAAAGTTGTCACTAAATGATATATTGCTCACACAGGCCATGGGCATATGTGGAATTGCACCCCAAAATACATTTAGCTGCTTCTCCTGAGTATGGGGATACCACATGTGTGGGACTTTTTGGGAGCCTAGCCGCGTACGGGGCCCCGAAAACCAATCACTGCCTTCAGGATTTCTAAGGGCGTACATTTTTGATTTTACTCCTCACTGCCTATCACAGTTTCGGAGGCCATGGAATGCCCAGGTGGCACAAACCCCCCCCCCAAATGACCCCATTTTGGAAAGTAGACACCCCAAGCTATTTGCTGAGAGGCATGGTGAGTATTTTGCAGCTCTCATTTGTTTTTGAAAATAAAGAAAGACGAGAAAAAAAATTTTTTTTTTTCTTTTTTCAATTTTCAAAACTTTGTGACAAAAAGTGAGGTCTGCAAAATACTCACTATACTTCTCATCAAATAGCTTGGGGTGTCTACTTTCCAAAATGGGGTCATTTGGGCGCGTTTTTTGCCACCTGGGCATTCCATGGCCTCCGAAACTGTGATAGGCAGTGAAGAGTGAAATCAAAAATTTACGGCCTTAGAAAGCCTGAAGGCGGTGCTTGGTTTTCGGGGTCCCGTACGCGGCTAGGCTCCCAAAAAGTCTCACACATGTGGTATCCCCGTACTCAGGAGAAGCAACAGAATGTATTTTGGGGTGTAATTTCACATATTCCCATGGCATTTTTGAGCAATATATCATTTAGTGACAACTTTGCGCAAAAAAAAAATAAAAAAAATAAAAAATTGTCTCTTTCCCGCAACTTGTGTCACAATATAAAATATTCCATGGACTCAACATGACTCTCAGCAAATAGCTTGGGGTGTCTACTTTCCAAAATGGGGTCATTTGGGGGGGGTTTTGAACTGTCCTGGCATTTTATGCACAACATCTAGAAGCTTATGTCACACATCACCCACTCTTCTAACCACTTGAAGACAAAGCCCTTTCTGACACTTATTGTTTACATAAAAAAATAAAAAATTTTTGCAAGAAAATTACTTTGAACCCCCAAACATTATATATTTTTTTAAAGCAAATGCCCTACAGATTAAAATGGTGGGTGTTTCATTTTTCACACAGTATTTGCGCAGCGATTTTTCAAACGCATTTTTTGGGGAAAAAACACACTTTTTTACATTTTAATGCACTAAAACACACTATATTGCCCAAATGTTTGATGAAATAAAAAAGATGATCTTAGGCCGAGTACATGGATACCAAACATGACATGCTTTAAAATTGCGCACAAACGTGCAGTGGCGACAAACTAAATACATTTTTAAAAGCCTTTAAAAGCCTTTACAGGTTACCACTTTAGATTTACAGAGGAGGTCTACTGCTAAAATTACTGCCCTCAATCTTACGTTCGCAGTGATACCTCACATGCATGGTGCAATTGCTGTTTACATTTGACGCCAGACCGACGCTTGCGTTCGCCTTAGCGCGAGAGCAGGGGGGACAGGGGTGCTTTTTTTTTTTTTTTTCTTTATTATTATTATTTTTTTATCTTATTTTTAAACTGTTCCTTTCATTTTTTTTTTTTTTAAATCATTTTTATTGTTATCTCAGGGAATGTAAATATCCCCTATCATAGCAATAGGTAGTGACAGGTACTCTTTTTTGCAAAAATTGGGGTCTATTAGACCCTAGATTTCTCCTGTGCCCTCAAAGCATCTGACCACACCAAGATCGGTGTGATAAAATGCTTTCCCAATTTCCCAATGGCGCTGTTTACATCCGGCGAAATCTAAGTCATAAAATGCTCGTAGCTTCCGGTTTCTTAGGCCATAGAGATGTTTGGAGCCACTCTGGTCTCTGATCAGCTCTATGGTCAGCTGGCTGAATCACCGGCTGCATTTTCAGGTTCCCTGTTGAGACAGGAGAGCCAGAGAAAAACACGGAAGACGTTGGGGGGGGGCATTCCCTCCCACTGCTTGTAAAAGCAGTCTAGAGGCTAATTAGCCGCTAGGATTGCTTTTACATGAAAGCCGACCGCTGGCTGAAAAGAATGATACCAAGATGATACCTAAACCTGCAGGCATCATTCTGGTATAACCACTCAAAGTCGTGAATGGCGTACCTGAAGACAAAAAAATGGTTAACAATAAAGCACAGTAAACCGTAAGGTATAAAAAATTGCATACCTGAAAAGCAAACATGATAAAACATAATAACAATAAAACATTGCAGAATAGAATACAGTAAAAAAGAGCAGAACAATAGAGAGAATAGAGAGAGAGAGAACAATAAAACGACAACTATTTTTTTTTTTTTTTATATATTTTTGTATGTGTTTTTTTTTTTTTTTACACTTTTTTTTGTAACTAACTTTTATAACTGTAACCGGTTCCAGGTTCGGGTCTCTCAAAATGCGATGGCATCTTGGGAGACCCTGTGAAAGTGTGCCTAGTCTGTGGAATGCTGTACCCTATGCTAATACTCAACTAGTGAATGGTAGCGTTCAAAACATTCACCAATGCAAAGACCAGGATTGTCAGGACAGGAGGGACAATAATAGCAGGTATCACGCCTATATCTGCGCTTGCTGCAGACACGACATCTTTTTTGGGGGGGTTCGCTGGGTAGGGGTCTCGGGAGGACATAAAGAAAATGCCTCTCATGCAGCCGACTGCATTTGGTTGGGGATGTGAATGGGGGAAGTACGGGTGCTGCAGAAGCGGTGGGTTCCCAATTAGGATTGGCGAATGCAGCAGGAAGGGCACTATGGGCACGACGGGCCTGTGTTTGTCTTTTTGGTGGCAGCGGGACACTACTTGAGCTTGCCACCTCGCCAGCTTGAACTGCACTTATGGGACTCGCCACGTCACCAAGTGTTACTGCAGTTCTGGTTTGACTACGACCGGGGTGTACTAGGCCGCTGGCGCTTGCCAGTTCACCAAAACGCTACCAAAAAAACTGTTAGCGATCGCAGGGATCAGGCCTGACTCTGCGAACGCTGCAGTTATGCGTTTAGTGTTTTGTAAGTGTCAGTGATCGATCGATACTGCACTTGGGTGGGCTGGGCTGGGCCGGGCGGAGGGGCAAAACGCAGGTGCTAGTAGGTATCTGGGCTGATCCCGCTAACACTGCGTTTGTGGGAACCCTAAACTGCTGGGGACGCTAGTATAGATCTGATCGGATCAGATATTGATCCGTTCAGATACTATACCACTAAGGGAGGTGTATGCTGCGTGCGTGGGTGTTAGCGGTACTGGCGCTAATCTGACGCTGCCTGGGGCTGGTGCTTGCCAGTTCACCAAAACGCTACCAAAAAAACTGTTAGCGATCGCAGGGATCAGGCCTGACTCTGCGAACGCTGCAGTTATGCGTTTTAGTCTTTTGTAAGTGACAGTGATCGATTGATACTGCACTTGGGTGGGCTGGGCTGGGCCGGGCGGAGGGGAAAAACGCAGGTGCTAGCGGGTATCTGGGCTGATCCCGCTAACACTGCGTTTTCGGGAACCCTAAACTGCTGGGGACGCTAGTATAGATCTGATCGGATCAGATATTGATCCGTACAGATACTATACCACTAAGGGAGGCGTATGCTGCGTGCGTGGGTGTTAGCGGTACTGGCGCTAATCTGACGCTGCCTGGGGCGACGCATATCACCGCCGGGCGACCAGGGGGCTAAACCTTTATTCGGTAATAAACGGCGGGTGCCCTGACACTATAAAAAATAAACGAACTAACCAGCGTCACCCGTAACGGTTATACGGTGATCAGTGGTGAAAGGGTTAACTAGGGGGCAAGCAAGGGGTTAAAACATTTATTAGGTAGTATATGGGGGTCCCTGTCGCTATAAAACGCTGACGGCGAACCTATATATTTACCTCCCTAACTAGCGTCACCAGCGACACTAATACAGCGATCAGAAAAATGATCGCTTAGTGACACTGGTGACAGGGGGTGATCAAGGGGTTAAAACTTTATTAGGGGGGGTTAGGGGGGTACCCTAGACCTAAAGGGGGGTAATACTCACTGCCCTAAGACTGTAACTGTCACAAACTGACACTATGCAGTAATCAGAAAAAAAAAAAAAATACTGCTGGTGTCAGTTTGTGACGGGGGGTGATTGGGGGGGGTTCGGGGGGCGATCGGGGGGGGATCGGGGGTGTAAAGTATGCCTGGCATGTTCTACTGTGTGTGTTTGTGTTGTGTGCACTTACTTGTCTTCTCTCCTCGGCGCTGGGACGGAAACTGCCAGACCGAGGAGAGATGACATCACATCCTCTGCCTGTGTGAAACTACACACAGGCAGAGGAGGATTCCCATTGGCTGGAAGCGATCGCGAGGGGGGGGCCACGATCGGATGGTCTCCCCCTCGCCTCCCAACGCTCCCAGTGCAAAGCCGACCGCCGCTGGCACTGGGGGGGGGGGGGTCCGATCGGACCCCCCACCCGCGGGAAGCAGGTCACGTATGGGAACGTGATTCTGCCTGCCCGTGCCATTCTGCCGCAGTATATCTGCGTTAGGCGGTCGGCAAGTGGTTAAACAGGGGCAGAAAAATTGGGCCTTAGGTAGTGGTGGTGGTGCCCTGAACTGAAAATATTCTTAGAAGCTAGAATCATGAAAATTGAGGAGGAATAGGATAGTCACTCAGCATAATAGGATAGTCACTCAGCATATGCAGTCTTCAAGGGATCCCACATCCATAGAAAAATAATTTGGTTACATCAGCATCAGGTGCTTGGTAGCTGGTGATCCAAGACTGATTCATTTTTATGAATGTGAGCCGATCAACAGATTCTGTGGACAGGCGCACTCTGTGATCGGTTACAAAGCCTCCAGCAGCACTGAATGTGCGTTCAAAAAGAACGCTGGATGCAGAATAGGCCAGTAGCTCAATTGCATATTGAGCAAGCTCTGGCCACTGGTCCATCCTCAAGACCCAGTAACCCAGTGGATGTTCTGGTGGAAAGGTCTTCAAGTCTGATCTTGCCCCTAGATATTCCTGCACCATGTAATTCAGACGCTGGCGATGGTTGCTGGAACCGATCAGACCTGGGCGCTGAGGACTGAAGAATTGCCTGAAGGCATCGGTCAGCCGGCCATCTTCTCCACCGCTCTTTCTGTGACTGAACAAAGCCTCAGCAAACGTTGTCCAGCACCAGGAAACTGTAACCTCCCAGGCTCTGGAATGTTTCATCCTCTGCTCCCTCTGCAAAGGCTGGATAAGTTCTGCAGCCTTACCCTTCTAGCGTGGATCAAGAAGTGTTGCCAGCTAATAATGATCCCTATCCTTGATACCACGAATCCTAGGGTCCTTTCGCAGGCTTTTCAGGATCAGGGAGTCCATGCAGTGTAGGCATTCGATCCTGAGACCTCTGGGTCACTAAGGATCACATGATCCTCAACCACCTCCTCCCAGCCACGTACAACTCCAGGGGTTTCTGGGGACTGCAAATGATCCCTTGAAGACTGCTGCTGATGCTGAGTGTTATCCTCCACCTCAATGCTGACACAATCCTGCTCCTCCTCCTTCCTGTGTGACCGGCAGGCCTGCAGGAATACTAGTATCTGGATAAAGGGGGCCTTGAGAGGTAAGGAAGTCCTCCTCTTCCTCCCGCTGTTCTGCCTCAAGTGCCCTGTCCATTATTCCACGAAGCATACGCTCCAACAGGAAGACAAGAGGGACAGTATCACTGATGCATGCACTGTCACTGCTCACCATCCTCGTGGCCTCCTCAAATGATGACAGGACAGTGCATGCATCCTTGATCAGTAGCCACTGGCGTGGCGAAAAAAAAGCCAAGCTCCCCTGACCCTGTCCTAGTGCCATACTCACACAGGTATTTATGGATGGCCCTCTGCTGCATGTGCAGCTGCTGCAGCATTGTCAACGTTGAGTTCCACCTGGTGGGCATGTCGCAGGAATGTCAGCCAGCCGAGCACTGCCATTATATGACCAGCGGAAATGACCACAGACTTTCCTGGCTTGCCTCAGTAGATCCTGTAAGCCTGTGTACCTGCTCAAGAACCGCTGCACCACCAAATTCAGGACGTGAGCCAAACAGGGAACATGGGTCAAGTGTCCCTGTCGGAGGGCGGAGAGGCGGTTGGTGCCATTGTCGCATACAACCATTCCTGGCTGAAGCTGGCGTGGCATCAACCACCTCTGGGCCGACCCCTGCAGAGTTGACAGAATCTCTGCCCCAGTGTGGCTCCTGTCCCCTAAGCAGACCAACTCAAGCACCGTATGGCATCTTTTTGCCTGAGTGCTTGAGTAGCCCCTTGAATGCCTCCAGAGCACCACTGGTTCAGAGGAGAAATCTGCAGAGGAAGAGGCCATAGAGAAAGAGGAAGAGGAGGGGGTGGAGGAGAGAGCTGTGGCAGAATCACCACTAGCATTTTGGAGGCATGGTGGGGGAACAAGCTCCAACAATACTGAACCCTGTCCTGCATCCTTCCCAGCTGCCAGCAGAGTTACCCAGTGCGCCATGAAAGAAAGGTAACGTTCCTGTCCATGCCTGCTGGACCATGAGTCAGCGGTAATATGCACCTTACTGCTGACCGCTCTGTCCAACGAGGCCAAGACATTGCCTTCCACATGCTGGTAGAGAGCCGGAATGGCCTTCCGTGAAAAGAAATGGCGTTTAGGAACCTGCCACTGAGGTACCGCACATTCCACAAATTCACGAAAGAGGGCAGAGTCTACCAGCTGAAATGCAGCAGTTGCAGTGGTAGCAATTTGGCCAAGCTAGCATTCAGACGCTGAGCATGTGGATGGCTGGGACCGAATTTCTTTTGACGGTTTAGCAACGGATGTAGGGAAATTTGCCTGCTAAAATCCGATGTTGGTGTACCGCTAGCAGATTGGCCACAAATACTTGGGACACCTATTTCTATACCTTCATTCCTCTCAGTGCAGGTTTCTGAGAGGACTGGAGGTCTAGTGGGGTTGGAGATCCCAGCTGATGAGAAGCAAGGAGAGGTCCGCCTTGTTCTTTGATGTGGGTCTTTTAAATGCTGTTGCCAACGGACTGCATGGGAGGTCATCATATGTCTGGTCAAGCATGTGGTGCCCAAGCGGCTGCTGTTTTGATCACGCTTGAAACGCTTCAGACATATGTTTCAAACAGCAACAGTGCTATCTGCTGCACATGTGTCAAAAAAGACCCACACCAAAGAACTTTTCAAAATATGCGGGGAGTCAGCAGCGCCCTGCACCTGCTTAGCTCTGCGGTGTAATGCAATAGGGTGGCTGCCTTTAAGCTGCCCCCTGGAGGGCATCCTACCTCCTTGGAGATGTGCCTCCTCCTCCTCTCTTCTATCAGGCACCCAAGTTGAGTCATCCCCTCCCTCCTCATCACTGGGGGAACATGACTGTGACAAGGCTATTTCTACCTACCTCACTTATATACTTAATGATACATAAGTGATTAAAACCTTTTATCTATATATGAATCAACCCATGAAATTAAGGATAATTGATACCTGTGTGAAAAGGATAACAATCTAATTTATTTAAATGAAAAATAAAAGTGATCTTGCTCAGTCATATAAAATGACACACAACGATATAAATAACAAACAGTTCTAAAAAAATGTATAAAGTGCATATAAGTAAAGTGCACTGTGCACTGGGAAAAACAGTATCAAAAATAAAGTGTTAATGAATGGCAATAAAAATAAATGCTCTGCAAAGTTCTCTCTATCCGTGAAGTGAAAATGAGAATCCTAGATTGTGATTCCAGGCGAGCAAAGTTCAAAAGGTGGATAAATATATACAAGGTGGCTAAGTGTAACAATGAAAAAGCCGAAGAATGTTCATGGACAACTCCACAGATGGTCTCCTAATGACAGCAGTCTCTCAGAACTCTCACCTCATATATATGAAGAAATAAGCATCACTAAGTGACACCAGGTATGTTGATCTTTACCTCTATTGTTTATGGATGTTTGTGTTCTTAATGATCTGGCTGATTTGGCTATAGAATCTGATCCTTTCCCCAGGGATCCCTCTGACACATGTAATAAATTTTTACCTAAATCTAGAACAGATTTTTATCCAGTGGCATCTAGGGGAAAGGATCTGGATCTGTTCCAAAAAATGGTGGAAGGTGAATTGACTCATCTGGCTCGCAACTATGAATGAACGAACAGCTCTTAAAGCGCTGACAACAGATGATAGTATTGTGATTAGAAATGCGGATAAAGGGGGCATTGTGGTAGTGTTAGATGCAGAAACATACAGACAGGAAGCTCTACGCCAACTGTCAGACACACACACGTACCAAAAACTTTCATGTAACCCCACGTTCACATTTAAGACCAAACTGTCTGCTATCCTTGACAGGGCAATACAGGTTGGCCTTTTTTCACCCGCGGATAAAGAATTATTCATTCCTGAACATTCCATCACACCAATATTTCATCATCTACCTAAAGTTCATAAAGGTCTCAACCCCCTCACAGGCAGACCAATTGTAGCCGGCATAGGCTCATTAAACGAAAAATTGGGAGAATGGGTAGATTCTCAGTTACAACCTTTAACCATTGATTTACCAGGCTATTTGAGAGACACTAAACAGCTCTTAGGTAAACTCCAAGGTTTTAAGTGGAAAGGCAACTACAGATGGATCACATGCAATGTCACTAGCTTGTATTCTAGCATCCCGCACCATTTGGGTCTTCAAGCGGTTGCTTGGTTTTTGAAAAGATCTGGGAGGTTTTCTTTAGTATTACAAGATTTCATTTTACAAGCTTTGGAATACCTCCTGACCCATAACTTCTTTATGTTTGACGGGGGCTATTACCTCCAGAAATGCGGGGCCTCCATGGGAGCGAAATTTTCGCCCTCACTGGCCAACCTTTTTATGGGTTGGTGGGAGAGGTCTCGCATCTTTGGATGTAATAGCCCCCGCCGACTAGACACAGTATTCTTCTGTCGTTTCATTGATGATCTTTTATTTATCACATCTGATGCCAATGCTGACATCAATGTTTGGCTTTCCTATTTTAATGACAATGATCTCAATCTAAAATTCACGGGAACTCTGGAAACCAACAGTATAGTGTTTCTTGATGTAAGATTAACAGGGATAGAAGATGCGATTCACACTAGTCTTTTCAGAAAGCCCACAGCGGGAAACACCATCCTTAGAGCTGATTCTGCACACCATCAGAGGGGTACCATACGGCCAGTTTTTGAGGCTAAAACGTTTGTGCAGTACACCTGAAAGTTTTCACGCAGAATCTCATGACATGGCACAACGCTTCAAAGACCGTGGGTACCCAGAATCCCTAATTACAAAATCTCTCAATACTGTCAGTAAAATCTCTAGACATGTTCTTTTAGAAGAGAGCACACAAAAAAGAAATAAAAAGGAACCCTCCAGCAAAATTCCAGTGGGTGTCCCAAATTTTTCTATCACCGAGTTTATTCCCAAGGAAACAAGATAAAACTAATTGGTTGAATTTAACAGGGAATTACCGATGTGGAAAAAGGTATTGTAATTACTGTCGTCACATCAAAGTAGAGAGAAATATACATTCATGTACAAATGGCAAAATATTTAAAGTCCCCTCTTTCATTAACTGCAAAACACAGTTTTTGGTGTACGTCATCACTTGTGACATATGTCAAATCCAGTATGTTGGCCGCACTACACAGCGTCTAAAAGATCGATTACATGACCATTTATATGACATAGCAAAAGATAAATTAACAAATGTGGCCAAGCACTGGATTTTCGTACACCAAAAAGATGTCTCCAGCTTGTTTATTCAAGGAGTAGAAAAAATAGTTATGCCTATTAGAGGAGGAGATAAGTTCCATCTTTTATGCAAACGTGAATTTTTTTGGATTTTTTCTTTAACCACCTCAATACAAGGCACTTTCACCCCCTTCCTGCCCAAGCCATTTTTCAGTTTTCAGCGCTGCCGCAATTTGAATGACAATTGCGCGGTCATGTTACACTGTACCCTAATGAAATTTTTATCATTTTTTCCCCACAAATAGAGCTTTCTTTTGGTGGTATTTGATCACCTCTGCGGTTTTTACTTTTTGCGCTATAAACAAAAGAAGAGGGACAATTTTGAAAAAACACAATATTTTTTACTTTTTGCTATAATAAATATCCAATTTTTTTTTTTAACAAATTTTTTACTCAGTTTAGGCCATTATGTATTCTTCTACATATTTTTGGTAAAAAAAAATTGCGATAAGCGTATATTAATTGGTTTGCGCAAAAGTTATAGCGTCTACAAAATAGGGGATAGATTTATAGCATTTTTATTATTTATTTATTTTTTACTAGTAATGGCGGCGATCTGCGATTTTTATTGTGACTGCGATATTGCGGCAGACACATCGGACACTTTTGACACATTTTTGGGACCATTCACATTTATACAGCGATCAATGCTATAAAATTGAATTGATTACTGTGTAAATGTGACTGGCAGGGAAGGGGTTAACACTAGGGGGCGATCGAGGGGTTAATGTATGACCTAAGGAGGTGATTCTAACTGTGGGGGGAGGGGACTGACTGGGGGAGGTGACCGATCGGTGTCCCTATGTACAAGGGACACACCATCGGTCTCCTCTCCTCTCTGGCAGGACGTGGATCTGTGTTTACATGGCTTAGTGGTTAAATACTAGAATTCCTTTTGGCTTAAACTTCGAATGGGATGTTTCTTATTACTATGATTAACACATGGTTTACTTATTCTGGTTTGTGATTATATAGTCTCTATACTCATTATTTAGCTTAATTTTCCTTTTCAAAGACCTCTCATGGTAATGACAATATACACTCCCATCGGTCCCAAATATTTACTCATTACTGCAACCTCAACTATGAGTCAAGTTATCTTTACATCCACAATATAACAGCAACAAGTAAATTCAAAGCATAATATAATTAAACATGATTAAAAATAATATAATTTATGTTTATGCTTTCCATACAAAGCTCAGTAAACCCCCTACTCCTTAATAAATAAATGAAGACACACAGACTATTTAGTTCAGCGATATGATCAATAGGGTAAAATTTACACCGAAAGCTGAGCAAAT
This sequence comes from Lithobates septentrionalis, assembly GCA_037952835.1. Lineage (NCBI taxonomy): Eukaryota > Metazoa > Chordata > Amphibia > Anura > Ranidae > Lithobates > Lithobates septentrionalis. The sequence goes on from JBBDGP010000296.1 coordinate 1,214,552, forward strand.
ATCTTGGCTCTATATACCTGATCTCACAGACCGCAATGTCAATAGATGTGGCGACACAGCGATCCATATTCACTTTGAGTCTGCTTTTACACACACGTTTATCCTCTAGTTTCACTTTTTCCTCTACTACATATTACTATAAATAATATTATTTATGTTTAGATTTTTGGAAATTGACCTTTATATTAGGTCTAGTAGATTTTTAATTTTTAATTTTTGAAAAAACAAAGACACACAGATCATCTAACTCAGTAATAGGGCTAACAGAGAGAAACTTATATGAAAATGCTGAGCAAACACCTCGGCTTCACTCATTCTTATAGCCCACGGTGTCTATGGACGTGGTGACACCGCAATCTATTTCTATTCTTAAATCTATCCCTATTTTTGTTGTGTGGCTATGTTCAGTTCAGAGCCTTTTTCTAGGTACATACAACTTACATAGTTGGCTACACACATAGACACAGTAATATCCTTGTTTAATGGTTACTATTTTTTACATAGCTTGACACATATGACATGGATTTTCGCTCAGCTCTATGAGGTCTGTCACACTCTTCATTCCTTAGTGTAACCATGGATCGCCTTACTCATAGACATAGCCATCTAGTTACATTTTCACTGAATTATTTTAGCTACATTTTTTAGCTGCATGCTTTTGCATACAGCTTTATTGCGTTTATTGATCGATGGTATTTACTTAGACATCTTGTTATCTTCCAAAATAGTGACACAATGTTTGTAACATCTTAAAGCCCTCTGATGTTTTTCCACACCTGGATTAAAGGCTAGACACGAATCGTAAATAAGGCAACACATTTACTGATCGCTAAGAGACCATTGACACAGCGATATTCACTCACAGCTTTGTGGAGAAATGGTATCCCTTTTAAAATCATTCATATGCCGCTATGCTTACAGCGAAGTTTTACTATATTCTCCACTAGCACCGACATAGTCTCATCCAGTCACATAATCGTTTGTTGGGATTGTCAAGTTTATTTTTAAATACTACTTAATATATTTTGATATATTTGAATACCTAGACAACCTTAATACTCGACAGGGTTTAACTCAATACATCCGGTAATTATTTTGATTAACACCTCTCGAGGCTTTCACATAAATATGTCCATTACTCTTTTTTCTTCAAAAAGATAAGTCACTTCGTGAGAGTTCTTCCTTTTATCCTGATCTCTGGGAATCCAAGTTTTAAACAAGACTAATGTAATTAACAAATAAATATTCTTTAGTATTCACATGATTTGTTGATTCATGTTTAGGAAAAATATAAATTTTTCTATATGTTTTTTTTATCTTAATCAGTATATGTACGCGTAATTTTTATAATAAAAGTTTTTTTCACCATTTATAGAAAATTAGAGTCCTAACAAGCACGGTCTCTGTGTGAATGCGTGTGCAAAAGGTTATTGACATGGAAAGTTTTTCTCCCGTTAATTCTGACCTTCACCTGTGCACACACAGATACACAAATATATAAACATTGGTTTGTGCATGTAAGTGCCTAGTTCATAGGTTTTTTATGTACACACTGAAAAATATGGAGTTGTTTTTGTTATAAGCATGGTTTTCATGCGCACTATAATAATTTTTATCATGATAGTTATTATAATATGTTATTTACGGTACTAATATATGTATTCACATGTCAAATGATGAAGGTTTCCCCCTCCTTTTTCGTTTCTTTAGGAAAGGTGCTTCATTTTCACAATTTACAGAAAATTGATGTTACGCACCAGAATAATTCACATGTGGACACAAATGTATTCAATTCTGATATATTAGTATTGTTTTTATTGGGAACAAAGGAAGTGTGCATGTATGTGTTTTTTCCCCCTCCCCTTTTCTATATGACCATGTATTTTATAAACAGAATTAAAACACACATTCATTATATTCACATACATCCCGGTCATAGAGTTCATTCACACACATGAAACACACACATATTCATGGTCTTATGACACATTAAGCAAACATTCCTTATAGGACTGCCACTTTCCACAATACCACATCACTTTTTTACTATCAGATAACCACTGTTATATATATATATATATATATATATATATATATATATATATATATATATATATATATATATACATATAATAATTTATTTTTATTTTTTTTGGTTTCACAATATCCATACACAGCATTAATATCACGTTATTGCGATATTGTTTGCATACACAGAAACCCCATATTTTTCTTTTTCTTTCACCCCCCAAACACACTTCACATGCATTGTTTCTTTTCTCTTTTCTGGTGTAATTTATTATTATTTTTATTTTTACACCAGCATTCACTACCCATTAAAATTTCTCAATCTTTTCATTCACTTTTCATCATTTATCTTTCACGTTAATCCAAATATAGCCCCTTTCTTCACTTTTTTTATTATTCTTCATATGTACTTTACGTGTCTTACATGCTTATATAGCATTTTATATAATTGGTTCCTTTTTTCTACATTTTGCCGCTGTTTACACATATACACCCTGCACTCACAGGGATCTTCACCCCTGTGCTCATCAACCACAGACCAATGTTCACACCCTTCACAATCAGATCTCAGCTGTTCTGCATTTTAGATTTACCACTTGGTCACATGATTCATGATAAATGGTATATATGTGGTTTCATTTTTATTATTGTTAGCTATGAGTAAGCGCTCCGCAGAGCGTGAAACACGTTAGCTGATTATCTGTACATTCTATGCATGGTGCTTTGTACATGATTTGTTCCTGATTTTACAATAAAGAAATTTCGTTGGATTATATTCTCCTGGTGTGCGGCTGTCCGGACTTTTTTCTTCCTTCACAGAAAGACACTTTCACTTCTAATTTATTTAAACTTACTATTTTACAGAAAAAAAACTTGTATTAATCTGAGGTTAGCAACTATAACATAACTGTTACAACCTTAAAACAAAGATGTTACCAATGGTACAAAATATTGCTATAATGGTCATACACATGCTATCAAGAGATTAATAATATATTAAGGCAAAATCCTACGGTAAAAAAAGTTACAGAAAAGAAAAGAGACATAATAATAATACAGATACACTACCTAGACAGCCCTTATGTTACCAATCTTGCAGGGGGGGGGGGGGGCACACAGAGAGGAAGAGACCTTGTGTAGCTCTCTGTACTGTGTTTTATACCCCCCTATGCCCCTTTTCCCACCAATCCAGGTTCTCACCCCCTGTGACCTTGTCATTGGTCTAGAGTTGCTCACATAAGCATTGGCTACCTCTGAAGCCTCCTAAATGTTCATTGGTTTGGAGTTGTTTCAAATTCTGATTGGCTGTAATTTCAAGCCCAGTTAAACATCATGCTTAAACATTAGACTCTCTGGTGCCTCTGTGTCTGCCTTAAAACAGTTAGATCCTAATATAACCAATTCCGAAGTTAACATGTCAAAAGACCCCCAACCAGGTGGTGACACAAAGTCTGAAGAATTATCACCTGCCTAAAACATTCAACAGCTTTTGGGAAGCTGGGCTCAACCTGATATCACAATATATATATATATATATATATATATATATATATATATATATATGCAATGGGGCATGGTAATTTAATTAGAGTCTTTTTATTAGAGAGTTCCCCTGAAGATATGAATATGGATTGAAAAAATCTCCTCCACAACTGCCAGTTTCTTGACCTTCTTGGGCACCCCCTCTCTTTAGGCTGACGTTACTCCCTTCCTTAACCTGGGTACCATCATCGGAGCCTTCAAATCACTGCGCATCCTCCTACAGCATGTACCCAACACTGTGGTCGAATAGTTCGGGGGACTCCTCCGTGCATGATGGTGGGGCTAAGGAAGGAGTGACTGTTGACATGGAGCCGATGGAATAGGCCGCTTTGGCAGCTGCATTGATGGCAAACTACTCTGAGCGTGGGTGACAGAGGATGGGGAGGATGAGTGTGGCTTTGTTATCCATTTCACCAGCTCTTATGCATGTTGTGGCTCAATAACACGGCCAGCTGCAGGAAAAAAGGACAAGCCTGCCCCACGGCCACGTGCTGAGGATGTACCGTGTCCATGACCAGCACTGTCGACTGTAGACACAGAGCCTGCTTGCCCTCTTCTAGTGGTCTGTGAGCGTCTGCTTCTCTTTGGTGGCCTTCCGGACATGCTGTAAATTTTGTTTAGCAAAAAAACACTACACTGTATTGTGTACTGTGTACACCACCAGGAAAGTAGTAGCAACTGCACTAGGGGTGCACGGTACTGTTTACATCAACATAAGTTTAATAACAACTATGGGTGCACTGTATGTATTGTGTACACCACCAGGAAAGTAGTAGCAACTGCACTATGGGTGCACGGTACTGTGTACACCAACAGAAGTGTAATAATAACTATGGGTGCACTGTATGTATTGCGTACACCACCAGGAAAGTAGTAGCAACTGCACTAGGGGTGCACGGTACACACCAACAGAAGTTTAATAACAACTATGGGTGCACTGTATGTATTGTGTACACCACCAGGAAAGTAGTAGCAACTGTACTATGGGTGCAGGGTACTGTGTACACCAACAGAAGTATAATAACAACTATGGGTACACTGTATGTATTGTGTACACCACAAGGAAAAGAGGAGCAACTGAACTATGGGTGCACGGTACTGTGTACACCAACAGAAGTATAATAACAACTATGGGTACACTGTATGTATTGTGTACACCACCAGAAAAGTAGTAGCAACTGCATTAGGGGTGCACGGTACTGTGTACACCAACAGAAGTTTAATAACAACTATGGGTGCACTGTATGTATTGTGTACACCACCAGGAAAGTAGTAGCAACTGCAATAGTGGTGCATGGTACTGTGTACACCAACAGAAATTAATAACAACTATGGGTGCACTAAGTGCCGGCCCAAGACATTGTGCTGCCTGGTACCAAGAATGAAATGCTGCCCCCCCCCCCCAAAAAAAAAAATCACGCCCACCAAAATGCCCCCATATCCATTATTTTATATCATGGTAACTAAAAGTGGACCTGTCATGGCTCTATACATGTATATAGAAGTATAAAGAGGACCTGTCATGGCTCTATACATGTAAAGGAGTATAAAGAGGACCTGTAAAAATACAAACCGCAGAGGTGATCAAATACCACCAAAATAAAGCTCTATTTGTGGGATAAAAAGGACGTAAATTTTGTTTGGGTGCAACGTTGCACGACCGCACACTTGTCAGTTAAAGTGATGTAGTGTCATATCTCAAAAAAATTATTGAAGTGCAATATTTCTATTATTACATTGTTATATTAAATAAAATAGTTCAACTCACCATAATGCAGAATTAGTGGGAGCCCCGAGCGTGTCACTTGCCAACGTCACCTGCCTTCAGATGCGGATTGTCACTTGACACGACGCCACCTGCCACACATTGCAGATTGTTACTTGCCACGACGCTACCCGCCACATATTGCAGATTGCCACAACGCCACCTGCCTCACATTGCTTATTGTCACTTGCCACGACGCCACCCGCCACATATTGCGGATTGCCACGACTCCACCTGCCACACATTGCGGATTGTCACTTGTCACGGCGCCACCTGGCAAACATTGCGGATTGTCACGATGCCACCTGCCACACATTGCGGATTGTCACTTGCCGCGACCCCACCCGACACACATTGCAGATTGCCACGGCGCCACCTGCCACACATTGCAGGTTCTCACTTGCCACTACTCCACCTGCCACACATTGCTGATTGTCACTTGCCACGATGCCACCCGCCACACATTGTATTGTCTACACCACCAGGAAAGTAGTAGCAACTGCACTATGGGTGCACGGTACTGTGTACACCAACAGAAGTATAATAACTACTATGGGTACACTGTATGTAATGTGTACACCCCCAGGAAAGTAGTAGCAACTGCACTAGGGGTGCACGGTACGGTGTACAGCAACAGAAGTTTAATAACAAATATAGGTGCACTGTATGTATTGTGTACACCACCAGGAATGTAGTAGCAACTGCACTAGGGGTGCACGGTACTGTGTACACCAACAGAAGTTTAATAACAACTATGGGTTCACTGTATTGAACACCAGAAAAGTATGAGCAACTGCACTATGGGTGCACAGCACTGTATACTGTGTACACCGCCTGAAGTATATTAGAAACAGTACACCAGGAATGACCTGCAGTCAGATATAGCTAAACCGGACACAGTGGATATATATACATATATACGAGAGTTTTAAATATATATATATTAAATACACTTACTGAATCACCTGCTTGCCTGAAGAATATTAGAAACAGTACACCAGGAACGGCCTGCAGTGAGATATAGCTAAACTGTATGCAGTGGATATATATATATATATATATATATATATATATATATATATATATATATATATATATATATATATATATATATATATATATATATATATATATATATATATATATGCACGAGACTATCTGTATATATATATTAAATACACTGCAGCTAACTGAATCACCTGCCTGCCTGAAGTATATTAGAAACAGTACACCAGGAATGGCCTGCAGTGAGGTATACAGTATCTCACAAAAGTGAGTACACCCCCTCAGATTTTTGAATGTATTTTATTATATCTTTTGATGTGACAACACTGAAGAAATGACACTTTGCTACAATGTAAAGTAGTGAGTGTACAGCTTGTATAATAGTGTAGTGTAAATTTGCTGTCCTCTCAAAATAACTCAACACACAGCCATTAATGTCTAAACCGCTGGCAACAAAAGTGAGTACACCCCTAAGTGAAAATGTCCAAATTGGGCCCAATTAGCCATTTTCCCTTCCCGGTGTCATGTGACTCGTTAGTGTTACAAGGGAGCAGGTGTGTTAAATTTGCACTGAGCTTTCTTATGAGTTTGCAGGGCTCCTGACCCTCTGTCTGGACATGTCTGGACAGTGCTGATTGACCCTGTGCTGATCACATGCACTCTCCCAAGAAAAAAAACCCTCTCTAGCAATACACACCAAACCGAGCATGTGCAAAGTGACTCCAAAGGCTCTGTCTTATTCGGACTTGTCCAGGGGGCCAGTGCAGGGAGGGGAGAATCTGTGCATACAGGATCAAGCAGCCATTTTACGCAATGCAGAGGATTAACCCCTTAGGTTCCACAGTGAGTATAACAAGCATGCTTTACTGCATATACAGACTGATTTTACTGTTGTGGGTTTAGTAACACTTTAAGGTGAAAAACCTTGAGGCTCCACTGTAAGCCAGGTACACACGGGCCGAATGGCGGGAGACAACTGCTGGTTATAAAAAAAACCTCCGGCAATTGACCCATGTGTATGTCAGTCTGCCTAACAGAAGCTGGCCGTTTGGACGGCTTCTGCTGGACGTGCATGCTGGAAAACCAGCAGCCGGCCGACTCCTGATCAGCGCTCGTAGCCAATGGCAAAAAGCGCTGATTGGAGTGTTCTGCAGGAGGGTCGTCCCCCTGTCAGAACACAACAGTTCTGCAGGGGAGATCACTGAACTAACCTTGCATGGTTAGTACAGCGGCTCTGACCGGAGCTGACAGTTTTTTCATTCAACCCACAGGGTAGAGAGAAAAGAAGGAATAGTGTGTACACGGCTTAAGCTTTCTTGATAAGTGACATGTCACAAGAGGTGGTCAGACACAATAGACAGGATACAAGAGATGGTCAGACACTACAGACAGGATACAAGTGATAGTCAGGCACTACAGACATGATACAAGAGATGGTCAGACACTAGACATGATACAAGAGATGGTCAGACACTACAGACATGATACAAGAGATGGTCAGGCACTACAGACATGATACAAGAGATGGTCAGACACTACAGACATGATACAAGAGATGGTCAGAAACTACAGACATGATACAAGAGATGGTCAGACACTAGACATGATACAAGAGATGGTCAGACACTACAGACATGATACAAGAGATGGTCAGGCACTACAGACATGATACAAGAGATGGTCAGACACTACAGACATGATACAAGAGATGGTCAGACACTAAACATGATACAAGAGATGGTCAGACACTACAGACATGATACAAGAGATGGTCGGACACTACAGACATGATACAAGAGATGGTCAGACACTAGACATGATACAAGAGATGGTCAGACACTACAGACATGATACAAGAGATGGTCGGTCAGACACTACAGACATGATACAAGAGATGGTCAGGCACTACAGACATGATACAAGAGATGGTCAGACACTAGACATGATACAAGAGATGGTCAGGCACTACAGACATGATACAAGAGATGGTCGGACACTACAGACATGATACAAGAGATGGTCAGACACTAGACATGATACAAGAGATGGTCAGACACTACAGACATGATACAAGAGATGGTCAGGCACTACAGACATGATACAATAGAAGGTCAGACAATACACACAGGATATAAGAGATGGTCAGAGACAGGAGACCTGAATGAGACCTGATACAAAAGAGTCTCCTTACTCTTTTCCTTCTCCCCTTAAAGTAGAACTAAGGTAAACAATTAAAAATCAATATGTGATAAAAGTAAAAAGGATGTAAAATATGTCTGCCTTTGTTTGTAATCTGAATGCAAGTAGATAGAAAAATTTACCTGCTCCCCCTCCAGCTAGTCAGCTTCCTTTATTGTAGAGACAACGAAGCTTCCTTGTTTTCTAAATCATTCCGTTGCCCCCTTTTGCGTTATGCCGCTGTTAAGAGACTACAGTGTGGCTGCATGACGTCATTAGGGGGCATTGCTTCCTTTCCTTAGAAAGCACCAGTGTGCCAATCAATCTAGAAGACTTACCATTTCTCCACCCACTTTTCATACATTGAGTCCGCCTATGCCCTGCCCATGTCTCGCCTATGCCACTGTCCACTGCCGATTGAATCATAGGAACTGTAGTTTTCTGGGGGAAATGCAGAGTGGAAGACAATGATGTGCTAGCTCTGCAAGACTCCTCCCAGCATCACTAACAAAATCCAGTAGCACAGGTTCAGAGGGCAGGTTACAGTAAGTAATTACAGGTGTAGGCTGAAGTCATCATAATTGTTTTATTACATTTGTTAATTTGTGTAATTTTTATGAGTTGTCACTAAAAATGAATAGGCTGCCTTTAGTTGCACTTTAACTTTCCTGAAATTTACATAAAACCCCTTTGACAGGATCTGGGATTCCCTATCCTATCTGTGACAAACACTATAGTATTCAATTGCTCTTTTCTACCTTGTGAATACAACATCATGGGACACCCTTTAGTTGGCAAATTTACATACCCCTTTTTTCGCTTCATATTGATCAGCTATCTGTCCCACAGATTACCCCCTTTTTATGGAGTAACCTTTTACATTTATCGATCTGTTTGTCATTTCTATGTTTGACCAGCTGTAATCTATGCCAATGGCTGAGAGCACTGATCAGAGTGTTTTGGCAAAACACAATACAACAGCAGTAGAGATCGCTATACCAACGTTGGATAGTTAGTACAGCAGCTCCTCCTGAGCTGTCAGGTTTTTTTCGTTCAGCTCTGCTGGGTTGAACGATAAAAAACCTATTGGTGTGTACTAGGCCTTACAGTGCCCCCCCCCCCCCCCCCCCACACACACACACGCTTCAAGGGTTAACTGGTCATTACACAGATAAGGAGTGTTTGTACAGAGATTACACATGACACTGTAGGACTTACTCCATATACCTAATACCAACCTACCCGTACATACCCTCCCTCCAAAAACATCATGGATGACTCGGACTAGTTTTTGGAGTAAAATGGCCTTGCGGCCTTTTATTCAAACGTATAAATTAACATAAATATTATAAATAACTGTCCTTTCTTAAATAACTTGTGAAGGTAACTTTCTCAGTAAGAACGATGACTATGACCCTGGTCACTGGTACAACCTCCTTAATTTAACCTGCCAGTCGGAAACCCCTGACACAGGATTATCACAACATACCCCAGTGACCAAGCATTTTTTAACTCCTGCAGGTTAACCCTTAAGGCCTGCAGGTACCAACTTCAATCCCCATCCTTCCATGTATGGGTACCAGCAAAACCCCCCATCATCTGGATGGGTACCATCAACCAACCCCCCATCCTTGGATGGGTACACATGTTACAACTTGTAACAGAACTTATCCTATTCAAGGAAAAACAACAACTGCCAACCATCGGGAGGGTGGGTGGGAATCTCGTCCACCACCGCTCTTTGACTGACGTCACTTCCCCTTCCTACCTGTCCTACACTTTCCTCCTACAGCCCCTCCCCTTCTCTAAAAGGAGAACTGTCCCATACTGAGACAGGCATATGTGCAGTCCAGCACTGTCATGCCGTCCCTGCGCTTAGGGTCCCCCTTTTGGCTCCGTGACTCTCTTGACACTTTAGGACTTACTCCATATACCTAATACCAACCTACCCGTACATACCCTCCCTCCAAAAACATCATGGATGACTCGGACTAGTTTTTGGAGTAAAATGGCCTTGCGGCCTTTTATTCAAACGTATAAATTAACATAAATATTATAAATAACTGTCCTTTCCTAAATAACTTGTGAAGGTAACTTTCTCAGTAAGAACGATGACTATGACGTTGGTCACTGGTACAACCTCCTTAATTTAACCTGCCAGTCGGAAACCCCTGACACGGCATTATCACAACATACCCCAGTGTCCAAGCATTTTTTAACTCCTGCAGGTTAACTATTAAGGCCTGCAGGTACCAACTTCAATCCCCATCCTTCCATGTATGGGTACCAGCAAAACCCCCCATCATCTGGATGGGTACCATCAACCAACCCCCCATCCTTGGATGGGTACACATGTTACAACTTGTAACAGAACTTAATCTATTCAAGGAAAAACAACAACTGCCACCGCACGAAAGGGGTAACCCCTTACCCTTGCGAGCACCTCCACACACTAAGCCCTCTATGTATACCTTCTTGTAAGCCTAATGACCATAAATCCGTGCCCACCTCATTAAGATGTACACCATCGCTGCGCAAATAACGCCACGTGTCAACCTCCAACTCCCTATAACGAATGGCTAAGCCCCCATTCCTTATAAAAAACTGGCTCACCTCTTTATTTACTTTTACCCTAGCCCTATCCACTTTTTTATCTGACAAAGCCCAGCGCCACGATAACCTCCTAACCATATCAGACCACACTAATACCATCTTGGGATAAGCAGCTTTTAAACGCAGAAAATCGCACTTGATGTCTCTAATAAGGTCCCTCATCGATCTGGCTCCCATATCATTTCCACCCACATGCAATACCAATACCTCAGGGGCCCTGTCCAGCCGGGAGAATCTATGCACCTCCCCAAGCACCCTATTCCACTGCATGCCCGGGACCCCAATCCACCTTATGAGGGCCTCCTGTCTGGGAATACGAAGCTGTCAGCCGTTCGGCCGAACGTCCGCTCTCTTGGCCCCCCAAAACACGTAGGAGTGACCGAGTATCCAAACCAGACATACATCTTGACCTGTTAACGAAATAAATAATACAACCTCATGAACCTTAATACCCAACTCCCACTCCTAAACATCACCAAAACTAACATTACATTTAAACCCTGTCAGGGCGGACATACAGTTTGAATCTATCCGAATCCCATCTGCCAATCCGTTTAATTACCTCCTGACTCAAACCCGCCCTAGCAGCTTCTGTGGCCGCCCCAATCCTAAAAGAATGCGAGGAAAAATGTAAAGGGTCGCATCCCACCCTGACCACGCATTTCTTAAAAACCGTTATAAACAGGTATTTTGAAAGACACAGACCATCCTCATGTATCAAGAAGGGGCCGGTAAAAGCAGGCCTGACCTCAATGAAAGCTCCCACAATCCTAACCGGGCATATGCTAAGCTCCGCAATCTTCCCAAACTCCAGATATTTTCCTCTCCCCGCTTGATCCGTTTTTGACCTATGAATCCATATGCGGACTCTATCCACCCACACTTCAACCTCCCCGTTGAAAAGCCCGCCCGGAACCGTCTTTGAAGGGCTCACCAGCTCACTTATCCTCAGCGCCCCAAAAAAGGCCAGCGCGAACACTGCTTTGAATAGTGCACATTCATACGCGGATCTACTGACCCTTTCCAGACTAAGCATTAACTGCTTAAGCATTTCAAATGAGACGGGGCGCCTCCCGTCCCTCTGTTTGAAAGCTTTTCTATATCCTTTGACTGCTTGTCGTAACCAAAATTCCTTAGTATAGTCCCGACTCCCCTGCCATTTAAAAAGGAAGGCCAAACCTGCTAATTCACGATTGATGGCAGCTGCCGAGATACCGTTTTCAAAATCCCTAATGACAAAGTACAGCACTGCCTTGTCCACGTCCGGATCATCCGATCCCATGCCCAAGTCGTTCAGAAAGGCGAACCACTCCTTCCATACCTTAGAGTAGGCATTCCATGTAGCCATACTCACGGATCGCTAAATCCATTTTGCTGCTGTTCCAAGGCAATGTTCCATATCCAGCTGGGACAGGCGACCCCCTGATGATCTGCCTCTGGTGCCAACCTCCGGAACCTGTCCCACTGAAAACGAGACAAAGCATCAGCCAAGGTGTTCTCGGTCCCTGGTAGATGCACAGCATAAATGAACGCATTCAATTGTAAACAACGAAGTACTAGATGGCGCAAAAGCCTGACCACCGGCCCTGATGCCGCGGACAGCCGATTAACCACTTGCACCACCCCCAGATTGTCGCAATTGAAGCGGACCTTAAGGTTTCGAAATGACTCGCCCCACAGCTCCATGGCCACCACAATGGGGAACAACTCCAAGAGAACCAAGTTCCTTAAGAACCCAGCCTCCCGCCAAGCTGCTGGCCACTTGGCAGCACACCAGTGGCCCTTACAGAAAGCACCAAACCCAGTTGACCCAGCCGGATCAGTAAAAAAACTATAGATCACAGTTACTGATCGGCCCAGACATCCATAGAGCCCTTCCATTGAAAGACTCCAAGAATACCTGCCACACCCGTAAGTCCTCCCTGTGGTCCCTATTCAGACTCATGAAATGTGTTGGTGCCCGGATCCCTGCGGTGGCGGCTGACAGCCGCCTGCAGAAAATTCGGCCCATAGGGATGATACGGCAAGCAAAGTTTAGCTTACCTAGCAGAGATTGGAGTTGGCGAAGCTGCAGTTAACTAAACTCCAATAGTCCCGCGAACCTCCTCCTTCAACTTCAAAAGTTTGTCCTGCGGAATCCTGCATTCCATCATCCTTGAATCTATCTCAATTCCAAGAAATGTGATAGTAGCCATTGGACCCTCCATTTTTTCCGGGGCTAGCGGCACCCCAAATCTTTCCGCTAAATGCTGCAAGGTCCCCAAGAGCACTGCACATATGTTGGAACCCACTGGACCCACACATAAGAAGTCGTCCAAATAATGGATGACTGAATTGATACCTGCCACATCCCGAACTGCCCACTCCAAGAACGAACTGAACGTTTCGAAAAGAGCACAGGATATAGAGCATCCCATTGGAAGACAACGGTCTACATAGTAGGCCCCTTCCCATTTACAGCCTAGCCACCTGAAACTGTCGGGATGAACTGGCAAAAGCCGAAAAGCCGATTCGATATCGGACTTGGCCATTAAAGACCCCTGCCCATATCTCCTAACCCATGCGACTGCTGCATCAAAAGATGTGTACGTCACCGCACACTCTTCTGGGGCTATAGCATCATTCACCGACCCTCCCTTCGGGAAAGAGAGGTGGTGTATGATTCTGAACTTGTTCGGCTCTCTTTTTGGTACCACACCCAAAGGGGAGACCACTAACCCTTGTAGTGGTCTTTCCCGGAAAGAACTCGCCATGCGTCCCAACGAAACCTCTTTTTTCAAGGCCGACCGCAAATTCTTGGCCTCAGGCGGCACCTCCGCCAAGGCGCAAGGAATGTGAAAACCCTCCCTAAAACCTGCCTCCAGCGTGGCAGCCGCTGCCCGGTCAGGGTACCTATTGAGGAAAGGCCGCATCCTTTCCACCTGTACCGGAGTCCTCCCTCTTACCTGAAGTATCTCCGGCGCGTCCTTTTCCTTTTTTGAAACATTTTGCCAACGCATGGGATCCCGCGCAGCCGGAACACAAATGCTTGAAACGACAGTTGGCTCCAAATCTGCAGGTTCCTTCATTAAATTGCCAGCAATATCTCCATTTTTTCTCGGCCGGTTGTCCTGGGGCTGCTGAACCTCCGACCCCTGCCTGAAAAAACTGACTAGGGGCCCTTGCTGCCGTCATCAACCTCATCCACAAGCTGATGTCCTTGTGATCCCAGCGTAGATTCGGTCGCACAGTCATCCTCTGACGAAATTGCTCATCATAGCGTAGCCACGCCATGCCCCCGTATGTTCTATGGGCCTCACTAATGGCCTCTAGGTACACGAAAAGCGCTGAACAATGTTCTGGCGCTTTCTCGCCTACCACACACGCCAAAATGGCGAATGCTTGTAGCCAATTAGAGAACGTTCGCGGGATCAAGCGATACCTACGCTTCTCCTCATCCTCCTTTTTACCCTCCACCGGTTTTAACCTATCCAGATTAAATTTATCTAACGGGAGTAACGTGAAAATTTCCACGTATTCGCCCTTCCATATTTTTTCTTTTATCTCTGCTTTTCAATGAGCCCCCAACGGGCCCTCAAAGCAGACATATACCTCGCTCCTTGCCGCATCTGCTAATCTAACTGAATCAGCTTTTTTCTCAGTTGTCTTCACCTGGTCCCCCGAAGTCGTAGCCACTGCTGCCGTAGAGGGGGGCACCCCAACCGCTGAAACAGCCGCCACCGGCAAAACCGGGACTTCTCCCGCAAGAGGTGGGGTGGTCCCCGTCTGCGGGGTATTCCTCTCCATCGTCCACGCAGTCGCCGGACCACCTCCTGCCCCTGCTTCCACGTGTGCTACTAGCTCTTTTAGGCCAGTTAGCAACTCCCGCAAACCCTCATTCCCTGTTTGGGGCGCTGATACTGGCGGTGGAGCCGATACATTCCCCGCCCCCCCTGGCCTGACTAGACCCCCAGACCGTGAACCTCCCCCCTGCACATTTTGCCCCAACAGATTATGTAAAAGAATAGTGACAGGGTTAGAAGAATCGCACTCACCGGGCTGCCCTGGACTGGGCCCAACAGCCGCCACTCCTGGAACCAACGATGCTTGATGTCCCTGATTGTCGCCTCCGTCAGACCCGGACAGCTCACCTTCCGACCGATCGTCGTGCTCGTCCATCCTGCCGACTTCTTGTTGCACCCCACTTGCGGTCGCAGTGGTTGCCGAGGGCCTGTGGTGCTGAGCTCGGCCACTCCTCCCTTGAATACCGCTAGGCCCGCTGGATGCCCCTGGTGACAGACTCCTACGTCTACTGCTGCGCGGGGTGCGTGCTGACCGGCCATTACCACCCCTCACACTGTCCCTGGCGTCTCTCTCTGACCCGCTGTCACCCTGCGGCGGACTATTGGCCATCTCTGTCGCCCGTGCCCCTCCTCCACTTGCCGCGGTGCATTCTCGTGTGTCCCGAGCCCTCCGTCCCTCTACTGCTGACCTCTCAGGGGGTTGTAAGCATCTGCGCCTTGCTGGGGGGGAAGAGCCGCGTGCATTGCTGGGCCCCCTTCCCCCGGTCCCTCCAACCTTCCTCCGATTCCCCCGGGCCTCTCCTCGTCCATCCCTCTGCCTGACCTGCATGGTGGGTGTCTGGGCTTCTCCCGCTGCTCTCTCGCTCTGCACTGCTCTGGATGGGCCCGGGCCAGCCTCAGGGCTGTATCTCTCAGGCGGCTGTGACCGCCGCGCCCTAGGAGTTGGTGGCCCCCCCCGCTCACCGTCGCCCCGCCATCAGCGATCACCCGCAGCTGTTGCTGGAACCAGTCCGCGCCGTTAGCCGCAACCGCCGCTCTTAGCTGATCCAAAAAACCCTCCATCGCCGCCATGCTGTGTTATAGGGGGAAGATGAAGAGCGGTGAGGTGTGCATCTAATCTCGTCCACCACCGCTCTTCGACTGACGTCACTTCCCCTTCCTACCTCTCCTACACTTTCCTCCTACAGCCCCTCCCCTTCTCTAAAAGGAGAACTGTCCCATACTGAGACAGGCATATGTGCAGTCCAGCACTGTCATGCCGTCCCTGCGCTTAGGGTCCCCCTTTTGGCTCTGTGACTCTCTGTTAGATTATATAGTGCATGGCCAGCATTATTCCTTGATCCTGTAGGTTCCCTCCATGCCGCTCCTGCAAAGCCTCTTTTCCTCTTTTCTAAGGCAGGCCATACACAGTTCAAATCTCGGCCTGTTCAACAGGAATCCTGTATGGGCAGGCTGAATGTACCAAGTCGATCGATCAACTTGGGTACAACCAGCATGCTGCGTTTTACAATAGCCGCTAGCAATAATAACTATCTTCTCCCAGTGGGAAAGGCTTCCCCCGCTAAGGTTGCCACCTCATCCCTTTAAACCCGAATATATACAGTGGGGACGCAAAGTACTCAGACCCCCTTAAATTTTTCACTCTTTGTTATATTGCAGCCATTTGCTAAAATCATTTAAGTTAATTTTTTTCCTCATTAATGTACACACAGCGGCCCATATTGACAGAAAAAGACAGAATTTTGACATTTTTGCAGATTTATTAAAAAAGAAAATCTGAAATATCACATAGTCCTAAGTACTCAGACCCTTTGCTGTGACACTCATATATTTAACTCAGGTGCTGTCCATTTCTTCTGATCATCCTTGAGATGGTTCTACACCTTCATTTGAGCCGAGCTGTGTTTGATTATACTGATTGGACTTGATTAGGAAAGCCACACACCTGTCTATATAAGACCTTACAGCTCACAGTGCATGTCTGAGCAAATGAAAATCATGAGGTCAAATGAACTGCCTGAAGAGCTCAGAGACAGAATTGTGGCAAGGCACAGATCTGGCCAAGTTTACAAAAAAAATCTGCTGCACTTAAGGTTCCTAAGAGCACAGTGGCCTCCATAATCCTTAAATGGAAGACGTTTGGGACGACCAGAACCCTTCCTAGAGCTGGCTGTCCGGCCAAACTGAGCTATCGGGGGGAGAAGAGCCTTGGTGAGAGAGGTAAAGAAGAACCCAAAGATCACTGTGGCTGAGTTTCAGAGATGCAGTCGGGAGATGGGAGAAAGTTGTAGAAAGTCAACCATCACTGCAGCCCTCCACCAGTCGGGCTTTATGGCAGAGTGGCCAGACGGAAGCCTCTCCTCAGTGCAGGACACATGAAAGCCCGCATGGAGTTTGCTAAAAAACACCTGAAGGACTCCAAGATGGTGAGAAATAAGATTCTCTGGTCTGATGAGACCAAGATAGAACTTTTTGGCCTTAATTCTAAGCGGTATGTGTGGAGAAAACCAGGCACTGCTCATCACCTGTCCAATACAGTCCCAACAGTGAAGCATGGTGGTGGCAGCATTATGCTGTGGGGGTGTTTTTCAGCTGCAGGGACAGGACGACTGGTTGCAATCGAGGAAAAGATGAATGCGGCCAAGTACAGGGATATCCTGGATGAAAACCTTCTCAAGAGTGCTCAGGACCTCAGACTGGGCCGAAGGTTTACCTTCCAACAAGACAATGACCCTAAGCACACAGCTAAAATAACGAAGGAGTGGCTTCACAACAACTCCGTGACTGTTCTGAAATGGCCCAGCCAGAGCCCTGACTTAAACCCAATTGTGCATCTCTGGAGAGACCTAAAAATGGCTGTCCACCAACGTTTTCCATCCAACCTGACAGAACTGGAGAGGATCTGCAAGGAAGTATGGCAGAGGATCCCCAAATCCAGATGTGAAAAACTTGTTGCATCTTTCCCAAAAAGACTCATGGCTGAATTCGATCAAAAGGGTGCTTCTACTAAATACTGAGCAAAGGGTCTGAATACTTAGGATCATGTGATATTTCCGTTTTTCTTTTTTAATAAATCTGCAAAAATGTCAAGAATTCTGTGTTTTTCTGCCAATATGGGGTGCTGTGTGTACATTAATGAGAAAAAAAATGAACTTAAACGATTTTAGCAAATGGCTGCAATATAACAAAGAGTGAAAAATTTAAGGGGGTCTGAATACTTTCCGTCCCCACTGTATGAAGTACACAGGTTCTGAGGCTAATTTAATGCAGATAAGGCACCATTGTTCAGCTATCTGTCCCACAGATTACCCCCTTTTTATGGAGTAACCTTTTACATTTATTGATCTGTTTGTCATTTCTTTGTTTGACCAGCTGTAATCTATGCCAATGGCTGAGAGCACTGATCAGAGTGTTTTGGCAAGATACAAAAGAATAGCAGTAGAGATCGCTATACCAACGTTGGATAGTTAGTACAGCAGCTCCTCCTGAGCTGACAGGTTTTTTTAGTTCAGCGCTGCTGGGTTGAACGATAAAAAGCCTATTGGTGTGTACTAGGCCTTTCAGTGCCCCCCCCCCCCCACACACACACACACACACGCGCTTCAAGGGTTAACTGGTCATTACACAGATAAGGAGTGTTTGCCTAACTAGATACATTTTGTACAGGTAAGCGAGTTTATACAGAGATTACACAGTTAGATTGTATAGTGCATGGCCAGCATTATTCCTTGATCCTGTAGGTTCCCTCCATCCGTGTAACCGCTCCTGCAAAGCCTCTTTTCCTCTTTTCTAAGGCAGGCCATACACGGTTCAAATGTCGGCCTGTTCAACAGGAATCCTGTATGGGCAGGCTGAATGTACCAAGTTGATGGAACAACTTGGGTACAACCAGCATGCTGCGTTTTACAATAGCCGCTAGCAATAATAACTATCTTCTCCCAGTGGGAAAGGCTTCCCCCGCTAAGGTTGCCACCTCATCCCTTTAAACCCGAATATATACAGTGGGGACGGAAAGTACTCAGACCCCCTTAAATTTTTCACTCTTTTATATTGCAGCCATTTGCTAAAATCATTTAAGTTCATTTTTTTCCTCATTAATGTACACACAGCACCCCATATTGACAGAAAAACACAGAATTGTTGACATTTTTGCAGATTTAATAAAAAAGAAAAACTGAAATATCACATGGTCCTAAGTATTCAGACCCTTTGCTGTGACACTCATATATTCAACTCAGGTGCTGTCCACTTCTTCTGATCATCCTTGAGATGGTTCTACACCTTCATTTGAGTCGAGCTGTGTTTAATTATACTAATTGGACTTGATTAGGAAAGCCACACACCTGTCTATATAAGACCTTACAGCTCACAGTGCATGTCAGAGCAAATGAAAATCATGAGGTCAAATGAACTGCCTGAAGAGCTCAGAGACAGAATTGTGGCAAGGCACAGATCTGGCCAAGTTTACAAAAAAATTCTGCTGCACTTAAGGTTCCTAAGAGCACAGTGGCCTCCATAATCCTTAAATGGAAGACGTTTTGGACGACCAGAACCCTTCCTAGAGCTGGCTGTCCGGCCAAACTGAGCTATCGGGGAGAAGAGCCTTGGTGAGAGAGGTAAAGAAGAACCCAAAGATCACTGTGGCTGAGCTCCAGAGATGCAGTCGGGAGATGGGAGAAAGTTGTAGAAAGTCAACCATCACTGCAGCCCTCCACCAGTCGGGCTTTATGGCAGAGTGGCCAGACGGAAGCCTCTCCTCAGTGCAAGACACATGAAAGCCCGCATGGAGCTTGCTAAAAAAAACACCTGAAGGACTCCAAGATGGTGAGAAATAAGATTCTCTGGTCTGATGAGACCAAGATAGAACTTTTTGGCCTTAATTCTAAGCGGTATGTGTGGAGAAAACCAGGCACTGCTCATCACCTGTCCAATACAGTCCCAACAGTAAAGCATGGTCGTGGCAGCATTATGCTGTTTTTCAGCTGCAGGGACAAGACGACTGGTTGCAATCGAGGGAAAGATGAATGCGGCCAAGTACAGGGATATCCTGGACGAAAACCTTCTCCAGAGTGCTCAGGACCTCAGACTGGGCCGAAGGTTTACCTTCCAACAAGACAATGACCCTAAGCACAAAGCTAAAATAACGAAGGAGTGGCTTCACAACAACTCCGTGACTGTTTTTGAATGGCCCAGCCAGAGCCCTGACTTAAACCCAATTGAGCATCTCTGGAGAGACCTAAAAATGGCTGTCCACCAACGTTTACCATCCAACCTGACAGAACTGGAGAGGATCTGCAAGGAGGTATGGCAGAGGATCCCCAAATCCAGATGTGAAAAACTTGTTGCATCTTTCCCAAAAAGACTCATGGCTGTATTAGATCAAAAGGGTACTTCTACTAAATACCGAGCAAAGGGTCTGAATACTTAGGACCATGTTATATTTCCGTTTTTCTTTTTTAATAAATCTGCAAAAATGTCAAGAATTCTGTGTTTTTCTGTCAATATGGGGTGCTGTGTGTACATTAATGAGAAAAAATTGAACTTAAATGATTTTAGCAAATGGCTGCAATATAACAAAGAGTGAAAAATTTAAGGGGGTCTGAATACTTTCCGTCCCCACTGTATGAAGTACACAGGTTCTGAGGCTAATTTAATGCAGATAAGACACCAAGTGAGTTTTTTTACCACCTCAATCAGCCACAGAACCTGTGTAATTAATATGTGTTTGGGTTTTAAGGGATGAGGCGGCAACCCTATCCCTCGTCTTCTCCCACTACCCCCACCCCCCCGCTGGGAGAAGACAATGGCTCGGCAGGAGGGATTCCCACATCAACACTGCCTGTGTTGATGAAGGAATCAAGCTAATTCCTTCCCTGCAACCCCACCTTCCTGAACCATACCAGGCCACATGCCCTCAACATGGGGTGGGGGTTGCTATATTAATGAGGACAAGGGCCTCTTCCCCACAACCCTGGCCCAGTGATTGTAGGGGTGCGGGGGGTGACTTATCCAAATCTGGAAGCCCCCTTTAACAAGGATGCTCCCAGATCCCAGCTCCCACTATGTGAATGAATATGGGGTATATAGTAACCCAATTTGTTCATGAAAAAAGTGTTAGATGGGGAAGCTACGTTGGATGCAGAGCTTTTTTTTTGGTTGTCGTTAGCGGTTTATTTTTTAATAAAGTAATTGTCAAAAACTATTGTGTTTTTATTTTGCTTTTTATACTTTTTTGGTGGATGAGTCGTTTTTTGTACCCCATACTCATTCAGATAGGGGGCCGGGATCTGGTGGCCCCTTGTTAAAGGGGGCTTTCAGATTCGATAGATCACCCCCTGTATCCCCACAACCACCGGGCCAGGGTTGTGGGAAAGAGGCCCCAAAGCACCCCCCCAAGTTGAGGACATTTGGCCTTGCAAGGTTTAGGGGGGCGCTCGCTCACCCCCCCTTTCCTGACCTGCTGGGCTACATTTTCAGCTAAGGGTCTTGTATGGATTTTGGGGGGACCCCATGTTATAATTTAAAACTGCTTGCAGCTGTAATGTAATGTTGCCCCCCCCTCCCAGCCCATTACCAGGCCCTTTGGGTCTGGTATGGATATTAAGGTGAACCCCGCACCCAAGTTAAAAAAAAAGGTGGGGGGGCCTTCTTAAGTTGAATCTGTTTGTAATTTGGAATAGGTACATTTTGTAAGTGTAGCTCCAGCCAAAAAAATCTATTTTTAAGCTTTTTGGATAACATAGGGAAGGCTTATCATCACCCCTGTAACTTTTATTTTGCTGTCTGTGCCCCTGTTCAGAAGATTTCACCTCACTTTCTGTCCCAATGACAATTGGATTTTGAAAATTTTGGGTTATTACGGAAACAAGCATCAGTGGGGAGATACCTTTTTCCCATATTAACTCTTACAGAAGAGAATTTCCCTTCCTAGGGGTAGATTTCCTCTCAATTCCTGTTGTCTCCCTCCGTTTCTAAGTAGGAGTCATTTGTAAGTCGGATGTTTGAAAATAGGGGACCACCTGTATATAATATACGGCCTGCCCTATACACTCTGCGGAAAATTAGGCCTTAGGTGTTGGTGGTACCAGGACACTGTAAGCCCTCACAGTTACTCTTGGTGGGCGCTGGAACGGACCCTGCTGTGAAATATTATATCAAGAATTGTAATTACTTGCCCCTGTTAAACAGGGGCAGAAAAATTGGGCCTTAGGCGGTGGTGATGGCACAACACTGTAAAGCCTCACAGATACTTTTGCTGAGCGCAGGAACAGGCCCTGCTGTGAAATATTGGATCAAAAATTGTAATTACGCGCCCCTGTTAAACCACGGCAGAAAAATTGGGCCTTAGGCGGTAGTGGTGGTGGCACAACGCTGTAAAGCCTCACAGATACTTTTGTTGAGCGCAGGAACAGGCCCTGCTGTTAAATATTTGATCAAAAATTGTAATTACACGCCCCTGTTAACCACTTGAGCCCCGGACCATTATGCTGCCTAAGGACCAGAGGTCTTTTTCCAATTTGGCACTGCGTCGCTTTAACTGCTAATTGCGCGGTCATGCAATGCTGTACCCAAAAGAAATTTGCGTCCTTTTCTTCCCACAAATAGAGCTTTCTTTTGATGGTATTTGATCACCTCTGCGGTTTTTATTTTTTGCGCTATAAATGGAAAAAGACCGAAAATTTTGAAAAAAAATGATATTTTCTAGTTTTTGTTATAAAAAAAATCCAATAAACTCAATTTTAGTCATACATTTAGGCCAAAATGTATTCGGCCACATGTCTTTGGTAAAAAAAATGTCAATAAGCGTATATTTATTGGTTTGCGCAAAAGTTATAGCGTCTACAAACTAGGGTACATTTTCTGTAATTTACACAGCTTTTAGTTTATGACTGCCTATGTCATTTCTTGAGGTGCTAAAATGGCAGGGCAGTACAAAACCCCCCAAATGACCCCATTTTGGAAAGTAGACACCCGAAGGAAATTGCTGAGAGGCATGTTGAACCCATTGAATATTTATTTTTTTTGTCCCAAGTGATTGAATAATGACAAAAAAAAAAAAATATTTACAAAAAGTTGTCACTAAATGATATATTGCTCACACAGGCCATGGGCCTATGTGGAATTGCACCCCAAAATACATTCTGCTGCTTCTCCTGAATATGGGGATACCACATGTGTGGGACTTTTTGGGAGCCTAGCCGCGTACGGGGCCCCGAAATCCAATCACCGCCTTCAGGATTTCTAAGGGTGTAAATTTATGATTTCACTCTTTACTGCCTATCACAGTTTTGGAGGCCATGGAATGCCCAGGTGGCACAAACCCCCCCCCCCAAATAACCCCATTTTGGAAAGTAGACACCCCAAGCTATTTCCAGAGAGGCATATTGAGTCCATGGAATATTTTATATTTTGACACAAGTTGCGGGAAAGTGACACATTTTTTTTTTTGCACAAAGTTGTCACTAAATGATATATTGCTCACACAGGCCATGGGCATATGTGGAATTGCACCCCAAAATACATTTAGCTACTTCTCCTGAGTACGGGGATACCACATGTGTGGGACTTTTTGGGAGCCTAGCCGTGCACGGGACCCCGAAAACCAATCACCGCCTTCAGGATTTCTAAGGGTGAAAATTTTTGATTTCACTCTTCACTGCCTATCACAGTTTCGGAGGCCATGGAATGCCCAGGTGGCACAAAACCCCCCCAAATGACCCAATTTTGGAAAGTAGACACCCCAAGCTATTTGCTGAGAGGCATGGTGAGTATTTTGCAGCTCTCATTTGTTTTTGAAAATGAAGAAAGACAAGAAAAAACTTTTTTTTTTTCTTTTTTCAATTTTCAAAACTTTGTGACAAAAAGTGAGGTCTGCAAAATACTCACTATACCTCTCATCAAATAGCTTGGGGTGTCTACTTTCCAAAATGGGGTAATTTGGGGGGGTTTTGTGCCACCTGGGCATTCCATGGTCTCCGAAACTGTGATAAGCAGTCAAGAGAGAAATCAAAAATTCACTCCCTTAGAAAGCCTGAAGGCGGTGCTTGGTTTTCGGGGTTCCGTACGCGGCTAGGCTCCCAAAAAGTCTCACACATGTGGTATCCCCGTACTCAGGAGAAGCAGCAGAATGTATTTTGGGGTGTAATTTCACATATTCCCATGGCATGTTTGAGCAATATATCATTAAGTGACAATTTTGTGCAAAAAAAAAAAAAATTTGTCTCTTTCCCGCAACTTGTGTCGCAATATAAAATATTCCATGGACTCGACATGCCTCTCAGCAAATAGCTTGGGGTGTCTACTTTCCAAAATGGGGTCATTTGGGGGGGTTTTGAACTGTCCTGGCATTTTATGCACAACATTTAGAAGCTTATGTCACACATCACCCACTCTAACCACTTGAAGACAAAGCCCTTTCTGACACTTATTGTTTACATGAAAAAGTTTTTTTTTTTTTTGCAAGAAAATTACTTTGAACCCCCAAACATTATATATTTTTTTAAAGCAAATGCCCTACAGATTAAAATGGTGGGTGTTTCATTTTTTTTTTTCACACAGTATTTGCGCAGCGATTTTTCAAACGCATTTTTTGGGGAAAAAACACACTTTTTAAAATTTTAATGCACTAAAACACACTATATTGCCCAAATGTTTGATGAAATAAAAAAGATGATCTTAGACCGAGTACATGGATACCAAACATGACATGCTTTACAATTGCGCACAAACGTGCAGTGGCAACAAAATAAATACATTTTTAAAAGCCTTTAAAAGCCTTTACAGGTTACCACTTTAGATTTACAGAGGAGGTCTACTGCAAAAATTACTGCCCTCGATCTAACCTTCGCGGTGATACCTCACATGCATGGTGCAATTGCTGTTTACGTTTGACGACAGACCGCCGCTTGCGTTCGCCTTAGCGCGAGAGCAGGGGGCGACAGCGGTGCTTTTTTTTTTTTTTTTCTTTATTATTTTTTTGCTTTTTTTATCTTATTTTTAAACTGTTCCTTTCATTTTTATTTTTTTTTAATCATTTTTATTGTTATCTCGGGGGATGTAAATATCCCCTATGATAGCAATAGGTAGTGACAGGTACTCTTTTTTGAAAAAATTGGGGTCTATTAGACCCTAGATCTCTCCTCTGCCCTCAAAGCATCTGACCACACCAAGATCGGTGTGATAAAATGCTTCCCCAATTTCTCAATGGCGCTATTTACATCCGGCGAAATCTAAGTCATAAAATGCTCGTAGCTTCCGGTTTCTTAGGCCATAGAGATGTTTGGAGCCACTCTGGTCTCTGATCAGCTCTATGGTCAGCTGGCTGAATCACCGGCTGCATTTTCAGGTTCCCTGTTGAGACAGGAGAGCCAGAGAAATACACGGAAGACGGTGGGGGGGGCATTCCCTCCCACGGCTTGTAAAAGCAGTCTAGAGGCTAATTAGCCGCTAGGATTGCTTTTACATGAAAGCCGACCGCTGGCTGAAAAGAATGATACCAAGATGATACCTAAACCTGCAGGCATCATTCTGGTATAACCACTCAAAGTTGTGAATGGCGTACCTGAAGACAAAAAAATGGTTAACAATAAAGCACAGTAAACGGTAAAGTATAAAAAATTGCATACCTGAAAAGCAAACATGATAAAACATAATAACAATAAAACATTGCAGAATAGAATACAGTAAAAAAGAGCAGAACAATAGAGAGAATAGAGAGAGAGAGAACAATAAAACGACAACTATTTTTTTTAATTTTATATATTTTTTTTTTTTTACACTTTTTTTGTAACTAACTTTTATAGCTGTAACCGGTTCCAGGTTCGGGTCTCTCAAAATGCGATGGCATCTTGGGAGACCCTGTGAAAGTGCGCCTAGTCTGTGGAATGCTGTATCCTATGCTAATACTCAACTAGTGCATAGTAGCGTTCAAAACATTCACCAATGCATAGACCAGGATTGTCAGGACAGGAGGGACAATAATAGCGGGTGTCACACCTATATCCGCGCTTGCTGCAGACACAATATCTTTTTTGGGGGGGTTCGTTGGGTAGGGGTACTCGGGAGGACATAAAGAAAATGCCTCTCATGCAGCCGACTGCCTTTGGTTGGGGATGTGAACGGGGGAAGTACGGGCGCTGCAGAAGCGATGGGTTCCCAATTGGGATTGGCGAATGCAGCAGGAAAGGCACTATCTATGGGCACGACGGGCCTGTGTTTGTCTTTTTGGTGGCAGCGG
This sequence comes from Lithobates septentrionalis, assembly GCA_037952835.1. NCBI lineage: Eukaryota > Metazoa > Chordata > Amphibia > Anura > Ranidae > Lithobates > Lithobates septentrionalis. The sequence continues at coordinate 1,240,701 of JBBDGP010000296.1, forward strand.
GACACTACTTGTGCTTGCCACCTCACCAGCTTGAACTGCACTTATGGGACTCGCCACATCACCAAGTGTTACTGCAGTGCTGGTTTGACTACGACCGGGTGTACTAGGCCGCTGGCGCTTGCCAGTTCACCAAAACGCTACCAAAAAATCTGTTGGCGATCGCAGGGATCAGGCCTGACTCTGCGAACGCTGCAGTTATGCGTTTTAGTCTTTTGTAAGTGACAGTGATCGATCGATACTGCACTTGGGTGGGCTGGGCCGGGCGGAGGGGCAAAACGCAGGTGCTAGCAGGTATCTGGGCTGATCCCACTAACACTGCGTTTGTGAGAACCCTAAACTGCTGGGGATGCTAGTATAGATCTGATCGGATCAGATATTGATCCGTTCAGATACTATACCACTAAGGGTGGTGTACAGTGCGTGCGTGGGTGTTAGCGGTACTGGCGCTAACCTGACGCTGCCTGGGGCTGGTGCTTGCCAGTTCACCAAAATACTACCAAAAAAACTGTTAGTGATCGCAGGGATCAGGCCTGACTCTGCGAACGCTGCAGTTATGCATTTAGTGTTTTGTAAGTGTCAGTGATCGATCGATACTGCACTTGGGTGGGCTGGGCTGGGCTGGGCGGAGGGGCAAAATGCAGGTGCTAGCAGGTATCTGGGCTGATTCCGCTAACACTGCGTTTTTGGGAACCCTAAACTGCTGGGGACGCTAGTATAGATCTGATCGGATCAGATATTGATGCGTTCAGATACTATACCACTAAGGGAGGTGTATGCTGCGTGCGTGGGTGTTAGCGGTACTGGCGCTAATCTGACGCTGCCTGGGGCGACGCATATCACCGCCGGGCGATCAGGGGGCTAAACCTTTATTCGGTAATAAACGGCGGGTGCCCTGACACTATAAAAAATAAACGAACTAACCAGCGTCACCCGTAACAGTTATACGGTGATCAGTGGTGAAAGGGTTAACTAGGGGGCCATCAAGGGGTTAAAACATTTATTAGGTAGTATATGGGGGTCCCTGACGCTATAAAACGCTGACGGCGAACCTAAATATTTACCTCCCTAACTAGCGTCACCAGCGACACTAATACAGCGATCAGAAAAATGATCGCTTAGTGACACTGGTGACAGGGGGTGATCAAGGGGTTAAAACTTTATTAGGGGGGGTTAGGGGGGTACCCTAGACCTAAAGGGGGGTAATACTAACTGTCCCAACACTGTAACTGTCACAAACTGACACTATGCAGTAATCAGAAAAAAAAAAAAAAACTGCTGGTGTCAGTTTGTGACAGGGGGGGGGGGGGGTGATCGGGGGGGGATCGGGGGGCGATCGGGGGGGGGGATCGGGGTGTTTAGTGTGCCTGGCATGTTCTACTGAGTGTGTAGTGTGTTGTGCACTCACATACCTGTCTTCTCTCCTCGGGCCGGAACGGAAATTACTGAGCCGAGGAGAGATGACATCATTTCATTTGCTGCTGTTTAGCATACAGCAGCAAAGGAATGATTCGATTGGCCGGCGGCGATCGCGAGGGGGGGCCACGAACGGATGGTCTCCCCCTCACCTCTGATCGCCGCTGGACAAAAGACGACCGCCTCGGGCACCGGGGGGGGGGGTCCGATCGGACCCCCCACCCGTGGAAGGCAAATCACGTACCATGTACGTGATTTTGCCTGTCCGTGCCACTTTGCCGACGTACATCGGCGTGAGGCGGTCGTCAAGTGGTTAAACCACGGCAGAGAAATTGGGCCTTAGGCAGTGGTGGTGGTGGCACAATGCTGTAAAGCCTCACAGATACTTTTGTTGAGCGCAGGAACAGGCCCTGCTGTTAAATATTTGATCAAAAATTGTAATTACACGCCCCTGTTAAACAGGGGCAGAAAAATTGGGCCTTAGACAGTGGTGGTGGTGCCACAACACTGCAAACCCTCACAGATACTCTTGTTGAGCGCAGAAACGAGCCCTGCTGTTAAATATTTGATCAAAAATTGTAATTACACGCCCCTGTTAAACAGAGCAGAAAAATTGGGCCTTAGGCAGTGGTGGTGGTGCCACAACACTGCAACCCCTCACAGATACTCTTGTTGAGCACAGGAACGAGCCCTGCTGTTAAATATTTGATCAAAAATTGTAATTACGTGCCCCTTTTAAATGGGCAGAAAAATTGGGCCTTAGGTAGTGGTGGTGGTGCCCTGAACTGAAAATAATCTTAGAAGCTAGCATCATGAAAATTGAGGAGGAATAGGATAGTCACTCAGCATAATAGGATAGTCACTCAGCATATGCAGTCTTCAAGGGATCCCACATCCATAGAAAAATAATTCGGTTACATCAGCATCAGGTGCTTGGTAGCTGGTGATCCAAGACTGATTCATTTTTATGAATGTGAGCCGATCAACAGATTCTGTGGACAGGCGCACTCTGTGATCGGTTGCAAAGCCTCCAGCAGCACTGAATGTGCGTTCAAAAAGGACGCTGGATGCAGAATAGGCCAGTAGCTCAATTGCATATTGAGCAAGCTCTGGCCAGTGGTCCATCCTCAAGACCCAGTAACCCAGTGGATGTTCTGGTGGAAAGGTCTTCAAGTCTGATCTTGCCCCTAGTTATTCCTGCACCATGTAATTCAGACGCTGGCGATGGTTGCTGGAACCGATCAGACCTGGGCGCTGAGGACTGAAGAATTGCCTGAAGGCATCGGTCAGCCGGCCACCTTCTCCACCGTTCTTTCTGTGACTGAACGAAGCCTCAGCAAACGTTGTCCAGCACCAGGAAATTGTAACCTCCCAGGCTCTGGAAACGCATTGCACAAACCTTTCTGCAAGGCCTCCCGAAGATGTTTCATCCTCTGCTCCCTCTGCAAAGGCTGGATAAGTTCTGCAGCCTTACCCTTGTAACGTGGATCAAGAAGGGTTGCCAGCTAATAATGATCCCTATCCTTGATACCACGAATCCTAGGGTCCTTTCACAGGCTTTGCAGGATCAGGGAGGCCATGCAGCGTAGGTTTGCAGAGGCATTCGATCCTGAGACCTCTGGGTCACTAAGGATCACATGATCCTCAACCACCTCCTCCCAGCCACGTACAACTCCATGGGTTTCTGGGGACTGCAAACGATCCCTTGAAGACTGCTGCTGATGCTGAGTGTTATCCTCCACCTCCATGCTGACACAATCCTCCTCCTCCTTCTTCCTGTGTGATCGGCGGTCCTGCAGGAATACTAGTATCTGGATAAAGGGGGCCTTGAGAGGTAAGGAAGTCCTCCTCTTCCTCCCGCTGTTCTGCCTCAAGTGCCCTGTCCATTATTCCACAAAGCATATGCTCCAACAGGAAGACAAGAGGGACAGTATCACTGATGCATGCACTGTCACTGCTCACCATCCTCGTGGCCTCCTCAAATGATGACAGGACAGTGCATGCATCCTTGATCAGTAGCCCCTGGCGTGACAAAAAAAGCCAAGCTCCCCTGACCCTGTCCTGGTGCCATACTCACACAGGTATTTATTGATGGCCCTCTGCTGCATGTGCAGCTGCTGCAGCATTGCCAACGTTGAGTTCCACCTGGTGGGCATGTCGCAGGAATGTCAGCCAGCCGAGCACTGCCATTATATGACCAGCAGAAATGACCACAGACTTTCCTGGCTTGCCTCAGTAGATCCTGTAAGCCTGTGTACCTGCTCAAGAACCGCTGCACCACCAAATTCAGGATGTGAGCCAAACAGGGAACATGGGTCAAGTGTCCCTGTCGGAGGGCGGAGAGGAGGTTGGTGCCATTGTCGCATACAACCATTCCTGGCTGAAGCTGGCGTGGCATCAACCACCTCTGAGCCTGCCCCTGCAGAGCTGACAGAATCTCTGCCCCAGTGTGGCTCCTGTCCCCTAAGCAGACCAACTCAAGCACCGCATGGCATCTTTTTGCCTGAGTGCTTGAGTAGCCCCTTGAATGCCTACAGAGCACCAGTGGTTCAGAGGAGAAATCTGCAGAGGAAGAGGCCATAGAGGAAGAGGAAGAGGAGGGGGTGGAGGAGAGAGCTGTGGCAGAATCACCACTAGCATTTTGGAGGCGTGGTGGGGGAACAAGCTCCAACAATACTGAACCCTGTCCTGCATCCTTCCCAGCTGCCAGCAGAGTTACCCAGTGCGCCGTGAAAGAAAGGTATTGTCCCTGTCAGAGAGGTTACCTGGTTGGGCGCCGGTGCGCGCCGGGGCGCGTTGGTGCTCGTGTTCCTGTGCGTGCTGGGGCGCGTGTTCCTGGGGGCACTGGCGTGTCTGGTCTGACCGGCCGTGGCGTGCAGGGTGGCGTCCGGGCGTTTGTGCGTACGCGCGCTCGCGCCAGCGCGCGTTTGCCTATGGGCGTTACCGCGGGCGCGCCCGGTAGTGTTGACGTGCACGCCGGTGTCGGGGGCAAGCTCCGGGGCGCGTGCGGGGGCGCGTGGCGCTTTGGCGAATCGGCGCATGCACGAGCGTGGCGTTTTGGCGCCAATCAGCCTATTTGAGTCTGCCTCTATCCCTGTTCGGTGCTGCCTGATCAACAGCTCTGTGTCTAGTTCCTCTCTGTGTTCCTGTATCTCTGAAGTTTGACCCATTGTGACCCGGCTTGCCTTTTGGACCTCCTTGATTGCTGCCTGAACCCGACCCTGGGAGGTTTTCTTTAGTATTACAAGATTTCATTTTACAAGCTTTGGAATACCTCCTGACCCATAACTTCTTTATGTTTGACGGGGGCTATTACCTCCAGAAATGCGGGGCCTCCATGGGAGCGAAATTTTCGCCCTCACTGGCCAACCTTTTTATGGGTTGGTGGGAGAGGTCTCTCATCTCTGGATGTAATAGCCCCCGCCGACTAGAAACAGTATTCTTCTGTCGTTTCATTGATGATCTTTTATTTATCACATCTGATGCCAATGCTGACATCAATGTTTGGCTTTCCTATTTTAATGACAATGATCTCAATCTAAAATTCACGGGAACTCTGGAAACCAACAGTATAGTGTTTCTTGATGTAGGATTAACAGGGATGGAAGATGCGATTCACACTAGTCTTTTCAGAAAGCCCACAGCGGGAAACACCATGCTTAGAGCTGATTCTGCACACCCTAAACATACCATCAGAGGGGTACCATACGGCCAGTTTTTGAGGCTAAAACGTTTGTGCAGTACACCTGAAAGTTTTCACGCAGAATCTCATGACATGGCACAGCGCTTCAAAGACCGTGGGTACCCAGAATCCCTAATTACAAAATCTCTCAATACTGTCAGTAAAATCTCTAGACATGTTCTTTTAGAAGAGAGCACACAAAAAAGAAAAAAAAGGAACCCTCCAGCAAAATTCCAGTGGGTGTCCCAATTTTTTCTACACCTTTTAGCTCAGAATTTAACAAGATAAAAAATATCATAAACAGATATCTCCCTATCTTACACAATGACTCAGTTTACAGTAAGGTCCTGTCCAAGGGCATTAAAATGGTCTCCCGGAGGGCACCCACTCTAGGAAATTCCCTATCTTCCCAAGGAAACAAGATAAAACTAATTGGTTGAATTTAACGGGGAATTACCAATGTGGAAAAGGGTATTGTAATTACTGTCGTCACATCAAAGTAGAGAGAAATATACATTCATGTACAAATGGCAAAATGTTTAAAGTCCCCTCTTTCATTAACTGCAACACACAGTTTTTGGTGTACGTCATCACTTGTGACATATGTCAAATCCAGTATGTTGGCCGCACTACACGGCGTCTAAAAGATTGATTACATGACCATTTATATGACATAGCAAAAGATAAATTAACAAATGTGGCCAAGCACTGGATTTTCGTACACCAAAAAGATGTCTCCAGCTTGTTTATTCAAGGAGTAGAAAAAATAGTTATGCCTATTAGAGGAGGAGATAAGTTCCATCTTTTATGCAAACGTGAAGTTTTTTGGATTTTTTCTTTAAATACTAGAATTCCTTTTGGCTTAAACTTCGAATGGGATGTTTCTTATTACTATGATTAACACATAGTTTACTTATTCTGGTTTGTGATTATATAGTCTCTATACTCATTATTTAGCTTAATTTTCCTTTTCAAAGACCTCTCGTGGTAATGACAATATACACTCCCATCGGTCCCAAATATTTACTCGTTACTGCAGCCACAACTATGAGTCAAGTTATCTTTACATCCACAATATAACAGCAACAAGTAAATTCAAAGCATAATATAATTAAACATGATTAAAAATAATATAATTTATGTTTATGCTTTCCATACAAAGCTCAGTAAACCCCCTACTCCTTAATAAATAAATGAAGACACACAGACTATTTAGTTCAGCGATATGATCAATAGGGTAAAATTTACACCGAAAGCTGAGCAAATATCTTGGCTCTATATACCTGATCTCACAGACCGCAATGTGAATAGATGTGGCCACACAGCGATCCATATTCACTTTGAGTCTGCTTTTACACACACGTTTATCCTCTAGTTTCACTTTTTCCTCTACTACATATTACTATAAATAATATTATTTATGTTTAGATTTTTGGAAATTGACCTTTATATTAGGTCTAGTAGATTTTTAATTTTTGAAAAACAAAGACACACAGACCATCTAACTCAGTAATAGGGCTAACAGAGAGAAACTCATATGAAAATGCTGAGCAAACACCTCGGCTTCACTCATTCTTATAGCCCACGGTGTCTATGGACGAGGTGACACCGCAATCTGTTTCTATTCTTAAATCTATCCCTATTTTTGTTGTGTGGATATGTTCAGTTCAGAGCCTTTTTCTAGCTACATACAACTTACATAGTTGGCTACACACATAGACACAGTAATATCCTTGTTTAATGGTTACTATTTTTTACATAGCTTGACACATATGACATGGATTTTCGCTCAGCTCTATGAGGTCTGTCACACTCTTCATTCCTTAGTGTAACCATGGATCGCCTTACTCATAGACATAGCCATCTAGTTACATTTTCACTGAATTATTTTGGCTACATTTTTTAGCTGCATGCTTTTGCATACAGCTTTATTGCGTTTATTGATCAATGGTATTTACTTAGACATCTTGTTATCTTCCAAAATAGTGACACAATGTTTGTAACATCTTAAAGCCCTCTGATGTTTTTCCACACCTGGATTAAAGGCTAGACACGAATTGTAAATAAGGCAACACATTTACTGATCGCTAAGAGACCATTGACACAGCGATATTCACTCACAGCTTTGTGGAGAAATGGTATCCCTTTTAAAATCATTCATATGCCGCTATGCTTACAGCGAAGTTTTACTATATTCTCCACTAGCACCGACATAGTCTCATCCAGTCACATAATCGTTTGTTGGGATTGTCAAGTTTATTTTTAAATACTACTTAATATATTTTGATATATTCGAATACCTAGACAACCTTAATACTCGACAGGGTTTAACTCAATACATCCGGTAATTATTTTGATTAACACCTCTCGAGGCTTTCACATAAATATGTCCATTACTCTTTTTTCTTCAAAAAGATAAGTCACTTCGTGAGAGTTCTTCCTTTTATCCTGATCTCTGGGAATCCAAGTTTTAAACAAGACTAATGTAATTAACAAATAAATATTCTTTAGTATTCACATGATTTGTTGATTCAGGTTTAGGACAAATATACATTTTTCTATATGGTTTTTTATCTTAATCAGTATATGGACACATAATTTTTATAATAAAAGTTTTTTTCACCATTTATAGAAAATCAGAGTCCTAACAAGCACGGTCTCTGTGTGAATGCGCGTGCAAAAGGTTATTGACATGGAAAGTTTTTCTCCCGTTAATTGCGACCTTCACCTGTGCACACACAGATACACAAATATATAAACATTGGTTTGTGCATGTAAGTGCCTAGTTCATAGGTTTTTTATGCACACACTGAAAAATATGGATTTGTTTTTGTTATAAGCATGGTTTCCATGCGCACTATAATAATTTTTATCATGATAGTATTTATAATATGTTATTTACGGTACTAATATATGTATTCACATGTCAAATGATGAAGGTTTCCCCCTCCTTTTTCGTTTCTTTAGGAAAGGTGCTTCACTTTCACAATTTACAGAAAATTGATGTTACGCACCAGAATAATTCACATGTGGACACAAATGTATTCAATTCTGATATATTAGTATTGTTTTTATTGGGAACAAAGGAAGTATGCATGTATGTGTTTTTTCCCCCTCCCCTTTTTCTATATGACCATGTATTTTATAAACAGTATTAAAACACACATTCATTATATTCACATACATCCTGGTCATAGAGTTCATTCACACACATGAAACACACACATATTCATGGTCTTATGACACATTAAAGTGGAGTTCCACCCAAAAGTGGAACTTCCACTCATCAGATTCCTCCCCCTCTCCGGTGACACAGTTGGCACCTTTCAGGGGTTAGGGGGGTACAGATACCTGTATATTACAGGTATCTGTACCCACTTCCGGCATAGATAGCTGCAGAATCTGCGGTTATTTACGCCACTTCCTGCTCCCTCCCCGCTGCCTGCTGGGAAACACACGGGTCCCAGAGGCAGCAGGGACCATCCGTATTGCGCTACGCAACTCCCGCATGCGCAGTAGGGAACCGGGAAGTGAAGCCGCACGGCTTCACTTCCTGATTCCCTTACCGAAGATGGAGGCGGCAGCACCCGAGGACGGAGAGACGCTTCGGCCTCGGGTGTCGACATCGCGGGCGCCCTGGACAGGTAAGTGTCCATGTTTTAAAAGTCAGCAGCTGCAGTATTTGTAGCTGCTGACTTTTAAAAAAAAAAATTTCGGCGGCGCTCCGCTTTACGCAAACATTCCTTATGGGACTGCCACTTTCCACAATACCACATCACTTTTTTACTATCAGATAACCACTGTTATATATATATACATATAATAATTTCTTTTTTTTTTTTTTGGTTTCACAATATCCATACACAGCATTAATATCACGTTATTGCGATATTGTTTGCATACACAGAAACCCCATATTTTTCTTTTTCTTTCACCCCCCAAACACACTTCACACGCATTGTTCCTTTTCTCTTTTCTGGTGTAATTTATATTTATTTTTATTTTTACACCAGCATTCACTACCCATTAAGATTTCTCAATCTTTTCATTCACTTTTCATCATTTACGTTAATCCAAATATAGCCCCTTTCTTCACTTTTTTTTATCATTCTTCATATGTACTTTACGTGTCTTACATGCTTATATAGCATTTTATATAATTGGTTCCTTTTTTTCTACATTTCGCCGCTGCTTACACATATACACCCTGCACTCACAGGTATTTTCACCCCTGTGCTCATCAACCACTGACCAATGTTCACACCCTTCACAATCAGATCTCAGCTGTTCTGCATTTTAGATTTACCACTTGGTCACATGATTCATGATAAATGGTATATATGTGGTTTCATTTTTATTATTGTTAGCTATGAGTAAGCTCTCCGCAGAGCGTGAAACGCGCTAGCTGATTATCTGTACATTCTATCCATGGTGCTTTGTACATGATTTGTTCTTGATTTTACAATAAAGAAATTTCGTTGGATTATATTCTCCTGGTGTGCGGTTGTCCGGACTTTTTTCTTCCTTCACAGAAAGACACTTTCACTTCTAATTTATTTAAACTTACTATTTTACAGAAAAAAAACTTGTATTAATCTGAGGTTAGCAACTATAACATAACTGTTACAACCTTAAAACAAAGATGTTACCAATGGTACAAAATATTGCTATAATGGTCATACACATGCTGTTAGATTCAACTTTTAAATAAGTTGCTTATAGTTTATATTGCTTTGTCAAATTATTGCTTCTTATAGGAATTAAGACACAGAGTCAGGTATGTCTGTATCAAAGTTCTCAGCATAATGGACTGCTGCTCTTTACTTCTTTCAAAGGCCTTTTTATAGGCAATTATACAAACAATAGCATCAGCACAGCCCCCCCCCACACAGGGCAAGGGTAAACAACAACAGGAGTCACCTGGGCTACGAACACAAGCTTCAATACCATGGCAATACAGTTACAAGAAAACAAAAGCAGCTTCAATCGAGTTTAACAGCCAAAAAGTTACATTCATAACAGATTTACATGTAGGCATCATATTAAGTGAGAACTCTAAATTAAATCCCTGACCTTATCAATTTCCCCCTTTGACATCATCCTCTCCTTCCCCCTGGGTCCTCATGAATAAATTCTAGTCAGTTTTTCCCCAGAGTCCTTTCCCTGACCGCGAGTTGTCAGAGGGGTAGAACCCATCCCCCTAGGTATTACCAACATCTTAAAATTCAAGAAGAGGAGTTTTATAGGAGTAGGGTGATGTCAATACACATTTATCGGTATGCCCTGTCTATTCTCCTAATTTTCCTATTTATTTTCCTGTATACACATATATTCGTGATTGTAAGTGATATTAATATTAGAATAATAATTACCATTGGACTTAACAACCAGTGAAAGGTATTGGTTGCGGTAGAAGACATTCCACTGAATATATCCCACCAATGTGGTGCAGTATCCTGTTGTATCTGTGAGGAAAGATGCACTAGTCTACCTTTGTCAATAATTGCGGATACAAGGTTATTCTGTAGGGTATGTTCTAGTGTTTCTATGTGTTGTCTTAACAACTCTGATTGTTCCAAAACCTGTTTTAGTGGGTCTAAAGAAATTATAAAGGGTGTAGTGTCAGTGAGATTATGTACCTCATAGACTGAAGAGAATACCTTATCGGCGTCTGGTTCAAAAAGGTAGGTATCGTTACCCCATTGTAATATTTTAATCTTTTTTATACATCCCGCAAACGGCGCCGATTTATTTAATGCTGACATGGTGCGGTTATCATTAGTAATGATACAAATATGCTGGGGTCCTATTTCTATGAATCTATTGTTCACATTTGTCGGTGTTCTTTGCATTTTGCATATGCTAGTTTGGTATTTTAACAAGCAAGGTTCATATACTGGGGAACTTCTGCCACATACCATTCCCTTATTAGTTCCTTCACATAGAGTTAAATCATGGGTTCTGTTTCCTTTATCTACATATTTCCCATATATTTCTGGATACCAAAACTCGTCTTTAATTACTAGTGGCATGACCACTATTTTACACATTTCCATTACATCTGCTACCCGGTATGCTTCAAACCTTCCTACACACCATTTATCCTCACATTCTATCTTATCCCCTTTTACTTGGAACCATACACCATCGTCAGTTAAACCCTTAAAATATTTCATCCAGGTATGATAATTTCCCAACTGTAGTTCAGTCCTGGCCCTATTTATTTGTATATGATAGGATAAGAGGTTAAAAGAGCACTGTGTGAAATTTACAAACTGTTGATTTTGATTCCACAGCTGGAGCTCTGCTCCTATCGTGTGATTTATTAACCCTCCCAAAAATTGTAATAGGGGTATTTCTTGCAGTTGGGTTTCAAAAGCGGTGGGTAACCATTTGCTTGTGATAGTCAAGCTGTCAGCTATGTATCCCCCTGCATGCTTCCATCTGTTGTTCATTTCTTCTATCTCGACCGAGTTTAAAATTCCCATCCCTGTACCTGTCAGTCCCAATAGTGTGTCGTACCATTCTCGTTTATACCTACACTCCGGTATCGGGGGAAAGGTGATATTGAATTTTATTTTTGTTTTCTGTTGTGATGTTGATACATTTATGCAAGTGTTTGGTACGGGTGTTAATATGGAAGATTCAATTGTTGGCGTTACTTCTTCCTCCATTTGTATGTGAAACCCATAGGTCTGTGCCCTCCAGTACCACCCATCAACTTTCTCTTCCTTCCACCAAGAGGCACAGAGGAAAGTACTGGATTGATTAACGGTAATATCTGTCAGATTAAACATCCCTTCGGTTATATTCCCTCCTTCTGCCATGACTGTTAATATTTGGTACATTTGTCCCACTACCCGTTCCCGGGCTTGTTTCCATGTCTGTGAAAGGGATATTTTATGACACCTATGGTTCTTACTATTGTTAAAGGGGAAACCCATATTATCGTTCCACTGGAAAGTTACAGTTACTTCTGAGAGGGGGTCTGCCTGTATCCATGCTATACCTACATCTACATGAAACGGTCACCTATGTCCTTCAACAGTATAATTACCCACAGTGTAATCCTTATTTATCTCATATCCTGATACATTTGCCACTTTAGGGTCATCTATGCTCCATTCGAAAGTCATTGTTTCCTCTACTTCAAGTACATTAATACCAGGAGTCCATGCATATATTTGTAAAACAACAATCTTCAACAAAAAATATGTAAGTAGATATTTCATCATGTTGTTTTCTCGGGTTGTTTCTTGCAATGTGATGCGTGTATCCAGGTAGGTTTTCCTTCCAGCTTTACTGAGGTGGCTGTGGTCAAGAGTACTTGGTAAGGACCTTCAAACCTGGGTTCCAATGTCTTTCTGGTGTGTTTCTTTACATATACATAATCCCCTGGTAGCAGCGTATGTGTACCTGTTATTGAATTAGGGTCTGGAAGAGAAGAATACACACTTTTGTGGATCTTAGTTAGACGTTGTTGTAATTGTATCACATATGCAGTCAAACTATCACATTGCAATTGCATACTCTGTGGAAAGTATAAACCCAATCTAGGTGCATTCCCAAAAAGTATCTCATATGGGGATAATCCTGTCTTTCCTGTTGGAGTGTACCTTATAGAGAACAAAGCCAAAGGCAGGCATTCTGGCCAAGGCTTGTTTAACTCTTGCATTGCTTTTTGTATTTTTAACTTTATTGTCCCATTTACTCTCTCCACTGATCCTGAACTCTGTGGGTGGTAAGGGGTGTGAAAACTTTGTTGAACCCCTAACATGGTCATCACACTCTGCATGATTTCTCCTGTAAAGTGTGTCCCCCTATCTGATTCTATGGTTTCAGGAAGACCAAACCTAGGTATTAACTCAGTGATCAGTTTCTTAGCTGTGGCTTTAGCTGTAGCCGATTTTACTGGATAACTTTCGGGCCAACCTGAGAATAAATCGATACACACGAGGACAAACTCAAAGGGGCCGCTCTTGGGCATTTGTATGTAGTCAATTTGCAGTCTCTGGAAGGGGTATTGGGCCCGGACCTGGTGTTTTCGTGGGGTTTTTACTCTCTGTCCTGGGTTATTCAGGAGACAGATTTGGCAGGCTGCACAGTAGTTTCTTGCAGTGCTACTGAATCCAGGGGCGAGCCATCCTTGGTTCACAATCCTATACATGGAATTGGAACTGACGTGTGTGGGTAGGTGAACTGCCGCTGCCATTGCTGGGTACAGAGAGGCAGGTAGGCATATTTTGCCCCCTTCCCTCCATACATTGTCAAGGTCTGGTGCTGCTCCCATTCTGACCCACTTATCTTTCTCACTCTCCCCTGCTTGCTCCTGTAATTTACTCAGCTGCTGCCATGTTGGTTCTGGGATACTCACCTCTACCGCTGCTAAGGTCTCAGGGCTTCCTTCCCCTAGAGCTGCTTGTTTTGCAGTCAAATCTGCAAATGCATTTCCTTTTGCCTCAATTGTTTTTGCGCTCGTGTGTGCCGCTATCTTCATGATGGCCACTCGTTTAACCTTTTGAAGATTGTTCAGGACTCTCTTAATCCCTTCTCCATGTTTTACAGGTGTACCTGCTGCTGTCAGATAACCTCTAGCCCTCCATATGTGGCCATAATCATGCGCTACGCCATAAGCGTAAGCGGAGTCAGTGTAAATATTCCCTTCTCGTTCTTTTAAGTATTCTAGGGCTTGTTCTAAAGCTTTTAATTCTGCTTCTTGTGCTGACATGTGGGCTGGTAAGGGCTGTGCGTCAATCACCTGTGTATCAGTCACTACGGCATAACCTGTGTGATATTTACCCTTGTCATCAGCAAACCTACTGCCATCTATGTACAAAGTGTGCTCAGCATTTAAAATTGGTGTATCTGTAACATGTGGAAATCCCATTGTCTCCTGTTCCATGAGCTGAAAACAATCGTGTTCATCTACTTGTTTAAACAAAAGAGTGTCAGGTACCTCATTTCCTTTCTCACTAGTACTATTAGTACTATCATTCCCCCTTGCCAAATCTGGTGACTGAAGAGGCAAAAAGGTAGCCAAATTTAAGGTTGTACAGCGCTGAAAAGTAACATTTGGAGGTAAGAGTAAAGTACACTGTAACCTCAGTTGTCTGGCCATTGAAATGTGTTTGGGCTGTACCTGAGACAAGATTGCATGTATGTCATGTGTGGTATGCACTACAACTGGATTGTCTAGAACAATCTCTGATGACTTATCTATGATAATTGACACTGCAGCTACCGCCCGTACACAAGACGGTGAACCTCTAGATACTGGATCTAATGCTGCTGAAAAGTAAGCGACTGGTCTTTGTTTTACATGTGCCTGTGTCAGAACACCTGTGGCGTGTCCAGTGATCTCAGCAACGTACAGATTAAATATCTTAGTATAATCTAAAGTGATAAACGACTCATAAGCTATTTCTGTAAGCATATACGGTACAATTTTCAAACAATCGTATAATGGCTGCATCAAAGCGCTAGCATGTGGTATCCACTGTCTACAATATGACACGATACCTAAAAACATACGCAATTGTTTGAAATTCCGTGGGGGTAACATTCCCTTTATCACTTGAACCCTCTCCTCAGTGAGATGTCTCGTACCCTGTGATATACAATGTCCCAAAAAGATAACTTTTTCCTGACACACTTGCAACTTTTTCTTATTAACCTTGCAACCTTTTTCTGCCAAAAATCGCAACAAATTAAGGGTGGTGTGCAGGCTTTCAGTCTCTCACTTATCTGTGGAATTAATCCTTCCATAAACTGTCTATTGAAGGCTCGGATTGTGACTGGCAGCTCTAAATCCATTCCCTCATCTGCCATCATACTTTCTATAGATAAGTAAAAGTCTGATACAGTCAGTCCTGGCATTTGTTTCATGGGTGATATGGACCCCCTCTCCTGTTGTTTTGCCTGACAAAAAGCTTCTAATCTAGCAATAAAAGGGGCCCTTGAGTCTATATGTCTGACATGTCCTGTCTCCAGTATTGCCATCCCCCTCAGCTCGGTCTGCAGGTCAGTCATAAACTGGTTAAACAGGGTCAGAGTCATTTTATGTCTGCATAAATCCTCCCCATCCTGCCAGGTTGCTTCATGTGTATTCATTAACTGTGTCACAAATCTACAGAAAACAGCTGGCTTTACTATAATGCATGTATCAGTGCGTACGGGAGCTACAGTTTCTGAATGAAATTCTTATACTCCACAAACCTGAAAAAAAAAAAACATTCTCTACCCTTAAGTACAGGATATATCTTGTGTGGTTTACGTTCTATGTCAGTATATGGGGGTGGGATGGTTGAACTAAGATTATTTAAAATTTCAACATTTTTTGTTCTTCTGTCTTTCATATCCCAACCATCACAATCTGGATTATGTTTCCACCCCTCTTCTTTTTCTCTATTTGAAACCTTAATTAAGCATTGAACCTGACTCATCCATTGCTTCTCTAACACCTCTCCTTGTCTGTCCCTTTTTATTTCACTTCATACATCCGGGTCTAAGCCCGCTGCTCCTTTCACCTTAAATTTACGAAGGACATCCTTTAAGTCCTGTGCTTCGGTTTTCCCATAAATGTTCTTAATTATCTGTGGCACCGTACAGTGCGCCACAATTCCCTGACGGGGTTTTGTGTTCCTCTGGCCCATTCTAACAGTCCTGCCTAGGTAGCGTGTGGGACACTTAGTGTACAATATAATGCGGCTACAACATATACAAGAATGAATAATTACTTTATATGCTAGCCCAATAACAAACCAGCTAAGTTACACTAGTTCCTCGTTGCCTTCCTCCTAGGGTGCTAGAATTCTAAAAACCTCTCCGGAATGAGATTTCTGAAACCGAATTACTTTATATGCTAGCCCAATAACAAACAATTACTTTATATGCTAGCCCAATAACAAACCAGAATGCGGCTACAACATATACAAAAATGCGGCTACAACATATACAAGCATTCCTTTAAGTGGCCAGGTATCCGACTAGATCTCGGGACTTTGTTGAGACCTTATTCCCCCCTCGTATCTGGGAATCCCTCTCATACACTCTTATCCCTGCTTTATGGAGCAGACAGGGCTTATACTCTCAACCCGTCTATGGTTTATGAGTTAGATGTGAGGTTAAGCATAAGCGTCAGACCCCCAAGCTCACAAGCCCTCAGGTTCCCAATCGTGTGAGGTAAGGCGCATTCCGTTGCTTAGTTCGGCAATCCCCTTCTAACTCATACCATCCTTGACAAGGCTCATTCACTTTCTCAACAAGACAGACAAGACAAACACAGATAACAAAACAAACAAATAATTCCAGCAATATAAACGAAAATATGCAGTAATTCTAGACTCACCACTACAGAGGCTGGTGTTTTAAAACCAGGAGAACCGTAACTGACAGAACGGATAGGCACAAATCAGGGGAGCACAGAATATAAGAAAAATAAAGCTTTTTCTTACCTGGCCAGGTTTTTTGATCTGTGGTTCCCGGAATGCCTGTCTTTTTGTTCCGTCAGCATAGCTCAACCACCTCTTGTAGCAACTTGGTGGGTCCCTGTTCTTCGGGCGCCAAATGTTAGATTCAACTTTTAAATAAGTTGCTTATAGTTTATATTGCTTTGTCAAATTATTGCTTCTTATAGGAATTAAGACACAGAGTCAGGTATGTCTGTATCAAAGTTCTCAGCATAATGGACTGCTGCTCTTTACTTCTTTCAAAGGCCTTTTTATAGGCAATTATACAAACAATAGCATCAGCACAGCCCCCCCACACAGGGCAAGGGTAAACAACAACAGGAGTCACCTGGGCTACGAACACAAGCTTCAATACCATGGCAATACAGTTACAAGAAAACAAAAGCAGCTTCAATCGAGTTTAACAGCCAAAAAGTTACATTCATAACAGATTTACATGTAGGCATCATATTAAGTGAGAACTCTAAATTAAATCCCTGACCTTATCAATGCTATCAAGAGATTAATAATATATTAAGGCAAAATCCTACGGTAAAAAAAGTTACAGAAAAGAAAAGAGACATAATAATAATACAGATACACTACCTAGACAGCCCTTTTTGATTGAAAATGTATACTTTATATTGCAAGAAAATGTACAAAAAACAAATACTTGTACAGGGTACATTCCAATCTGTGCTGCGACGCAGCGCATAAATACACTACATAACAATACATTGCCAAGCATACAAATAAATTACATTCATCCTGCGGTATGATGCCTAATGTGTTGTGCAGAGTAATAATACCCCGAAACATCACATCACGCATGACGCCGCATTACCCTGAAAGCATTACTTCAAAAACATTTCACAAAAAGTCCGGTCATACAGTCAAATAACATTCAAATAACATTCAAATGGGCAACGAGTGTGATGGGGGGGGGGGGGTGGAGAAGGTGGGGTAGGGGAGGGAGTAAAGAGTTCACAGGCCCGAAGCTTTATTTGAACTGCCAAAGGATACATGGGGGAGAGGGGGGTGGGGAAATCTTCAGACCTCCTCTTCCTCCTTAAAGTCCATCAAGTGATAGTCTCTGAGCAGACTGTGAACCAGTCTGTGACAGT
This sequence comes from Lithobates septentrionalis, assembly GCA_037952835.1. Lineage (NCBI taxonomy): Eukaryota > Metazoa > Chordata > Amphibia > Anura > Ranidae > Lithobates > Lithobates septentrionalis. The sequence continues at coordinate 1,258,367 of JBBDGP010000296.1, forward strand.
CCTCGATGGACATCCTCTCCCGCTGGTGGATGAGGCGCTTTCTGGAGCACCATAAAGCGTTCTTAAAGCAACACAGCACCCGCCAGGCACCGTCAATGTCCTCCTGTGAATGAGTTCCACAGAAGAGTCCGTTCAACACACCAAAGTGTGTGATAGCAGTCTGTGGTACAAAATCTTTGAGTTCAGGTTCCAAGGCCCTCAACAGGTCCTGTGCAAAGGGGCACTCCCAGAAAACATGCAGAGCAGTTTCCTCCTGGATGATGCAAAAGGGGCAGTGCCTGTATCTGCACAGGTTTCTGGCATGCATGAATGTCCTGAGTGGAAACCCCCCCTGGATTGCCATCCATGCCAGATCTTTGTGCCTGTTGGTGAGTCTCTTTGAAGAAACGTTCCTCCAGACCACTTTACAAGTGGCTGAAGGGAGGCCTGGAACAGTCTCAACAATGTCCGATGCTCTAATCAACTTGTGGAGAGTTTTTGGCTTCCACAAGTCGGGCTTCACTCCATGTAGCCCCAGCTCCTTAATAAACTTGAAGGTGTCCAAGTAATACCAAGGTGTGTCCCAGTTGTAGAGGATGGAGCTGTCCCATTTGTCCCATCCGAGGGTCCTCCAAAGAGGCAGGAGGAAAAAACGGGACATGGAGTTACCACCAGAGTCCACAGTTCTGTCAACCAGTGTCCTGCGGATGCAGTTACAAGCAAAGCACACCCTCAGTAGGGTAGCGATGTCGGGCACGCCCTTACCGCCCTTGAGGGGTTCCTTGAACATAACCGCCCGCTTCACTCTGTTCATTTTGGAGCTCCAGATGAAGTGAAACACCGCCCTGGTGATGGCCTTACAGGTGTTAACCCGGGGGGGGGCCAGGCCTGGGCGAGGTACTGCAACACAGGGAGGATCTCGCTGCGGAGTACCAGTGTTTTTCCTTCGATGGTGAGTTCTCTGAGGCTCCAAAGTCCAAACTTCTGTCGCATCTTTGACAGTCTTTCCTCCCAGGACTTCAGGGCTGCGCCCCCAGCTCCAAACCAGACCCCAAGAATTTTGATGAAGTCCGTCTTGATGCTGAAAGGAATTGGTGCAGAAGAAGGCAGGAACCACTTTCCGAAGAGCATGACTTCTGACTTCCCGCAGTTGACGTTTGCCCCTGAAGCTTGGCCGAAGTCCTCACAGGTCTGGGCGAGTGTGTCGATGGAGCGCCGATCAGCACAGAACACCGTCACGTTGTCCATGTAGAGTGAACACTTGACCTCCCGTCTGTCCGGTCCTGGTGCGGTGATCCCTCTGATCTCTGGGTTCCGTCTGATGCTTCGGGCGAAGAGCTCTATACAACAAACAAAAAGCAGAGGTGAGAGAGGGCAGCCTTGTCTGACCCCAGACAAAATTGGAAAGGGGTCAGTTTTCCAGTCATTTACCAGCACTAAACTAGAAATGTCAGTGTACATTACATTTACATACGAACAAAACTTTTCCCCAAGACCAAACCTGCGCAGAGCTCTGCACATAAACTCATGGGAGACACGGTCACAGGCCTTCTCCTGGTCAAGACTGACCAGGGCCGCGTGCACACGGCGGCCATGAATGTACTGGACCGTGTCCCGGACAAGCGCAAGGCTGTCCGCAATCCTGCGACCAGGAATGCTGCAAGTCTGATCCGGGTGGATGATCTGTCCGATGGCAGACTTCAGCCTGTTGGCCAGGACCTTGGCGAGGGTTTTGTAGTCCATGTTCAGAAGAGAGATCGGACGCCAATTTTTAAGATCCGATCTCTCCCCCTTCCGCTTATACAAAATCGTGATCATCCCCTCCCTCAGTGACGGAGGCATTCTGCCCTCCACCACCATCTCCTTGTACAGCTTGAGCAGGTCCGGGCCCACGAGATCCCACAGTGCTACATAGAGCTCAACTGGGAGACCATCGCAGCCCGGGGTCCTGCCCCGCCTAAAGGATTTAGCGTCAGAGTGCAGCTCCTCCAACACCAAGGGGGCGTTGACGGTTGATGAACCTGCAGGATCAATTTGGTTAGAGATACCTGACAGGAACCTGTCGGCCGCCTGTGTGTCCGTTTCTTTCGGGGAGTAGAGGTTGGTGTAGTAGTCGCTGACCACTTGCATCACAGCCTTCTTCCCCTTCTGGAGTGTTCCGGTCTCGTCACGCAGCTCTGACAAGGGTGTGTGTCCTGAGTGAAGTTTCCTGAAAAAGAAAGAATTACACTTCTCACCTTTCTCAAGATTCTCCACCTTGGCACGGAAGACAATGTGCCTGGATTCTTCCTCGAAGTGTCCTTTCAGGCTCTTCTTGGTGTCCTCCAGGTCCTGCCTAACGTCCCAGCCGCAGTGATGAAGGTCCTGCAGGGACTGCAACTGACGCTGCAGTCTCCTGAGTTCCCTCCTCCTGGCGCACACACGCTGGCGTCCCCTTGCCTGAAAGAAGCTACGCAGCTTAACCATCACAAACTCCCACCAGTCACTTACCCTTCCGAAGAATCTCTTTTCCTCCGTCCAGGTGGCATAGGCCTCCCGGAGTTCCCCCATTAGTTCCTCGTTTTCCAGCAGGGTGCTATTCAGCTTCCAGGAACCCGGTCCGCGGGCGAAGCCCTCGCCCAGGTCACCCCGAAAGTGAATAGCCCTGTGGTCAGAGAAAAAGCAGGGGACCATGGAGAACTCACGATGCTTGACTGTTCTTGAAGTGAGCACGAAGTCAATCCTGGAACGCACAGATCCATCGGGTCGGCACCACGAATAGTTCACGGTCCCTTTCCCTATGGATCCCACGGCGTCCTGCAAGGAGGCCTCCGAGATCATCTCTTTGAGCAGCCTAGAAGTAGCATCAAGTTTTGCGTATATGCTGGAGCTGCGCCCATCCTCCTCGATCGGACAGTTAAAATCACCGCCGATCACTACTGTTCTGGTGGTGACGAGTTGGGTCCGCAGGGTCTGGAAAAGTTCCAGACGCGCATTCTTGTCTGGGGGGGCGTACACGTTGATGAGCCTAACTGGCTCTTCCACCCACGAGCCGTCTATGACCAAAAGACAGCCACAGACTAGCTCATGGATAGAGTCAACCGTGAAGCGCCCACCCCTGACCAGAATGGCTACTCCTGCAGACTTGCAATCGCCACCCCCGGACCTGTGTACTGTGTACACCAACAGAAATTATTAACAACTATGGGTGCACTCAGTGCCAGCCCAAGACATTATGCTGCCTGGTACCAAGAATGAAATGCTGCCCCCCCCCCCAAAAAAAAATCACACCCACCAAAATGCCCCCATATCCATTATTTTATATCATGGTACCTAAAGTGGACCTGTCATGGCTCTATACATGTATATAGAAGTATAAAGAGGACCTGTCATGGCTCTATACATGTAAAGGAGTATAAAGAGGACCTGTAAAAATACAAACCGCAGAGGTGATCAAATTCCACCAAATAAAATCTCTATTTGTGGGATAAAAAGGATGTAAATTTTGTTTGGGTGCAACGTCGCACGACCGCGCAATTGTCAGTTAAAGTGATGCAGTGTCATATCTCAAAAAAAATGATTGAAGTGCAATATTTCTATTATTACATTGTTATATTAAATAAAATAGTTCAACTCACCATAATGCAGAATTAGTGGGAGCCCCGAGCGTGTCACTTGCCAACGTCACCCGCCTTCAGATGCGGATTGTCACTTGACACAACGTCACCTGCCACACATTGCGGATTGTCACTTGCCACACATTGCGGATTGTCACGACGCCACCTGCCACACATTGCAGATTGTCACTTGCTACGACTCCACCTGCCACACATTGCGGATTGTCATTTGCCACGACGCTACCCGCCACATATTGCAGATTGCCACAACGCTACCTGCCTCACATTGCGGATTGTCACTTGCCACGATGCCACCCGCCACATATTGCGGATTGCCACAACTCCACCTGCCACACATTGCGGATTGTCACGATGCCACCTGCCACACATTGCGGATTGTCACTTGCTGCGACGCCACCCGACACACATTGCAGATTGCCACGGCGCCACCTGCCACAGATTTCGCTTGCCATGTCACCTGCCACACGTACCGGATTGTCGCTTGCCACGTCACCAGGCACACATTGTGGATTGTCACTTGCCACTGCTGCTGATCCCACTGTGAGGAGCCCGGTGTTCAGCCGAAAAAGGTCCCCCATCGCGTAGTGTCCGCACTGTACTGCGCTTGCGCAGTACAGAGGACAAAGGAGACACCGAAAGTCTCCGAACATCAACAGCGGGAGCGTGTGGCACAATGTACTCTGAAGCGCAGGCGCCGTGGAGAGCTCATGAACAGCTGTTCATGTTCGGAGACTTTCGGCGTCTCCTTTGTCCTCCGTACTGCGCAAGTGCTTCGTCTGCGCAGTACAGGGCAGACAGTATTCGATGGGGGACCTTTCTCGGCGGATCCTTTCCAGTGGGATCCGCAGCGGAGTGGGCGGAATGGGCTGGCTGGCGGGCGGCAATTTGCCGCCCCCCTGAATGTGCCCCCTGGAACCATGGCTCCATCGGGTCCCATGGTACGGCCGGCCCTGGGTGCACTGTATGTATTGTGTACACCACCAGGAAAGTAGTAGCAACTGCATTATGGGTGCACGGTACTGTGTATACCAACAGAAGTATAATAACAACTATGGGTACACTGTATGTATTGTGTACACCCCCAGGAAAGTAGTAGCAACTGCACTAGGGGTGCACGGTACTGTGTACAGCAACAGAAGTTTAATAACAAATATGGGTGCACTGTATGTATTGTGTACACCACCAGGAATGTAGTAGCAACTGCACTAGGGGTGCACGGTACTGTGTACACCAACAGAAGTTCAATAACAACTATGGGTTCACTGTATTGAACACCAGAAAAGTATGAGCAACTGCACTATGGGTGCACAGCACTGTATACTGTGTACACCGCCTTTAGTAGAAACAGTACACCAGGAATGGCCTGCAGTCAGATATAGCTAAACTGGACACAGTGGATATATATACATATATACGAAAGTTTTATACATATATATATTAAATACATTTACTGAATCACCTGCTTGCCTGAAGAATATTAGAAACAGTACACCAGGAACGGCCTGCAGTGAGATATAGCTAAACTGTATGCAGTGGATATATATATATATGTACGAGACTATCTGTATATATATATATTAAATACACTGCAGCTAACTGAATCACCTGCCTGCCTGAAGTATATTAGAAACAGTACACCAGGAACGGCCTGTAGTGAGATATACAGTATCTCACAAAAGTGAGTACACCCCCTCAGATTTTTAAATATATTTTATTATATCTTTTGATGTGACAACACTGAAGAAATGACACTTTGCTACAATGTAAAGTAGTGAGTGTACAGCTTGTATAATAGTGTAGTGTAAATTTGCTGTCCTCTCAAAATAACTCAACACACAGCCATTAATGTCTAAACCGCTGGCAACCAAAGTGAGTACACCCCTAAGTGAAAATGTCCAAACCAAAATTAGCCATTTTCCCTTCCCGGTGTCATGTGACTCGTTAGTGTTACAAGGTCTCAGGTGTGAATAGGGAGCAGGTGTGTTAAATTTGCACTGAGCTTTCTTATGAGTCTGCAGGGCTCCTGACCCTCTGTCTGGACATGTCTGGACAGTGCTGATTGACCCTGTGCTGATCACATGCGGTCTCCTAAGAAAAAAAACCCTCTCTAGCAATACACACCAAACCGAGCATGTGCAAAGTGACTCCAAAGGCTCTGTCTTATTCGGACTTGTCCAGGGGGACAGTGCAGGGAGGGGAGAATCTGTGCATACAGGATCAAGCAGCCATTTTACGCAATGCAGAGGATTAACCCCTTAGGTTCCACAGTGAGTATAAATCTCGGCCTGTTCAACAGGAATCCTGTATGGGCAGGCTGAATGTACCAAGTTGATCGAACAACTTGGGTACAACCAGCATGCTGCGTTTTACAATAGCCGCTAGCAATAATAACTATCTTCTCCCAGTGGGAAAGGCTTTCCCCGCTAAGGTTGCCACCTCATCCCTTGAAACCCGAATATATACAGTGGGGACGGAAAGTACTCAGACCCCCTTAAATTTTTTTACTCTTTGTTATATTGCAGCCATTTGCTAAAATCATTTAAGTTCATTTTTTTCCTCATTAATGTACACACAGCACCCCATATTGACAGAAAAACACAGAATTGTTGACATTTTTGCAGATTTATTAAAAAAGAAAAACTGAAATATCACATGGTTCTAAGTATTCAGACCCTTTGCTGTGACACTAATATATTTAACTCAGGTGCTGTCCATTTCTTCCAATCATCCTTGAGATGGTTCTACACCTTCATTTGAGTCAAGCTGTGTTTGATTATACTGATTGGACTTGATTAGGAAAGCCACACACCTGTCTATATAAGACCTTACAGCTCACAGTGCATGTCAGAGCAAATGAAAATCATGAGGTCAAATGAACTGCCTGAAGAGCTCAGAGACAGAATTGTGGCAAGGCACAGATCTGGCCAAGTTTACAAAAAAATCTGCTGCACTTTAGGTTCCTAAGAGCACAGTGGCCTCCATAATCCTTAAATGGAAGACGTTTGGGACGACCAGAACCCTTCCTAGAGCTGGCTGTCCGGCCAAACTGAGCTAACGGGGGAGAAGAGCCTTGGTGAGAGAGGTAAAGAAGAACCCAAAGATCACTGTGGCTGAGTTTCAGAGATGCAGTCGGGAGATGGGAGAAAGTTGTACAAAGTCAACCATGACTGCAGCCCTCCACCAGTCGGGCTTTATGGCAGAGTGGCCAGACGGAAGCCTCTCAGTGCAGGACACATGAAAGCCCGCATGGAGTTTGCTAAAAAACACCTGAAGGACTCCAAGATGGTGAGAAATAAGATTCTCTGGTCTGATGAGACCAAGATAGACCTTTTTGGCCTTAATTCTAAGCGGTATGTGTGGAGAAAACCAGGCACTGCTCATCACCTGTCCAATACAGTCCCAACAGTGAAGCATGGTGGTGGCAGCATTATGCTGTGGGGGTGTTTTTCAGCTGCAGGGACAGGACGACTGGTTGCAATCGAGGGAAAGATGAATGCGGCCAAGTACAGGGATATCCTGAACGAAAACCTTCTCCAGAATGCTCAGGACCTCAGACTGGGCCGAAGGTTTACCTTCCAACAAGACAATGACCCTAAGCACACAGCTAAAATAATGAAGAAGTGGCTTCACAACAACTCCGTGACTGTTCTTGAATGGCCCAGCCAGAGCCCTGACTTAAACCCAATTGAGCATCTCTGGAGAGACCTAAAAATGGCTGTCCACCAACGTTTTCCATCCAACCTGACAGAACTGGAAAAGATCTGCAAGGAGGTATGGCAGAGGATCCCCAAATCCAGATGTGAAAAACTCGCCTTCTCCCACTACCCCCCCCCCCGATGGGAGAAGACAATGGCTCGGCAGGAGGGATTCCCACATCAACACTGCCTGTGTTGATGGAGGAATCAAGCTAATTCCTTCCCTGCAACCCCACCTTCCTGAACCATACCAGGCCACATGCCCTCAACATGGGGTGGGGGTTGCTATGTTAATGAGGACAAGGGCCTCTTCCCCACAACCCTGGCCCAGTGATTGTAGGGGTGCGGGAGGTGACTTATCCAAATCTGGAAGCCCCCTTTAACAAGGATGCTCCAAGATCCCAGCTCCCACTATGTGAATAAATATAGGGGTATATAGTAACCCAATTTGTTCATTAAAAAAGTGTCAGATGGGGAAGCTACGTTGGATGCAGAGCTTTTTTTTTGGTTGCCGTTAGCGGTTTATTTTTTAATAAAGGAATTGTCAAAAACTGTTGAGTTTTTATTTTGCTTTTTACACTTTTTTGGTGGATGAGTAGTTTTTTATACCCCATACTCATTCAGATAGGGGGCCGGGATCTGGTGGCCCCTTGTTAAAGGGGGCTTTCAGATTCGATAAATCACCCCCTGTATCCCCACAACCACCGGGCCAGGGTTGTGGGAAAGAGGCCCCAAAGCACCCCCCCAAGTTGAGGACATTTGGCCTTGCAAGGTTTAGGGGGGGCGCTCGCTCACCCCCCCCTTTCCTGACCTGCCGGGCTGTATGTTCGGCTAAGGGTCTGGTATGGATTTTGGGGGGACCCCATGCTGTTTTTTTTATTTAGGCGTGGGGTTCCTCTTAAAATCCATACCAGACCCAAGGGGCCTGGTATGGATTGGGGGGGGGGGGATCCCACACAGTTTTTTTTTAGCATTTTTCATTACCAGCATTCTTTTATTTACATTTCAGCTCATGGTCATGATTTCAGTCATGGTTGTTAAGGATGCAGTGGCTGGCTTCCTGGCTCGCTCCTTGACAACCAGCTATTCTTCATGCAGAATTCAAATCAGTTGATCATTTTTCGATCAATCTGAATTTGAATCTTTTCAAAAATTTGGAATTCAAAACTAAACTAAACGAATTTCGAAAGAAATCTAATTAGTAACGTAACCAATCTATCCGAAACTAAACAAATTTTTCCGTTCTGCACATGTCCACTCTCTAGCCTTTAGCCGCAGTGCCTCGCTGCATGGCCCATCTCTGGCTTATGAATTACACTCGGTAGCCCCAGGCAATCCCGCCATTCTGGACTACAATACCCATAGTTCCTTGCAGTACAGAAGGGGGGAGGAACGCTGTGCTCTGTTCTCTCTCCTAGGCTGCCTGGAGAGTGATTGGAGGAGGGAGCAGTAATGGCCACAAGCACAAGAAGGAGGTGAATTTGTGTGTATTATAACATAATACATAATTTTTCTCCTCCACTGGTGGACAATGATAGGCGGCACTCATGCGGTGGCACTGATGAGCACTGACAGGCAGCAGCACTGATGGGCACTGACAGGCGGCACTGATAGGCAGTACTGATAGGCACTCATGCGGTGGTACTGATAAGCGGCACTCATCCGGCGGCACTGATGGGCACTGATGAGGCTGAGCTGATGGGCACTGATGAGGCTGCATTGATGGACACTGGTGAGGCTGACCTGATTGGCACTGGTGAGGCTGCGCTGATGGGCACTGATAAGGCTACATTGATGGGCACTGATCAGGCTGCATTGATGGGCACTGATCAGGCTGCATTGATGGGCACTGGTGAGGCTGCATTGATTGGCACTGGTGAGGCTGCACCGATGGGCACTGGTAAGGCTACACTAATGGGCACTGATGAGGCTGTGCTGATGAGCACTGGTGAGTATAATACGCTCTTCAAATGTGCTTTAAAATGCATGGTTTTCCCTTTTATGCAGTGACGGTGGGTCCATTAAGGGCACACAGGAGCCGTCCCCTCTCTCCAGCTACCCCCCTGTGTAAAATTGGAGATCGATATACTAATGTTGGATAGGAAGTACAGCAGCTCCTCCTGAGCTGTCAGGTTTTTTTCGTTCAGCTCTGCCGGGTTGAACGATAAAAAACCTATTCGTGTGTACTAGGCCTTACAGTGCCCCCCACCCACACACACGTGCTGCAAGGGTTAACTGGTCATTACAGAGATAAGGAGTGTTTGCCTAACTACATAATTGCATTATTCCTTGATCCTGTAGGTTCCCTCGATCAGTGTAACCGCTCCTGCAAAGCCTCTTTTCTAAGGCAGGCCATACACGGTTCGAATCTGGGCCTGTTCAGCAGGAATCCTGTATGGGCAGGCTGAATGTACCATGTTGATCGATCAACATGGGTACAATCAGCATGCTGCGTTTTACAATAGCCGCTAGCAATAATAACTATCTTCTCCCAGTGGGGAAGGCTTCCCCTGCTAAGCTTGCCACCTCACCCCCTTAAACCCGAATATATATGAAGTACACAGGTTCTGAGGCTAATTTACTGCAGATAAGGCACCAAGTGAGTTTTTTTACCACCTCAAACAGCCACAGAACCTGTGTAATTAATATGTGTTCGGGTTTGAAGGGATGAGGCGGCAACCCTATCCCTCGTCTTCTCCCACCCCCCCACCCCCCCCCCCCCCCCGCTGGGAGAAGACAATGGCTCGGCAGGAGGGATTCCCACATCAACACTGCCTGTGTTGATGGAGGAATCAAGCTAATTGCTCCCCTGAAAACCCCCCCTCCTGAACCATACACCATACCAGGCCACATGCCCTCAACATGGGGTGGGGGTTGCTATGTTGATGAGGACAAGGTCCGCTTCCCCACAACCCTGGCTCAGTGATTGTAGGAGTGCAGGGGGGTGACTTATCCAAATCTGGAAGCCCCCTTTAACAAGGGAGCTCCCAGATCTCAGCTCCTCCCTATGTGAATGAATATGGGGCACATAGTAACCCAATTTATTCATCAAAAAAGTATCAGACGGGGAAGCTACGTTTGATGCAGAGCTTTTATTTTGTTTTTTTGGTACACTTTTTTGGTGGATGAGTAGTTTTTTGTACCCCATACTCATTCAGATAGGGGGCCGGGATCTGGTGGCCCCTTGTTAAAGGGGGCTTTCAGATTCGATAAATCAACTCCTGTATCCCCACAACCACCGGGACAGGGTTGTGGGGAAGAGGCCCCAAAGCACCTCCCCAAGTTGAGGACATTTGGCCTTGCAAGGTTTAGGGGGGGGCGCTTGCTCACCCGCCCTTTCCTGACCTGCCTGGCTGCATTTTCAGCTAAGGGTCTGGTATGGATTTTGGGGGGGACCCCATGCTATAATTTAAAACTGCTTGCGGCTGTAATGTAATGTTGCCCCCCCCCCCCCAGCCCATTACCAGGCCCTTTTGGTCTGGTATGGATATTAAGGTGAACCCCGCACACAAGTTAAAAAAAAAGGTGGGGGGCCCCCAGACCCTATATACTCTGAACAGCAGCAGTATACAGGCGGTCCCTGGGTTACAAACAAGATAGGGACTGTAGGTTTTCTTCTTAAGTTGAATCTGTTTGTAATTTGGAATAGGTACATTTTGTAAGTGTAGCTCCAGCCAAAAAATCTATTTTTAAGCTTTTTGGATAACATGGGGAAGGCTTATCATCACCCCTGTAACATTTGTTTTGCTGTCTGTGCCCCTGTTCAGAAGATTTCACCTCACTTTCTGTCCCAATGACAATTGGATTTTGAAAATTTTGGGTTATTACGGAAACAAGCATCCGTGGGGAGACACCTTTTTCCCATATTAACTCTTAACAGGAGAGAATTTCCCTTCCTAGGGGTAGATTTCCTCTCACTTCCTGTTGTCTCCCTCCATTTCTAAGTAGGGTCGTTTGTAAGTCGGATGTTTGAAAATAGGGGACCACCTGTATATAATATACGGCCTGCCCTATACACTCTGCAGAAAATTAGGCCTTAGGTGTTGGTGGTACCAGGACACTGTAAGCCCTCACAGTTACTCTTGGTGGGCGCTGGAACGGGCCCTGCTGTGAAATATTATATCAAGAATTGTAATTACTTGCCCCTGTTAAAATAATGAAGGAGTGGCTTCACAACAACTCCGTGACTGTTCTTGAATGGCCCAGCCAGAGCCCTGACTTAAAACCAATTGAGCATCTCTGGAGAGACCTAAAAATGGCTGTCCACCAACATTTTCCATCCAACCTGACAGAACTGGAAAAGATCTGCAAGGAGGTATGGCAGAGGATCCCCAAATCCAGATGTGAAAAACTTGTTGCATCTTTCCCAAAAAGACTCATGGCTGAATTCGATCAAAAGGGTGCTTCTACTAAATACTGAGCAAAGGGTCTGAATACTTAGGACCATGTGATATTTCCGTTTTTCTTTTTTAATAAATCTGCAAAAATGTCAAGAATTCTGTGTTTTTCTGTCAATATGGGGTGCTGTGTGTACATTAATGAGAAAAAAATGAACTTAAATGATTTTAGCAAATGGCTGCAATATAACAAAGAGTAAAAAATTTAAGGGGGTCTGAATACTTTCCGTCCCCACTGTATGAAGTACACAGGTTCTGAGGCTAATTTAATGCAGATAAGGCACCAAGTGAGTTTTTTTACCACCTCAATCAGCCACAGAACCTGTGTAAGTAATATGTGTTTGGGTTTAAAGGGATGAGGCGGCAACCCTATCCCTCGTCTTCTCCCACTACCCCCACCCCCCCCCCCCCCCCCCGCTGGGAGAAGACAATGGCTCGGCAGGAGGGATTCCCACATCCACACTGCCTGTGTTGATGGAGGAATCAAGCTAATTCCTTCCCTGCAACCCCACCTTCCTGAACCATACCAGGCCACATGCCCTCAACATGGGGTGGGGGTTGCTATGTTAATGAGGACAAGGGCCTCTTCCCCACAACCCTGGCCCAGTGATTGTAGGGGTGCGGGGGGTGACTTATCCAAATCTGGAAGCCCCCTTTAACAAGGATGCTCCCAGATCCCAGCTCCCACTATGTGAATAAATATAGGGGTATATAGTAACCCAATTTGTTCATTAAAAAAGTGTCAGATGGTGAAGCTACGTTGAATGCAGAGCTTTTTTTTTGGTTGCCGTTAGCGGTTTATTTTTTAATAAAGGAATTGTCAAAAACTATTGTGTTTTTATTTTGCTTTTTACACTTTTTTGGTGGATGAGTAGTTTTTTGTACCCCATACTCATTCAGATAGGGGGCCGGGATCTGTGGCCCCTTGTTAAAGGGGGCTTTCAGATTCGATAAATCACCCCCTGTATCCCCACAACCACCGGGCCAGGGTTGTGGGAAAGAGGCCCCAAAGCACCCCCCCAAGTTGAGGACATTTGGCCTTGCAAGGTTTAGGGGGGCGCTCGCTCACCCCCCCTTTCCTGACCTGCCGGGCTGCATGTTCGGCTAAGGGTCTGGTATGGATTTTGGGGGGACCCCATGCTGTTTTTTTTATTTAGGCGTGGGGTTCCTCTTAAAATCCATACCAGACCCAAGGGGCCTGGTATGGATTGGGGGGGGGGATCCCACACAGTTTTTTTTTAGCATTTTTCATTACCAGCATTCTTTTATTTACATTTCAGCTCATGGTCATGATTTCAGTCATGGTTGTTAAGGATACAGTGGCTGGCTTCCTGGCTCTCTCCTTGACAACCAGCTATTCTTCATGCAGAATTCAAATCAGTTGATCATTTTTCGATCAATCTGAATTTGAATCTTTTCAAAAATTTGGAATTCAAAACTAAACTAAACGAATTTCGAAACAAATCGAATTAGTAACGTAACCAATCTATCCGAAACTAAACACATTTTTCCGTTCTGCACATGTCCACTCTCTAGCCTTTAGCCACAGTGCCTCGCTGCATGGCCCATCTCTGGCTTATGAATTACACTCTGTAGCCCCAGGCAATCCCGCCCCTCTGGACTACAATACCCATAGTTCCTTGTAGTACAGAAGGGGGGAGGAACGCTGTGCTCTGTTCTCTCTCCTATGCTGCCTGGAGAGTGATTGGAGGAGGGAGCAGTAATGGCCACAAGCACAAGAAGGAGGTGAATTTGTGTGTATTATAACATAATACATCATTTTTCTCCTCCACTGGTGGACAATGATAGGCGGCACTCATGCGGTGGCACTGATGAGCACTGACAGGCAGCAGCACTGATGGGCACTGACAGGCGGCACTGATAGGCAGTACTGATGGGCACTCATGCGGTGGTACTGATAAGCGGCACTCATCCGGCGGCACTGATGGGCACTGATGAGGCTGAGCTGATGGGCACTGATGAGGCTGCATTGATGGACACTGGTGAGGCTGACCTGATTGGCACTGGTGAGGCTGCGCTGATGGGCACTGATAAGGCTACATTGATGGGCACTGATCAGGCTGCATTGATGGGCACTGATCAGGCTGCATTGATGGGCACTGGTGAGGCTGCATTGATTGGCACTGGTGAGGCTGCACCGATGGGCACTGGTAAGGCTACACTAATGGGCACTGATGAGGCTGTGCTGATGAGCACTGGTGAGTATAATACGCTCTTCAAATGTGCTTTAAAATGCATGGTTTTCCCTTTTATGCAGTGACGGTGGGTCCATTAAGGGCACACAGGAGCCGTCCCCTCTCTCCAGCTACCCCCCTGTGTAAAATTGGAGATCGATATACTAATGTTGGATAGGAAGTACAGCAGCTCCTCCTGAGCTGTCAGTTTTTTTTCGTTCAGCTTTGCCGGGTTGAACGATAAAAAACCTATTGGTGTGTACTAGGCCTTACAGTGCCCCCCACCCACACACACGCGCTGCAAGGGTTAACTGGTTATTACAGAGATAAGGAGTGTTTGCCTAACTACATAATTGCATTATTCCTTGATCCTGTAGGTTCCCTCGATCAGTGTAACCGCTCCTGCAAAGCCTCTTTTCTAAGGCAGGCCATACACGGTTCGAATCTCGGCCTGTTCAGCAGGAATCCTGTATGGGCAGGCTGAATGTACCATGTTGATCGATCAACATGGGTACAACCAGCATGCTGCGTTTTACAATAGCCGCTAGCAATAATAACTATCTTCTCCCAGTGGGGAAGGCTTCCCCTGCTAAGGTTGCCACCTCACCCCCTTAAACCCGAATATATATGAAGTACACAGGTTCTGTGGCTAATTTACTGCAGATAAGGCACCAAGTGAGTTTTTTTACCACCTCAAACAGCCACAGAACCTGTGTAATTAATATGTGTTCGGGTTTGAAGGGATGAGGCGGCAACCCTATCCCTCGTCTTCTCCCACCATGCTGGGAGAAGACAATGGCTCGGCAGGAGGGATTCCCACATCAACACTGCCTGTGTTGATGGAGGAATCAAGCTAATTGCTCCCTTGCAACCCCCCCCCCCCCTCCTGAACCATACACCATACCAGGCCACATGCCCTCAACATGGGGTGGGGGTTGCTATGTTGATGAGGACAAGGTTCGCTTCCCCACAACCCTGGCTCAGTGATTGTAGGAGTGCAGGGGGGTGACTTATCCAAATCTGGAAGCCCCCTTTAACAAGGGAGCTCCCAGATCCCAGCTCCTCCCTATGTGAATGAATATGGGGCACATAGTAACCCAATTTATTCATCAAAAAAGTGTCAGACGGGGAAGCTACGTTTGAAGCAGAGCTTTTATTTTGTTTTTTTGGTACACTTTTTTGGTGGATGAGTAGTTTTTTGTACCCCATACTCATTCAGATAGGGGGCCGGGATCTGGTGGCCCCTTGTTAAAGGGGGCTTTCAGATTCGATAAATCAACTCCTGTATCCCCACAACCACCGGGCCAGGGTTGTGGGGAAGAGGCCCCAAAGCACCTCCCCAAGTTGAGGACATTTGGCCTTGCAAGGTTTAGGGGGGGCGCTCGCTCACCCCCCCTTTCCTGACCTGCCTGGCTGCATTTTCAGCTAAGGGTCTGGTATGGATTTTGGGGGGACCCCATGCTATAATTTAAAACTGCTTGCGGCTGTAATGTAATGTTGCCCCCCCCCAGCCCATTACCAGGCCCTTTTGGTCTGGTATGGATATTAAGGTGAACCCCGCACACAAGTTAAAAAAAAAAGGTGGAGGCCCCCAGACCCTATATACTCTGAACAGCAGCAGTATACAGGCGGTCCCTGGGTTACAAACAAGATAGGGACTGTAGGTTTTCTTCTTAAGTAAGTCTGTTTGTAATTTGGAATAGGTACATTTTGTAAGTGTAGCTCCAGCCAAAAAATCTATTTTTAAGCTTTTTGGATAACATGGGGAAGGCTTATCATCACCCCTGTAACATTTGTTTTGCTGTCTGTGCCCCTGTTCAGAAGATTTCACCTCACTTTCTGTCCCAATGACAATTGGATTTTGAAAATTTTGGGTTATTACGGAAACAAGCATCCGTGGGGAGACACCTTTTTCCCATATTAACTCTTACAGGAGAGAATTTCCCTTCGTAGGAGTAGATTTCCTCTCACTTCCTGTTGTCTCCCTCCGTTTCTAAGTAGGGTCGTTTGTAAGTCGGATGTTTGAAAATAGGGGACCACCTGTATATAATATACGGCCTGCCCTATACACTCTGCAGAAAATTAGGCCTTAGGTGTTGGTGGTACCAGGACACTGTAAGCCCTCACAGTTACTCTTGGTGGGCACTGGAACGGGCCCTGCTGTGAAATATTATATCAAGAATTGTAATTACTTGCCCCTGTTAAACAGGGGCAGAAAAATTGGGCCTTAGGCGGTGGTGGTGGCACAACACTGTAAAGCCTCACAGATACTTTTGTTGAGCACAGGAACAGGCCCTGCTGTTAAATATTTGATCAAAAATTGTAATTACGCGCCCCTGTTAAACCACGGCAGAAAAATTGGGCCTTAGGCGGTGGTGATGGTGGCACAACGCTGTAAAGCCTCACAGATACTTTTGTTGAGCGCAGGAACAGGCCCTGCTGTTAAATATTTGATCAAAAATTGTGATTACACGCCCCTGTTAAACAGGGGCAGAAAAATTGGGCCTTAGACAGTGGTGGTGGTGCCACAACACTGCAACCCCTCACAGATACTCTTGTTGAGCGCAGAAACGAGCCCTGCTGTTAAATATTTGATCAAAAATTGTAATTACACGCCCCTGTTAAACAGAGCAGAAAAATTGGGCCTTAGGCAGTGGTGGTGGTGCCACAACACTGCAACCCCTCACAGATACTCTTGCTGAGTGCAGGAATAAGCCCTGCTGTTAAATATTTGATCAAAAATTGTAATTACACGCCCCTGTTAAACCGGGGCAGAAAAATTGGGCCTTAGGCAGTGGTGGTGGTGCCACAACACTACAACCCCTCACAGATACTCTTGTTGAGCACAGGAATGAGCCCTGCTGTTAAATATTTGATCAAAAATTGTAATTACGTGCCCCTTTTTAACAGGGGCAGAAAAATTGGGCCTTAGGTAGTGGTGGTGGTGCCCTGAACTGAAAATATTCTTAGAAGCTAGCATCATGAAAATTGAGGAGGAATAGGATAGTCACTCAGCATAATAGGATAGTAACTCAGCATATGCAGTCTTCAAGGGATCCCACATCCATAGAAAAATAATTTGGTTACATCAGCATCAGGTGCTTGGTAGCTGGTGATCCAAGACTGATTCATTTTTATGAATGTGAGCCGATCAACAGATTCTGTGGAAACGCGCACTCTGTGATCGGTTACAAAGAACTCCACCGTTCTTTCTGTGACTGAACGAAGCCTCGGCAAACGTTGTCCAGCACCAGGAAATTTTAACCTCCCAGGCTCTGGAAACGCATTGCACAAACCTTTCTGCAAGGCCTCCCGAAGATGTTTCATCCTCTGCTCCCTCTGCAAAGGCTGGATAAGTTCTGCAACCTTACCCTTGTAACGTGGATCAAGAAGGGTTGCCAGCTAATAATGATCCCTATCCTTGATACCACAAATCCTAGGGTCCTTTCGCAGGCTTTGCAGGATCAGGGAGGCCATGCAGCGTAGGTTTGCAGAGGCATTCGATCCTGAGATCTCTGGGTCACTAAGGATCACATGATCCTCAACCACCTCCTCCCAGCCACGTACAACTCCATGGGTTTCTGGGGACTGCAAACGATCCCTTGAAGACTGCTGCTGATGCTGAGTGTTATCCTCCACCTCCATGCTGACACAATCCTCCTCCTCCTTCTTCTTCCTGTGTGATCGGCGGGCCTGCAGGAATACTAGTATCTGGATAAAGGGGGCCTTGAGAGGTAAGGAAGTCCTCCTCTTCCTCCCGCTGTTCTGCCTCAAGTGCCCTGTCCATTATTCCACGAAGCATACGCTCCAACAGGAAGACAAGAGGGACAGTATCACTGATGCATGCACTGTCACTGCTCACCATCCTCGTGGCCTCCTCAAATGATGACAGGACAGTGCATGCATCCTTGATCAGTAGCCACTGGCGTGGCGAAAAAAAGCCAAGCTCCCCTGACCCTGTCCTGGTGCCATACTCACACAGGTATTTATTGATGGCCCTCTGCTGCATGTGCAGCTGCTGCAGCATTGCCAACGTTGAGTTCCACCTGGTGGGCATGTCGCAGGAATGTCAGCCAGCCGAGCACTGCCATTATATGACCAGCGGAAATGACCACAGACTTTCCTGGCTTGCCTCAGTAGATCCTGTAAGCCCGTGTACCTGCTCAAGAACCACCAAATTCAGGACGTGAGCCAAACAGGGAACATGGGTCAAGTGTCCCTGTCGGAGGGCGGAGAGGAGGTTGGTGCCATTGTCGCATACAACCATTCCTGGCTGAAGCTGGCGTGGCATCAACCACCTCTGAGCCTGCCCCTGCAGAGCTGACAGAATCTCTGCCCCAGTGTGGCTCCTGTCCCCTAAGTAGACCAACTCAAGCACCGCATGGCATCTTTTTGCCTGAGTGCTTGAGTAGCCCCTTAAATGCCTACAGAGAACCACTGGTTCAGAGGAGAAATCTGCAGAGGAAGAGGCCATAGAGGAAGAGGAAGAGGAGGGGGTGGAGGAGAGAGCTGTGGCAGAATCACCACTAGCATTTTGGAGGCGTGGTGGGGGAACAAGCTCCAACAATACTGAACCCTGTCCTGCATCCTTCCCAGCTGCCAGCAGAGTTACTCAGTGCGCCCTGAAAGAAAGGTAACGTCCCTGTCAATGCCTGCTGGACCATGAGTCAGCGGTAATATGCACCTTACTGCTGACCGCTCTGTCCAACGAGGCCAAGACATTGCCTTCCACATGCTGGTAGAGAGTCGGAATGGCCTTCCGTGAAAAGAAATGGCGTTTAGAAACCTGCCACTGAGGTACCGCACATTCCACAAATTCACGAAAGAGGGCAGAGTCTACCAGCTGAAAGGCAGCAGTTTCAGTGCTAGCAATTTGGCCAAGCTAGCATTCAGACGCTAAGCATGTGGATGGCTGGGACCGAATTTCTTTTGATGGTTTAGCAACGGATGTAGGGAAATTTGCCTGCTAAAATCCGATGTTGGTGTACCGCTAGCAGATTGGCCACAAATACTTGGGACACCTATTTCTATATCTTCATTCCTCTCAGTGCAGGTTTCTGAGAGGACTGGAGGTCTAGTGGGGTTGGAGATCCCAGCTGATAAGAAGCAAGGAGAGGTCCGCCTTGTTCTTTGATGTGGGTCTTTTAAATGCTTTAGCCAACGGACTGCATGGGAGGTCGTCATATGTCTGGTCAAGCATGTGGTGCCCAAGCGGCTGCTGTTTTGGTTACGCTTGATACGCTTCAGACATATGTTTCAAACAGCAACGGTGCTATCTGCTGCACATGTGTCAAAAAAGACCCACACCAAAGAATTTTTTCAAAATATGCGTGGAGTCATCAGCGCCCTGCACCTGCTTAGCTCTGCGGTGAAATGCAATAGGGTGACTGCCTTTAAGCTGCCCCCTGGAGGGCATCCTACCTCGTTGGAGATGTGCCTCCTCCTCCTCTCTTCTATCAGACACCCAAGTTGAGTCATCCCCTCCCTCCTCATCACTGGAGCAAACTTGGCAGTATGCTGCAGCTGGGGGAACATGACTGTGACAAGGCTATTTCTACCTACCTTATATACTTAATGATACATAAGTGATTAAAACCTTTTATCTATATATGAATCAACCCATGAAATTAAGGATAATTGATACCTGTGCGAAAAGGATAACAATCTAATTTATTTAAATGAAAAATAAAAGTGATCTTGCTCAGTCATATAAAATCACACACAACAATATAAATAATAAACAGTTCTAAAAAAATGTATAAAGTGCATATAAGTAAAGTGCACTGTGCACTGGGAAAAACAGTATCAAAAATAAAGTGTTAATGAATGGCAATAAAAATAAGTGCTCTGCAAAGTTCTCTCTATCCCTGAAGTGAAAATGAGAATCCTAGATTGTGATTCCAGGAGAGCAAAGTTCAAAAGGTGGATAAATATATACAAGGTGGCTAAGTGTAACAATGAAAAAGCCGAAGAATGTTCATGGACAACTCCACAGATGGTCTCCTAATGACAGCAGTCTCTCAGAACTCTCACCTCATATATATGAAGAAATAAGTATCACTAAGTGACACCAGGTATGTTGATCTTTATACAGCATCGAAATGGGACCCAAATCGGTTCTCATCCAATAACCATGGCTCTAACGGTTTCTTCTCAGTTCCTATTACCCTTCATATGGCTGTCACAGTGTACTTCAATGAAGTGTGGATGGTATGGGTTCCCCAGATGAAGTCACAAGGCGTGACGTAACGCGTAGGGAGTGGCTGTGAGCAGATGCAAACCGGAAGTCACGTGAGAAGGAGCTCTATACGCCGCTCCTCCTGTTTTTTTGCCTGTTTTTAACGTTTTTAATGTAAGAGTCCAATCTGCAGCACTTTAATAAATACATTTTAGTTTACCCCAATATACTACACCATTGGAGGCTTGTTTTTCTTCTCTTTATCACTATATCATCCACACTTCATTGGAATACACTGTGACAGCCATATGAAGGGTAATAGGAACTGAGAAGAAACCGTTAGAGCCATGGTTATTGGATGAGAACCGATTTGGGTCTCATTTGGATGCTGTATAAAGATCAACATACCTGGTGTCACTTAGCGATGTTTATTTCTTCATATATATGAGGTGAGAGTTCTGAGAGACTGCTGTCATTAGGAGACCATCTGTGGAGTTGTCCATGAACTTTCTTTGGCTTTTTCAATGTTACACTTAGCCACCTTGTATATATTTATCCACCTTTTGAACTTTGCTCTCCTGGAATCACGATCTAGGATTCTCATTTTCACTTCACGGATAGAGAGAACTTTGCAGAGCATTTATTTTTTTGCCATTCATTAACACTTTACTTTTGATACTGTTTTTCCCAGTACATAGTACACTTTACTTATATGCACTTTATACATTTTTTTAGAACTGTTGGTTATTTATATCGTTGTGTGTGATTTTATATGACTGCGCAAGATCACTTTTATTTTTCATTGTTATTGGTGTAGTAGATTTAGGTTTTGCTGCTGTCTTTATAGATATCATCACACATTTTTACTTTTTAGACATTCACCATATTTTCTCATAGTAGTGCGAAAGACACTTTCACTTCTAATTTATTTAAACTTACTATTTTACAGAAAAAAAACTTGTATTAATCTAAGGTTAACAACTATAACATAACTGTTACAACCTTAAAACAAAGATTGTACCAATGGTACAAAATATTGCTATAATGGTCATACACATGCTATCAAGAGATTAATAATATATTAAGGCAAAATCCTACGGTAAAAAAAGTTACAGAAAAGAAAAGAGACATAATAATAATACAGATACACTACCTAGACAGCCCTTATGTTACCAAGCTTGCAGGGGGGGGGGGGGGGGGCACACCGAGAGGAAGAGACCTTGTGTAGCTCTCTGTACTGTGTTTTATACCCCCCTATGCCCCTTTTCCCACCAATCCAGGTTCTCACCCCATGTGACCTTGTCATTGGTCTAGAGTTGCTCACATAAGCATTGGCTACCTCTGAAGCCTCCTAAATAATCATTGGTTTGGAGTTGTTTCAAATTCTGATTGGCTGTAATTTCAAGCCCAGTTAAACATCATGCTTAAACATTAGACTCTCTGGTGCCTCTGTGTCTGCCTTAAAACAGTTAGCCCTGTTTGATCCTAATATAACCAATTCCGAAATTAACACGTCAAAAGACCCCCAACCAGGTGGTGACACAAAGTCTGAAGAATTATCACCTGCCTAAAACATTCAACAGCTTTTGGGAACCAGGAAAAATCTAAGCTGGGCTCAACCTGTTATCACAAAATATATATATTGTCCCGTAAAAAAACATATACATACATGGATATATATATATATAATATATATATATATATATATATATATATATATATATATATATATATATATATATATATATATATCCAATGGGGCATGGTAATTTAATTAGAGTCCTTTTATTAAAGAGTTCCCCTGAAGATATAAATATGGATTGCAAAATCTCCTCCACAACTGCCAGTTTCTTGACCTTCTTGGGCACCCACTCTCTCTAGGCTGACGTTACCCCCTTCCTCAACCTGGATACCATCATTGGAGCCTTCAAATCACTGCGCATCCTCCTACAGCATGTACCTGACACTGTGGTTGAATAGTTCGGGGGACTCCTCCGTGCATGATGGTGGGGCTAGGGAAGGAGTGACTGTTGACATGGAGCCGATGGAATAGGCCGCTTTGGCAGCTGCATTGATGGCAAACTACTCTGAGCGTGGGTGACAGAGGATGAGGAGGATGAGTGTGGCTTTGTTATCAATTCCACCAGCTCTTATGCATGTTGTGGCTCAATAACAGGGCCAGCTGCAGGAAAAAAGGACAAGCCTGCCCCACGGCCACGTGCTGAGGATGTACCGTGTCCATGACCAGCACTGTCGACTGTAGACACAGAGCCTGCTTGCCCTCTTCTAGTGGTCTGTGAGCGTCTGCTTCTCTTTGGTGGCCTTCCGGACATGCTGTAAATTCTATTTAGCAAAAAAACACTACATGGAATTGTGTACTGTGTACACCACCAGGAAAGTAGTAGCAACTGCACTAGGGGTGCACGGTACTGTGTACACCAACATAAGTTTAATAACAACTATGGGTGCACTGTATGTATTGTGTACACCACCAGGAAAGTAGTAGCAACTGCACTATGGGTGCACGATACTGTGTACACCAACAGAAGTGTAATAACAACTATGGGTGCACTGTATGTATTGCGTACACCACCAGGAAAGTAGTGTCAACTGCACTAGGGGTGCACGGTACTGTGTACACCAACAGAAGTGTAATAACAAATATGGGTGCACTGTATGTATTGTGTACACCACCAGGAAAGTAGTAGCAACCGCACTAGGGGTGCACGGTACACACCAACAGAAGTTTAATAACAACTATGGGTGCACTGTATGTATTGTGTACACCACCAGGAAAGTAGTAGCAACTCTACTATGGGTGCAGGGTACTGTGTACACCAACAGAAGTATAATAACAACTATAGGTACACTGTATGTATTGTGTACACCACCAGGAAAGTAGTAGCAACTGAACTATGGGTGCACGGTACTGTGTACACCAACAGAAGTGTAATAACAACTATGGGTGCACTGTATGTGTTGTGTACACCACCAGGAAAGTAGTAGCAACTGCAATAGGGGTGCAAGGTACTGTGTACACCAACAGAAGTTTAATACCAACTATGGGTGCACTCAGTGCCGGCCCAAGACATTGTGCTGCCTGGTACCAGGAATGAAATGCTGCCCCCCCCAAAAAAAAAAAATCACGCCCACCAAAATGCCCCCCACATCCATTTTTTTATATCATGGTAACTAAAGAGGACCTGTCATGGCTCTATACATGTAAAGGAGTATAAAGAGGACCTGTAAAAATACAAACCGCAGAGGTGATCAAATTCCACCAAAATAAAGCTCTATTTGTGGGATAAAAAGGACGTAAATTTTGTTTGGGTGCAACGTCGCACGACCACGCAATTGTCAGTTAAAGCGATGCAGTGTCATATCTCAAAAAAAATGATTGAAGTGCAATATTTCTATTATTACATTGTTATATTAAATAAAATAGTTCAACTCACCATAATGCAGAATCAGTGGGAGTCCCGAGCGTGTCACTTGCCAACGTCACCTGCCTTCAGATACGGATTGTCACTTGCCACGACGTCACCTGCCACACATTGCGGATTGCCATGACACCACCTGTCTCACATTGCGGATTGTCACTTGCCACACATTGCGGATTGTCACAACGCCACCTGCCACACATTGCAGATTGTCACTTGCCACGTCTCCACCTGCCACACATTGCGGATTGTCACTTGCCACAACGGTACCCGCCACATATTGCAGATTGCCACAACGCCACCTGCCTCACATTGCGGATTGTCACTTGCCACGATGCCACCCGCCACATATTGTGGATTGCCACGACTCCACCTGCCACACATTGCGGATTGTCACTTGCCACGACGCCACCCGCCACATATTGCGGATTGCCACGACTCCACCTGCCACACATTGTGGATTGTCACTTGTCACGGCGCCACCTGGCAAACATTGCGGATTGTCACAATGCCACCTGCCACACATTGCGGATTTTCACTTGCCGCGACGCCACCAAACACACATTGCAGATTGCCACGGCGCCACCTGCCACACATAGCAGGTTCTCACTTGCCACTACTCCACCTGCCACACATTGCTGATTGTCACTTGCCACGATGCCACCCGCCACACATTGCGGATTGTCACTTGCCATGTCACCTGCCACACATACCGGATTTCGCTTGCCATGTCACCTGCCACACGTACCGGATTATCGCTTGCCACATCACCAGGCACACATTGTGGATTGTCACTTGCCACTGCTGCTGATCCCACTGTGAGGAGCCCGGTGTTCTGCCGAAAAAGGTCCCCTATCGCATAGTGTCCGCACTGTACTGCGCTTGTGCAGTACAGAGGACAAAGGAGACGCCGAAAGTCTCCGAACATCAACAGCGGGAGCGTGTGGCACAATGTACTGTGAAGCGCAGGTGCCCTCGAGAGCTCATGAACAGCTGTTCATGTTCGGAGACTTTCAGCGTCTCCTTTGTCCTCAGTACTGCGCAATTGGTTCATCTGCGCAGTACAGGGCAGACAGTATTCGATGGGGGACCTTTCTCGGCGGATCCTTTCCAGTGCGATCCGCAGCGGAGTGGGCGGAACGGGCTGGCTGGCGGGCGGCAATATGGGTCCACTGTATTGAACACCAGAAAAGTATGAGCAACTGCACTATGGGTGCACAGCACTGTATACTGTGTACACCGCCTGAAGTATATTAGAAACAGTACACCAGGAATGGCCTGCAGTCAGATATAGCTAAACTGGACACAGTGGATATGTAGGAAGGCCAGTATGGTGGCCTGAATTTATGGGAGGAGCCCGGTGGGTATTTAAGCAGCCCGCTCACCTGTGGTGCTTGTCGGTTTCCTGTGCGCGATATACGTCACTAAGCCGACTATTCGATATACCAGCGTCCGCAAGTTCTTGCCTCGCAAGTTCCCGTATTCGATACTCCGTACTCAAAACTTTCGAAATCCGCGTTTTCGTTTATAGTTTGTACCACGTGTCTGGCTTGGCTGTCGCAGGTAAGGTCCCGTCGGACTTTTCGTTTTTCATATCATGTCACTAAACCGTGAGTTCAAATTTCGTTTCACCCGCATCTCACAAACTGCAATGTATATCGCTCGTACTTTCGATATGTTACAAATTCGATAGCACAGCGACGCTGACGTCGCTTCATTTCTAGCATGTCGGTATCAGTAGACAGCCATAGCCAGTCGCAATTTTGTAAATTATCAAATCAAGTTAGTTCGATACCAATCATTTCTCATTTCTGAGACATTTCTAAACTCATTACGGACATTTCAAATCATTTCTCATTTCTGAAAACATTTCTGAACTCATTTCGGACATTTCAAATCATTTCTCATTTCTGAAAACATTTCTAAACTCATTTCTGACATTTTCAAATCATTTCTCATTTCAGTCACCTACCGCGCTCCGATTCGAATCCAGTCGCACCAAAGATGCGCCGATTCGTTCCGGTGTGCCCCAGTTATTACGGCCTCATTTCTATACATGCTCCAGAGTTACGTTATTGTCAGTCAATTGTACCTCTGTCATGGTCATCATTTCATTTCCATGTATCACGTCCCGACATGAATTCAGTCGCATGAAAAATGCACCGATTCGTCTCGGCGTGCCCCAGGATTGGCCTCATTTCTATACATGCTCCAGAGTTACGTTTTATCAGTCATTTGTACCTCTGTCATGGTTATCATTTCATTTCCATGTATCACGTCCCGACATGAATTCAGTCGCATGAAAAATGCACCGATTCGTCTCGGCGTGCCCCAGGATTGGCCTCATTTCTATACATGCTCCAGAGTTACGTTTTATCAGTCATTCGTACCTCTGTCATGGTTATCATTTCATTTCCATGTATCACGTTCCGACATGAATTCAGTCGCATGAAATGCACCGATTCATCTCGGCGTGCCCCAGGATTGGCCTCATTTCTATACATGCTCCAGAGTTACGTTATCAGTCATTTGTACCTCTGTCATGGTTATCATTTCATTTTCACGTATCACATTCCGACATGAAATCAGTCGCATGAAAATGCACCGATTCGTCTCGGCGTGCCCAGGATTGGCCACATTTCTGACACATGCTCCAGAGTCCAGATCATAGCTAATCGCAGACATCGGGGGATTGATCCACATCTCTGTCATGCAATTTCTACCATTTCACTCCCACAACGCATCACCGTTTCGAAACCAGTCGCATCTGAGGTGCACCGATTCGTCACGGCATGCATCACTGGTTCCGATCGCATTTCATACCTATACCAGAGCTCGGTTAGTTGCCAGTCGCTAACACGGCACAACCAATTCGAGCCGCGGTCAAAACAATCATTTCTCTCATTTCATTTAATACTGCACTCCTATTCGAATCCAGATGCATCAAACAAGCACCGATTCGTCCCAGGAGCACCAATATTTTCAGTTGCCCCATTTCAATACATGCTCCAGAGCCCGGTTCACGGTCGAACAAATCGTGACACGACCAGGCCGCACCTCTGTCATGCAGTTCATTCATTTCACAATCAAAGCAAACATTTCGAATCATTTCATTGTCACAAGATTGCAAGCATCATACAAATCATTGCTTCAAGTTACTTAGCAATCCCTTCACGAATTGTCACCTTTTCATTTTCCTCAAAAAAAAAAAAAAAATCCATACCTATACCAGAGCTCGGTCGGTTGCCAGTCGCAAAACACGGCACAACCAATTCAAGCCTCGGTCAAGGTAAACATTTCTCTCATTTCATTTCATGCTGCGCTCCGATTCGAATCCAGATGCATCAAACAAGCACCGATTCGTCCCGGTGTGCACCAATGTTTCTTCTGTTGCCTCATTTCAGTACATGCTCCAGAGCCCGGTTCACGGTCGCATCAGTTACGACACGACCAGGCCGGACCTTTGTCATGCAGTTCAGTCATTTCAAACATCAAGGCAAACATTTCGAATCATTTCGTTCTCACAAAAAAAAAAAAAAAAATATACGAGCTCAAAAACAGGATATTCTCATCAGATCAAATCATGTCACAGGCCGGCAGCGAAGACTTCACGGCCCCTCTGTCGGCTTTCTCACAGGCCTCATTTCACTACCTCACAGTACGTACGAATGTGGGAATATTCGTTCAGCAGCCATCGACGAACAAACCATAAATCGGCTCTTACAAACAGAACTAGACCGAGAGTACGTTATAGGCCTTTCACTCAGCCCCCTTTCAGCACTTGGAGAGTCAGCCCTATTTGGGGCTTGTCAAGGGCAAATTCACAAATAAATTACGTTTGGGGTACCACCTGTCTGCGCCTCATTCTTCCCACATCCCCAGTCTCAATTCCCTGATTCCCTCCGAAGAATTCTCCCTAAAATATTCCTCCGTAGACATGCCGATACAAGCAGTCATCAAAGCAGGTACAGGTGCCTGGCTTTCCAAAACCGACATCTCGGATGCCTTTAAGCTCCTGCCTATCCATCCATCCCTTTGGTGCTGGTATGGCATCAAGTGGAAGGAGGCATATTATTTGGCCACAAAACTGACGTTCGGTTCGAAGAGCAGCCCTTGGCTCTTCGACACATTCGCTCAGTCTCTTGCTTGGATACTGTTACACAAGGCTCAGTGACAAAAGTCATCCATTACCTGGACGACTTCCTACTAATAGAACCTCCCAGCAAGCCCCCAGGAGACCTCGACAAACTCAGAGCGATATTCGGAAAACCCAATCTTCCCATCACCGAGCACAAAGTAGAAGGCCCAGCACATAACATCACCTTTCTCGGGGCCAACTTAGACACCTGCGCTATGCAAGCCAGTCTCCCCCTCGACAAACTAACCCGCATTAAGGCGGTCCTTCACAAATTCACCCACACCAAGGGGTGTACCAAGAAGCAGTTGCAATCTCTCCTGGAAATGCTGAATTTCGCCATACGAATTATTCCACAAGGCCGCACCTTCGTGTCACGCCTGCTGAGATTCCTGCCAGAAACACAAGACCCCGATCAGATCTTAAATCTAGACTCCGCAGCAATAGCGGACCTATCTATGTGGGACGAATTCCGTCCTCCCGGAATGGCATATCCCTAATTATACCCATGGTTTCAGCCCTGTCACCCCAGGTGGTGACAGACGCTGCAGCCACCACAGGTTTCGCTGCAATTTTTGGCCATCATTGGTTTTCAGGACCCTGGCCTCAACAGATACTGTTGATACCCGGCTTTATTCAAAACATCTTCCCTCCTCGAACTCTATCCCATGGTGGCAGCTGCACAACTCTGGGGTCACCATTGGACAGGGCAAACCGTAGTCTTCACCACCGACAATCAGGCCACGGCAGACATCAACAAAGGCAGGTCCAATTCCCCAGCAGTCATGTCCTTCCTGCGCAGATTGGTACAACTGTTCTTACAGCATCAGTTTAACATACACTGTGCATTTATTCCAGGCAGACACAATTTAGCTGCTGACGCACTGCCACGTTCTAACTACACCTCCTTTTCAAACAGGTTCCCGGAGCCGATCCAGTGTCGGCCCCTATCCCTGCCTGGTCACAACTGACCCTGGACTAGTCTAACATTTACAAGGAGCAACGCAGCTCATCAATCACTCACTCTCTCATAACACACTCAAAGCCTACCAGACAGCTTGAAAGGCGTTCAATAAATTTCTCACATCCTGCCGTAAAGGACCAATAGATGTCAAACAGGTACTGGCCTTCATTTCATACTGCCACACTCAGCTGGCTTTATCTTACAATACCATTCGGCTACACCTAGCCGGCATACAACATTTCGTGACCCTGGAAGACCCCACAAAATCTTCACTGTTCTCATCACACGCTATACGAGCCATCCTAAGGGGCATCCAGAAACAACAACCAGTGATCAGTACTAAGCGCTTACCCATTACGGGGCCCATCTTCAGGGATATGTCGACTATTCTGGCTACTTCGCCATTCGGTCTGCTGCCCAGCACGGTCCTACAAGCAGCCATATAGTTGGCTTACTACGGGTTCACCTATAACCACCCCACAGACCAAGTATTACGCAGACGGCACTTGCTTCGCCACCAAGACCATTTCATCCTTCACCTCGAGGTTTCTTAAACCCAGGAAACAGGCTCTGGAGTGGACATTCACCTCTACAGAACCAATAACAGCTGGTGTCCAGTCACCGTACTTAACCGTCTCCTCTCACTCCTGCCTGAACAATCGGACACCAGTCCTCTTCTACCATTCCCAGTTAAACCCTTAAACGCATGTCACTTTGTAAAACACATAAGGATACTTCTCCGCAATCTTCACCTTAAACCCAGTCAGTACTCCGGACACTCCTTCCGCATCGGAGCAGCCTCCGCAGCAACCCGCCAGGGGGTTCCAGACCACATCATCAAAAGACTAGGCAGATGGAAATCAGCCTGCGTCGCCCGGTATATACCCAATCCTCAAGTAGAGATGGCACAGGCATTCTCCAAATTGGCTCAATGAATACCTGAAAACCAATTATATATTATACCCCTACCTGAATGTTTTTGCCCCCTTATTTTGGCATACCGGCCATTAGACCAAGGCACACTTTCAGGTCCATTTCATATGGTAAGTCCACACTTCCAGGTCTATTTCCGATGGTAAGTCTTATCTTTATTATAAGTGTTATCTATGTCCATATCGGACATAGGGCTCCGACCATAAGTAGGAAGGCCAGTATGGTGGCCTGAATTTATGGGAGGAGCCCGGTGGGTATTTAAGCAGCCCGCTCACCTGTGGTGCTTGTCGGTTTCCTGTGCGCGATACCCACCCTCCCATCCCCATTTCAAGGCATTCATTTCATTTCATTCATTTCATCTCATTTCTCTCTACAGAATAATCATTTCTTAAAACCAGGGTATGCCCCCTTATTTTGGCATACCGGCCATTAGACCAAGGCACACTTTCAGGTCCATTTCATATGGTAAGTCCACACTTCCAGGTCTATTTCCGATGGTAAGTCTTATCTTTATTATAAGTGTTATCTATGTCCATATCGGACATAGGGCTCCGACCATAAATATACATATATACGAGAGTTGTATATATATATATATGTATATATATATATTAAATACACTTACTGAATCACCTGCCTGCCTGAAGAATATTAGAAACAGTACACCAGGAACGGCCTGCAGTGAGATATAGCTAAACTGTATGCAGTGGATATATATATATATATATATATATATATATATATATATATATATATACAAGACTATCTGTATATATATATTAAATACACTTCAGCTAACTGAATCACCTGCCTGCCTGAAGTATATTAGAAACAGTACATCAGGAACGGCCTGCAGTGAGATATACAGTATGTGTACAGTATGATATACAGTAAGTGAGTACACCCCCTCAGATTTTTGAATATATTTTATTATATCTTTTGATGTGACAACACTGAAAAAATGATACTTTGCTACAATGTAAAGTAGTGAGTGTACAGCTTGTATAATCTTGTAAATTTGATGTCCTCTCAAAATAACTCAACATACAGCCATTAATGTCTAAACTGCTGGCAACAAAAGTGAGTACACCCCTAAGTGAAAATGTCCAAATTGGGCCCAATTAGCCATTTTCCCTTCCCGGTGTCATGTGATTCGTTAGTGTTACAAGGTCTCAAGTGTGAATAGGGAGTAGGGGTGTTAAATTTGGTGTTATCGCTCTAACTCTCTCATACTAGTCACTGGAAGTTCAACATGGCACTTCTTGGCAAAGGACTCTCTGAGGATCTGAAAAAAAAGAATTGTTGCTCTACATAAAGATGGCCTAGGCTATATAAAGATTGCCAAGACCCTGAAACTGAGCTGCAGCATGGTGGCCAAGACCATACAGCAGTTTACCAGGACAGGTTCCACTAGGAACAGGCCTCGCTATGGTTGACAAAAGAAGTTGAGTGCCCCTTGCTCAGCGTCATATCCAGAGGTTGTCTTTGGGAAATAGATGTATGAGTGCTGCCAGCATTGCTGCAGAGGTTGAAGGGGTGGAGGGTCAGCCTGTCAGTGTTCAGACCATACACCGCACACTGCATCAAATTGGTCTGCGTGGCTGTCATCCCAGAAGGAAGCCTCCTCTAAAGATGATGCACAAGAAAGCCCGCAAACAGTATGCTGAAGACAAGCAGTCTAAGGACATGAATTACTGGAACCATGTCCTGTGGTCTGATAAGACCAAGATAAACGTATTAGATTCAGATGGTGTCAAGCGTTTGTGGGGGCAACCAGGTGAGGAGTGCAAAGACAAGTGTGTCAAGCATGGTGGTGGGAGTGTAATGGTCTGGGGCTGCATGAGTGCTGCCGGCACTGGGGAGCTACAGTTCATTAAGGGAACCATGAATGCCAACATGTACTGTGACATACTGAAGCAGAGCATGACCCCCTCCCTTCGAAGACTGGGCCACAGGGCAGTATTCCAACATAACAACCCCAAACACACCTCCAAGACAACCACTACCTTGCTAAAGAAGCCGAGTGTAAAGGTGATGGACTGGTCAAGCATGTCTCCAGACCTAAACCCTATTGAGCATCTGTGGGGCATCCTCAAACAGAAGGTGGAGGAGCGCAAGGTCTCTTACATCCACCAGCTCCGTGATGGCGTAATGGAGGAGTGGAAGAGGACTCCAGTGGCAACCTGTGAAGCTCTGGTAAACTCCATGCCCAAAAGGGTTAAGGCCGTGCTGGAAAACAATGGTGGTCATACAAAATATTGACATATTGGGCCCAATTTGCACATTTGGGCCCAATTTGGGTGTACTCACTTTTGTTGCCAGCGGTTTAGACATTAATGGCTGTGTGTTGAGTTATTTTGAGGGGACAGTAAATTTACACTGTTATAAAAGCTCACTACTTTACATTGGAGCAAAGTGTAATTTCTTCAGTGGTGTCACATGAAAAGATATAATAAAATATTTACAAAAATTTGAGGGTTGTACTCACTTTTGTGATATACTGTATATATACTGTTTAATATATATATATTAAACTTTTTAATTATCACAAATTTCATGAACTTATAAATACAACAAGTAACGTAAAATAAGTACTATATTACAGTAACACACAGTACAGTAACACACACATTAATTAACACACACACAAATTGGACACAGAAAAAAAATAAATACAAAATTAAATAAAAGAAACGTAAATATGCTGCACAATAATGCAAAAAAAAAAACAACACAACAGCAAAATATAAAATACCCCACTCACCGACATCATCCCTCTTGTTTGCAAACTCTCCAGAACGGCCCTTGCCTTTTTTAAAGCAGCGGGACACGGGATGAGAACCTCCGCAGCCAGAGCACTCATGTTTAAAACAGCATGTTCCCCCAAACTTACACGATCCCTCATTGTACTGCCAACAGAAACCCCATTTCTTAGCGGCCGGTTGTCCGGGGGAAGCTGTACCATCGGCCCCTCCTGAAAAAAACAGGTTCGGGGCCCGTGCCGAGGACATGAGCCGCATACAGAGGCTAATGTCCTTGTGGTCCCAGCGGAGGGATGGACGGAGGGCCCTACACTGCCGAAACTACTCGTCGTACCATAGCCAAGCAGATCCCCCGTAAACTCTGTGAGCCTCGCCGATGGCATCGATGTAACAAAAGAGCACTGAACAGTATTCTGGGTTCTTCTCCACAATGACACTCACCAGAATGGCAAACGCCTGCAGCCAGTTAGCCAGTTAGCGAAAGTTCGCGGAATCAATCTGTATCGCCATTTTTCCTCATCCTCCTTCTTAGTGTCATCGGGCTTGAGCATGTCCAGGTTAAAGGGGAAGATCTCCACATACTCACCCTTGCAAATCTTATCTCAGACTTTTTGTTTTAAATGTGCCCCTAACAGCCCTTCAAAGCACACGTAAACCCCGCATTTTGCTGCGTCAGCAATCTGCACAGAATCCGTTTTTCCTGGGACATCCTGCAACGATCCGGCCTTCTCCCCTGATGCCGCAACTGCAGCCCCAAAGGCCAGGGGCGATACTGCAAGCCTTGTGGTGGCAGGAGCGACTACCATGACTGGAGGGAGGGCACCACACTGGACCCTGTACCTGCACATTCCGCAAATGACCCGCCACCCGGCAGAACCCACGGCGACACCTGCAGGGCTTGTACCCCTTTTCCCCCCACAAAGTGTTGTACTAAATCCCGCAGACCCCCCAGTAAGTACCGGCTGCTGAGCCTGCGGCGCGGCTCTGGTAGCCACTGAATCATTCCTATCCCCTACCCCCAACAAGCTACCCAATGCAGCACCAAAAGAACTGGTAGATAAATATGAGGACTTACCAGGCTGACCAGGGGTGCCCCCAACAGCTGCCGCTCCAGAATCCACAGTGCAGGATGGCTCCGCGACTCCTCTTCTTCTGAGCACGACAGCTCACCCTCCGACTGCTCTCCCGGAGACTGTTGTTCCCCCATCCGAAGCATCCCAGGCGAGGAGGGCCTGGATGCTGTGGAACCGTGCTGCTTCTGGCCCCTCATCCCAGCTCCGGATCTGCCCACCAAAGTGCCACTCTAATTGCCCACATGCCCTGGGCCCTATGTACCAGCGTCCAATTTTCTGCTGCTTTTTATTCCTCCCTCTCTTCCAGCAGGGGGACCTGCCATCACATTGGAGCCGCCGACCGTGTCTGGTAATGGCTCGGCTGCCGTGACTGCACATCTTCCAAGCAGAGACTCCCTCCTCGCCGAAGCATCAGAGGGGGAGGGGAATCCGCCGGCTCCAGACAGTGCCGCCGAGTGGGTGGGAGAGGTGTGCCTGCGTGTCCCACCCGCTGAGCTCCACCTATAGTGAGCATTCCGTCCAGGTGCACCACCCGCTTCGCCGGTGGCCGCTTCGCCGGTGGCCCTGACGGGTCCCGGGTGGGACTCCTTCCTTGGCGCAAAGCTCGGGGGAAGATCCAGGTGAAAGACGGTCTGCATGCGGAGACCTCTGAGTGGGTTGGAGTTCCTGTGCCGACCTGGGCACCTGGTCTTCTAGGAGGGATGACATCTGGCTGTGCAGCTACTTGGGTCCCCTTGTCGTGGCAGCCGCCTGCAGCTGGGCCAGAATCTTGTCCATGATTTGTGACTCCCCAGCAGTGTGGAAACTGCATACTTGTCACAGCTGCCCCTCTACTGATGCCCGGCAGACCCGCCCCCCCTTAAATAAACTAAATCCCTCCCTACCCTGCTGTTCCCAGCCAATCCTACCTATCCCCTCTTTACACCTTTCCTTCCTTTTAACCCAATAGTTCCCTCCCCTTCTCACTCTGTCATGCCGGCCCTTCACTAAATTCATTTTATTTCTCTCGCTTCGGGCCTCTCTCTTTAAGAACAAAAGTTGTTCTTCTCATCAAGAATATGAGATGCAATACTGGATAACCTCTCACTCTCTGTACTGGTGCTTGGGGCAGATAAATATCTGCGTGCAATCTGTGCAAGCAATGGAAAACATTCTTTGTTCATGCTTCAGTACTCAAGGGGATTGTTGCTTCTGGCGATAGGCTGTTCAGCTAAATAAATCTCCAGCTTTTGGGTAGCTGCCATTGTTGTGGCATATGCTATGGACCGGGGTGCATTACTGTAAAATTTCTTCAAACATATCAGATAGCGAGGGAGTGTGTTCCTCTTCACTTGTAAGCGACCGTTTCTCTGGTACACCTTCCTCTGTGCTGCACCTCGAAATTTCTTCACCAGATGCTTCCATCTCCTCCATCTGTGCACACTGCTTTTTCTCCGCAATAAAATAATGTTCTTTAAATTCAAGAATATAAAACTGTTGCAATGCAGTACAGAGGGTTGGACTTTTATGTTTTTTACGCCATGGTCTGTTTCTGCCTCTTTTCCTAGAAGACACTTCAATGCAGCAATCAAGGGAATAACTTCAGCAATGGAAGCATTAGCTGAGCTTATTTCTTTTGTTAACTGTTAACTGTTAACAAATGGAGTTAGAAGAGACAAACTATTTTCAACTAGCATCCATTGATTTGCGTTCAATGTTGCCGGCAGTTCGTAATCTGCAATGTACACAGCTAAAACACGCTTTTGTTCAAGAAGACTTTGAAGAATATAGTGGGAGCTGTTCCAAAGAGTGGCTACATCTTGCTGCAATCGTTTCAGTGGCTTCCAAACTGTATCTGCAAGTCTTGTAATCTGGAATAAGCAAGTGGAGAATGCTTAAAGTGACCCACAATTTTTCTTCCTTTTGATACTATGTCTGATAAGGTGTTCAGGAGCTGGGATAATGGATTGTAAATGGTGGCTGCAATAAACCACAGTGTGTCTCCAGTAAACTTGCTGGTGATTTATTCACAGGATTTTAAAAACAGTACACAGATCATTAGGCATATATTAACAACGTTACCATGCTGGCTGTAAGGCTGGCTCACTGATGGATCACTGTATCACGGCAACAGAGAACATGCGTTCCACGCCGGCCACAGCAGCTTCCTCTAAAGAGATAAAAGTGTGTGTTTAGGGCGCTCTGAATAACAAGACTGAGCAGATGGTTGTCTGTGGTGGAGATAGGAACAGTTCAAGCGGTGTAGAATCTTCCGGGTACCGTAGTTCCATCCAGGGCTCCAGTGACGCCATCCCCACACGCAGGCGGGTCCAGCTTGGAATACACTGTCTGCTTGTTCCACCTTGCGGCCATGATGGTCGGCGCCTCCCCATGGATTTCCCCGGTCTGGACACAGTGATCCATCAGTGTCAAAGCCAGCATTACAGCCAGCGTCGTAACGTTGTTAATATATGCCTAATGATCTATGTACAGTAAAACCTTGGATTGCGAGTAACGCGGTTTACGAGCATTTCGCAATACAAGCTCTTCTTTTTTAAAATCCTGACTCGTGAGCATTGTCTCGCAAGACGAGGAGGATTCAAGCCTCTGGGGTGTGCAGTACCGCATGTGGCCAAAGGTGAGGGGGCGCCAGTGACGCTCGGAGACACTCCGAGCCGCTTGGAGACACTCCGAGCCGCTTGGAGACACTCGGAAACACTCCGTGTGTTTCACTCGGAAACATCTCCGAGTATTTCAGAATGTCTCCAGCACCCCCACCTCTGGCCACATGCGGTACTGCATACACTGGAAAGAATTATCTGAGTTTCCATTGATTCCTATGGGGAAACATGCTTTGATATTTGAGTGCTTTGGATTACAAAACATGCTTATGGAACATATTATGCTATTAATCCAAGGTACTACTGTACTGTTTTTATAATCGTGTGAATAAAATCGCCAGCAAGTTTACTGGAGACACACTGTTGTTTATTGCAGCCACCAGTAACAATCCATAATCCCAGCTGAGAGCTGTCAGCCTTGTTTGTTTTCAGTCTTCTAGAATCTAATCCTATGCCACTGCACATCAGCACAGTTGAGCTGAGACCTTACCAATCCAACATTGGGTGACTTTGCATTCTGTAGCGCCTGGAACCCAGTTTAATTTCGTCTGATAAGGTGCGCTGACTCAGTAAACCCTCATTCACAGCTAACTGTAGCATGTGTGTCATGCATGGTATGCTTTTAAGTTCACTGTCCTTCATTGCCATTGCCATGTTCCGTGCATTATCTTGGACAATCAGATGCACTTTAGACTTATCAATGTGCCAAGTGTCAAGCATGTTTTTTAAAGCATCAGATATCGCTGCTGCAGTGTGTGATCCGAAAACTCACGTGCGTTAAGAAGTTTTGCAATTGAAATTTGGTATCTATCCACTGCACTGTCAGGCTAAGCATGCTCGTTGGACTGACATATGAACTCCAGATCTGGTAGTAAAACTAATTTCTGGTATGTCGGTGGTCATGTGGTGGAGATTTGGGCCCTGAAGGTGATGGACTTTATTATTAATGTTACTTGCAGTGACTTTTCAATGACTATAGTTTGACAACCCTAGTTTGGAATCAACAGAGACATCTTGCCCTGCTGTGGAATGTTATCTGGAGTGGCTATCTGACCATTTGATAGTACAGTGTCACTTCAAAGAAGGTGGGAGGTGTGAAGGGAACAGGAATAACCTGGTCGTGATATGGTAGCTGGTAAGAGAGCCCCCCACCCCCATTGAATCAATGTAGCAGTTTTGGCATATGGAAGGAAGGGGGGGTTTACAAGTGTATATATTGCAGCACCGATCACTGCCCATTCTCTTGTGCTGACGGTCCAGATGAAGGATGGTTACGTAAGACTTCTCTATACAATGTATCTCTATTATCTTCTGTCTCTTTACTTTTCTGTAACATTTTCTACTGTAGTATTTTGCCTTAATATATTATTAATCTCTAGCTAGCATGTGTATGACCATTACAGCAATATTTTGTATCATTGGTCTCTGTTTTACGGTTTTATCCTCCACGTTGAATTTGGTAATCTCTAACGTTCCTTTTCTGTATAAATAAATGTAAATGTTTATCTTTTCGCACTGTTATCATTCGTTTTTAATTCTTATATAGGAAAAGGTTCAATCACTCCATATAAGTGAGGTAGGTATAAAAATCTCCTTATCAGATGGTGCCTCCTTGTGTGAGGAAGTTTAATGTTGGGGTGAATGCGATTTGTATGGAAGACAGAGCTGGTGTTGTGTTTACCTGTCTCCCATCTGAATACCCAGACTAAAAAAACTTCTCAGAACTTTCCTTTTTTTTACCTTATGTCTATGTGAATATTTTGATGAGACTGATTTTGAGTATTGTATATATATATATATATATATATATATATATATATAAAAAATGAAATTGTAAGTGCGAATGATGAGAGGAAAAGGATATGTGCTCTCTGCCAAAAAGCAATTTCAGTTGACCCTTTGAATGAGATTAGGCCAATCATTGTGATTGAAACGCACAGTGGGCATAGAGCTACGTTTCCACTAATGCAACTCTAAGGTTGCATGATTGAGTGTGACTGAGGTACGACTTTAATGCGACTGTGGTGTGGCTTTGAATGCAACTTTGATCCAGAGTCGCATCAGAGTGGTGCAGGTACCCTTTCAGAGTTGCTGCAGCATTGAGTAGCATAGATTGGAACGGGTGCTATTGAAATCAATGGGCTGCGACTTGTAATGCGACTTTGTGTCCAGAGTGGCATGGAAAAAAAAATTTGCATCAGTGGAAACGGAGACTAAATCACACTGAATGATCTTAGGTATGAATCTGTCTTCTTTACAATTACTAACTGGGGATTGTAAGCTTTGTAAGTTAACCTGGGAACAGTGGCTATAATGTAACATATACAAATCATATTGCAATGAGGGGTGCATCAGTTAACTGCCTCCTGTACTACAAGCACGCATAGGGTCCTGATTATCCAAGTTTGTGCTAATAATTCTTGATATAACAGAAGTAAAAGCCTTTCGTTAAGCATTTCTTTTAGAGTACTTCAGAAAAGTCCACGGGGGGATTAAACTATTATTTAGTTTGGGAAATCTCCAGGCTAATTTTTTGAAGGACTATAGCCAGGACAGGGAATTGGTCTGGCAAGTAGTGAAAAAAAAAGCGGCAACATTGACAGGGGTGGGACCTGTCACCCCAATTCTTGGCCAGAGAGTAGCTACCTCTGGAGTAAAGGCAACCTGTAAAAAGGTTGGGGAAACAGTTCAAGGTCCAGTGTCTGTAAGGATGGGTAATCAAATCGCTTCAAAGAGGGGGTCTGAATGGAGTCAAATGACCCCAAGGGAAGAGATGATAGATAAATATGGACCTTGGGTTGTGAAATATATTCAAAATTGGGATCGCTGGACTGGGAAGAAGTATTCTAAGAGAGGTACTTTTAACCCAAAAGTATGGGAAAGTCTGTACCGTGCTCATCACAAAAAGATGGCATGGCCATATGAAAAAGATACTTGGGATATGTGGATGCTTGAGTCGGTGAATAAGACGGAGGAAATTAATGTTTTTACAGTGGGAGTTAAGGAGAAAACACACCAAATGATGCTGAGTAGTAGGAACAAGCAGGGACAGCCACTAGACCCACATCCCCAGAGTAGTGACAGTGATAAACAGGGGGAAGATGAGGAATTGTCAGGATTGGGGCCTTATACAATCGCCCGGTCCTTGTTGGCAAAATACTCAGAAGCTGATAGTAATTGTCACCTATCAACAGATGACAAAAAAGGGAAGCCACAACTTGCTGCCAAGTTTAACACCCCATTTAAAACCCCCAATGAATCACAGAAAAACTCTTCATGTGAAGAATTGAAACAAAAGGAAAGAGATAGCGCGGCAAGCCAGGGGAAGGGAACGCTGGAATCATGGGAGAAAAGTCTCCCCAGTTCCAGAGACCATATTACTGACTGCGAGCCAGCATTCTCCCCTAGACGTCAGTTAACTAGCCATTCTGCTGCTGTAAGCAATATGGGCAGTTCTGCTAGTACACGGCCTATGTATCTCTATACCCCCAAGTAACTAGCACCCCACAGCAAGGACCTGTGTGGTGTCACTCTAAGGGTGAAAGGATATCACCCAATGTGGGCACACTGGTGTACCATGGGACTGTTAATGCCACCCTTCAGGGCACTTTGCAGTTGGATAAAGTGCCCCCACCTGGCAGCAACAATCTTCCACAGTCTTATTGGGATTCTGTGACAGAATCCCAAAAGACCAATCCACAACTGATATCTTTTTCAGATGACGTATCTGTCTATCCTGTAAGAGAACAGGTGGTTTATGACAACAGTGGGAGATCCACGAGAAAGATGACACATCACGTGCCGTGGACTCCCTCTGAGAGGAAAGGATTTCTGAGTGTTATCCCCCATCCAAGGACAGATCCCATTAAATTTGCCAAAGAGCTGCTAGACATCCAGGCAAGCTACAATGCAAACTGGGGTGATATGCTTCAAATAATGAAAAGGGTTTGTGGAGATGGGGACTTGGATGAAATCCTCAGTAAAACTTATATTCCACGGACCCTGTATGTTGACTCCAGCCATCTAGGAGATATACTCACTAAGCAATTGGCGCAGTTGATTAAAACAGTCTATCGTCCCCAGTCTTGGACCAAGGTGTCAGGAGTGATGCAAGGTCCACAGGAAGATTGTATGACATACTACAATCACTTTAAACAAGCCGTGGAAACGGCTGGAGAGGACATTACTAACAGTGCCCTATCACCCGTATTGATACATAGCTTCATGACCGGGTTGAGAGGAAACATTAGAGAAAAATTGATGACTGCAAATCCAGACTGGAGAGATAAGCCCCTCTCCTCTTTGTTGTCACTTGCAACTGCTATTGAAAGCAATATAGCAGATTGGGAGTCACAGAAACCTCAAAGGATCTGCATTGTCACTGATCAGTTGAACAGTGCAGATCTCGGAGAAAAACCAAAAGGGAAACCAGTTTGCTTCAACTGCCACAGACCCGGACACTTCAAGAAGGAGTGTACAGCTCCAAGACAGAGTAGGTCACCACGACATGGAGAGGAAATGGCCATGCATGCCATGGGTGCGGAGCGGCCCAAGGAGAAGAAGATAGAAGACGCCGCGGAGGAGATGCTGGACGAGAACGCCGGAGGAAGAACCAGAAGAGCCAGAAGAACCAGAAGAAGATGAAGGAAGAAAGAAGAAGCATTTAAATAAAGGAATTGTCAAAAACTGTCTCTTGTCATTTTTAACATTTTTGACAGTTTTTTAGTGAAATGGTAGGGGTAAGTACCCCCTTACCATTTCACACAGGGGGGGGCTGGGATCTGGGGGTCTGGTATGGATTTTTGGGGGGAGCCCACGCCGTTTTTTTTTTTTTTTTGGCACGGGGTTCCCCTTAAAATCCATACCAGACCTGAAGGGTCTGGTATGAAATTTAGGGGGAACCCCACGTCATTTTTTTTTTTTAATTTTGGCCGGGGTTCCCCTTAATATCCATACCAGACCTAAAGGGCCTTGTATGGAATTTAGGGGGACTCCCACATCATTTTTTTTTTAAATTTTGGTTCGGGGTTTCCCTGTGGGGAATTCCCATGCCGTTTTTATCAATGAACTTCTATGTGTATTGTCGGCAATGCAATAGCCGCGGGTAGTTTTAAATGTTTTTTCCTTCGAAATGTCATTTTGCTGTCAGATTGTTCTAAACACAGGAAACATGCGCCCCTTTACAGGCATACTATAGACACCCCCCAGGTACGAAATTTAAAGGGATATTACACTTTTATTGTTTGGCTTTAAGCATTATTAAAATCACTGCTCCTGAAAAAACGGCCGTTTTTAAAACTTTTTTTTGCATTGATCCATGTCCCCTGGGGCAGGACCCGGGTTCCCAAACACTTTTTATGACAATAACTTGCATATTAGCCTTTAAAATTAGCACTTTTGATTAATCATGTTCGTGTCCCATAGACTTTAACGGGGTTCGCGTGTTCGAGTGAACTTTTTTCCTGTTCGCATGTTCTGGTGCGAACCGAACAGGGGGGGGGTGTTCGGCTCATCCCTAATCAACAAGAATAAATCCCAGGAAGGTAAGAGCTCTTTAAAAATTGCCCCTATATTTTGTAAGCCGCAGGTAAAAACTACTAATCCAGAAGAGGCCATCCCATATTCTCAGTCGTCTAAAACAAAGCCTTTTGTTAAGAGATGTTGTACCACTTTAAATAAGATAAAATGCCACTTATGCGGTTTACTGGGTCACATCGCGAGATTCTGTCTATTCAGTTCCAGTCAAAAGTTGGTAAGCATAATCCATATAGGACCACAAGATGTGATTTTGAAGTGTACTCTGCACGCTTCGCCACATGGCCTAGGTGTAGGAAGTATGGACCACCCGGGTCAGGGGTCCCATTCCAAACTCCTGAGAATGCGTCCATACAGGCTGAGAAGGGGCTAACGAAATGGGATGGATCTCTGAAAGAATTTCAACCTTACCAAACAGATGTTATGGGTTTAAGAAGAAGTACAGGGTATTATAGAAAACATGCTGATATGTGTGATGTCTAGAGTTCACCTATAACCTAGGTAATTGTGTGAGTGTGTGTGGAATATGCAATATATGTCGGGTTGTGTGACGTTTGTTCTCATCTGCTGCAGCCCACCCAAATGACCCCCCCTTCTTTCTCACCAGGTCTGTGAAAAGGTACAGCGAACTGAATTGACATGCAAATGACCTGAGCCAAGATAATTATCTGTACTAGTGAATTGAAAGATACATATACTAAAATGGGTTTGTTTTTCAGGAAAACAGTACTGGAGAGGTTCTTTGTGGTGAGGTATTATGATCTGTTCATAAATGGTACTGCTAAAAGGTTTATTACGGATTGCTAATTTTTTTCAACCATGGTGAATAAATTTTTTTTGGGGAATTATTGGTATACCATAAAACAAAAAATCCACGTGGTATTAATGTGTATTAAGTAATACATATTAATGATAAGTTGAGCTCAACAATTTTTTGGTATCTTAAAAAAAAAAGTGCACTGTTTATGTAATGTAATGTATATTTGTGCTTCATATGCTAATGTCTTGTTACAGGTATATAACAATTGATTTGTTGTTTCTAGGCAAAAAGTTGAATGTTTATTACTAAATTTTATCCCTCAGATTCGATAATTGGGGTACATGGCTTTCAGAACAAAGAAGATCACAGCCTCCATAGACAATTTTTTATTTCTTTTTCTGGTTTCAGCACCATTATCTAGTTGATGCTTCTATTTCTCAGCCCATTCGGCTGTGTTTTTTTTTTCACTACCAAAGTGTTGTATGTTCTGATCCAATTCTAGAAAATCAGTGGCTATGCTGACTTGTGTAGATTTGTTTAAGACTGCTTAACCCCCCCTACGGTTATGGTAATAAGTTACACACCCAGCCAGGGCTTTCTTTTCAAGAGTGGCTCTTTGCCTTAAGCAGGCCATACACGGTCGAATTTCGAACGAATTTTCTTTACAAAATCAGAATGTTCGTTTTTTTTGTGATCCGATGATGCCACCATTGATTTTCGAAATTCGGCCGACCAAGCCTTCAATTTCACCTCATGTTGCTACAGAAAAGAATTTTCTTGGCTGGGAATTTTCTTTTCTCTCCGTAAATTTTCTTTTCTTATTACATTTCTCGCATGATTCTCCCATCATTGATTAGAAAATCGTTCGTTTTTCGGAAAATTTCCAACATGTCCGATTCCTCAAATTCGATTGCCGCACGAAAATCGGCCGTTGTTGCAGCCCACTAATGATGCGAAATTCATACGAAAATTCTTTCATACGATTTTCGAAAGAAAATTCTTACGAAATTCGAACCGTGTATGGCCGGCATTAGGCTAAGATATGTTAATGTCCCTAGCAATCTGTGTGTCCCCAAGTGTATTTGAAACCTGCTTACGGCCCAGTGACACTGTTCTAATGTGTCTGCGGCGTATCTGTCACTAATATCTGTGTGTTTCAAGGCACAGCGGTCGGCTCATGTACCCGCTACTGTTCAGTGATCCCGGCACCTCAGTGCTGTAAGGGATTTTATTTTCTTTGTGTTTGTTAGCAGCAGTTCCTCGAGCTGGATACACATTATGCAATTTTTGTTTTCCAATTTCCTTTAGAGTACCTGCAGATATTTGGAGGCATCAATGGGCTTACTGACTGAGGATTCTATCTTGTTGCATTTGAGGCTAAATTACCCACATGGGATCAGAGAAGATGGAAGCTGGAGGCAGGGTGATACTTCCCTCTGCCGAAAGCATGACCATGATGTCCTTTATAGACCAGGTCAATACATGGTGCTGAGCGAAAAATGTTGGGAAGATATTGCACTCTGTGTTCTGGATGGAGAGGTCATTGCTGGGAAGGAAGCACCTGGGTATTATTTGGGACATAAACTAGTTTGTTTCTGTGTCCTAAAGAATACCGATGTAACGTTAGTCATGGAACTAGAGGGTTCCTTGAACCTAACCATAGGTAGAGGTGCATTGTATACCCTGGGCATGGTCTCTGAAATCCAGGCACAGGGATGGAATTGTGTGGGCAAGCTGTATTCTCCTCAGTGGATACCCATAGTTGTCCTTCCTGTCCTAGACTCCTTGCATACCTTAACTAGTGGTCTGTGTCCTGCATGACAGGAAGACCAGTGCCCCATAAGGTGTGCAGCCTTTATAAAGAAACTAGTGTACCTGGTGGCAGGTGGTTTTCAATCCAGGTATTCTGAATATTTCCCATCCTTAGGAAAGAGAGGCTTAATGGAGACGGTCTTTGGAGCTGGAGGTGGGGCACTGGGTACCTTAAAACACTATGGACCTGGAGATACTCAGGATCACATTGAGGGGGGGTCTTGTGCTACATATCAGGGA
The DNA here is from genome assembly GCA_037952835.1 of Lithobates septentrionalis. Lineage (NCBI taxonomy): Eukaryota > Metazoa > Chordata > Amphibia > Anura > Ranidae > Lithobates > Lithobates septentrionalis. Next base: position 1,302,682 of record JBBDGP010000296.1, read on the forward strand.
AGGGGTTAGGAAAGCCCAGATGAAGGCAGGTATACCCTGTGCCGAAGACGCGTAGGTGAGGGGCAGGACGGAGCTTTCCATACACAGACAGGCAGAGGATTGTACACCGCACCGCACGCCACAGGATTCATCTGTATTGCATGCTTTGGATAGGATGGTGCACTGACGCACCCAAGCATTGTGAGTACCCTCCTGGAGGGATTGTTTTTATGGCTTTTTAAATAAATTTCCTGGCGGTATTATGCTATGAGTCTCCTTTCTTTTATATATGTCACCATTTGAGCGAGGTACAGATCATCACCAGCAGACCCTGTATGAGCCCTGGAGTGGCTCTAATGCGTGTTTTGACACTGTTTAGCTACTGTGTCACATGCTCTAAGGTGAGCGCATTATCCATTGGGGGTCACTGGAGAGCACTGCAGCATGCCATTATGTGCACATCTTTTAAGAAGAGCATGAGGAATATTTAGCACTTTTTTTAAAAAAAACAAGCATGAGGAATGTCTGCTATTTGTCTGGACACTATTGTGCACTTTTATTTTATACTCCTATGGATTGTATGGACTGAGATATATTCATTTTTATGAATTGATTTTGGACACTTTATTTATTAAGTAGCACTTAAATAATTTTTTTAATTTTTTTTTAAAAAATATTTTTTTCTCTCACAATTTTTTGCATGTTGCATGTTACCATTTATTTATATATTCAGTTGTGGATTTCAGTAACTTTCTTCAGAGGCGTTTGACACTGTTTGTTATTTTTCAATATTGTATAGATTTATTATATTCTTTGATCACGTATTTATAGCCTTTAGCACATACGCATATATTTATTTTATTAATGGAGACGGTCTTTGGAGCTGGAGGTGGGTCACTGGGTACCTTAAAACACTATGGACCTGGAGATACTCAGGATCACATTGGGGGGGGGGGGGGGGGGGTCTTGTGCTACATATCAGGGAAGGGGTTAGGAAAGCCAACTTGCTCTGTCCAGCATCACTTTGCAGGGACAGACAGGTGGCGGTAGTATCCAGGTTGCCTATGAGTCGTAATAGATCGATGGATGACTCAGTTCCAGGATCATCAATAATCTTACTTGTTCTCATCCCTAATGGCAGGGATGGAACATTGTGCAGATATCACGGTCAATCTGGGTACTATCCTATCAGACTCTACTGGGTTACACCCTGGAGTCCATCTTGTTCTGATGGTTTGAGTCTGGACAGCCTTAGATTACTGGTACTGATGAGTGCTAGAGAAAGGGTAGGTGTTGTGCTATGGGAAAAGGCAACAATGCTGGCACAGGAGGGGGTCATGTCTAATAGATGCCAGGGTAGAGTCCCAACTGGTCCTAAACAAAGTTAAAAATACTTGAGACTGGAGACCAGGGTACTGGTGCTAGTATCACATGTCTAATGATGCACTGTTTTCAGCATCAGGTTAAATGGTACTCAGCAGGGTACACTACCTCGGGGAGTCTATGGTACACCTCCTCTGGCCCGTGGCATGGATATAGCAGGAACACCGGGTTGTATACCCCGATCACCCCTGAAGAAAGGTTTTGTAGCAAACCTGACATCCCCTTACACCTACAGAAACTTCCTCTGGGATTTGGGGCTGAGTTAAAAGCTTGGCTGATGGATTTCGGACAACAGGATGAAATATTAAATGTTCTAAGAGATGCTGAGAAACAAGCCACCATACGACTCACCCATGATCAAAATAGATTGATCCAAGTATCCCACGTTTTAGACGCAGACGCTAAGATTTCCTGGTGGGAACGTTTATTTGGGTACAGTCCTAACGCTACAGCTTTCCCAAACATTTTGCTCCACCCTGTTGTTGTCCTAATCTGTGCAGCCTTATTGCTTTTCCTGATTCAGGTAATAATGTGCATTACTATCAGAAGAATGAACGCCAAAGCTATGAGAATGTGCACCTCAACGAGGTATCTTCTCTCAAGGAACAGAAAGGCCGCTAACTCAGAAACAAATCTCTGAGGAAGCCAGAACCAATCCGGATCAGTACACAGAAGTTGCGCATTTAAGAGAGGACCCTAGAACTATATTTTTTTGTTCTAGGGATAAGCCTCTTCAATTTTTAGTAATAAAGTGCAGTCAGGTTTACCTAAATTCTAAAAGTTGTAATCATTTTTTATTATTATTTTTTATTTTTTTTCTCCCTTCTGTGTACCTGACCTGCAAAAATACTGTTAATGGGAGAGGAGTTTTTTTTTAAAGAAAAACATTTGTTTTTGTTTTTTTTTGTTTTTTATTTATTTATTTATTTTTGTTGTTATTTTTTTCAAGCGATGTATTCGTTTTTTTAATACAGATTTAAGGCTCTTTAACAGTCTTGGTTGGAGCAGCGTTCAATCTGTAGTTTTTTCGTTTTTTTGTGTTTTTCATTATTTTTCCCACTATTTTTCCTGTTCATTTTCATTACTCACCTCTCTTCCGTTCCTTTTCCTTCTTTCTATCATCTATCTTCTCAAGATAATGTCATATCATTTTTGTTTAACAAAGACTTTGCCTGCCCGCAAGTATCATATTTTAACTAAAGTATCCCTGGACATCCAGTTTCTATGTCTTAATGTAATTCTACCTCCCCTAGACTACCTACTGCTTTAATCTGAGCCCCGTGAGCAGGTGTGGTGAACCCAGGGACCTGCCAATAACAGGCAGTGTTGACTATCCCTACTATCAAGGGCCATGGATGATACTGGCTATTGCTCGGACTCTGTACCCTGTGGGGATCCCACTTTACTCGTCCACATTACACCCCTTATAAGTATTTAGTCTTAATGGCCAACACTCTGCTCCTGTCTGGCATTCCTCCAATATCTGCACACTAACGTTCTCCTCTCTCTTTTTGTATTCACGCATGACTGTCTGGAGGCCCGCCCAACCCCCACCTGAAGAAGCAACGACAACCAAGTTATTTGAGATAAATATGTGACGAATAAGACTTTCCTGAACTTTCCTTCACCATGCTGAAAAGTGCTGTCTCGCGGTCTGATCCAATTGGTACAACCATTACATGGTCTTACAAAGTTACAGGACTAGACATGCCAGGATCCCGCCATCAATGTTGGAGCTCCGCTCTTCCAAGGCAGAGGGGCGATAAAACATTGCAGTACAGACACTCATGGTTTGGATGTGAAGTCTCAAAGGCACCAGGATTTCTTTGCTGTCTTAAGCCTACCTTGAGGAGTTCCGGCGTGTTCAAGAAAGGAAGAGGAGGCCGCAGTGGTGGTGGGGAAGTGTCGGGGCTTCTGGGCTGTTGTGGGTGGGTACAGAATCATTGAAGGAGGACATAAGTTCAAGAATGAACTTCAGGGGGGACTGTGGTGGAAATTTGGGCCCTGAAGGTGATGGACTTTATTATTAATGTTACTTGCAGTGACTTTTCAATGACTATAATTTGACAACCCTAGTTTGGAATCAACAGAGACATCTTGCCCTGCTGTGGAATGTTATCTGGAGTGGCTATCTGACCATTTGATAGTACAGTGTCACTTCAAAGGAGGTGGGAGGTGTGAAGGGAACAGGAATAACCTGGTCATGATATGGTAGCTGGTAAGAGAGCCCCCCACCCCCATTGAATCAATTTAGCAGTTTTGGCATATGGAAGGAAGGGGGGGTTTACAAGTGTATATATTGCAGCACCGATCACTGCCCATTCTCTTGTGCTGACGGTCTAGATGAAGGATGGTTACGTAAGACTTCTCTATACAATGTATCTCTATTATCTTCTGTCTCTTTTCTTTTCTGTAACCTTTTCTACTGTAGGATTTTGCCTTAATATATTATTAATCTCTAGCTAGCATGTGTATGACCATTATAGCAATATTTTGTATCATTGGTCTCTGTTTTACGGTTTTATCCTCCACGTTGAATTTGGTAATCTCTAACGTTCCTTTTCTGTATAAATAAATGTAAATGTTTATCTTTTCGCACTGTTATCGTTCGTTTTTAATTCTTATATAGGAAAAGGTTTAATCACTCCATATAAGTGAGGTAGGTATAAAAATCTCCTTATCAGTTATGAGCTCATGAATGTGTTTTGTAACACTGCCAAACAATTCCCGTAGACAGGTGCAAAGTGGCATCTGCTTGGTGCTTGTGTAATGTGGCTCAATATGTTGCATGAGCCTACGAAATCCAATGTCCTCCACTACAGAAAATGGCTGGTTGTCTAATGCAATAAATTCCATAATTTTATCTGTAATGCAACGTGCTTTAAGACTGTCACTTGTAAATTGTTTAGCCTTTTCAAAGATTGCGCCCACAGATTGTGTTGAACTTGATGTTCTTGGGGTACTTTTTGTAAGTTGTATTTCCTTGTATTCTGCATGCTGAACTGGATGACCTGTGTTCAGGTGGTGTATCAAATCTGTTGCAAAAATGCCTTGGCACTTCTCTCCCCTCTTTAAGTTTCTGCTGAGCAAAGACTGCAAATTGCAAATTTGGTGTCTTCATCAGAAAATTTTAAATATTTCCACACTGCAGACATGGTCCACCCTTGCTGATAGCGCAGAAGAATAGCATAGACTGATCTATAGTTGAAGTGAAATCTGAGGGGGAAAAAAAAGGACTATAAATCAATTTTAAAACTAAACCCTAGGCAGCTATAAATTAAAAAAAGAAGCCTAACCAATTATTTTTTGTATAACAGTGCAGCTTTCTTGCCATGCAAGGTAGTAATGTTTGCACTGCAGTACATTTTGTACCAAAGAAAAAAAATATACAACATTGATTGATTGCATGCTATTTAGAAAGAGATATTCAGTAGTAGATTACTAGTACTACTACTAGTAGCACGTTTAAAATGCACTACGCTGTTAGTACAGTGCCTTGATAAAGTATTCATATCCCTTGACATTTTCCAAATTTTTTAATGCTGCAACCAAAAACGTAATTGTATTTTATTGGGATTTTATGTGATAGACCAACACAAAGTGGCACATAATTGTGAAGTGGGAGGAAAATGATAAATGGTTTTCAATTTTTTTACAAATAAATATCTGAAAAGTGTGGGGTGCATTTGTATTCAGCCCCCTTTACTCTGATACCCCCTATTTAAGATCTAGTGGAACCAATTGCCTTTAGAAGTCACCTAATTAGTAAATAGAGTCCACCTGTGTGTAATTTAATATCAGCATAAATACAACTGTTCTGTATATCCCTCATAGGTTTGTTAAAGAACCTTAGGCTACTTTCACACTGAGGCATTTAAAGGCTCTACAGCACTAAAAATAGTGCCTGTAAAGTGCCTGTAAAGTGCCTCTCCTGTGACACTGGAGTGATGCACTTGCAGGACAGGAAAAAAAGTCCTGCAAGCTGCATCTTTACACTACTATAGGAGCGGTGTATTCATCGCTCCTAAAGCGCCCCTTCCCATTGAAAACAATGGGGCAGCGCCGCAAGCCTGCTGGCAAAGCGCCGCTGCAGCGATGCTTTGTGGGCAGTTTTAAACCTTTTTTGGCAGCTAGCGGGTGTTAAAACCGCTAGCGGACGAATAGCACCGCTAAAACGACGGTTACTTTGGAGGAGCTGCAGAGATTCACAGCTTAGGACAACTACTAGTCACGCACTCCACAAAGCTGGTCTTTATGGAAGAGTGGCAAGAAGAAAGCCATTGTTGAAAGGAATTCATAAGAAGTCCCATTTGCAGTTTATGAGAAGCCATGTGGGGGACACAGCAAACATGTGGAAGAAGGTGCTCTGGTCACATGAGACCAAAATTTAACTTTTTGGCCTAAAAGCAAAGCACTATATGTGGCGGAAAAACTAACACTGCACATTACCCTGAGCACACCATCCCCACCGTGAAAAATGGTGGTGGCAGCATCATGTTTTGGAGGTGCTTTTCTTCAGCAGGGATAGGGAAGCTGATCAGAGTTGATAGGAAGATGGATGGAGCCAAATACAGGGCAATCTTAGAAGAAAACCTGTTAAAGTCTGCAAAAGACTTGAGACTGGGGTGGAGGTTCACCTTCCAGCAGGACAACGACCCTAAACATACAGCCAGAGCTACAATGGAATGGTTTAGATCAAAGCATATTCATGTGTTCGAATGGCCCAGTCAAAGGCCAGACCTAAATCCAAATGAGAATCTGTGGCAAGACTTGAAAATTGCTGTTCACAGACGCTCGCTGTCCAATCTGACAGTGCTTGAGCTATTTTACAAAGAAGAATGAGCAAAAATGTCACTCTCTAGATGTGCAAAGCTGGTAGAGACATACCCAAAAAGACTTGCAGCTGTAATTGCAGCGAAAGGTGGTTCTACAAAGTATTGAATCAGGGGGGCTGAATACAAATACATGCCACACTTTTCACATATTTGTAAAAACTTTTGAAAACCATTTATCATTTTCCTTCCACTTCACAATTATGTGTCAATTTATGTTGGGGTATCACATAGAATCCCAATAAAATACATTTACAAAAGTTGGTTGTAACATGACAAAATGTGTAAAATTTCAAGGGGTATGAATATTTTTTCAAGTCACTTTATAGTATAACAAACACAATACTGAATGCTATCTCTTTCTAAATAGCATTTTTAAACACGCACTACCCTGTTGTTAGTATAGTAGTAGTACTAGGACCATACTACTAAATATCTCTAAATATCTAAATAGCATGCAATCAATCAATGTTGTGTATTGTATTTCATTTCTTTTTTTTTTTTTTTTTTTTTTTTATTAATCTCTTTATTTGAAAAAAATATCCATTACAACTTGCACAAAGCCACCAAGATACAAAAGGAAAAAAAGTACAAGGAAAAAAAAGAGAAAAAGGAGCTGTCTCTAAGATCATAAACACGTTAAAATCATCCATTTTTCCCGTCTATACTACTACATCTACATCCGATATGTGCCAATTCAAGATACCCATAAGCTGTAACCTTCAAAAAAGGGAAAACAAAAAGGTTTCTTCGTTTTCCCCCCTGTTTTACCCCCCCCCACTCCTTCTCCCCTCCCCCCCCCCCCCCCCGTTGTCACTCACCCGCCATTCACCCTCACATACACCCTACGCCAGCCTCATCTCATACCATCCTCACCTCACCCCCCCCTCCGGCCCCGCCCCATCCCAGTCCAACCATGCTTTCCAGATCTTCACAAATTTCTTGTAGTTGCCCCTCTTCTTATAAATATACTTTTCCCTGCAGATCACCTCCCTTACTGCGTTCTCCCATTCCGTCACCGTCGGGGCCTCCTTCCTCTGCCAGTGTTGTGCAATGAGCTTTTTTCCCTGACACAGGCATCTAACTCTTGCCGTCTGAGTATCCCTTGAGGTCCCTCCGTCCCCCATTAGTCCCAGCAGGCACTCTCTCGCCTCCAACCTTAGCGATGTCCCAAACACCAGGTTTATTTTTCCCACCACTCCTTCCCAGTATCTATGCAGTTTGGGGCATCGCCAGAACATGTGGATCAAATCCCCATTCCTCCCTCCACATCTTTGACACTTCGGGTCGGGTCTCTTACCCCACTTAAATAATTTCAGGGGTGTATAGTATGCCCTATAGGATAAATACAGGTGAGACATCACTTGTGAGGGAGAGAGAGTGACCCTGGGCCCAGACGCCAAGACATACTCCCATTGGTCATCAGACAGTACCCCCACATCTTTTTCCCATTTAATTCTGTTTTTATTTTCCACCAGTCCTTCCTGGGCTGCTGCCTTCAGGCATCCATACATATCCGAGATCAACCCCTTCGTGGAGCTTGCATCGATCAGCTTTCTCAGAGAGGCCATTTCGCACCACACTGGCGCCTCCCTCCCAAATTGTGCCTCCAGGGCATGCCTAATTTGCAGATATCTGTAAAATGACCTGTTAGAGATCGCATATTCCTCTACAAGCTCCCGAAAGGACTTTAACCTCCCCGCCCTGTATACCTGTGCCAGGTAGTGAATACCCTGGCGATCCCATTCCTCAAAACGCCCCATTTTTTTAAGCTCATTGAGGCTGCTGTTATCCCAGAGTGGCGAGAATTCTGCAAAACCAATATATCCCAAGGTTCTCTTAGCTTGTACCCAGACTTTAACCATCATCTGGGTGGTGGGGCATTTAGTACAAAATGAATCTGCCTCTAATCCCTCTGCGATTGTATCGTGTCTGGTGTCATTCAGCAAAATGCTATCCCCCGCTCCCTCTTCCCCTAACCTATTGCTGCCTCCCATTTGTTGCAATTGGGCTGCCAAGAAGTAGCCCCACGGGTCAGGTACTGCCAGGCCACCCTTCCCCTCTGGTCGCCGCAGCGCCTGCAACCCGATCCTGGCCACACCGTTTTTTCAAATGAGCTCCCTGAACACACTGTCCATTTTTTTGAACCAGTGCTTGGGAATCCAAACGGGAGAGTTCTGCAGGACGTATAAGATTTGGGGTAACCAAACCATTTTAATCAGGTTGCAGCGCCCGGCGACCGAGAGGGGCAGGCATCTCCACACCTGACACTTCTGCTTCAGCTTTTTCATCAATGGGACTAGATTTCCGGATATGTACTGGCCTGGATCTCCAGTTATATTAATCCCCAAGTATTTCATTTGCCTGACCACTTGAACTTGGGATGCCTGGTGGGGGAGAGGCCCGCTCAGGGCGTCTACGGGCAGGATCACTGATTTCTCCCAGTTAACCAGTAGCCCAGAGAAGGCACCAAACTCTTTTACTATCCCCATAGCTGTTTCCAGTGAATCCTGCGTATCCGCCAAAAACAGCAGAATGTCGTCGGCGTACAGGGCCACTTTGTCCACCCCTCTTTTCCTCCTAAACCCCTGTACGCCCTGTGCCATCCTCAGAGCAACCGCTAAGGGCTCAATTGCAAGGGCAAAGAGCAGGGGGGACAAAGGACACCCCTGTCTTGTACCCCTGCTCAGCTGGAACCACTCCGAACACTGCCCGTTGATTTTCACCTTGGCCCTCGGGTTATTATATAACAATCTTAACCACTGGGCAAATCCGGGGCCAAACTGATATTCTGCCAACACCTTCCATAGATAATGCCATTCCAAGGAATCGAAGGCCTTGGCTGCGTCTAATGAAAGAATTGCTCTCCTGCCGCTGTTTTCTATAGGGATTTGCATATTAAGGTATACCCGTCTTATGTTCGTGCTTGTAGATCTGTTCGGGATGAACCCGGTCTGGTCTGTATGTATTAGTTTGGGCTTGCGGCTAGTACTTTGGCCAAGATCTTCACGTCCGAGCACAAGAGCGAGATGGGCCTATATGAAGACATATCTGTTGGGTTCTTCCCTTCTTTTAGCAGGATTATTATTATGGCTTCTGACATAGAGGGGGGCAAGGCCCCCTCTTCCCTGGCTCCGTTGAATACCTCCAGTAATAAGGGTAGCATTACTTCCCCGTATTTTTTAAATACTTCTATGGGCAGGCCATCCGGACCCGGTGACTTTTGAGCCGCCATATCTCCAACAGCTCTTTGTAGTTCTTTGAGAGTCAGTGGGGCGTCCAGCATTTCCTGGTCCTCATTTGATAACGGAATTATCCCCAACCCTTCGAAGAAGCCCTGCATTTCCCCCTCTACGTTCCCCCTGGAGGAGCTATATAGCTTTTCAAAGTATATTCTGAACTCTTCTACTATTTCTGGGGTATTTTTCCTTATTACTCCTTCCCTCCCCTCAATTGCTGGCACCGCACTCGGGGGGCCGTTTGCCTTAATTATCAGGGACAGGGCTTTCCCAATTCGTTCTCCTTCCCCAAAAAAGCTCCGCCTCTGAAAAGATCTAATCTTCTCCATCTTCTCTCAGAGTACCCTGCTATACTCTTCCTGTCTCCTCACCCAACAGTCATAATTGGCTTGGGATGGTATTGTCACAAAGTGCGCCTCCGCCCGCCTTGCATTTTCTTTGGCTCCCTGTTCCTCAGCTTGTGACTGTTTTTTAACATAGGCGATTCTCTGAATTAAAGCTCCTCGAAGATATGCCTTCAGGGAGTCCCAAACCACCCTCAGTGGGGCCGAACCTATATTTATATTAATAAACTCTAGCAGCCCCTCCATCATTTTTTTTTCCTCTCCTATAAGTTCAAGCCAAAAAGGATTAATCTTCCAGCTCCCACTGTTATATTGCCCCCCTACCTTCACGGAGATAATAACTGGCGTATGGTCCGAGACACCTCTCGGCTCATAGGTTATTTCCCCCACTACGTTCAGTGCCTCCTCGTTGCCCAGTACAAGGTCAATTCTGGATAAGGTGGCATGGGTCCTGGAGTGGCATGAATACTGCCTCTCTCCAGGATGCCTCCTCCTCCAGATATCCACCAGCCCTATTTCATCACAGTATTGCGAAAGGGGGCTCCTGTTGACCAATCCGGCTCCCTGCCTTAGCGGAAACCTATCTATGCTCCTATTCATCGTCATATTGAAGTCTCCCAATGCTATTACCGGGGTCCCAGGGAAATCTGCTATGAACTTGGCTAGGTCTTCCATTACTTCCGTGCTAAATGGGGGGGGGGGGGGGATATACACATTGGCCAGTATGTATCTTTTATTTTCTATTAGGCAAGAGAGAAAAATGTACCTTCCATTTTCATCCAATCTGCTCTGCCCACAGGAGAAAACCAGGTCTGTGCTTATCAGTACACTCACCCCTCTTGAATATGATGAGTGAGTGGAATGAAACTGTATGCGAAACTGCTTGTTACTTAAAGTTTCAGTTGTGTCTTTTACCAAATGGGTCTCCTGGAGGCAGAGTATCTTGACGTTCTCTTTTTAGCTATTGAAAAAATTACCTGCTTCTTGAGTTTATCCTTTATCCCCCTAACGTTCAATGAGCATATATTAATCTGCTTTCCCGTGCCCGGGATTCTACCACCCCTTCTTTCAATGCTCATGGGTCGTTAGGTCTAGTATCTTTGCAATGTTCTGGTCTCTTATCAAGCCCTCCCTCGTTGTACATGCAGTAGGGAAATATGCCATATACCACCCTATCTTTTTCCCGTCCCTTTAATCTGGCAACCTGGATCCACTCACATCCTCTCACAACAACATTCCTTACCTTCCCTCTCTGGTTGTGTTCATGCATCTTCCCCACCACCCCCCACCCCCCATATCCCCTCTCCCACCCAGCCTCCCTCCCTTCCCCCCCCCCACCCCCCCTCACCCCCCCACCCACACCCCTCCCCCGTGCCCACTTTTGGGCCTATCCCTTGAGCTTCTATTGTGACCTTCAAAACCCTTTTGAGGCGTGAGAAAAAAACGTGAACCAAACCCAGTAGGGAGGGACATTCCCCCTAAGAATATTTGTGCTTATTACTATGTGTGTAATTTATGTATTTATCTCTATTAGTGTATTATAATTTCATTTATTTAATCCCCCCCCTCCCCCCCTCCCCCGCTCCATTCCCAATCTACATCATCAAAAAACAAAAATCCAGTAAGCCAAAAAAAAAAAAAAGCCAGAGAAGAATAGAACACCATAAAAAAGGGAAACAAAACAGGCAGGAGTCCCAAAAGACGCCTAACTTCCTTCATCTCGCCTGATTCTCTCTTCATTGTTCTCTAGCCAGGTTGACACTTCATTGGGGGTAGAGAAAAACCTAACCTCCCCCAGAGCTGAGACACGCAGTCGTGCCGGAAACAAGAGCGCATAATTAATTCTGAGTTGTTGAAGCTTCCGTTTACATTCTCCAAATTTAGCTCTTTGTCTCTGTAGCTCGGGGGAAAAATCTGGGTAAATTGAGATCCTGGCTCCGTTTTGCTGGATATTCCTCAACTCTCTTGCTTTCTGCAAGATAGTGACTTTGTCCCGAAAACATAGAAGCTTAAAAATGAAGGGCCTAGGGTGACCTCCTGGAGCCAAAGCTTTAGGGCCTATTCTGTGTGCGCGCTCGACAGCGAAAGTATTAGAGAATGAGTCCCTGCCGAATGTCTCCCTCAGCCAGTCCTCCATAAATTGAATGGGGTTATTCCCCTCACATCCCTCTGGGAGCCCGATTACCCTCAGGTTCTCTCTGCGTAGCCTGTTCTCCATACTGTCCATTTTCTGCAAACAGTCCTTTAGTTGAATTCTCATAAGTGCTACCTCTTGTTTTAAAGGATACACATCGTCCTCCATTTGGCTAAATCTCTCCTCGAGCGCTGTTGTCCGAGTACAAATTATACGCACTTCCCCCTTAACCGAGAGCAATTCATCTTTAATGCCTTTAAGTTGTTCAGACAGCTCACCAATTGATTGCTTGCAAGTGTTGACGGCTACAAGAATGTCATACAGGGATGGCTCCCTCCCATTTACTGGGCTGCCCTGGCCTCCCCCTACTGCCCCCTCCAGGCCCAAAACCTGTTGCTTATCCAGGGTCCCTCTTACTGCTGGACCTGCCGATGGTATAACTGATGGTGTAGCTGCCAAAGTCCCATTTTCCTGGGTCTGACTTCTCCTCCCAGGATGGCCCGCTTGTTGATGCCCCCCCCTATGCTGCTAGATTTATTAGGGGTTTGATTTGGGGTATGCGCGAAGCGCTCTAGTTTAGTGGCTACTTGGTTCCCCTTCTCCTTAGCACTGCGGGTTCCAAGGGCCCCTGTACCTTGTTGGACTGACCCGTCCTCCATCCCCTTCTTCCTTGACATTTCCAATAGTGTTCTGTTAATAACAGCAATGAAGTCTTTTCCTGCTGAGCCTTTATGTTAAAGATGTGCTAGATGTGAGTGTGCACACAGCCACTGACTCACCCCTCTTGTGCTCCAGGTGGAATCCTCTGCTGCTTGATGTGCTGGATGTGAGTGTGCACACAGCCACTGACTCACCCCTCTGGAGCTCCGTGCGGGATCCTCTGCTGCTTGAACCCTCCAGGGGATTTCCAGCGCTGCCTGCTCAATCCCAGGTAACGGCGCCTCCCACTCCCACTGGGACAGGCGCCGCCGATGTTTCCCCTGGGAGAGCACCGTGCAGCTGGTCCGGCTCGGTGCGGCGGCCAGTCACTTCCACGGCGGCTTCACTCAGCGCTCCGAGCGTTCTGCGGCAGGTCTCCTGGATCGCACTGTGGCGGATGTCAGTGAAGGAGCGAGGGGAGAGGGCTGGGTTCAGTCACGGCGTCCTCTCTCACCTCACCATCCGGTCACGCCCCATCCCCGAATTCTGTTAACTTTAATAAACTTTATATATTTTTAGTCTACTTCTTAGTGTGGTGCCATTAAAATCCCATATTTTCTTAATTTTTTTTGTGATATCTGCAGGCATCATTCAGATATTGTTTTTTCCCAGCCGGCAATTCCCTAAAATATAAAAGTAATCATAGCAGCTGTTCAGCCTCCGAGAATGAAACTGCCGGAATCGGTGGTTTACCATAGAGCGGATCCATTGTATTTCATTTCTAGTAGTTTCAGTTGGATGTCAATGTAAAGTTGGAGGAGAGAGAGTTGGAAAGATCTCCAGAGGCAATGCTCACCAGCGAATAGTAGAAGGGACGGTGCCCACGGTGCCCACGAGTCCCAAAAACAGGGAATGTGCTCCCAAGTCCCAACCACGGGGAAAGGGCTCTCGAGTCCCAATTTCTAGCCGATATGCTTCAGCCACCGAAATTGCGGTGCACCACTAATATATATATATATATATATATATATATATATATATATATATATATATATATATATAGTATATGTGTGTGATTGTGGGTTTATATGTGTGTTTTTATATCTGTTTGTATGGCTGTATACAGTATGTGTGCAGAGCATTCCACCCAAAACATGACACACTGCAGAGTATTTCAACCTATCACATAACACACTGCAGAGTATTGACCCACCCTATGATACACTGCAGAGTATTCCACCCATCCCATGATACACTACAGAGCATTCCACCCATCCCATGACACTGCAGAGTATTTCACCCCGTGGGGGAACTACCAGGATCGCAAAGGTCGCACTTGCGACCGGGCCCTGGTGTTCCACCACCCTGGGGGTGCTCCAAAACGGCAGGAAGGGGGTCCGCTGCAGAATATGTGAAAAGGTCCCACTGCGTGGTCTTAATAAAGAGCCCCACGATGAGAGTAAAGGGGGCCGGGCTCAGAGGGAAGGGACTCGGGACCAGTGGCCCTTCATGGCTTCTTGCACCGGGCCCCTGAAAATTCTATTTCTGCTTCTTAAGTTCTATTATACCAGTCCTAAAGATCTCCATTTTAATGTGTAAATGGACTGGCTTCCTGTCATTCAGAAATTTTTAGGCAGGTGTCAAAAAATGCTGTAAAATGAAGAATGCTTTCAGAAATAGAAGTGTTAATAGCAGTGGTGGCCCATCCATAAGGGGTGCAGGGGCGCCACCCCCTGATCCATGCAACAGGCCCCTAATCTCCATACAGGGCACTGGACACATGGATTCCAATGTTTTTTATTTTTTTAAAGCAGCACATGATTAGAGCGTGAGGCTCTAATTGGCTTCAAAAAAGGGTGAGCTCGGGGAGCAGAGCACTCCTCCCTGAGCCCACCCAGTTGTGTGACAATAGCAAATTATTACTCGCTATTGTCTTCCTGATTCTCCTCCCGGCCAATCAGGAAGTGGGTCTTAAGACTCAATTGGCCAAGAGGAGAAGTGATTATATTGGCCACTGAGGAAGAAGGAAGCCACGGAAGAGAAAACAGCCATGAAGATGGTGAGACGCAGAGGAAGAGGAGACGCAGGAAGGAGCCGAAGGTGCCCACGACCTAGATTGGGTAAGTGCGGGGCTGGTGGGCGGACGAAAAATTGAGCACCAGCCCCCACTGGCTAATCTTTTTTTTTATCAGTTAACAAAATGGAAAGTAAATGAACAGAAGAGAAATCCAAATCAAATCAATATTTGGTGTGACCACCCTTTGCCTTCAAAACAGCGCCTTCAAAACAGCATCAATTCTTCTAGGTACACTTGCACACAGTTTTTGAAGAAACTTGGCAGATAAGTTGTCCAAACATCTTGGAGACCTCAGCACAGATCTTCTGTGAATGTAGGCTGCCTCAAATCCTTCTGTTTCTTCATGCAATCCCAGACAGACTTGATGGGCTCTGTGGGGACCAAACCATTACTTCTTTGTTCTTCTTTGGAAGATAGTTTTTAATGACATCAGCTGTATGTTTGAGGTCGTTGTCCTGCTGCAGAATACATTTGGGGCCAATCACACACCTCCCTGATGGTATGGATTGATGGATAAGTATCTGTCTGCATTAAAGACACCATTGATCCTGACCAAATTTCCAACTCCATTTGCAGAAATGCAGCCCTAAACTTTCAAGGAACCTCCATCATGCTTCACTGATGCCTGCAGACACTCATTATGGCACTGATCTCCAGCCCTTCAGTGAACAAACTGCCTCCTGATACAACTAAAAATGATACATTTTGACTTATCAGTCCAGAGTACCTGCTGCCATTTTTCTGAACCCCAGTTCCTATGTTTTCATGCATAGTTAAGTCTCTTAAGTCTAGTACACACTGCTAGTTTACCCAGCGGGCTGAACAAAACAAAACTGACAGCTCAGATCAGAGCCACTGTACTAACAATCGGATGTTAGTACAGTGACCTTCCCTGCTGTTCTATTGTGTTCTGACAGGGGGACGGCCCCCCGCCAGAACACTCTGGTCAGCGCTATCAGCCATTGGCTTATCGGGAACTGGTCCGCAGACCTTTTTCGGTCATGCCCGTGTCAGATTGGCTGCAGTGCTCACGGGCTGAATGTCGGGTGTTTTCTATTGAGCCGGCCGCTGCCACCCGACATTCAGCCCGTGTGTACGGGGCTTAAACCTTGTTTCAACTTTGAAGATATGGCTCTTTGGCTGCAATCACAATTATTTGACAATTAAAGCAGGACAGGAGAACATTGCATGTCAAACAGGAGTATCAAGTACCAACAGAAAGTGTAGAATCTGGAAAATCAACTATTGTCACAGTTTAGAAAAACATTCCCAGGCTGAACTTTTCAGGTATGTATACTTGTATTCTGGTATAGTTGTAACCTTCCCCCAGGTTTAGATTCCAGGGAAAGGCACAATTATTATATTAACCCTAACATCAAAACAGAAGGAAAATAAAAAACGAAAGAAAGTAAACTTCTGGGCTACAGCTAATCAAACATTTCAACTTAATCTAGCCACTTATTTATATCCAGTAATTGCAAAAGAGGGATATCTAATCAAAGCACCTGGAGCAAGTATCATATCAAATAAAGACATGGACTGCATCGCAGAATGAGTTTTTTGCTTTTTATTTCTTTGTCCTTTTTCCTATAACTTTACCATCAAAAAACAACACAACATGCAACAAGTTTTGTTCAGTTAATTTAGATGTATGTATGTGTATGTATATATATATGTATGTATGTATGTATGTGTATATATATATATATATATATATATATATTGTAGCAGAGCGTCCCAGAGAGAGCCAGGAAAAGTCCTGTTCGGGGTTTATACATCTCCCAGGCTCCTCTCATACAGGTTCAGGGATCTGTGATCCATGGTCCGGTTCAGGTCTTGGTCCTCTCCCCCAGGCTAATTTAAGCTCACCTGAGCAAGACAGCCCTTGCTCTTGGCCTGGGATACTCAGACTACTTCTGTGTAGGAGAGCAAAAAGGTATGTGGAAGCTGACAAGCTGTAGGCTTGCTCAGCCTGATAGTTAGGATTTGTAAATATTGTTTAGTTAGTGCCGAGACACGGCTAGATTTTGTTTTGACTATTTTTGGTTCCTATTTGTTTTCTTTGGAACACTGTACAGCACCTGTATATAGACTTGTATATATCACAAATAAACACCGCACTGTTTGTCACTATTTCACTGGATTTGGTATCTGTGCCTGAAAGACTGCTCATCCCAGGGAGCTTTGTACCTGCTACCTGTCCCCCAGGTTACATATGGTGGAGACTGCGACCAGCTGTAGTAAGTTACTACTTAAAAGGCCAGTACCTAAAGTGACTAAACATGGAGGAAATCCTAAAACAATTGGTGATATCCAACGCTGCACAGCAACAATCCAATGCTGCACAGCAACGAGCAAATGCTACACAGCAACAAACAAATGAGTTATCGCAGAGGCTGTTTGAACAGCTAGCCACTGATGCAAAAGAGGATAGGAAAACTCTGGCTGCGGTTGTGGAGACGCTAGCACAGTGGTCACCTGCTAAAGTTAATGTTGTTGGAGACAAGCCCTCAGCCATCCATGTGGGTCGCTTTCTTTCTAAGATGACTGCAGATGATGATCCAGAGGCATTTCTCTTAACGTTTGAACGTACCGCTGAGAGGGAAGGTTGGCCCAAAACCCAGTGGGCAGGACTGGTCGCCCCCTTGCTGTCTGGAGAATCGCAGAAGGCCTACTATGATTTGGAGTCAGCAGAAGCAGGAGACTATGAAAAGGTCAAGCGGGAAATCCTGGCGCGACTTGGTGTCACCTTGGCAGTTCGAGCACAGCGGGTCCACAACTGGTTCTTCAAAGACGAGAGGCCCCCAAGATCGCAGATGTTCGACCTAATTCACTTGGTGAGGAAATGGCTACAGCCGGAGTCCCTGTCTGGGCCACAAATAGTGGAGCGTGTGGTCATGGACCAGTTCCTGAGGTCACTACCAGTTCCCCTGCAGAAGTGGGTGAGTCAAGGAGACCCCAACTCGGCGGACAACCTCGTGGAACTTGTTGAAAGGTACTTTGCTGCATAGAACCTGGTCACCACCCCTACAGCCGCACGGACTTTCCGCCCAAAGCCACGGTCCCCCCAGGCAACCGGTAAGACTGTTCCAGGGGAAGTGGGTGGTAAGCATGGCAAGGAAATAGGGGGGAGGATTTTTGGTGCCAGGACTGAAGTTTGGCGTCCCAAACAAGGGAAGCTACTGCCTGTCAGCAAACCAAACTGGGGAAACATCAGGTGTTTTCGTTGCCAAGAACTGGGACATGTTGCAGCAAACTGTCCATTGACAGATGAACCAATGCAGTGTGATCTATCTATTAGAAGGCAATCTATGTTTGCTGCTGTTTCATGCGCTGCAGCACCAAGTATGGGAAAACACATGTGCCAAATGACTGTTAATAATAAGCCTATTACGGCCTTGCTGGACTCTGGAAGTCTAGTGACTTTGGTTACAGCTGAGATGGTTGAAACTGTGAATTTGCATGCTAAAAAAATTGCTGTGATCTGTGTACATGGGGATACCCGCGAGTATCCTATAGCCACTGTTCAGTTTAAAACTGGCTTAGGTACGGTGACCCATCCGGTCGGACTTGTGCCCCACTTGGTGCACGAGGCCATCGTTGGTAGGGACTTCCCTACGTTTTGGGAACTGTGGGATCGTCCCGACCCGGTCGCAGTAGCTGACTCAGTGACAGAGCCAGAACTCCTGGCCGCTGCTGACAATATGGGTTCAGGGGACTCTTCTCAGGGCTCCCCAGGTTTTCCTTTCTCAGTTATGGCAGGAGAGCTGGAGGAGCCTGAGGAGGTCCCCACAACCAGTGGAGCTGGACAGCCATCTGCTGAATCTGAGCCTACGTTGGAGTTTGCTGACCTTAATGTACACAAGGAAAATTTTGGTACCGAGCAGAGAAAGGACCCAACCCTTGCCAGGGCCTGGGAAAATGTAATGGTGATTAATGATGTACCTGTCGAATCAGGGGACAGGCTCTGTTTTCCTTATTTTAGCAGCAATGAGGATTTACTGTATCGTGTATGTAAAAAAAATGATGAAGTGGTTGAACAGTTGGTGGTTCCTAAGCCATACAGACGGGTGGTGTTGGAACTTGCCCATGGGCACTTGCTAGGAGGTCATTTAGGGGTTGAGAAAACTACTGAAAGGGTGTTGCGCAGGTTTTATTGGCCCGGGATACAGAAGGATATTGCGAATTATTGTCAATCCTGTCCTGTGTGTCAGATGTCAGCCCCACTACAACACTTCCGAAGTCCTTTAGTGCCCTTGCCCATTATTGAAGTGCCCTTCGAGAGGATTGCCATGGACCTTGTGGGTCCACTCCCCAAGTCTGCCCGAGGTCACCAGCATATCCTTGTAATCATGGATTATGCTACTCGTTACCCTGAGGCCATTCCCTTACGCACTGCGTCTGCTAAAAACATTGCCAAAGAGCTGTTTATGGTGTTCAGTCGAGTTGGAATCCCTAAAGAAGTCCTTACAGACCAGGGCACCCCATTTATGTCACGAATAACTAGAGAGCTGTGCAAGTTATTTAAGGTGTCGCAATTGCGAACCTCGGTGTACCATCCTCAAACAGATGGCTTGGTGGAACGCTTCAATAAGACATTAAAGAGCATGTTAAAAAAGGTTGTTGACAAGGATGGGAAAAGCTGGGACTTCCTGATACCATACTTGATGTTTGCCATCAGGGAGGTTCCCCAGTCCTCCACGGGGTACTCTCCATTTGAGTTGCTTTATGGGAGACACCCTCGGGGACTCTTAGACATAGCCAAAGAAACTTGGGAGGGGGAGCAGACACCCCATAAAAGTGTCATTGAGCATATCGCTCAAATGCAGGACAGGATTGCAGCAATCATGCCGATGGTAAAAGAACACTTACTGCAGGCCCAAGCAGCTCAACAGAGGATATACAACAGGGGGGCCCAACTCCGTGTTTTCTCACCTGGTGATAGGGTCCTGGTGTTAGTTCCCACTGTTGAGAGCAAGTTCCTGGCTAAGTGGCAGGGTCCCTTTGAAGTAATTGAAAGAGTTGGGGAGGTCAATTACAAGGTATATCAACCAGGGAAAAGGAAGCCCGAACAGATTTACCATATAAACCTGTTAAAGCCCTGGAAGGATAGACTGGCGTTAACTGCGAGGTCCCTCCCGGTAACGCCTAAGGGTACTGAGTCCCTTCTGATCCCAGAGGTCACGATTCCAGACACCCTGTCATATTCCCAAAAGCAGGAAACTAGAGAATTCCTGATAAGAAATAGAGAGAGATTTTCAGAGTTACCTGGCACGACTTCAGCAGTTCAACATGATATTATTACTGAACCTGGGGTCCGTGTCAAGCTCAAACCATACCGAATTCCTGAAGCGAGGAGAAAGGACATCAGCGAGGAAGTTAAAAGAATGTTGGAGCTAGATGTCATTGAGGAATCCAATAGTGACTGGTCTAGCCCCATCGTGTTAGTCCCAAAACCGGATGGCACTTGGAGGTTCTGTAATGACTTCAGGAAGCTTAATGCAGTGACAAAGTTTGACACGTACCCAATGCCCAGAGTGGACGAACTTATAGACCGACTTGGCAAGGCTCGCTATCTGACCACTTTGGACTTAACAAAAGGTTATTGGCAAATACCCCTGACTGGTAGCGCCAAAGAGAAGACCGCATTTGTGACCCCAGAGGGTTCCTTTCAATACAAAAAAAATGCCTTTTGGGTTACAAAATGCCCCCGCGACATTTCAGAGGGCCATGGACAGGACTCTAAGACCCCACCGACAATATGCAGCAGCATATCTAGATGACATAGTGGTACATAGCACTGACTGGGAGTCTCACTTGCCCCGTGTCCAGGCTGTCCTTGATTCCCTCTTCAAAGAAGGTTTTACAGCAAATCCAAAAAAATGTGCCATTGGTCTAGAGGAAGCCAAGTATTTGGGCTACACTATTGGGCGTGGGGTCATAAAACCTCAAGTGAATAAAATAGAAGCCATCCAGGAATGGCCACGTCCTGCAAACAAGAAGCAGGTCAGGGCCTTTCTTGGCATTGCGGGGTATTATAGAAGATTTATCCCAAATTTTGCAACTATAGCTGCCCCACTGACAGACCTTACGAAAGGGAAAGACTCTGTAATGGTGAAATGGTCCGCAGTAGCAGAGGAATCTTTTCAAGTCCTGAAGAAGGCTCTTTGTGCACAGCCAGTACTGTACTCCCCCGATTTCTCCAAAGATTTTTTGGTTCAGACGGATGCGTCTGATGTTGGTATCGGGGCAGTACTATCACAGGTACACAATGGGGAAGAACACCCTGTGGTGTACCTAAGCAGAAAGCTCAATGACCATGAGCAAAGGTATGCAGTCATTGAAAAGGAGTGTTTAGCCATAAAGTGGGCCGTGGACGCACTCAGGTACTATTTGTTAGGGCACCAGTTTGACTTAATAACTGACCATGCTCCTCTGAAATGGATGGCCCAAAAGAAGGAGACTAATAGACGGGTGAACCGGTGGTTTTTGGCTCTACAGGATTACTCCTTCACTGTAAAACACAGGCCAGGTGTTGAGATAGGGAATGTAGATGCCCTGTCCCGTGTTCACTCCTGTTGGGCTACAGGTGTTCCAACCCTGGGGTTGAAACAAGGGGGGAGGATATGTAGCAGAGCGTCCCAGAGAGAGCCAGGAAAAGTCCTGTTCGGGGTTTATACATCTCCCAGGCTCCTCTCATACAGGTTCAGGGATCTGTGATCCATGGTCCGGTTCAGGTCTTGGTCCTCTCCCCCAGGCTAATTTAAGCTCACCTGAGCAGACAGCCCTTGCTCTTGGCCTGGGATACTCAGACAAGCTTCTGTGTAGGAGAGCAAAAAGGTATGTGGAAGCTGACAAGCTGTAGGCTTGCTCAGCCTGATAGTTAGGATTTGTAAATATTGTTTAGTTAGTGCCGAGACACGGCTAGGTTTTGTTTTGACTATTTTTGGTTCCTATTTGTTTTCTTTGGAACACTGTACAGCACCTGTATATAGACTTGTATATATCACAAATAAACACCGCACTGTTTGTCACTATTTCACTGGATTTGGTATCTGTGCCTGAAAGACTGCTCATCCCAGGGAGCTTTGTACCTGCTACCTGTCCCCCAGGTTACAATATATATATATATATATATATATATATATATATATATATATATATATATATATATATATATATATATATATATATATAATATATATTGTTTTTTGTTTTGTTTTTTGTTTTCCTTACAATTTTCTGTATTCAACTAATTAACGCAATTGATGGCCTATCCATGCCTACAGTTTGAACCCAATAGGGGTAGGCTGGTACAGACTATCAATTACTGTATTTGTATAAGAATATTCTTAAGAACTATTGCAAAGAAGTTAGTCACAATTATTATCTTGACAATGTCAATCTGTATTGTTAAGAAAATCCCTTCAATGAAAATCTATTGTTAAAAAAAAAAAAAAAACAACACAACATAAACAAAAAAAAAAAAGAAGTTTGAAAACAATAAAAACAAATACACCCATCCCCCTTCCCCCAAAGGAAACCTACAATTATTGTTTCTTATGAACCATATTCAACTATGTACAAAGGGTATATTATAGTATATTGAGATGAGGATATGAAGCTCATCCATGGCAATCAGATATCTCTGAACTGATCTTCCCTCCCACAGAGAGCTGCTGTCATGTTTTCCATTGTCTTAATTTCATCTGTAGCACTATTCTTTTCACTCTCTGTGGCTACTGAGGTATGATGGCGCCACCTCTATAGTATTTAGGAGCAGAGTCTTTATAATCTGTGTGATTAGGACAGGATCTCTAACAAGTGCTATCGCCTCCACTCAATTGGAGCTTGTGAATAGCAAGTGAAATCCCAATCCAGAAATGTATCATCCATATAAACAGTAATCCACACAGAATTGTATTTGAAAGTCCATGTATTGAAGAAATAACATTTAGTGAACCATCCAACATAAGGTATTTTCCAAACAGGAACATGAAATCATTAACAGTCTCTATGTATGTCTCAGTGAGGGGAAGCTCCAGGAACTTACAGTCTGTGCTCTCTCAGCAGGAATACACTGTTCTCTCTCTACCATGTGCTCTCTCCTCCCCCACACCTACCCAAGAATCCTTGCAATACCTCTGCTCTTCTTGATGACCTCATCCTCGGTGCAGAGAGAGAGAGCACATCACTACATTCTCCCCCTGCTGAAAATCCTTCTGACCTGGTGTTCTAACGAGAAAGGTCCCCAGTCGGATAATGCCCACCCTGTAGGAGCCGCCGTCATTCTCCGAACATGAACAGCTGTTGATCAGCTGTACACGGCGCCTGCGCAATTAGGACTACATTGTGCCACACGCTCCCGATGCTTGTGCAACTCTGCAAGGGGCGGGTATATTATTCATTGAACTCTACAAGGGGCGAATGCATACAGAAGAGGCCGCATGATGGGCAGAGCTCATACGATGGGGGGGGATTTCTCAAAGGGGCGGATATATTATTGAGAAGCGTGTAAGGGGCGGATGCCTACAGAAGAGTCCATATTTTACAATGATGGGCAGAGCTGATAAGTTGGGGGTGGTTTTCTCAATAAACTACATGTCTTTGCAGGGCGTGTTTACACAATTGAAGGGTGGGTTTTGAAATGTTGATGTGCGGGTTTGCAGGACCTATTTAACTACCTAACACAAGCAATTTGCCACAGTATCAGTGCAGATTTTGATGTTTTACCGCCAATACATGACCGCTGTATCCATCCATCCCGCCAATACATGACCACTGTATCCATCCATCCCGCCAATACATGAATACATGACGCTGTATACATCCATCCATAATACATGTTTAAATGCATCCCCTATAGCCATCCTGTGGTGAAGGTTAAAATATAAGCATAATAAAAATTTACTCTAGAAAGTATTGAAATTGCTTGTGTTATGTATGTAACCCGCCCATCAACATTGAACTACCCACTCTTATCAGCTCTGCCCACCCATCATTGTAAAATATGGCCTCTTCTGTAGGCATCCGCCCCTTACACGCTTCTCAATAATACATCCACCCCTTTGAGAATTCCACCCTCATCGATGAGCTCTGCCCATCATGCGGCCTCTTCTGTATGCATCTGCCTCTTGCAGAGTTGCACGAGCATCGGGTAACATGCGGCAGCGTGTGGCACAATGTCGTCTTGATTGCGCAGGCGCCGTGTAAAGCTGATCAACAGCTGTTCATGTTCAGAGATTTTCTGGGCTCCTTTCAGCACTGAGCCTATGCAGTGAAGTAGAATAATAACGTATCGAACCAGGCAGAACTTCAGCAATGCAGGTTTATTAACAGCTGGTAACATACAGGTTTATAAAATAAAAATAGACGTAACTCTGCGCTTAGGATAAAAAGGTATGCAGCCTCCCCTAATAGCACCCCCCCAGATGTAAGGGGTGATAAATGAATAAATGAAAAAAAGTATGGGGTGAGTGGCGCTCCCTAAAATGGTGGGAGTGGGCTCCCTATATACTACAGAGATATAGTATCTACCTAAGTGTATATGTGCTCTCAACCACCTACAATAAAATACAATACATAAAATACGCATATAAATATATATACACAGTGTGTATTATATAGAATGAACGTGTATCAGTATCCGGGTTTATGTTCAAAGTATTACAAGATACAGGTCTAATTTATACAGTTTCTTACAATGCAAGCATATTAGATATAGGTATTCTTATCCTCTAACCAAATTGAAACAATTGTGAATTGTTATCACCTTGAACCAGAATGGGTCTTTTCTGCCAATTCTTGGGAACCCGCCACCTGATAGGGACCAGTCAGTCGACCAGTGGTCCGGTCCCCTCACAGAGTTCTGGGTTCCAGCTTGACCAAGTTCGTGAGGGAAATTCACCTGAGACCACACTCTGGAATAAGTTAAGTTTTCTCTATTTGACTTGTACGAGGAGACAAGTTACAGACAGATATTTGCCTATTGGTTCTGACTGCCTGTCACCCGTGCAATAGGGCTGCATAGACAAACAGTCAGCCTGATAGACGCCTATTTGAACAGATAATTGCCCACTGGTTCTGACCTCTATGACCCATGCAATAGGGCAGCATACATAGAGTTCATCAAATATATGTCAAAGAAAAATTCCTAAAACATTAGCAGCAGTAGTGCCATAGCGGCAAACATTTAAATAGCATTTAAAATAACGAAAATTTGCTTAAGAGTCCGCTTAGAGGTGCAAAGTGGTAGTCCAGAAAGTCCATTAAGTAAAAGAGGTGAGTGTAACATAAACCATCATGGAGAAAAGTGTTAGCAACGATCCCAATATGGAACGATCTCCTTCACCACACCACTTGTACCAGAGCCCTATAGGTAATCCACTTACCAGATTGTGCTGGTTTAAACGCTTATCAATCAGACAGGTAATCACTGTTCACTGGCCACTTTCCATCTGTATTGTTGCTCATCACAAGCAATAGATAAAAGAATGCCACATAGCGTAAATAGACAATAGGTAGCAGCGCTAAATAAACATTAAGTTACAAAACATACACCAGTGATATTACAGTGAGCAATATGGAAACTAAAAAAAACTATAAAAAACGTCCATTAATGTAGGTAGGTAGTGCTTAAGGATCAACCAAACGTGTTCAATAAAGTCCAAATAATGAATTTCGTCCTCCACCGCACCACCAGTGATAAACCATACAGAATGCTTGCTTACCAGACGGCAAGCTATAGACGCTTGCGACCTATACCCAGCCAGGGCCTTTATCCAATGGGCAGCCACAAGGACAGATTCCAGGCAAAACCCTTCTAGATGATCAGCATAGGGACCGCCAAACTCGCCAGTCACAGATCGTGATAGGATGGAATACGTTGGTAATCAGATGTTCCCAGAACAAGAAAGGATCACCATAATAGTAATAATCACCGTAATACTGTTACACATAATTTATTTGTATAAAAGAAAGTCACTTACAATGTTGCGAAGCAGTAAAAGCAAAACAGCCGGCCGGCTAGTGCAGACACCCGTCCCTCGAACGGTCCACGCGAGACGTCAGCACGTCAGCTCCTCCTGACGCGCGTTTCTTCACACAATGACGTCGTCTGGGGCCCGAGCGACGCACTGACGTGTCGCGTATAAAAACCAATGGAGTTAAATCAAGCCTCGATGTGAGTCCAGACTAGGAAACCATCTAGCGTTCCACATAAAAACATGGCAAAAGTCCAGATCTGCCATATTAGATACTGGAAAAGTAATCTCCTACGGCGGGTCAGACAAATAATAAAAACAAAAACTAAAAGGTGTTAGAAGCATAATCACCCATATAAAATAATTGGCAACTACACGGCACCAGTCATGTTGGACTTCTGCACCGAGAAGAACCCATAATAAAACCTACAGAAACTGCTTAGGGATACCAATAGGCAGTTTCATAAAAAATATAAATAAAAAATATTATAAAGGACAAGAGAACCAAATTAGACATAGCAAATAAAAATAGGGTGTTTACCAGTAAATAATAACAGGCAAACAAATCCCTAGGGGCAATAATACAAAAACATTTTTTATTTGAGTAGAACCCTGTCTAAATATGTTCCTATAAGGCCTATGTGAGCAGACCACATATTGCAAATAAGTGGACATTATCCTCCACCCCCCTGTAAATAACAATTAATGGGAAAAAAACACCCCATTATTGCACTAACAAAGTCAAAGATAATTTCCTTTGGCCCACATAGAGTCTGGTTTATATCAAACAAATAGATCCAATAACTGAACCTATAGAAAGCATAAACAGGGATATCAAATTGACTAAATATCAGACAGAATTAAAAATTCATCACAATAGGCATAAAGAAAAAATAAATATAAAAATAAAAATACAAAATATATACAACAGGAAGTATAGATGTATACTCCTCCCACAACTCCAGGCAAAAAACGCCCTCATGAATTATCTATGAAGGCATTTGTGTCAATATCCACGTTGAGTCCATACGGGGTGTAACATTTGATTTTATGGATCCATAGCATCTCAAGTCTGGAGATACTCCTGACAAGAGAGCTACCCCTCCAATGAGGCCGATATTTATCAATCCCGAAGAAAATAGCGTTTGAGGGATCTTTATTGTGTGTAGTTAAATAATGCTTGGAGACTGAATGTTTTGGAAATCCATTTTTGATATTGGTAATATGCTTTTTAAGTCTGACGGAGAGGGGTCGTCTAGTACTGCCCACATACTGTAACCCGCAAGGGCACTGGAGCAGATAGACGACCCCATCCGTCAAGCATGTAATGAATGGCTCAATTTCATGTTCCATATGTGTACTGTGAGCAGTAAACCTGTGGGTGCGTCTTTGTGTGCCTATATTGATAGAGCACACTCGACATCTACCACATTTATAGTATCCTGTCAAATTACCGAAAAAAATGGTTTTTGTAGTACAGGGATCCAAAACGTTGGGAGCCAATCTGTCTTTAAGACACGATGCTCCTCTGAATACCACCTGTGGTCTAGCAGGTAAGATGGATTTAAGGATAGGATCATTTTCCAAAATGTGCCAATGTTTCTGTATCAGGTTTTTAATGCTAATATGCTGCACTGAATAAGTAGTAATGAATGGGATACGAGAAGGGTCCCACTCACGAGGTGGCCTAACACCTAACAATTCACTTCTATCCAGATTGTTAACTGCTTCTAAGGTGGATTTCAAAGATTCTAAGGGATAACCCTTCTCCAGGAATCTTTCAATCAGTACATCTGCCTGTTCCAAAAATTTTGTGGCATCCGAACAGTTCCGCTTAAGACGCGTAAACTGGCTCTTAGGCACTGACTGGAGCCATGATTTATGGTGGCAACAATCTATAGAAATATAGGAGTTGCGGTCCGTGCTTTTAAAGAACGTGGAGGTGGTAAACTGGTTATGACAAATGGCTATATTCAAATCTAAAAAACTAATATCAGACTGACTAGCCTCAAAGTTCAGAAAAATTCCTCTGTTATTCCTATTAAGGTCTTCCATAAAGAGGTCCAATTCACTCCGAGAACCATCCCATAGGAGAAGGACGTCATCAATGTACCTGGCCCACAGCTTAAGCTGGGGCCTCCGGCCATAGGGCCATAAAGAGATTTGCGAGGCTGGGGGCATATTTAGCCCCCATAGCCACTCCCCGGTCTTGACGATAAAACTGTTTGTCAAACCAGAAATAGTTATGTGACGCCGCATATCTCAAAAGATCCATGATGAAATTGATTTGCTCATTATACAGCTCTTAGTCTCGCCTCAGAAAGTACTCAACTGCAAAGAGACCTAAATCATGGGGTATTACCGTGTACAAAGATGTCACGTCTGCGGTAACCATCCACATAGACGGAGTAGGAGTGTGATTAGACAATATGTTGATTACATGCCTAGAATCTTTAATAAGGGAGGGCATTTTGGCCACTAAAGGCTGTAGGAAGAAATCTATGTACTTGCCCACCCGGGACGTGAGGGAGTCTATCCCACTCACAATGGGACGTCCCGGGGGAAAGTAGAGTGTTTGTGAACCTTAGGTAAATAGTATATAACAGGCATATGAGGTGCCTTTGGAATGAGATAGAGCTTCTCTTTTTTATTGATAATCCCTTGTGAAAAACCATTATCTACTATCTTGGTTAATTCACCAAGATAGGAGTTTTTGGGGTCTGATTTCAAGGGAGTGTAGGTATCCCTATCATTCAAGATCCTATACATCTCCGCTAAGTAATCACATCGGTTAAGAATGACAATTCCCCCCCCCCCCCTTATCAGCAGGTCTGATAACTATCTCCTTGTTATTACATAATGAGTCAAGGCCTGCCTGAAATTCCTGATTGTTTCTTGCCCTCTTAATGGGCATCTTCTCAAGATCCCTAAGCAAGACATCTCTAAATACTTTTACAGATGGAGCCATCGCCCCGGGGGGGGGGGGGGGGGGGTTGAACAGAGAAGCGTTAGCAAGTCCGGTATGTTGATAATCATTAAACAAATTCCTTCTTTCAGTAGTTGGGTTGGAAAGCATATATCGTTTGACATTGACTTTAAATTTATGGACGTCCATATATGTTTCAAATTTATTAAGTTTCCGAGGGGGTGCAAATTTAAGACCCTTATCAAGTACCTGTTTCTCTTTATCATTTAAAATGACTGTACTTAAATTGAAAATACCTTTCCCAGCTAAAGTTTTTTTCTTTTTTGTTCGTATTCGTCTACCACCTCTGGTTCTCATCAGCAGTAGCAACTTGTGGCACTGGAAGCAAGTTATTCCTATGCCAGGCTTTTATCCAACCCTCAGGTCCTCGAATCCTGTAGACTGGAATTCTATTAGGGGTGCAACGGATCGTTGCCGATCCGTGATCCGTACGGATCACCCTCCGCGGATCGGCACACCCGCGATCCGCGGAGCACTTTTCGGCCTCAGCCATAGGAAAGTCCCCGGCTTCGGCCTAGCTCCGGAGCGGCGGCCATCTTGGTACACCCGGAAGTGGCCGCTGTCTCGACAGGAAGTGACGTTTCGTCGCCGCCATCTTGCTACACCCCACACTCCTGCACAGTACAATAATGATAGAGAGAGAAGGGGGCAAGCGGACATCTTGTTACACCCACCGTAGTTTTAAATTTAAAAGCCATTTTCAACACAAAACTGAGCTTATATGCACAAATACTGTATTTATGCATATAAGCTTGGTTTTGTGTTGGAAATAGCTTTTAAATCTAAAACTCCGGTGGGTGTAACAAGATTTGTGTGTTTTGTTTTGTTTTTTTTATGCTGATCCGAGGATCGATCCGATCCGTGACTCTGATCCGAGGATCGATCCGATCCGTGAGATTTTTGATCCGTTGCACCCCTAAATTCTATGGAAGTTTTTATATAATTTCAAACAACTAATTTCTCCAGCGATCAGCTAACTTATTTTTGGCTGAGGATCCCAAATGGCGGAGGAGCACTTTATGACCAGGTTGTAAGTCTCTGTAACAAACTTTGGCATCAAAATGTTTTATTGGCAGCATTTATTTTTGCAGCATTTTCCTTAGCCATTTGATAGGCCTCTTTTAACCCTTTCACTGCCAGAGCCGTTTTTGCGTTTTTTTGCACACATGTTTAAAAAAATAATGTTAGGCCTGAAGATTACAGAAAACCCACAAATATTATATATTTTCTGAAAGCAGACACCCTAGAGAACAAAATAGTGGCAGTTGAAATTTTTTATGTCGCACAATATTACCGAAAAGGTCTAGCAAACGCAAAATTTCAGTAAAAAACACACTAACGTGAATTTTAGGGCAAACAAACACAATAAATTACCCAAATTTTGGGTAAAATTTAAAAGATGAGGCTGCACCGAGTAAATATCCAACATGCCCAACCTTAAATTTATGTGCACCTGTGAAATGGCAACAAACTTCAGTACCCTATATTTTCTATAGGCGGCGCTTCAAAAGCTCCCTACAGGTATCAGTTTAGTGTTACGGAGAAGGTCAGGTGTTAGAATTACTAGATATAAACAAGGCCTGGGGAATGCCCAGAAAAAAATTCCAAGCCTACTTACCACCAGCTCGCAGACAACCAAATTAACCTGTCTAACAGTATGCGTTAAAAACAGGGGTTTAGTCCGCACGCATTTGCAAACGCATGCGTAAGCCACAGAGCCTCGTCACGGCACCCTGATATCTGTGGTCCTAACACTAAAATATGAGTGTCCCCACAGTGGAGGCACATGCATTCTGATGGATAAATGAGAGCAGGTGGACTGAAGGGCAGCCCATCCCTTCTTAAAGGTACAGGAGCACACCAGACACCCAGCAAATAGCACAATGGCTGCAAAGGTGCTGGTGTGTTACTGGACCAATACACACACCAAGGTGATCTCAAAAAACTTGCCACCACCCTCATTTATAGCTGGCTATTGCAGTAAGCGGCATTGGAGGGCTACAAACAGATATAAACAAGGCCTGGGGAATGCCCAGGAAAAAATTCCAAGCCTACTTACCACCAGCTCGCAGACAACCAAATTAACCTGTCTAACAGTATGCGTTAAAAACAGGGGTTTAGTCCGCACGCATTTGCAAACGCATGCGTAAGCCACAGAGCCTCGTCACGGCACCCTGATATCTGTGGTCCTAACACTAAAATATGAGTGTCCCCACAGTGGAGGCACATGCATTCTGATGGATAAATGAGAGCAGGTGGACTGAAGGGCAGCCCAT
This sequence comes from Lithobates septentrionalis, assembly GCA_037952835.1. Lineage (NCBI taxonomy): Eukaryota > Metazoa > Chordata > Amphibia > Anura > Ranidae > Lithobates > Lithobates septentrionalis. The sequence continues at coordinate 1,333,553 of JBBDGP010000296.1, forward strand.
CCCTTCTTAAAGGTACAGGAGCACACCAGACACCCAGCAAATAGCACAATGGCTGCAAAGGTGCTGGTGTGTTACTGGACCAATACACACACCAAGGTGATCTCAAAAAACTTGCCACCACCCTCATTTATAGCTGGCTATTGCAGTAAGCGGCATTGGAGGGCTACAAACAGATATAAACAAGGCCTGGGGAATGCCCAGGAAAAAATTCCAAGCCTACTTACCACCAGCTCGCAGACAACCAAATTAACCTGTCTAACAGTATGCGTTAAAAACAGGGGTTTAGTCCGCACGCATTTGCAAACGCATGCGTAAGCCACAGAGCCTCGTCACGGCACCCTGATATCTGTGGTCCTAACACTAAAATATGAGTGTCCCCACAGTGGAGGCACATGCATTCTGATGGATAAATGAGAGCAGGTGGACTGAAGGGCAGCCCATCCCTTCTTAAAGGTACAGGAGCACACCAGACACCCAGCAAATAGCACAATGGCTGCAAAGGTGCTGGTGTGTTACTGGACCAATACACACACCAAGGTGATCTCAAAAAACTTGCCACCACCCTCATTTAAGGTGTTAGAATTACTACTCTCACTCAGGTGTATGTGGCAATATGGAACATGTGTATCGCAATCAACATTTTCACTCGTAGGCGTCCCGACGCATGCGTTTACATTTGTGCCTAGGTATATGTGGGGGTGGGGGGGCCTCAAATTTTTTTGGGAGGGGATTTTCTGTGCTTGGCTTTATTTTTTTGCAAAAAAACCACCATGGAGATCCCAGAACTGCGGATGGTCAAGCGGAGCCTGGTAAGCATGGAGGGGCACGGCGGTGGGAGGGGGGGATAGGGGGAACGGTACCAGGGTGGTGTGCGAGTGATGGGGTGGCAGTGGAGCCACCCGAATGCTCTCACCTGACAGGCAAGAATCTGCCTGTCAGTTTCACACACAATCCTGGTGGCTGCAGCCACTGGATTGTGTGTAATAGCCCCCGCCGTTAGGTCTGTACAACGTACTGACCTGGCAGCAAAAGGGTTAAACTTTGTTTAAGTCGTGCCACATACTGGTAGTGATTTCTTTGTTTCACTTCATTAGTAGACACACCCAACTGAATGTCAATAGAGAGACAAGCTTCTCTCCCAAACATGAGAAAATAAGGAGAGAAACCAGTTGATTCATGTCTGGTATAATTGTAGGCAACTACCATAGCTCCAACATGTCGGCTCCAGGTTTGCTTAGCACCATTAGGGAGGGTACCCAACATTTTCAATAAGGTGAGATTGAAACGTTCGGGGAGAGCACCCTCTGGATGATAAGGCGTGCTGCGGCTCTTTTCGATGTTAAGCAATGTTAACAGCTCTTTAATTAGGCGATTTTCAAAGTCCCACCCCTGGTTAGAGTGAAGTCGATTTGGCAATCCATAATGAACACAAAACTTCTCCCACAACACTTTAGCTACAGTTACTGCATTTTGATATATGGTGGGATAGGCTTGAGCATATTGAGTATAGTGATCAGTCACAATCAAAATATTTCCCACACAAGTGCTGTTATTGTCAATACACAAAAAGTGCCTGCACACCAAATCCATTGGACCAGAACTTTTCAAGTGTTACATTGGAGCAGCTCGAGTAGGCAGAGTTTTCCATTGCAGACATCTCACACAAAGCGTCAATAGTCCACAACTGATTCCCTCAGTCGAGGTCAAAAGAAACAGTCTTGGATTAGTCCATAGGTTTTTTCAATTCCTAGATGCCCATGTTGGTCATGCAAACTTCTCAAAATAGATTTTCTTTAGACTTGAGGGAGCGCTAGCTGTCTCCTTCCAGGAAGATCATGGAACAAATGTACCCTGTATAAAAGTCCATTGATTATTTTGAGTTTATTCCATTCCTTAAGATAGTAGGTACTCTGCTCAGGTAGGGTTTTCTCATGTAATCAGGATCTTTGCGGAAAACAGATTCTCTAACATGCTTGATTACTGGATCTCTCTTTTGTAGAAGGATCATATCTTTCTCTTGCAGCTGGATGTTTTCTGGTACCCCTAAAGCAGTGGGGCAGCAATACTTGTTTGGGATACACTCTTCACCAGCTCCCAAGGAGTCAATAACTCGTAAGTCAGAGAAAACAATATTGTCTCCTTGTATAGCAGCTGTAGCACAGTAAGCAGCCACAACAGGCCCAGGTATTTCCTTTCATTTACTTTCTTTTAAGTTCACTGGACGCCTATAGAGAGCATCAGCCCGAATGTTTTTGGGCCCTGGGTTGTACTTTAGAGTGAATTGGTAATTAGATAAGGCAGCAAGCTACCTATGACCAGTGGCATCCAGCTTAGCTGTAGTCAAAACATAAGTGGGGGGGGGGGGGGTTGTCAGTTCTCACCTCAAACTGAGCCCCATACAAGTAATCATGCAGCTTTTCAACTATAGCCCACTTCAGAGCAAGAGATTCCAGTTTGTGAACAAGATAATTATTTTCTGCTGGGCTTAGGCTGCGACTGATATAAGCAACATGCCTTAGTCCCTCTGGGTACTTCTGATGTAGGACTCCTCCTAATCCATCATAGCTGGCATCTACATGCAGAATGTATGGCTTTTGTGGGTCTGCATAAGCCAACACTGGTGCTTCTGTAAGACTTATCTTAAGCTGTAGAAAAGCTTCCTCGCAAGCAGAAGTCCACCTCTCACTGAAAGGAGTTTTGCTGGCTGTGTCAATGCCAGGGGTTTCTTTGAGCAAGTCATTAAGAGGCCGAGCAGTCTTGAAATAGTCTCTAATGAAGCGGCGATAATAGCCACAAAACCCCAAGAAGGACATCAGTTCAGTGAGGCCCGGAGAGAAAATGACAGAAAGGAATGATAGGGGAGGGCCGGGCATGACAGTGTGGATAAGGAGACACATAAGGGGTTAACCAGGAAATTGGTATTGAGAGTGTTTAGAGGGGAGGGGGAACTAGGAACTTTTAGTAAAGGGGAGTGGCATTACTTAAAGGAAAGGAAGAGCCAGGAGGGGGCAGTCAGAAGAGGAAGATCCAGGAGGAGGCAGTTTTCTTCACTGCTCCTCCACAATGGCTGAGATAGACACCATCCTGGCTAAACTGAGGGCTGTGGCGGCGACGAGAGGCTCGGACTGGCTGCACAGGTAAGTTGGGGCACTTATAGAGGAAGAAGTGGGCAGATCGGCACTAGTGGAGGAGACCCCTGATTTTCACCCGGGCCGCGATGCAGCCACGGAGCCCGCCGGAGGACCGATCACCGCCCCCAGCAAAGAGGACCCAGCAGCATGCTGCTACAGGGCCCGGGCGGTCTGCACGTCACCAGCCTACTTTGGGGGGCAGGGCCACAGGCCGTTATGGCACCAGTTCCCTGTCTGGGACTCACAGGACACACAGTGGGGATACCTCCCTTATGAACAGCGGTGACTCGCGGGTGGAAGCGGGGAGAGGGAAAGAGCAAGCATGGGCTGTTAGAGTGGGAATCAGATCAGCCAGCAAGACCACCAGTGGGCGGGGCCTAACAGAGAGGCGGGCACATGGACAATGGCGGTGGTGGTCGCAAGCAGACCGGTCTGAGGGCAGCCAGGACGACCCCAAGAGGTGTACCAACAGGGGGCGCAGCTGCAGGATAGAGTCGGCCTTCAAACAGCCAGAATGCCACGGCCTTGGGGGCCACTTCACCCGGGGGGCTAACAACGCCACCCATCATGGAGGAGGACGAGCGGTCGGAAGGGGAGGTGTCAGAAGCAGAGGAACCACAAGTGCCAGCAAGGGAGAGTAGAGGCAGTGGGGCGAGCTCCCAGGCAGCCCAGAAAGTCCACTACTAACTTAGCTTTGTCTAATGCCTTAAATGATTTATTAGGGGTCGTATCAGCGGGTACAGTGGGGACATCGAGGGGGGCACCTGACCAGCAGCTGGCGGCAAAAGGGCCTGCTAGTTCCGGATCAGGGGCGCAACTAAAGGAATTACTGGAGGGATTGAGGACCTCGGTAGATTAAAAAAAGGACAGGATCAGCCACCACAGGTGGCCCCCTGGATGGGTTTGGTGAGTGGGGCAGCAGAAGGAGGTGCGGAGACATATAGTATAGTGATGCACACTGTGATGGAGCCCCCAGGGACGGCGGGAACAGTCTCTGAGATGGTGGGAGAAAAAGGGGGTGCGGAGCCAACAGCCAGGACGGACGTGGTGAGGATTGCAGATGCGGCAAAGTGTGAGGTGTATGTGTGTTTTGAGGGTCTGCTAGGCACACATTTAAAGCAGGAAGTCCGAGATAAGATTTGCAAGGGTGAGTACGTTGAGATTTTTTCGCTATTGCCCTTGGAGAAATTTAACTTGAATAGGGTAAAACCGGATGACTCCAAGAAAGAGGACGAGGAGAAAAGGAGGTATAGGTTGATTCCGCTGATATTTGTAAACTGGCTTCAAGCGTTTGCCATTATGGCAAGTGTAATTGGGAAAAAGAACCTCGAGCATTGCTCGGCGTTGTTTTGTTACATGGACGCAATAGGGGAGTCACACAGAGTATACGGTGGTTCTGCTTGGCTAAGGTACGACGAGCAGTTTCGTCAGCACAGGGTGGTTCTTCCTTCCATTCACTGGGACCACAAGGACATCAGTCTCTGGATGTGAGGGCCCCACCACAGTTTCTTCAAGGGGGGGCTGGGAGTGAACATGCCTCAGGACTTTCGGCTGGAAAAAAAGTGGGGGGTGTGCTGGCAGTACAATGAGGGCTCTTGCAAATTTGGGGGTCCTGCAAATTTAAGCACGAGTGCTCAGGATGTGGGGGAGCTCACCCTTTGTCCTGCTGCTTCAAAAAAGGGAAGCGTTCCAGTGAGCCTGCTCACAAAAGGGATGACTCCAGTGAAGGGGGAAAGGATGTAGGCTTTTCTAAATAGGCATCTGGACAAGGAAGCTGCGAGGCTACTGGCCTCAGGGTTTAGGGAGGGTTTTCACATACTGTGTTCGTTGTGTTCGTTGTGTTCGTTGTCAGTGGTTCCACCACTGGCAAGGAATCTGAAATCTGCATTGCAACACCCGGGGGTAGTGGGGGAGAAGTTAGCGAAGGAAAGGGCATTGGGTAGCATGGAGGGGGGCATTTGCGGCAAACCTTTGCAGGACCTGGTGGTTTCCACATTGGGAGTGGTGCCTAAGAAGGAACCGAACAAGTTCCGCCTTATTCATTACTTGTCATTTCCAAAAGGGGGTTCGGTTAATGATTTTATCGATCCTGAGGCATGCACTGTGTCCTACACGTCATTCGATACAGCAGTACGGTGGGTTAGGAGATATGGCAAAAGGGCACTGATGGCAAAGTCGAATATAGAATCTGCGTTCCGCTTGCTTCCGGTGCATCCAGATAGTTTCCGGCTGCTGGGATGTTGTTGGCAGGAGCAGTTCTATGTGGACAAATGCTTACCTATGGGTTGCTCCATTTCCTGTGCCATGTTTGATGTGTTTAGTTTATTTTTGGAGTGGGTGGTTAGGGACGTGTCATGCCTGGATTCGGTCATTCATTATTTGGATGACTTTCTGTGCATTGGCCCCCCTTGCCTCCGCTGTGTGTGAGATTTTACTCTCTACATTGTAGCACATCACGGGCAGGCTTGGAGGGCCTTTGGCAGCTGAAAAAACTGAAGACCCGACGACGGAACTCAGTTTTTTGGGAATAGTGATAGATGCGGAAGCAATGGAGTGTCGCCTGCCCAGAAGTAAGTTGGAGGACTTACAGAAGAAATTCGAGGGATCCACGGACTGAGGAAAGTCCAGTTGAGGACGTTGCAGTCATTACTGCGTAAGTTGAATTTTGCCTGTAGGATTATCCCGATGGGGAGAGTGTTCTGCCGACGGCATCCGGCGGCTACTGTGGGGGTTAAGGCATCTACGCATTTTGTTAGGCTCACCAAGGAACACCAGGAGGATTTGACGGTGTGGTATGAGTTTCTGGAGTCATACAACGGCAGATCGGTGTGGATGTCCACTTTGACATGGAATTAGCTACGGATGCGGCAGGATCCACGGGTTATGGTGCTTTTTTCCAGGGACAGTGGAGTGCGGATCCTTGGCCACAGTCATGGGAAGAAGCGGGGTTCCTGCGTAACCTGGTGCTACTGGAACTTTTTCCAGTAGTACTGGCAATGGAACTGTGGGGGGGAGGCTTGTCAGAACCTGAAATTGAGATTGAATTGTGACAACAAGGGAGTGGTCCAGGTGGTCAACCGCATGTCGGCATCATCACCACCGGTAATAAGGCTGTTGCGTCGGTTGGTGTTGAGGTGCTTGCGATTGAACATTTTCATATATGCTGTGCATATCCTGGGCGTGGACAATACGCTGGCTGACGCATTGTCTCAATTTCAGTGGGACAGGTTCAGAGAGCTGGCCCCGGCCTCGGAAAAGGAAGGAGTTCCTTGCCCAGATTGGATCTGGGAGCTGGCGTTGGAGTCGCCGCGGGATGGATTTGGCAAGGACAGGGCAGAGGTAAGGTTGCTGGTGTTGTACTTCGTGTCTCGGAACATGGAAAGTGGGGGATTGGTCTCTGCCATCGAGCAAAAGATGGAAGGCCTGTTATTCCTTTTCAAGCTAATGGGGGGAGAGGACGCGACAAAAGATTTTTGGGTGAAACAAGCAATAAAGGGTTTCCGTAAAGGACACAAACAATTAGATACGAGACGGCCTGTCACTTTTGCTAATTTGATGTCCATCTGTGGGATGTTAAGTTCAGTGTGTACCTCAAGTTATGAGGTCCGGCTGTTTACGGCAGCGTTGTTGCTAGCGTTTTACGGGGCATTCCGGATCGGGGAATTGGTGAGCCCGTCGCGGGTAGCGGCAGGGGGGATTCTGGAGCGGGATGTACGGGTGGAGGAGGACAGGGTGTGTTGTAGGCTGCAGAGGTTGAAAACGGACCAGCAAGGAAAAGAGGTGGATGTGTGGCTGTTCGCACTGCCGGAGTCCGAGGTATGCCCCATGGTAGCTGTGCAGGAATTTTTGAGGGTCAGAACGGCTGGGGGTGGGCCATTCCTGAGGCACAAGGATGGGTCCTATTTGTCAAAATTCCAGTTTGTTTTGGTGTTCAGAAAATGTCTGACAAGGGCGGGTTTGGACAGGGCACAATATGCTTCACACTCCTTCCGCATAGGGGCGGCTACTGAAGCCGCCAGATGTGGGTTGGATGAGGCGGCTGTGCGAAGGATCGGGACGTGGGAATCGAGGAGATTCCGTACCTATGTTAGAACTCAAATGGTGGTTAAATAAAAAAAATAAAAAATGGTGGGGGTAAGCAGGATTCGCATGATGGCAAAAAATGAGGTTGTCAGTAAGATTTACGGTATGATGGGTATTGCTACCTTTTTTGTTTGTAATCTCGTTTCAGATGGAGGTTCTTCACGCCTTGTCTGGATCCTTGGTCACTCTTATGTGTGTTGGGGGGCCAGAAGAGGAGATGTTAGGCCGGATGGCAGACAATTGGGCATATTACGGAGGGAAGCTTATGTGCGATGGTTGGGTATGCCCGGAATGAAGTGGGAGAGAGTGGTACGGGAGGTGGAGAGATATGCAAGCTTAGACAGACCTCCGGATGTCTTGGTAATACATGCAGAAGGTAATGACTTGGGGGTCCGTCCGGTCAGGGATCTGATCGCGGACATCAAATCAGATTTTCTACTATTGCGATTAAAATTTCCTGGTACTTTATTGCTATGGTCTGACATCGTTGCTCGGACAGTTTGGTGATGGGCTAGGTCAGCGATGAGCATTCATAAGACCCGCATACGTATAAACAAAGTGGTGGGGAGGTTTGTGGTTAAGAATGGGGGCTTAGTAATTAGGCATAAGGAATTGGAGGCAAATGTTGGTCTCTATTTGAGGAAGGATGGAGTTCATCTTTCAGATGTTGGGATAGATCTCTGGACAATGGGCTTGCAGGAGGGGGTCCAACTGGCCCTGCGGGTGTGGAGGTGCCCTCAAGAGTAAGTTTGTCACGCTTTCAGGCTGTGGCGGTGTTGCTTGTTGGTCTCTAGCGGTGGCAGTAAAACGTAGGTGATGAAAAAGGGGTGGGGAGCTCATCGTTAGTATGAGCCCCTCCGGTGTATTCCAGCAAAAGGTGGATGGAATATGGTAATGGTGGCACTGCGGGAAAGGGGTCTCTCAGAGCGGTTACAGCTGGAGGCCTAACAGGTTGGAAAAGGTCCCGCAGTGCGTGGTGGTATATATATGGTAAAATGTGGGTCGCCGTCAGAGACCAACAGACTGGGGTAAAATGTCATGTTGTGTGTTTTATGTTTATATTTGATATTGGAGTTATTTGGTTGGATTGTTTAATAAAGGCTGTTATGGCCAGTTATACTCCAAAGCAAGGTGTGGTCTCAGTTATTTTAAGTGGGTAATAAAAGGGGTTGGAGTAAAGGTGCATAACAGTTTAAGATATGGGGGTCATTTGGACTACATTGGTCAAGTGAGGCCCGGAGAGAAAATGACAGAAAGGAATGATAGGGGAGGGCCGGGCATGGCAGTGTGGATAAGGAGACACATAAGGGGTTAACCAGGAAACTGGTATTGGGAGTGTTTAGAGGGGAGGGGGAACTAGGAACTTTTAGTGAAGGGGAGTGGCATTACTTAAAGGAAAGGAGGAGCCAGGACAGGGCAGTCAGAAGAGGAAGATCCAGGAGGAGGCAGTTTTCCCACCCTCCCACCCTATATGTGAATAAAATTATGGTGTGTGTTGTTGTGTGTTTTTCTTTTCTTTATTTCAGATAGAAGAAGGTTGTCATAACAGCATGGGTGGGCCTTCCAGGCTGTGGCAGCGTTGCTTGTTGGTCTCTGGCGGTGGCAGTAAAACGTAGGTGATGAAAAAGGGGTGGGGGGCTCATCGGTAGTGTGAGCCCTCCGGTGTATTCCAGCAAAAGGTGGATGGAATACGGTAATGGTGGCACTGCAGAAAAGGGGTGTCTCCAAGCGGTTACAGCTGGAGGCCTAACAGGTTGGAAAAGGTCCCGCAGTGCGTGGTGGTGTGTGTATATATATATATATATATATATATATTAAAATGTGGGTCGCCGTCAGAGACCAACAGACTGGGGTAAAATGTCATGTTGTGTGTTTTATGTTTATATTTGATATTGGAGTTATTTGGTTGGGTTGTTTAATAAAGGCTGGTATGGCCAGTTATACTCCAAAGCAAGGTGTGGTCTCAGTTATTTTAGGTGGGTAATAAAGGGGGTTGGAGTATAGGTGCTTAACAGTTTAAGATATGGGGGTCATTTGGACTACATTGGTCAAGTGAGGCCCGGAGAGAAAATGACAGAACGGAATGATAGGGGAGGGCCGGGCATGACAGTGTGGATAAGGAGACACATAAGGGGTTAACCAGGAAACTGGTATTAGGAGTGTTTAGAGGGGAGGGGGACTAGGAACTTTTAGTGAAGGGGAGTGGCATTACTTAAAGGAAAGGAGGAGCCAGGATGGGGCAGTCAGAAGAGGAAGATCCAGAAGGAGGCAGTTTTCCCACCCTCCCTTCCGATATGTGAATAAAATTATGGTGTGTGTTGTTGTGTGTTTTTCTTTTCTTTATTTCAGATAGAAGAAGGTCGTCATAACAGCATGGGTGGGCCTTCCAGGCTGTGGCGGTGTTGCTTGTTGGTCTCTGGCGGTGGCAGTAAAACGTTGGTGATGAAAAAGGGGTGGGGGGCTCATCGGTAGTATGAGCCCCTCCGGTGTAATGGTGGCACTGCGGGAAAGGGGTGTCTCCGAGCTGTTACAGCTGGAGGCCTAACAGGTTGGAAAAGGTCCTGCAGTGCGTGGTGGTGTATATATGGTAAAATGTGGGTCGCCGCCAGAGACCAACAGACTGGGGTAAAATATCATGTTGTGTGTTTTATGTTTATGTTTGATATTGGAGTTATTTGGTTGGATTGTGTAATAAAGGCTGTTATGGCCAGTTATACTCCAAAGCAAGGTGTGGTCTCAGTTATTTTAGGTGGGTAATAAAGGGGGTTGGAGTATAGGTGCATAACAGTTTAAGATATGGGGGTCATTTGGACTACACTGGTCATGTCAGATTTGTAGGACTTTAGCAGGATCAGTTGCTACACCTTCTGCAGATACGATGTGACCCACAAAGTTTACTGAAGAGCGAGCAAACTTACATTTGTCCAGGGAGAGATTCAGACCTTCTCTTCTCAAACAATCAAGCACTTTAAACAGTCTCTGGTCACGCTCCTCCAGAGTGGAGCCAAAAACAATTATATCATCTAGGTAGACAATACATTAAGTGGGACAAAGGTCTCCCAGTGTCCGATCCATTAGACGCTGGAAGGTTGCAGGTGCACCACTAATGCCCTGAGGCATGCGAGCAAACTGGAAAAACCCTAGGGGGCAAATAAAAGCTGTATTTTCCTGATCTTCCTCACTCATTGGTACTTGGTATAAACCAGATCTTAAGTCCATTACTGTGAACCATTTGCTGCCTTGCAGCAAATGGTTCAAGAGCTTCTAGAGCTTCCTTAATGCAAGGTAGCGTGTATTGATTTGGGACCGTTTGACGATTTAGAGTCCTATAATCAACACATATTTGTACTCCACCATTTTTTTTTCTGACCACCACTATTAGGGATGCATACGGGCTTTTAGACTCAACAATGATGTTTTGATCTTTCATTTTACGCAAGCACTCTTGAACATCATCATAGGTGTGCGTAGCCTATTGCATTAGGGTGTGCACCCCAAAACTCAAACACACACACACACATACGTACATATATACATACACACACACACACACACACACACACACACACACACACACACTTAAGGCAGAGCCGGTGCAGTGAAAGATAAGTACAGTAGCACTTTATTAAATGGCAGAACTAGTCAGAGGGAGATATTTCCAATCTCCCTTCAGGCACACAGAGCAATAATGCTAATGTATTGGGGTGATTAGGGCGTGCCCAGGCACACCTGGCACACCCCCTGCGCACACCTTATGGCTCAGGGGATTTAGTACACGCTCCACACTATATAAGGCCACCTGCACGGCGGCCCTGTGCAGTGTGTTCCGGTGTGCTTAGAGAGAGAGAGAGACAGTGTCATTTCATTTGAGTTAGCTAGATTAGGCAGGACAGTCAGTCAGTTATCTGCACTTAAAGTGTATTGTGTATATATATGCATCCCAGGTGTTGCATATATATATATATATATATATATATATATACACTGTATTCAGTTTAGCTAGATCCGTTCCTGTTATCTTCTAGACTATTTACATTTAGTGCAGTGCGTCCTGCTCACAGTGTTCAGCTAGATCCGTTCCTGTTATCTTCCTACTGACAGGCAGGCTTGTCTTGTTACAGTATATAAAGCTACCTGAAGAAAATTACTGGTGTTCTTTTGATCCTATTAGTACCACGGTCAGGCAGCTAGACTATTTACATTTAGTGCAGTGCGTCCTGCTCACAGTGTTCAGCTAGATCCGTTCCTATTATCTTCCTACTGACAGGCAGGCTTGTCTTGTTACAGTATATAAAGCTACCTGAAGAAAATTACTGGTGTTCTTTTGATCCTATTAGTACCACGGTCAGGCAGCTAGACTATTTACAGTTAGTGCAGTGCGTCCTGCTCACAGTGTTCAGCTAAACCTACAAGTTAGTGGGGTGCGTCCACCTCACAGTGTTCAGCTAAAGCTACCTGTAGAAGGTTGGTGGTGTTCTCATACTACAGGCAGGCAGTTGATTTTGCTAGCTGCAGTATCAGTACATATATATATATATATATATATATATATATATATATATATATATCCCAGCTTAGTGCAGCTACAGGCCATTAGTATGTCTGGAAGGCCAAGAAGGAGAGGCAGACAGTCACAAGCCAATAAGAGAGGGCAAGCAGGCTCTGTGTCTAGTGCTGGTCGTGGAGACGGTGCATCCTCATCAGCACGTGGCCATGAGACACGCTTGGCCTTTTTTTCGGCAGCTGGCCGTGTTGAGCCGCAACATGCGGAAGACTTGGTCGAGTGGATGACCAAGCCGTCCTCATCCTCCTCATCCTCTCTCACCCATGCCCAGGGTGCTTTGTCTGGACAGCAATCTGGCAGTCATACTCCCCCTGCTGCAGCATACTGCCAGGTTTGCTCCAGTGATGAGGAAGGAGGGGATGATGAGGTCACTGACTCAACGTGGGTGCCTGATAGTAAAGAGGAGGAGGAGGAGGCGGCACATCACCAACGAGGCAGGATGCCCTCCAGGGGCCAGCCTAAGGGCAGCACATTGACTGCATCACACCCCAAAGCTCCACATGTGCAGGGCGCTGCAGTCTCTGCGCGTTATTCAAAAAGTTCTTTGGTGTGGGCCTTTTTTGAGACGAGTGCATCAGATCGCACCGCTGCTATTTGCAACATATGTCTCAAGCGTATCTCACGTGGCCAAAACATCTCCATGGGTACCACATGCTTGACCAGACATATGTTGACCTGCCATGCAGTTCGTTGGCAAGCGTATCTAAAAGACCCACACCAAAGAACAAAGAGGACCTCTCCTTGCTCCTCATCAGCTGAGATTTCCAACCCCACTAGACCTTCAGTCCTCTCTGGGACCTGCACTGAGAGGAATGAAGGTGTAGAATTAGGTGTGTCACAGCCAAGTACTTGTGGGCAATCTGCTTTTGATACACCGACGTCAGATTGTACCAGGCAAATTTCCCTGCCCCAGCTGCTGCACCGCTGAAAGAAGTTTGCTCCCAGCCATCCACATGCCCAGCGGTTGAATGCTAGCTTGGCAAAATTGCTAGCACTTCAACTGCTGCCTTTTCAGTTGGTAGACTCTGCCCCCTTCCGTGAGTTTGTGGAATGTGCGGTTCCTCAGTGGCAGGTACCCAAACGCCACTTTTTCTCACGGAAGGCGATTCCGGCTCTCTACCGGCATGTGGAAGGCAATGTCCATGCCTCGCTGTACAGGGCGGTCAGCGGTAAGGTGCATATTACCGCTGACTCATGGTCCAGCAGGCATGGACAGGGACGTTACCTAAGTTTCACCGCACATTGGGTGACTCTGCTGGCAGCTGGGAAGGATGCAGGACAAGGTGCAGTAGTGTTGGAGGTTGTTCCGCCACCACGCCTCCAAAATGCTAATGATTGTGACACACCTCTCTCCTCCACCCCCTCCTCTTCTTCTTCCTCCATGGCCTCTTCCTCGGAACCAGCGGTGCTCCGTAGTCGTTCAAGGGGCTACGCAAGTACGCAGGCCAAAAGATGCCATGCGGTGCTTGAGCTGGTGTGCTTGGGGGACAGGAGCCACACTGGGGCAGAGGTTCTGTCAGCTCTGCAGGGGCAGGTTCAGAGGTGGTTGACGCCACGCCAACTTAAGGCAGGAATGGTGGTTTGCGACAATGGCACCAACCTCCTCTCTGCCCTCCGACAGGGACAAATGACCCATGTGCCCTGTTTGGCTCACGTCCTTAACTTGGTGGTGCAGCGGTTCTTGGGCAGGAACCCGGGCTTACAGGATGTCCTGAGGCAGGCCAGGAAAGTCTGTGTGCATTTCCGCTGGTCATATAATGCCAGTGCTCGGCTGACGGACCTCCAAAAGGAGTTTAACCTGCCCAAGAACCGCCTAATCTGTGACGTGCCCACCAGGTGGAACTCAACGTTGGCCATGCTGCAGCGGCTGCACACGCAGCAGAGGGCCATCAATGAGTACCTGTGCAACTATGGCACCAGGACAGGGTCAGGGGAGCTTGGTTTTTTTCCCCACGCCAGTGGGCCATGATCAGGGATGCATGCACTGTCCTGTCACCATTTGAGGAGGCCACGAGGATGGTGAGCAGTGACAGTGCATGCATCAGTGACACTGTCCCCCTTGTCCACCTGTTGGAGCACACGCTGCGTGGAATAATGGACAGGGCACTTGAGGCAGAACAGAGGCAGGAAGAGGAGGACTTCCTTAGCTCTCAAGAACCCCTTTATCCAGACAGTGTTCCTGCGTGCCCGCCGATCACACAGGAAGAGGACGAGGAGGAGGAGGAGGAAGATTGTGTCAGTATGGAAGTGGAGCCTGGCACTCAGCATCAGCAGCAGTCTTTAAGGGATCAGTCCCAAGAAACACATGGACTTGTACGTGGCTGGGAGGAGGTGGCTGCGGACCATGTCGTCCTTAGTGACCCAGAGGACTCCGGACCGAATGCCTCAGCAAACCTACGCTGCATGGCCTCCCTGATCCTGCAAAGCCTGCGTAAGGATCCTCGTATTCGTGGTATCAAGGAGAAGGACCAATACTGGCTGGCAACCCTCCTTGATCCACGTTACAAGGGTAAGGTTGCGGACCTTATCTTGCCATCGCAGAGGGAGCAGAGGATGAAACATCTTCGGGAAGCCTTGCAGAAAGGTCTGTGCAACGCGTTCCCAGAGACTGGGAGGTTACAAACTCCTATTTCTGGACAACGTGTTGCTGAGGCTTCGGTCAGTCAAAGAAGGAGCGGTGGAGAAGGTGGCCGTCTGACCGATGCGTTCAGACAATTTTTTGGTCCGCAGCCCCAAGGTATGATCGGTTCCAGCAACCATCGCCAGCGTCTGTTTTACATGGTGCAGGAATACCTAGGGGCAAGATCAGACTTGGACACCTTTCCCACCGAAAATCCTCTGGGTTACTGGGTCTTGAGGATGGATCACTGGCCAGAGCTTGCACAGTATGCAATTGAGCTACTGGCCTGTCCTGCATCCAGCGTTCTTTCGGAACGCACATTCAGTGCTGCTGGAGGCGTGGTAACCGATCACAGGGTGCGTCTGTCCACCGACTCGGTCGATCGACTGACCTTCATAAAAATGAATCAGTCTTGGATCACCACCAGCTACCAAGCACCTGATGCTGATGTAACCGAATAATTTTTTTTGAAATCTCAGATCCCTTCAAAGACTGCCTATGCTGATGCTGAGTGACTATCCCTGAGTAATTATCCTCTTCCTCCTCAATCATCACGCTGATAGCTTGTAAGAACATTTTTGGTTCTGGGCGCCACCACCAGTGCCTAAGGCACAATTTTTCAGCCCCTGTTTAACAGGGGCGTGTAATTACAATTTTTGATGCAATACTTTGCAGCAGGGCTCGTTCCTGCGTTCCAACTAGAGTGTCTGTGAGGGGTTGCAGTGTTGTGGCACCAGCACCAGTGCCTAAGGCCCAATTTTTCTGCCCCTGTCTAACAGGGGCGTGTAATTACAATTTTTGATGCAATACTTTGCAGCAGGGCTCGTTCCTGCGTTCCAACTAGAGTGTCTGTGAGGGGTTGCAGTGTTGTGGCACCAGCACCAGTGCCTATGGCCCAATTTTTCAGCCCTTGTTTAACAGGGGTGTGTAATTACAATTTTTGATGCAATACTTTGCAGCAGGGCTCGTTCCTGCGTTCCAACTAGAGTGTCTGTGAGGGGTTGCAGGGTTGTGGCACCAGCACCAGTGCCTAAGGCCTAATTTTTCAGCTCCTGTTCAACAGGGGCATGTAATTACAATTCTTGATATAATATTTCACAGCAGGGCCCTGTGAGGGCTTACAGTGTTGTGGCCACAGCAACACATAAGGCCCAAATTTCTGCTGAGTATATAGGGCAGGACCCTACTTTCAAACATCTAACTTACAAACGACTCCTACTTGCAAACGGAAGGAGAAAACAGGAAGTGAGATGAAATCTACCCCTAGGAAGGGAAATTCTCTCCTGTAAGAGTTAATATGGGGAAAAAATTTCTCCTTTCCACTGATGCTTTCCAATCCTTGTTCCACAAAAAAACCCAAATTTTCAAAAAACATTTTTCATTGGGACAAAAAGTGAGGTGAAATCTTCTGAAGAGGAGGAAAGACAGCAAAACAAATGTCACAGGGGTGATAACCCTTCCCTATGTTTTCCAAAAAGCTTAAAAAAGATTTTTTGGCTGGAGCTAAACACGTTAAAAATGTACCGTTCAAAATTACAACGAGATTCTACTTAACAACAAACCTACAGTCCCTGTCTTGTTTGCACCGCCTGTATACTGCTGTTCAGAGTATATAGGGCCTGGTGGCCCCACACCTTTCCTTATTTTAATTTGGGTGCGGGGTTCCCCTTAATATCCATACAAGACCCAAAGGGCCTGGTAATGGACTGGGGGGTACCCATGGCGTTTGTCTCACTGATTTTCATCCATATTGCCATGACCCGACATTACATTAAACCCGCAAGCATTTTTAAATGAGATTTTTTCCTTTAAAAATGACATTTGGTGCAGGGACTGTTCTAAACACGGGAAACACGCGTCACTTTACAGGCATACTATAGACACCCCCCAGGTACGATATTTAAAGGAATATTTCACTTTTTTTTTTTTTACTTTAAGTATCATTAAAATCACTGCTCCCGAAAAAACGGCCGTTTTTAAAAGTTTTTTTTGCATTGATACATGTCCCCTGGGGTAGGACCCGGGTCCCCAAACCCTTTTTAGGACAATACCATGCAAATTAGCCTTTAAAATGAGCACTTTTGATTTCGAACGTTCGAGTCCCATAGACGTCAATGGGGTTCTAACGTGCGAACTTTCGGTCCGTTCGCAGGTTCTCGTGCGAACCGAACCGGGGGGTGTTCGGCTCATCCCTATTCTTGAACATCAAAATTGGTGGCCTGAGGAGTCCATATGTAAGGGAGGGCAGTCTGGTCCAGAATTTGCAGAGATCCAGATAGCAGCAGATGACATCTGTGTCCCCAGGCTGTGGTACCACAAGAGGCTGCATTTTTTGGCCGACCAGACTGGATCCAGGGTCCTCACTTTCTGGTCTTCCTTTCACGCTTCCTTCCCGGCTGTGGCTGTGCAGTTGGAGATGTGGCAGGAGGAGGAGTAGGACCTGGAGGAGGAGGAGGACTGGGAGGACCTGGAGGAGAAGGAGGAGGAGGACCTGCAGGAGGAGGAGGAGGACCATCGCAAAGGTGTGTCTGAGCTGTAATTTGGCCCCTCATACCTTTGTTAAGAGCCTCCGACATGAGCGCCTCACACATGACTTGTTGGCCCTCCTCCATCCTCTGCATTTTATATGCAATGATGGCAGCAATGTCCTCCTCCATGGTCTGTCGTGCTCTCAGGACCTCTGTAGCCCTCCAAAAGAGTCCTCTGGTAGCCTCCTCTAGGGCACTCCTCCTACTGCCACTTTCTCTTTCCAGGGGGAGTGGAGGGACCTGCAGATCAGCCAGCCTGCTCGGCCCGGCCACCTCCTGGCTGAGACTTCCCTGTGTATGAAAAAGGGATATGGTTGTAATGTTTTGCATCATCAATCACAATCATAAATTAGTACTCCCAACTAACATCTAGTTAACATCATTGATTGGACAAGCAGAAATATTTAGAAGAATGCTATACCTGGCTCAATCTGGGCTCCTCCACATGTGGCCTGGAAGGCCCAGGTTGGGCGTCAGAAGCCTCAGCCGGGGGGGAAGGAAGCGTGGAAGGAAGACTGGAGAGGGATGGCCTGGGTTCAGTCTGGCCTGCCAGAAAATGCAGCCTGTCGTAGTACAACATCCTGTGGACATAGATGTCATCTGCTGCTCCGGATCTCTGTGAATCCAGGACTTTCTTGCGCTCCCTTAGATATGTACTCCTCAGGCCACCAATTAATATCTTTAAATAGGTGATGTCTGCCGTGGGGATCACCTGCTTCACAATTTCACACAATTGCACCAGTGCTGCCTTCCTCTTTGCTTGGTTCTTGAAATGGGGGTGTTTAATCTCCCACAGACAGGGCAGCTCCCTTAACATATCTACGAATACTGACATGAAGTCATTATCTTTCATTAGCATATCCATGTTCACTGCAAGACACAACACAAGACAAAGCCTAATGTCAGACAAAACTCTCCTAATCTTTTTACAATATAGGCCTCAATGTATAAGCAGTATAGGCACAAGTTTGTCTCTTACCTTCGTTCTTACGATCGGCGCGCCCAATGCTCCTTCCTCCGCTCACAGATCGTACGTAATGCGCACGCGTGTTACGCTTTATACACACTGCGCATGCGTGTAACTCCGCCTGCCCCTGACGTTCTTTCTAGTCTATTCCCCGCCCCTTTTTGTTCGGCGCAGTGGGGGAAGAGCACATGGCGGAGTCACAGCAGGTGCGTGATAATTGCAGGAACGAGGAGGAGGAGGAGGAAAGCCCGGATCCGGACACGTCCCGATCCAGAAGGAGATGTTTTAAGGCCACAAATATGTCCTTTGGGGAGATGTTGGAGATGGTTGACATCATGAAGAAGTCCGACTATGACGGAAAGTATGGGCCTTACCCCAACCCCAATATCAGAAAGGCCAAGATCATGGCGAAAGTGATCAAAAGTCTGCACAAGAATTTCGGGGTACGACGATCGAAAGATCAGCTCAGGAATCGGTGGTCGGACCTGAAATTGAGAGAGCCAGAGCAGTACCGAAAGATCCGGAGAGTGCTGCAAAAAAGTAAGTAGTTGTGCTGTGTTCCTATTCTTTCTGTCATTATTCCGTTCGTGCTGCTCCATATGCTTTTATTAATTGTAACGTTTAAAAGGGCAACTTTAACGTTAATGGGCCCATTATTCCTTCGTATCAAACATTTTTCTTTCGGCCTCTAAAACACCATTGTTTAGGCCATATGCATTTTCCCACATTTTTTTGGGCCTACTTGGATGCCAAATATTTGTTTGTGTAGATGGGTTTGTTACTAGAATGAAATGCAAACTAGATTGTGTGTAAGGAGAGGACACTCAGCAGCTGTTTTCACATCTGGACACTGGAGCACTAGTGTGGGACCCCAGAACACCATTTTTAGTAGGGGGGCCACACAGGTGCTCCAGTGTATACTATAGGGGGGTCTCCATCTGTGAAGCTTGTACTAAACAGGTAAAGTATTGCAGCTTGACAAAGGGCAATAAAAAAATTACATCTTGGAACTCTGACAAAATAGACAATTGTACCCCACTTTCAAGCAATGTTTCCTATTTTTAGTTCTGCCATCAAATATCTGTGTGCTAATTATACCATTTTTGTTTTACATAGGGGAGAAAAGACTCGGAGGACACCCCTCATCCGAGGAGACCACAGACCCCCCACCTCTGGAAGAAGGAGAACTAACACCAACCCAAGAAGAGCAGGAGGAAGAAGAAGATGTGGTGGAAATTGGCACCACAACAGGTGAGTGTCTGCGACCACAGATTCAGGTAAGAGATGGATGCCGGCAGATTTTTGATACCTGTTTTTGTTTTGTTTCTCTCTTTTTAGGTGATCGTGATCTAGATCCTTTCACATCTGAAAGTGCCCAGATCCTGATCGGGGAGATCATGGGGTGTAATGTAGAACTGCAAAACATACAGCAAAAAATCAATGATGTGATTAAAAAAAATAATAACATCATTGATGTTTTGGGGCGAATTTAAAACCCCACAAAATCACTTTTTGGATTGTGGTCCAATCTTTTAAAACTTTTTGCAATGTTTTGAAAAGCCAAATTTGGAGGATGCACACAGTGTGCCAACATGTGCTATCTGCCATCACGGGAGATCAATGGACGCGTTTTGGGGGTGCAACCCCTTCCTCAATTATAAAGCAGCGTTGAGGAAGGGCTTGCTCCCCCAAAACACGTCCCTTGATCCCCCCTAATGGCAGCTAGCACATGTTGACATTCGTAAATTGGTGTGCATCTTCCAAATTTGGCTTTTCCAGGGGTGATTTCCCCCCATCTGAACGCTATATCAAACCCAGTTCCTAAATACTGATGTCTGATATAGCCTTCAGGTTTTACCTAATGTGAACTTTGTAAGTTCAAGTTTTTTGGCTTTCTTGTTGGTTTTACACAGGCCTGTTTTATCTTAAATGGACATTTCGATTTTTGATAATGCTACTCCAAAAATTGTTATACAACAAACATGTTGGTTTGTTTTAAAAACCTTTGGTAAATGCACATGTGATTGTGCAGGTATAAAAAAGTTGGTTACTCAAGAATGTGTGGATTATTGTCTCAACACTACAACACTTTTGGGGTGATGTAATTGCTGTTTTCAGCAAAAATGGGGGTTATTTCCTAAGGGCAAATCCTCTTTGCACTACAAGTGCAGTTGCAACTGCACTTGTAGTGAAATGTGTTTTTGCATTTAGGAAATAACAGCCAACAGTGCTTTGTATAATAAGGTTACACAATCACGACATTTTCTGGACTCAACACATTTCTGTCAGGGTCAGCTAAAACAAACACAAGCAGTAAATGTCCACAAAGAATTTCTTTTTTTTTTTATTATAAAAAGGCTTCACAGATTGTCTGGCATATTGATAGCCCCCCTACCCACAAAGAACTCCAGGTAGCGTAACCGGACATCACGGGCACTCAGGGAGGGCAAGCCAGGACGGCCACTTTCAAGCACCGTCAGTGTGGTTTGATGTATGATTCCGGCCTCAGGCCCAACTAAGCCAGCATAGTTGGCCGAATGTTTCCTTAAAAAGTTATGGAGAACACAGCACGCAAGTATAATATGGTTCAGTTTATACTCCGCCATATGGATGGGTGTCAGAAATAGGCGGAACCGGCTGGCCAGGATTCCAAATGTGTTCTCCACCACTCTTCGGGCTCTGGCCAGCCAGTAATTAAAAACCCTCTGTTCCGGGGTGAGGGTCCTCGTTGGGAATGGCCGCATCAGGTGGTCCCCCAGCGCAAACGCTTCATCAGCAATGAACACAAATGGGAGTCCTTCCACATTGTCCTCTGGAGCTGGAAAGTCCAAGCTGCCATTCTGGAGACGCCTGTAGAACTCCGTCTGGGCGATGACTCCACCATCGGACATCCGGCCATTCTTCCCCACGTCCACATACAAGAAGTCGTAATTAGCCGACACCACCGCCAGCATCACAATACTATTGAACCCCTTGTAATTATAATAGTACGACCCCGAGTTGGGTGGTGGGACGATGTGGACGTGTTTCCCATCAATTGCCCCTCCGCAGTTAGGAAAGTCCCACCGCTGGGCAAAGTGGGAGGCCACAGTCTGCCATTCCTGTGGCGTGGAAGGAAACTGTTGAGGAAAAAACAATAAACATTACTATTTTTACTCTGAAACATGGCAAGCAGATTAGACACAAACATTATGGGGCAACCTCCAGATAGCATTTATTAAGGGGAATTTAACAACGCCAAACTATAAGGTACACCTATCATATTCCCCCTCCCCCCCTCTCATGGGCCATTTCTAACATTATAGGGGGGGGGGAGCTCTTGGACAGGTAACCCTCTTCACTTCATTGAGAGATGAATGCCTAAATAATGGGTATTACTTGGAACAGACCCTCCTTAGTTACACTATTGGCAGACCACTGGACAGGTAAGAAGTGTCATAATACAAAGATATAAATACACACTGTACACATTTGAGGACATTTGGACATTCTGCTATTACCTATCAAGATAATAATAGGATCCCAAAACTTTAAACAGTACCATTTGAAAGTATACAGGCAGGCCCTTCCACTACATGCTTTGGGGAATTCATCTATAAATCTGACCACAAAAGAGATGGGTATAGTGTTTGAGTTTGGCAAAGTCAGCAGATAGATGATTGAGGATAGATAGAGAATTGGGATCAGCTGACTGGGGGAGGGAGGGTTACTAAAAATGATTTGGGGACACCACAAAAAAAAAGCCTCTGGCACTCTGCCTGAATTTAAATCAAAAATAACATTTCTAAACATTTTAGGGGGTGTTTGGGGTAAAGCACTACTATGGAGCTGATAAAATACATTGTTAAGTGACTACATGAGGTGAATATGGGCCAGGAGACACCATGCTGGGGAGGTTATTGAAGGGCAAATATGTATGAAGGACCTAAAATAATAATTACATAAAAATCCAGCATGCATGAGGACAAAGGGGACATTCACAGCATATTACAATCATGGAAATTAGGGAATGAGGAAAGAAATACAATATATTATCAAACATTCAATACAATAAAATGCGATATAAAAGGATAAAAATCTTACCTTCATATACTCCTTCTGCAGGACCTGGATGATGGCAGAACAGGTCTCTGGGATAATGATCCCCAGAGCCTGGGGGGAGATGCCTGTCGAGAACTTCAAGTCCTGCAGACTTCTCCCTGTCGCCAAATACCGCAGGGTACCGCAAGGCCTGTGAAGAGCGAACTGAAAAACAGTAACGAACGAACAAGAATACAATGACTACTTAAAGTCACGCGGAACTTGCTGCACGCACTGAAGAGCAGATACAAACCCACAAGCACAAACTGAACGGCAGAAAACGATCTGAAAGCCACGAGTCTGAAAAAGCGCGAATCGTCTCTCACCAAACTTTTACTAACACGAGATTAGCAAAAGGAGCCCAAAGGGTGCCGCGCTTGGTTCTGAACCGGCCTTTTCTAGTCTCGTCGTACGTGGTATACGTGACAGCATGGTTGGCGATCGGAAATTCCGACAACTTTGTGCGACCGTGTGTAGACAAAACAAGTTTGAGCCAACATCCTAGGATTTTGTTGTCGGAATGTCCAAACAAAGTCCGACCGTGTGTACGCCCTATTACTCTGAGGTACTGACTGTAAGGTATAGATCTTATTAAAGTCTGTGGGTGGAAACTTGAGGCGTGCAATATCGCATTGCCGGATGTGGCCTTATGATACAGACCACTGCAGGGGGTGCCATTGCTGTTTCTACATATCTCAACATCAAGGAAGGAAATTTTACTCTCACTGGAGGACATAGTAAATGTCAAATTAAAATCGTTCCTATTCATTCTATCCAGACACAGACAACAGTTCCAGAGGGCCATCCCATGCCTCTTCCTGGAGATATGGCTGTGGGACGTGGATGCGTCGCGTGACTTTGTGGTGCGTGCGTATGACATATGTCGCTCATGCACCACAGGGAGGCGCGGCGTGGGCGCGACTCAGGGGGCCCGTCTGGAGCCCTGGGCAGTCTCTGGCCACACGCAGCTGATGTGTATTAGATGGGCGGCACTGAATGATTTTTACACAGATACTTAAACCCCAGTTTCACAGGCAAACAGACATGGTGACTGGGGAGACGTATCTGGAGATGCTGATACCTGATGCAACACATTCATAGTGAGTAACATGAAGCCCCCTTTTTTTCCTTGCTTCACTACTAAATGCAATCAAAATACCTTATCTTTAGGGATGGCCGTTGACATTTAAATATTTTTCTGTTTTCTTCTTATGGAGGAATTTACATAGTTCCAACTTTTTTTATGACCTAACCCTGACTTGTATTTCTCAACAACATTGTCCCTTACTTGTTTGGAGAGTTTCTTGGTCTTCATGGCAGTGATTGGTTAGTGGTGCCCCTTGCTTAGGTGTTGCAGCCTCTGGGGCCTTTCAAAAAGGTGTGTATATGTAATGACAGATCATGTGACACTTATGCCCTGTACACACGACCGGTTTTGCCGTCGGAATAAACTCCGAAGGTTTTTCTGACGGAACTCCGATGGAATTCCGCTCAAGCGGTCTTGCCTACACACGGTCACACCAAAGTCTGACCGTCCAGAACGCGGTGACGTACACCACGTACAACGGGACTAGAAAAAGGAAGTGCAATAGCGAGCGTGCCACCCTTTGGGCTCCTTTTGCTAATCTCGTGTTTATCTCGTGTTAGTAGAACTTTGGTGAGAGACGATTCACGCTTTTCAGTTTTTGTGCTTTTCAGTCCGTTACTGCTCTTCAGTTTGTGCTTATGAGTTTGTTTCAGTGTGTTCTTGTCTGCTCATTTCTGATTTTCAGCTCGCTATTCACAGGCCTTGCTGTTCTTCAGTGCAATCTGTTAGTTCGTTCTGACCAGCCGACTGTTTTGAAGCCATGTTGCGGGGACGTACTCGTCGTAGAGTTTGTGCTGTGTGGGGGTTAGCTGTTGGGGTTCATTCTTTGACCCAAGCCCAGTCCATGAACAGGGTGGGGAGGAATTCATGGACCAAGAATTGGTTACTCCAGCGTGACCAATTCTCTCATATGCCTTTGCTTCATGAGATCCAGGAGAATAATCCTGATGATTTGAGGAACTTTCTCAGGATGACGGACCCCGTTTTTCACCGTCTGTTGGCTTTGCTGACCCCTTATATTAACAGGCAGGACACCAAGTCATCACTTCGGAGCAGAGGCTAGTCGCCACCTTGCGGTACTTGGCGACTGGGAGAAGCCTGCAGGACCTCAAGTTCTCAACAGGCATCTCCCCCCAGGCTCTGGGGATCATTATCCCAGAGACCTGTTCTGCCATCATCCAGGTCCTGCAGAAGGACTATATTAAGGTAAGTTTTCTCCTTTAACATCACATTCTATGTTTTTAATGTTTGCTAATGTTTTGTATTTCTTTCCTCATTCCATAATTACCTTGATTGTAATATACTCTGAATGTCCCCTTTGTTCTCATGCATGCTGTGATCTTTTAATGCTCCTTTTTTGTCCTTCATGCATATTTGCCTTCACTAACCTGCCCGGCATGCTATCCTGGGCCCATATACACCTATAGCCTAGTCACTTAACAATGTATTTTGTCAGCTCCATTGTAGTGCTTTACCCTAAACACCCCCTAAAATGTGTCCAAATGTTATTGTTGTCCTTAAATTCAGGCAGAGTGCCATAGGCTTATTTTTTGGGTTTCAAACTCAACTCGAACCCTTCCCCCCCTAAAATTTTTACAATGGCCATCAGAGGGGGGGAGGAATCTGATAAGTGGGCCTTATATTTTTGTCTGAAAATACTCCTTAAAATGAATGTTATACTGATGTTGGCCAAGAATGTTTTTGTCTAATCTGCTTGCAATGTTATGTGCACAAGTACTAATATATATTTTTCTTTTTTGACTCCACAGTTTCCTTCAAGGCCACCAAAATGGCAGACTGTGGCCTCCCATTTTGCCGACCATTGGGACTTTCTCAACTGTGGAGTGGCTATAGATGGGAAGCACGTCCACATCGTGCCACCACCCCATTCGGGGTCTTACTATTATAACTAAAGGGGTTTAATAGCATAGTGTTGATGGCGGTGGGGTTGGCACAATATGAGTTCCTCTATGTGGACGTGGGGAAGAATGGTCGGATGGAGAAGTCTTCGCCCAGAGTTTTACCAACGGCTCCAGAGTGGTGGCCTGGGATTGCCACCTGATGCGGACAAAGTTGAAGGACTCCCGTTCGTCTTTCTTGCTGACGAAGCGTTCGGTTTGGGCGAGCACCTGATGAGGCCATTCCCCCAGAGGACCCTCACCCCGGAGAGGAGGGTTTTTAACTACCGGCTGGCCAGAGCGTGGTTGAGAATGTCTTCGGGATAATGGCCAGCCGGTTCCATCTGTTTCTGACAGCCTTACACATGGCGGAATACAAACTCAACCACATCATTTTATCCTGCTGCATATTGCACAATTTTTTAAGAAAAAATGCCCACAATTATCATGCCTCAGTTGGGCCTGAGGCCAGACTTCCTGCGAATCCCTTGACGGGCCTGGATACTGGCCGCCCTGGCTTGGTACCCCAAAGCGCCCGTGAAGTTCAGGATAAATATGTCAATTATTTTACAGGTAGGGGGGCCATTGCAATGCCAGACAATGTCTAAATATTTTTTTACAAATAAAAAAAATTATATCTGATAAAATCTTGCATTTTCTTTATTGCTTGTGTTTCTTTTTGGCTGTTTCCTAGGTTCTCCTAGTGCACTTGTAGTGCCAAGTGGATTTTCCTTTAGTAAATAAGCCCCATTGTCACTGTAAACACAAAATTACTTCCAAACTGGTATTGAGCATTGAAAGAAGAAGCCACACATTGTTGAATATCAACATTTTTACTCTGTGCACATTCACATGTGCGTTATAAATTTTTTTTAGAAAAATATATCTTTTTTTTCTCAATTATTTTATTTATTTATTTTTTTTAGAAACAGGCATGTTTCAAAACATAACATACACAACTCTGGAACTTACAAAGTTCAACGTATAAAAACTGAAGGCAATATCAGACATTATAGTGTCAAAAATGTCTTGATATTGCCTTCATCAGATGGGGTGATGTCACCCCTGTAAAAGCCAAATTTTGAAGATGCACACAAAGTGGGAGTCCAAATGGGTATTCCCCTCCTGATCCCATGCCTAATGTCAACATGTGCTATCTCCCATCATGGGGGATCAATGGACATGTTTTGGGGGTGCAACCCCTTACTCTCACCTACTAGAGTTACGAGGAAGGGGTTGCACCCACAAAATGCGTACTTTGAGATCCCCTGATGGCAGATAGCACATGTTGACACACTGTGTGCATCTTTAAAATTTGGCTTTTAAAATGTACAAAAAAACAATTGGTGTAGTCCAACAAATGGGAAAATGGATGAGATTTGAAAGAAATTTTTATTCTCCCCAACACATCTATCATGTTCTTCATTTGTTGTTCCATAACATTCAGTTTCTTCCTTATAATGTCTATTTCACCATTCCACTCCGTGATGTCATGGATGAGCCTTTGAGGGCTGTCACGTGTGAAAGGTTCAGCTTGCTCTTCAACAACCAGCACATCACCTAAAAAATAGTTAAAAAACATGTATTATAACTATGCAGGCATACAGTGGGGACGGAAGGTATTCAGACCACTTAAATTTTTTACTCTTTTTTACATTGCAGCCATTTGCTAAAATCATTTAAGTTCATTTTTTCCCCATTAACCACTTGAGCCCCGGACCATTATGCTGCCTAAGGACCAGAGGTCTTTTTCCAATTTGGCACTGCGTCGCTTTAACTGCTAATTGCGCGGTCATGCAATGCTGTACCCAAACGAAATTTGCGTCCTTTTCTTCCCACAAATAGAGCTTTCTTTTGATGGTATTTGATCACCTCTGCGGTTTTTATTTTTTGCGCTATAAATGGAAAAAGACCGAAAATTTTGAAAAAAAAATGATATTTTCTACTTTTTGTTATTAAAAAAATCCAATAAACTCAATTTTAGTCATACATTTAGGCCAAAATGTATTCGGCCACATGTCTTTGGTAAAAAAAATGTCAATAAGCGTATATTTATTGGTTTGCGCAAAAGTTATAGCGTCTACAAACTAGGGTACATTTTCTGTAATTTACACAGCTTTTAGTTTATGACTGCCTATGTCATTTCTTGAGGTGCTAAAATGGCAGGGCAGTACAAAACCCCCCCAAATGACCCCATTTTGGAAAGTAGACACCCCAAGGAAATTGCTGAGAGGCATGTTGAACCCATTGAATATTTATTTTTTTTGTCCCAAGTGATTGAATAATGACAAAAAAAAAAAAATATATTTACAAAAAGTTGTCACTAAATGATATATTGCTCACACAGGCCATGGGCCTATGTGGAATTGCACCCCAAAATACATTCTGCTGCTTCTCCTGAATATGGGGATACCACATGTGTGGGACTTTTTGGGAGCCTAGCCGCGTACGGGGCCCCGAAATCCAATCACCGCCTTCAGGATTTCTAAGGGTGTAAATTTATGATTTCACTCTTTACTGCCTATCACAGTTTCGGAGGCCATGGAATGCCCAGGTGGCACAAAACCCCCCCAAATGACCCCATTTTGGAAAGTAGACACCCCAAGCTATTTCCAGAGAGGCATATTGAGTCCATGGAATATTTTATATTTTGACACAAGTTGCGGGAAAGTGACACATTTTTATTTTTTTTTTGCACAAAGTTGTCACTAAATGATATATTGCTCACACAGGCCATGGGCATATGTGGAATTGCACCCCAAAATACATTTAGCTACTTCTCCTGAGTACGGGGATACCACATGTGTGGGACTTTTTGGGAGCCTAGCCGTGCACGGGACCCCGAAAACCAATCACCGCCTTCAGGATTTCTAAGGGTGAAAATTTTTGATTTCACTCTTCACTGCCTATCACAGTTTCGGAGGCCATGGAATGCCCAGGTGGCACAAAACCCCCCCAAATGACCCCATTTTGGAAAGTAGACACCCCAAGCTATTTGCTGAGAGGCATGGTGAGTATTTTGCAGCTCTCATTTGTTTTTGAAAATGAAGAAAGACAAGAAAAAACTTTTTTTTTTTTCTTTTTTCAATTTTCAAAACTTTGTGACAAAAAGTGAGGTCTGCAAAATACTCACTATACCTCTCATCAAATAGCTTGGGGTGTCTACTTTCCAAAATGGGGTCATTTGGGGGTGTTTTGTGCCACCTGGGCATTCCATGGTCTCCGAAACTGTGATAAGCAGTCAAGAGAGAAATCAAAAATTCACGCCCTTAGAAAGCCTGAAGGCGGTGCTTGGTTTTCGGGGTTCCGTACGCGGCTAGGCTCCCAAAAAGTCTCACACATGTGGTATCCCCTTACTCAGGAGAAGCAGCAGAATGTATTTTGGGGTGTAATTTCACATATTCCCATGGCATGTTTGAGCAATATATCATTTAGTGACAATTTTGTGCAAAAAAAAAAAAAATTTGTCTCTTTCCCGCAACTTGTGTCGCAATATAAAATATTCCATGGACTCGACATGCCTCTCAGCAAATAGCTTGGGGTGTCTACTTTCCAAAATGGGGTCATTTGGGGGGGTTTTGAACTGTCCTGGCATTTTATGCACAACATTTAGAAGCTTATGTCACACATCACCCACTCTTCTAACCACTTGAAGACAAAGCCCTTTCTGACACTTATTGTTTACATGAAAAAGTTTTTTTTTTTTTTGCAAGAAAATTACTTTGAACCCCCAAACATTATATATTTTTTTAAAGCAAATGCCCTACAGATTAAAATGGTGGGTGTTTCATTTTTTTTTTCACACAGTATTTGCGCAGCGATTTTTCAAACGCATTTTTTGGGGAAAAAACACACTTTTTTAAATTTTAATGCACTAAAACACACTATATTGCCCAAATGTTTGATGAAATAAAAAAGATGATCTTAGGCCGAGTACATGGATACCAAACATGACATGCTTTACAATTGCGCACAAACGTGCAGTGGCAACAAAATAAATACATTTTTAAAAGCCTTTAAAAGCCTTTACAGGTTACCACTTTAGATTTACAGAGGAGGTCTACTGCAAAAATTACTGCCCTCGATCTAACCTTCGCGGTGATACCTCACATGCATGGTGCAATTGCTGTTTACATTTGACGACAGACCGCCGCTTGTGTTCGCCTTAGCGCGAGAGCAGGGGGCGACAGGGGTGCTTTTTTTTTTTTTTTTTTTTTTCTTTATTATTTTTTTGCTTTTTTATCTTATTTTTAAACTGTTCCTTTCATTTTTATTTTTTTTTTAATCATTTTTATTGTTATCTCGGGGAATGTAAATATCCCCTATGATAGCAATAGGTAGTGACAGGTACTCTTTTTTGAAAAAATTGGGGTCTATTAGACCCTAGATCTCTCCTCTGCCCTCAAAGCATCTGACCACACCAAGATCGGTGTGATAAAATGCTTCCCCAATTTCCCAATGGCGCTATTTACATCCGGCGAAATCTAAG
Source organism: Lithobates septentrionalis (assembly GCA_037952835.1). Classification (NCBI taxonomy): domain Eukaryota; kingdom Metazoa; phylum Chordata; class Amphibia; order Anura; family Ranidae; genus Lithobates; species Lithobates septentrionalis. The sequence continues at coordinate 1,363,000 of JBBDGP010000296.1, forward strand.
TCATAAAATGCTCGTAGCTTCCGGTTTCTATAGGCCATAGAGATGTTTGGAGCCACTCTGGTCTCTGATCAGCTCTATGGTCAGCTGGCTGAATCACCGGCTGCATTTTCAGGTTCCCTGTTGAGACAGGAGAGCCAGAGAAATACACGGAAGACGGTGGGGGGGGGGGAATTCCCTCCCACGGCTTGTAAAAGCAGTCTAGAGGCTAATTAGCCGCTAGGATTGCTTTTACATGAAAGCCGACCGCTGGCTGAAAAGAATGATACCAAGATGATACCTAAACCTGCAGACATCATTCTGGTATAACCACTCAAAGTTGTGAATGGCGTACCTGAAGACAAAAAAATGGTTAACAATAAAGCACAGTAAACGGTAAAGTACAAAAAATTGCATACCTGAAAAGCAAACATGATAAAACATAATAACAATAAAACATTGCAGAATAGAATACAGTAAAAAAGAGCAGAACAATAGAGAGAATAGAGAGAGAGAGAACAATAAAACGACAACTATTTTTTTTTATTTTATATATATATATTTTTTTTTTTACACTTTTTTTGTAACTAACTTTTATAACTGTAACCGGTTCCAGGTTCGGGTCTCTCAAAATGCGATGGCATCTTGGGAGACCCTGTGAAAGTGTGCCTAGTCTGTGCAATGCTGTACCCTACGCTAATACTCAAATAGTGCATAGTAGCGTTCAAAACATTCACCAATGCAAAGACCAGGATTATCAGGACAGGAGGGACAATAATAGCGGGTGTCACGCCTATATCCGCGCTTGCTGCAGACACAATATCTTTTTTGGGGGGGTTCGTTGGGTAGGGGTACTCGGGAGGACATAAAGAAAATGCCTCTCATGCAGCCGACTGCATTTGGTTGGGGATGTGAATGGGGGAAGTACGGGCGCTGCAGAAGCGGTGGGTTCCCAATTAGGATTGGCGAATGCAGCAGGAAGGGCACTATGGGCACGACGGGCCTGTGTTTGTCTTTTTGGTGGCAGCGGGACACTACTTGTGCTTGCCACCTCACCAGCTTGAACTGCACTTATGGGACTCGCCACGTCACCAAGTGTTACTGCAGTGCTGGTTTGACTACGACCGGGGTGTACTAGGCCGCTGGCGCTTGCCAGTTCACCAAAACGCTACCAAAAAATCTGTTGGCGATCGCATGGATCAGGCCTGACTCTGCGAACGCTGCAGTTATGCGTTTTAGTCTTTTGTAAGTGACAGTGATCGATCGATACTGCACTTGGGTGGCCTGGGCCGGGTGGAGGGGCAAAACGCAGGTGCTAGCAGGTATCTGGGCTGATCCCACTAACACTGCGTTTGTGAGAACCCTAAACTGCTGGGGACACTAGTATAGATCTGATTGGATCAGATATTGATCCGTTCAGATACTATACCACTAAGGGAGGTGTACGGTGCGTGCGTGGGTGTTAGCGCTACTGGCGCTAACCTGACGCTGCCTGGAGCTGGTGCTTGCCAGTTCACCAAAACGCTACCAAGAAAACTGTTAGCGATCGCAGGGATCAGGCGTGACTCTGCGAACGCTGCAGTTATGCGTTTAGTGTTTTGTAAGTGACAGTGATCGATCGATACTGCACTTGGGTGGGCTGGGCTGGGCGGAGGGGCAAAACGCAGGTGCTAGCAGGTATCTGGGCTGATCCCGCTAACACTGCGTTTTTGGGAACCCTAAACTGCTGGGGACACTAGTATAGATCTGATCGGATCAGATATTGATCCGTTCAGATACTATACCACTAAGGGAGGCGTATTCTGCGTGCATGGGTGTTAGCGGTACTGGCGCTAACCTGACGCTGCCTGGGGCTGGTGCTTGCCAGTTCACCAAAATACTACCAAAAAAACTGTTAGCGATCGCAGGGATCAGGCCTGACTCTGCGAACGCTGCAGTTATGCGTTTAGTCTTTTGTAAATGATAGTGATCGATCGATACTGCACTTGGGTGGGCTGGGCGGAGGGGCAAAACGCAGGTGCTAGCAGGTATCTGGGCTGATTCCGCTAACACTGCGTTTTTGGGAACCCTAAACTGCTGGGGACGCTAGTATAGATCTGATCGGATCAGATATTGATGCGTTCAGATACTATACCACTAAGGGAGGTGTATGCTGCGTGCGTGGGTGTTAGCGGTACTGGCGCTAATCTGACGCTGCCTGGGGCGACGCATATCACCGCCGGGCGATCAGGGGGCTAAACCTTTATTCGGTAATAAACGGCGGGTGCCCTGACACTATAAAAAATAAACGAACTAACCAGCGTCACCCGTAACGGTTATACGGTGATCAGTGGTGAAAGGGTTAACTAGGGGGCAATCAAGGGGTTAAAACATTTATTAGGTAGTATATGGGGGTCCCTGTCGCTATAAAACGCTGACGGCGAACCTAAATATTTACCTCCCTAACTAGCGTCACCAGCGACACTAATACAGCGATCAGAAAAATGATCGCTTAGTGACACTGGTGACAGGGGGTGATCAAGGGGTTAAAACTTTATTAGGGGGGGTTAGGGGGGTACCCTAGACCTAAAGGGGGGTAACAGTAACTGTCCTAACACTGTAACTGTCACAAACTGACACTATGCAGTAATCAGAAAAAAACAAAACAAAAAAAAAAAAAAAACTGCTGGTGTCAGTTTGGGTGTCAGTTTGTGACAGGGGGGGGGGGGGGTGATTGGGGGGGGATCGGGGGGCGATCGAGGGGGGATCGGGGTGTTTAGTGTGCCTGGCATGTTCTACTGTGTGTGTGTAGTGTTGGAACGGAAATTACCGAGCCGAGGAGAGATGACATCATTTCCTTTGCTGCTTTTTGCTGCTTCCTTTGCTGCCCCTCGCGATGGCCGGCGGCGATCGCGAGGGGGGGGCCACGAACGGATGGTCTCCCCCTCACCTCCGATCGCCGCTGGACAAAAGACGACCGCCTCGGGCACCGGGGGGGGGGGTCCGATCGGACCCCCCACCCACGGAAGGCAAATCACGTACCATGTACGTGATTTTGCCTGTCCGTGCCGCTTTGCCGACGTACATCGGCGTGAGGCGGTCGTCAAGTGGTTAATGTACACACAGCACCCCATATTGACAGAAAAACACAGAATTGTTGACATTTTTGCAGATTTATTAAAAAAGAAAAACTGAAATATCACATGGTCCTAAGTATTCAGACCCTTTGTTGTGACACTCATATATTTTTACCTCAGGTGCTGTCCATTTCTTCTGATCATCCTTGAGATGGTTCTACACCTTCATTTGAGTCAAGCTGTGTTTGATTATACTGATTGAACTTGATTAGGAAAGCCACACACCTGTCTATAAAAGACCTTACAGCTCACAGTGCATGTCAGAGCAAATGAGAATCATGAAGTCAAAGGAACTGCCTGAAGAGCTCAGAGACAGAATTGTGGCAAGGCACAGATCTGGCCAAGGTTAAAAAAAAATTCTGCTGCACTTAAGGTTCCTAAGAGCACAGTGGCCTCCACAATCCTTAAATGGAAGATGTTTGGGTCGACCAGAACCCTTCCTAGAGCTGGCCGTCTGGCCAAACTGAGCTATCAGAGGAAAAGAGCCTTGGTGAGAGAGGTAAAGAAGAAACCAAAGATCACTGTGGCTGAGGTCCAGAGATGCAGTCGGGAGATGGGAGAAAGTTGTAGAAAGTCAACCATCACTGCAGCCCTCCACCAGTCGAGGCTTTATGGCAGAGTGGCCCGACGGAAGCCTCTCCTTAGTGCAAGACACATGAAAGCCCGCATGGAGTTTGCTAAAAAACACCTGAAGGACTCCAAGATGGTGAGAAATAAGATTGTCTGGTCTGATGAGACCAAGATAGAACTTTTTGGCCTTAATTCTAAGCGGTATGTGTGGAGAAAACCAAGCACTGCTCATCACCTGTCCAATACAGTCCCAACAGTGAAGCATGGTGGTGGCAGCATCATGCTGTGGGGGTGTTTTTCAGCTGCAGGGACAGGACGACTGGTTGCAATCGAGGGAAAGATGAATGCTGCCAAGTACAGGGATATCCTGGACGAAAACCTTCTCCAGAGTGCTTAGGACCTCAGACTGGGTCGAAGGTTTACCTTCCAACAAGACAGTGACCCTAAGCACACAGCTAAAATAACGAAGGAGTGGCTTCACAACAACTCCGTGACTGTTCTTGAATTGCCCAGCCAGAGCCCTGACTTAAACCCAATTGAGCATCTCTGGAGAGACCTAAAAATGGCTGTCCACCAACGTTTACCATCCAACCTGACAGAACTGGAGAGAATCTGCAAGGAGGAATGGCAGAGGATCCCCAAATCCAGGTGTGAAAAACTTGTTGCATCTTTCCCAAAAAGACTCATGGCTGTATTAGATCAAAAGGGTGCTTCTACTAAATACTGAGCAAAGGGTCTGAATACTTAGGACCATGTGATATTTACGTTTTTCTTTTTTAATAAATCTGCAAAAATGTCAACAATTCTGTGTTTTTCTGTCAATATGGGGTGCTGTGTGTACATTAATGAGGAAAAAATGAACTTAAATGATTTTAGCAAATGGCTGCAATATAACAAAGAGTGAAAAATGTAAGGGGGTCTGAATACTTTCCTTCTCCACTGTACATAGATTACCTGAAGCTGGGGTGTCAGACACTCATCTGTTTGGGTGACAATCTCGCCCACTTCCTCCACCTCTCCTTCCTCCAGATCCTTGGGGGGTCTTGGGCTGATTTCCCCTTCTTGGTGATGTGGGGGTCCCTGGTGTCTATGAGAATGAAACAAAAGGTATACTTAGCACACAGATATTTGAGTCCAGAAATAGGAATATGAAACATTGCTGGGAAGTGGGGTACAATTGTCTGTTTTGGGCAGAGTTCCAAGCTGAAGACATGATTTTTGACCTTACCAAAGCTGGAATACTTTTTGTGACAATTTTCACATGGAGACACCCCAAGTATCCACTGGAGCACCTGTGTGGGACACCTTAAAAAGTTTGTTCTTGTGTCCCACACTAGTGCTCCTGAGTCCAGATGTGTAAACAGCTGCTGAGCGTCCTCTCCTTACATTACACTGAATCAAGCTTGCATTTCATTCTAGTTACAAACACAACTAGACAGCAATGTACAAAACTTAATTTTATACAAATAGGTATGACCAAATGTATTTAACCTGTATCTGCCCAAAACATCGTATTTAATGAGCGAACAATGTTTCCTATGACCGATTACTGTGTCAACAAATATGAAAGTCGCCATTTTAAACTGTACAACAGTAAAGAAAAGCACATGGCGCAGCATGCAAGTAATAATAATAATAGGAACACACGACAAGTACTTACTTTTTAGAAGCACTCTCTTTATTCTTCTATACTGATCCGGCTCCCTCAGTTTCAGGTCAGACCAGCGTTTCCTTATTTGCTCCTTGGAGAGTCATACCCCAAAATTCTGCCGCAGACTCTTCACAACTTTAGTCATGATCTTGGCCTTTCGCAAATTAGGGTTGGTGTACAGTCCATGCTTCCCATCATAGTCGTTCCTCCGAAAGATGTGAACCATCTCCACCATCACTTCAAAGGCCATATTGGAGACCTTAAATCTTCTCCTCTGGGATCAGGTCGTTTTGGGCTCCGGGCTTTCCTCCTCGTTACTGCAATAATTTCCACACACCTGCTGTGTCTCTGCCATGTTGCTCCTACTGCGCGCCGAAGAGAGAAGGGGCGGGGAATATTTGAGAAAGAACGCCAGGGGCGGGCAACGTGGGCAGAGTTTTCATCAAGCTAACACGCATGTGTCGTACATACGATCTGTGTGTGGAGGAAGGAGGAACGGAAGTGGCGAGCGTCCTAAACGAAAGTAAAAATTTTTACCTTGGCCCATCACAGTGGCCTATACTGCTTCAAGATTGAGGCCTATATTGGGATATGATAATGAGTGCTTAGGCTGACATTAGTGTTTTTGTCTTGTGTATTGTCTTACAGCAAATATTAATCACTTTAAGGACCCAGAATTCATGGCCAGTTTCATAGACAGATACAGGGAGATGAGGAATTTGTGGGAGGTGAAAAACACCTTATATTATAATAAACAAGCTAGGAGGTCAACGCTGGAGAAACGTCTGGAATTTGTGAAGACTCGGGTCCCCGATGCAGCCATCCAGTTTTTGGAAAGTAAAATTGGGATCTTGAGGAACATGTATAAGAAGGAGCTTAAACAGATCCAGAAATCACTCAGATCAGGAGCATCAGCAGCGCAAGTGTATGTACCCAGGCTGTGGTACTTCAACAAACTGCGGTTTCTGGACGACCAAACTGAAGCCAGGGAATCACTTTCTACCCTTCCCTGCAGCCTTCCCTCCACCCTTCCCTCAACCCCAGCAGAGGCTTACGAGGAACAACCTGGGCCTTCCATCCTGGAAGAAGTGGATGCGCCCAGCTGGAGCCAGGTATACTATTTTACTACATATTTATTGTTCTAATATTAATGATGTTAACTAGATGTTATAATTGATAACGAATTAATGATTTAAAACCAAGTGATTTACATATCAATAGACAGTAGTGGCCAAAAATGATTGGGACAAGAATTAAAAATGCTGGGGTCAGAATGATAGTCTTTTCTATTTATTAACATTCAATTTGCAAGTCATGAGCTAAAAATTGTGTGATGAAAAAAAAACTAAAACTATGTCCCTTTTTTATACACAGGATGAGCTCAGCCAGGAGGAGGGTCTGGAAAGTGTCAGCCAGGAGGTGGCCATGCCCAGTGACAGCCAGGAGGTGGGCAGGCCCAGTGTCAGCCAGGAGGTGGCTGGCCCCAGTAGGAGCCTCACCTAATCCTAGGTGCCTCCCCTCTGCCTTCAAACAAAAAGGTCCAGGAAGGGGACGAGGACGGAGGAGGCAGCACTGGGCCTCATTATGGAAGCGAGTGATGTCCTCAGAAGCCAACCTGACGCTGAAGAGGCCTATAGCTGCTATCTAGCCACAAGATTGTTTAAATTGGAGGAGGGCCAATGCTTCCTCTGTGAGGCAATTATTGTTGAGGGCTTTTAGAAAGTCGCTATGCTACAGAGCAAACAGCGACATGTAAGTCAAATACTAATATTGACCATTGCATACATATAAACCAACAATAAAGTTATAAACTGGTGTGCAAAAAAGAAAAAAACAAAAAAACAAAGGTTATTCCACCCAAGTGCAAAGTCATAAAGTTCAAAATTGCATCCTGAGTCGCAAGAAAAACGCATATCCAAAGTTCATGAATTGCATTCCTTAGTGTGTATAAATATATATATATATAAATAAAAAACACCATCAAAGTTAATTGTGAGTGAATTAGAAAGTCGCTATGCTACAGAGCAAACAGCGACATGTAAGTCAGATACTAATATTGACCATTGCATACATATAAACCAACAATAAAGTTCTAAACTGGTGTGCAAAAAAGAAAAAACAAAGGTTATTCCACCCAAGTGCAAAGTCATAAGTGAAAAAGTTCAAAATTGCATCCTGAGTCGCAGGAAAAACGCATATCCAAAGTTCATGAATTGTATTCCTTAGTGTGTATAAAGGAATAAGGGGACGTGAAGGGACCTCCAACCACCAGTGGATCCGAAGGTTGATAATAGATGTATCCTTACCAGACACGTTGGACCTCCTTTATAGCAAGGTCTTAGAAGCATGCAGATTTAGCCCTCTGCAGGGACAGTAGATGTCAGCTCACCACACAGCTGGAGATGGTTCCGACACTTCTGCATTGATGTAAACACTCCCTCGTTTGGACTCGTAGGTAAAGAAGGGGAGAAAGAAAAAACTCCAATGGTATAGTATGTAAAAAAAGGGGAATTTTATTGCCTCAGACAACTAGGCATCTTTAAAACATCCAAAACATAAAAACATAAAAGCCGGCAAAATATAAAAACAACAGAGACGCCCGTGCTAGGTTACATGGGGCTCTATGGCGATCTGGCGTACACTGCGTAGCCACGCCCTACGCAGTGTACGCCAGATCGCCATAGAGCCCCATGTAACCTAGCACGGGCGTCTCTGTTGTTTTTATATTTTGCCGGCTTTTATGTTTTTATGTTTTGGATGTTTTAAAGATGCCTAGTTGTCTGAGGCAATAAAATTCCCCTTTTTTTACATACTATACCATTGGAGTTTTTTCTTTCTCCCCTTCTTTACCTACGAGTCCAAACGAGGGAGTGTTTACATCAATGCGTAAGTGTCGGAACCATCTCCAGCTGTGTGGTGAGCTGACATCTACTGTCCCTGCAGAAGGCTAAATCTGCATGCTTCTAAGACCTTGCTATAAAGGAGGTCCAACGTGTCTGGTAAGTATACATCTATTATCAACCTTCGGATCCACTGGTGGTTGGAGGTCCCTTCACGTCCCCTTATTCCTTTATACACACTAAGGAATACAATTCATAAACTTTGGATATGCGTTTTTCCTGCGACTCAGGATGCAATTTTGAACTTTTTCACTTATGACTTTGCACTTGGGTGGAATAACCTTTGTTTTTTCTTTTTTGCACACCAGTTTAGAACTTTATTGTTGGTTTATATGTATGCAATGGTCAATATTAGTATCTGACTTACATGTCGCTGTTTTCTCTGTAGCATAGCGACTTTCTAATTCACTCACAATTAACTTTGATGGTGTTTTTTATTTATATATATATATATATATATATATATATATATATATATATATATTTATACACACTAAGGAATGCAATTCATGAACTTTGGATATGCGTTTTTCTTGCGACTCAGGATGCAATTTTGAACTTTATGACTTTGCACTTGGGTGGAATAACCTTTGTTTTTTTGTTTTTTCTTTTTTGCACACCAGTTTATAACTTTATTGTTGGTTTATATGTATGCAATGGTCAATATTAGTATTTGACTTACATGTCGCTGTTTGCTCTGTAGCATAGCGACTTTCTAAATCACTCACAATTAACTTTGATGGTGTTTTTTATTTATTTTTTATTTATTTGTTTATCTACTTATGATAATCATGTAGTAATATAGATTTAAATATCTAATGCAAGCGCACAATTTTTTCTTGGTATGTAATTTTTCACCTCATTGATATTTGTGGTTTTGTTGCAGCTGCAGTTATATTAATTTTTTGCTTGATAGCGCAGGTTTTCTCTTTCTTCTTTTTTTATCTAATTATTGTTGAGGCCCTTCAGAAGGGGTTGAGGGGCCAGCTGACAGAGAACAGCCACATATATGATCACACCCATCCTCCTCCTCCTCCTCCTCCTTCTCCTCCTGCCACAAGACCACCACCAGAGCCACAGCCTCCAAGGAAGGCTGCAGGGAAGGCTGCAGGGAAGCGTGGAGGGAAGGCTGCAGGGAAGAGAAGAAAGTGATGACCTGGGTTCAGTCTGGTCTGACAGAAGACGCTGTCTGGTGTAGTACCACAGCCTGGGGACATATATGTCATCTGCTGCTGGTCCTGATCTCTGGGAGTCCTGGACCAGATTGGGCTCCAAATTATATGGACTCATCAAGATAACAATTCTTTGTTCAACAGACTTGATGTGTGCCCTGGGGCCAAAAGGCTTCGCAAATTCCAAAAGTTTCTCCAGCGTTGCCTTCCTCTTTATTTTGTTACCCAGAATAAATGGATATTTTATTTTCTGAAAATACTTGCCTATGTGTTTTTTTAAAAAAAAATAGGACAGATTGTTTGTGAGTATGAAGGTACATTTCAAAAATACAATGTCAAATTAACAAGGGACATCACCCAACCTCCTTGAGGTTACAAAATACAAGATAATAATGTTATTGTGGTAACTTGACACACCAAAAAAATATATATATAATATGGAGATCACTAGAAAATAATTTTGCAATAATACAAAAAAAAAGGAAATCTTGATGAAATAAAAAAAATGACTATAATAAATATTTTGAAACATTATTCTGGAGATCTGGCTTTAAAATAATAAAAGATTATTCATGAGTTCACGAGCAATAATAAAGAAATAAGTTTGTGAGAACTCTGTGTGAATATCAGCAGCAAAACAAGTTAATTTTTCTAGCATTATAAAGCACAAAAGAATGTGCTGCATTAAAAGATCACAGAATTTGCAGCGTGAGGAATGTGCTATCTCCATTACGAACGCTAGTTTTATCAGATCGAGCGCTTCCGTCTCGTACTTGCTTCTGAGCATGCGTCGTTTTTGGTACGTCAGAACAGTATACAGCCGAGCGGGTTTCCCGATAGTAATTCATTCTGTCGGAAAAATTTAGAACATGTTCGCTATCTAAGTCCGTCAGAATTTTCGACGAAAAAAGTCAGATGGGGCATACACACGGTCGGAAAATACGATGAAAAGCTCCCATCGGACTTTTTCTGACAGGCATTCCGCACGTGTGTACGCGGCATTAGATTGCACACAGGTGGAGATCATTTCACTAATTATGTGACTTCTGAAGGTAATTGTTTGTACCAGAGCTTTTTATGGGCTACATAACAAAGGGGGTGTATACATATGCACATGCCAATTATCAGTTTTTTATTTCTGAAAAATAGTTTTATGTATATATTTTTCTTATTTTACTTCACCAACTTAGACTATTGTGTTCTGATCCAATCCGATTGAGCATGCATTTCACTTGCTGAAAACAAAACTGATGGTAAAATGCCCAAAGAACAAGCAGGAACTGAAGACAGTTGCAGTAGAAGCCTGGCAGAGCATCACCAGGGATGAAACCCAGCGTCTGGTGATGTCTATGCATTCCAGACTTCAGACTGTAATTGATTGCAAAGGATTTGCAACCAAGTATTAAAAAGTGAAAGTTTGATGGATGATTGTTAATCTGTCCCATTACTTTTGGTCCCTTAAAAAGTGGGAGGCACATATACAAACTGTTGTAATTCCTACACCGTTCACCTGATTTGGATGTAAATACCCTCAAATTAAAGATGAAAATCTTCAGTTAAAGCACATCTTGTTTGTTTCATTTCAAATCCATTGTGGTGGTGTATAGAGCCAAAAAGAATAGAATTGTGTTGATGTCCCAATATTTATGGACCTGACTGTATATATATACACAGTCTCATGTATATATATATATATATATATATATATATATATATATATATATATATATTTATAGTGCCTTGCAAAAGTATTCACCCCCCTTGGCTTTTTACCTATTTTGTTACATTACAGCCTTTAGTTCAATGTTTTTTTAATCTGAATTATATGTGATACACCGCCTGAAGTGTATTAGAAAGAGTACACGGGGCATTAGAGTGGAGACTGCTAACCAGGCCTTCTCGTCCAACATCAGTGCCTGACCTCACAAATGCGCTTCTGGAAGGTTGGTCAAACATTCCCATAGACACACTCCTAAAGCTTGTGGACAACATTCCCAGAAGTGTTGAAGCTGTTATAGCTGCAAAGGGTGGGCCAACTCAATACTGAACCCTACAGTCTAAGACTGTGATACCATTAACCACTTGCCGACCGGCTCACGCTGATATACGTCGGCAGAAGAGCATGTACAGGCAGATTAACCTACCTGTACGTTGCCCTTTAAGAAGTGGTTTACTGGCATCGCGCGCGCGCCATGCCCTCCGTCAGTGTGATCGCGGGTCCTGCGGACCCGATGTGCGCGGGGATACCCGCGATCGTCTCATGGAGAGGAAGAACAAGGAAATGCTGATGTAAACAAGCATTTCCCCGTTCTGCCTAGTGACAGGACACTGATCACAGCTCCCTGTAATCGGAAGCAATGGTCAGTGTCGTGTCACGCATAGCCACGCCCCCCCCTATTTTATACAAAGCGCTTTTTTACCACTACTCAAATGTAAGTGTTCTACTTTTTAATAAATTTCTATTGCTTACGAAATTATGCTATGTGGCCATTTTTTCATTTCCCATGGGCCATCCTCTCTTGATGTGTAACCACCTGTATGGAGACGATTCCTCTATGAAAGTCTAAGAAACTCCTGGCTCCAATCACTGAGGACCCCCAGGGTTTCACCCCCATTGTTGGTTGACAATACAAGCCTGTTTGATGTATGTTCTCTTGAGTTCAAACTTTCTGGTAAGCCTGCATTTATCTTGGTGGTGGATCCATCACATTGGTGTTCCTATTTTCCATCTACCACATTGGCTTTACATATGGTGATTGAGACCATCTTATTTCAATATGGACTGTTATTATTCACTGCACATTGTGGATCCTTGAGATTTTTATGGACTTTATCACTTACTTTACGTGCGTTTTGGATTTTTTCACATATCTTTTCACCACTTGCCATTTACATTTATGTACATAAGTTTACTGTGGTCCGTTTATTGATTTAATTCATTTATGTTCACATTATAGCTGCGGTAACTTAGTTCGGCACTTCAGCGCTACACTTATGCACTTTGATTTAAGCAAAATTTCTGTTTGTTGTGTTAGCTGCTAATATTTTTGGCAGCGTGGAGTACTGTATTAGATTAAAGTTTGATTACTTTTTGGAATATACACTGCCGCAGCCATATATTGTAAAACAATCCTCTGTGATGAACGTATTCGATTACCGTGCATCCCATAAGGTTAATACAGAGGGAGTTTTTGTCGCAACAGGAAGTGACACTGAAATTGGAGGACTGTTTCTCAGACTGAAAAATGTCATGACAACAGAACTCCATTTACAATGGGACCTAGTGTTTTTACAACAATATATTTCAGAACAGATGGTTCCCAGGAGTCTCAGGTGGGAGGTACAACCCCAACAAGGAGAAACTGATTTGGACTCCTGGTTTAAATATTTTAATGATGCGGGCATTAGAACACTTAGTTCTTAGAGATAAGAATTAAGTGTTCTTATCTCTAAGAAAAATAATAGACTCCTTTCTTTTTTTTTTTAACTTATGATGTTTACAGTTTACAGGTATAGAAACAACATTTTCAGAGGTATACATTGGTAACAGAAAGGTTACAAGGGTTGTAATCAAGATGTAAATATAGTGCGTTGAGTTAGTAAATGCAGAAATATGCAAGATATTTGCAACAGGCGGTCGTGGCTAAATGACCATAGGCTATATAGAACAAGGAACAAGTAACAGATAATAGGTAGGCTGTCGAGTAATGCTCTCGAATTTGTCAGTGCTGGGGTTTGTGGGAGCATCATGTAGTACTGTAATTGCATAGGTCAGTTGCGAAGGATATAACTTTTCTTTAAATGAGTGGGGTGCTTCTTGTATCGGCTATCCAGGTCACCCATTGATAGAGGAATTTGGAGATGGTGAGATGTGCCTTTGCAAACATGTATTCCAGGTGGAAGTGCTGGTTTAGTATTGTGATCAGCTGGGTTATGGTCAGAGGGGTGGCAGATTTCCACTTTCGGGCAATGGAAAGCCGGGCCGCAATAAGAATGTGAGTGACAATTGAGTGGAGTTGATGTGGCCAGTCCTCGAGTCCTACTCCCAACAGGGCCAGTTGTGGTGGGAACCTACAAGTTACTTCAGTGATTGCTCCAAGCAAAGTTTGTACGTCCTTCCAGAATCCTGAGATTGCAGGACAAGTCCATCATATGTGCGCAGAAGATCCTGGGTTTCCACAAGCCCTCCAGCAGGTGAAGGGGGAAGATGGGAAAATTTTACACAATTTTTCTGGAGTGTAGTACCAGAAATGTAGCAATTTCTGAGTTGTTTCCCAATGGGAAAGGCATCTGGAAAACCGTAGGGTGGCGCAGGCTGCATGCTGCCATATTTTAGAGGGAGCGGAGAAGTTGAAAGTTCTTTCCCATTTATACACCCCAGGGAGTTTTTGCATAGTCGGAGGGGAGTTTAGGAGTTTATATAGATGTGAGATCCCCTTATGAGAGGGATTAGGTTGTTCATAAAATTGTAGTATCCCTACAATTTGGTTGGATTCTGACCACCGTACCTCTTGAAGTGCGTGGCGTATTTGTAAATATTTGTAAAAGTCCTGCTGCCTGATAGAGAATTTAGTAAGCAGTTCTTGAAAGGATTGCAGGGTTTTCTCTTTATAAAGGTCTCCTATTTTGCATAGTCCTGCTGAGAGCCAGGTTGAGAGGGTAAGATTTGGGCAGATAAATTCAAGGGCTGAGATTGGGATGTGGCTTAAAGCTTCATGAGGCAGGCCCTTGGTTTGTTGTATTGTGGATTCCCATACTTTAATAGTTGCATTGATTGTGTTGAGGAAAGAGCGTTGCGGTCTGTGATATAATAGAAGTGCAGCAAGAAGTTGTGAGCCTTTAGCCCGAAGGGCTGTGTCTTCAATTTGTACCCATGATGCTGTAGACAAGGATGTCCACCATTGTTTGGCTTGGTTGAGGAGTATAACTTTATAGTAAGTTCGGACATCTGGTGCTCCTAGTCCCGCCTGTGTTTTAGCTGTGCAGAGAGTGGAGGCCTGTACTATAGGGTGTTTATTGCCCCAGATGAAGTTGTTGAGAATTTGTTGTATTGAGGTAAGTTGCGATGAGAGGAAGGCGAGCGGAAGTGTCCGCAAAAGATATAAAATGTGTGGCATCAAAAACATCTTGGTAAGGGTGATCTTACCAGCCCAGGACGATCTCAGCTTGCATAGGTCAGAGCATAGGTTGTTTAATTTCTGAAGTAAACATTCAAGATTAAGGCGTAGCATACCTGTGGATGGAACAGTTAATTTAACACCTAAGTAAGTAATAGATGCAGCTGGGGCCCATGGGAAGGGGGACGAGCATGATAGAGATTGTTTCAGAGAGCTGCTAAGGCCTACACCAAGCATAGTAGATTTGGTACAGTTAATTTTATACAGTGATAGTTGTCCAAAGAGAAGAAGTAGGTCGTGAAGGACAGGAAGGGATTTTTCTGGATTAGTTATGACGACTATTACGTCGTCTGCATAAAGCCCTATTTTGTGGGCCGTTTCACCTATCTGTAAACCTGTAATCTGTGGGTGGCTTCTGATTGCTTCGGCCAATGGTTCCACTATTAGAGCAAAGATAAGAGGCGATAAAGGGCAGCCCTGCCTCGTACAATTGGAAATGTAAAAGGGTTTAGAGACCATACCGGAGGTCAGGACTCTGGCAGACGGAGATGAGTATAGGGCTAGAATAGCCGCAGATATGTGACCTGTAAGACCAAATTTTTGCAAAAGTGCTTTTAGATTGGTCCAATGAACCCTATCAAACGCCTTCTCTGCATCCAAAGAGAGGAGCAGAGAAGGCGTGTGATGATGTTCGGCCCACTGAATAATATCAATGAACCTTCTGGTTCCATCAGACGCTTGTCTGTGCAGGACGAATCCGACTTGATCTGGATGTATTAATGTGGGGATATAGGGAGATATGCGGGAAGCTAGAATTTTGGCATATAGTTTAATGTCTGTGTTTAGTAACGAAATAGGTCTGTAATTGAACGGGTTATCTGATGGCTTGTCTGATTTAGGGATAGTGACAATCAGCGCTTCCAGGGATTCTGCAGGTATTTCTCCAGATACAATAAAATGGTCAAAGGTTTGACGCAGGTATGGAGTCAGGATGGAAGCATAAGTTTTAAAGTATTCACTGCAGAACCCATCGGGTCCAGGTGCTTTATGTAGTGGAAGCGATTGAATGGCTTTTAAAATTTCAGTGTCAGAGACTGGTTGATTGTTTGTAGTTGGTCTGGAGTCAGAGCAGGGAGTTGTAGAGATTTCAAAAATGTGTCTATTTGGGCTGGTTCTGGTTTGGGCTCTGAGCTAGATGTGCGCAGATTGTATAATTTCGAGTAGAAGTCGCTAAAACAGTCCGCAATATCTTTGGGATTGCTGATTCTGTGACCCTGTGGGGTGTGGAGGTAGGGAATTTTAGAAAGGGCTGCTTTCTTTATAACCTGTTTGGCCTGTAGGGCTCCAGGTTTGTTGCCATAAGCATACCAATTTAGCCATAATTTTTTAATGTGGTAATCAAAAGATGAGTGCATGTGGTTACGGAGGTCCTCTCTAAGGGTGCGGAGAAGGGCTGCATCAGTTGTATTAGGTCGGGTTTTATTACTCTGTTCAGCCTTGCGAATTTGGTCAGTAAGGGAAGTAAGCCTCTCTGCTCGTTTTCTCTTCTCATGGGCACCCAGCTTTATGAAAATCCCTCTAACAGCCGCCTTGTGGGCATTCCACAGTAGCCGGGCATTGGTTACAGATCCGTCGTTCAGGCAAAAAAAAGACTCCAGTTCTGACTTGATCTGTCTGTAGCAATAACTCTTGGTGGAGCTGCTGGTTTAAATCGGGCTGTTACCGTCACCTTCGTTACCTCAATTTCACCAGAACCGGGTCTAATGTCCCGTTGAGTTTAATACTGGACAATGTAGGCACCGGACACTTGAGTATCTTTTCCAATGCTTTAATAAACCTAATTGAAAGAAGTAGCAGGAAAGAGGTAGAAGAAGAGTTGCAGGGAAGTTCAAATACCTTTTCTTAGTGTAGTATTAGGAATTGGAATCTTGTAGATGAATGTACTCTCTTTTTGGAGCTGAATCTTTGCCCGCCTGGATAGGTTTCTCTTACTAACCTAGCAGCCAGTACACAGCACGAACAAAAGTCTCTGCCACAGACTTGAATGGAATAGAAATCCGTACGATCCTCTGCCACAGGATGTAATGGTTTATGATGAATAGCAAACACAGCACTAGAACCTTGAAGCCGATCCGGCAGTACTATGCGATAGAATTACTTTAGGATACGTCCTCCAACTGAGTCACCAGGCCCCTCTCCAGAACAGCACTCTGCATGATCCTTCCATGACGGGTCCCCCCTGGGATCTTCTCAGTTGTCCAGCTTCTTCCCTCTAGGACAGACAGGCCAGGACCATTCCCTTGCCACTGTGATAGGCCCCAGACAGGCTTCTGGGCCCACCCACACGCTGCAGCAACGTGGGCCTCCCGGTCGGAGGACCACGAGGTAGTACTCCTAGCACATACCTGTCGGCCAGGAGGGCCAGCAGGTGGAACGAAAATGAACCCTAAAACATGGTGTCTGTCCCATAAATACCCTCTCCCAGAATGCAAGTCGGAGGACCACCTCCACCGTGTTATCTCCGGGACAGAGGAGCACTCATACGCTTTAACCACTTAAGCCCCGCTCACTGTATATATACGTCATTTTTTTGAAGATGGATATCTCGGTAACGGCAGCAGCTACTGCCACAACCGAGATATCCATCTTTACAGTGAGCGATTCTGTACACGATAACGGTGGTCTCTGCGGCGGGTTCGCCGCGAGATCACCGTTATCGGCGGCGGGAGAGGTGCCACCCCCCCTCCCGCCGCTCTCCCGCGCCTTCCGCCGCTTACCGGAGCCGTCGGTAACGGCGGAGGCGATCGGGTCCTTTCCCTGCTGAGGTATGGAGACAAGTGAGGCCAAGATGGCCCCCACCCGTCTCCATACCATGTGACGGCCGGAGCGACGTCATTCGACGGCTCCGCCCACTCTCTTAAAGGCACACATTTTTTTAATGTCATTTTTTTAAACGACTTTTTTTTTTTTTTTTTTTTTTTTTTGCATTTTAGTGTAAATATGAGATCTGAGGACTTTTTGACCCCAGATCTCATATTTAAGAGGACCTGTCATGCTTTTTTCTATTACAAGGGATGTTTACATTCCTTGTAATAGGAATAAAAGTGATCCAAATTTTTTTTTTTTTAAAAACAGTGAAAAAATAAATAAAATAAAATAAAATAAATAATAAAAAAAAAAAAAAATTTTTTTTAAAGCGCCCTGTCCCGACGAGCTCGCACGCAGAAGCGAACGCATACGTGAGTAGCGCCCGCATATGAAAACAGTGGTCAAACCACACATGTGAGGTATCGCCGCGACCGGTAGAGTGAGAGCAATAATTCTAGCCCTAGACCTCCTCTGTAACGCAAAACATGCAATCTGTAGAATTTTTTAAACGTCGCCTATGGAGATTTTTAAGGGTAAAAGTTTGACGCTATTCCACGAGCGGGCGCAATTTTGAAGCGTGACATGTTGGGTATCAATTTACTTGGCGTAACATTATATTTCACAATATAAAAAAAAATTGGGCTAACTTTACTGTTGTCTTATTTTTTTTTTCAAAAAAGTGAATTTTTTCCAAAAAAAGTGCGCTTAGAAGACCGCTGCGCAAATACGGTGCAAAAAAAAGTATTGCAATGACCGCTATTGTATTCTCTAGGATGTTAGAAAAAAAACAATATATAATGTTTGGGGGTTCTAAGTAATTTTCTAGCAAAAAAACCTGTTTTAAACTTGTAAACACCTAAAATCCAAAACGAGGCTGGTCTTTAAGTGGTTAATGTGTTGCCTTTCCAACACCGACCCATGGTGACAACGACACCCACAGGCACAGTGTGAAACTACATGCAACTCAGCCAAGCTGGAACAGAGGCAAATCTGACTAGGTATAAACAGATAACCCACTAAATTTACCTATAAGCAGTAGATTGAAAATCTTCCAGCACTACATGTCTCTGATGCAATGGGTGTGAGAGTAGAGAGGTGTTCATATACCAGGTTGTGCCTCTCTGAGTTGTTGGTTTAGTAGTAATTGTTAAGGATACTGGCGCGTGATCCGACCAGGTGATAAGACCTATATTGGCTTGAGATACTGTCTGGAGAGTGGTTTTATGCAACAGAAACAGATCAATTCTAGAATAGGACCCCTGGGCAGCAGAAAAAAAGGAGTAATCTCTTTCCGTGCCGTGCAAGCACCACCACGGATCATAGAAGTCTTCTAGGAGCATGAAATAGTGAAGAGCTGTCGGTGTCTTTCTGCTGGTGGAGGAGCAATCTAGAGTTGGGTCTACTATATAATTAAAGTCACCACAGAGAACTATTCTATCTTTGGGGTAGTGAGATCATTTGTTTTGGATCATACGGTAAAACCGTTTCTGATGTGTGTTAGGAGCATATAGATTAACTATCACATAGTGCACATTGTCAAAGAGGGCGGACAGAATGAGATATCGGCCCATAGGGTCACTTTCTGTGTGCTGGAGCTGAAAGGATATGGATCCCCGTACAGCAATCATAACCCCTCTCGTTTTCTTAGCATTATTAGTAAAGAATTGTTGGGGAAATGTGCGATGAGTACAGGAGGGGGCTTTCCCTTGTGCAAAATGCGTCTCCTGCACACATAAAAGATCTGCTTTCAGCGACAGGGCTTCCTTGCATAGGCTTGACCTCTTAAACGGGCTGTTAAGCCCCCTCGCATTAATGGAGGTTATACGGAGCGTCATTGTGATAAAAAAAGAAAAGTTATGGCCCCAAAGGTCAGAAGGTGTGGGTCAAATAAGTTTAAGTATAAACTAACAAATCAATTGTATAGCCTTATGTTAAGGTTCAGAAACGCTTGAAACAAACTATTTGAGGGAAGAGAAATAGAATAAAATATACGTAAAAGAAAGTAAGGTGTACAACGTATCGGGGTATGTGTGAACAGGTAAAAATGCACGGTAATACAATATAATAACTGCACCCGAGGGTGATATATAACACGTTGCTTAGGCTCCTATAGAGCCTGCTGCCAATAAACATGGAAAAAGAAAAGAAAATGATTAATTACAGCAGTAAATAGTTACCGAACACCTATGAGCGGGAGTGTCGAACGCCACTGTGAGTACGGTTGTCTCCTGCCCCCTGTTGGGGGGTTTGGGTATTCATACCCCAATTTTGCAGTTGTTTGAGGCCATCTTTGGGGGAGGTAATGACCAATAGTTGAGATTGGTAGGTTACCAGATTTTTTGTCGGAAAACCCTAGCGATACGGAATTTCACGCTCCCTTAAGATTGCAGTTATGGGTGCAAATTCTTTCCTCCTTTGAGATGTTGCTGGAGAGATATCCTGGTAGAGCGCAATGTTGGCATAGGGGGGAGGTAGCAAACGGTTTGATCTGGCTGCATGTAGCAGACATTCTTTAATATGGTAGAAGTGTACTCTGACCAGAACATCTCTAGGGATCGTGTCGGGCAGGTGGGTCGGTTTAGGAATCCGATGTGCTCTGTCGAGTAGCATATCCCTTGGCGTTAGGTCTGGGATGAGTTTGAGGAAAAGTTGGTGTAAATAAGCAATCAGGTCATTTTGCTTCACCGCCTCAGGGACACCCCTAAATTTGATATTGTTTCGGTGGGAGCGATCTTCGAGATCTGCCACTTTAAGTTGGAGTTTGCGGATCGTTTTGGTTTGTTCCTCATGTGCATCCAGCAATTCATCATGCGCTTTGGCCACCTCTCCCATCTGCGTGTCTAAGATATCAGTGCGATCCTCAATAGAGTCAATGCGATTAGTTAGGTGAGAGAGTGCGCATTTCTTGTTGCAAGCCGATTTGCAAGGATAATAGCATTGCTTCCAGTGAGGTTTCTGAGGCTGGAGCATCAGAGGCAGGAAATGCAGCTAATGGCGTATGTACTGCTGCAGTGTCAGCTTGTGATTGTGAGGAGGCTGCCCAGTGATATTTTTGGTCTGAGGAGGTTTATGAGGTGAATGAGCTGGTGACAGAGCCATTCTCTTACCTCTGTCAGCAGAGGTGATGGTAGCTGCATCCTGTGCTGTCTCCTCCATCGCGTCAGGGAGCTCCCGCTCTGTGTGATCCTCTGGCATGTGTGTCAGAGAGGAGGAACAGCCGTTCTCCTCAGCGCCATCTTTCCTTCCTTCCCCTGCCTGCATAGCGTAGTAGTGTGTGAGACGGCGCGGCGCTGTATTTCTGTTTTTCTTGCGGGACATAGCCTGTGAGGTGCCTGCTGTCTCCCCCTCCTAGATGGAGGTGATTTCGGCAGTATCTATGGGTCTATGGGTGCTCACAGTGATAGGTACATACGAGATAGAAAATGTCCTTTTAGGTGGCAGTCCCTCTTCCAGTCGCTCTTCTTGATAACAGAGACATGGTCATTCCTTAATGTCCTGATCCAAGATATTTACCTCAGCAGTGCCTTCAAATGTAGCGCTATTCTTTTCACTACCTGCAGCTACTGGGGTATGATGGCGCCACCTGTATAGTATTTAGTAGGGATGAGCTTCGTGTTCGAGTCGAACCCATGTTCGACTCGAACATCGGCTGTTCGACCGTCCGTCGAATTGCGAACGATATGGGCCGTTCGCGCCAAATTCGTGTGGCGCGTCACGGCCCATAATTCACTGCGGCATCGCAGTGCATTGCTGGCTGATGATTGGCCAAGCATGCACTATGACCCGCATGCTTGGCCAATCACAGCGCCGTCAGTAGAGAGAGCTGTAATTGGCCAAAGCCAGGGTGGCTTTGGCCAATTATGGCTCAGGGGATTTAGTACACACCCCACACTATATAAGGCCGCCTGCACGGCGGCCCTGTGTAGTGTGTGTTCCGGTGTGCTGAGAGATAGAGAGAGAGAGAGACAGTGTCATTTGATTTGAGTTAGATAGATTAGGCAGAACAGTCAGTCAGTTAGCTGCACTTACAGTGTATTGTGTATATATATGCATCCCAGGTGTTGCATATATATATATACACTGTATTCAGTTTAGCTAGATCCGTTCCTGTTATCTTCTATCTAGACTATTTAGTGCAGTGTGTCCTGCTCACAGTGTTCAGCTAGATCCGTTCCTGCTATTTACATTCAGTGCAGTGCGTCCTGCTCACAGTGTTCAGCTAGATCCGTTCCTGCTATTTACATTCAGTGCAGTGCGTCCTGCTCACAGTGTTCAGCTAGATCCGTTCCTGCTATTTACATTCAGTGCAGTGCGTCCTGCTCACAGTGTTCAGCTAGATCCGTTCCTGCTATTTACATTCAGTGCAGTGCGTCCTGCTCACAGTGTTCAGCTAGATCCGTTCCTGCTATTGACATTCAGTGCAGTGCGTCCTGCTCACAGTGTTCAGCTAGATCCGTTCCTGCTATTGACATTCAGTGCAGTGCGTCCTGCTCACAGTGTTCAGCTAGATCCGTTCCTGCTATTGACATTCAGTGCAGTGCGTCCTGCTCACAGTGTTCAGCTAGATCCGTTCCTGCTATTTACATTCAGTGCAGTGCGTCCTGCTCACAGTGTTCAGCTAGATCCGTTCCTGCTATTTACATTCAGTGCAGTGCGTCCTGCTCACAGTGTTCAGCTAGATCCGTTCCTGCTATTTACATTCAGTGCAGTGCGTCCTGCTCACAGTGTTCAGCTAGATCCGTTCCTGCTATTTACATTCAGTGCAGTGCGTCCTGCTCACAGTGTTCAGCTAGATCCGTTCCTGCTATTTACATTCAGTGCAGTGCGTCCTGCTCACAGTGTTCAGCTAGATCCGTTCCTGCTATTTACATTCAGTGCAGTGCGTCCTGCTCACAGTGTTCAGCTAGATCCGTTCCTGCTATTTACATTCAGTGCAGTGCGTCCTGCTCACAGTGTTCAGCTAGATCCGTTCCTGCTATTTACATTCAGTGCAGTGCGTCCTGCTCACAGTGTTCAGCTAGATCCGTTCCTGCTATTTACATTCAGTGCAGTGCGTCCTGCTCACAGTGTTCAGCTAGATCCGTTCCTGCTATTTACATTCAGTGCAGTGCGTCCTGCTCACAGTGTTCAGCTAGATCCGTTCCTGCTATTTACATTCAGTGCAGTGCGTCCTGCTCACAGTGTTCAGCTAGATCCGTTCCTGCTATTTACATTCAGTGCAGTGCGTCCTGCTCACAGTGTTCAGCTAGATCCGTTCCTGCTATTTACATTCAGTGCAGTGCGTCCTGCTCACAGTGTTCAGCTAGATCCGTTCCTGCTATTGACATTCAGTGCAGTGCGTCCTGCTCACAGTGTTCAGCTAGATCCGTTCCTGCTATTGACATTCAGTGCAGTGCGTCCTGCTCACAGTGTTCAGCTAGATCCGTTCCTGCTATTGACATTCAGTGCAGTGCGTCCTGCTCACAGTGTTCAGCTAGATCCGTTCCTGCTATTGACATTCAGTGCAGTGCGTCCTGCTCACAGTGTTCAGCTAGATCCGTTCCTGCTATTTACATTCAGTGCAGTGCGTCCTGCTCACAGTGTTCAGCTAGATCCGTTCCTGCTATTTACATTCAGTGCAGTGCGTCCTGCTCACAGTGTTCAGCTAGATCCGTTCCTGCTATTTACATTCAGTGCAGTGCGTCCTGCTCACAGTGTTCAGCTAGATCCGTTCCTGCTATTTACATTCAGTGCAGTGCGTCCTGCTCACAGTGTTCAGCTAGATCCGTTCCTGCTATTTACATTCAGTGCAGTGCGTCCTGCTCACAGTGTTCAGCTAGATCCGTTCCTGCTATTTACATTCAGTGCAGTGCGTCCTGCTCACAGTGTTCAGCTAGATCCGTTCCTGCTATTTACATTCAGTGCAGTGCGTCCTGCTCACAGTGTTCAGCTAGATCCGTTCCTGCTATTTACATTCAGTGCAGTGCGTCCTGCTCACAGTGTTCAGCTAGATCCGTTCCTGCTATTTACATTCAGTGCAGTGCGTCCTGCTCACAGTGTTCAGCTAGATCCGTTCCTGCTATTTACATTCAGTGCAGTGCGTCCTGCTCACAGTGTTCAGCTAGATCCGTTCCTGCTATTTACATTCAGTGCAGTGCGTCCTGCTCACAGTGTTCAGCTAGATCCGTTCCTGCTATTTACATTCAGTGCAGTGCGTCCTGCTCACAGTGTTCAGCTAGATCCGTTCCTGTTATCTTCCTACTGACAGGCAGGCTTGTCTGGTTACAGTATATAAAGCTACCTGAAGAAAATTACAGGTGTTCTTTTTGATCCTATTAGTACCACGGTCAGGCAGCTAGACTATTTACATTTAGTACAGTGTGTCCTGCTCACAGTGTTCAGCTAGATCCGTTCCTGTTATCTTCCTACTGACAGGCAGGCTTGTCTGGTTACAGTATATAAAGCTACCTGAAGAAAATTACAGGTGTTCTATCCCAGCTTAGTGCAGCTACAGGCCATTAGTATGTCTGGAAGGCCAAGAAGGAGAGGCAGACAGTCACAAGCCAATAAGAGAGGGCAAGCAGGCTCTGTGTCTAGTGCTGGTCGTGGAGACGGTGCATCCTCATCAGCACGTGGCCATGGGACACGCTTGGCCTTTTTTTCGGCAGCTGGCCGTGTTGAGCCGCAACATGCGGAAGACTTGGTCGAGTGGATGACCAAGCCGTCCTCATCCTCCTCATCCTCTCTCACCCATGCCCAGGGTGCTTTGTCTGGCAAAGCAGCGGCCTCTTCCCTCAGCTCAATGTCATCAGTGACTCCTTCCCTAGCTCCACCATGTCCTCATGAGGATTCCCTCGAACTGTTTGACCACAGTGTTGGGTACATGCTCCAGGAGGATGCCCAGCGTTTGGAAGGCTCTGATGATGATACTGAGCTCGATGAAGGCAGTAACATGAGCACGGACAGAGGGGGTGCCCAAGAAGGACAGCAATCTGGCAGTCATGCTCCCCCTGCTGCAGCATACTGCCAGGTTTGCTCCAGTGATGAGGAGGGAGGGGATGATGAGGTCACTGACTCAACGTGGGTGCCTGATAGGAGAGAGGAGGAGGAGGAGGAGGAGGAGGAGGCGGCACATCACCAACGAGGCAGGATGCCCTCCAGGGGCCAGCCTAAGGGCAGCACATTGACTGCATCACACCCCAAAGCTCCACATGTGCAGGGCGCTGCAGTCTCTGCGCGTTATTCAAAAAGTTCTTTGGTGTGGGCCTTTTTTGAGACGAGTGCATCAGATCGCACCGCTGCTATTTGCAACATATGTCTCAAGCGTATCTCGCGTGGCCAAAACATCTCCCGCTTGGGTACCACATGCTTGACCAGACATATGTTGACCTGCCATGCAGTTCGTTGGCAAGCGTATCTGAAAGACCCACACCAAAGAACAAAGAGGATCTCTCCTTGCTCCTCATCAGCTGAGATTTCCAACCCCACTAGACCTTCAGTCCTCTCTGAGACCTGCAGTGAGAGGAATGAAGGTGTAGAATTAGGTGTGTCACAGCCAAGTACTTGTGGGCAATCTGCTTTTGGTACACCGACGTCAGATTGTACCAGGCAAATTTCCCTGCCCCAGCTGCTGCACCGCCGAAAGAAGTTTGCTCCCAGCCATCCACATGCCCAGCGGTTGAATGCTAGCTTGGCAAAATTGCTAGCACTTCAACTGCTGCCTTTTCAGTTGGTAGACTCTGCCCCCTTCCGTGAGTTTGTGGAATGTGCGGTTCCTCAGTGGCAGGTACCCAAACGCCACTTTTTCTCACGGAAGGCGATTCCGGCTCTCTACCGGCATGTGGAAGGCAATGTCCATGCCTCGCTGGACAGGGCGGTCAGCGGTAAGGTGCATATTACCGCTGACTCATGGTCCAGCAGGCATGGACAGGGACGTTACTTAAGTTTCACGGCGCATTGGGTGACTCTGCTGGCAGCTGGGAAGGATGCAGGACAAGGTGCAGTAGTGTTGGAGGTTGTTCCGCCACCACGCCTCCAAAATGCTGATTGTGACACACCTCTCTCCTCCACCCCCTCCTCTTCTTCTTCCTCCATGGCCTCTTCCTCGGAACCAGCGGTGCTCCGTAGGCGTTCAAGGGGCTACGCAAGTACGCAGGCCAAAAGATGCCATGCGGTGCTTGAGCTGGTGTGCTTGGGGGACAGGAGCCACACTGGGGCAGAGGTTCTGTCAGCTCTGCAGGGGCAGGTTCAGAGGTGGTTGACGCCACGCCAACTTAAGGCAGGAATGGTGGTTTGCGACAATGGCACCAACCTCCTCTCTGCCCTCCGACAGGGACAACTGACCCATGTGCCCTGTTTGGCTCACGTCCTTAACTTGGTGGTGCAGCGGTTCTTGGGCAGGTACCCGGGCTTACAGGATGTCCTGAGGCAGGCCAGGAAAGTCTGTGTGCATTTCCGCCGGTCATATAATGCCAGTGCTCGGCTGACGGACCTCCAAAAGGAGTTTAACCTGCCCAAGAACCGCCTAATCTGTGACATGCCCACCAGGTGGAACTCGACGTTGGCCATGCTGCAGCGGCTGCACACGCAGCAGAGGGCCATCAATGAGTACCTGTGCGACTATGGCACCAGGACAGGGTCAGGGGACCTTGGTTTTTTTTCCCCACGCCAGTGGGCCATGATCAGGGATGCATGCACTGTCCTGTCACCATTCGAGGAGGCCACGAGGATGGTGAGCACTGACAGTGCATGCATCAGTGACACTGTCCCCCTTGTCCACCTGTTGGAGCACACGCTGCGTGGAATAATGGACAGGGCACTTGAGGCAGAACAGAGGCAGGAAGAGGAGGACTTCCTTAGCTCTCAAGGCCCCCTTTATCCAGACAGTGTTCCTGCGTGCCCGCCGATCACACAGGAAGAGGACGAGGAGGAGGAGGAGGAGGAGGAGGAAGATTGTGTCAGTATGGAGGTGGAGCCTGGCACTCAGCATCAGCAGTCTTTAAGGGATCAGTCCCAAGGAACACATGGACTTGTACGTGGCTGGGAGGAGGTGGCTGCGGACGTTGTTGTCCTTAGTGACCCAGAGGACTCCGGACCGAATGCCTCAGCAAACCTACGCTGCATGGGCTCCCTGATCCTGCAAAGCCTGCGTAAGGATCCTCGTATTCGTGGTATCAAGGAGAAGGACCAATACTGGCTGGCAACCCTCCTTGATCCACGTTACAAGGGTAAGGTTGCGGACCTTATCTTGCCATCGCAGAGGGAGCAGAGGATGAAACATCTTCGGGAGGCCTTGCAGAAAGGTCTGTGCAACGCGTTCCCAGAGACTGGGAGGTTACAAACTCCTGTTTCTGGACAACGTGTTGCTGAGGCTTCGGTCAGTCAAAGAAGGAGCGGTGGAGAAGGTGGCCGTCTGACCGATGCGTTCAGACAATTTTTTGGTCCGCAGCCCCAAGGTATGATCGGTTCCAGCAACCATCGCCAGCGTCTGTTTTACATGGTGCAGGAATACCTAGGGGCAAGATCAGACTTGGACACCTTTCCCACCGAAAATCCTCTGGGTTACTGGGTCTTGAGGATGGATCACTGGCCAGAGCTTGCACAGTATGCAATTGAGCTACTGGCCTGTCCTGCATCCAGCGTTCTTTCGGAACGTACATTCAGTGCTGCTGGAGGCGTGGTAACCGATCACAGGGTGCGTCTGTCCACTGACTCGGTCGATCGGCTGACCTTCATAAAAATGAATCAGTCTTGGATCACCACCAGCTACCAAGCACCTGATGCTGATGTAACTGAATAATTTTTTTCAGATCCCTTCAAAGACTGCCTATGCTGATGCTGAGTGATTATCCCTGAGTAATTATCCTCTTCCTCCTCAATCATCACGCTGATAGCTTGTAAGAACATTTTTGGTTCTGGGCGCCACCACCAGTGCCTAAGGCACAATTTTTCAGCCCCTGTATAACAGGGGCGTGTAATTACAATTTTTGATGTAATACTTTGCAGCACGGCTCGTTCCTGCATTCCAACTAGAGTGTCTGTGAGGGGTTGCAGTGTTGTGGCACCAGCACCAGTGCCTAAGGCCCAATTTTTCTGCCCCTGTCTAACAGGGGCGTGTAATTACAATTTTTGATGCAATACTTTGCAGCAGTGCTCGTTCCTGCGTTCCAACTAGAGTGTCTGTGAGGGGTTGCAGTGTTGTGGCACCAGCACCAGTGCCTAAGGCCCAATTTTTCTGCCCCTGTCTAACAGGGGCGTGTAATTACAATTTTTGATGCAATACTTTGCAGCAGTGCTCGTTCCTGCGTTCCAACTAGAGTGTCTGTGAGGGGTTGCAGTGTTGTGGCACCAGCACCAGTGCCTAAGGCCCAATTTTTCTGCCCCTGTCTAACAGGGGCGTGTAATTACAATTTTTGATGCAATACTTTGCAGCAGTGCTCGTTCCTGCGTTCCAACTAGAGTGTCTGTGAGGGGTTGCAGTGTTGTGGCACCAGCACCAGTGCCTAAGGCCCAATTTTTCTGCCCCTGTCTAACAGGGGCGTGTAATTACAATTTTTGATGCAATACTTTGCAGCAGTGCTCGTTCCTGCGTTCCAACTAGAGTGTCTGTGAGGGGTTGCAGTGTTGTGGCACCAGCACCAGTGCCTAAGGCCCAATTTTTCTGCCCCTGTCTAACAGGGGCGTGTAATTACAATTTTTGATGCAATACTTTGCAGCAGTGCTCGTTCCTGCGTTCCAACTAGAGTGTCTGTGAGGGGTTGCAGTGTTGTGGCACCAGCACCAGTGCCTAAGGCCCAATTTTTCAGCTCCTGTTCAACAGGGGCATGTAATTACAATTCTTGATCTAATATTTCACAGCAGGGCCCTGTGAGGGCTTACAGTGTTTTGGCCACAGCAACACCTAAGGCCCAAATTTCTGCTGAGTATATAGGGCAGGACCCTACTTTCAAACATCTAACTTACAAACGACTCCTACTTGCAAACGGAAGGAGACAACAGGAAGTGAGATGAAATCTACCCATAGGAAGGGAAATTCTCTCATGTAAGAGTTAATATGGGAAAACAATTTCTCCTTTCCACTGATGCTTTCCAATCCTTGTTCCACAAAAAAACCCAAATTTTCAAAAAACATTTTTCATTGGGACAAAAAAGTGAGGTGAAATCTTCTGAAGAGGAGGAAAGACGCAAAACAAATGTCACAGGGGTGATAACCCTTCCCTATGTTTTCCAAAAAGCTTAGAAAAGATTTTTTGGCTGGAGCTAAACACATTAAAAATGTTCAAAATTACAAAGAGATTCTACTTAACAACAAACCTACAGTCCCTGTCTTGTTTGCACCGCCTGTATACTGCTGTTCAGAGTATATAGGGACCTTTCCTTATTTTAATTTGGGTGCGGGGTTCCCCTTAATATCCATACAAGACCCAAAGGGCCTGGTAATGGACTGGGGGGTACCCATGCCGTTTGTCTCACTGATTTTCATCCATATTGCCAGGACCCGACATGACATTAAACCCGCAAGCAGTTTTAAATGAGATTTTTTCCTTTAAAAATGACATTTGGTGCAGGGACTGTTCTAAACATGGGAAACACGCGTCACTTTACAGGCATACTATAGACACCCCCCAGGTACGATATTTAAAGGAATATTTCACTTTTTTTTTTTTACTTTAAGCATCATTAAAATCACTGCTCCCGAAAAAACGGCCGTTTTTAAAAGTTTTTTTTGCATTGATACATGTCCCCTGGGGTAGGACCCGGGTCCCCAAACCCTTTTTAGGACAATACCATGCAAATTAGCCTTTAAAATGAGCACTTTTGATTTCGAACGTTCGAGTCCCATAGACGTCAATGGGGTTCTAACGTTCGTGCGAACTTTCGGTCCGTTCGCGGGTTCTGGTGCGAACCGAACCGGGGGGTGTTCGGCTCATCCCTAGTATTTAGGAGCAGAGTCTTTATAATCTGTGTGATCAGGACAGGATCTCTAACAAGAGCTAGTGCCTCCACTCAATTGGGGCTTGTGAATAGCAAGTAAAATCCCAATCGAGAAATGTATTGTCCACATAGACAGTAATCCACACAGCATTGTATTTGAAAGTCCATGTATTGAAGAAGTAACATTCGGTAAACCATCCAACATGAGGTATTTTCCAAACAGGAACATGATATCATGAATAGTCTCTATGTATGTCTCAGTGAGGAGAAGCTGCAGCAACTTACAGTCTGTGCTCTCTCAGCAGGAATCCACTGTTATCTCTCTGCCACATGTGCTCTCTCCTCCCCCACACCTACCCAAGAATCCTTGACATACCCCTGCTCTTCTTGATGACCTCATCCTCGGTGCTGAGAGAGAGCATAACAGGCATTTTGGAAAAGAGCAAAACAAACACTGCATACCAGGAGTATACCCTTGGCAAGTGGGCAAAGAAATGATCACATCATTGCACATCTATCCTGGGGAACCATTGTTTTAAGGTTGGCATGGTGGTACATTTGCATAAATCAGGGATAAAAGCCTGGGCAGCATTCTGCAGGTGTACTATCAAGGACTTTCTATAGCGGCGTAGGGGCACAGAGTTTAAATGTAAAAGATATCCCATGGGGTCCCTGCCAAGGTCAACACATGTCAGTTGTTTTATCACATTCCGCACCTCTATCCAAAACTGTGTAAGCAGAGGACACTGACAAAAAATATGTATGAGCGTGCTAGGTTCCTTACTGCAACATCAACAGAGTTTAGTAGTTTGGGGATAGAATTTGTTAAGTAATACTGGAACCCTATACCATCTGGATAAAAGATTGTAACCCTCCCTGTTCCTAAAAAAAGATTTGCGATAGACAATTTATGAGCATAGGAAATAATCCTGTTGATTTGCTGTCTTGAAAAATAAATTTGTAGATCCGACTCCCACCGCCAAATGTATGGAGGAGTATACCCTTCCAGGGGCGCGATAAGCTGTTTATATAAGATTGACAACAAGTGTGGCACGTTCTTATCTGCATTGAAGTGTTCAAAAGCAGTTAGCAGCCTGACGTACAATCCAGCATCTGGAATAGACCGCAAAAAGTTTGACAGTTGGTAGGCCGACGAGGAGCTCAGAGGGGGCTGGGTAAGTGCAAGAATATCTTGAGTCGGGACTCGACAGCTATCCCTGTGCAGTGACAAAATGCACACATTTGGTTCTACCCAGACCTATTAGCCCCTGTAACTGTTTATTATCAAAACCAGGCGTAAAGTCGGGGTTCTGATTCACTGTTGTCAGTGGGGATGGATACGGGGAAAGACCTTTCGGAGAGAATGTGTGTTTAATCATGGCAATCGTGGCACCAATGGTTGGATGAGACTTAAGCTTATGGTAATGTTTAGGTGTACTCCAAGGAAGGGTAATTGATGAGGCATGTTGTTCAATTTGGGCCCATAATTTGACCTGCGGAGATATATGCACCATATTGCCACCTTACACAAATGTAGAGCTCTACAATATGATAACAGGTCGGGTAGACCAATTCCACCTTGCTGCTTGAGAAGAACTATCAGAGAGTGGTGAATTCTAGCCACTTTATAACTCTAAATTAATTTTGAAAACAAAACCTGAAATGAGAGAAAAAAGGATTGAGGTAGTTTGATAGGTAGAGCCTGCATAAGGTATAATATCTGAGGGAGTATTGTCATCTTAAATGCATTGCATCTACCAAATCAAGTAAGAGTAGGGGTCTGCCACAACTGAATGTGAACATATTTTTGATAGTAATGGGCGAAAGTTGGCCTTGTATAATAATGCAGTGTCCCGAGTAAGTTTGACTCCCAAATATTTCATAAAAGACTTAACCCACTGGAATAAATAAGAATGTCGTAACCTGGTAATTCAATCTGAGGAAAGACATATCCTTTGGTGTAGTTTATAGAGAAATTAGAAAATTGTCCATATTGGGCAAACAGTTGGAGCAATCATGATAAGGAAGATTCTGGCTCTGTAAGAAAGAATAGGAGGTCATCTGCATGTGCAGCAATCCTGTGTTCCACCTCTGAGATCTGTATCTCCCAAATCTTTGGGATCGATCTGACTTGGCACAAAAAAGGTTCAAGGGTTAAAATAAACATTAATAGAGAAAGAGGGCAACCCTGTCTCATCCCATTGGACAGGGGAAAATACTCTGAATGTGTTTTGTTAATCTGGACAGTCGCAGTAGGTCGTATATATAATGCCTGAATCCAAGACTGCATGTGTACGCCTAGACCAATATGCAGTAGAGTAGACCTTAAAAATTTCCAGTCCACCCGGTCGAAAGCCTTTTCGGCATTGGTTGATAAAAGCAGCATAGGTCAATCCATCGAGTAGGTGACGTGGATCAGGTCAATCGCCCTTGTGGTGTTATCCCTTGGTTCTTTCTGGGTGAGGAAGCCTGTCTGGTCATCAGAAACTAATTGAGGGATATGGAGCAACAGCCTATTTGCTAGGATTTTTGAGAACAGTTTTAAGTCCACATTTAGAAGGGCTATAGGCCAATAATTCCCACACTGGGTTTGATCCTTACCAGGCTTCAGGATCACCGTAATGTGCTTCCTCAGGGTATCTACTGGAAGCCCACGATCGGCTGAGATAGAATTGTATGCATAAAAAAATAAGAAGAAAAGGTATCTCAAAAGCTTTTATATAAGCTAATAGTTAGCCTCCCTGGCGGTATTCCCGAGTGTGGCTCGGGGTTAAATTTCAGCACCATTAGCAGTAACCCCGAGCCACACTCGGGATTCCATCTCAGGATCCTGGTGCGGTATACTTACCTTGTCCCCAGGATCCTGCGATGTCCCCCTGCTGTGTGCGTGGGCTCTGTCCTCCTCCTGAAGCCTCTCTGTGCCGAGCTCTGTTCCCTGCGAGCGTTGCAACGCACGGGGGCGGAGCCTGGCGGCAAATTCAAAAAAGTGAAAATTCATAACACATACAGTACTGTAATCTTTTTTTTTTTGAAAATCTTTTTATTGAGTATAAGACATACAAACAATTAACGACAATTAAACCTGCCATAGCATTGGGACTAGACCCACTCAGGAGTCAGTGCCAGCCGGCCATTGGGCTGCATCCAGCATTAATATCATACATCTGTAGTATGTCCGGAAAAAAAAACAAAAAACAAAACAAAAAACAATAACAAACAAACCTAGTGCGGTATTGGCTCCTGCTCAATTAGGTATTTCAGGATCAGATTTATCAGCTGAGACCATGGGACA
Organism: Lithobates septentrionalis; assembly: GCA_037952835.1. Lineage (NCBI taxonomy): Eukaryota > Metazoa > Chordata > Amphibia > Anura > Ranidae > Lithobates > Lithobates septentrionalis. The sequence goes on from JBBDGP010000296.1 coordinate 1,395,575, forward strand.
ATATTAGATGTCAATTAAACCCATTTCCGAGATTACATTACCATAAAATCAACCAATGTATCAGTATCACTTTCTCCCGTAGACTGGTATTATGTACCTGTTCAATCAGTCTGCGGTTGCCGTGGAGGCCTCAGCTAGCCATTTGGCCCACACTCTATCATATTTTTTGGGGCATCCTCTATTTTGATAGGTTTCCTTATAGAGTGGTAGTACTTTATTGACATGTGTTTTCCATTTTCCATAACAGTATGGATGGCGGGGCACGTTTTTTCCAGCAGAGAGTGATCATTTTCCTTGCATAAAAGAGCAAGAGCCCTATGAGGGTTCTCTCTGCTATCTTGGGGGCTAATTCTTCCACTAAACCTAGAAGGCAGATCTGCGGGGTTGGGGCTATATCTGTTTTCACCACTTCTTGTATTACAGATATTACTTCTGACCAGTAGTTTTTAATTGCTGGACAGGACCAGAAAATATGTATAAAATCACCTGGATCCCTAGTACATCTCCAACACTCCGAGGACAGGGAGGTTCTCATCTTATGCAATCTATATGGGGTGAGATATGCCCGATGTAGTATTTTGTATTGTATGAGACGGTCTCGAAGTGAGACCAGGATTTTGAAGGGGAATTCCCACATGTCCTCCCAATCCTCGGAGTCCAGTGTCGGGATATCCTGTGTCCATTGCTGCCGGAGCTTTGACAGATCTGGAGAGGAAACTCTTAGGAGATGTGCATAAAGGACTGAGGTCGGTTTCTTGGTACATTCATATCTTGTGACCCTCTCCAGATCGGATTGCACTATTTGCGTGTCGTTGGGTATTATTTGGGCTTTGAACGCATGAGACAGTTGCATATAGCGAAATAGATGCGAGGGAGGCACATTGTATTGGGATACCAAGTGATTGAAGGGGTGTATGGCGGTGCCGGTGGTGAGGTCAGATATCAGTTTAAGACCGCATTTGGCCCATATTTTAGGGTCTAGTAATGAGTAGAGATGGGGTAGGGTAGGGTTGTTCCAAAGGGGGGTGTGCGGGGAGACTGCATTTCGTGGGAACTTCTCAAGTTCCAGTCCTGCCCTCCAGGCCCTTAGAGTCGTGTGCATGGAGGTGGTCAAATCATATGGAGCCCTGGGACCTCGAAGCGGTAAATGTGTAAGGGCTTCCACAGAGCGAACCACCGCAGCCTCCAGAACCGCAGCGGGGTTGGACGCATCCGGTACTAGCACAGTACTGTAATCTTACAGATTACAGTACTGTATGAAATTATTTCACATCCCTTTTGTCCCAAGTGCTTTGTCCAATGCCCTGCATGCAGTTTTATATGATATATACTGTTCTTTCTGCCTGGAAACTGGAGAATGTCCATAGCAAACAAAAAGTGTCCCTTTACGTCAAAAGTGGCTTTAGACCAGCTAGAAAACAGTGATAGTAAATTAGAACACTTGCAGAATTGAGCGATAGTGAATCGTGGGGAAATTTATTTTATTATTATTATATTATTATTTTTTATAATTATTTATATTTATTTATTATAATTTATGATTTTGTGTTTCAAACTTCATCATACCCGGGATATCTACTACAGATTTAACCACTTGACCACTGGGCACTTAATCCCCCTTCCTAACCAGACCAATTTTCAGCTTTCGGTGCTCTCACATTTTGAATGACAATTACTCAGTCATGCAATACTGCACCCATATGAAATTTTTGTCCTTTTTTTCACACAAATAGAGATTTCTTTTGATGGTATTTGATCACCTCTGGGTATTTTATTTTCTGTGCTATAAATGATTAAAAAATTTTGCAAATAAGTAATTTTTATTCATAAATTTGGGCCCAAATTTATACTGCTACATATCTTTGGTAAAAATAACCCAAATTAGTGGATATTATTTAGTCTGTGTGAAAGTTATAGAGTCTACAAGCTATGGTGCCAATCACTGAAAATTGATCACATCTGATCACACCTGATTTACTGAGGCCTATCTCATTTCTTGAGACCCTAAGACCCCGTTCACACAGGGACGACTTGTCAGGTGGCCTAGTCGCATGACAAGTCGCCTCCCGTTCTGTGCTATGGAACCGTTCTAAGGGGAGCGACGCAAGTCGCTCCGACTTAGAAAAAGGTTCCTGTACGACTTCGGGGGCGACTTGGGGCGACTTGCATAGACTTCTATACAGAAGTCATTTTGCAAGTCGCCCGGGCAGTCGTGTGCAGGTCGCCTCGGTGAGGCGACCTGCAAGTCGTGTTGCCCCTGTGTGAATGGGGTCTCACAAGCCAGGAAAGTACAAATACCCACAAAATGACCCCTTTTCGGAAAGTAGATGTTCCAAGGTATTTATTAAGAGGCATGGTGAGTTTTTTGAAGTTGTTATTTTTTTCAACAATTCTTTGCAAAATGAAGATTTTTTTTATTTTTATTTTTTTACACCAAATTGTCATTATAACAGGTTATTCCTCTCACATGGCATGTACATTCCACAAATGACACCCCAAAATATATTCTGCTACTCCTCCTGAATATGGCGATACCACATGTGTGTCACTTTTACACAGCCTGGCCACATACAGAGGCCCAACATTGAAGTAGCACATTCAGGCATTCTAGGAGAATAAATTACACATCTAATCTCTCAACCACCTATTACACTTTTGAAGGCCCTGGAGCACCAGGACAATGGAAACGCCCACAAAGCGAATCCATTTTGGAAAGCAAACACCCCAACGTATAATCTATGAGGCATAATGAGTGTTTTGAATGGTTCATTTTTTCCCAGAAGTTTTTGGAAAATGTGGAAAAATCATGAAAACACATTTTTTTTACACAAAGTCATCCATATCTAAGATATTTCCAACACATAGCATGTACATAGCAAAAATGACACGCCAAAATATATTCTGCTACTGCTCCTGAGCATACCACATGCGTGAGACTGTCACATTTTTGAAGGCCCTTCATATTTCTAACACATAGCATGAACATACCAAGAATTACACCCTAAAATACATTCTGCTGAGCAAAGGGTAAACAAAAGATTACCTGTGGTTTTAGTAGTGCAGTTGTCCACAGGAGGAGAGCCCTGATCCAGGCAGCAGGCAGGGACGTGGTCAGCAACAGTGAATGGAATTGTCCAGGCAGCAGGCAGGAATATTGTCCATAGTCGCAAGGCATAAAAGGGGAAAATTTGGGACTTTAAATGAGGCGGGTGCCTCCATCCTGGTTTCATAGGACAAAAAAAAGAGAATGTGGCGGGACTTTGAATGAGACAAGCAGTCAGCAGTGGTGGGTGTAAAAAGCGGTATATTTAATGTAAATCATGATTAAAAATTCATACAGTGAGATACATGATAAAACAGCAAAATTCATATATATACATATAGGATCATGAATTAACATGAGAGTATGTAGGCCCTTATGCTACATTAACTGAGAGACTTCCTATTTGTTTGAAATTGCTGATAACATTGCAAATGTCAATACAAATGAAAATACATGAAAAAGATTAAATGGTTTAGGCATTGCTTGTGCTACGGCTCTACGCGTTTCGTGGAGTGTGTTAATCCACTCATCAGGAGCGGCAATGTCTTTGATCTAAAAAAGAGACAATGAAGAGTGTCTAAGTCACTGCCTTAAGGGGGAAGGTACACCAAGGGAAAAGATGTGATATGCAAAAATAGACTCTGAGTAGTACTCACAACCGCCATATGGAGATGCAATCTTGAGAGCTGGAGACTCCCCTGAGGGTATTTTGTCCGGGAGCTGTGGCAGAGTATGGCACAAGCAGGCCTGCCAACATGGCCCCACAACCTGAGGAAAACTATCCAGACACCAGTGGCTCATCTGCACCAATAGCAAATGGTGGCCAACAAAGATCTTGAGTGGTTTCTAAAACTATAAGTATAAATATATATATAGTTGTTGAATAGACAAATTCTGTGCTTGAATGAGAACAGAATGGTATGAATAAATCAATATAGCTGCCTTTGTTACTTGATATCGGGCTTAAAGCAACCAGGATGTGCATTCAATGAATGCCAACCAAACAATGAAAATTGAGCCAGAGTGTGGACAGACCGCCCCAGGTGGGGCCAATATAGGGGCTCGCGCGTCAAACCCTGCCTAACGCCACGTAAGCGTGTAAGAGGAGGGAGTGGCGCCTTTGCCAGGGCGACGATGTCACTAGGCATAGGCGTCAGTGATCCCCCTCACTAGCCGCAGATGGAAAGACACTACCAGCGTGAGGACGCTCGAAGGAGCGCCGCAAGCATGGCGTGTGTCACGTGGCGTCGATGTGTAGCGCGGAAGTATCCACCCGCTCCAAACAGGGAGAGGGGATATCCCGTGGTACGCATCGCAGCTAGGGATGAGCTTCGAGTTCGAGTCGAACCCATGTTCGACTCGAACATCGTCTGTTCGACTGTTTGTCGAATTGCAAACGTTATGGGCCATTAGCGCCATCTTCAAGTGGCACAGCACGGCCCATAATGGACTGCGGCATCGCAGTTCATTGTTGACTGATGATTGGCCAAGCATGCACTATGACCCGCATGCTTGGCCAATCACAACCCCGTCTGTACAGAGAGCCGTAATTGGCCAAAGCCAGGGTGGTTTTGGCCAATTATGGCTTAGGGGGTTTAATACACGCCCCACACTATATAAGGCTGCCTGTGTGGCGGCCTTGTGTAGTGTGTTGCGGCGGCGGAGAGATGGACAGAGAGACAGTGTCATTTGATTTAAGTTAGATAGAGTAGGCAGGCGAGTCAGTTAGCTGCACTTACAGTGTATTGTGTATATATATGCATCCTAGGTGTTGTATATATATATATATATATATATATATATATATATATATATATATTCAATTTAGCTAGATCCGTTCCTGTTATTCTCTTCCTACTGACAGGCAGGCAGGTGTTTTGCAGTATTTACAGCTACCTGAAGAAAATTGTTGGTGTTCTTCTGATCCTATTAGTACCACAGGCAGCTACAGTATTTACAGTTAGTGTACGGTGTCCTCTGCACAGTGTGCACCTAAAGCTACCTGTAGAAAATTGCATGTGTTCTTCTGATCCTATTAGTATCATAAGCAGGCAGCTGCAGTATTTACAGTTAGTGTACTGTGTCCTCTGCACAGTGTGCACCTAAAGCTACCTGAAGAAAATTGGTGGTGTTCCTCTGATCCTATTAGTATCACAAGCAGGCAGCTGCAGTATTTACAGTTAGTCTACTGTGTCCTCTGCACAGTGTGCACCTAAAGCTACCTGAAGACAATTGCTGTTGTTCTGATCCTATTAATACCACAGGCAGGCAGCTGCAGTATTTACAGTTAGTGTACTGTGTCCTCTGCACAGTGTGCACCTAAAGCTAACTGAAGAAAATTGGTGGTGTTCTTCTGATCCTATTAGTACCACAGGCAGGCAACTGCAGTATTTACAGTTAGTGTACTGTGTCTTCTGCACAGTGTGTGCCTAAAGCTACCTGAAGACAATTGCTGTTGTTCTGATCCTATAATTACCACAGGCAGGCAGCTGCAGTATTTACAGTTAGTGTACTGTGTCCTCTGCACAGTGTGCATCCAAAGCTACCTGAAGACAATTGCTGTTGTTCTGATCCTATTAATACCACAAACAGGCAGCTGTAGTATTTACAGTTAGTGTACTGTGTCCTCTGCACAGTGTGCACCTAAAGCTACCTGAAGACAATTGCTGGTGTTCTCATACTAATAATACTACAAGCAGGTAGTAGATTTTGCTAGCTGCAGTATCAGTATATATATATATATATATATATATATATATATATATATATATATATATATATACATCCCAACTTTGTGCAGCTACATCCCACTGCAGGCCATTAGTATGTCTGGAAGGCCAACAAGGAGAGGCAGACGGTCACAAGCCAATAAAAGAGGGCAAGCAGGCTCTGTGTCTAGAGGCAACAGTGCTGGTCGTGGAGACGGTGCATCCTCATCAGCACGTGGCCATGGGACACGCTTTTCCTTTTTTTCAGCAGCTGGCCGTGTTGAGCCGCAACATGTGAAAGACTTGGTAGAGTGGATAACCAAGCTGTCCTCATCCCCCTGATCCTCTCTCACCCAGGCTCAGGGTACTTTGTCTGGCAAAGCAGCTGCCAACGCAGCCTCTTTCCTCGGCTCAATGGCATCAGTAACTCCTTCCCTAGCCCCACCATATCCTCCTGAGGAGTCCCCCGAACTGTTTGACCACAGTGTTGGGTACATGCTCCAGGGGGATGCCCAGCGTTTTGAAGGCTCCGATGATGGTACCCAGCTAGAGGAAGGCAGTAACGTGAGCCCAGAGAGAGAGGGTGCCCAAGAAGGACAGCAATCTGGTAGTCATGTTCCCCCAGCTGCAGCATACTGCCAGCTTTGCTCCAGTGATGAGGAGGGAGGGGATGATGAGGTCACTGACTCCACGTGGGTGCCTGATAGGAGAGAGGAGGAGGAGGAGGCACATCTCCAACGAGTCAGGATGCCCTCCAGGGGCCAGCTTAAAGGCAGCACACTGACTGCATCACACCGCAGAGCTCCGCATGTGCAGGGCGCTGCTGTCTCTGTGCATTATTCCAAAATTTCTTTGGTGTGGGCTTTTTTGAGACGAGTGCATCAGATCCCACCGCTGCTATTTGCAACATATGTCTCAAGCGTATCTCACATGGCGAAAACATCACCCGCTTGGGCACCACATGCTTGACCAGACATATGTTGACCTGCTATGCAGTTCGTTGGCAAGCGTACCTAAAAGACCCACACCAAAGAACAAAGCGGACCCCTCCTTGCTCCTCATCAGCTGGGATCTCCAACCCCACTATACCTTCAGTCCTCTCTGAAACCTGCACTGAGAGGAATGAAGGTGTAGAATTAGGTGTTTCACAGCCAAGTACTTGCGGGCAATCTGCTATCGGTACACCGACATCAGATTGTACCAGGCGAATTTCCCTGCCCCAGCTGTTGCACCGCCGGAAGAAGTTCGCTCCCAGCCATCCACATGCCCAGCAGTTGAATGCTAGCTTGGCTAAATTCTAGCACTTCAACTGCTGCCTTTTCAGTTGGTAGACTCTTCCCCCTTCCATGAGTTTGTGGAATGTGCGGTTCCTCAGTGGCAGGTTCCCAAATGCCGCTTTTTCTCATGGAAGGCGATTCCGGCTCTCTACCGGCATGTGGAAGGCAATGTCTTGGCCTCGCTGGACAGGGCAGTCAGCGGTAAGGTGCATATTACCGCTGACTCATGGTCCAGCAGGCACGGACAGGGACGTTACCTATCTTTCACCGCGCACTGGGTGACTCTTCTGGCAGCTGGGAAGAATGCAGGACAGGGTGCAGTAGTGTTGGAGGTTGTTCCGCCACCATGCCTCCAAAATTCTACTAGTGGTGATTCTGCCACACCTCTCTCCTCCACCCCCTCCTCTTCTTCTTCCTCCATGGCCTCTTCCTGTGCTGATTTGTCCTCAGAACCAGCGGTGCTCCGTAGGCGTTCAAGGGGCTACGCAAGCACGCAGGCAAAAAGATGCCATACGGTGCTTGAGCTGGTGTGCTTGGGGGACAGGAGCCACACTGGGGCAGAGATTCTGTCAGCTCTGCAGGGGCAGGTTCAGAGGTGGTAGACGCCACGCCAGCTTAAGCCAGGTATGGTGGTTTGCGACAATGGCACAAAACCTCCTCTCCGCTCTCCGACAGAGACAACTGACCCATGTGCCCTGTTTGGCTCACGTCCTTAACTTGGTGGTGCAGCGGTTCTTGGACAGGTACCCAGGCTTACAGGATGTCCTGAGGCAGGCCAGGAAAGTCTGTGTGCATTTCCGCAAGTCATATAGTGCTCTGCTGGCTGACCTCCAAAAGGAATTTAACCTGCCCAAGAGCCGCCTAATCTGTGACATGCCCACCAGGTGGAACTCAACGCCGGCCATGCTGCAGTGGCTGCACGCGCAGCAGAGGGCCAGGACAGGGTCAGGGGCCTTGGTTTTTTTCCCCCATGCCAGTGGGCTATGATCAGGGATGCATGCACTGTCCTGTCACCATTTGAGGAGGCCACGATCAGTGACACTGTCCCTCTTGTCCACCTGTTGGAGCACACGCTGCGTGGAATAATGGACAGGGCACTTGAGGCAGAACAGAGGGAGGAAGAGGAGGACTTTCTTACCTCTCAAGGTCCCCTTTATCCAGACAGTGTTTCAGTGTGCCCGCCGATCACACAGGAAGAGGACGAGGAAGAGGAGGAGGATTGTGTCAGCATGGAGGTGGAGCCTGGAACTCAGCATCAGCAGCAGTCTTCAAGGGATCATTTACAGTCCGAAGAAACCCATGGACTTGTACGTGGCTGGGAGGAGGTGGCTGCTGATCATGTCGTCCTTAGTGACCCAGAGGACTCTAGACCGAATGCCTCAGCAAACCTACGCTGCATGGCCTCCCTGATCCTGCAAAGCCTGCGGAAGGATCCTCGTATTCGTGGTATCAAGGGGAGGGATGATTACTGGCTGGCAACCCTCCTTGATCCACATTCCAAGGGTAAGGTTGCGGACCTTATCTTGCTGTCGCAGAGGGAGCAGAGGATGAAACATCTTCGGGAGGCCTTGCAGAAAAGTTTGTGCAACGCGTTTCCAGAGCCTGGGAGGTTACAATTTCCTGGTCCTCCTGGACAACGTGTTGCTGAGGCTTCGGTCAGTCACAGAAGGAGCGGTGGAGAAGGTGGCCGTCTGACCTATGCGTTCAGACAATTTTTTAGTCCGCAGCCCCAAGGTCTGATCAGTTCCTGCAACTATCACCAGCGTCTGATTCACATGGTGCAGGATTACCTAGGGGCAAGATCAGACTTGGACACCTTTCCCACCGAAAATCCTCTGGGTTACTGGGTCTTGAGGATGGATCACTGGCCAGAGCTTGCACAGTATGCTATTGGGCTACTGGCCTGTCCTGCATCCAGAGTTCTTTCGGAACGCACATTCAGTGCAGCTGGAGGCTTTGTAACTGATCACAGGGTGCGCCTGTCCACCAAATCGGTCGATCGGCTGACCTTCATAAGAATGAATCAGTCTTGGATCACCAGCTACCAAGCACCTGATGCTGATGTAACCAATTGATTTTCTTTTAATGTGAGATCCCTTCAAGACTGCCTATGCTGATGCTGAGTGACTATCTTGTTATGCTGAGTAGGGATGAGCTTCGAGTTCGAGTCGAACTCATGTTCGACTCGAACATTGGCTGTTCGCAAGTTCGCCGAACAGCGAACAATTTGGGGTGTTCGCGGCAAATTCGAATGCCGAGGAACACCCTTTAAAAGTCTATGGGAGAAATCAAAAGTGCTAATTTTAAAGGCTAATATGCAAGTTATTGTCATAAAAAGTGTTTGGGGACCTGGGTCCTGCCCCAGGGGACATGGATCAATGCAAAAAAAAGTTTCAAAAACGGACGTTTTTTCAGGAGCAGTGATTTTAATAATGCTTAAAGTCAAACAATAAAAGTGTAATATCCCTTTAAATTTCAAACCTGGGGGGTGTCTATAGTATGCCTGTAAAGGGGCGCATGTTTCCTGTGTTTAGAACAGTCTGACAGCAAAATGACATTTTGAAGGAAAAAACTCATTTAAAACTACCCGCGGCTATTGCATTGCCGACAATACACATAGAAGTTCATTGATAAAAACGGCATCGGAATTCCCCAAAGGGGAACCCCGAACCAATATTAAAAAAAAAAATGACGTGGGAGTCCCCCTAAATTCCATACCAGGCCCTTCAGGTCTGATATGGATATTAAGGGGAACCCTGGCAAAAAACTTTTAAAAAAAACGGCGTGGGGTCCCCCCAAAAATCCATACCAGACCCTTATCCGAGCACGCAATCTGGCAGGCCGCAGGAAAAGAGGGGGGGACGAGAGTGCGGCCCCCCCTCCTGAACCGTACCAGGCCACATGCCCTCAACATTGGGAGGGTGCTTTGGGGTAGCCCCCCAAAACACCTTGTCCCCATGTTGATGAGGACAAGGGCCTCATCCCCACAACCCTGGCCGGTGGTTGTGGGGGTCTGCGGGCGAGGGGCTTATCGGAATCTGGAAGCCCCCTTTAACAAGGGGACCCCCAGATCCCGCCCCCCCTGTGTGAAATGGTAAGGGGGTACTTACCCCTACCATTTCACTAAAAAACTGTCAAAAATGTTAAAAATGACAAGAGAGAGTTTTTGACAATTCCTTTATTTAAATGCTTCTTCTTTCTTCTATCTTCCTTCATCTTCTGGCTCTTCTGGTTCTTCTGGCTCTTCTGGTTCTTCCTCCGGCGTTATCGTCCAGCATCTCCTCCGCGGCGTCTTCTATCTTCTTCTCCTCGGGCCGCTCCGCACCCATGGCATGGGGGGGAGGCTCCCGCTCTTTTCTTTTTCTTTTCTTCTCTTCTTCTCTTAAATTACAATTTTTGATGCAATACTTTGCAGCAGGGCTCATTCCTGTGCTCCAACTATAGCATCTTTGAGGGGTTGCAGTGTTGTGGCACCAGTGCCTAAGGCCCAATTTTTCTGCCCCTGACATGTAATTACAATTCTTTATCTAATATATCACAGCAGGGCCCATTCCTGCGCCCACCTTGAGTAACTGTGAGGGCTTACAGTGTTGTGGCAACACCACCACCAAAATCCCAGTTTTTCTGCCCCTGTTCAACAGGTGCATGTAATTACAATTCTTGATCTAATATTTCACAGCAGGGGCCGTTCCTGCGCCCACCAAGAGTAACTGTGAGGCCTGTTTCACCCGGGGGGGGGGATTTTGTCAGGAAAGTGGCGTTCGTGGAGTCTTCTCACGGAATCAGAGCAAATATTTTCTGGTGGGCTTTCAGGGTACAAAAGGGTGGAGATTACTTGTTCCTGGTAGTGCAGATAGGATATGGGGGTCTCAGCAGATTTTTGGTAAATAACATAAGTGTTATACATGGCCAAACTGAAAAAAATAAATGGACTCTTTTTTATACCAATGACGGGATTTTCTTGTGGGAAGGTAGGGTTCAATCATCTGATCATTGAAGTCCACTCCCCCATAAACAGATTATAGTCATGGTTTCTGGACTGGGCCATTACTTCTGGAGACTTCCACGTAGGTGTCATTATGAATTGTTGTAAGCATGTGGACGTTTTGTTTGTCCCTCCACTTGACAGCCAATAGCTCCTGGTTCCACAAAGACGCCGTCTCCCCTCGTCGTAGCCTTTCATTGACCAGTTTTTGCAGGAAGCCCTTTCTGTTGGCTTCACATGCTGGGGTGTCCCTCCGGTAAAGATTGCAGGAGAGGGGCAAACTTGTATAAAAATTATCCACATGGTGGTGTCCCTTTCCAAGGAGTGGATAAACAAGCTCCCAGACAACTTTGCCGCTGGCTCCAATATACTCTGGACATTCAGGGGGATGCAGTTGGGAGTTCTTTCCTTCGTACACACGGAAGGTGTAAATGTACCCTGTGGCTAGGTCACAAAGTTTGTACATTTTAACCCCATATCTGGCCCTTTCGCTGGGGATAAACTGTTTGATGCCAAGCCTGCCTGAGAATTTTACAAGGGACTCATCAACGGAGATATTCTCTTTGGGGGTATATAACTGGGGAAATTTTTCAGAGAAATAATTTAGGGGTGGCCGAATTTTAAATAATTTGTCGAAAGCTGGGTCATTTCGGGGAGGGCACTGGATGTTGTCATTGTAGTGGAGGAAGCGCAAAATCATAAAGTATCTTGATCTTGGCATAATCGTTGAGAAGAGTGGAATGTGGTGGATGGGGTTGGTTGAACAATACGAGTACATTTCATTTTTTTTGTGAGTCCCATAGTAAAAGTTAGGCCTAAGAAAATTTTGAATTCCTCTATGGTAAGCTCTCTCCACTCAAAGGGACGGGCATAACTAGAGCCAGGGTTGCTTACTATGTACTGCTGTGCATAGAGGTTGCACTGGGCCACAATGGACAATAGTAAGTCCTCATGCACATGGAGGTTTTAAAAAACGAGCTGTAAAGCTAGGTTCGACGCCAGGAAAAAACGGCGTTAAAAACGCAATTTTTACTGCGTTTTGCATTAGTGTTTTTGCGCGTTTTTGCGCGTTTTTTAGCGTTAGCGCTAAGTAGCGTTTTTTAATGAAAAACACATCTCTCAGCTATATACACTCCCAAATTTCCCACAATGCCACAGAAACCAAAGAAAATATGTTAATGAGCATGTGTCGGTGCCATTTTGGTAGGAGAGAGAGAGAGGAGAGAGTGTTTCAGAGTCTGTTTGAGTTTTGTGTATTTTTCTGAGAAATATGGATCCTGTCGTCCAGAAGATCGATGAGGCAATCCTTCTGATTGTTTTGCGGAGGCTGCGGAGAAGGAGACAGGAGGAGGAGAGAAGCAGCAGACGTCAATTTTGGGTGCATCCAATGGTATCCAATCGATTTTCTACGGGGTACTTTGGCAATATTTAATTCCAACTGCGCTCATATCCGACAGAATTCCTTAACTTTACAAGGATGTCAGTGCCGCTCTTTGATGACCTTTTGGAGAGGCTCAGGCCAAGGCTCACAAGGATGGACACTGTGATGCGTAGCTCTGTGTCACCGGAGGAACGGCTGCTAGTGACACTCAGGTAAGTGAATACACATATGGGTTATGGTTAGTTAATAGGGTCAGGGTTAGGGAATAGGGTTAGGAGATAGGGTTAGGAGATAGGGTTAGGGGTTAGGAGATAGGGTTAGGGTTAGGGGTTAGGAGATAGGGTTATGGGTTAGGAGATAGGGTTAGGAGATAGGGTTAGGGTTAGGGGTTAGGAGATAGGGTTAGGGGTTAGGAGATAGGGTTAGGAAATAGGGTTAGGGGTTAGGAGATAGGGTTAGGAGATAGGGTTAGGGTTAGGAGATAGGGTTAGGGTTAGGGGTTAGGAGATAAGGTTAGGGGTTAGGAGATAGGGTTAGGGGTTAGGAGATAGGGTTAGGGTTAGGGGTTAGGAGATAGGGTTAGGGGTTAGGAGATAGGGTTAGGAAATAGGGTTAGGGGTTAGGAGATAGGGTTAGGAGATAGGGTTAGGGTTAGGAGATAGGGTTAGGGTTAGGGGTTAGGAGATAAGGTTAGGGGTTAGGAGATAGGGTTAGGGGTTAGGAGATAGGGTTAGGGGTTAGGAGATAGGGTTAGGGTTAGGGGTTAGGAGATAGGGTTAGGGTTAGGAGATAGGGTTAGGAGATAGGGTTAGGGTTAGGAGATAGGGTTAGGGGGTTAGGAGATAGGGTTAGGAGATAGGGTTATGGGTTAGGAGATAGGGTTAGGGGTTAGGAGATAGGGTTAGGAGATAGGGTTAGGGTTAGGAGATAGGGTTAGGGTTAGGGGTTAGGAGATAGGGTTAGGGGTTAGGAGATAGGGTTAGGAAATAGGGTTATGGGTTAGGAGATAGGGTTAGGAGATAGGGTTAGGGTTAGGAGATAGGGTTAGAGTTAGGGGTTAGGAGATAAGGTTAGGGGTTAGGAGATAGGGTTAGGGGTTAGGAGATAGGGTTAGGGGTTAGGAGATAGGGTTAGGAGATAGGGTTAGGGTTAGGAGATAGGGTTAGGGGTTAGGAGATAGGGTTAGGAGATAGGGTTATGGGTTAGGAGATAGGGTTAGGGGTTAGGAGATAGGGTTAGGAGATAGGGTTAGGGTTAGGAGATAGGGTTAGGGGTTAGGAGATAGGGTTAGGGGTTAGGAGATAGGGTTAGGGTTAGGGGTTAGGAGATAGGGTTAGGGTTAGGAGATAGGGTTAGGAGATAGGGTTAGGGTTAGGAGATAGGGTTAGGGGTTAGGAGATAGGGTTAGGAGATAGGGTTAGGGGTTAGGAGATAGGGTTAGGGTTAGGAGATAGGGTTAGGAGATAGGGTTAGGGTTAGGAGATAGGGTTAGGGGTTAGGAGATAGGGTTAAGGTTAGGAGATAGGGTTAGGAGATAGGGTTAGGGGTTAGGAGATAGGTTTAGGAGATAGGGTTAGGGTTAGGAGATAGGGTTAGGGTTAGGGGTTAGGAGATAGGGTTAGGGGTTAGGAGATAGGGTTAGGAGATAGGGTTAGGGGTTAGGGGTTAGGAGATAGGGTTAGGGTTAGGAGATAGGGTTAGGGGTTAGGAGATAGGGTTAGGATTAGGAGATAGGGTTAGGAGATAGGGTTAGGAGACAGGGTTAGGGGTTAGGAGATAGGGTTAGGGGTTAGGAGATAGGGTTAGCGTTAGGGGTTAGGAGATAGGGTTAGGAGATAGGGTTAGGGTTAGGGGTTAGGAGATAGGGTCAGGGGTTAGGAGATAGGGTTAGGGTTAGGAGATAGGTTTAGGAGATAGGGTTAGGGTTAGGAGTTAGGGTTAGGGGTTAGGAGATAGGGTTAGGAGATAGGGTTAGGGTTAGGAGATAGAGTTAGGGTTAGGAGATAGGGTTAGGGGTTAGGAGATAGGGTTAGGGTTAGGAAATAGGGTTAGGTTTAAGGGTAGGGTTAGGACTTATGTTTATGCTTTTCTCTTTCAATAACTACATTTATTATGTTACCTTAGGTTCCTTGCCACAGGACAAAGTTATGCTTCCTTGCATCATTACTTCCTCCTTGGCCTCTCAACGGTGTCAAAAATAATAAAGGAAACATGCGTGGCAATATGGGAGGAATTGCATAACATTGTAATGCCAGGGCCAACAGAAGACATCTGGGAATTAGTTGTGGACACTTTTTGGGAAAAAACTCAGTTCCCAAATTGTATAGGAGCCCTTGATGGGAAACACATCAGGGTCAAGAAGCCTCCCCACTCTGGATCGGTATATTTTAATTATAAAAAATATTTTTCGGTGGTCCTCCTGGCATTGTCCGATGCACATCTTAAATTTCTTTTTGTTGATGTGGGAGCATACGGAAGCCAAGGTGACGCCCGCATATTCCGCGAGTCGGCCTTCGGACATCGTCTACATGAGGGACGACTCAATATACCTGAAAGCAGGCCTCTACCCTGCACTGAAGAACCCAGCTTGCCATTAGTCATGGTGGCAGATGAGGCCTTTGGACTGGCTGAAAATCTTATGAGGCCATACAGTGGCTATGGTCTCAGCCGACGACAAAAAATCTACAATTACCGGCTCAGCTGTGCACGCCGTGTTGTTGAATGTGCATTCGGGGTGTGCACGGCCAAATGGCGAGTTTTGCTCACAAGTATGCAATTGGATGTTGACAACGCCATTAAAGTCGTCCTGGCATGCTGCGTTCTGCACAATTTTCTGCGGGACTGTGACAGAAATAATGTTGAACAGGAGCCCATTAACCAACTTCAGAGGGTTCAATTTATGGACTTGCGTTCAACTGCACGTGTCATGAGCATTCAAAACCAATTTGCAGAATTTTTTGAATCCCCTGATGGGGGGTATTATGGCAGAATGATTATGTCTAAAAAATATTTGGAATACATCTACCTTTGTTTTTTTGTGTTTTTTGAAATAAAGCATTTCAAAATTGAAGTTTGTTATTTTTATGTCCATTTATCAACGATTGTTCAACAAGTCAATTTGACTCTGCCTTCAGGGTAAGCCTAGGCTAAGCCCAAAAAAGAGCTAGCTTACGCTTGTCCGAAGACAGAGTACGATAGAGTCCTTTGCACTCTGCCTTCAGGGCAAGCAGAGTGCAAAGGAGTGCTGTTGTGCATCATATAAAAGACAAATTGAACACATTTATTTTCAAGCAAAAAACATATTTATTATAAAAGGATTGGGATCACAACTGGTGATAGGTGGTGGTGGATGCTTGATCGCTTTGGGGATGTGGGGATTGGGGACGGGGTAATGCTTGGGCCTGGCGATAACTCCCAAAATCCTGCTGGTAGCGGGGTACAGGGTATGAGGGCTGAAAATGGGAGGTGGAAGGTGGAAATTCACCATAGGAGTGCGGGGTATAGAATGAGGTCTGGGACGGGATAGGTGGTGGTTGGCATTGAGGAGGGGGTTGATAGTGAGAGGGGGATGCTAGCACTGCTGAGGTCCCAGGGGCCATTGGGGGATCATGAGAAACATTATATGGATCGCATGGCGGTGGCCCGCCACTTAGTTTTGCATGTCGGTATTGCATTGCAATACCGTACATGCGATCCATACAAAGCTTCTCTTGGTCTCCCCCAATGTCCTCCAGACTGTGGTATAGGCTGCGGCAAAAGCAGGCGCGTGGGTTGCTGGTGTCCAAAAACGCATCCATACTGCACCTCTCCTGCCGCACTTCCTGCAGCAGTGCTAGTCATCAGCCTCCAGATTGAACCCGCCCCTCGTCTGACGTCCACGTCCACGAACACCGCCACGACCGCGCTGCTCTCCACCATGCTGACTGGCAGGAGACACTGATTCCAAGGCCCTTGATTCCTGCAAAAGAACAAAAATGTTTACATTGACATGTACATGGACAGACAGACAATGATATAGACAGGCAGACCTAAGCAGTTACCTCATCTGTGCACTCAACACCTCCCTCGCTGATTGGACGTGGAGATCCAGTGCTCATCATGGGACTGCTTGGTCTCTGAACCTCTGCCTCTTCTGCATCCACCTCTCTCTGTCTAATGTTAGAAGTTGTCCTGCAGACAATACAAAATGTATAAACTTAACTACTTCAGCCCGGACCATTTAGCTGGCCAAAGACCCGAGCACTTTTTGCGATTCGTCACAGCGTCGCTTTAACAATGGTGGTCGTGCAACGTGGCTCCCCAAAAAATGTATGTCCTTTTTTTCCCCTCAAACAGACCTTTTTTTAGGTGGTATTTGATCACCTCTGCGTTTTTTTTTTTTTTTTCGGAGCTATAACAAAAAAAGTAAATTTTTTATAAAAATTTTGATTTTTAATTTTTTTAAGTAATAAATATCCCCCAAAAAATAAATAAATCTAAATTTTTTTTTTGTTTAGGTCAATATGTATTCTTCTACAAACTTCAGTTTTTTTTTGGCAAAAGTTATAGCGTCTATGAAATAGGGGAGAGTTTTATGTCATTTTTCTTACTAATTTTTATTTTGATAGTAATGGGGGCGATCAGCGATTTTTAGCCTGACTGCGACAATATGGCGGACACATTGGATAATTTTGACACATTTTTGGGAAAATTGGCATTTTTACAGCGATCAGTAAAATTGCAATGATTACTGTAAAAATTACACTGGCATTGAATGGGTTAACCCCTTCCTCTCCATGAGACGATCGCCGGTGTGCCCGCAGACATTGAGTCCGCAGGACCCGCGGTCAAACTCATGGACCTCGCAATGGGAAAACGCGCCGCCAAGGTGGCAACTTAAAAGGGACGTACAGGTACGCCCATTTGTGCAGCCGTGCCATTCTGCCGACGTATATGTACATGTGGTGTTCGGCAAGTGGTTACAATAGCCATGGAACATGCTGCCTGAAAAGCAATGTACATAGGCAAATATATGAAAAAAAAAAAAAAACTTACGGTCTGGTATGGCTCATCATATTTTGCCGTAAGAAGAGCAAATTTGTGTGATAGACGTGTGGTCTCTTAGCTGGCGCTGGTGCTCCACTACGTGCTGCCTTCTCGTCCGTGAGGTCCCTCCTGACACGGTCACGTAGGGACTTCCAGCGGCGCTGTATAATTTTGCCTAAAATATCGTGGATAACAAAGGGTTAAATATGCAATCTTTGTTTACATTACACACAAACAGATCATGCATTCAAGGAAAATAGACTTACTTATTTCCTTTCTTTCGGCATTTCTTAATTCTTCCCAGCCAGGGGTAATGGCAGCACTGATATCCTCCCACGCTTTTACTTTGCGGATGTGGTCTCCATGAAGTGGATGTGCCACATCCCACAGTTCAGGATGGGCCTGTACAGCACTTATGAGCTCCACTTGCGAAACCGAACTTGCCATCTTCAACTCACTAACCACAGTCACACGGCTGTGCAAAGGACTCCTGGGTAATCTAATGTCTAGACAGGAATTTCCTGTTTTTACAGCGATTACAGTGTCCAATCATCTTTTTTGAGCAAAAAAACGCCGGAGCTAAAAAACGCGAAAAAACGCAGCGGTTGCGTTTTCGAGCGTTTTTCCGCGTTTCACGTTTTTACAGCTCTAGCGCCGTGCCACGGAACACACTGGTCCTGGGTTTTTTTTACAGCTTAAAAACGTCTATGCCATTTGCAGCTCAAAAACGTCTAGGTGGGCACGAAGCCACAGACTAACATAGACAGGCGTTTTTAAGCTGTAAAAAACGCTCAAAAACGCGGCTGTAAAAACGTCCGTGTGCATGAGGACTAAGTCTTCTGTGAAAATCAAATGATAAAAATCAAGCATGACAAAATCATTGGTGTTCACCTGGACACCTGGCTGGGCGGTAAAAGGGGGGATATTTGCTGCTCCGGAATTAGGGGGAAGCCACAGGGGGTTTTGAAGGGCATAGGGAAGGCTGACATGGCCTTTGTTGCAGTGGCACTGCTCTCGAGGTGGACAGCACAGCGCTCGAGGTGGATGGCCCTGCGCTGCTGGTAGTAGGCTGCTGCTCCACGCCAGAACGCCTTCTTTTCATGGGCTCACGTTACTCTTCCGATTCTGTATCAGACCCACTGCTTGTCACGGGTTCATAGGCTAAATCCGAATCGGACTGAGACTCAGAGAGCTCCCCGCTACTCTCATGGTGTGGTGTGCACTGTAGTGGCACTGGTGTGGCTCTGGTTGCACTGGTGTGGCTCTGGTGGCACAGAGGTGGCACTGGTGGGCACAGTTGGCACTGGTTGGTAATTGGTGTGGCACTGCAGTCGCGCAGATGAGCACTGATGGGCACAGGTGGCACTGGTGTGCACTGTAGTGGCACTTGTGTGGCTCTGGTTGCACTGGTGTGGCTCTGGTGGCCCTGGTGGGCACAGACGGCACTGGTGGGCACAGGTGGCACTGATGTGGCACTGCAGTGGCGCAGATGAGCACTGATGGGCACAGGTGGCACTGATGGGCACAGGTGGCACTGGCGTGCACTGTAGTGGCACTGGTATGCACTGTAGTAGCACTGGTGTGGCTCTGATGGCACTGGTGTGGCTCTGGTGGCACAGAGGTGGCACAGGTGGTACAGATGGCATGGATGGCACAGATGTGGCACAGATGACACTGTTGTGGCACAGATGACACTGTTGTGGCACTGTTAGGCACTGCTGTGGCACTGTTGGGCACTGATATATATATATATATATATAAAAAAACTCACAGATTTCACAGATCTGATTCACAGGCACCGTAAAGCTCTCCTCTCCTCTCACGCTGCATCGGTGTGAGGAGAGTGATGAACTCCTGATGACCCAGCATTGTTTACATTTGTGATCGCTCCGTCATTGGACGGAGCGATCACTGTGAACCCGGCGAACACAGATGTTCCCGTGTGCGCGCCCCGGGGGGCACGCGGGAGCGGTTTTCAAGGAGGACGTCACTGTACACCCTCCCAGAGTTATCCAACCGCCCTGTAGCCGTCATTCAGCTATGGGCCGGTTGGTAATTGGTTAAGTGTGTTATTGCTAAGAATTATAGGCCTACAATATAAAACGCCAAATTTGTATGCAAAATAATTGTACCGCTTTGAGACGCAAAAATCTGAAATAATCATACCGCCAGGGAGGTTAACCCATCCGGACCCGAGGCTTTGTCTATGTTGGAGGAAGCTAGAACCGTATTTAGTTCCCTACTAGTTATGGGAGCTTCCATCTCTTCACATGTCTGTGTAGAGAGAGAGGACATACCTGACTAGGCTAAATAGGAAGAGATCAAGTCTGCTCAAAGAGGAAGATGTTGAGAGTTAGGGCTATTAAGGTTATAGAGACTAAAGTAATAATGTTGAAATTCCTGCACAATAGAGGTTGAATCTGATACCTTAGTGCCCAATGTGTAAATAATTTGGGTAAGTAAATGTTTCCTCTGCAACCCACTCAGGGCCCTAGCCAACATAATACCAGGTTTATTTCCAAGCTCATAGAAAGATTGCCTGCCTAAAGCGTTGTCGTTTCTCTTGGACCCGAGTATTCATAAGCTGGTTAAGCTGCTGCCTCAAGAAGAGCAAATCTTCATGAGTCTGAAGGGCGAGGGATCTTTTGTGGATGGCTTCCAGTTTTTAATACGTAGCTACAGAGAGGCAGTTTCAGAGCATCGCTCTTTTTTTAATCCTGGCACCATGTTTAAGAAAAATTCCTCTAATGGTACATTTATATGTCTCCCATAGTACCGTCAGAGACATTGCAGGTTTGTCGTTCGTACTAAAGTACTCAGCTTGTGCTTGTGATGCCTCAGACATGGTGATGGGATCTTTTAATAGTGCTTCATTAAGTCTCCAGGACAGAGTCCTTGAGATCCCAATTGACAAGTCTAACTCCAAGTGAAGAGGACTGTGGTCAGACAGCAAAATAGGATCAATAGAGATGGCGTGGACTCTATCCAGTTCTTTGTGGGGGAGATAAAAAATTGGGAGTATGTTGAATGAACAGGGGAAAAAAACTTGACGTTGGGATGTTGAAGGCACCAAACGTCTACAAGATGAAGGAGGTGAAATTCGAGACATCCAATAGTGGATCGTAAGCAAAGTTAAAATCACCCCCAAGAACCAACGCGCCATCACAATGTTCCAAGATCAATGGGACCAACATCTTAAAAAAGAGCATCTGGTCCATATTTGAAAAGTAAACATTTATTAATGTTAGCCGGGTATCCCCGATCAAACCTTTGACAATCAGGTATCTACCTTGTTCATCAGCGATACAGATACAGAAGTCATGGAATCGTACTTGTCAGGAGGATGCTAATGCCCTTAGCTTTGGTGATGGGTGAAGGGCTGTGATATACCACTGGGTAGGAGGGGACTTTAACCACTTCAGCACCGGAAGAATTTACCCCCTTCCTGACCGGGCCATTTTTTGCAATACGGCACTGCATCGCTTTAACTGACAATTGCGCGGTCATGCGACGCTGTACCCAAACAAAAATGATGTCCTTTTTTTCTCACAAATGAAGCTTTCTTTTGGTGGTATTTGATCACCTCTGTGGTTTTTATTTTTTGCTCTATAAACAAAAAAAGAGCGACAATTTTGAAAAAACACAATATTTTTTACATTTTACTATAATAAATATCCCAATTTAAAAAAAAAAAAAACAAATTTTTTCCTCAGTTTAGGCCGATATGTATTCCTCTACATATTTTTGGTAAAAAAATTAGCAATAAGCGTATATTGTTTGGTTTGCACAAAAGTTATAGCGCCTACAAAATAGGTTATTGATTTATGGTATTTTTATTATTTTTAAAAAAAACTTCCTAGTAATGGCGGCGATCTGTGATTTTTATCAGGACTGCGACATTGCGGCGGACACCTTTGACACTTTTTTGAAACCATTGACATTTATACAGCGATCAATGCTATAAATAGTCACTGGTTACTGTATAAATGTCACTGGCAGGGAAGGGGTTAACACTAGGGGGCGATCAAGGGGTAAAATGTGTTCACTCACTGTGTGTTCTAACTGTGGGGGAATTGGACTGACTGGGGAGGAGACCGATTGGTGTTCCTATATACTAGGAACACACAATCTGTCTCCTCTCCCCTGACAGAACGTGGATGTGTGTGTGTTTACACACACACATCCACGTTCCTGCTCTGTCAGGAGCGATCACGGGTGCCCGGCAGACATCACGGCCACCGGGCACGCGCATCGGCTCCTCATTGATGCGGCGGCGCAAAGCTGAGGACGTCATATGACGCCCACCCAGGATGGGAGATCCCATCTGCAGGCGTCATTTGACAATACGCCGAGAAGGAAGTGGTTAACCACTTAAGGACCGCCTCATGCTGATATACGTCGGCAAGGCGGCTCGGGCAGGCAGAATCACGTAAATATACATGATCTGCCTCTCGCGGGTGGGGGGTCCGATCGGACCCCCCCGGTGCCCGAGGCGGTCCTCTTTTGTCCCCCGGCGATCGGAGGTGAGGGGGAGGCCATCCATTCGTGGCCCCCCCCTCGCGATCGCCGATGGCCAATCAGAACATTCCTTTGCTGCTGTATGCTAAACAGCAGCAAAGGAAATGATGTCATCTCTCCCCGGCTCGGTATTTTCCGTTCCGGCGCCGAGGAGAGAAGACATCAATGTGAGTGTAAAACACACACACACTCAGTAGAACATGCCAGGCACACAAAACACCCCCGATCCCCCCCTGATCGCCCCCGATCACCCCCCAATCACCCCTCCCCCCCCCCCCCCCCGTCACACTGACACCAAGCAGTTTTTTTTTTTCTGATTACTGCATGGTGTCAGTTTGTGACAGTTACTGGTTAGGGCAGTTAGTATTAGCCCCCTGTAGGTCTAGGGTACCCCCCTAACCCCCCTAATAAAGTTTTAACCCCTTGATCATCCCCTGTTGCCAGTGTCGCTAAGCGATCATTTTTCTGATCGCTGTATTAGTGTCGCTGGTGACGCTAGTTAGGGACGTAAATATTTAGGTTCGCTGTCAACGTTTTATAGCGACAGGGACCCCCATATACTATCTAATAAATGTTTTAACCCCTTGATTGCCCCTAGTTAACCCTTTCACCACTGATCACCGTATAACTGTTACGGGTAAGTTTGTTTACTTTTTATAGTGTCAGGGCACCCGCCGTTTATTACCGAATAAAGGTTTAGCCCCCTGATCGCCCGGCGGTGATATGTGTCGCCCCAGGCAGCGTCAGATTAGCGCCAGTACCGCTAACACCCACGCACGCAGCATACGCCTCCCTTAGTGGTATAGTATCTGATCGGATCAATATCTGATCCGATCAGATCTATACTAGCGCCCCCAGCAGTTTAGGGTTCCCAAAAACACCGTGTTAGCGGGATCAGCCCAGATACCTGCTAGCACCTGCGTTTTGCCCCTCCGCCCGGCCCAGCCCAGCCCACCCAAGTGCAGTATCGATCGATCACTGTCACTTACAAAACACTAAACGCATAACTGCAGCGTTCGCAGAGTCAGGCCTGATCGCTGCGATCGCTAACAGTTTTTTTGGTAGCGTTTTGGTAAACTGGCAAGCACCAGCGGTCTAGTACACCCCGATCGTAGTCAAACCAGCACTGCAGTAACACTTGGTGACGTGGCGATTCCCATAAGTGCAGTTCAAGCTGGTGAGGTGGCAAGCACAAGTAGTGTCCCGCTGCCACCAAGAAGAAGACAAACAGGCCCGTCGTGCCCATAGTGCCCTTCCTGCTGCATTCGCCAATCCTAATTGGGAACTCACCACTTCTGCAGCGCCCGTACTTCCCCCATTCACATCCCCAACCAAATGCAGTCGGCTGCATGAGAGGCATTTTCTTTATGTCCTCCCGAGTACCCCTACCCAGCGAACCCCCCCCCCAAAAAAGATGTCGCGTCTGCAGCAAGCGCGGATATAGGCGTGACACCCGCTATTATTGTCCCTCCTGTCCTGACAATCCTGGTTTTTGCATTGGTGAATGTTTTGAACGCTACCATACACTAGTTGAGTATTAGTGTAGGGTACAGCATTGCACAGACTAGGCACACTTTCACAGGGTCTCCCAAGATGCCATCGCATTTTGAGAGACCCGAACCTGGAACCGGTTACAGTTATAAAAGTTAGTTACAAAAAAAGTGTAAAAAAAAAATAAAAAATATATAAAATAAAAAAAAATAGTTGTCGTTTTATTGTTCTCTCTCTCTCTCTCTATTCTCTCTCTCTCTATTGTTCTGCTCTTTTTTACTGTATTCTATTCTGCAATGTTTTATTGTTATTTTGTTTTATCATGTTTGCTTTTCAGGTATGCAATTTTTTATACTTTACCGTTTACTGTGTTTTATTGTTAACCATTTTTTTGTCTTCAGGTACGCCATTCACGACTTTCAGTGGTTATACCAGAATGATGCCTGCAGGTTTAGGTATCATCTTGGTATCATTCTTTTCAGCCAGCGGTCGGCTTTCATGTAAAAACAATCCTAGTGGCTAATTAGCCTCTAGACTGCTTTTACAAGCCATGGGAGGGAATGCCCCCCCCCCACTGTCTTCCCTGTTTTTCTCTGGCTCTCCTGTCTCAACAGGTAACCTGAGAATGCAGCCGGTGATTCAGCCAGCTGACCATAGAGCTGATCAGAGACCAGAGTGGCTCCAAACATATCTATGGCCTAAGAAACCGGAAGCTACGAGCATTTCATGACTTAGATTTCGCCGGATGTAAACAGCGCCATTGGGAAATTGGGAAAGCATTTTATTACACCGATCTTGGTGTGGTCAGATGCTTTGACGGCAGAGGAGAGATCTAGGGTCTAATAGACCCCAATTTTTTCAAAAAAGAGTACCTGTCACTACCTATTGCTATCATAGGAGATATTTACATTCCCTGAGATAACAATAAAAATGATTAAAAAAAAAATGAAAGGAACAGTTTAAAAATAAAATAAAAATAATAAAGAAAAAAAAAAAAAAAGAAAGCACCCCTGTCGCCCCCTGCTCTCACGCTAAGGCGAACGCAAGCGGCGGTCTGTCGTCAAACGTAAACAGCAATTGCACCATGCATTTGAGGTATCACCGCGAAGGTCAGATCAAGGGCAGTAATTTTAGCAGTAGACCTCCTCTGTAAATCTAAAGTGGTAACCTGTAAAGGCTTTTAAAGGCTTTTAAAAATGTATTTATTTTATTGCCACTGCACGTTTGTGCACAATTGTAAAGCATGTCATGTTTGGTATCCATGTACTCGGCCTAAGATCATCTTTTTTATTCCATCAAACATTTCGGCAATATAGTGTGTTTTAGTGCATTAAAATTTAAAAAAGTGTGTTTTTTCCCAAAAAAATGCATTTGAAAAATCGCTGCGCAAATACTGTGTGAAAAAAAAAATGAAACACCCACCATTTTAATATGTAGGGCATTTGCTTTAAAAATATATATAATGTTTGGGGGTTCAAAGTAATTTTCTTGCAAAAAAAATAATTTTTTCATGTAAACAAAAAGTGTCAGAAAGGGCTTTGTCTTCAGGTGGTTAGAAGAGTGGGTGATGTGTGACATAAGCTTCTAAATGTTGTGCATAAAATGCCAGGACAGTTCAAAACCCCCTCAAATGACCCCATTTTGGAAAGTAGACACCCCAAGCTATTTGCTGAGAGGCATGTCGAGTCCATGGAATATTTTATATTGTGACACAAGTTGCGGAAAAGAGACAAATTTTTTTTTTGCACTAAGTTGTCACTAAATGATATATTGCTCAAACATGCCATGGGAATATGTGAAATTACACCCCAAAATACATTCTGCTGCTTCTCCTGAGTATGGGGATACCACATGTGTGAGACTTTTTGGAAGCCTTGCCGCGTACAGGACCCCGAAAACCAAGCACCACCTTCAGGCTTTCTAAGGGCGTAAATTTTTGATTTCACTCTTCACTGCCTATCACAGTTTCGGAGGCCATGGAATGCCCAGGTGGCACAACCCCCCCCCCCCCCCCCCCAAATGACCCAATTTTGGAAAGTAGACACCCCAAGCTATTTGCTGAGAGGTATAGTGAGTATTTTGCAGACCTCACTTTTTGTCACAAAGTTTTGAAAATTGAAAAAAGAAAAAAAAATGTTTTTTCTTGTCTTTCTTCATTTTCAAAAACAAATGAGAGCTGCAAAATACTCACCATGCCTCTCAGCAAATAGCTTGGGGTGTCTACTTTCCAAAATGTGGTCATTTGGGGGGGATTTGTGCCACCTGGGCATTCCATGGCCTCCGAAACTGTGATAGGCAGTGAGTCCCACACATGTGGTATCCCCGTACTCAGGAGAAGCAGCTGAATGTATTTTGGGGTGCAATTCCACATATGCCCATGGCCTGTGTGAGCATTATATCATTTAGTGACAACTTTGTGCAAAAAAAAAAAAATGTGTCACTTTCCCGCAACTTGTGTCAAAATATAAAATATTTCATGGACTCAACATGCCTCTCAGCAAATAGCTTGGGGTGTCTACTTTCCAAAATGGGGTCATTTGGGGGGGGTTGTGCCATCTGGGCATTTTATGGCCTTCAAAACTGTGATAGGTAGTGAGGAGTGAAATCAAAAATTTACGCCCTTAGAAATCCTGAAGGCGGTGATTGGTTTTCGGGGCCCCGTACGCGGCTAGGCTCCCAAAAAGTCCCACACATGTGGTATCCCCGTACTCTGGAGAAGCAGCTAAATGTATTTTGGGGTGCAATTCCACATATGCCCATGGCCTGTGTGAGCATTATATTATTTAGTGACAACTTTGTGCAAAAAAAAAAAATGTGTCACTTTCCCGCAACTTGTGTCAAAATATAAAATATTCCATGGACTCAACATGCCTCTCAGCAAATAGCTTGGGGTGTCTACTTTCCAAAATGGGGTCATTTGGGGGGGGTTGTGCCATCTGGTCATTTTATGGCCTTCAAAACTGTGATAGGTAGTGAGGAGTGAAATCAAAAATTTACGCCCTTAGAAATCCTGAAGGCGGTGATTGGTTTTCGGGGCCCCGTACGCGGCTAGGCTCCCAAAAAGTCCCACACATGTGGTATCCCCGTACTCAGGAGAAGCAGCTGAATGTATTTTGGGGTGCAATTCCACATAGGCCCATGGCCTGTGTGAGCAATATATCATTTAGTGACAACTTTTTGTAAATATTTGTTTTTTTTGTCATTATTCAATCACTTGGGACAAAAAAAAAATATTCAATGGGT
Source organism: Lithobates septentrionalis (assembly GCA_037952835.1). Classification (NCBI taxonomy): domain Eukaryota; kingdom Metazoa; phylum Chordata; class Amphibia; order Anura; family Ranidae; genus Lithobates; species Lithobates septentrionalis. Next base: position 1,422,246 of record JBBDGP010000296.1, read on the forward strand.
TCAACATGCCTCTCAGCAATTTCCTTGGGGTGTCTACTTTCCAAAATGGGGTCATTTGGGGGGGGGGGTTACTGCCCTGCCATTTTAGCACCCCAAGAAATGACATAGGCAGTCATAAACTAAAAGCTGTGTAAATTCCAGAAAATGTATCCTAGTTTGTAGACGCTATAACTTTTGCGCAAACCAATAAATATACGATTATTGACTTTTTTTTTACCAAAGACATGTGGCCGAATACATTTTGGCCTAAATGTATGACTAAAATTGAGTTTATTGGATTTTTTTTAAAACAAAAAGTAGAAAATATCATTTTTTTTCAAAATTTTTGTTTTTTTTCCGTTTATAGCGCAAAAAATAAAAAACGCAGAGGTGATCAAATACCATCAAAAGAAAGCTCTATTTGTGGGAAGAAAAAGACCCAAATTTCGTTTGGGTACAGCATTGCATGGCCGCGCAATTAGCAGTTAAAGCGACGCAGTGCCAAATTGGACAAAGACCTCTGGTCCTTAGGCAGCATAATGGTCCGGGGCTAAAGTGGTTAAATGAGGCAATGCTCTGATGTGCCTCCATCCCTGTCTATATTAGAAAAAAGAAAAAGGGGTGGGACTTTAAATGAAGCAAGCAGATACAAATAAATTGGTCAATTGATTGATGGTTTCATGTAGAATGTAGAAAAAGTAATACATATTAATGATATGTATCTCAATAAAATATATATATATATATAGATATATATATATATCTATATATAGATATATATATATATTAGTAATAACCCATAACAGTTGTAAGGGGTTGCATCCTATTACATTCTCTATTCCATATTAGCTTGAGTAAAACTTGTAGGATTGCAAAAAGTTCATGTAAGATCCTATAACCATATGATTCATGATATATGAAAGATTGCATAAAATATCTTGTAAACCCATAATGGAATGTAGTACGGCATCTACCAATCTCGCCCCTTTTGTGGATTGATCCACCCATCAGGAGCAGGCACGTGGTATGTATCTGTAATAAAATGCATGGATTTCTATATGGTTTGACTAATCAAGAAAGAAAACAAAAAGTGGATAAGCTGGGAAACCCCCCTATGGTTTACTTACAAAACAGTTGTATATTGAGGTTATGGAACTGGGAACTGGGAGCCCCTGGGGACATCATTTCCTGGGAACTGTGGCAGTGTGAGCCGCGCAAACAACCCAATGCAAGACAACATCCCAAATGGACAAATGTCCATGAAGTGTGTGGTCGTGAGGATTACCAGAACCATTTCTGTAGGGTTTCTGTGAAAAATACCTTGTGTTATAACTCATGATGGAGCCGTCGGTAGCGGCGGAGGCAATCGGATCCTGCTCCTGGCTTGGAATGGAGACAAGTGAGGGGAAGATGGCCCCCACTCATCTCCATATCATTGCAGGGCGGAAGCGACGTCAAAACGTCACTTCCGCTCATAGCTCTTAAAGGGCCATTTTTTTTTTCAAATGACAAGATTTTTTATTTATTTTTTTTATTGCATTTTAGTGTCAATATGAGATCTTTTTGACCCCAGATCCCATATTTAAGAAGTCCTATCATGCTTTTTTTCTATTACAGGGGATGTTTACATTTTACATCTCACAATTTTTTTTAAAAAGAACAGTGTAAAAATAAAAAATAAAAAGTAAAATAAATAGGAAAAAAATAATTTTTTTAAACGCGCCCTGTCCCACTGAGCTTGCGTGCAGAAGCGAGCGCATACGTGAGTAGCGCCCACATATGAAAACAGTGTTCAAACCACACATGTGAGCTATCGCCGCGATCGGTAGAGCAAGAGCAATACTTCTAGCCCCAGACCTCCTCTGTAACTCAAAAAATGAAACCTGTAGAATTCTTTAAACATTGCCTATGGAGATTTTTAAGGGTAAAAGTTTGTTGCCATTCCATGAGCGGACACAATTTTGAAGCGTGACATGTTGGGTATCAATTTACTCAGCATACAGTGCCTTGCAAAAGTATTCGGCCCCCTTGAACTTTTCAACCTTTTGCCACATTTCAGGCTTCAAACATAAAGATATAAAATTTTTATTTTTTGTGAAGAATCACCAACAAGTGGGACACAATTGTGAAGTGGAACGAAATCTATTGGATTGTTGAAACTTTTTTAACTAATAAAAAAATGAAAAATGGGGCGTGCAAAATTATTCGCCCCCCTTGCGTTAATACTTTGTAGAGCCACCTTTTGCTGCGATTACAGCTGCAAGTCGCTTGGGGTATGTCTCTATCAGTTTTGCACATCGAGAGACTGAAATTCTTGCCCATTCTTCCTTGCAAAACAGCTCGAGCTCAGTGAGGTTGGATGGAGAGCGTTTGTGAACAGCAGTTTTCAGCTCTTTCCACAGATTCTCGATTGGATTCAGGTCTGGACTTTGACTTGGCCATTCTAACACCTGGATATGTTTATTTGTGAACCATTCCTTTGTAGATTTTACTGTATGTTTGGGATCATTGTCTTGTTGGAAGATAAATCTCTGTCCCAGTTTCAGGTCTTTTGCAGACTCCAACAGGTTTTCATCCAGAATGGTCCTGTATTTGGCTGCATCCATCTTCCCCTCAATTTTAACCATCTTCCCTGTCCCTGCTGAAGAAAAGCAGGCCCAAACCATGATGCTGCCACCACCATGTTTGCCAGTGGGGATGGTGTGTTGAGTGTGATGAGCTGTGTTGCTTTTACACCAAACATATCGTTTTGCATTGTGGCCAAAAAGTTCGATTTTGGTTTCATCGGACCAGAGCACCTTCTTCCACATGTTTGGTGTGTCTCCCAGGTGGCTTGTGGCAAACTTTAGACGAGACTTTTTATGGATATCTTTGAGAAATGGCTTTCTTCTTGCCACTCTACCATAAAGGCCAGATTTGTGCAGTGTACGACTGATTGTTGTCCTATGGACAGACTCTCCCACCTCAGCTGTAGTTCTCTGCAGTTCATCCAGAGTGATCATGGGCCTCTTGGCTGCATCTCTGATCAGTCTTCTCCTTGTCTGAGCTGAAAGTTTAGAGGGACAGCCAGGTCTTGGTAGATTTGCAGTGGTCTGATACTCCTTCCATTTCAAAATGATCGCTTGCACAGTGCTCCTTGGGATGTTTAAAGCTTGGGAAATCTTTTTGTATCCAAATCCGGCTTTAAACTTCTCCACAACAGTATTACGGACCTGCCTGGTGTGTTCCTTGGTCTTCATGATGCTCTCTGCGCTTTCAACAGAACCCTGAGACTATCACAGAGCAGGTGCATTTATACAGAGACTTGATTACACACAGGTGGATTCTATTTATCACCATCAGTCATTTAGGACAACATTGGATCATTCAGAGATCCTTGCTGAACTTCTGGAGTGAGTTCTGCACTGAAAGTAAAGGGGCCGAATAATTTTGCACGCACCACTTTTCAGTTTTTTATTTGCTAAAAAAGTTTAAAATATCCAATAGATTTCGTTTCACTTCACAATTGTGTCCCACTTGTTGGTGATTCTTCACAAAAAAAATTTTATATATCTTTATGTTTGAAGCCTGAAATGTGGCAAAAGGTTGAAAAGTTCAAGGGGGCCGAATACTTTTGCAAGGCACTGTAACATTATCTTTCACAATATAAAAAAAATGGGCTAACTTAACTGTTGTCTTATATTTTTTTTAAAAAGTGCGCTTGTAAGACTGCTGCGCAAATACGGTGTGACAGAAAGTATTGCAACGACCGCCATTTTATTCTCTGGGGTGTTAGAAAAAAATATATAATGTTTGGGGGTTCTAAGTAATTTTCTAGCAAAAAAAAACCTGTTTTTAACTTGTAAACAACAAATCTCAGAAAGAGGATCAGTCCGTAAGTGGCTATTGTACTAAAGATTGGCATGTGAAATTAATGAACATCAACAGATTTCAGTTGTGCCCCACCAGGCTGGCTCACCATGGACAATGTGTCTGGCTGCTGAGTTCATCTCCCCATCCATGCACTCAGTGCACTGATTGGCAGCACTGACAGGCAGCAATGATTGGCATTGATAGGCGGCACTGATTGGCACTAATAGAAAGCACTGATTGGCACTAATTGGCAGCACTGATTGGCACTAATTGGCAGCACTGATTGGCACTGATAGGCAGCACTGATGGGCCCTGATTGGCACTGATTGGTAGCACTATAATGGCACTGATAGGCTGCACTGATTGGCACTAATAGACGGCACTGATAGGCAGCACTGATTGGAAATGATAGGCAGCACTGATTGTCAGCACTGATGGGCACTGATTGGCAGCACTGATGGGCACTAATTGGCAGCACTCATAGGCACTGATAGGCAGCACTCATGGGCATTGATTGGCAGCACTGATGGGCACTGATAGGCAGCCCTGATAGGTGGCACTGATTGGAAGCACTGGCACTGATTGGCAGCCATGATTGGCACTGGCACTGGTAGGTGGCACTGATTGGAGACACTGATTGGCACTTATAGGTGGCATTGGTTGGCACTGATATTAGGCGACACTGATTGGCACTGGCAGGTGGCACTGATTGGCACTGACTGGCACTGGCAGGTGGCACTGATTGACACTGGCAGGTTGCACTGATTGGCACTGGCAGGTGTCACTGATTGGCACTGGCAGGTGTCACTGATTGGCACTGATTGGCACTGAAAGGTGGCACTGATTGACACTGGCAGGTTGCACTGATTGGCACTGACAGAGGAGAGGAAGTTTCACACTGAACAGATACTGACGCTTAGTGAAACTGTGTTTGACACTAATGTAATAACTGCATGCAGAGAGAGACCAGCTGTCAAAATTCAGCGGTGATGTTGGGAGTGGCGGGACCTGGGGTGGGCGGGACCCAATGGCTATCAAACGCCAACCAATGATTGGGGTGCTTAAAAAGGGGCGGGGCCACATACACATAGTGGCCTGCCCAGACCTCATCCCATTGGCTGTTGTTTGACAGCTGCTCGGTCCTGCCCCCCCGACATCAACGCTCAATTTTGACAGGTGGTCTCTCTCTGCATTCAGTTACATTATATGACAGTGTCACACACTGAGCGTCTCTGGCAAGCATCAATATCGGCTCAGTGTGAAACTGTCTCACAGGCAGCATGGACTGCATGAAAAAGGTACTCCAGATGTATCCTGACTCTTTGTCTCATAAATTACTGTACCCCCATCTTATTGCCCCAATTATAATTACCAAAAATATACTGACGCAAAGGTTGGAGTAAAATGGCTGTTCATGGCCCCTTTTTTAAAAATTAACAATTATGTAAACCAATATTACCAAACAAAAACATAACACTTTTGGTTGCCGATCCTTGGAGGCACTAAGTATCAAAATTTTCCCTTGTATCTGCGTAAACTACTTCCATGGTCCCTGCTGCACTGCACTGACCTGGGGACCAACCACATTCTGCAGATACATCATTGTAACTGCCAGTTAATCCACCATAACTGGAATTCCACAGGGGACCCATACCCTAGATGTGTCCCAATCATCTAATCACAGCAGGTTATTTAAAAATGCTATATATAAAAATGTTATTTAAAAACTTAAAGTACCTTATACAAATGAAAAACAAACAAACACAAAAACAAGCAAGCATAAAACGAACCAACCGATGTAGGGCGGGCGGGCGGGCGCTAATGCTTCTTTTCCTCGTGTACTCCCCGAATGTCCGGTTCCCCCTTGTCTCCCTCACTCCTGGCTTCTTGCAGTCCCTCCCCCACGCTGACTGCCCAATCCCCTGCAGCCCCATGTTGCCTAAGAACATGTTTTAACCCCTACTTGCCCAGGTTCCCTGTGTTCCCATTCATGATAGCCCTACGCTATTTTTTTTTTTTTTGCTGCGGGCTATACTTAAAACTGGTACCCCAGATGTATCCTGACTCTTTGTCTCATAAATTACTGCACACCCATCTTATTGCCCCAACTATAATTACCAAAAAATATACTGACAAAAAGGTAGGAGTAAAATGGCCGTTTACAATCAATATTACCAAACAAAAACATAACACTTTTGGTTGCCGATCCTTGGAGGTACAAAGTATCAAAATTTTCTCTTGTATCTGCGTAAACTACTTCCATGGTCCCTGCAGCACCGTACCAACTCGGGGACGAACCACATTCTGCAGATACCTCATTGTAACTACCATTTAATCCACCATAACTGGCATTCCACCGGGGACCCATACCTTAGATGTGTCCCAATCATCTAATTACAGCAGGTTCATTAAAGATGCCTCCAAAGATCCACCTGCCACAGAGCAAAGTGTAAAGCCTCACACCTTTGTGCTTCGTCAAAAACGCAATACCCGCTGTACCCCGTCCTGCAAACCCAGGGACCACAGATCCATGCCCACCGCATTCAGATAGACCCCATCACTGTGGAGATACAGCCACATATCCACCTCCAGCTCCCGATGCCTTACTATGAAACCACTGTTTCGTGCTATAGACCTCCCAACCTCCTTGTTAACCTTTACTCTGGCCCTGTTCAGCTTTGTCACTGACCTGCCAAAATGCCAGGTCGTGCGACCTACCATGTCAGACCACACCACCACCGTATGAGGAAAGGCCAACTGCAGTCAGAGCACGTCAAACTTGACATAACGTATGAGGTGTCGGCTGGACCGCACCCCCAGATTATTGCCTCCAGCATGTAGGACTAAAATGTCGGGGGGCCTATCCCATCTCGTGACCCTATTTACCTCCGGGACCACCCTGCTTCATAACTGCTGTGGTCCTACAAGAGGCTACATATTTTGCCAGACCAGACTGAACCCAGGGTCATCACTCTCTGGTCTTCCTTCTACACTTCCTTCCCGGCTGTGGCTCTGGTGTTGGAGATGTGGCAGGAGGAGGAGTAGGACCTGGAGGAGGAGGAGGAGGAGGACCTGGAGGAGGAGGAGGAGGAGGACCTGGAGGAGGAGGAGAGGGAGGACTATGTGTGAGGTCACAAATGTGGGTAGCACATGTTATTTGGCTCCTCAAACCCTTATTGAGAGCTTCCAAAATTAGGAACTCACACAGGAGTCGTTGGCCCTCCTCCATCTGCATCATTTTGCAGGCAGTTATGCCAGCAAAGTCCTCCTCCACAGTGTGGGGGGTTCTCAGGGCCTCTGTAGCCTTCCAAAAGAGACCTATGGCAGCCTCCTCCAGGTTACTCCTCTTCCTGCCACTTTGTCTTTGAAGGTGTAGGGGAGGGACCTGGATATCAGGCAGCCTGCTTGGGCCGGCCACCTCCTGGCTGAGACTTCCCTGTGTATGAAAAAGGGACATAGTTTCAGTTTTGGCTTCATCAATCACAATCATAAATTAGTACTTGGGACACAAGAACACCCTTTTTATTAGGGGGCCCACACAGGTGCTCCAGTGTATACTATAGGGGTGTCTTCATCTGTGAAGCTTGTACTAAACAGGTAAAGTATTGAAGCTTGACAAAGGACACTAAAAATTCTACATCTTGGAACTCTGCCAAAATAGACAATTGTACCCCACTTCCAAGCAATGTTTCATATTTATAGTGCTGACATCAAATATCTGTGTGCTAAGTATACCAATGTTTTGTTACATAGGGGAGAAAAGACTCGGAGGACACCCTTCATTCGAGGAGACCACAGACCCCCCACCTCTGGAAGAAGGGGAAATCCACCCAAGCAAGGCAGAGCAGGAGGAGGAAGACGTGGTGGAAATTGGCACCACAACAGGTGAGTGTCTGCGACCACAGGCTCAGGTAAGAGATGGATGCCGGCATATTTATAATACATGGTGTTTTTTGGTTTCTATCTTTTTAGGTGATCGTGATGTTGTGGATCCAGATCCTTTCACCTCAGAAAGTGCACAGATCCTGATTGGGGAGATCATGGGGTGTAATAGGGACTTGGAAAACATCAAGAAAAACATCAATGATATTCTTCAAAAAATGAAGAACATCATTGATGTTTTAGGGAGAGTTTAAAACCCCTCCAAATCCCTTTTTTTTTTGTGTGCTACAGATTTTTGAAATTTTTTGACAAATTGGAGAAAAGCCAAATTTTGAAGAGGCACAGAGTGTGTCAACATGTGCTATCTGCCATCACGGGAGATCAATGGACGCGTTTTGGGGGTGCAACCCCTTCCTCACTAATAAAGTAGCTGTAAGGAAGGGGTTGCACCCCAAAAACACGTCCCTTGATCCCCCTGTGATGGCAAGTAGTACATGTTGACATTCTTAAATTTGTGTGCATCTTGAAAATTTGGCTTTTCCTGGGGTGACTTCACCCCATCTGAATGCAATATCAAACACAGTTTTGTAAATACTCATGTCTTATATTGCCTTCAAGTTCTACCAAATGTCAACATTGTAAGTACAAGATTTGTGTCTTTCTTGTTGGTTTTAAACATGCCTGTTTTATCTTAAATGGACATTTCTACTTTTTCTAATGTGACCCCAAAAATTGTTATACTACAAACATGTTGGTTTGTTTTAAAAACCTTTTCTAAATGCACATGTGATTGTGCTGGTATTAAAAAGATTGTTAATCAAGAATGTGTGGATTATTGTCTCAACGCTACAACACTTTTGTGGTGCTCTAATTGCTGTTTTCTGTGACAATGGGTGTTATTTCCTAAGGGCAAATCCACTTTGCACTACAAGTGCAGTTTCAGTGCAGTTTCAAGTGCACTTTTAGTGCAAAGTGTCTTTGCCTTTAGTAAATAACACCCAACAGTGCTTTGTAAGGTTACACAATCACGCCATTTTCAGGACTCACCACATTTCTGTCAGGGTCAGCTAAAACAAACACAAGCAGTAAATGTCACCAAAGATTTAAATATATATTTTTTTTATTATTTGAAAAATGTTTTAGACATTGGCTGGCATATTGATAGCCCCCCTACCCGCAAAGAATTCAAGGTATCTTAGCCGGACATCACGGGCACTCAGGGTGGGCAAGCCAGGATGGCCACTTTCAAGCGCCGTCAGGGTTGGTTTATTTGGAATTGCAGCCTCAGGCCCAACTGAGCCAGCATAGTTGGCAGAATGTTACCGTAAAAAGTTGTGTAGAACACAGCACGCCAGGATTATATGATTCAGTTTATACTCCGCCATATGTATGGGTGTAAGAAATAGGCGGAACCGGCTGGCCATGATTCCAAACATGTTCTCCACCACTCTTCTGGCTCTGGCCAGCCAGTAATTAAAAACCCTCTGGTCCGGGGTGAGGGTCCTCATCGGGAATGGCCGCATAAGATGGTCCCCCAGCGCAAATGCTTCATCCGCAACGAAGATGAATGGGAGTCCTTCCACATTGTCTTCTGGGGGTGGCAAGTCCAACCTGCCATCCTGGAGACGCCTGTAGAACTCCGTCTGGGCGATGACTCCACCATCGGACAACCGGCCATTCTTCCCCACGTCCACATACAGGAACTCATAAGTAGCCGACACCACCGCAAACATCACAATACTATTGAACCCCTTATAATTATAATAGTACGACCCCGAGTTGGGTGGTTGGACAATGTGGACGTGTTTCCCATCAATTGCCCCTCCGCAGTTAGGAAAGTCCCACCGCTGGGCAAAGTGGGAGGCCACAGTCTGCCATTCCTGCTGCGTGAAAGGAAACTGTGGAGTCAAAACAAAAAAAATAACATTAGTCATTTTGCACATAAACAGGGAAAGCAGATTAGACACAAACATTCTTGGCCAACATCAAGATAACATTTATTTGAGGGAGTTTTGAAAGACCAAAGTATAAGGTACACCTATCATATCCCCCCCCCCCCCCCTCATGGGCCATTTCTAACATTATAGGGGGGGAGCTCTTGGACAGGTAACCCTCTCCACTTCATTGAGAGATGAATGCCTAAATAATGGGTATTACTTTGGCCAGCCCCTCCTTAGTTACACTATTGACAGCCCACTGGACAGGTAAGAAGTGTCATAATACAAAGATATAAATACACACTGTACACATTTGAGCACATTTGGAAATTCTGCTATTACCTATCAAGATAATAATAGTATACAAAAACTTTAAACAGTACCATTTGAAAGTATACAGGCAGGCCCTTGCACTACATGCTTTGGGGAATTCATCCATAAATCTGACCACAAAAGAGATGGGTATAGTGTGTATGGGCTTGGCAAAGTCAGCAGATAGATGATTGAGGATAGATAGAGAATTGTTATCAGCTGACATAGCAGTTGGGGGGAGGGAGGGTTCCAAATGATTTGGGGAACCCCAAAAAAAAGCCTCTGGCACTCTGCCCGAATTTAAAGCACAAATCACATTTATAAACATTTTAGGGGGTGTTTGGGGTAAAGCACTACTATGGAGCTGACAAAATACATTGTTAAGTGACTACATGAGGTGAATATAGGGCCAGGAGAGCATGCTGGGGAGGTAAGTGAAGGCAAATATGTATGAAGGACAAAAAAATAGTTACATACAAATCCAGCATGAATGAGGACAAAGGTGACATTCACAGCATATTACAATCATGGTAATTAGGGAATGAGGAAAGAAATACAAAATATTAGCAAACATTATTTACAATAAAATGCGATATTAAACGATAAAAATCTTACTTTAATATACTCCTTCTGCAGGACCTGGATGATGGCAGAACAGGTCTCTGGGATAATGATCCCCAGAGCCTGGGGGGAGATGCCTGTCGAGAACTTCAAATCCTGCAGACTTCTCCCCGTCGCCAAGTACCGCAGGGTGGCGACGAGCCTCTGCTCCGGAGTGATGGCTTGCCTCATGCAGGTATCCTGCCTGCTACAATAAGGGGTCAGCAAAGCCAACAAACGGTAATATACGGGGTCCGTCATCCGGGGAAAGTTCCTGAAATCATCAGGATTATTCTCACGGATCTCACGGAGCAAATGCATATGACAGAACTGGTCACGCTGAAGCAACCAATTCTTGGTCCATGAACTCCTCCCCACCCTGTTCATGGACTGGACTTGTGTCAAGGTAAGGACCCCAACACCAAGCCCCCGCACAGCACGAACTCTACGAGGAGTACGTATACGCAACATGGCTAGAAAACGGTCGGCTGCTCAGAACGAAGTAACAGAACGCACTGAAGAACAGCAAGGCCTGTGAAGAGCGACCTGAAAAACAGTAACGAACGAAAAGAACACAATGACTGAGTCACGCGTAGCTTGCTGTACGCACTGAAGAGCAGATACAAACCCACAAGCACAAACTGAACAGCAGAAAATGATTTGAAAACCACGAGTCTGAAAAAGCGCGAATCGTCTTTCACCAAACTTTTACTAACACGAGATTAGCATAAGGAGCCCACGTACGACAAGACTAGAAAAGGCCATTTCAGAACCAAGCGCGGCACCCTTTGGGCTCCTTTTGCTAATCTCGTGTTAGTAAAAGTTTGGTGAGAGACGAATATGTCACCGCGTTCTTTGCGAGCGGAAATTCCGACAACTTTGTGCGACCGCGCGTACGCAAAACAAGTTTGAGCCAACATCCGTCGGAAAAAATCCATGGATTTTGTTGTCGGAATGTCAAATCAATGTCCGATCGTGTGTACGGGGCATAACAGTTTTTTTGGTAGCGTTTGAATCAGTCGCTGACAGTCAGTAGCTTTTTTTCCTGTGATTTTCACTAGTGTACCAGTAAATTTAGGGACCAAAATGTGAAATCGAAGGTACACTATTGAAGAGGCCTACACGTTTCTGAAAATGACAGATAGTGAAGAGGAAGTCACTCATCTGTCAGATTCAGGCTCAGAATATGATCCTGTAGACAACAGCAGCACCCTGACAGATAGCTCTGACGACAGAGTTGTGGTCCCTCCCAAGGTCAGGCGTACCTGACCCCGTTCTTCTGCTGTTGTTGAGGTGCAATAACCGCAGGGCTCTCGTATGGAGCAGAGAGCCAGTACTAGTGCCGCTCATCCTTCTGGTGAACTGGCAAGCACCAGCGGCCTAGTACATCCTGGTCATAGTCAAACCAGCGCTGCAGTATCACGTGGTGATGTGGCGAGTCCCATAAGTGCAGTTCAAGCTGCAGAGATGACTAGCACAACTAGTGTCACACAGCCATTAAGAAGAGAAACACAGGCCCGTCGAGCCCATAGTGCCCTTCCTGCTGCATTTGCCAATACTAATTGGGAGCCCACCACTTCTGCAGAACCCGTACTTCCCCCATTCACTGGCCAACCCGGAATTCAAGTGGAAAAAGTTGATTTTACGTCACTTGATTTTTTTAACTAAAAAGAGTGAGTTGCGGTCATATTGGTCCACTGACCCAATTCACCATATGCCCGTGTTCCCTGCCTCCATGGCCAGGCTACAATACGAGCAGATCTTGCGGTTCATGCACATCAATGACAATGAACTCCGTCGTCCTCGGGATGACCCTGGATACGTTCGATCGGCTCTACAAAATTTGGCCCCTCGTAAACCCCTTCAACCAACAGTTTGCAGCCTTGTTTACTCCCGATCAAGTTGTCTGCATTGATGATGAGTCCCTGATTAAGTTTTCTGGCCGCTTGTCTTTCAAACAGTATCTTCCCAGCAAGAGTGCCAGATATGGGGTCAAGATGTATAAGCTCTGTGACAGGGCCACAGGCTACACATATAGTTTTATGGTTTACAAGGGAAGAGATAGTCACGTAGAGCCAGAGAACTGCCCAGATTACATAGGGAGAGCTGGTAAGATTGTGTGGGACTTGGTGTCACCCTTATTCGGAAAGGGGTACCACTTGTATGTGGACAATTATTATATGAGCGTGACACTTTTTAGTCACCTTTTTGATTATGGAATTGGCGCATGTGGCACTGTGCGATCTAATCGCCGGGGCTTCCCCCAACGTTGTAGAATTGTAGAATCCCGACTTAGAAAGAGAGGGAGAGAGCCTGCTTGAAGTGTAATAATTTGTTAGCAGTGAAGTGAAGGGATTCACGCATTGTTGTCATTCTGTCCTCACTTCACGCAGATACGACAGGCCAAATTTCTACACCGACTGGTGTTGTGCATGGTGAGTATTTTGCCGCTCTCATTTGTTTTTGAAAATGAAGAAAGAAAATAAAAATGTATTTTTTTTTTCTTTTTTCAATTTTCAAAACTTTGTGACAAAAAGCGAGATCTGCAAAATACTCAACATGCCTCTCAGCAAATACCTTGGGGTGTCTACTTTACAAAATGGGTTCATTTGGGGGGGGGGGGTTGTGCTTTCTGGGCATTTCATGGCCTCCAAAACTGTGATAGGCAGTGAAATCAAAAATTTAAGCGGACTTTGCGGCAGACTTTGTCCGGCGGACTTTTCGACAGACTTTACGACTGACTTTCCGAATGAATGGACTTGCCTACACACGATCAACCAAAGTCGGATTTATACGTGATGACGTACGACCGGACTAAAACAAGGAAGTTCATAGCCAGTAGCCAATAGCTGCCCTAGCGTCGTTTTTTGTCCGTCGGACTAGCATACAGACGAGCTGACTTTTCAACCGGACTCAAGTCCGTCGGACAGATTTGAAACATGTTTCATTCCTAGGTCCGTCAAACTTTTGAGAAAAAAAAGTCAGCTGGAGCCCACACACGATCGAATTGTCCGACGGACTCAGGTTCGCCGGACCAAGTATGCCGTAAAGTCCGGTCGTGTGTACGCAGCATTAGAAAGCCTGAAGGCGGTGATTGGTTTTCGAGGTCCTGTACACGGCTAGGCTCCCAAAAAGTCTCACATATGTGGTATCCCCGTATTGAGGAGAAGCAGCAGAATGTATTTTGGGGTGTAATTCCACATATACCCATGGCATATTTGAGCAATATATCATTTAGTGACAAGTTTGTGTAAAAAAAAAAAAAAAAAGTTCGTCATTTTCCCGCAACTTGTGGCAAAATATAAAATATTCCATGGACTCAACATGCCTCTCAGCAAAAAGTTTAGTTACTTTCCAAAATGGGGTCATTTGGGGGGGGGGGGGGGGTTGTGCTATCTGGGCATTTTATGGCCTTCGAAACTGTGATAGGTAGCGAGGAGTGGAATAAAAAATTTATGCTCTTAGACCCCTTTTACAGTGGGGCGCTTAGCAGGCGCTATAACGCTAAAAATAGCACTTGCAAAGCGCCCTGAAAGAGCCGCTGCTGCCCGAGGGCTTTCACACTGGAGCGGTGCGCTGGCAGGACGCTAAATAAAGTCCTGCTAGCAGCATCTTTGAAGCGGTGAAGGAGCGGTGTATACACCGCTCCTTCACCGCTCCTGCCCACTGAAATCAATGGGGCAGCGAGGCTATACCGCCGGCATAGCGCTGCAGTAGCAGCGCTTTGCGGTGGTTTTAACCCTTTCTTAGCCACTACTGGTGGGGTAAAAGCGCCCCGCTAGCGGCTGAATAGCGCTGCAAAATTGGCGGTAAAGCGCCGCTAAAAAGAGTGGCACTTTACCGCCGATGCCTCCACCGCCCCAGTGTGAAAGGGGCCTTAGAAATCCTGAAGGTGGTGCTTGCTTTTCGGGGTCCTGTACGCGGCTAGGCTCCCAAAAAGTCTCACAGATGTGGTATCCCCATACTCAGGAGAAGCAGCAAAATGTATTTTGAGGTGTAATTCCACATATGACCGTGGCATGTATGATAAGGTGACTAGATTTTTAAAATGAAATCCGGGGACATATTTTTTTTTATTACTTGTAATGGCAGCAATCAACGTCTCTTTGCCCGTCTCCGCTGCCCCTGCCCGCCTCACAGCCTGTCAAGTCTAAAGCCCCATACACACTATCAGATTTTCCGCTGATTTTTTCCTTCAGATTTACCAAAACCATATAATATGAGGTCAAACCTTAGGAGTTTCAATTTGTATGCAATTAGGCAGGCCCTTGCACTATATGGTTTTGGTAAATCTGAAGACAAAAATCAGCAGAAAATCTGATAGTGTGTATGGGGCTTTACTCTTCGTGCCCCGGCTACTACTGGGTGGGGAGCAGAGGAAGGTCACTCCACCAGGGAAGGCAAGGAGATAAGCAGGCAGGCGGCTGGCCGGGACTTGAGCCAAGGCAGAAGAACATGCGAGTGGAGCTGAATGGGCATGCGCCCGAAACTGAAGAAATAGTCCCTCCGCTCCGACCAGCACATGATCATCAAAAAGGGGCACAGATAATGGAAAAAAATAAACCCCCATAAGCTAGTAGGAGTGGCAGAGGAGGGGGGGTGCAATTCAGATTTTTTCTTTTTATTCTGCACGGGCTCAGCCCCAGCACCTGTTCAAATTCAATCAGGGGACAAAACTGGGGACAGACTTGGTCTGGGGACAGTGTCCTCAATCCGGGGACTGTCCCCAGAAATCGGGGATGTCTGGTCACCCTAATGTATGAGCAATATATCATTAAGTGACAACTTTGTGTATTTTTATTTTTTTTGTCATTTTTCAATCACTCGTGACAAAAAAATTAATCATTTAATAGGCTTAACATGCCTCTCAGCAATTTCCTTGGGGCGTCTACTTTCCAAAATGGGGTCATTTGGGGAGGGGGGGGGTTTGTACTGCACTGCCATTTTAGCACCTCAAAAAATTAGATTTAGTCATAAACTAAAACCTGAGTAAATTCCAGAAAATGTACCCTAGTTTGTAGACGCTATAACTTTTGCGCAAACCAATAAATATACACTTATTGACATTTTTTTACCAAAGACATGTGGCTGAATACATTTTGGCCTAAATGCATGACTAAAATTGAGTTTATTGGATTTTTCTTCTAACAAAAAGTAGAAAAAATAATTTTTTTTCAAAAGTTTCAGTCTTTTTCTGTTTATATCACAAAAAATAAAAATCGTAGAGGCAATCCAATACCATCAAAAGAAAGCTCTATTTGTGGGAAAAAAAGGACAAAAATTTTGTTTGGGTACAACATTGCATGACAGCGCAATTACCAGTTAAAGCAGCGCAGTGCCAAATTGTAAAAAGTGCTCTGGTCATTGAGCAGCCTAATCTTCCGGGGCTGAAGTGGTTAAAAACGCAAATAGACAGATGAAAATTCAAAGTTGCTATAGATGAGGTAAGTGAGAGATAAGTGCATAGGGATGGCTGGAGAAGAAAGGACATTGGAAAAGGCTTCTGTGAAATTCTGCTCGAAAAGCTGAACTAAGCATTACATTCTGAATACACATGTCAGGTTTGTAAGCTGGCTGGAGTTCAGCCATAAAGAGAAAGGAAAGGATTTAACCACTTCAGCCCCGGAAGGATTTGCCCCCTTAATGACCAGGCCATTTTTTGTGATGCGGCACTGCGTCGCTTTACCTGACAATTGCGCGGTCGTGCGACGCTGTACCCAAACAAAATTGATGTCCTTTTTTTCCCACAAATAGAGCTTTCTTTTGGTGGTATTTGATCACCTCTGCAGTATTTATTTTTTACTCTATAAACAAAAAAAGAGCGACAATTTTGAAAAAAAAAAAACAATATTTTTTACTTTTTGCTATAATAAATATCCCCCAAATTTAAAAAAAAAAAAAAATTCTTCATCAGCTTAGGCCAATTTGTATTCTTCTACGTATTTTTGGTAAAAAAAAAATCGCAATAAGCGTATATTGATTGGTTTGCGCAAAAGTTATAGCGTCTATAAAATAGGGGAAAGATTTACGGCATTTTTTAATTTTCTTACTAGTAATGGCGGCGATCAGCGATTTTTATCAGGACTGTGACATTGCAGCAAACATATCGGACACTTTTTTGGGACCATTGACATTTATACAACGATCAGTGCTATAAATTGCACTGATTACTGTGTAAATATCCCTGGCAGGGAAGGGGTTAACACTAGGGGAGGATCAAGGGGTTAAATGTGTTCCCTCATGTGTGTTTCTAATTGTGGAGGGATGGGACTCACTGGAGGAGGAGACCGATCACTGTTCCTAATCACTAGGAACAGATGATCTGTGTCTCCTCCCCTGACATAACCGGGATTTGTGCGTTTACACACACAGATCCTCATCCTGTCACTCGTGCCCGTGAGTGGCCGGCGGGCATCACGACCGCCGGCCATGCGTATCGGGTACCCCATCGTGCAGTGGGCGTGTGCACGCCTGCTAAGGCTCTTAAAGGAGCCGACGTACCTATATGGCGGTTCGCGCAGGGCTGCCAACCTGCCACAGTATATGTACGTGAGCCAGTCGGGAAGTGGTTAAAAAATGCTTTCGGATTTCATCACTTCCTGTAGGTCATTTCCCATCATGCACTGCCTTGCTGCATCACAAAATAGGGCATGCTTACCAGTCTGGACCACATCTCCCTCATTACTATAAACACTCTTGTTTTATTTCCACCCAATTCTTTTTCTGTACAGCCTAATTGTACAATCTTCTTTAGATCTACCATCAGCTATGTAGTGCAAGGGCCTGCCTGATTTGATACAAATTGAATGGATTGTTTAGGTGGGTCCCCTTATTGGATAGTTCTGGTAAATTGGATTGCATAGTGTATGGTCATTTTGATAAAGTACAGTCAGGTCCATAAGTATTGGGACATCGATACAATTCTAATTTTTTTGGCTCTATACACCACCACAACGCATAGACATCACCAGACTCTGGGTTTCATCCCTGGTGATTCTCTGCCAGGCCTTTACTGCACCTGTCTTCAGTTCCTGCTTGTTCTTGGGGCATTTTCCCTTCGGTTTTGTCTTCAGCAAGTGAAATGCATACTTAATCGGATTCAGGTCAGGTGATTGATTAGGCCATTGCATAACATTCCACTTCTTTCCCTTAAAAAACTCTTTGGTTGCTTTCGCAGTATGCTTCGGGTCATTGTCCATCTGCACTGTGAAGCACCGTCCAATGAGTTCTGAAGCATTTTTCTGAAAATGAGCAGATAATATCGCCCAAAACACTTCAGAATTCATCCTGCTGCTTTTGTCAGCAGTAACATAATCAACAAATACAAGAGAACCAGTTCCATTGGCAGTCACACATGCCCACGCCATGACACTACCAACACCATGTTTCACTGATGAGGTGGTATGCTTTGGATCATGAGCAGTTGCTTTCCTTCTCCATACTCTTCTCTTCCCATCAATCTGGTACAAGTTGATCTTGGTCTAATCTGTCCATAGGATGTTGTTCCAGAACTGTGAAGACTTTTTTAGATGTTGTTTGGCAAACTCTAATCTGGCCTTCCTGTTTTTGAGGCTCGATAAATGGTTTACATCTTGTGGTGAACCCTCTGTATTCACTCTGGTAAAGTCTTCTCTTCGTTCTTTCTTTTTAAGGATGTTCCAAACAGTTGATTTGGCCACACCTAATGTTTTTGTTATCTCTCTGATGGGTTTGTTTTGTTTTTTCAGCCTAATGATGGCTTGCTTCACTGAAAGTGACAGACCTTTGGATCTCATATTGAGAGTTGACAGCAACAGATTTCAAATGCAAATAGCTCACTTGAAATGAACTCTGGACCTTTCATCTGCTCCTTGTAAATGGGATAATGAGGGAATAACACACACCTGGCCATAGTACAGTTTAGAAGCCAATTGTCCCATTACTTTTGGTCCCTTAAAAAGTGGGCAGCACATATACAAACTATTGTAATTCCTACACCGTTCACTTGATTTAGATGTAAATACCCTCAAATTAAAGCTGAAAGTCTGCAGTTAAAGCACATCTTGTTCATTTCATTTCAAATCTATTGTGGTGGTGTATAGAGCCAAAAAGATTAGAATTGTGTCGATGTCCCAATATTTATGGACCTGACTGTATATAATAGGGAATAGATGAAGATACTCAGCTGTCAGGCCCCATTCACATCTTCACATAGTGTGAACTTTCATTCCTGTACATGTTTTGTTGGGCGTTTTGGAATGTTTCCACTTATTCACTTTAATGGGCTGCCCTATGCGCAACAAAAGCCCCAAAGAAGCTCCAAAACTTTCTTTAGACCCCAGCGTGACCCTACCACTAGGAGTGCATTTATTTGCTCTACAAGTGTGATGCACGTGTTTTCTGTGCAGTTTGCCATGCATTCGGAAACGCACAGATGTTAATGGAGCCTTATCGTTCTTCTGTAAACACACCAATTTCATTTTCAGGCCCCATTCACACTTAGTGTAGTGGAAGCGCACGTTTTGTGGCTCATTTTTCCTGTGTCATGCATAGGGAAGGCCATTAATTTAATTGGGCTGCACTACACGTGGCAAAGTAGCTCACGGCACATTTTGGCGTGTTACAGTTCACACGTTTTTTACTGCTCATTTAGCTACATTTGTCAATTGTTTTTTCACATTGCAAAATATGTGTTTGCTTCTGTGTTTGGGGTGCCACCAAAGCACAACTACTGTAGTTCATTTTAGGTGTATAAAAGTGGTCATACACTATACAATCTGATTGTGCAATCTCCTTTAGATTTACCAAAACTATATAATAGAAGGACACACCATCTACTCAGTCACCCTGCATCCAATCAGGAAGACCTTTGCACTACATAGTAGATGGTAGATCTAAAGGAGATTGTGCAATCAGATTGAATAGTGCATGGAGAACTTTACAGACTTCCAGGGACACACTTCTACTGTTTTCAATACTACAGCTCTGCTCCACGTAGGATGTGATCGCTGAGCTCCTGCACACTCTGCCAAATGAGCGATCGCCACAAGAGGATGTTAAAGTTCAAAACAAGGAAGACCATGTCTGTGTATAAAGTGAGAATGATGTTTGATGACATTGTTTTTATATCAACACAGAAGTGGGTGGGAGCGATCTCCTGGAGGAGGAGGGGAGGTGCCGGATGTGTGTTAATGAGGTCAGCTGGTAAACTCCTTCCTGTGTCTTACCAGTTTTCCCAACCTAAGGGACTTCCATGAAGTAATGGAGTTGTTTTTATACAACAAACTGGAGGTGGAAGTAAGGTGTGGTATAGGACATATAGAAAGCCTTTTATTTTCTGCAAAAATTGTATATTGGTACACAGGGAAGCTGGAATTTATATTAAAAAGCCTTTAAGTCTACAGAGATAGTAAAGAGAGGTATACTTAACTTATTCCTTGGTCCAGCAGCAGCCAACACTTGGGAGATCACCCCTGAAATTACCACCCACACAACAGAAGCTTTGGTATCCAGTGGTCCTGCAATGTACATGACGACATCAGAGTGTGGGCAGCCATGCCACTGGAAAAGAGAAGCAGCTTCAAGGAAATGATTGTTAATATCTGAACTGGCTGAGAGGAATCCTGCAGAACCATGGATTAAGGTGACTGGAGGGAGGGACGGTTATACTTCCAGGACAGAGCAGCACTCATGTAGTGACAAGTAAGCACCACTCATTCTTGTCACTATGGCTCACAGGAAATAGACAGAATGACGGAGTGTTATTCTGCCCTGAAGAAGATCTCCAGCACTGGACTGAGAAGGTTGTAGACAGCGCTGAAGTGTGGTAAGGGTACAACTAGGGACTATCTTTTTGTTTTTTCACTGGGGGGGGGGAGATGTGATACTTCATTAAAAAAAATTCTGGATTTCCACTTTAAAGTATAACTAAAGGCAAAAATATTATTTTAGTTTTGGTTAGAGTGGAGAGGGATTAGAACACTTCTCAGTTTTGATTGTTGTCTGTGCCCCTGTTAACCACTTAGAGACCGCCCACCGCATATATACTGTGGCAGGGCGGCTCTATTGCGCAAAACAATGTACCTGTACGTTGTTTCGTGCACGAGATGCTGTGGGTTGCAACGAGGCAGATCCCCGTTCTGACAGGGAAGTACACAGAGATCGTCTGTTCCTAGTAATCAGGAACAGCAATCTGTCATAACAGAGATACCTCAAAATATTATATATATTTTTTTTATTTAGTCTGTTAAAATCTGAGTCTGCGCTCCCAAAAGAACACTTCCCCTCCCATCAGAATTAGGTGACTAATTTATATGACCCATTGAAAAGCTGGGATGCAAGAAACAAGAACTCATGTTGGATCAGGCCGGAGCCACAAAAACTTTTAATTCAAGGAAGGCTTGGGTAAATAAACCTATTGTATCAGAGGATGAATTTATATTCTTAAGTTAACCCCAATGTTGGCTCAGACGGTCTCACAGACAATGACTAAGATGCGAAGTTAATGTTTACACCAAAAGGACAAATAAGACACCACTATCAGAATAGTAAATAATGGAAATGTGTCTAAAATGTTCAAGGTTAAAGCGGGGGTCCACCTAAACCACCAAAAAAAAAATATATTAAAAGCCAGCAGCTACAAATACTGCAGCTGCTGACTTTTAATACATGACCACTTACCTGTCCCAGGGTCCAGCGATGTCGGCAGGCGACGCCGAGAACCCGCTCGGTTCTCGGCAGCTGCCGCCCCCATCCTAGGTGAGGGAATCAGGAAGTGAAGCGTTGCGGCTTCACTTCCCGGTTCCCTACTGCGCATGCACGAGTCGTGCTGCGCATCGTAACTGGTCCCCGCTATCTCCTGGGAGCTGTGTTTTTCCCAGGAGACAGCGCGGAGGGACAGGAAGAGGCATAGACTCCCATGGGAGTCTATGCCGGAAGTGGGTGCAAATACCTGTCTTAGACAGGTATCTGCACCCCCCTCCCCCCTGAAAGGTGCCAAATGTGACACCGGAGGGGGGGAGGGTTCCGAAAAGCAGAAGTTCCATTTTTGTGTGGAACTCCGCTTTAATTTTAGACGCTGTGAGGAAACACTGAAAACCTGTGTACATTTTGCATTATAAATACATGTGATATTAAAAGTAGGAATATGATATTTTAATATAGTACAAATGAAAAATTGTGTTTAGATACCCATCAAGGTGGTAAAGACATAGAAGACATGACCGCATCTATATGAAAATACCCATATTACATGTGTTGTCTCAAGACAAATAGGTTCGCATAGGAGATACAGGAGTCATGTCATTGTTCATATAAATATCCATTTTGTGTGATTCTAATTAATCATATCTATACTCAATTATTATATTTTGTACCAATTCACTGGGGATCCCTACACAATACAGACATAT
Organism: Lithobates septentrionalis; assembly: GCA_037952835.1. Taxonomy (NCBI): domain Eukaryota; kingdom Metazoa; phylum Chordata; class Amphibia; order Anura; family Ranidae; genus Lithobates; species Lithobates septentrionalis. The sequence goes on from JBBDGP010000296.1 coordinate 1,444,198, forward strand.
ATTCATATCCCCAAAATATAGATAAATACTCATTATAATAAGAAAACACATTCCTTCCTTTTAACAAAATACGTTTAGAAAACATTTGGTGTCCCCAGACACCCCCCAGTGGCTGAAGATGATATTACCTAAATTGTACCCGGCAAATCATTAGGATTCCCCAACCAATGGAGAGAGAGACAAACCTTCTGGGCTGAGCTTATGATAATTTTATGAGCTTATTGTCCCAAAATGGTATAAAGGTTGTGAAGGCCCCAAGGAAGGGATGACAGACCCATACACCAGATGCCCCCTATAGGATCAAGAAGTCTGCTGATATTTGACCACTCTCCATCTTGCTGGACCTTGTGACTGGAACCACTCGATGTGCTTAGATATTGGCAGACATCTTCCCTTTTAAGCTGATTGGTAAGATACAGATCATACAAATTCTATTTCATCTTCTCTCTCATAATCATAGGGAATCAATTTTATATGTTATGTATTGACATTTATTAACTGTCTAGGGTTGCATTATTATAACCATGTTTTAGGGAATTCAGGCAAATATTTATATCAATTTAAATGTCTGTGATCCCAGGGAAAGTTTTATTGCTCAATTTAATTTCAGAAGCTCTGTTGGTTTAATAATTCTTTTTTCCCCACAAATAGAGCTTTCTTTTGGTGGTATTTGATCACCTCTGCAGTTTTTATTTTTTGCGCTATAAACAAAAAAATAGCGCCAATTATGAAGAAAATGCATTATTACTTTTTGCTATAACTATCCCCAAAAAATATATAAGAAAACATTTTTTTTCCTCAGTTTAGGCCGATACGTATTCTTCTACATATTTTTGGTAAAAAAAAATCACAATAAGCATTTATTGATTGGTTTGCGTAAAAGTTATAGCGTCTACAAAATAGGGGATAGTTTTATTATATTAAATATTTTTTTCTACTAGTAATGGCGGCGATCAGTGATTTTTATCGAGACTGCGACATTATGGCAGACAGATCGGACACTTTTGGCGCTATTTTGGGACCATTCACATTCATACAGTGATCAGTGCAATTAAATATGCTTTGATTACTGTGTAAATCTGACTGGCAGTGAAGGGGTTAACCACTAGGTGGCGCTGTAGGGGTTAAGTGTGTCCTAGGGAGTGATTCTAACTGTTGGGGGGGCTATGTGTGACACGACACTGATCACCGCTCCCGATTACAGGGAGCTGTGATCAGTGTCCTGTCACTAGGCAGAACGGGGAAATGCTTGTTTACATCAGCATTTCCGCGTTCTTCCTCTCCGTGAGATTATCGCGGGTATCCCCGCGGACATCGTGTCTGCGGGACCCGCGATTACACTCACAGTGTCGCGGCGGGCGCACGCGTGCGCCCCCAAACACTTCTTAAAGGGCAACGTACAGGTATGTTAATCTGCCTGTAGGTGCCCTTCTGCCAACGTATATCGGCGTGAGCAGGTCGAGAAGTGGTTAATAATGTATGTGTGAACTATCAATCACCAGCAAATCTAGTTCTGTATGAAATTGTATGAATATACTCATTAATTAATAAAGTAAAATTATTTACTTATTAATTTTGTTGGGAGATATTTTATACTTTGGTAAGAAAACACCATAAATTAACGAACTCAGGAAAGGATTTTGGTATGCACTGATATTTTGAACTAAGTTCACAAAACTACCGTAAGGTTGGAGACACTGAAAAATAAACACTGAGATCTTAATTACGATTCCATACCACACTCACAACATAAAATTGGAGGCACTGCTGAGATATATTGTAAGAGGGAATCTTACCACATTACAGAACATACTGGTGATTGTGTTTGCATATACATTGTGAAAAATATCAGTTGTATATTAACATGGCTGGTAGTGATAATGAATCATTTTCATCTAGAAACAGCCAGGATGGTGATACCGCCCCAGCGGTAGCCACCCCAAGCCAGAAAAAGGCCACTGGGTCTCGGGAAAACTTAGGTAGGGTCCTTGACTATGGTGTGACCGACTATATTCGCAAAAGATTAGACATAGGAGACAATTTAGAGAAGAGAAGAGAGAACAGGCACAGAGGTAAGTAATGATTTTCTTTTTCTGAAGATGGTCGGGTTTACCAAATGATTATGAAAAGCCGAGACCGAATCATTATAGAGTCTTAGCCGGTTTTGTGGTTTTTGTGTATTGAAGTTGCCGAACAAATGCCAGCCTTAAAAAGAGAATTGTTGGCCACCCGCACCACTTTAAATTACAAAACAGAAGCAATAGAATTCCTGACAACCAAAATCCAACAGGCTAAAAGTAGACTCAGACAATCTAAAGAAAGTCAGGAAGAGTTAATGGGCCAGATCCAAAATGCTCAGACCTTATATGAAGACTCCTGTCACCTAGTCAGAAAACTGCAAGGGAAATATCACAAATGTAAACAAGAAATAGAAAGTTACAAATGAGAGAGAAAAAGCCCCATTGAAGCAGACTCTGCTGACAGAGATAAAAAAGAGTGAGGCAGAAATTGAGAAATTTAGATCTGAGCAGAGAGCAATGGAGGGACGGATAAAAAGATTAATGGAACAATTATGCCCTGTACAAACAGTCGGATTTTCCAACGGAAAATGTGCGATCGGAGCTTGTTGTTGGAAATTCCGATCATGTGTGGGCTCCATCGGACTTTTTCCATCGGAATTTCCGACACACAAAGTTTGAGAGCAGGCTATAAAATTTTCCGACAACAAAATCCGTTCGCGTAAATTCCGACCATGTGTGGACAATTCCGACACACAATGTGCCACCCATGCTCAGAATAAATTCCGAGACGGAACTGCACGGTCTGGTAAAATTAGCGTTCGTAATGAATATAGCACTTTCGTCACGCTGCAATGTTTTAAATTGTTTAATGCAGCGCACTCTCTTCTTCTTTATAATGCTAGAAGAATGAAGTTGTTTTGCTGCTCATTTTCACACAGACTTCTCACAAACTTCTTTCTTTATTATTTATCATGATTTCATGAATATAATATTTTGATTAGTCACATCTCCCAAAAAGATTTATTTTTTTTATGTTTTTAGATTTTGTATTATTTTGTTTTACTTTGTTAAATCCTGATCTTCTGTTTTTTTTTATTATTATTTTTTTTACTCCAGAATAGTTTTGGGTGTGTTTTGTGTGTCAAGTTACCACAACACCATTATTATCTTGTATTATTTAATCTCAAGGAGGTTGCTTGGTGTTGGTGTCTCTTGTAAATTTCACATTGTATTTTTGAAATGTACCTGCCTCCTCACAAACAAACTGTCCTTTTTGAAGGAAAACACACATAGGCGAGTATAATAGAAAAAAAAATACCTTTATTAAGGGGTCATAACCAAAGAAAGAGGGAGGCAACGCTGGAGAAACTGCAGAAATTGGCGAAGCCTTTGGCCCCCAGGGCACACATCAACAATTTTAATGCAAAATTGGTGGCCTGAGGAGTCTATATATAAGGGAGTACAATCTGGTCCAGAAGTCCAAGAGATCATGAACAGCAGCAGATGACATGTATGTCCCCAGGCTGTGGTCATACAAGAGCCTGCATCTTTTGTCAGACCAGACTGAACCCAGGCCATCACTCTCTGGTCATCCTTAGATGCTTCCTTCCAGGCTGTGGCTCTGGTGTTGGAGGTGTGGCAGGAGGAGGACCTGGAGGAGGAGGACCATGGTTGAAAGCACAAACGTGGCTTTGGCTTGTGAGTTGACCCCTCAACCCCTTATTTAGGGCTTGGAAGATGATATACTCACATATTAGGCGTTGGCCCTCCTCCATTTCCAGCATTTTGCAGGCTGTTATGTATGCAAAGTCCTCTTGAACACTGTGGGGGGTTCTGAGAGCCGCAGTAGCCTTCCAAAATAGGCCAATTGCTGCCTTCTTCATGTTACTCCTCTTCCTGCCCCTTTTTGGTTGAAGGCAGAGGGGAGGGACCTGGGTATGGGACAGGCTACTGGGCCCGGCCAACTCCTGGCTGAGACTTTCCTGTGTATGAAAAAGGGACATCGTTTTAGTTTTTGGTTCATCAATCACAATCATAAATTAGGACTCCAAACTAAACTAGATTTAACATCATTAATTTGACCAACAGAAATATTTTGAAGAATGATATGCCTGACTCAAGCTGGGCTCCTCCACATGTTGCTGCCTGGAAGGCCCAGGTTGGACATCAGAAGCCTCAGCTGGGGGGGAAGGAAGTGTGGAAGGAAGACTGGAGAGTGCTGGCCTGGGTTCAGTCTGGCCTGCCAGAAAATGCAGTTTGTCATAGTACCACAGCCTGGGGACATAAATGGCATCTGCAGCTCCTGATCTCAGGGAATCCTGGACCTTCTTGTGCTCTCTTAGATAAGTGCTCCTCAGGCCACCAATTAGGGCCTTCAATAAGGGATGTCTGCCGTGGGGATCACCGGCTTCACAAATTTCAGCAATTGATCCAGCGCTGCCTTCCTCTTTGGTTGATTGTTATAATGTGGGTGGTTTACCTGCCACAGACAGGGCAGTTCCCTGAACATATCATTGAGTATTGGCATAAAGTCATGATCATTGACTAGATCCATTTTCTCTGCAAGACACAACACAAGACAAACCCTAATGTCAGGCTCAAGTCTCCTAATCTTGTCCCAATATAGGCCTCAATCTATAAGCAGTATAGGCCCAAGTTTAAATGTTACCTTCGTTACCACGATCGGCGCTCCCTATACTCCTTCCTCCGCTCACAGATCATACGTACGACGCGCGCGTGTTACGCTTTTTATAACTGCTCATGCGCGAAACTCCGCCCGCCCCTGACATTCTTTCTAGATTATTCCCCGCCCCTTCTTGTTCGGCGCAGGGGGGAAGAGCACATGGCGGAGACAGAGCAGGTGTATGATAATAGCAGCAACGAGGAGGAGAAGGAGGAGGAAAGGCCGGAGCCAGAAACGTCACAATCCCGGAGGAGAGGATTTAAGGCCTCAAATATGGCCTTTGTTGAGATGGTGGAGATGGTAGACATATTGAAGAGGGCCGACTATGATGGGAAGTATGGACCTTACCCCAACCCCAATGTCAAGATCATGGCGAAAGTTGTGAAGAGTCTGCACTGTAATTTTGGGGTACGTCGATCCAAGGATCAACTCAGGAAGTGGTGATCGGACCTCAAAATCAGGGAGCACGAACAGTATAGAAGGATCAGGAGAGTGCTACAAAAAAGTAAGTAGTTTTCCTGTGTTCCTATTCTTTAGTTTTATTACGTTCGTGCTGCTCCATGTGCTTTTCTTTACTGTTGTACAGTTTAAAATGGCAACTTTCATGTTCATGGACACATTATTCGTTCGTAGGAAACATTGTTCGTTCGGCCAATAAAACACCATGTTTTGGCCAGATGCAGTTCAATACATTTTTTATGGCCTACTTCTGTTAAAATTATTTTGTTGTCTAGATGGGTTATTAACTAGAATGAAATGCCAACTAGATTCTGTGTAAGGAGAGGACACTCAGCAGATGTTTACACATCTGGACGCTGGAGCACTAGTGTGGGACACAAGAACACCATTTTTAGTAGGGGGCTCCAGTGTATACTATCGGGGTGACTCCATCTGTGAAGCTTGTACAAAACAGGTAAGTATTCAAGCTTTACAAAGTACAAAAATATTTCTTCATCTTGGAACTCTGCCAAAACAGACAATTGTACCCCACTTCCAAACAATGTTTAATATTCCTATTTCTGCCATCAAATATCTGCGTGCTAAGTATACCTTTTTTTTTTTTTACATAGGGGAGAAAAGACTCAGAGGACACCACTCATCAGAGGAGACAACGGACCCCCCACTTCATGAAGAAGTGGAAATCCCCCAAACCCAAGCAGAGGAGGAGGAGGGAGACGTGGTGGAAATAGTCACCACAACAGGTGAGTGTCTGCGACCACAGGCTCAGGTAAGAGATGGATGCCTGCAAATTTATAATACATGGTGTGTTTTTTTTTATATTTTAGGTGATCGTGATGTTGTGGAAGAGGATTATCACTTCACCGGTGAAAGTGCCCACATCCTCATCGGGGAGATAATGGGGTGTAATTGGGATTTGGAAAACATCAAACCATCAATGTCTGATATTGCCTTCACTTTCTATAAAAGTTGAACTTTGTAGGTTCTAGAGTTGTGTGTTTTTTTATGGTTTTAAACATGCCTGTTTTACCTTAAAAGGCAATTTCTACTTTTAATGTGACCTAAAAAATTGTTATACAACAAACATGTTGGTTTGTTCTAAAAAAACTTTTAGAAATGCACATGTGATTGTGCTTTGATTAAAAAGATTGAGAATCAACAATGTGTGGCTTCTTCTTTCAATGCTCAAAAGCATTTTTTGTAGTAAAGTTGGTGTTTTCAGTGACAATGGGGGTTATTTACTAAAGGCAAATCCACTTTGCACTACAAGTGTAGTTTCAGTACAGTCTCAAGTGCACTTGTAGTGCAAAGTGTATTTTCCTTTAGTTAATAACACCCACAGTGCTTTCTAACTTTACACAATCACGCCTTTTTCAGGACTCCCCAAATTTCGGTCATGGTCAGCTAAAAGAAAGCCAAGCAGTAAATCAAAGCAAATATTTCTTCATTTTAAAATATATTTTTAAATAAAAAAATGTCTCAGACATTGTCTGGCATATCGATGGCCCCCCCACCCGCAAAGTATTCCATGTATCTTATACGGACCTCGCGGGCACTCTGGGGGGGAAAGCCAGGACGGCCAGCTTCAAGCGCCGTCAGGGTTGGTTCATTAATATGAATTCCAGCCTCAGGCCCAACTGCGCCAGCATAGTTCCAAGAATTTCTCCTTAAAAAGTTGTGTAGAACACAGCAAGCCAGGATGATGTGATTGAGTTTATATTCCGCTATGTGTATCTGTGTAAGAAATAGGCAGAACCGGCTTGCCATTATTCCAAACATGTTCTCCACCACTCTTCTGGCTCTGGCCAGCCAGTAATTAAAAGCCCTCTGGTCCGCGGTGAGGGTCCTCATAGGGAATGGCCGCATAAAATGGTCCCGCAGCGCAAATGCTTTATCCGCAATGAAGACGAATAGGAGTCCTTCCGCATTGTCTTCTGGAGGTGGCAAGCCCAAGCTGCCATTCTGGAGATGCCTGTAGAACTCCGTGTGGGCGATGACTCCACCATCTGACATCCGGCCATTCTTCCCCATGTCCACATACAGGAACTCGTAAGTAGCCGACACCACCGCCAACATCACAATACTATTGAACCCCTTGTAGTTGTAATAGTATGACCCCGAGTTGGGGGGTAGGACTATGTGCAGGGCCGTTTTTAAGGCAGGGCAAAAGAGGTTTTAGTCCTGTGCTGTGTCCCAATATCTCAGTGTGAAGTGCTGCTACTAATGCTGCCCAGCTCTGCCCTATTATTGTGTAAAGATGACTCACCTGCAGACCCTGCGTTTACATGTAAATTACCGGCATTCATATGTAAATATCGGCGGCATTCATATGTAAATAGGGGCACATTCATATGTATATCATGCCCCCCAGAGGTCATATCCACAGTAATCTCTAGCAACCAATCAACAAGCAGAAATCATGTGCTGTAACCTCTAGCAACTAATCAGTGAGATGTAATGTGTGCTATAACCTCTAGCAACCATTCAGTGAGAGGTAATGATAAACTGTAACCTTTGGCAACCAATCGCAATAGCTGCCTGATCTCATTCAGTAATCTGATTTTGAGTCTAGCTGCTATTTATTGTATGTCTCAGAGCAGGTGGAGAGCAAAACTGCATGGGGGGGGGCCCAAGAAAAGTTTTGCCCAGGGTCCAATCGATATTAAAGACGGCCCTGACTATGTGGACGTGTTTCCCATCAATTGCCCCGACGCAGTTAGGAAAGTCCCACGGCTGGGCAAAGTGGGAGGCCACAGTCTGCCATTCCTTGGGTTGGAAGGAAACTGTGGAGTCAAACAAGAAAAATAAATTAATCATTTTTGCACATAAACATTGAAAGCAGATTAGACACAAACATTCTTGGCCAACATCAGTATAACATTTATTATTTTAGGGAGTATTTAAAGACAAAGGTATAAGTCCACCTATCAGATTCCTCCCCCCACCCTCTCATGGGCCATTTTAAAAAATGTTAGGGGGGGAGATGTTTTGGCCAGGTAACCCTCTCCACTTCATTGAGAGATGCATAAGTAATGTGTATTACTTTGGCCAGCTTACTAACACTATTGCCAGCCCACTGGACAGGTATGAAGTGTCATAATACAAAGATATACAGTGCCTTGCAAAAGTATTCGGCCCCCTTGAACTTTTCAACCTTTTGCCACATTTCAGGCTTCAAACATAAAGATATAAAATTTTTATTTTTTGTGAAGAATCACCAACAAGTGGGACACAATTGTGAAGTGGAACGAAATCTATTGGATATTTTAAACTTTTTTAGCAAATAAAAAACTGAAAAGTGGTGCGTGCAAAATTATTCGGCCCCTTTACTTTCAGTGAAGCAAACTCACTCCAGAAGTTCAGCGAGGATCTCTGAATGATCCAATGTTGTCCTAAATGACTGATGGTGATAAATAGAATCCATCTGTGTGTAATCAAGTCTCTGTATAAATGCACCTGCTCTGTGATAGTCTCAGGGTTCTGTTGAAAGTGCAGAGAGCATCATGAAGACCAAGGAACACACCAGGCAGGTCCGTAATACTGTTGTGGAGAAGTTTAAAGCCGGATTTGGATACAAAAAGATTTCCCAAGCTTTAAACATCCCAAGGAGCACTGTGCAAGCGATCATTTTAAAATGGAAGGAGTATCAGACCACTGCAAATCTACCAAGACCTGGCTGTCCCTCTAAACTTTCAGCTCAGACAAGGAGAAGACTGATCAGAGATGCAGCCAAGAGGCCCATGATCACTCTGGATGAACTGCAGAGAACTACAGCTGAGGTGGGAGAGTCTGTCCATAGGACAACAATCAGTCCTACACTGCACAAATCTGGCCTTTATGGAAGAGTGGCAAGAAGAAAGCCATTTCTCAAAGATATCCATAAAAAGTCTCGTCTAAAGTTTGCCACAAGCCACCTGGGAGACACACCAAACATGTGGAAGAAGGTGCTCTGGTCCGATGAAACCAAAATCCAACTTTTTGACCACAATCCAAAAAAATATGTTTGGTGTAAAAGCAACACAGCTCATCACACTCAACACACCATCCCCACTGTCAAACATGGTGGTGGCAGCATAATGGTTTGGGCCTGCTTTTCTTCAGCAGGGACAGGGAAGATGGTTAAAATTGAGGGGAAGATGGATGCAGCCAAATACAGGACCATTCTGGATGAAAACCTGTTGGAGTCTGCAAAAGACCTGAAACTGGGACAGAGATTTATCTTCCAACAAGACAATGATCCCAAACATACAGCAAAATCTACAAAGGAATGGTTCACAAATAAACGTATCCAGGTGTTAGAATGGCCAAGTCAAAGTCCAGACCTGAATCCAATCGAGAATCTGTGGAAAGAGCTGAAAACTGCTGTTCACAAACGCTCTCCATCCAACCTCACTGAGCTCGAGCTGTTTTGCAAGGAAGAATGGGCAAGAATTTCAGTCTCTCGATGTGCAAAACTGATAGAGACATACCCCAAGCCACTTGCAGCTGTAATCGCAGCAAAAGGTGGCTCTACAAAGTATTAACGCAAGGGGGCCGAATAATTTTGCACGCCCCACTTTTCATTTTTTTATTAGTTAAAAAAGTTTCAACAATCCAATAGATTTCGTTCCACTTCACAATTGTGTCCCACTTGTTGGTGATTCTTCACAAAAAACAAAAATTTTATATCTTTATGTTTGAAGCCTGAAATGTGGTAAAAGGTTGAAAAGTTCAAGGGGGCCGAATACTTTTGCAAGGCACTGTAAATACACACTGTACACATTTTAGCACATTTTTACATTCTGATATTACCTATAATAATAATAGGATACAAAAACTTTAAACAGTACCATTTGAAAGTATTCAGGCAGGCCCTTGCACTACATGCTTTGGGGAATTCATCCATAAATATGACCACAAAAGAGGTGGGTATAGTGTGTATGGGTTTGGCAAAGTCAGCAGATAGAGGATTGGTATCAGCTGAGTTAGCAGTTGGGGGGAGGGAGGGTTCCAAATGATTTTGGGACCCAAAAAAATAAACCTCTGGCACTCTGCCTGAATTTAAAGCAAAAATCACAATTTTAAACATTTTAGGGGGTATTTAGGGTAAAGCACTACTATGGAGCAAAATTTTAACATTTTAATTGAGTAGACGAGGTGGATATAGGCCCAGGAGAGCATGCTGGGGAGATTAGTGAAGGCAAATATGTATGAAGGACAAAAAAAAATTTGTCTAAAATTCCAGCATGCATGAGGACAAAGGGGACATTCACAGCATATTACAATCATGGTAATTAGGGAATGAGGAAAGAAATACAATAGATTAACAAACATTAAATACAATAAAATGTGATGTTAAAGGATAAAATTCTTACCTTAATATACTCCTTCTGCAGGACCTGAATGATGGCAGAACAGGTCCCTGGGATAATGATCCCCAGAGCCTGGGGGGAGATGCCTGTCGAGAACTTGAGGTCCTGCAGGCTTCTCCCCGTCTCCAAGTACCGCAGGGTGGCGACTAGCCTCTACTCCGGAGTGATGGCTTGCCTCATGCAGGTATCCTGCCTGCTAATATAAGGGGTCAGCAAAGCCAACAAACAGTGAAAAACGGGGTCCGTCATCCTGAGAAAGTTCCTGAAATCGTCAGGATTATTCTCACGGATCTCACGGAGCAAAGGCATGTGACAGAATTGGTCACGCTGGAGCAAACAATTCTTCGTCCATGAACTCCTTCTCGCCCTGTTCATGGACTGGGCTTGTGTCAAAGTAAGAACCCCAACAGCAAGCCCCCGCACAGCACGAACTCTATGAAGAGTATGTACATGCAACATGGTTAGAAAACGGTTAGCTGGTCAGAACGGAGTAACAGAATGCACTGAAGAACAGCAAGGCCTGTGAAGAGCGACCTGAAAATCAGTAACGAACAGACAAGACCACAATGACAAATCAATGGGAACTCGCTGCACGCACTGAAGACCAGATACAAACCCACAAGCACAAACTGAACAGCAGAAATACGATCTGAAAACCACGAGTCTGAAAAAGCGCAAATTGTCTCTCACCAAACTTTTACTAACACAAGATTAGCAAAAGGAGCCCAAAGGGTGCCACGCTTGGTATTGAACTGCCCTTTTATAGTCTCGTCGTACGTGGTGTACGTCACCGCGTTCTTGGTGTTCGGAAATTCCGACAACTTTGTGCGACCGTGTGTATGCAAGACAAATTTGAGCCAACATCCGTCGGAAAAAATCCATGGATTTTGTTGTCGGAATGTCCGATCAATGTCCGACCGTGTGTACAGGGCAATAGACTAAGAATCCATGAGCCGAAGTCGTCTAGAGGAACAGGAAATGGAAAAACTGAAAACTTCATATTTCCAGGGGACACAGGTAAGTTACAATGAGACAGGGTCAGAAGACAGGTCACCCTCTAAGGTGCAAAGAAACTCCCGAGAATGTATAGAGGAGGAAATAGAAAGAGCTTCATATAGGCAGAAGAGGAAGCCTAGGACCCTAATAAAAAATATGACACCCCAAGGTGATACAATTCTTAAAAGAAACTGTTCCCGTTTTCTACAAGAAGGGTACCCAAACCATCACTGAACATATAGAAACTTATGAACCTACCCTGAAAATCTTAAACATTTAGGACGATCGTACCAAAATTGAATTATTGCCATGGATATTTGAAGAGAAGTATAGACAATTCTTTGTTTTATTGCAGGCTCTATACGGTCAGTCATGGAGGGAAATCAAACAGAGGTGTCAAATGGAGTTTGGGCCCTACAAAACTGTTACCGCTGCCAAAGCCGCGGCCTACAATTTGAAATGTGGCCATAATGAGAGTCCCACAGAATTCCTAGCCTTATTGAGAAGCACATATTTTTTGGCTGAAAAGGACCCCAATCCGGATCAGCTAGAATTCCTGACTCTATTTTGTATGCTGAGGTAGTCCGAGATGGGAAACCCATGGGACCTCCCAGAGTTCCACCCCAGCCACAGCAGATGATGGAGGACAGACAAAGTTTGCCAGGTTACAGTAGTGAGGGTGAAAGGGGCCCCGGGTACAGAAATAGCCAGAGGGGATATCTGCAGGGATCCCAGAACAACCAACAATCAAATTGGAATCGAGATCCCACTGCTACTAGGTACCCCTACTATAAAAGGAACCCTAACTTTGGTAGGAACCCTAACTTTGGCAGAAACCCAAATTTTAACAGAGACCCCAATTTTCAAGGGTACCCTCGCTTTAACAGGAATCCAAACTTTCATGGCCACCCTGGTTACTACAGAGAACCCAACTTTATAAGAGATGCAAATTTTAATGAGAATCCTGATAATCGCAGGACACCTAATCAGGAACAGGTCAATCACCCCAGGGTTGGGGTAGCTCCTCAAATTTCCCAAAATCAAAGGGAACCACAGGAACCCCCAAGAGAAAGGCCACAGCATTAAGACCCGAGGAGTGGTGATGAATCTGATGAATCACTACAGTCCTGTCCTGAACGCAACCGGCTCAGACGAAATCGTCAAATCGCCAAAATACCATGGGCAGGAGAATCGAGCAGGTAGAGGCGCAAATTAATCAGATGTGCGAACAAATGACACATCTGATTAATCACCAATCTACCAACCCGTCTTTTTTAGGGGCCGCTCCTGTGACCAACACAGGGTCACAGAATGCTTAGAACCTAAGACAATCCTCCTGCAGGGGACAACCCTGGGTGTGATGACAGGAGACACACAACACACCCCTGTCATGCCCCTAAAAAGGGGGGATCAGGGTTGGATTGATAATTCTGCTCCTGTTTTTCAGTATCCTTCCAACCCCTCTAATGTAGCTGAACTACTGAGAGCCGTTGTAAGTGACCAATCGGGCAGGATGCCTCCCACTCCATGTGCTTCTGTCTCAAGTAGGCCCCGCAGGCCATCCCGCAGGAATCATAAGCACAAAGAAGCTGTGACATGTGGTGAGATAAATGCCAAATGTAAATTGTTGGAAAACCCACAGATCTTCAACCACGCTAATTTCATGTGTGAGTTGACTGAATCTGGTGGAAGATATTTCACAACTGTAAAGGTACATGAGGCCGGTAATCACCCCATTTCAGGATTAATTGACACGGGATCCCAAGGCACCATTCCTCTCGCAGGAACAATTTAATGAAGAAATAAAATCAATGCCCAGCAAAACAAGACAATAGGAGCTTTGATTGCTCACTAATCAGGGTGGGGGGAGAGCCACTGCAAGTCATGGGTAGTGCCTGGCTTAAACTTAAATTAGGTAATAAGGAAATCAGGCACCTTGTTATCATTTCAGATCTCCCACACCATCACATGATCATTGGAATTGATCTCCTTAAGAGGCTCAACACAATTGTTGATTGCGTGAATCAAGTGATGTGAAAACAGGTCAACTCCCCGATTAAATATGAAAGACTTCAAACTCCCCATTCCCGTCGACACTGCCACCTGGTGAAAGAAAGGCCTGGTTCCCTAGAAATCCACTTCATGAATAGTCAGTTCCCCGATGTCACGGTTATCTAACCTGACAATCATGGCCTGGAAGTAGGAAACAAGGAACATATTTTTAAAATTCCCCCCGAGATAAAATAAAAGAAGTCTCCCTCCAGGATAACGTACTGACCATATCCTTCCACCAAGAAGAGAAAACTAGGAAAGGGGGAAATCGCGCCCAGTTCCTGACAGAAATAGAAAGGGTTAGCAGCGACCTCTTTATCCCTATCCGGATAAATGATCTTAATAGGTCAAAATATGCCAAGATTGATCTAAAGCAAGAGTATAGTTTTGTGAGCCACGGCCTCGTTAGTCACCTTTCTGACAGAGAAATGATCCGTTTCTCCACTCCTCAGAGACATTGGATGACAGATACCATCGATGACTCTGAGGACCATAACTCATTTGCTAGATGCCTCTTAAATATCACTATAGGTAATAAGACAACTACCCACGTGTTCATAGTGCTGGATAATCCCCAATCCCAAATTTACCTCGGCAACGACCTACTGCATCGTTTTGCCACCCAAATTGACCTGATAAACGACTGCTTATGGAGTTCCTGCCCTGAAGTTCCAGCAACAAATGCCTTATGCTGTTGAGATTCAGGTAGCTCAAGAAATTATCATCCCTAGGGACATAAAAAATTTCCTACTCCCCATCAACGTCAAAAAGGGACAAAAACTGAAGGAATCAGATGCATTAGTATGCCTGTCCCAGAGAATACAGGAGGTGGGGATAAAAATCACCCATACACCCTTGATCAATACACATCAGTCAATAATGTCCATCTACATAGACAACCTCTCAAATCAGGACCTTAATCTACCGAAGGGCATCCTTATCGGCCTTGCGGTAGAGACAGGGTATCACACGTTTGGAGTCACCAACCAAGTGATTGGGCTCATACCAGATGAATATTTATCGGAGGAGAAATTAATTGAAAAATCGTTCAATTCTGCACCCGAGGGTATATTCACCATGGAGTTAATTTACTCTTCGATTCTAAGGATGGTACCTGTAGAATTGAAGAAACATCTCTCGTCTTTGAACAACCAATCAAAGAACAAGAGTACCCCAAGGGATCTGATTGGGAGAAAAATACACCTCGCACACCCAATGACCTGACCACCAGGTTTGAAGAGGCCTATGGGATAGGGAAACCGGAAAGATTCAAAGAGATAGTCAAAGAGATCAATGCCCTAGCCAATGCCTGCACCAATGATCTTGAGCGACAATTGCTCCGCAAACTTCATTTTGAATTCTAGGTAATCTTTGCTCAGGATTCGTACGATTGTGGGAATACTGATCTCCACATTGCCAAAATCCAGACCGACCCTCAGGCCCCACCGGTATTTGTAAAACAGTATAGACTTCCACTAGCCTTCTATGAGTCTCTCTCTGAGACCATTAGGAAGTTACTCGAACGGGGTATAATTAGGCCCATCCACAGTTCGTACAATCACCCCATCCTGGGAATTTTAAAATCCAATGGACAGTGAGGCTTGTGCGCTGATCTCCGACAACTCAATAAGCGTGTCTACATGTCAGGATGGCCCATACCCTACATAGACCAGTGCCTGGCCCAACTCCAGGGATCCCAGGTATTCTCGGCTTTCGACTGTGCCCAGGGATACTGGGTCATAAAAGTCAGCAAAGAAGATCAATATAAACAGGCATTCAGCTTTGGAAACCAACAATACTGCTGGGTGCGCATGCCTTTCGGCTATATCAATTCTGGCCATGAATTTGCAGTCTTCATGCACAAGGCCATGCCAGATGCCTTGGAACGAGGAACATTGGCATACGTCGATGACAACCTCATTATAAGTACCGACATGACCAAACACCTCACAGAACTCCGACACATTTTGGGCCAGTCAAGGACAGTCGGAGTGAAACTATCCCTTCAGAAAGCACAATGGTGCCACACCATAAACTTCTTAGGCCATGAAGTTACCTCAGAAGGGTTAAACCCCCAAAAGAAGAAGGTTGAAGCACATAGGTGTGCGCAGCCTATTGCATTAGGGTGTGCACCCCAAAGCTAAAACACATATGTGTGTGTGCATGTGTATATACTGTGTATACTGACAGTGTCATTAGAGCAATGGACGTTGTCAGTAGGGCAGTGGACAGTGTCAGTAGTTTTTATTTTTATTATTTTATTATTTTTTACAATTTTATTTCTTTAAATGTTTTCTATTACAAATTTTTTAGGAGCCCCATTAGGGAGCTTTGGTCAAATATCAGGGGTCTAAACAGGGTGAATATGCATCACATGGGGTGATTAGGGTGTGCCCAGGCACACCTGGCACACCCTGTGTGCACGCCTATGTTGAAGCAGTATTTAATAGCAAGGTTCCTGTCAGGAAATGTTCCCTCCGCTGGTAATATCGATCATTTGGCGTGCAGTACTGAGGTCCACCAGCAGGTGTCTCCTGGCAGTTTGGAGCTGTCAGAAGAGCTTTTTCCTGCTGGTATTTTGTCATCTTTGGGCCACAGTACTGGCGTCTACCAGTGTAGGGATCCTGGCAGTATGGAGCAGGTATTACCTTCTGCAGACAGGCATCACCTGACTTTATTAGCAGCTGTAGTAAAAATACCTGGCAAGTGCACACACCTTGCCCTGGTATTGTCCTTGAGCCCTGACCTGCAACCTGTTACCTGTTATCCTGATCTTGAACCCTGATTCCTGCATCCTGAACCTGTTGTACCTGATCCTGTCTATTCCTGCATCCCTGGATCCTTGTCCTGCAGCCTGATCCCTTCCTCCTTGTCCCTGTCTGTTTACTCCTTGCCCCCCATCTGCTGACCTCCCGTTTAAACCTGGCCTGGCTTGACTACGATTCTGGTATCCTCTTTTGTTATATGTACTGGTTGGTTTGTTGTCACTGTTTTAGTTATTTGGTTTTCTCACTCTGTTTTGTATTGATGGTGTATTCACATTTATATGTACTTATCTTAATAAAATCACTTACTTTCACCTACTTATGTTTGGTTCACTCTGTCGCAATCACACAGTTCTGGTCACCTCTGGTTTATGACAGAATACCAGGGCATCCCTGACCAGAAGTGGGTGCACAGGGGGACCATTTGATTCAGTTGGTTGCAAACATGAATGCCGATGAGGTTGTTTATTTTTCTATGCTGGCATCTGAAAGCGGTGATTATTGCCGCCAGGCTTTGAAAGGATGGTCTAGTGACCAGTTGTTTGCCATTATACGTTTGGCTCACTCCCTGGTCGATCAGGGTTATATATTGTTTGGGGAGGTGCAGCCTTTGATCAAGATCTGTACTGAGCTGGCCCTGCCCTGTGTTCCAGAGGGCCATGATGATTTCACTCCCCCTTTTAATATGAATCAGGTTGTTTCCCTAGTTTAGCTTTTTGAAGATGATCCCGCTGATTTTTATGAGCACTACTCAGCCTGTTCCCCACAGGTGATTGCTGAGTGCATTGTGTCTGCTCAGTCTTTTGTTAGACAGGGAGATTTAAAACTGCAGTTTGTACAACCCATACTTTCAGCATGGTCTGACATGCAATCAGCCCCAGCCAAACAAACCACCTCTGCCATCAGACACCAGCCTACCCAAATGTATGTTTCCCCATAGCCCATGCCAAACTCAGTTGCAGCCCAGTATACGCTGCTCCCAACCAAATACTCTTATCCAGTCTCTGCTCCCTGTACCTATCCTGGATTCAACCCACCTGCCTCTTCTCAGCTGCTTACAAGAACTTCCCCCAGCTACTGTTACCTCTTCTCTGCCATATCTCAATCCTCCTTTCCAGTCTGCTGCACCCCCCACCTACAGAGCTTCAGTGGCTAAGCCAAAGAAAAAAATTTAAGTTTTTCCCAACCAAAACGATCCTGCCATTAACCCAACCTGCCTCCACACCCTCCAATCTGTCCCAGCCTGAAGTGCCAGAGTTCCAGCCTGAGGTGCCAGAGTTCCAGCCTGAGGTGCCAGAGTTCCAGCCTGATGTGCCAGAGTTCCAGCCTGAGGTGCCAGAGTTCCAGCCTGAGGTGCCAGAGTTTCAGCCTGAGGTGCCAGAGTTCCAGCCTGAGGTGCCAGAGTTCTAGCCAGAGGTGCCAGAGTTCCAGCCAGAGGTGCCAGAGTTCCAGCCTGAGGTGCCAGAGTTCCAGCCTGAGGTGCCAGAGTTTCAGCCTGAGGTGCCAGAGTTCCAGCCTGAGGTGCCAGAGTTCTAGCCAGAGGCACCAGAGTTCCAGCCAGAGGTGCCAGAGTTCTAGCCAGAGGTGCCAGAGTTCCAGCCAGAGGTGCCAGAGTTCCAGCCTGAGGTGCCAGAGTTCCAGCCTGAGGTGCCAGTGTTCCTGTCTGAAGAGCCAGTGTTCCAGCCTGAAGAGCCAGTGCCTACCTTCCAGTCTGATGTGCCCACTTTCCAGTCTGATGTGCCCACTTTCCAGTCTGATGTGTCCGCTTTCCAGTCTGATGTGCCCACTTTCCAGTCTGATGTGCCCACTTTCCAATCTGATGTGCCCGCTTTCCAGTCTGATGTCTCATTGCCTGCTGCCCAGCTCGACGACCTGGAGCCTGCTGCCCAGCCTGATGAGCCTCTGTCTGCTGCCTAGCCTGATGTGCCACTGTCTGCTGCCCAGCCTAATGTGTTCCTGTCCGCTGCCCAGTCTGATGTGCTACTGTCCGCTGCCCAGCCTGATGAGCCTCTGTCTGCTGCCCAGCCTGATGAGCCTCTGTCTGCTGCCCAGCCTGATGTGCCACTGTCTGCTGCCCTGCATGATGTGTTCCTGTCTGCTGCCCAGCCTGATGGGTTCCTGTCTGCTGCCCAGCCTAATGTGCCACTGTCTGCTGCCCAGCCTGATGTGCCACTGTCTGCTGCCCAGCCTGATGTGCCTCTGTCTGCTGTCCAGCATGATGAGCCTCTGCCTGCTGCCCAGCCTGATGTGCCACTGTTTGCTGCCCAGCCTGGTGTGTTCCTGTCTGCTACTCAGCCTGATGTGCCACTGTCTGCTGCCAGCCTGATGTGTTCTTGTCCGCTGCCCAGCCTGATGTGTTCCTGTCCACTGCCCAGCCTGATGTGTTCCTGTCCACTGCCCAGGATGTGCCTCTGTCTGCTGCCCAGCCTGATGTGCCTCTGTCTGCTGCCCAGACTGATGTGCCACTGTCTGCTGCCCAGCCTGATGTGCCTCTGTCTGCTGCCCAGCCTGATGACCTGGAGCTTGCTGCCCAGCCTGTGCCCGTGCCCACTGCCCAGCTTGATGTGCCCGTGCCTGCTGCCCAGCTTGATGTGCCTGTGCCTCGGCCTGCTGCCCAGCTTGATATGCCTCTACCTGCTGCCCAGCTTGATGTGCCTGTGCCTGCTGCCCAGCTTGATGTTCCTGTGCCCGCTGCCCAGCTTGATGTTCTTTTGCCCGCTACGCAGCTTTATGTGCCTCTGCCCGCTGCTCAGCTTGAAGCGCCCATGCCCGCTGCCCAGCTTGAAGTGCCCGTTGCCCCACTTGATGTGCCTGCTGCTCCGCTTGATGTGCCTGCTGCACTGTTTGATGTGCCTGCTGCCCCGCTTCATGTGCCCGTGCCTGCTGCCCAGCTTGATGTGCCCGTGCCTGCTGCCCAGCTTGATGTGCCCGCGCCTGCTGCCCAGCTTGATGTGCCCGCGCCTGCTGCCCAGCTTGATGTGCCCGCGCCTGCTGCCCAGCTTGATGTGCCCGCGCCTGCTGCCCAGCTTGATGTGCCCATGTCTACTGCCCCGCTTGATGTGCCCGTGCCTTCTGCCCAGCCTGATGTGCCTGTTGCCCAGTTCGAGGAGCCTGCCGCCCAGCTTGCTGTGCCTGCTACTCAGCTTGAGGTTCCTGTGCCTGCTGTTCAGCTTGACGTACTTGTTGCCCAACCTGATGTGACTTTGCCCGCTGCCTGGCTTGATGCTAGTTGGAGCGTCCGGAGGTCGCTCCTTCGAGGGGGGGTACTGTCAGGAAAGATTCCCTCCGCTGGTAATATCGATCATTTGGCATGCAGTACTGAGGTCCACCAGCAGGTGTCTCCTGGCAGTTTGGAGCTGTCAGAAGAGCTTTTTCCTGCTGGTATTTTGTCATCTTTGGGCCGCAGTACTGGCGTCCACCAGCAGAGGGATCCTGGCAGTATGGAGCAGGTATTACCTTCTGCAGACAGGCATCACCTGACTTTATTAGCAGCTGTAGTATAAATACCCGGCAAGTACACACACACCTTGCCCTGGTATTGTCCTTGACCTGCATCCTGATCCTGAACCCTGATTCCTGAACCTGTTGTACCTGATCCTGTCTATTCCTGCATCCCTGGATCCTTGTCCTGCAGCCTGATCCCTTCCTCCTTGTCTGTTTACTCCTTGCCCCCCATCTGCTGACCTCCACCTCAAATTCAGAGGTTTAATGCTACAGCATGCCCATGATACCCCCATGTCTGGACACCGCGGAGAACAAATCACCTATGAGATCCTCTGGGATTACGCCTATTGGCCTTATATGCTGCGTGATGTGAAGCCATACTGTCAAGGATGCTTAATATATCCTCAATTTCAACCTTCGCCCACCCATAGGGCACCACTTCAGAACAGGGTCTTGGTCAGATCTTCAAATGGATTTCATTGGGCCTGTAACAAAATCTTCAGGTGGGAATCGATATATATTTTAACCGTAACAGGTTTATTTACAAAGTATGTTGAATGCATTCCCGCACAAAATAACAACTCTGACACATGTGCCGCCCTTTTGATAAATCACATACTTTCACGATTTGGCCTTCCACAGAGGATAGAAACTGATAGAGGTACTCATTTCCCTAGCAAAGTAATGACCAAACCGTGGAAGATATTGGGTGTAAAAAGAAAGTTAGACATCGCCTATCGGGCCGCCTCTAGTGGTGGAGTGGAACGGTACAATCAGACCATTGTAAACATACTTAAGAAATTTGTAAAGGAAACAGGCAAGGACTGGGATGTAAAGCTTCCTTTAGTGCTGATAGCATTAAAGTGGTTGTAAACCCATTACAACCAGTTTAACCTACAGGTAAGCCTAGATTAAGGCTTACCTGTAGGTGCAAGAAATATCTCCCAAACCTAAAAGGTTTAAGAGATATTTGCTGTAATAGCGGCACTGATGCCTAGGCGCATGCGCCGTAGACATCGGGCACAGGCGCACAGAGTGTGGCATTTCTAACGGCGATCATGCTGTTAGTGGCGGCACCAGCGCGCATGCGCGGGAGTGACGTCATCGCGGCTCCGGCCAGTCACAGCACTGGAGCCGCGATACCCGGAAGTCACTCCAGGATAGATGGCGGCATCGGAGGAGGCGAACGAGGGCCGAGGCCGGGGCATTGATCTCAGGTAAGTAATTCATAATGACAGAAAAGATGTCAATATTAAAACCTCAAGAGAGATAAAATTAAAACATCAAAGCGGCGCTTCTATCAGGCAGCAATTATAAATCTGATAGATTAGTTTGCAATAACTAAAAATCACAAAACTGAAATAAATAAAGAGTCTCTAATGAATATGGATGGTATAACTGGTAGTATATTGATGAGTGCACCGTTCACCAAACACTTCACCACCGCATGTTCCACACACCCGCAAGGGGTTTACACTCACCAGAACCCAGAGGGTAACAGGCCCAAACCAGCATCCTATGGATTGTAGATCTGGATGTTCTAATGGGGAAGTTCAGCCTCATCTCTGGAATCCTCATGTGTATAAAAGAGACTTCACATAGTCTAATTCCGTTTTTAAAAATTTATTCGCACACACAGGTTAAAATAAAATAAAATCCAATAACACAACGAAGTGGCAGTCCGACTGTGGTTATGTAGCTCAAGATATTTTGGTAAAGAGCTATTATCATCCACTTGCCCTAGGTTTTCCACGGAAGGGAAGGAGTGTAGTCCAGTGTGGAAGTAAGTCTCTGCATCCAGCACTTCCTCCTTCCTCCTTGGTATGCTAGGACTTTGGAATGCACAACGTCGTGACGTAGTATCCAGTCGCCGTAAGGTCATGCCCTGACGCCGCGTTTCGTCATCACAACTTTTTCGAAGGGCGTGGTATGCATACTAGCTCAACATGGCTTTGCCTTGCAGGGTGTATTTTTTTTTATAAGTGGCTTTACTTCCTATTTAAGGGCAACCCCGAATACAGTCACAAAAATGTCACCCATCGAACTTATGACCGGAAGGCGGATGGTCCTGCCCCAACATCTCCTGTACCACACCAGTGATCATAACTTAATCAATGCCACCACAACTCACCAATACATTGAAGCATTTACAATATGCGTTCTCATTTGCCCAAAGGAACATTGAAAGCGCCGCAATTAGCGCTAAAACATATTATGACCTTAAAACCACAAAGAAGGAGTATGAGATTGGGGACAAGGTATATCTCTACAATTTCATGAGAAACCAGATAAAGGAACAGAAATTCCTGCCGTCCTGGAGAGGCCCATTCAATATACAGTCAGGTCCATAAATATTGGGACATCGACACAATTCTAATCTTTTTGGCTCTATAAACCACCACAATGGATTTGAAATTAAACAAACAAGATGTGCTTTAACTGCAGACTTTCAGCTTTAATTTGAGGTTATTTACATCCAAATGAGGTGAATGGTGTAGGAATTACAACAGTTTGTATATGTGCCTCCCACTTTTTAAGGGACCAAAAGCAATGGGACAATTGGCTGCTCAGCTGTTCCATGGCCAGGTGTGTGTTATTCCCTCATTATCCCATTTACAAGGAGCAGGTAAAAGGTCCAGAGTTCATTTCAAGTGTGCTATTTGCATTTGGAATCTGTTGCTGTCAACTCTCAATATGAGATCCAAAGAGCTGTCACTATCAGTAAAGCAAGGCTTCATTAGGCTGGAAAAACAAAACAAACCCATCAGAGAGATAGCAAAAACATTAGGTGTGGCCAAATCAACTGTTTGGAACATCCTTAAAAAGAAAGAACGCACTGGGGAGCTCAGCAACACCAAAAGACCCGGAAGACCACGGAAAACAACTGTGGCGGATGACCGAAGAATTCTTTCCCTGGTGAAGAAAACACCCTTTACAAAAGTTGGCCAGATCAAAAAACACTCTCCAGGAGGTAGGTGTATGTGTGTCAAAGTCAACAATCAAGAGAAGACTTCACCAGAGTGAATACAGAGGGTTCACCACAAGATGTAAACCATTGGTGAGCCTCAAAAACAGGAAGGCCAGATTAGAGTTTGCCAAACAACATCTAAAAAAGCCTTCACAGTTCTGGAACAACATCCTATGGAAAGATGAGACCAAGATCAACTTTTACCAGAGTGATGGGAAGAGAAGAGTATGGAGAAGGAAAGAAACTGCTCATGATCCAAAGCATACCACCTCATCAGTGAAGCATGGTGGTGGTAGCGTCATGGCGTGGGCATGTATGGCCGCCAATGAAACTGGTTCTCTTGTATTTATTGATGATGCAACTGCTGACAAAAGCAGCAGGATGAATTCTGAAGTGTTTCTGGCAATATTATCTGCTCATATTCCGCAAAATGCTTCAGAACTCATTGGACGGCGCTTCACAGTGCAGATGGACAATGATCCAAAACATACTGCAAAAGCAACCAAAGAGTTTTTTAAGGGAAAGAAGTGGAATGTTATGCAATGGCCAAGTCAATCACCTGACCTGAATCTGATTGAGCATGCATTTCCCTTGCTGAAGACAAAACTGAAGGGAAAATGCCCCAAGAACAAGCAGGAACTGACGACAGCTGCAGTAGAGGCCTGGCAGAGCATCACCAGGGATGAAACCCAGCGTCTGGTGATGTCTATGCGTTCCAGACTTAAGGCTGTAATTGGCTGCAAAGGTATTAAAAAGTGAAAGTTTGATGGATGATTGTTAATCTGTCCCATTACTTTTGGTCCCTTAAAAAGTGGGAGGCACATGTAGAAACTGTTGTAATTCCTACACTGTTCACCTGATTTGGATGTAAGTACCCTCAAATTAAAGCTGAAAGTCTTCATTTAAAGCACATCTTGTTTGTTTCATTTCAAATCCATTGTGGTGGTGTATAGAGCCAAAAAGATTAGAATTGTGTCGATGTCCCAATATTTATGGACCTGACTGTAGTGGACAAAATCTCCCCCTGTGACATATAAACTGCATATTCTATGGTATTCCAATAGTGAAATCAGTGAGAGATGGGTGCACATCAATTACGTGCTTGCCACCCCAAGTCCCAATTACAGTTGCTGGAGGACTGACCCTCAGGAACACATACTTTCAAGGTCAACTAAAAGGGTTAACTCACCTGAACATAAAAAAAAATAAATAAATAATTTTTACATATCTACGTGATAGTCAAACTGTCTATTTTCCTTTTAACAGTGTATACATCAGAGAAATGATATCCCTGCCACAATCCAAACTCGCCATCAGTGGTGATAGCGACCAGAGATGACAAAGAAGGAACCCGACCATGAGACCGCCCCAGGAAACCACCATATGGAAAGTCCTTGATATTCTGCTATGGATGTCCTTACAAGGTCAGGCCAGCCTCATTGCCCAACCAGGACCTTCCTCAGTCCAAGATAATACTAGTCCAAGAAGCCCCCGGATTCATCTTAACAGAAAAAAAGAATCACCATCCACTTGGCAAAAGTATCCCGAGAAAACCAGACAATTAGCGACAGTAATGAGGTTCATCAGCGGAGGTTACCAACAACCTTAATCTTCAATACCCTACACACCAAGTTATCACCCCTCAGAAAAAAAAAACTACAAACCAACATCTGACTCTCACCATGTTATGAAGTGAATCCCCAGCACGTTTCCAGGACATACCCGGAATCCAAAAGGGGGATTTTGTCATAACGGAGATACCTCAAAATATTATATATATTTTTTTATTTAGTCTGTTAAAATCTGAGTCAGCGCTCCCAAAAGAACACTTCCCCTCCCATCAGAATTAGGTGACTTAATTTATATGACCCATTGAAAAGCTGGGATGCAAGAAACAAGAACTCATGCTGGATCAGACTGGAGCCACAAAAACGTTTAATTCAAGGAAGGCTTGGGTAAATAAACCTATTGTATCAGAGGATGAATTTAAATCCTTAAGTCAACCCCAATGTTGGCTCAGACGGTCTCACAGACAATGACTAAGATGCGAAGTTAATGTTTACACCAAAAGGACAAATAAGACACCACTATCAGAATAGTAAATAATGGAAATGTGTCCAAAATGTTCAAAGTTCATTTTAGACGCTGTGAGGAAACACTGAAAACCTGTGTACATTTTGCATTATAAATACAGTTGTATGCAAAAGTTTAGGAACCCCTGACAATTTCCATGATTGTCATTTATAAATATTTGGGTGTTTGGATCAGCAATTTCATTTTGATCTATCAAATAACTGAAGGACACAGTAATATTTCAGTAGTGAAATTAGGTTTATTGGATTAACAGAAAATGTGCAATATGCATCAAAACGAAATTAGACAGGTGCATAAATTTGGGCACCCCAACAGAAAAATCGCATCAATATTAAGTAGAGCCTCCTTTAGAAGAAATAACAGCCTCTAGACGCTTCCTATAGCCTGTAAAACGTGTCTGGATTCTGGATGAATGTATTTTGGACCATTCCTCCTTACAAAACATCTCCAGTTCAGTTAGGTTTGATGGT
This sequence comes from Lithobates septentrionalis, assembly GCA_037952835.1. Classification (NCBI taxonomy): domain Eukaryota; kingdom Metazoa; phylum Chordata; class Amphibia; order Anura; family Ranidae; genus Lithobates; species Lithobates septentrionalis. Next base: position 1,469,501 of record JBBDGP010000296.1, read on the forward strand.
TGCCAAGCATGGACAGCCTACTTCAAATCACCCCACAGATGTAGGGATTATATTTTATAGGTTATGTATTGACATTTATTGACTGTCTATGGGTGCATTATTATAACCCTGCTTTAGGGAATTCAGGCAAATATTTATATCAATTAAAATTTCTGTGATCCCAGGGAAAGTTTTATTGCTCCATTTGATTTCAGAAGCTGTGTTGGTTTAATAATTATTTCAAATGGCCAATATTGTTCTGTTGACTTTGTGAGACATACTTTGGATTCCTTCCGGCCGGGGAAATTCGAAGGACTGTTTCCCTGAGCGACAAGGGATATTGCGTTCTTAAATATAAAGTGTAAATTACCGCACATATTTTTCCAATTTGGACTCCCCTGAGTAATTATTTTTAGTTTTCGTTTCACTGCTATTTTGATGTTTTAATAATGTATGTGTGAACTATCAATTACCAGCAAATCTAATTCTGTATGAAATTGTATGAATATACTCGTTAATTAGGAAAGTAAAATCATTTACTTATTCATTTTGTTGGGAGGTATTTTATACTTTGGTAAGAAAACCCCATAAATTAACAAACTCAGGAAAGGATTGTGGTATGCACTGACATTTTGAACTAAGTTCACAAAATTACTGTAAGGTACAAACTGTTGTAATTCCTACACTGTTCACCTGATTTGGATGTAAATACCCTCAAATTAAAGCTGAAAGTCTTCATTTAAAGCACATCTTGTTTGTTTCATTTCAAATCCATTGTGGTGGTGTATAGAGCCAAAAAGATTATAATTGTGTCGATGTCCCAATATTTATGGACCTGACTGTAGTGGACAAAATCTCCCCCCCCGTGACATATAAACCGCATATTCCATGGAATTGTGAAATCAGTGAGAGATGGGTGCACATCAATCAATTACGTGCTTGCCACCCCAAGTCCCAATTACAGTTGCTGGAGGACTGACCCTCAGGAACATATACTTTCAAGGTCAACTAAAAGGGTTAACTCACCTGAACATAAAAAAAAAAAAAAAAAAATTTTTTTTACATATCTACGTGATAGTCAAACTGTCTATTTTCCTTTTAACAGTGTATACATCAGAGAAATGATATCCCTGCCACAATCCGAACTCGCGATCAGAGGTGATAGCGACCAGAGATGACAAAGAAGGAACCCGACCATGAGACAGCCCCAGGAAACCACCATATGGAAAGTCCTTGGTATTCTTCTATGGATGTCCTTACAAGATCAGGCCAGCCTCATCGCCCAACCAGGACCTTCCTCAGTCCAAGATAATACTAGTCCAAGAAGCCCCCGGATTCCTCTTAACAGAAAAAAAGAATCACCATCCACTTGGAAAAAGTATCCCCAGAAAACCAGACAATTAGCGACGGTCCTGAGGTTCATCAGCGGAGGTTACCAACAACCTTAATCTTCAATACCCTACACACCAAGTTATCACCCCTCAGAAAAAAAAACTACAAACCAACATCTGACTCTCGCCATGTTATGAAGTGAATCCCCAGCACGTTTCCAGGACATACCCGGAATCCAAAAAGGGGATATTGTCATAACGGAGATACCTCAAAATATTATATATATTTTTTTATTTAGTCTGGTAAAATCTGAGTCAGCGCTCCCAAAAGAACACTTCCCCTCCCATCAGAATTAGGTGACTTAATTTATATGACCCATTGAAAAGCTGGGATGCAAGAAACAAGAACTCATGCTGGATCAGACTGGAGCCACAAAAATGTTTAATTCAAGGAAGGCTTGGGTAAATAAACCTATTGTATCAGAGGATGAATTTAAATCCTTACGTCAACCCCAATGTTGGCTCAGACGGTCTCACAGACAATGACTAAGATGCGAAGTTAATGTTTACACCAAAAGGACAAATAAGACACCACTATCAGAATAGTAAATAATGGAAATGTGTCCAAAATGTTCAAAGTTCATTTTAGACGCTGTGAGGAAACACTGAAAACCTGTGTACATTTTGCATTATAAATACAGTTGTATGCAAAAGTTTAGGAACCCCTGACAATTTCCATGATTGTCATTTATAAATATTTGGGTGTTTGGATCAGCAATTTCATTTTGATCTATCAAATAACTGAAGGACACAGTAATATTTCAGTAGTGAAATTAGGTTTATTGGATTAACAGAAAATGTGCAATATGCATCAAAACGAAATTAGACAGGTGCATAAATTTGGGCACCCCAACAGAAAAATCACATCAATATTAAGTAGAGCCTCCTTTAGAAGAAATAACAGCCTCTAGATGCTTCCTATAGCCTGTAAATGTGTCTGGATGAATGTATTTTGGGCCATTCCTCCTTACAAAACATCTCCAGTTCAGTTAGGTTTGATGGTTGCCAAGCATGGACAGCCTACTTCAAATCACCCCACAGATGTAGGGATTATATTTTATAGGTTATGTATTGACATTTATTGACTGTCTAGGAGTGCATTATTATAACCCTGGTTTAGGGAATTCAGGCAAATATTTATATCAATTAAAATTTCTGTGATCCCAGGGAAAGTTTTATTGCTCCATTTGATTTCAGAAGCTCTGTTGGTTTAATAATTATTTCAAATGGCCAATATTGTTCTGTTGACTTTGTGAGACATACTTTGGATTCCTTCCGGCCGGAGAAATTCGAAGGACTGTTTCCCTGAGCTACAAGGGATATTGCGTTCTTAAATATAAAGTGTAAATTACCGCACATATTTTTCCAATTTGGACTCCCCTGAGTAATTATATTTAGTTTTCGTTTCACTGCTATTTTGTTTTTTTGGGAGGTATTTTATACTTCGGTAAGAAGACCCCATAAATTAACAAACTCAGGAAAGGATTGTGGTATGCACTGACATTTTGAACTAAGTTCACAAAATTACTGTAAGGTTGGAAGCACTGAAAAATAAACACTGAGATCTTAATTAAGATTCCATTCCACACTCACAACAGATCTCTGGGAATTGCTGGGAATAACCAAGCTCAGAAAACAGCTAGGAGATCAAGCAAAGCGACTGTCTGAGCTGGAGCATCGTCTATCTGACTTTGAAGACAAAGTGCAGAGCTCCCATGCATCTGAACAGCAATCAAAAAACACACAACAGTATATCTTAGACAGGCTGGATGATTCTGAAAACTGGTCCAGACATAACAACCAAAAACGTAAATGTATTTTATTGGGATTTTATGTGATGGACCAACACAAATTGGCAAAGCGGACGGAAAAATGATAAATTGGTTTCAACAATTTTTACACATAAATCTGTGAAAAGTGTGCCGTGCATTTGTATTCAGCCCCCTTTACTCTGATACCCCCAACTAAAATCTAGTGGAACAATTGCCTTCAAAAGTCACCTAATTAGTAAATAGAGTCCACCTGTATGTAAATTAATCTCAGTATAAATGCAGCTGTTCTGTGAAGCCCTCAGAGGTTTGTTGGAGAACCTTAGTGAGCAAACAGCATCATGAATGCCAACGAACACACCAGACAGGTCAGGGATAACGTTTTGGAGAAGTTTAAAGCAGGGTTAGGTTATAAAAAAATATCCCACACTTTGAACATCTCACGGAGCACTGTTCACTCCATCATCCGAAAATGGAAAGAGTATGGCAGAACTGTAAACCTACCAAGACATGGCCGTCCACCTAAACTAACAGGTCGGGCAAGGAGAGCATTAATCAGAGAAGTAGCCAAGAGGCCCATGGTACCTCTGGAAAAGCTGCAGAGATCCACAGCTCAGGTGGGAGAATCTCTCACTCCACAAATCTGGCCTTTATGGAAGAGTGGCAAGAAGAAAGCCATTGTTGAAAGAAAGCCATAAGAAGTCCCCTTTGCAGTTTGCGAGAAGCCATGTGGGGTACACAGCAAACATGTGGAAGAAGGTGCTCTGGTCAGATGAGACCAAAATGTAACTTTTTGGTTTAAAAACAAAATGCTGAGTGTGGTGGAAAACTAACACTACACATCACCCTGAACACACCATCCTGACCGTGAGACATGGTGGTGGCAGCATCAGGTTGTGGGGATGCTTTTCTTCAGCAGGGACAGGGAAGCTGATCAGAGTCAAAAGGAAGATGGATGGAGCCAAATACAGGGCAATCTTAGAAGAAAACCTGTTAACAGCCTGCGTCTTTTGTCAGACCAGACTAAACCCAGGCCATCACTCTTTTGTCTTCCTTACACGCATCCTTCCATGCTTGCTTCCAGGCTGTGGCTCTGGTGTTGGAGTTGTGGCAGGAGGTGGAGGAGGAGGATGGTCCAACTCACACAGGTGGGATTTGCTTGTGATTTCACCCCTCGACCCCTTATTTAGGGCCAGATAGATCACTTCCTCCCAAAAGAGGCATTGGCCCACCTCCATTTCCTGCATTTTGCTGGCTACCATGCAGGCATAGGCCACTTGAACATTGGGGGGTGGTTCTGAGGGCTGCAGTAGCCTCCCGAATCAAAGAAAAAGGCTGACTCCTCTACGTTCCTCCCCTTCCTGGTACTTTTTGTTGGAAGGTGGAGGAGGGGAACCTGGGATTCGGTCAGGCTACTGGGCCCGGCCACCTCCTGGCTGCCACTTTCCCCCACCACCTCCTGGCTGCCACTTTCCCCCGCCACCTCCTGGATGCCACTTTCCACAGCCTCCTCCTGGCTGAGGCTTTCCTGTGTATGAAAATGGGACATAGTTTTAGTTTATTGTTCATCAAACACAATTTTGAGAAATATGATAAACAATGCTATACCTGACTCAAGCTGGGCTCCTCCACATCTTCGTCCTGGGTGGAAGGCCCAGGTTGGACTTCTTAAGCCTCATCTGAGGTGGAAGGAAGAGTGGAAGGAAGTGTGGAAGGAAGGGTTGAGAGTGATGGCCTGATTTCAGTCTGATCTGACAAAAACTGCAGTCTGTCATAGTACCACGGCCTGGGGACATAAACGTCATCTGCTGCTCCTGATTTCATGGAAACCTGGACTTTCTTGCGCTCCCTATTATATGTGCTCCTCTGGCCACCAATTGTGGCCTTCAAATAGTTGATGTTTGCTGTGGGAATCACTGGCTTCACCAATTCCAGCAATTGATCCAGCGCTGCCTGCCTCTTTCTTTTATTAGTATAAAAGGGGTGTTTCACCTGCCACAGACAGGGCAGCTCTCTGTACATATCAATGAATTGGGGGAGGAAGTCATGATCATTGAATCAATCCATTTTCTCTGCAAGACACAACACAAGACAAACCCTAATGTCAGGCTAAATTCTCCTAATCTTGTCCCAATATAGGCCTCAATCTAGAAGCAATATAGACCACTGATGCCCCAAGTTAAAATTGTACCTTCGTTATTACGATCGGCGCTTACGCTACTCTGTCCTCTGCTCACAGATCGTACGTACGACGCACGCGTGTTACGCTTTATATACACTGCGCATGCGTGAAACCCACCCACCCCTAACCTTCTTTTAGTCTATTCCCCGCCCCTTCTCTTTCGGCGCAGTGGGAGAGCACTTGGCGAAGAAAGTGCATGCAGAGGAGAGCAGAAATGAGTAGAACGACGAAAGACCGGAGCCACAAACGTCCCAATCCAGGAGATTTAAGGCCTCTAATATGTCCATTGGTGAGATGGTGGACATCTTGAAGAGGGCCGACAATGACGGGAAGCATGGACCTTACCCAAACCCAAATGTGAGAAAGGCCAAGATCATGGCTAAAGTTGTGAAAAGTCTGCAGAAGAATTTTGGGGTACGGCGATCCAAGGATCAACTGAGGAAACGATGATCAGACCTCAAATTGAGGGAGCAGGATCAGTACAGAAGAATCAAGAGAGTGCTGCAAAAAAGTATTTTGTCGTGTGTTCCTATTATTATTATTATTATTACGTTCGTGCTGCTCCATGTGCTTTTCTTTACTGTTGTACAGTTTAAAATGGCAAGTTTCAGGTTCGTGGGCACAGTAATCGTCCGTAGTAAACATCGTTCGTTCGCCCACTAATACAATGTTTTTGGCAGATGCAGGTTAACTACATTTGTTCATGCCTATTTGTATTAAAATAAGTGTATTACATTGTTGTCTAGATGGCTTGGTAACTAGAATGAAATGCAAACTAGATTCAGTGTAAGGAGAGGACACTCAGCAGCTGTTTACACATCTGGATGCAGGAGCACTAGTGTGGGCCACCAGAACAAACTTTTTAGGGTGTCCCACGCAGGTGCTCCAGTGGATACTAGGGGTGTCTCCATCTGTGAAACTTGCACAAAAAAGGTCATTATTCCAGCTTTCGAAAGGCCTAAAAATCATATTTTCAGCTTTGAACTCTGCTAAAACAGACAATTGTACAACGTTTCAAACAATGTTTCCTATTTCTGGCCTCAAATATCTGTGTGCTAAGTATACCTATTTTTTATTTCACATAGGGGAGAAAAGATTCGGGATGTCTGAGGTCACCAGGGACCCCCAACCTCCAATAGAAAGGGGAACTCACAACACCACAACCTCAGGATGTGGAGGAAGGAGAGGTTTATGAAGTGGGCGAAATAGTGACCACAACAGGTGAGTGTCTGAGACTACAGCTTCAGGTAATAGATGTATTAGACATGTGCATTTTGTTTAGTTCCGAATCGAAATTCGGACGAAATTTTCATTATTCAGACATTCGGATGCATCCGAAATACCGAATTACAATATTAACGAATTTAAATGAATCCGAAATGTTTCGAATCGAAAACCCATAGACGAAATTCGAATCGAATTCGAATCGAATTAGAAACCAAATTCGAAATATATTCGATTCGAAAACAAATTCGAAATCTATTCGACTCGAATTCGAAAACAAATTCGAATAGAATTAGAAAAAATATAAATTGATTTCTAAAAAAGAATACAATAAAATAGAATATAAAATAATAAAACAATAGAATAAACATAAAAGAATTGTAAAGAATAGAATAGAATTTAATAAAATACAACAGAATATGACCATCCTCTGAAATTCGAATTTCGAATAGTATAAATTCGAATTCGAAAATAGATTGGAAAATAACAATTTATATATATATATATATATATATATATATATATATATATTCAAATTCATTCTATATGAAATTCGAATTTCGGAAAATGGTTATATATATTATATATATATATATATATATATATATATATAACCATTTTCCGAAATTCGAATTTCATATAGAATGAATTCGAATTCGAATAGAAAAGATTAGACTAGAAATAGAAAATAGACTAGAAAAACAATAGAACAGAATTGAGTAAAATAGAATGTGTATATATATTATATTTTATTCTATTCTGTTCTATTTTTTTTTCTATTCTAATCTTTTCTATTCGAATTTTAATTCATTCTATATGAATTTCGAATTTCAATAGATGGTTATATATAAATAAATATCTAATATATATATATGTATATATATATAAAACCATTTTCCGAAATTCGAATTTCATATAGAATGAAATTGAATTTAAATAGAATAGAAAATAATATCATAAAAAAAAAAATAGATCAGATCAGAAAAAAATATATATATATATAAATAACCGAGAAATAGGGTTGTGACCTGTCCACTTATTTTTTTCTGAGAATGCACCAACGTGCCTCCATCCCAATGATTACAGAAAAAAACAGAGAATGGAAGCGGGACTTTGTGCGAGGCAAGTTGGTGAATGTATACAAATTGAAAAGAATGTCAAAATGAGATATCAGAGGCAAATCTTATATAAAATAAGGTTATTCAAAAGAAATATTGCAGGGTAATGCTGGTATAAAATTTAATAACAGATCTTGAAACCAGATACAATCGTGAATGAACACGTAATAAATCACCATGGAGCATATTGCAAACAATATAAAAACAGACATAATTCAATTACTGATTGTACATTTGCAGGGAAAAATACATTTTACTGTAAAATATTATGTGCATCATAAGTTGTTAACTCTACGCGTTTCTTGGCTTGAAACCAATCGTCAGGAGTCAGATGCAG